>CM018084.1:23097082-24323082 GCA_008658365.1 Alca torda
CACCTTTACAACAAGCCACAGTTTTCCCTCCTGGCTCATTGGGCGTGGCTCCAAATCTCAGACATATGGAAAATTTTGAGGTCGGCCCTTGCTCGAGTGCGAAAACGTGGTTTTGAGGCTGAAGGCGCCAGGAAATCATCTAGCACCAAGGGCTGTGCGGCGATGCAAGCGGTGCCCAAACACATTTACAACAAGCCAGAGTTTTCCCTCCTGGCTCCATGGGCATGGCAGCAAATCCCAGACATAGGGAAAATTTTGACGCTGGCCGTGGGCCGGATGCGAAAACGTTGTTTTGAGGCTGAAGGCGCCAGGAAAGCCCCGATCACCAAGGGCTGTGCGGCGATGCAAGCGGTTCCCAAAGACCTTTAAAACAAGGCACAGTTTTCCCTCCTGGCTCGTTGGGCGTGGCTCCAAATCCCGGACATAGGGAAATTTTGGAGGCCGGCCGAGGGCCCAGTGCGAAAACGTGGTTTTGAGGCTGAAGGCGCCAGGAAAGCCCGGAGCACCAAGCTCTGAGCTGCGATGCAAGCGGTTCCCAAAGACCTTTCAAACAAGGCACAGTTTTCCCTGCCGGCTCGTTGGGCGTGGCTCCAAATCCCGGACATAGGGAAATTTTGGAGGCCGGCCGAGGGCCCAGTGCGAAAACGTGGTTTTGAGGCTGAAGGCGCCAGGAAAGCCCGGAGCACCAAGCTCTGAGCTGCGATGCAAGCGGTTCCCAAAGACCTTTCAAACAAGGCACAGTTTTCCCTGCCGGCTCGTTGGGCGTGGCTCCAAATCCCGGACATAGGGAAATTTTGGAGGCCGGCCGAGGGCCCAGTGCGAAAACGTGGTTTTGAGGCTGAAGGCGCCAGGAAAGCCCGGAGCACCAAGCTCTGAGCTGCGATGCAAGCGGTTCCCAAAGACCTTTCAAACAAGGCACAGTTTTCCCTGCCGGCTCGTTGGGCGTGGCTCCAAATCCCGGACATAGGGAAATTTTGGAGGCCGGCCGAGGGCCCAGTGCGAAAACGTGGTTTTGAGGCTGAAGGCGCCAGGAAAGCCCGGAGCACCAAGCTCTGAGCTGCGATGCAAGCGGTTCCCAAAGACCTTTCAAACAAGGCACAGTTTTCCCTGCCGGCTCGTTGGGCGTGGCTCCAAATCCCGGACATAGGGAAATTTTGGAGGCCGGCCGAGGGCCCAGTGCGAAAACGTGGTTTTGAGGCTGAAGGCGCCAGGAAAGCCCGGAGCACCAAGCTCTGAGCTGCGATGCAAGCGGTTCCCAAAGACCTTTCAAACAAGGCACAGTTTTCCCTGCCGGCTCGTTGGGCGTGGCTCCAAATCCCGGACATAGGGAAATTTTGGAGGCCGGCCGAGGGCCCAGTGCGAAAACGTGGTTTTGAGGCTGAAGGCGCCAGGAAAGCCCGGAGCACCAAGGGCTGTGCGGCGATGCAAGCGGTGCCCAAACACATTTACAACAAGCCACAGTTTTCCCTCCTGGCTCCATGGGCATGGCAGCAAATCCCAGACATAGGGAAAATTTTGACGCTGGCCGTGGGCCGGGTGCGAAAACGTTGTTTTGAGGCTGAAGGCACCAGGAAAGCCCCGATCACCAAGGGCTGTGCGGCGATGCAAGCGGTTCCCAAAGGCCTTTACAACAAGCCACAGTTTTCCCTCCTGGCTCCTTGGGCATGGCAGCAAATCCCGGACATAAGGAAAATTTTGAGGTAGGCTCTGGGGCCGGTGTGAAAATGTTGTTTTGAAGCTGAAGGCACCAGGAAAGCCCGGAGCACGAAGCTCTGTGCGGCGATGCAAGCGGTTCCCAAAGACCTTTACAACAAGGCACAGTTTTCCCTCCTGGCTCCTTGGGCGTGGCAGAAAGTCCCGGACATAGGGAATTTCATGAGGTCGGCCATTGGTCGTGTGCGAAAACGTGGTTTTGAGGCTGAAGGCGCCAGGAAAACCCCGAGCACCAAGCTCTGTGCGGCGATGCAAGCGGTTCCCAAACACCTTTACAACAAGCCACAGTTTTCCCTCCTGGCTCCATGGGCATGGCAGGAAATCCCGGACATAGGGAAAATTTTGACGCTGGCCCTGGGCCGGGTGCGAAAACGTGGTTTTGAGGCTGAAGGCGCCAGGAAAGCCCGGAGCACCAAGCTCTGTGCGGCGATGCAAGCGGTTCCCAAAGGCCTTTACAACAAGCCACAGTTTTCCCTCCTGGCTCGTTGGGCGTGGTAGCATATCCCGGACATACGGAAGATTTTGAGGCTTATGTCCGGCCCTGGACCGGGTGGGAAAACGTGGTTTTGAGGCTGAAGGCGCCAGGAAAACCCCGAGCACCAAGCTCTGTGCGGCGATGCAAGCGGTTCCCAAACACCTTTACAACAAGCCACAGTTTTCCCTCCTGGCTCGTTGGGCGTGGCTCCAAATCCCGGACATAGGAAATTTTGGAGGCCGGCCGAGGGCCCAGTGCGAAAACGTGGTTTTGAGGCTGAAGGCGCCAGGAAAGCCCGGAGCACCAAGCTCTGAGCTGCGATGCAAGCGGTTCCCAAAGACCTTTCAAACAAGGCACAGTTTTCCCTGCCGGCTCCTTGGGCGTGGCTCCAAATCCCGGACATATGGAATTTTGGAGGCCGGCCGAGGGCCCAGTGCGAAAACGTGGTTTTGAGGCTGAAGGCGCCAGGAAAGCCCGGAGCACCAAGCTCTGAGCTGCGATGCAAGCGGTTCCCAAAGACCTTTCAAACAAGGCACAGTTTTCCCTCCCGGCTCCTTGGGCGTGGCTCCAAATCCCGGACATAGGGAAATTTTGGAGGCCGGCCGAGGGCCCAGTGCGAAAACGTGGTTTTGAGGCTGAAGGCGCCAGGAAAGCCCGGAGCACCAAGCTCTCTGCTGCGATGCAAGCGGTTCCCAAAGACCTTTCAAACAAGGCACAGTTTTCCCTGCCGGCTCGTTGGGCGTGGCTCCAAATCCCGGACATAGGGAAATTTTGGAGGCCGGCCGAGGGCCCAGTGCGAAAACGTGGTTTTGAGGCTGAAGGCGCCAGGAAAGCCCGGAGCACCAAGCTCTGAGCTGCGATGCAAGCGGTTCCCAAAGACCTTTCAAACAAGGCACAGTTTTCCCTGCCGGCTCGTTGGGCGTGGCAGCAAATCCCGGACATAGGGAAATTTTGGAGGCCGGCCGAGGGCCCAGTGCGAAAACGTGGTTTTGAGGCTGAAGGCGCCAGGAAAGCCCGGAGCACCAAGCTCTGAGCTGCGATGCAAGCGGTTCCCAAAGACCTTTCAAACAAGGCACAGTTTTCCCTGCCGGCTCGTTGGGCGTGGCTCCAAATCCCGGACATAGGGAAATTTTGGAGGCCGGCCGAGGGCCCAGTGCGAAAACGTGGTTTTGAGGCTGAAGGCGCCAGGAAAGCCCGGAGCACCAAGCTCTGAGCTGCGATGCAAGCGGTTCCCAAAGACCTTTCAAACAAGGCACAGTTTTCCCTCCCGGCTCGTTGGGCGTGGCTCCAAATCCCGGACATAGGGAAATTTTGGAGGCCGGCCGAGGGCCCAGTGCGAAAACGTGGTTTTGAGGCTGAAGGCGCCAGGAAAGCCCGGAGCACCAAGCTCTGAGCTGCGATGCAAGCGGTTCCCAAAGACCTTTCAAACAAGGCACAGTTTTCCCTCCCGGCTCGTTGGGCGTGGCTCCAAATCCCGGACATAGGGAAATTTTGGAGGCCGGCCGAGGGCCCAGTGCGAAAACGTGGTTTTGAGGCTGAAGGCGCCAGGAAAGCCCGGAGCACCAAGCTCTGAGCTGCGATGCAAGCGGTTCCCAAAGACCTTTCAAACAAGGCACAGTTTTCCCTGCCGGCTCGTTGGGCGTGGCTCCAAATCCCGGACATAGGGAAATTTTGGAGGCCGGCCGAGGGCCCAGTGCGAAAACGCGGTTTTGAGGCTGAAGGCGCCAGGAAAGCCCGGAGCACCGAGCTCTCTGCTGCGATGCAAGCGGTTCCCAAAGACCTTTCAAACAAGGCACAGTTTGCCCTCCCGGCTCGTTGGGCGTGGCAGCAAATCCCGGACATACGAATTTTTGAGGCCGGCCGAGGGCCGAGTGCGAAAACGCGGTTTTGAGGCTGAAGGCGCCAGGAAAGCCCGGAGCACCGAGCTCTCTGCTGCGATGCAAGCGGTTCCCAAAGACCTTTCAAACAAGGCACAGTTTGCCCTCCCGGCTCGTTGGGCGTTTCTCCAAATCCCGGACATAGGGAATTTTTGAGGCCGGCCGAGGGCCGAGTGCGAAAACGCGGTTTTGAGGCTGAAGGCGCCAGGAAAGCCCGGAGCACCGAGCTCTCTGCTGCGATGCAAGCGGTTCCCAAAGACCTTTCAAACAAGGCACAGTTTGCCCTCCCGGCTCGTTGGCCGTTTCTCCAAATCCCGGACATACGGAATTTTTGAGGCCGGCCGAGGGCCGAGTGCGAAAACGCGGTTTTGAGGCTGAAGGCGCCAGGAAAGCCCGGAGCACCGAGCTCTCTGCTGCGATGCAAGCGGTTCCCAAAGACCTTTCAAACAAGGCACAGTTTGCCCTCCCGGCTCGTTGGGCGTGGCAGCAAATCCCGGACATACGGAATTTTTGAGGCCGGCCGAGGGCCGAGTGCGAAAACGCGGTTTTGAGGCTGAAGGCGCCAGGAAAGCCCGGAGCACCGAGCTCTCTGCTGCGATGCAAGCGGTTCCCAAAGACCTTTCAAACAAGGCACAGTTTGCCCTCCCGGCTCGTTGGCCGTTTCTCCAAATCCCGGACATATGGAAATTTTTGAGGCCGGCCGAGGGCCGAGTGCGAAAACGCGGTTTTGAGGCTGAAGGCGCCAGGAAAGCCCGGAGCACCGAGCTCTCTGCTGCGATGCAAGCGGTTCCCAAAGACCTTTCAAACAAGGCACAGTTTTCCCTCCTGGCTCATTGGGCGTGGCTCCAAACCCCAGACATATGGAAAATTTTGAGGTCGGCCCTTGGTCGAGTGCGAAAATGTGGTTTTGAGGCTGAAGGCACTATGAAAGCCCGGAGAACCAAGGGCTGTGCGGCGAGTCAAGCGGTTCCCAAAGACCTTTACAACAAGCCACAGTTTTCCTCCTGGCTCCTTTAGCGTGGAAGAAAATCCCGGACATATGGGAAATTTTGTGGTCGGCCCTTGGTCGTGCGCGAAAACGTTGTTTTGAGGCTGAAGGCACCAGGGAAACCCGGAGCACGAAGGGATGTGCGGCGATGCAAGCGGTTCCCAAACACTTTTACAACAAGCCACAGTTTTCCCTCCTGGCTCCTTGGGCGTGGCAGCAAATCCCGGACATACGGAATTTTATGAGGTCGGCCCTTGGCCGAGTGCGAAAACGTGGTTTTGAGGCTGAAGGCGCCTGGAAAGCCTGGAGTACCAAGCTCTCTGCTGCGATGCAAGCGGTTCCCAAAGACCTTTCAAACAAGGCACAGTTTGCCCTCCCGGCTCGTTGGGCGTGGCTCCAAATCCCGGACATAGGGAATTTTTGAGGCCGGCCGAGGGCCCAGTGCGAAAACGTGGTTTTGAGGCTGAAGGCGCCAGGAAAGCCCGGAGCACCGAGCTCTCTGCTGCGATGCAAGCGGTTCCCAAAGACCTTTCAAACAAGGCACAGTTTGCCCTCCCGGCTCGTTGGGCGTGGCTCCAAATCCCGGACATAGGGAAATTTTGAGGCCGGCCGAGGGCCGAGTGCGAAAACGCGGTTTTGAGGCTGAAGGCGCCAGGAAAGCCCGGAGCACCGAGCTCTCTGCTGCGATGCAAGCGGTTCCCAAAGACCTTTCAAACAAGGCACAGTTTGCCCTCCCGGCTCGTTGGGCGTGGCTCCAAATCCCGGACATAGGGAATTTTTGAGGCCGGCCGAGGGCCGAGTGCGAAAACGTGGTTTTGAGGCTGAAGGCGCCAGGAAAGCCCGGAGCACCAAGCTCTCTGCTGCGATGCAAGCGGTTCCCAAAGACCTTTCAAACAAGGCACAGTTTGCCCTCCCGGCTCGTTGGGCGTGGCAGCAAATCCCGGACATAGGGAAATTTTTGAGGCCGGCCGAGGGCCCAGTGCGAAAACGTGGTTTTGAGGCTGAAGGCGCCAGGAAAGCCCGGAGCACCAAGCTCTCTGCTGCGATGCAAGCGGTTCCCAAAGACCTTTCAAACAAGGCACAGTTTTCCCTCCCGGCTCGTTGGGCGTGGCAGCAAATCCCGGACATAGGGAATTTTTGAGGCCGGCCGAGGGCCCAGTGCGAAAACGTGGTTTTGAGGCTGAAGGCGCCAGGAAAGCCCGGAGCACCGAGCTCTGAGCTGCGATGCAAGCGGTTCCCAAAGACCTTTCAAACAAGGCACAGTTTGCCCTCCCGGCTCGTTGGGCGTGGCTCCAAATCCCGGACATAGGGAATTTTTGAGGCCGGCCGAGGGCCGAGTGCGAAAACGCGGTTTTGAGGCTGAAGGCGCCAGGAAAGCCCGGAGCACCGAGCTCTCTGCTGCGATGCAAGCGGTTCCCAAAGACCTTTCAAACAAGGCACAGTTTGCCCTCCCGGCTCGTTGGGCGTGGCACCAAATCCCGGACATACGGAATTTTGAGGCCGGCCGAGGGCCGAGTGCGAAAACGCGGTTTTGAGGCTGAAGGCGCCAGGAAAGCCCGGAGCACCGAGCTCTCTGCTGCGATGCAAGCGGTTCCCAAAGACCTTTCAAACAAGGCACAGTTTGCCCTCCCGGCTCGTTGGGCGTGGCAGCAAATCCCGGACATACGGAATTTTTGAGGCCGGCCGAGGGCCGAGTGCGAAAACGCGGTTTTGAGGCTGAAGGCGCCAGGAAAGCCCGGAGCACCGAGCTCTCTGCTGCGATGCAAGCGGTTCCCAAAGACCTTTCAAACAAGGCACAGTTTTCCCTGCCGGCTCGTTGGGCGTGGCTCCAAATCCCGGACATAGGGAATTTTGGAGGCCGGCCGAGGGCCCAGTGCGAAAACGTGGTTTTGAGGCTGAAGGCGCCAGGAAAGCCCGGAGCACCAAGCTCTGAGCTGCGATGCAAGCGGTTCCCAAAGACCTTTCAAACAAGGCACAGTTTTCCCTCCCGGCTCGTTGGGCGTGGCTCCAAATCCCGGACATAGGGAAATTTTGGAGGCCGGCCGAGGGCCCAGTGCGAAAACGTGGTTTTGAGGCTGAAGGCGCCAGGAAAGCCCGGAGCACCAAGCTCTGAGCTGCGATGCAAGCGGTTCCCAAAGACCTTTCAAACAAGGCACAGTTTTCCCTGCCGGCTCGTTGGGCGTGGCTCCAAATCCCGGACATAGGGAATTTTGGAGGCCGGCCGAGGGCCCAGTGCGAAAACGTGGTTTTGAGGCTGAAGGCGCCAGGAAAGCCCGGAGCACCAAACTCTCTGCTGCGATGCAAGCGGTTCCCAAAGACCTTTCAAACAAGGCACAGTTTGCCCTCCCGGCTCGTTGGGCGTGGCAGCAAATCCCGGACATAGGGAATTTTTGAGGCCGGCCGAGGGCCGAGTGCGAAAACGCGGTTTTGAGGCTGAAGGCGCCAGGAAAGCCCGGAGCACCGAGCTCTCTGCTGCGATGCAAGCGGTTCCCAAAGACCTTTCAAACAAGGCACAGTTTGCCCTCCCGGCTCGTTGGCCGTGGCAGCAAATCCCGGACATATGGAAATTTTTGAGGCCGGCCGAGGGCCGAGTGCGAAAACGCGGTTTTGAGGCTGAAGGCGCCAGGAAAGCCCGGAGCACCGAGCTCTCTGCTGCGATGCAAGCGGTTCCCAAAGACCTTTCAAACAAGGCACAGTTTGCCCTCCCGGCTCGTTGGGCGTGGCAGCCAAATCCCGGACATAGGAAATTTTTGAGGCCGGCCGAGGGCCGAGTGCGAAAACGCGGTTTTGAGGCTGAAGGCGCCAGGAAAGCCCGGAGCACCGAGCTCTCTGCTGCGATGCAAGCGGTTCCCAAAGACCTTTCAAACAAGGCACAGTTTGCCCTCCCGGCTCGTTGGCCGTGGCAGCAAATCCCGGACATAGGGAATTTTTGAGGCCGGCCGAGGGCCGAGTGCGAAAACGCGGTTTTGAGGCTGAAGGCGCCAGGAAAGCCCGGAGCACCGAGCTCTCTGCTGCGATGCAAGCGGTTCCCAAAGACCTTTCAAACAAGGCACAGTTTGCCCTCCCGGCTCGTTGGCCGTTTCTCCAAATCCCGGACATATGGAATTTTTGAGGCCGGCCGAGGGCCGAGTGCGAAAACGCGGTTTTGAGGCTGAAGGCGCCAGGAAAGCCCGGAGCACCGAGCTCTCTGCTGCGATGCAAGCGGTTCCCAAAGACCTTTCAAACAAGGCACAGTTTGCCCTCCCGGCTCGTTGGGCGTGGCAGCAAATCCCGGACATACGGAATTTTTGAGGCCGGCCGAGGGCCGAGTGCGAAAACGCGGTTTTGAGGCTGAAGGCGCCAGGAAAGCCCGGAGCACCGAGCTCTCTGCTGCGATGCAAGCGGTTCCCAAAGACCTTTCAAACAAGGCACAGTTTGCCCTCCCGGCTCGTTGGCCGTTTCTCCAAATCCCGGACATAATGAAATTTTTGAGGCCGGCCGAGGGCCGAGTGCGAAAACGCGGTTTTGAGGCTGAAGGCGCCAGGAAAGCCCGGAGCACCGAGCTCTCTGCTGCGATGCAAGCGGTTCCCAAAGACCTTTCAAACAAGGCACAGTTTGCCCTCCCGGCTCGTTGGGCGTGGCAGCAAATCCCGGACATAGGGAATTTTGAGGCCGGCCGAGGGCCGAGTGCGAAAACGCGGTTTTGAGGCTGAAGGCGCCAGGAAAGCCCGGAGCACCGAGCTCTCTGCTGCGATGCAAGCGGTTCCCAAAGACCTTTCAAACAAGGCACAATTTTCCCTCCTGTCTCCTTGGGCGTGGCAATAAATCCCGGACATATGGAAATTTTTGAGGCCGGCCGAGGGCCGAGTGCGAAAACGCGGTTTTGAGGCTGAAGGCGCCAGGAAAGCCCGGAGCACCAAGCTCTCTGCTGCGATGCAAGCGGTTCCCAAAGACCTTTCAAACAAGGCACAGCTTTCCCTCCCGGCTCGTTGGGCGTGGCAGCAAATCCCGGACATACGGAATTTTTGAGGCTGGCCGAGGGCCGAGTGCGAAAACGCGGTTTTGAGGCTGAAGGCGCCAGGAAAGCCCGGAGCACCAAGCGCTGAGCTGCGATGCAAGCGGTTCCCAAAGACCTTTCAAACAAGGCACAGTTTGCCCTCCCGGCTCGTTGGGCGTGGCAGCAAATCCCGGACATACGGAATTTTTGAGGCCGGCCGAGGGCCGAGTGCGAAAACGCGGTTTTGAGGCTGAAGGCGCCAGGAAAGCCCGGAGCACCGAGCTCTCTGCTGCGATGCAAGCGGTTCCCAAAGACCTTTCAAACAAGGCACAGTTTGCCCTCCCGGCTCGTTGGCCGTTTCTCCAAATCCCGGACATAGGGAATTTTTGAGGCCGGCCGAGGGCCGAGTGCGAAAACGCGGTTTTGAGGCTGAAGGCGCCAGGAAAGCCCGGAGCACCGAGCTCTCTGCTGCGATGCAAGCGGTTCCCAAAGACCTTTCAAACAAGGCACAGTTTGCCCTCCCGGCTCGTTGGGCGTGGCTCCAAATCCCGGACATACGGAATTTTTGAGGCCGGCCGAGGGCCGAGTGCGAAAACGTGGTTTTGAGGCTGAAGGCGCCAGGAAAGCCCGGAGCACCGAGCTCTCTGCTGCGATGCAAGCGGTTCCCAAAGACCTTTCAAACAAGGCACAGTTTGCCCTCCCGGCTCGTTGGGCGTGGCTCCAAATCCCGGACATAGGGAATTTTGGAGGCCGGCCGAGGGCCGAGTGCGAAAACGCTGTTTTGAAGCTGAAGGCGCCAGGAAAGCCCGGAGCACCGAGCTCTCTGCTGCGTGCAAGCGGTTCCCAAAAGACCTTCAACAAGGCACAGTTTTCCCTCCGGCTCCGTTGGGCGTGGCAGCCAAATCCCGGACATACGGAATTTTGAGGCCGGCCGAGGGCCCGAGTGCGAAACGCTGTTTTGAGGCTGAAGGCGCCAGGAAAGCCCGGAGCACCGAGCTCTCTGATGCAATGCAAGCGGTTCCCAAAGACCTTTCAAACAAGGCACAGTTTGCCCTCCGGCTCGTTGGGCGTGGCAGGCAAATCCCGGACATACGGGAATTTTGGAGGCCGGCCGAGGGCCGAGTGCGAAAACGCGGTTTTGAGGCTGAAGGCGCCAGGAAAGCCCGGAGCACCGAGCTCTCTGCTGCGATGCAAGCGGTTCCCAAAGACCTTTCAAACAAGGCACAGTTTGCCCTCCCGGCTCGTTGGGCGTGGCAGCAAATCCCGGACATATGGAAATTTTTGAGGCCGGCCGAGGGCCGAGTGCGAAAACGCGGTTTTGAGGCTGAAGGCGCCAGGAAAGCCCGGAGCACCGAGCTCTCTGCTGCGATGCAAGCGGTTCCCAAAGACCTTTCAAACAAGGCACAGTTTGCCCTCCCGGCTCGTTGGGCGTGGCAGCAAATCCCGGACATAGGGAATTTTTGAGGCCGGCCGAGGGCCGAGTGCGAAAACGCGGTTTTGAGGCTGAAGGCGCCAGGAAAGCCCGGAGCACCGAGCTCTCTGCTGCGATGCAAGCGGTTCCCAAAGTCCTTTCAAACAAGGCACAGTTTGCCCTCCCGGCTCGTTGGCCGTTTCTCCAAATCCCGGACATAGGGAATTTTTGAGGCCGGCCGAGGGCCGAGTGCGAAAACGCGGTTTTGAGGCTGAAGGCGCCAGGAAAGCCCGGAGCACCGAGCTCTCTGCTGCGATGCAAGCGGTTCCCAAAGTCCTTTCAAACAAGGCACAGTTTGCCCTCCCGGCTCGTTGGCCGTTTCTCCAAATCCCGGACATATGGAAATTTTTGAGGCCGGCCGAGGGCCGAGTGCGAAAACGTGGTTTTGAGGCTGAAGGCGCCAGGAAAGCCCGGAGCACCGAGCTCTCTGCTGCGATGCAAGCGGTTCCCAAAGACCTTTCAAACAAGGCACAGTTTGCCCTCCCGGCTCGTTGGCCGTTTCTCCAAATCCCGGACATAGGGAATTTTTGAGGCCGGCCGAGGGCCGAGTGCGAAAACGCGGTTTTGAGGCTGAAGGCGCCAGGAAAGCCCGGAGCACCGAGCTCTCTGCTGCGATGCAAGCGGTTCCCAAAGACCTTTCAAACAAGGCACAGTTTGCCCTCCCGGCTCGTTGGGCGTGGCAGCAAATCCCGGACATAGGGAATTTTGAGGCCGGCCGAGGGCCGAGTGCGAAAACGCGGTTTTGAGGCTGAAGGCGCCAGGAAAGCCCGGAGCACCGAGCTCTCTGCTGCGATGCAAGCGGTTCCCAAAGACCTTTCAAACAAGGCACAGTTTGCCCTCCCGGCTCGTTGGGCGTGGCAGCAAATCCCGGACATATGGAATTTTTGAGGCCGGCCGAGGGCCGAGTGCGAAAACGCGGTTTTGAGGCTGAAGGCGCCAGGAAAGCCCGGAGCACCGAGCTCTCTGCTGCGATGCAAGCGGTTCCCAAAGACCTTTCAAACAAGGCACAGTTTGCCCTCCCGGCTCGTTGGGCGTGGCAGCAAATCCCGGACATAGGGAATTTTTGAGGCCGGCCGAGGGCCGAGTGCGAAAACGCGGTTTTGAGGCTGAAGGCGCCAGGAAAGCCCGGAGCACCGAGCTCTCTGCTGCGATGCAAGCGGTTCCCAAAGACCTTTCAAACAAGGCACAGTTTGCCCTCCCGGCTCGTTGGGCGTGGCATCAAATCCCGGACATAGGGAATTTTTGAGGCCGGCCGAGGGCCGAGTGCGAAAACGCGGTTTTGAGGCTGAAGGCGCCAGGAAAGCCCGGAGCACCGAGCTCTCTGCTGCGATGCAAGCGGTTCCCAAAGACCTTTCAAACAAGGCACAGTTTGCCCTCCCGGCTCGTTGGCCGTTTCTCCAAATCCCGGACATATGGAAATTTTTGAGGCCGGCCGAGGGCCGAGTGCGAAAACGCGGTTTTGAGGCTGAAGGCGCCAGGAAAGCCCGGAGCACCGAGCTCTCTGCTGCGATGCAAGCGGTTCCCAAAGACCTTTCAAACAAGGCACAGTTTGCCCTCCCGGCTCGTTGGGCGTGGCAGCAAATCCCGGACATAGGGAAATTTTTGAGGCCGGCCGAGGGCCGAGTGCGAAAACGCGGTTTTGAGGCTGAAGGCGCCAGGAAAGCCCGGAGCACCGAGCTCTCTGCTGCGATGCAAGCGGTTCCCAAAGACCTTTCAAACAAGGCACAGTTTGCCCTCCCGGCTCGTTGGGCGTGGCAGCAAATCCCGGACATATGGAAATTTTGAGGCCGGCCGAGGGCCGAGTGCGAAAACGTGGTTTTGAGGCTGAAGGCGCCAGGAAAGCCCGGAGCACCGAGCTCTCTGCTGCGATGCAAGCGGTTCCCAAAGACCTTTCAAACAAGGCACAGTTTGCCCTCCCGGCTCGTTGGGCGTGGCAGCAAATCCCGGACATAGGGAATTTTTGAGGCCGGCCGAGGGCCGAGTGCGAAAACGTGGTTTTGAGGCTGAAGGCGCCAGGAAAGCCCGGAGCACCGAGCTCTCTGCTGCGATGCAAGCGGTTCCCAAAGACCTTTCAAACAAGGCACAGTTTGCCCTCCCGGCTCGTTGGGCGTGTCTCCAAATCCCGGACATAGGGAATTTTTGAGGCCGGCCGAGGGCCGAGTGCGAAAACGTGGTTTTGAGGCTGAAGGCGCCAGGAAAGCCCGGAGCACCGAGCTCTCTGCTGCGATGCAAGCGGTTCCCAAAGACCTTTCAAACAAGGCACAGTTTGCCCTCCCGGCTCGTTGGGCGTTTCTCCAAATCCCGGACATATGGAAATTTTTGAGGCCGGCCGAGGGCCGAGTGCGAAAACGCGGTTTTGAGGCTGAAGGCGCCAGGAAAGCCCGGAGCACCGAGCTCTCTGCTGCGATGCAAGCGGTTCCCAAAGACCTTTCAAACAAGGCACAGTTTGCCCTCCCGGCTCGTTGGCGTGGCATCAAATCCCGGACATAGGGAATTTTTGAGGCCGGCCGAGGGCCGAGTGCGAAAACGCGGTTTTGAGGCTGAAGGCGCCAGGAAAGCCCGGAGCACCGAGCTCTCTGCTGCGATGCAAGCGGTTCCCAAAGACCTTTCAAACAAGGCACAGTTTGCCCTCCCGGCTCGTTGGCCCTTTCTCCAAATCCCGGACATACGGAATTTTTGAGGCCGGCCGAGGGCCGAGTGCGAAAACGCGGTTTTGAGGCTGAAGGCGCCAGGAAAGCCCGGAGCACCAAGGGCTCTGCGGCGATGCAAGCGGTTCCCAAAGACCTTTCAAACAAGGCACAGTTTTCCCTCCTGGCTCCTTGGACGTGGCAATAAATCCCGGACATAGGGAAATTTTTGAGGCCGGCCGAGGGCCGAGTGCGAAAACGTGGTTTTGAGGCTGAAGGCGCCAGGAAAGCCCGGAGCACCAAGGGCTGTGCGGCGATGCAAGCGGTTCCCAAAGACCTTTCAAACAAGGCACAGTTTTCCCTCCTGGCTCCTTGGGCGTGGCAGCAAATCCCGGACATATGGAAATTTTTGAGGCCGGCCGAGGGCCGAGTGCGAAAACGTGGTTTTGAGGCTGAAGGCGCCAGGAAAGCCCGGAGCACCAAGCTCTGAGCTGCGATGCAAGCGGTTCCCAAAGACCTTTCAAACAAGGCACAGTTTTCCCCCCTGGCTCCTTGGGCGTGGCAATAAATCCCGGACATATGGAAATTTTTGAGGCCCGCCGAGGGCCGAGTGGGAAAACATGGTTTTGAGGCTGAAGGCGCCAGGAAAGCCCGGAGCACAGAGCTCTCTGCTGCGATGCAAGCGGTTCCCAAAGACCTTTCAAACAAGGCACAGTTTGCCCTCCCGGCTCGTTGGGCGTGGCAGCAAATCCCGGACATAGGGAAATTTTGAGGCCGGCCGAGGGCCGAGTGCGAAAACGTGGTTTTGAGGCTGAAGGCGCCAGGAAAGCCCGGAGGCACCAGCTCTCTGCTGCGAGGCAAGCATTTCCCAAAGACCGTTTCAAACAAGGCACAGTTGCCCTCCCGGCTCGTTGACGTTCTCAATCCCGTACAATATGGAAATTTTTGAGGCCGGCCGAGGGCCGAGTGGGAAAACGCGGTTTTGAGGCTGAAGGCGCCAGGAAAGCCCGGAGAACCGAGCTCTCTGCTGCGATGCAAGCGGTTCCCAAAGACCTTTCAAACAAGGCACAGGTTGCCCTCCCGGCTCGTGGGCGTGCAGCAAAGCCCTTACTAGGAATTGTTGAAGCCGGCCGAGGGACGAGTGCGAAAACGCGGTTTTGAGGCTGAAGCGCCAGGAAAGCGCGGAGCTCCGAGCTCAGAGCTGCGATGCAAGCGGTTCCCAAAGACCTTTCAAACAAGGCACAGTTTGCCCTCCTGCTCCTTGGGCGGTGGCACAAATCCGGACATACGGAATTTTGAGGCGGCGGGGCGAGTGCCCAAACGTGGTTTGAGGCTGGAGGCGCCAGGAAAGCCGGAGCACCAAGCGTGCTGCGATGCAAGCGGTTCCCAAAGACCTTTCAAACAAGCCACAGTTTCCCTCCGCTCCCTTGGGCGGGCAGGAAATCCGGACATACGGAATTTTGAGGCTAGGACTGTGGGCGAGTGCCACAAACGTGGTTTGAGGCGGAGGCGCCAGAAAGCCAGGAGCACCAAGGATGTCGCGATGCAAGCGGGTTACCCAAAGGACCTTTAAAAGCAGCCACAGTTTCCCTCCGGCTCGTTGGGCGTGGCAGCAAATCCCGGACATACGGAATTTTTGAGGCAGGCACTGGGGCGGCGCCAAAAAGTGGTTTTGAAGGCTGGAGGCGCCAGACAGCCCGGAGCACAAGGACTGTGCGGCGATGCAATCGGTTCCCAAAGAACTTTAAGAAGCCACAGTTTCCATACTGGCTCCTTGGGACGTGGCACCAGATCCCCGACATAGGGAAATTTTTGAGCCGTCTGGGGGCAGTGCGAAAAGGGTTTTGAGCTGAAGGCACCAGGAAAATCGAGCACCAGGGCTGTGGGCACTGCAAGCGGTTCCCAAAGACCTTTAAACAAGCACAGTTTCCTCTCCTGGTCCTTGGCGTGGCACCAACATCAGGACGTTGGAATTTTGAGGCCAGCCTGGGGTGAGTGGAAAACGTGGTTTGAGGCTGAAGGCGCCAGGAAAGCCCGAGCACCACTCTGTGGGGTCATGCAAGCGGTTCCCTGAGAGCTTTAAAACAAGCCACAGTTTTCCCTCCTGATTCCTTCGGCGTTGCAGCAATGTCCAGACGTTTGCTATTTCTGAGGCAGGCCCTGGAGCGAGTGAGAAAGGGTGGTTTGAGGCTGAAGGCACCAGGAAAGCCCACAACCCCAAATTCTGTGGGGCAATGCAAGCGGTTCCCAGAGAGCTTTAAAACAAGCCGCATTTTTCCCTCCTGGGTCATTGGGCATAGCAGCAACTCCTGGACATACGGAATTTTACCATGTCCGCCCTTGGTCGAGTGCGAAAACGTGGTTTTGAGGCTGAATGCGCCAGGAAAGACCGGAGCACCAAGGGCTCTGCAGCGATGCAAGTGGTTCCCAAAGACCTTTAAAACAAGCCACAGTTTTCCCTCCTGGCTCCTTGGGCGTGGCAGCAAATCCCGGACATAGGGAAAATTTTGAGGTCGGCCCTTGCTCGAGTGCGAAAACCTGGTTTTGAGGCTGAAGGCGCCAGGAAAGCCCGGAGCAACAAGGGCTGTGCGGCGATGCAAGCGGTTCCCAAAGACCTTTAAAACAAGCCACAGTTTTCCCTCCTGGCTCCTTGGGCGTGGCACCAAATCCCGGACATACGGAATTTTTTGAGGCTGGCTGTGGGGCGAGTGCCAAAACGTGGTTTGAGGCTGGAGGCGCCAGGAAAGCCCGGAGCACCAAGGGCTGTGCGGCGATGCAAGCGGTTCCCAAAGACCTTTAAAACAAGCCACAGTTTTCCCTCCTGGCTCCTTGGGCGTGGCACCAAATCCCGGACATACGGAAATTTTTGAGGCCAGCCCTGGGGCGAGTGCCAAAACGTGGTTTTGAGGCTGGAGGCGCCAGGAAAGCCCGGAGCACCAAGGGCTGTGCGGCGATGCAAGCGGTTCCCAAAGACTTTACAAGAAGCCACAGTTTTCCCTCCTGGCTCCTTGGGCGTGGCAGCAAATCCCGGACATAGGGAAAATTTTGACGCCGGCCCTCGGCCGAGTGTGAAAATGTGCTTTTGAGGCTGAAGGCACCAGGAAACCTTGGAGCACCAAGGCCTGTGCAGCGATGCAAGCGGTTCCCAAAGGCCTTTAAAACAAGCCACAGTTTTCCCTCCTGGCTCCTTGGGCGTGGCAGCAAATCCCGGACATACGGAATTTTTTGAAGGTTGATGGCCGGCCCTGGGTCGAGTGCGAAAACGTGGTTTTGAGGCTGAAGGCGCCAGGAAAGCCCCGAGGACCAAGGGCTGTGTGGTGATGCAAGTGGTTCCCAAAGACTTTACAAGATGCCACAGTTTTCCCTCCTGGCTCCTTGGGCGTGGCAGCAAATCCCGGACATATGGAAAATTTTGGTGCCAGCCGTGGGTGTGGCAGAATATTTAGACTTAAATAGTCACCCTGTGAACACTCCAGCGTGATTGGTTGCCGAGTAGGAAGTTAGCAACACAGGGAACAAGTTTTAATTAGCTGTAAGAATAAGAAACACGAATATTTAGCCAATAGGTATTTAACGAGTGGATGTAGGTAACCAATTATATTATGCCATGTATGATTTGCTTAATGCGAGTAACCAATCAAGAATTTGTCTTTGTAGTACACGGAACTAGAATACCTATAATAACTGAGCTATCTGCGCAATAAAGTGGCATTAACCTGATCATATTGGTCTGCATGTTATTGTCCGAAGCTTCCGCGGCAACAAGTGGCGCCCGAACAGGGACCCTCGGATTGGGGTTAGGACTCATCTCCTGATGGACACCCGACCAAGAGAGGGGACGGAAAAGCGGTCGAAAGGTGAGTGCTGCCCCGGCTCTCGGGATCCCCCGTGCCTGTGTGGGAGGATCGGGAAAAAGTGCGCGCAGGAAAGAAGGGAATCTCGCTCTGGCCAGACGAGCAGCCGGGAGGAGATGGGGTCCACACTCACAAAGGAAGAAGAGGCAGTGGTGAAATTCCTCCAACATATGCTCTCTAAGAGAGGACTGAATTATGATACGCCTACCTTGAAGGCGCTCCTGGCATGGGCGAAAGATAGAGAACTGATCCCCACTGCTGCTGTTGCCTTTGCACAGGATACATGGGCTAAGATAGGAATGTGGGATGAAGTGAGTAAGGGATCCAAGGAGGCACAAAAACTCTCCACGGTGTGGAGGCTGATTACAGAGACATTAAAAGAAATGCAAGCAGAGCACCTGGCTGCTGCATCAGCGTTTGCAGCGTTAACGCCCGGAGGTGAGAATATCTCCCTCACAGGTCTGTCCTTCGGAAAGTCACCAGAAGCCTTTCCCCCTCCACCTCCAGAGGAACCTCGGTCATTTGAAATGATACCCTCAGTTGCAGACCCTCAACAACATTACCAAAAGCAGAATTCGGGAGGCGAAGAGCCAGAAGATCCCTTTGATCCTGGTCCAATAAATCCAGAGACTGAACCTGATTTATGTCCACCTTTAACCCCAATTAAAGCTATGGCTGCATCTGCTCCAACTGCGAAGGAGATTTCACAGCAACAGAGACGAAAGTCATTCTTAACCTTCCTCCATTCGTACCAGGTATCGTGTCGTGCGCAGCCGGAATCGGGGTATTGCAGTGTATTGTCAGAATGTCGGCAGAGAAGGACGCAGCCGGAGCCGGAGCCACTTTGCTCCCGCTGCCGCCTGCCTCACCCCCTCCCCTCCCCAGCCGTCTCCCTGAGATAGAAGTGCTGTTTTTGTATGTCTGCTGTGTAAGTGTGTGTGGGCGCCAGTTTATACCTGTTGATCAACATCTGTGCTACTGTTTGTTTTTTGTTGTGTCCAGTGTCGTTCGGTGACTCCGCTTGAGCAGGTGTTCTGCCCGGTGTGGTACTGTTCTCATACGCGACTAGGGCTGACACTCCATCAAGCGAAGAAGTTTGTATGTATACAATGTTTAGACGTAAGGCGAGTGTACCCCAGGGAGATAGACAGGGATGGGCTGTAGAACTGATAGAAGTCCTGAAATATTGGGAGAGTTTTCACCAGCCGACATGCTTACGCTCTCGAGAACAGCTTATCCATGCAAGGCGTATGGCTGGTTGTTTGTTGTTTGCCTGTAAGATCATGGTTGATTGGGAAAAGGAGTTAAGCCAAACTCTATAGGATGCTCTGTAGGAAAATGAGAAACTTAAGGGTGAGCTCTTCTTGCAAAGGCAGACCTTTATGTCAGCTGTAAGTGATAAAAAAAAAAAAAAGAAAAAAAGAAAAAAAAGAAAAAAAGAAAAAAACAAAGAAAAAAATATATACAGGAACAATTAGAAGGGAAATGTGCTGCGTTAGCACAAAAGTGTGCCATACGTGGTATGAGAAAGTGGCAGAAAAAGAGAAATAGGACATCTGATTCAAAGCAGTACTATAGAGATATGGTTTTGTTTTTTTCCTATATATATATACGTTATTGCATGCCTTTGTAAATTACTGTGTTATACCTTGCGAGACTAAAAGAACCCCAGCAGAAGCGGTCTCTTGAGTGGGGGGGTGGAATATGGGAAAGCAACGGAAGATTGGCGAGGAGGATTGTAAATACGCTCAAGAGACTCGCACCTGGGTGCTGGAAAACACATATATCACACTAATTGTTATTCAGTCTTGGGTGCTTGCAAGAAAAACACTTAGATGACATAAGTCTGTAATGGACTCAAGGACACCTTATCTAGCTGCTTGAGAATCTTGGCCTGTTGTTGAAGAAGATCACAGCATTGTACCAGCAAGAACAGGGGAGTCTGCATGCGCTCTTGCTAACAAGGACTCTTTCGCTGCCAAGGATTCTTGCTAACAAGGACTCTTTCGCTGCCAGGGATTCTTGAAAACAAGGACTCCCTCGCTGTCAACAATAAGTTTAGTAATGCTACTATTACAGCTGTTTCTGAGTTATTTCAACATGCGATGCTGCAAAACAGAGCTGTTATTGACTTTTTGCTTTTAGCTCACAGACACGGTTGTCAAGATTTTAAAGAAGGACTGTGTCGTATGAATCCAAGTGACCACTCCAAATCCATCCATGCCCAGTTGCAAGAACTGCACCGACCGAACCAGAAACTTGTGGAGACCCTTGGGTGAAATTTCTTTGCTGGATGGACTTGGGGGTGGGGTTGGTTGAAGCAAATTATACTCATTGCCTGTGTGGAAGGAATTTGTCTGTTATGTTTAGTATGCTGTTTGCCGTGTTTAATAAGCATTATACGATCAATTGTAGATGTCACTTTGCATTGTACCCTTGTACGAGTTATGGAATACCATCATGTCCCATCTACAGACCACAGAACGGCATGTGTAAGGGATAATAGAGGATGGTCCGAGTAAGACACAACAGAAAATTACTAGTTGAACCAAACCCAGTATACATGTTGGGAAAAAGCGGCTCAGTACTGTTGCTGCAAAAACTACATGTGTATCCATGAGAACCTGACCTTCAAAGAAGAAGAGAACAAGAAGGGAGTACAACAACGTAGTCACGTATCAGACACCTGCTGTTAGCAAAAGCTGGATCATGAGTCTGGTGAGGCTCGCTGCATGCGCTGGCCACGCATGTAGCGACTCTAGCCTGTACTTTTCCACTCAATCCGGTGCAGGATATGAGGGAGCTGTCTTGGGTCGGAGAGAGGAGGAGAGACATGAGCGCACTTTGCAGATACAGGGGACGCCCTGAAGCGCTGTGTCTGCCCCCCCCTCCCCTGTAGGTTTCACGTTCATTAACCCCAACAGCTCAGAAGGCATTACAGCACATTGCAGATTTGTTTATGACATATCAAGAATTTCAACCTTACGCCCTGATAGGATAGTGGGATGATGCACTCGCAAAGAGCCTGACTGCATTAGAGTGGGTATTTTTGCCACATACCTTCTCAAAAACAGTAACTGTGATGATTGAAATGTTAGCACGATTCATTTCGCAGGATCACTTGCGCTGACAGCAGCTGGCTCCTCTGCCATCATTTGCGGGGGTTAACCCATGAGGGCTTACACCTGATGGACTTTGGCAATCCGATGTTACGCACATTATGGAATTTGGATGTTTGTGTTATGTACACGTTTCAGTTGATTTGTTTTCTCACCTGGTTGTAGCCACTGCTCACACAGGAGAGAAGGCTCGTGGTGTTATTCGACATTGGTTGCAATGCATTGCAGTCATAGAAGTACTGAAAACTGTAAAAACTAATAACAGACCAGCTTATGTGTCTGCTAAAATGCAGGCCTCTTTGCCGACATGAGGTATTAAACAGGTCACCGGTATTCCCCACTCCCCACAAGGCCAAGGCATTGTGGAACGTGCACATTGCACACTTAAAGAGATGCTAAAAAAAAAAAAAAAAAAAAAAAAAGGGGGGAGATGTGGGAGACGATGGTGCACGAAAGGCATGAGCTGTGTTAGCATGCGTAGGCCCGAAGTAGGCCTGCCTTTACGTGAGGGTAAGAACCAGAAGAAAGTTGCTGAGTGCAGAAAAGAGAAGAAACAAAGAAACCTTGAAGCAGCATACGTCAAGGAAGGTCGACCAATGACAAAAAGGGTAAAGGCACATGGATGAATTTATCTGATCATTCTCAGTCTATTCATTCTAAGTTAGATCAGTTGCAGAAAAATATGCATAAACTAACCGTTGAAACATATTGGCTAAATCAGTTCTTTAACTCTTGGGGAATAGGTGGTTGGTTAAAAGACTTTATAACGCATAGCCTTTTGGTTTTGATTATTATATTGGTTGTTTTATCTGTATTGCCTTGTTTACTTGCCTGTATTCGTAAATCGCTCGAGGCTTCGATGGAAAGATTGTTTTCCAGTGCTTGGATTGTTCAAAAACAAAAAGGGGAATTTGTGGAAGGATTTTTGGTACAGAATGGGCACCCTGTGAACATTCCAAGCACCGGTAATTTGTCAACAACAGTGTAGGCTGTAACAGGCCTTGAAAGTTATGAGAGGAACATTGTTGCAATTTGAGAATGCTGAGGCAAACAAGATATTTGAGCTGGATCAGGCATCTTGGTTGGAGTCTTGGCTAAGTTCTTGGGGAATTACGGGGTGGTTGACTTCCTTTGTTAAAGCAGGGTTGTTAATAATCTTAATTGTTATTATTGTTGCATTATTTGTTCCCTGTCTTTTTCAATGCTTGCAGAAGGCATTAGAGCGTATGGTATGAAGAATATGGTACAATCAAACTCCGCTGACTAGGGACGACAACTGGAGTGTTCAAAAACAAGAAGGGGGAATTGTGGCAGAATATTTAGACTTAAATAGTCACCCTGTGAACACTCCAGCATGATTGGTTGCTGAGTAGGAAGTTAGCAACACAGGGAACAAGTTTTAACTAGCTGTAAGAATAAGAAACACGAATATTTAGCCAATAGGTATTTAACGAGTGGATGTAGGTAACCAATTATATTATGCCATGTATGATTTGCTTAATGCGAGTAACCAATCAAGAATTTGTCTTTGTAGTACACGGAACTAGAATACCTATAATAACTGAACTATCTGCGCAATAAAGTGGCATTAACCTGATCATATTGGTCTGCGTGTTATTGTCCGAAGCTTCCGCGTCAACACAGAAATACTATATTAAATTTTTTCTCATGCATGGAAGAGGGTCAGTGAGAATTTGTACTTCTGGACAACTGATAGGGGCCTAAATCCACAGGGCCACGCTTTCAGTAGTTTTACTGTTCACAGAACTGTTTGCTTCCTTCATGGATATTCAAAAGGCGATCTGAGAGCCCAACTCAATTGTTGTCCCCTTTTGTATCATTCATCATTAATGAACTAATGTGAATAGTAACATAATTACTCTGATCGTAGTAAACAGGTTTGATGGCTCTGGTGACAAGTGCTCACATGTTCCTTGCTTTACTGGTTCTATGCTTGTTGTAAGAGTAAAAATGGGGTGAGGAGGGAAAAAAGAGATTTAACAGTGTAAAATAGCAGCTATACCTGGACATAGAAATAAATTTGTAGAAAGGTAAGCAGTTTTTACTATCGACCACTAAGAGCTGAACTGCAGTTTAAATTAAGTGAAAAAAAGACTGTTTCCATATGAGGAAATAGCAATATGTCTTAGGTGACATATTTCATTGATATGCAAGTATATAATGTCAAATTGCAGTGATAAAAAGCACAGGTGCTCTAATCTTTACGTGCCCTGTTCTATTAATATTTCTTTACAGTATGCAGCATTAACTATTTTTGGAACTATCTGAAACTTAAATGTGTCAGTTATTATTTCACACCATTATTCAGTGATACGAAGCTTGAGCTACAAGTTATGATGTGTTGTGTTTTCATTTACATTACCAGATCATTTGATATTGCAGACAAATGGGAGCTTGAGTCTAATTTTTCCAACATGGCTGACTGATGCATTTTATATTAAAACCAGTCAGTAGAAACAGGCCAGGAATATCTCATGATTATTATAACTTGTGATTACAAGATATTAAGACAGATTTGCCACAATCTTCCTTTGAAAGATAAACTAAGTATCTTTAATTCAGGCAGCGTACGGGGCATGTCAAGCTGTTGTCTTTCAAAGTAGTGTAAGGAATTTCTTCTTTTCTTAATAGTTTTGGTCTTCACTGTCAAATGAGCTTTCAATAAATGACTCCTCTAGCAATAGTGTGGATGAGATTAGTAAATTAGAAGTGTAAAAGTCAGTGAATAGGTTAAGAATGCAGCCATTTATTCACTTAGTTTTATACTTTGGATAAATTGCCGGCACTGTATACACATGTCTTTATTATACTAAGGCTATTTGTATTTTAATTCACTGCCCATTGCAAACCTTTATAAACCTTTGCCAAAAATAACAAATGTCAGAACCTTGCATTCCCCAATCTATTGTTTAACCAAAAAGGTATGAATGTATTAAGATCTTAAATCTGTCACAATGTTACATACTTTGGTATTAACACAGGAGTTGATGTTAGTATGTT
Source organism: Alca torda (assembly GCA_008658365.1). Taxonomy (NCBI): domain Eukaryota; kingdom Metazoa; phylum Chordata; class Aves; order Charadriiformes; family Alcidae; genus Alca; species Alca torda. Next base: position 23,120,204 of record CM018084.1, read on the forward strand.
GCTTGGACATTAAATCCTTGGACTTACCTTGTCAGGTACGGAGTAAATATTCAGAAGAATAATGCCTTTCTTCATGTGAGCCAATGTTTTGCCCACAGTTTCGCACTTGTCTTGACAAATCTTTGTTTCTAAATATCAAAGAGCAAATCAGGCATTTGGAGATGCAGTTACTGAATTTTGCTTTCATAATTTAGTTTGCAAGTGTATATTACATTTGCAGATAGCGAGGTCAGCCCTTGACTTAGCTTTAAAAATACCCGTCATGTTAAAATATTTGTCCTTCCAAAATGAAACAAATTGTTCAGCTGTTAACGGAAAAGAATAGTTCAAAGACCTTTTCTTTGTCTAGTACTTTTTACTGATAAAATCAGTGTGATGTTTACCTGAGGAGATAGTCCACTGGTGATATATTTGGAAATGAAGTGGAAACAAAGAATTCTAAGACTATGAAATGCTAATGCTATGAAACATATTTGAAGTCTCCATTGATGCAAGAAAAAACTTGATCTTATTTATGTAAATTAGATCTTTCATCTTGTTCTCTTGTCTTCTCTTCAACCTCAATGAACTCATAAAGTCAAACTTGTCATAGAATCACCTAGACTGGAATGGAAGGGACCTTTCAGGTGATCTAGTCCAACCATCAACCTAACTCTGACAAAAACCATCACTAAACCATATCTCTAAGCACTGTGTCTACCCGTCTTTTAAATATCTCCAGGAATGGTGCCTCAACCACTTCCCTGGGCAGCCTCTTCCAATGCTTAATAACCCTTTCAGTATAAAAATATTTCCTAATATCCAGTCTAAACCTCCCCTGGCACAACTTGAGGCCATTTCCTCTTGTCCTATCGCCTGTTACTTGGGAGAAGGGACCGACCCCCACCTCTCTACAACCTCCTTTCAGGTAGTTGTAGAGAGCAATAAGGTCCCCCCTCAGCCTCCTTTTCTCTAGGCTAAACAACCCCAGCTCCCTCAGCCCCATGTAAAAACTTCTGTCTGTACTATAATAAGCATCAGCTGCTTCATTAGCTGTGTTAAACTGTCTTGGATTTTTTGAACAAATCAATTCTTGTTCAATAATATTACTATTGGGCTATCAGAAGCTACTAATAAAGAGTGTAGCAATAATATGCAAATTTTTTTTAAAGTTGTTTATTTTTTTAAGGAAGTTTACATGCCTTAAGATTCCTGTCATAGATTTATAGGCTCCAGACTTAGTATTAGAAAGTGTGTCTTTTGTGAAAGTTCATCTAAATAAACAAACCCCACTCAGTTGGCTGTTATGGCAAGCATATCTGAAATATTATCAAATGCTGCCATTTTGTCATCCTGGCATGTATGTGTCCTTTCCCTGTGTTTGGCCCAAGATAATTATAATGGTAGCGTAAGAGCTATGTTTTTGGGAAGATGAAAAGCTGGACATGAGCCAACAATCTGCGCTTGCAGCCCAGAAGGACAGTTGCATCCTGGGCTGCATCAAAAGAACCGTGGCCAGCAGATCCAGACAGGTGATTCTCCCCCTCTACTCTGCTCTCGTGAGACCCCACCTGGAGTACTGTGTCCAGCTCTGGAGCCCTCAGCACAAGAAGGACATGGACCTGTTGGAGGGGGTCCAGAGGAGGGCCATGAAGATGATCTGAGGGCTGGAGCACCTCTCCTATGAAGACACGCTGAGAGTTGGGGTGGTTCAGCCTGGAGAAGAGAAGGCTCCAGGGAGACCTTATAGCGACCTTCCAGTACCTGAAGGGGGCCTATAAGAAAGCTGGGGAGGGGCTGTTTGCAAGGTCATGTAGTGATAGGACAAGGGGCAACAGTTTTAAACTAGAGCAGGGTAGGTTTAGGTTAGACATTAGGATGAAGCTCTTTACAATGAGGGTGGTGAGACACTGGAACAGGTTGCCCAGAGAGGTGGTGGAGGCCCCATCCCTGGAGACATTCAAGGCCAGGCTTGATGAGGCTCTGAGCAACCTGATCTAGTTGAAGATGTCCTTGCTTACTGCAGGGGGGTTGGACTAGGTGACCTTTAAAGGTCCCTTCCAGCCCAACACATTCTATGATTCTATGGTAAAGATCTGTGAACCAGTATAATCCTAACATTTCTGCAGCTTTACCTGATGAAGAAGTTCCAGTAGAAAAAAATGCTGTGGTAATTCATAAAGGTAACTTTCTACTATCATTATATTTCATATTGCTGAAAAGAGGTATGTCATTTAGAAATGCTGCTTTCAAAAGAGAAAGGTAACTTCAGGTTTTTTTTTCTTTTCATTGTTTCTTTAGATATTTCTATAAAAAGAGTTCATTATCATTTTCTTTCATGAACAGAATTCAAAATGCTGATGCTACCAACTTTCAGCTTTGTTGAAATAAACAACTCATGTTCATACAATGCAGTCCTTGATGTAGAAAGTGTAAACATCTATAGATATGTGGTGGCTTGCTGTTTGAAAGTATATTTGAAAAAATTTATTCGGGAGATTCACTGAATTCTCTCAGGACCAAGTTTGACCTATGGAAAAATTTCACAACAGAAGATAAATACTTCCTGGCTATGGTGGGTTTTTATCACTGCAAGCACTAAACTCAGCTCACTTTAGATGGGAAACATCAGCCTGATGTCGTACAAACTTTCCATTAGCACAGAACAGTTGAAGAAACTCTTAACTTCTTACAGGTCGGTTAGCACACAGAGCAAGCATGACCAATGCAAAGGGAATATGTCCAAATCCACCTATGCCACAAAAAGCTTTTGCTACTTCACAGCCATCTATTTTCAGCTCAAGTTAGGATATACATGTGTCTGTGCACGGATTTTTGCATGAATGTCAGTCCTGGAGGCTGAAAGAAGGCTTGGATTTTTTTCAGGTGAAAGGCAAAATGAACTTCTCTGAAAACTGTTAAAATCATGAGGTTTGCATTTGGCTATGAGAATACAGTGATTCAGCACTAACAAAGCCAATACAAAAGAGCACCCCTCTATAATCAGAATTTAGCACAGGCAATATAGTGTGCAAGGAACTGCAGCTGTTTTTCTAAGTTTTAATCTCCATCCCTGAGCTACTGTTGTATAAAAAGACAATAAAAGTGACCTTCCCTAGTTTCTGCTTCTCATTATTGAAGTTAAAAAATGACAAAGCAAACAAAACAAGTGGTTAGAAATCATACTGTCAAGTCCGATAGATGATACCTTTGATACCTTTACTGGAATCTGATTCAGAAAATACAACTACAGAGAACTAGGAAGCATGAACAGTTAGGAGTTACCATATAGTATTAGGAAGGAAAAAGTAGGTTTCTTAAAATTTTTATCTCTTCTTGAGTGGAGCATAAGCAATACTTATGTAGTCACATATTGCTGAGATAGGTGATGATGAAGGTTAGACTACTACTACCAGTAGAAATCACAAGGATTAAGGCTTGAAGGACTGTGGACTGCTGCAATATGATCAGTGACTAGTGGATGGTGATAAAATGCTGCAAATTACTCTGTATGAGATTTAGAATGGCTTTCTCCAAGTACTCAAAAGTTCAGACCTGACAGTTGAGTGCATGAAGCAGATGTATGACTGCTCCTGTGATTTGAGACCAGTATGGTGATAAACAGTCTGACATAAAATGAGCTGCAGTGGATTCAAACAGCCTTCATGGCAGATATTTATACAGTAACATAGTATATGTGGGATGAGCAATTTACTGAAGAGTCAGAGCTCGAGCTCTGACACTGAGATATCAATCACATGAGATTTGTATTGAGATGTGTTTGCTTTCTGCCTACAGCTAGAAATCGTCTGTGAATGACTTGAGAGATTTTCATGTAAACCTGCTCTACAGCCTAAATGTGAGTCATGTGCTTTTCTTTTCTGCTTTGTCATGAAAAATATATTTAAAATATACTTGTATATACCTTATAAAAAGTGTATTTTTATATTCTTTATATATGCTTATGTACATAAAAGTATATTTAAATATCAGCTAGGGTACATAAGTAACTACTGTTGTCTTTGTTCTAAAAAACATCATGAGAAATTCTATTGTCAAATCTGCTGTTCCTCTAAATATTCCATCTCTAAGATGTACCATTTCAAACCTCAGTTATTCTTCCAAGACTGTAATGTACTCAGACAGTATAATGCCTCAGGGTCGCTGGACAATGAATCTGAATGGAAAGGAAAATTCAAGATGTCTAGTCTCTCTACATCCGTGTAAAACTGTGGTATCAGCATGCTGAAAATTTGCTAGGATGAAATTTAATTTTTCCTTTTGTTCAGACCTGTTTCTGCTTAGAACTGATAAAGTGTTATTTTTCCATTCTGTTACTGCAATTCTTAAATTTTCTCTTTAAATCATTGATTTTGTATTTTATATTTTTATTTCTTATTTTATCTGTGCACACATTAGAGTATTGGAAGCACAAGGCATTCTCTTAATGTATTCAGCTGTGGAAAACAGAAGCTATTACATTATTAGATTTGCTGTAAAGAACACTGAGATCAATTGCATTGGTGTGAAGATCCACTGCATTGGAGTGAAGATAATAAAAATAAGTTATTGTAAAAGATATGGTAGATTTCATTGACATAAAACCTAGTAATTGACATTCTTACATAATGGTAATTAAAAAGCACTATAAAGAATAAGATTGGATTCAAAGACCACCAACAAGGCTAACTGTATGAGAAAAAACATGTCCTGCAAAGGAAATACACCACATAAATGTAAAGAACAGAATACTTCATTATGTAGTATACAGTCCTGGAGAACACACAGCATAAGCAGAGCTTTTTGAAAGCTACAGCAATTTGAAACTACACCATGGAGAAATCCAGGTGATTAAGAAAATCTATACACAGGTCCGAGATACTAGATTGAAAAGTGTATGTATACCTTCTGCTTTTCCACCTAGTTCAACAAGGAAAGTCAAAAGCATAGAAAACTATGTGGCTTACTTGATATGAAGATTTATGTACATTTTCCTGATCTTTCTCTTAGCACACATTTTTCTCACTGTCCGGATTCCTCTGCATCATCACACTATTAATGAATGCATAACTTTGAGCTCTGCAGCTTTTCTGCCACCTTCAGAGGTCTTTGAACTGAGCCCTTCTAGGCATTCCCAAAGGACTTAGGCACTCCCAAGTCCTTTTCATATCTGTATGTGAAGATACTTTATCTCCCTTTTGTTGTTGTTCTAATCTGGTCTGTTAGTCACACAGAACCTTTATCTGCTCTTGTGCCCAAGAGGTGGCAGATGAATGTAATTTTTCTGCAGCCCCCACTTTCACCCATCCCTACTATCTCTTTAAGACCTTAAGGATTTTTTACTTCTCTTTTCATGTATTGTGATCATTCATCCCATTAATTGCTACTATACATCTTTATTGAACTGAAAATGAAACATAACTGAAAATGAAACATATCTGAAAATGAAATGTAGAAAAACATTGTGGGCCTGTTCACAAACATACTCAGTTAAATGTAAACTTTCTGTTTCATTTTCATTCATTCGGATTTAGAATTATAGGTGATTGCTTCCCTTTGAAAGACCTTTTCAACTAAAAAAAGTAGTTAGGCTTCCTGAAAAAGTTATAATAATATTTTCTGGATCAGTCCTGAAGTTCTTTGTTCCAGTAAATCCCTGGATGCTGAATAACTAAACGAGCTTTTGATTAGTTCTCTGAAACTAATGGCATTAAATCAATTTCTACAAGAATATATTTAGGCTGAGCATTAATAATATGGGAAGCCGGATGGCATAATGAGGGAGCATTGACCTGGGATTTGGGAGGTCTGGACTGCATTCTTGGCTCAGCCAATAACTTGCTGGACGACCTCAGGAAAGTCATTTTAGTTACTTTTGCCTTTTAAAAAAGTTCCATGTGGAAAGTGCTTTGAACTCTTCTGATGTTGAGTGTTATAACACCACCATATATATTGTAACCATGTAGGTGAAATCTATTTAATGTCAAGCAGAATGAAAGTGGTGAGTGCCTGTGGTTAAGGAACCTTTTATGGAAACTGCTTGAGAGTCCTGTCAAATCTGTATTTCTGTAACAATCTCATACAAGAATTGGAAGGAATATGAAGAGGCCCAGAGGTTTTTTGTGTCTTACATACAAACTTATGCTGACAAGAGTGGTTTAATAATGATATATTGCACAATGTAAGATATAACTAGACATGTCAAGTGCGATTCTGCAGGAGTTTATCCTGGTTATTGTAGTAGCCAGCCTTTTCATTAAGGCACAAAATGAGACATGAGGAAGGAATATAGAGAGTATCAATGATGATGGAGAATGATGATCTACTGGTTTAGAAAGCAATTTTATTGATAGGTATCTTGGAGAAAGCTAGCCTACTTCATACCATTATTTTTTTTCTGCATCAGAGTTCAACTTTCAGTAGGAAGATCAGCTGCACATTATCAGTAGCAAAAAAGGCAAGATCTGGGGCTGCAGCACGGGAAGAAATCACCAGAGAGAATCAAGCAAGGTTCAATTTTTGAAATTGGCCGGACTTGGTCTCTCTTCACTGGGAAGCTAAGAATGAGGTGAATCAAATGGAGCCATTAAAGGTTATCTTTGAGAAATTGTGGAGGATTTGTGAACTCCCAGACCGTGGAAAGAGCAAATGCAATCCTTATCTTTAAAAAGGTAAAAAAAGGAGGATCAGAGAAATTAAAGACCAGTTAGCTTACTACTGAAGAAATAATCAAGTAATTTGTAAGGAAAACAAAACAAAGCACAACACAACACAAGAAAGTGTGAAACATCAAAGATCCATCAAAAGAAAATTATCTTCATTTCAAACCAGCTTTTTTCTATGAAAAAGCAGAGTGGCTATAGTAGAACTAGTCAGTGTTGTGTGCATTGATCTTTGTAAGCATAACATGGCAGCTTCAAAACTAAACTGGGAAAATTTTGTCTGTAATTAAAATGCCCTAAGGTTGGTACAAGACTGTCAGGAAAGCCACGTTCACGGAAAGGTTATTAATGATTCACTGCCAAACTATCAAGCAGGATCCCATGTACTCTGGTTGCAGCAGTAGTCAACGTTTTCATCAATTACTTGGATGATGAAACAAAGGCTATGCTTATTAAATATTCAGGCAATACTACCACAGGCAGCTTCAGGCTTGTTGCAAAAATAAGAAAAAATTTCAAAGAACTTGATAATTTAGAGAAATGGGCTGAAAAATAAAGTGGAGTTGAATAAGGACAAATATGAGGTGCTGAACTTGCGCAATGATAACCAGCTGGGTCAGTTCAGAATAAGCTAGGTGGCAGATCTGCAGGGCAAGATCTGGGGTCTTACTCAGCATCACTAGTGGAAACACTTAAACACTGTCAAGCAGTTGTGCAAAATACAAGCACCCACTGGATGCACAAGAAGAAACACACCCTGCAGGATAAGTGAAGGAAGCCTGGTGAAATCATACGTCCATTTTCAACACTATGCTTCATGGAGGATCAGACTGGAGAATGGGAAGTGTAAGGCAATAAGAATGACTGTATTAGTGAAGATTTAATGAACTGGTGTTATCTAAAGAGAAAAGAAGACAAAGATACTACATCATAATTGCCTTCAAATTCATAAGACATTGCTGCAAAGATAGGGAATAATTTTTTCTCTGTGCCCAAGTGAATGAGACATGAAGTAATGAGCTAAACCTGAAGCAACTGAGTTAGATTAGACACTAAGAAAAAGTTTCTAACAGTACAGGTAGTTCAGTGTATGAATAGGTTTCCCGCTCTCCCCAGACAATCTCCATAATTAGAAATTTTTAAGAACAGGTTAGACTAAAGTCTGAGTGATTGCTGTACCGTTGACTCAGCCCTAAAGCAGCCACACTGTCTACAGTCCTACTGCTCTTTGGGGAGGGCAGACTAGAAGTCAGAACAGCTACCTGGGACGTAGCATTTTTGACTTTCATTCCAGTCATTTTTTATTTTTTTTTTCTGGTGCATGTTCTGTCTTCTACTTCTGTTGCTACCTCATTGTAATTTATGTACAGCTAGTCTATGATAGTTTCATTTGAAGGGGAATGTGAATAAAAATGGTGAGAAAAATATATTAGTGTTTGTCAAGTACTTTATGAGCCTCAGCTGAAAGGCAGTGTATAAGCACGAACATTATTATGGGAAATCAATGAATAATGTAATAAACAAAATTGAATAAAAAATGAAACAAAACCCAAAAAAGTGCTACACTCTGTATTTAAAGCCCATAAAAGATATAGTAACCTTAAATAATAACAGACCATTTTCAGCAGTTGTTTTTTTATATATTTTTTATATATTATTTCTTTTTCATTTGCCAAAGTTCAAACAATTGATCACAGACCTATGTAATCAAAAGTAAAGTTTATTTCTTGTTACCTATTCATAATGCAATCCTAGCATTTGAGACAAATACATACTATATATACCTCCTATGTAATCATTTAAAATGCTGCAAACAGTGTATAGGTAGTTCAAAATGAACACCGTATGCACACCACAAAACATTAATAACATTCCAGAGTGTGTCAGAAAGTCTAATCTGTCCCTGAAATGAATTTGACTTATTCATTAGTGAGATGAATAAAACTGATTACAGTGAACTATTTTATTGTACATCATATAAGGGATAATCTTACCCTCAAGATTTTGGGTTTTCTCCCTGAAGAAAACAAAACACGTTTTGAAGAAAAACATGTTTCTAAACCAGCTGCAACCAATCAATCACACGTGAATCCCATGGTACTATTTTTTGTTTGTTTTACTTAATCAGTTAACTTTAAGATGACCTATTCCACTTCATAGTAAATAAATATTAATTTATTTATTCCTATTTCTGAAATTAATATTGAATTTATGAAATAGGAGTTGTTTCTCTAGTGCATGTCCAGTGCTCTTTGGATAGTTAAAGAAGCAATAAAGTTGCAGAAGAGTTAATGGAAGAATTTTTCTTAGTTGGGAAATTAATGAATAGTTCAGGCAACAGGGTTTGAAGGAAAAAGTAAAGGATCATAACTTAAAATGAGAAAATTCATTAATCAGAAAGAAGGTAGACTGACAGTCAACATTTCTTTGTTCATTAATGTTTTTACAGGATATGTATAAATCCATAATAACACAAATAAAAATGTGTGAAGATCCTGTTCTTTTCCTTTCATAGTTAGGTTATTCAAATTTGCATTTTGTCTAACATTAGTCCCAGCTGAAGACTGAAGCCAGTTTCCAGATGCAGCAGCAACTTAAGAAGAGGACACCAGGAGGAGGTCCTAGAGATAGTTTATGAAATGAATTAATGAGAGTTAATAATGTATTCTACATTTACAAGTCTTTTTATCTAAGTCTCTTGGAGCAATTTGTAAACATTACTCCACTGCTACAACAGAAGAAAGTTATTGCATAAAATTCTCAGGAGTACATAAGTCCTACTGATGTGATGTAACCAGGTATCTAATGACCAAGTCACCTTAGAAAAGACGACTTCAACACATGAATTTTAATGAATTTATAAGCATTTAGATGCTTTCAATACCTCTCAATTATTTTTACTGTATTAAAGAAGATACAAGCACAGAGAGTGTGGTTCTTTTCTCTCACCCAGCTGGGAGTTGTTGGCACCAACAAAGCTTAAATCCATGATGTGACAAATGTCTTCATAAAATAATGAGCAGGAAATGGAGACACCTTGTACCTGCAGCATCTTACAGGATTTTCAGAGTCAGAATCAGGCCCAGAAATATGACATACAGGAAGTCACGTAATTGTAACAAAGAATCAGGACTATAACCATGTCTATACTTTTACTATAAAACTATCCTCCTGCAGTCACAGATTAATAAAGTTCAGGGTAGGGCTTGGAGAAAAACAGCAAACCAATTAACTTTTAAGGATAAGTGAAGAAACCAAATACAAAACTTGGGCTATCTAGGCTTTTTCATGCAGAGAAACAACATTACCTGGAATACTTGACCATGTAAAAAGCCAAAAAGACTGAAGCAAAAGTAACAGGTATTGTCAAGAAATAATACTGTTTGCAACAGTATTGTAAAAGGAACTGAAAAAAGGAGAAAAAGGCATAATTATTTACTTTGGTTTCTGACCTTAACTCTGATATAAGTACATTACAAAACATAGGAGAAATTGCATTATCTTGGTGGAGAGAGGATCACACGAACTATTTTACTTTCTTTTCTTTTCTTGTTTCTTAGACTGGAGAATTGTCAGAACTGTCAAGAGATGGTCTTTTGCCCTCTTGCACAGGAAGAAACAGGTCAGTTGTATCTGTTCTTCAAAAAAAGTTTAAAGATTTTCTTTTAAATTAAAATTCATCTATACATCTGGTGCCTGTGGCCTAACACAAATGCAATGCCCCCAGTGAATGCCAGAGGACGGCAACCTAGAAAAGAAGAGTGGTCTGTTGATATTTGGTGAAGGTGAAAAAGAAGTGTGTGGAATAACTACTAAATTGGCTAAAAATATAAAAGTACAGCATTGTTCACACATTAAGGAAAAGTATAAAATCAAGAGGCTTCTGAGGTAGAAAACAGCTGCAGCTGGCATGAAGAGTACAACATCCGCGGTTCCCTGATAAGGATGCTTGTGAAGGTACATGAGGTACAGGGTGGGATGCAATTATTCCGCGGCTTTACCTTATGATGTATAGCAGATACGGGAACGGGACGATACCATGAAACAGATAAGCTGCCAATTAGCTGCCTGCTTGATACTCGGAGCCAACATTTTGTCAAATTTTGATGAAATGCTGTTCTTTGTGCGAACTTTGCTCATTCTAATGTCATTATAATACCAAAACACACCTCCATCCCAAAGGCTACCCACCTCCAAGGTGCGACCACTCCTTCTTGAGTCTGCGCTCTGAATTTTTCGGAAACTATACCTTTAAATGTGGAGTGAGAGAATTTTACACCAATCATAATTAAAGTATTTATGACTAAAGGCACTCAAACTCCACCTTGAAGATAACAAATAGTATAAAAATAGCCCGAAAGAGGGGGGATACTCAGGGAAGACACCATCGCGAAGAACTCCATCACTGACTTCTGGGATCAGTCGACGGGCTGAGCCTTTCTTCCCCCTGATAGGGATGCCTTTGGGTAAGACTTAGATTATACCGAGTGCTTTCTCGGGAAAATTAGAAATTTCTCTAGGGACTCTCTCTCCTACATTTACAGCCAGGCTGTATTGTTTATAACTTTGTCGTGCGTTTTGTGTATTTAACAATACTTTCATTTGCACGTGCTTTGCAGACAGTGTATTTATCACTGGCAATCCTAAGAACCTATATATCTGTTGCTTAAATAAACTGCACTGTTTAAGTAGCTAGTCGTTTCGGTTTCTCACTGAACGCAACCAAAGACTCGAGAGTGGCCGTGCTAGTTCATGAGCACGACTAGACTGAAGGTGCAGTCCACTATTAGTGTGTCCAAATCGTAATAGTTTAATACATATTAAATGCAATTGGACTGATAGAGCTGAATTGGGCATCACTCAGAATTTAAACCTAGCTGCACCTAGCCTCCCACCTCAGTGAGGAGTGTTAGAACGCAAGGGTGTTTATTTTCTGCCAAAACCGCTTTGCCCCTTTCCTCACAACAGAGTGTACCAGTTTTTGCTTTTTGCCATTGAGCTGTAGTTTCTGCCCTCTATCTGGAACAGCATGTACCTTCTAGTTCATTCTTCAGGCTCCTTCCCTACCAGTGCAACTGGAGAGCTCTCATTAGTGTAAGAATGACTAGTGCACATCTGAAAGATGATTATAACCTTTTTTTTTTTATTATTTTATTTTGAAATCACTCTAAGGAAATAAAAATCCTTCTAGTTTTTCACCTCAACACGTTTACCAGTAGATGGTGCTAGCAATTGCTCCATTCATGATGGTGCCATATGGTACTGAGGTCTGAAAAAAGCAATGTTTTATGACAGCAGCAAGAATTACTTCTCTTTGTGAATCTATATTCTGTCAAAGAATTTATGTTAGGACTCGCTGAAGTGCTGTCATTTTCATTTAAGTTAAAGGTCCTGTACAGAAGTCAGCTCCACAAATGATCTCACCTCGTCAACAACAATTTCACACAAGGGCGAGATGAGCAGAGAAGCAGCTGAAACAAAAAATACTTGTGAAACACAGCAAGGGTCAACTACAGAAAGTTAGTGCTAGGTGCTTCAAAAACAAGGCTTCAAGGTGCACAAAAGAAGTGCAAACGCTTATTAAGAGTGACTGCTGCCTGTGCTAACTCGTGTGCTTTGCAAACCAGGAGTTTGGCAATGGTGCTTGGCAGCTCCCATGCTGTTCTTCAGTAGAGGTGGAGCACAAGATGAGGGAGATATACTTAAATCAAAGTTATAGGGCAGGAGCCTGCTATCATTATGCTTCCTATTAATAGATGGCACATTTGGGAGGAGAGTTAAGCAGCCTAAAATCTCTCCCATAAATCAGTAGACTTAAAACTGGTTGCTGAGACAGGACCTATCTGTGGTGCGCTAGGTAGGTGCTCAGCCAGGTCTTGATGTTCAGTTCTCCTCAATTTTAAGGTCCTAAAACAAGCAAAGGAACCAAAGCCCACAGCCACCCTTTCACCAAAAATCACAGAGATGCATTATTTCACTTACTATTTGTGTAGGTGGAAGAAGGCAGAATAATGTACAGGCTGGGAGAAACCTGCAGGTCCGGTTCTGAGGGCTGAGCATCCAACAGACTGCAGGGATGGGGAGAGGGAGGGCCGAGGAGATGATGAAATAAGACAGATTTTTATCCTAATATCGGGTCTGATTTTTAAGAAATAGGCATTTAGCACTACTCTGTGTTCCCTAACCTGGGGTTCTAATTCTGGTGTACACTGGAATAGTGTCTGGGCACATAAGCTTCACAAACATAGTGAGGAAACTGGCTCTCTCTTGAGACCTTCTGAGCAAAGCAGAAAGGGTAGGAAAAAATCTTCTTACCATTTCTCTGGTGAAGTTTCAAAACAGACAGATTGAGAGTTACATGGGGAGCAAGTTTTCCTAGACCTCAGTTTTAGCATCTAAATCTAAATTATCCATTTTCCTTTTCCTTCTGTAAGGTAATCAGAGCTCTATTCTCCAACTAATCAAAGAATTTTCAACAACTGTCTCTTCACGAAAACCTGAAAATGTAGTATCTGTAGTTAGCTGCCTTGATTTTTCAAACTCCATAGCATTCAGGAGTTCTCTCACATTTATGGGATTACTAGCTCCTCAGTACTACATCAAGGCTCTTATTTACGTTTCTGAAGTGTGATGTTAGAGTCCTAGTTTAGACATAAATTTTCACTTTGAAAATTGTGGTCAGCAACTGTATAGACTTAAAAAAAAATAATTTAACCTGACAAGGGAATTGTCCTCCTAAGTTTTAACCCTGGCAACTTTTTTATTTCTCTGTCCTCCCTCCCAGGGAAAGGATTCATTAAAGATACAAAGTGATATAAAACTGTCAGATCAGATGCATGATACATATAATTAATGGTGTAGAATAAAGCGATAAACCCTACCCTGAAAAGACAAAATTGCTATTATTTTATTTTATTTGAAGTTGCCTCCTTCTTTCACCTTTCCAATTCCCATAGGACTGTGTAATGTGGTTTAGATGAAATCCATTACTTCAGGGCAAGAAAACAGTGCCAGTGATTCAATCTTCATCTGACCAGAAACATTTTGGACCCTGTGAAAGAATCGCTGCTAGTTCATGGCTTTCCTTTGGCCCGCATGTTCGCTTTCCCATTTTCAAAAAGTACTTGCTTGAGATGTGTTGAATGGATTGTGGCTCTGCCATGCTGTATCAGGAAGGTCACATTGCATTGCATTCCTGCAACACAACATGATGAAGGCAATCAAAAGTGAGGGGCTCATCTCTACAGTACATTTGACAAGCACAACAGCAAATGTGGACATTATTTTTTTACTGAAGGACTGCTGAAAAGCAGATCATGTTTCCAGTGCCTACCTGAAAGCCATATTATCAGCCTTTCATCTTTAATTAGCAGGTATTCATATAGAGAATCAGGATATAGACTTTCCTTAGTTGTTGCTTATATGAATTTAGATTTTTTTTTTAATCAAATCTTAATTGTTTTCGAAATCCTTGTTCACCAAGTTGCTTTGATAGGCAAAGGGGAGGGGGTTTGATTCTTCTGGAGAGCCATAAAAAGATCCCATTTAAGGGTCAGATGGCACACAGTCAGCTCCTGTAATTGTAAGTGCAGGTACCACTGGACCTTTATTGTTGTTTGGCTTCTTGCTGTTCTTGTCAACTTTCAATAAAATATTGTAAATAAAGTGTAAATAACTTACACATAGAAAAGTTATCACAAAGAAACCTGAATAATAATATATATCAGAATAATTACTTACCAGAATAATTACTCAAGGAGTCAAGGTACCAAGCTCCATGTGGGGAATATTACATTTGAAGTAGTCTCAATCTGCTGAATAGTTTCATCCATACAACCCAAACGTGCCTTGCAGACAGCCTGGGTGCAATCATAAAGATTCAAATGGAGAAGACAGATACAGGTTAAGGCCTGATAAATGAAGAAACATACAACCTGTAGGGGAAAAATCCAGTAGAAAATACTTCATGTAGCCTACTGAAGCTTATTAAGCCTTTAATAATTATACTGTGGGCCCTTATGGAATCATAGAACGGTTGAGGCTGGAAGAGACCTCTGGAGTTCATCTTGTCTAACCCCCCTGCTCAAGAAGGGCCACCTAGAGCTGGCCACCCAGGACAATGCCCAGATGGCTTTTAAGTATCTCTAAGGATGGAAAGTTCACAACAGTTATACTACAGTGAAACTTTTAGAACAAGGTATCAATCATGAACTGAAGAAATGCTCACTTTTTGCTGACATGGGAAATGCTGAAAAAGTCTAGCTGGTAGTGGGCAAGGGCACGGCCTGAGAATAGCTCTCTGGCATGGTAATACAACAAAGGCACAGTGCCTTTGGGTATTCAGGTTCTGTTTGAAATTACTTTCAAAACTTGTTTACAGGAATATGCAATTGTTTAGAGGAATTAAATAAAGAAATCACAATGATGCTATTGATCTCTTTCAGGCAGCAGAACATTTTGTCTTGCATCTCTGAGGGAAAATTTGAAAGTTTAAGAACTTAATTTTTAAATTAATAGTTTGAATTTTTCTTTTAGCATACACACTAATATATGCACCATGTGTATGCCAAGTGAAGTATTCTGCATGTCAGAATATCAGCGCTAATCTTGGGAAAGGACTCCTTTTCAGAGTAAGGCTCTAGGGAGTTAGTTGTCATTTGAAAATTCCCTATATTTCAGCCATGTTGGGTATGATATGGAAGGCCAACGATGACAGAGGCAAAGCTACAGAGTGGGATTAATCATCTGTCTGGACCATAGGACCCAAACTCTTGGAAGAAGCAGCACTGTCCATTCAGTGAAGTATGACTGACAAAAATTCTTGACATTGGGAAAGATCCGAAGTGAGTTACATAAAGGAGATGCCATTGGCATCGCTTCCTTTCTTACATGACCTAACTGCACAGAGGAGGCTGACCTATGGTTAGATAAAACTGGAAAACAGTTGTTGAATGGTGTCTGATATTGTTTAGTATGTGCTGAATTTGTTGTTTAATGTTTCTGTTGGGTAGTAGATGTACAAAGCAGGCCATGTGAGCCAAAAGGAACATTTTCTAATGCTTGATGCAGGGACAATAAGGAAGTCAGAGAAAGTCCAATCTGCTCTTAAAAATCTTAGTTCATGCACTATCCTTTCAAAATCCAAGTAGGTTTTGCTAACCCGCTGCATTTAATGTCAATGTCTACTGTCATTAAAGCACTGATTTGTTCTTTCTTCTGCACTGAAAATTACACTGTTCTCATGGAAACTGCCGTCGCTTCTGAAGAATACTATATCTAGTCTTCTAAATCTTTATAAATGGACATTAATGACATTATATGACTTTAATGTAAAATAAACAAGAATGATTGAAAAAAAATCTGCTTTAATATACCTTTATTATAGACGGTATACCGAGAGCCTGGATTTGTGTGGCTGAGGAGACAAGTTTTACCTATATTTTCTGAGGCAAGTGTGCAATATAGTTTTATTTCTGCCAGAATGTGTGTTATTCATTTATGGAAACTAAAGGCAGAGTGAGATCTGGAAAAACATTTTTTTAATGGCTGTAATTCAGGCATCTAAAAATAATACACCCAGGTTCTTTCTATAGCCTATTGTTTGTGTGTTTTCCTTTTAGTTCTTTCTTGAATGAGCTAGTAATTTTTTTTCTGTATTTGGTAAGGCTACTATTTCACTATAATTCTGTACATGAAAAAGTACTTAGAAACATATGCTCTGATTTTTTATTTAATTAACAATTTGTGGAATAATTACTAAATTGGCTAAGAATTTTGTCATTTTGAGATACATCCTGATGAAACCCCAGAAACTGTGCTTGTATATATTGGGAAAGGGTGCATTTGCATGAGATCTCCCTGTACTCTCGTATTCGTAGGTGACATAGTAGTAGATTAGATATAAGTAATCACTCAAATCTTTGTGTTTGTAACTTTACTAACATTATTGGATGTGACTTCAATTATTCAGCTCCTGTTATGTCTTTTCAATTGCTACAATCTAATTATACATTGATTTGAGATTTGTTGCCTACCCCTATCGGAATGAATCTCTCACTGGCGAAGAAGTTGCTACAACACTATGAATTGAAGCGACTGTTGAAAGAGGCCCAAGAAAATGGACGAAGAACTCTGATTACTGTCCATCATGATGTTGAAGAAATACACCAAGTACTGGAAAGAGTCAAGAGAGACGGGGGACATGAATGGCGGGACACTCTTTCTGGATGATCGCCAACAGCTACAGGACTTTTTAACAAGATGCTCCATCCTGTTGTTATTTTACTAGTACTCACTGTATCGTGCTTTGTTTTGACAATTATTTTGTATGTTAGACTTTGGATTATGATGAAAAGCTTAACTCACTTGATCACTCCACAAGATGTATTTGCACTTGATATCCCTCACCACAAGAGGACATGTGATATTCCCTATCCGTATTGAGTATCATGGAGCTTGAGTGACTGTAGTCACGGGGTGGATTATGTGGAATAATTACTAAATTGGCTAAGAATGCAAAAGTACAGCATTGTTCACACATTAAGGAAAGTCATAAAATCAAGAGGCTTCTGAGGTAGAATACAGCTGCAGCTGGCACATGAAGAATGCAACATCTGTGATTCCTTTTACAAGGTTGTTTGCAAAACGACATGAGGGATGGAACAGAACGCGATTGTTCTGGTGCCTTCCCTTGTGACAAACAGCAGATATGGGAACGAGATGGTACTACGGAGCAGACAAGTTGCCTACTCACTACCCGAGCCAACATTTCGTTAAATTCTGATGAAATGCTGTCCTTTGTGTGAACTTTGCTCATTACAATGTACCAAAACACACCTCCATCTCAGAGGCTACCCGCCCCCAAGGTGTGACCACTCCTCCTTGAGTACACCAATCATAATAAAAGTATTTATGACTAAAGGCACTCAAACTCCACTTTGAAGATAAAAAAATAGTATAAAAATAGCCAGAGAGAGGGGGGATATCAGGGAAGGCACCATCGCGAACAAGTCGAGGAGAACTCCGTCACTGACTTCCGGGATCAGTCAACAGGCTGAGCCGTTCTTCCCCCTGATAGGGATGCCTTTGGGTAAGACTTAGATTATACCAAGTGTTTCCTCGGGGAACTTAGAAATTTCTCTAGAGATTCTCTCTCCTATATTTATAGCCAGGCTGTATTGTTTGTAACTTTGTCGCGCATTTTGTGTATTTAACAATACTTTCATTTGCACGTGCTTTGCAGACAGTGTATTTATCACTGGCAATCCTAAGAACCTATATATCTGTTGCTTAAATAAACTGCACTGTTTAAGTAGCTAGTCGTTTCGGTTTCTCACTGAACGCAACCAAAGACTCGAGAGTGGCCGTGCTAGTTCATGAGCATGACTAGACTGAAGGTGCAGTCCACTATTAGTGTGTCCAAATCGTAGTAGTTTAATACATATTAAACGCAATTGGATTGATAGTGCTGAATTGGGCATCACTCGGAATTTAAACCTAGCTGCACCTAGCCTCCCACCTCAGTGAGGAGTGTTAAAGTGCAAGGGTGTTTATCTTCTGCCAAAACTGCTTTGTCCCCTTTCACACAACACAATTAAATGCTTTTTTTTGGGGGGGGTGAACATAGCAACTTGAGTTGATCTCATTTATTCTATTCAAAAATTGAAGTACTTCAATTACTACACTGCCTTTCTCCTCTAGATCATTTTAAGACATGTAGCTTCAATTTGTATAGTCTGTCCTCAGATTGTACATATTTTTAATCTGAGGTTCCAGCTTATTAACATCTGTACCAGTTTACACTGCTACAGGACGCTCTTGGACAACCAAGGTACGAGCATAGAATTCAGCAGAAAGATTTCAATTTCCTTACCCTTAGAAACAGGATTCCAGGTACCAGGGAGACATATTCTTCCTCATTCTTTCCGACTTTAAGTCTTTAATACTTGGTACTTTATCTTTATTCGAGACACCAGTATAGCAGACGAGCAATGTTACTGTAAACTCTTTTAATACAGTGCTTATGTTCCCTCCTTGATGTCTGCAGTTTCTATTATACATCAGTTTGTGGCCATAATAATACAACATACAAAAAAACAGTTGTCCACTGAAAGAAAATAAAATCCTTGGCTTGATTCAGAGCAGGGTTTGAGTACATCTCTTAGGGTCATAAGCTATAGGCACCCCTGTCTGACAGGACTTTGTTTTGCCCTTTCTGCATTTTGGGGCAGGGGAGGCGATGTACCAGAGAGGTGTTCAGAATGAGGGGCTGAGGCACCCCCACCTTGTAGTGACTCTGTGACACTTGTGCCCAGGCAGAGTGCAAGGGGCTACAGCTCTCAAGGACAGTAACCAGTTCACTCACCTGGCAGCTGAGCCCAGCCAGCATCTGCTCCACTTGTCCTGGCGAACGCATTGAACTATTCATAGCAAGTTCACCAATTGCTACAAAAGAGCTTAAGAGTGCTTCAGTCTAGTTTCTTCATCATCCGCATCCCAGAACGCCTGGAAATTTAGACAAGTCGTTTCACATCTTGTAGGAGATGAGACTGAAGATTAATAGCGTTAGCTATCAAATGATGAAAGAGGTGGTAGTGGTTCCTCCTCCTGCTATTTTGTGAAATCTGATCTTACATTTCAGTCTTTGAGAGCAGTCTGGTTTGTTCCAGACCAACTGAAATATTTTGTGTGCAAACAACCTTTTTGCTTAAACAGGGAAAACGCATCAAATATATTTGTTTCAGATTGAACTGATTTAATTTTTGGTTCAGTTTTTGAAATAAATTGTGGTATTGAGGACAAAATATTAAGCAGTGCAGTAAAGAAGGTTATACACTGTAGTTACAATTCATGCCTGATATACAGGAATTGCTATCAAATACTTGTATGACAAATGAAGTATTAGTGACTGTGCACCTTTCTAGTGACTTTCTGAGCCATTCATTCCATATACTGTGGAGTTCATGTATGGGTTTCCTAATATATGTGGAGCTGGTTTGGTTCTTTTTCCCATATTTTTTAGGTGCATAATGAAATTAGTGATCTAACAAAAGAGCATGAGAACGTACTTTCGAGTATCAGAAAATACAGCCTCAGTAACAAGCTAGTCTGGGACTATTTATTTATGTATAGTTAAGGTTTGCACCCTGTATGTGTTTTGTGGTAATTGCTTGTAGGGAAAAAATATATTTTTATACATAACGCAGTAGTGCACAGTTTGTGCAAGTAGATATAGTGGAAAGTAAACCATGAAAGGAAGTACTTCTTTACACTGTTCTCAGTGGTGTGCTAGGAATATATTGTTTCCTAAATTATACCTGAGTGTCGTGGTTTTGGCCAAATTAGCCAATGGCCAGCGACAGATACTCCCCCCTAGCCTCTCATGTATAGAGAGGAGGAGGAAAGAGAAAGAGATTTATGAGTTTAGAAGAAACTAAACTACTTTAATGAAATATTAATAATAAAATAAAAAGGAAAATAATGAAATAGATACAGCATATACAAAATTGCATTAAGCTCCCAGGATGATGGTACCAGCAGGCACTGGAGAAGTCCCAGACTGGACTCAGAGATGGGTGGGAACTGGGTTCCAGAGATGGAGTCAGGAACATACAGATCGGGATTAAAGGCAGATGAACAGACAGGGTCCTCCTCGGACATCAGCCATTGAAGGAAGAGAGCTGACCCTTTGATCCCTCAGCTTTTATACTGAGCATGGGGCAGATGGGATGGAATACCCCTGCTGGTCAATTTTTTGTCCTGTCCTCTCCTCCCTGCAGGTGGGACCCCTCTACGCTTTTCCACTTCTGACCCTCCAATGGGGCAAATAACGAAATTAGCTGACCTTGGTTGTTATAGCAATAAGTATAATCAGGAGCCTTTCTCCGTACCATTCCTTGGCACAAACTGTCTTATCACTCTGAACGAACTGTTTTAGACACAACATGCTGTTAATTTCAGAGAGTTAGAAGAGGCCTAGCTAAGAAGTAAAATTACTGAACAGAAAGTTGGTTCTGTTTTACCTCAAACTAGGACACTGGGCCTCTCCAATAGGTACATTATCAGATATTTCATATAGAACTTCACTGGCTGTGCAAAAACTCAGGATGTATCATTACAAATGCAGCTTCAGTGAACTTTTTAAAAAGCAACAGGTTTATGTTGCATTATTTTCAATTTTTACTTTTCAGTATAAACAATAATAAAGAAACCATTTTCTTGAACATCCCTTTTCTTTTGTTAGCTTCCTCTTTCAGACAAACAACCAAGCCAACATCATGTGCACAGGAGCAAATAAATAAAATAAAAAAAAATACTTTCTTGTATGCACACTAGTTAGCTATGCACAATACCTTCAGCATATTTTGGTAGAAGGAAAGCAGGTGATACATTTGACTGCAGATTTTATTTTCCTCAGACTGAATGTTTGGTTTTTTTTCATTTAAGACAAGTGAGTTCCAAAAAATGTTTTATTTCAGTTCTTTTCCGCAGATTTAGATTTCCGCAGATTTTAGATTTAAGAAAAGAAAGCCTTGTTACAAAATAAGGCAAATGGCTGTTAAAAAAAGTATCCCAACATGCTGCCAAAGAACTAAAATGCATTATCAAGTGATAAATGCAGGAGATCTGTTTTATCTCCTTCTGCCTCCTTCATCACAATTAACTACTTATGAAGCATGCCAGATTGACAGCCCTGGAGGTAAAATGTAAAACTGCAGGGGCCAAAACAGTATTAGGTACCTGCCTGTTAAGATGCTTCAGCTTGCACAGAAGTGATGGCTTTGGAAGGATGTCATCTCAAATCATTAATCAGACCTACTCAGCCCATGACTTCCCTTCTGAGTTGTCCAACAAAGACACCTTTCTATCACTCACCACATCTGCTAGCATCAAAGAAGGTTTTGTGATGTGAGTATACTTTTACTTACAACTGAGTGGAGGTAAACTCTTTCTGTTCCTGCTTTTATTTTTCTATTTTAACACAGAATTGGAACATTATTTTTATATTTGTAATTATTATTACAAAAATACCCATGGCTGTCTATAGCTCTCTAGCTCCCTCTCAGAACACCACCATAGGACATCAGAAGGATAAAATTAAATATTTTTAGATGTGGTATTTCTCTATCCTACCAGAATATAATGAAAAGATTATTTCTGACAAAGATTACTTAATTATACTTTATACTGAGTGTGTCCATGTGCATATGATATTAAAACTGATAACAATATGAATTCCAATCTTTCCTCTGAGTACACAGTTGCACTAGTAGTTATTACCAATTAAGTGGTTTGGTAGCTTACAGAAGCCCTTAAAAATACCTCCTCTCTGCTGGCAGAGCCAGGTAAATTGGCTATGACTGTGATTCATAGGAGCCTTTCCCACACACCAGTGTGCATTCAGCCTCCTCCTGCAGTCAAGAGTGCCCCTCTCCTGGCTAAATGATTCCTCCTGCATGTGCCGACACCTCTGCCAGACCCTGTCAGAGTTATAGAATTGCTTTAGTTAGAAGAGACCTTTCAGATCATTGAGTCCGACCGTTAGCCTACCACTGCCAAGTTACCACTAAACCATGTCCCTGACCACTACATCTACACATCTTTTAAATGCCTCCAGGGATGGTGACTCAACCACTTCCCTGGGCAGCCTCTTCCAATGCTCGACAACCCTTTCAGTGAAGAAATTTTTCCTAATATCCAGTCTAAACCTCCCCTGGCACAATCTGAGGCTATTTCCTCTTGTCCTATTGCTTGTTACTTGGGAGAAGAGACTAACCCCCACCTCTCTACACCTTCCTTTCAGGTAGTTGTAGAGAGCGATAAGGTCTCCCCTATGCCTCCTTTTCTCTAGGTTAAACAACCCGAGCTCCCTTAGCTACTCCTTATGAGACTTGCTCTCCAGACCCCTCATCAGCTTCATTGCCCTTCTCTGAACATGCTGCAGTACCTCCAGTGTGTCACATATACAGACCACTAAACAAAGAGTACACACAATGTACTGGAAGTTTTCCAATCATCCTTCTCTTCACTTTGGTTTGCTTCCACCGACAGTCTCTCTCCTATCAGATATGGGCTGTTGGGCAACATAAGTATGCTGTTTCAATGGGTCTGTCATGAGAGGTACAATGTGTGGCACTGATTTTTAGAAGCAACAACCATGCTTAATTTCAATGAAGGTCTATGTGTGCTACAGAAAATCAGACCCTGCGCAAGCTCAGAAGAGAAAGCAAGTGATGCCCATTTGTACTTTTCACTTCTTGAGTATTTGCATGGATTCTATGACTTGGGTCAATGCAACCTTTCATACCATCTTTTTTTTTTTTTTTTTTTTTTAAATTTAAAACCAGCCTTTTTACAACAGTGGTCTTAGAAAATACATGTCTTTGTTCCACACGTGTTTGCACAGCCATCACTGCTGCACTGGAGCAGATATAAAATTGTTTATAGTTCAGTGAAAAGCTATTTTAAAGTCAATCCTGGTTCAACAGATGCTATAAACATCCATTTTGATCAGTTAAAAAACATATCTGCTTTTGCTAAAAGCAGTGTCTGGGTTGATTTTGTTTTGATTGTTCAACATTGTTGGTGTTGAAAATGGGTATGTCAGCATTCAAAAGATGGTCGTAAGGCACTCAAATTTTTTTTAATAGCAAGCAAAGTTCTCATTAACAGGCAATTTTAAAAAGCAATAACATTCATTTTTGGACTATTAAGCATATAGAGTGTTTATAATTCCAGCAAAGAATGAATTAATGGAAAATAAAATTCTGTCATGCATTAGTGCCAAAGGATTGCAACATAATATATGTGAGCTGATTACAATTCAGCCTTTCATCAGGATTATACATGATCGAAGCTTCTGGAGTGAGAACTATGTAACTTAAACAATTGAAAGTAATTTTAATGTTTAACTTTGTCTTCTCCCTTTTTCTTTTAAATCAAAGCTTGTTTCTTATTAAAGATGTGTTAAACTAAAAAAAAAAAAAAAAACACCTGTTAGTCTATATACCTTCCTAATTACAAACAGACATGTCTGGTGCCACATCCATTCAGGTTTGTTTGCCTTAGGCACATGTAGCTGGTAGGATTAACCGTATCAGCCTAAAAATATCTGCCCATTTTGATGTCTAAGTAACAGATCAGCGCCAGCTCACGGAAAGGCAAAATGCCATTCTCTGAAGCACAGAGGACAGAACTTCTCGCTCCCCCACAGGCAGCTGTACTTCCACCGAGGAGGAGGGCTATCCGTGGGGACTTGACTTTCCACGCTCACCTTCCGCTAACCCTGATTTCTCTGAGAAAGCGATAATTCACTCTAGAAGGCCTGGTACGTGGTCACCCATCGCTATCAGCACATCTCACACTGTCAAACACCTCCTGTAGGACTTGTTCAGATGTTAGCTTAATGATTTTAAGTCAATAAAATTTCTTCTGAATTTTTATGTCCATGGGCACAATGCCAATGTCAAACAAAATTCTGTACTTCTGAAAAAACTATTAATGAGATAATGAGATAATAAGATAATACCAAACCTCTTATTTAATCAATTGTTAGTCAGTATCCAAAAAAGACCCAGGAAATCAAGAGCGGTCTTTTGGTTTTGATACAGAACTCATGAAAACATAATCTCACTCTCTTGCTTTCCCTAGGACCTAGTAGAAACTTGCTATCACCGTAGCAATGTTCAGTATCTAGTAACTTTCTGGAGGGCTGGGTACACGACGTTGGTTAATGCTCTGAACATAAACAAGGGGCTTCACAAGGGTCAGAAAACATTTCTTTCTGTGACTACTTTCACAATCACATTGATTAATTTTTCCAACTAAACTTGCATTTTACTTGCTGCTGCTTTAACTCCTCCCAATGCCTGCGGAGCAGAAATTCCAACTCATCTGTGCAATCCCTGTCTCTCAGTTTATTATCGCAGACCCAGATGTGCAGGTGTTCTTTCAGACTCCGCAGGTGCAGTGCCAAGATCTCGCTGCCTAGCAGCCTGCCCTCCAGAGAGACGACTGATCGGAGAAGGATCACTGGTCCACCTGACACCGTACTTACAGCTTGGCTATGGAGAATTAATGTGGTGGCAGTTTACTGCCTCTCCTCAATGTCACTAACCTTGCACATATGCACTCGCACAATTGGCAGATGTGTCCGAGGAAAGACACAGAATCAGACTCAGTAGGAAATCTGCTTGCAAGTGGTATTAATAGAAAAAAACACATACAGGAATAATTTAAGTACCTTTACTTCCTTTAGGAGACAATATGCTGTCAGAAAAAAATTCAAAAGCAAAAGAAATGGTATTGTTAGAGACATGAAAAGTAGCGTCCTCTTCTCTCCTTTTTTCCCCCCTCCAATTTCTTCCACCATTTTGATGGGGGAAAATACAAAGTATTTTGGCCATAATACCAATTAATCAGGTTTGTCTGCCCTTTTAGAAATAGAAAAATAAAATTTTTATTTTTCTCATAAGAAAATTAGTTTTTGCTGGTGGCCCCCAAGTCTTCCTAAAAATAAATTTGTTATACATAATTACCCAAAATTTAAAAAGAAAAGGACTATTCTGTTCTAGAACTGTTATCAAATATCTTGTCTCAAAAATCTATCATCATCAGAGTGCTTTAGCTGCCTATTAGCAAGAAGTCATGCTTAAACTTATGGAGTAAAGAGAGAAGTTCTCTAAATTATCACTTCAAAGGAGCTGGCTGATGTCAAAAGACACACAATTTGCACAGCACTTAACCCATGTATTTTCCTGGCTTCTAGATCTCTTTCTTTGGAAATCATTATGGAAACGGTTGAACTAGCAACTTTTGACTGGTATGTTGCGAAATACCTCCGCAGCACATTCAAACTCCGCAGAAGCTTCCAGCCTATTGATATGCATCAGTTAGAAACTTTGTCATATTCCCCTGGTTTTTTTAGTGAGACTGCCCTCGAGGCAATCTACAACATCTGCTGTGAACACATGAAATCCTTCTCACACTGAAAAGTCAGTTTGTCATTTGGTTTAATGGAGCCAAGATATCAGACTTGTTCAGTGGAGTCAAGCACAGCTTGGACAGCCAGCAGTGTGAAAATCAAGGAGTTAACAAACTTTTAGTATGAGAGGAATGAGAGAATCAGACACAGAAATTAATGCCACAATTAAAAAAAAAAAAACAAAACAAAACAAAACATAAAAAAACTGGTCCTCAGTGGAGTTGCAGCCACACAGAATTTATGGCTAATCAAGCCATAAACCCCAAAGTAACATTAATCAGCCTGCCAGCCCTTGCAACATACACTTACTTCTAAAAATGCATTTAAAATCGTCCTCTTCTTTTTCTGAAGACCCCCCAAGATCCTGATTTGCTGTTCAGTGAATGTTTATATAAAACAAACAATTTTTCTAGCCTAAGTCAGGCAACACTGTTGAGCAGCTTTGTTTCAGTTGCTTGTACAATATCATGAATCTTTAGCTAAGAGTGCTGGTATCATTTCTTTGCTTTTTACTTTCCTTAAGCAATTTGTTATGTTAGTAAACTGATAAAACTCGTTCGGATCATTCCTGCTTAAAATTAGTAACGGTTCTAGGCTAACAATTGTCTGCTAGTTTAGAAACTAGTAATGTGGAAGAACATCGCAATTTCTGTGCTTTTGTCTACCAGTGTGGTGTTCTTTTTTCTCTTCTGGGTCCACAGTTTGAAGACTGAGAAGGCCAGTAAGACCAGTGCAGTTATGTTGTACTAATGACTTTCCTTTGAAGCACACGAGGAAAATACAGTTTAGGACAGGCTTACAATTAAAGCACTATTGAATTATTAGCACTACTGCTAATAAGAACAAAACACACTCTGGAATGAGTCTATGACCTTAATTTTATTAGAAGCTACTTCTGGTTTTAGGCAAATTAAAAAAAAAAAAAACCACAAACCCAAGCCCTCAGGATCCACAAACTAACCATGTTTTTTTGCTTTTTACTAGTTACTGATATACAAGCATAGAACATGTTGGGTTGGAAAGGACCTTTAGAGGTCCATCTAATCCACCCCCCCTGCAGTAAGCAAGGACATCTTCAACTAGATCAGATTGCTCAGAGCCTCATCAAGCCTGGCCTTGGATGTCTCCAGGGATGGGGCCTCCACCTCCTCTCTGGGCACCCTGTTCCAGGGTCTCACCACCCTCATTGTAAAGAACTTCTTCCTAAAGTTTAATCTAAACCCACCCTGCTCTAGTTTAAAACCATTGCCCCTCGTCCTATCGCTACATGCCCTTGCAACCAGTCCCTCCCTAGCTTTCTTATGGGCCCCCTTCAGGTACTGGAAGGTCACTGTAAGGTCTCCCTGGAGCCTTCTCTTCTCCAGGCTGAACAATCCCAACTCTCTCAGTATGTCTTCAAAGGAGAGGTGCTCCAGCCCTCTGAACATCTTTGTGGCCCTCCTCTGGACCTGCTCCAACAGGTCCATGTCCTTGTGCTGAGGGCTTCAGAGCTGGATACAGTACTCCAGGTAGGGTCTCATGAGAGCAGAGTAGAGGGGGAGAATCACCTCTCTTGATCTGCTGGCCATGGTTCTTTTGATGCAGCCCAGGATGCGATTGGCCTTTTGGGCTGCAAGTGCACATTGTTGGCTCATGTGCAGCTTTTCATCCACCAGTACCCCCAAGTCCTTTACTGCAGGGCTGCTCTCTATCATGCCATCCCCCAGCCTGTATTGATAATGAGGACTGTCCCGACCCAAGTGCAGGGCCTTGCACTTGGCCTTGTTAAACTTCATGAGGTTTGCATGGGCCGCCTCTCTAGCTTGTCCAGGTCCCCCTGGATGACATCCCGTCCCTCTGGCATGTCAACTGCACCACTCAGCTTGGTGTCATCTGCAAACTTGCTGAGAGAGCATTTGATCCCAAGGTCTGTATCACTGATGAAGATACTAAACAGCACCGATCCCAGTATGGATCCCTGAGGGACATCACTTGTCACCCCCCTCCATCTGGACATTGAACTATTGACCACTACCCCCTGGATGGGACCATCCAGCCAATAAGTATTTTTTTAAACTAGTTGCTATTAGTTTACCTTATGAACAGGATGGAAAGAAACTGAACTTAGGAGGGGAAGGATTTTTTAAAGGGAGATCAGCTCTTAGTAGCTCTGTCATGAACCAGAACCATGAACCAGCACCAGAACCATGTTCCTTTATGGATATTCCAGTTGAGACATAGTCACAATTGTTTTAGGAGGGAAAACATCACACACTAAATGCAACTATTTTTTTCGAACATTTTCTGCTTTGGACAGATTGTGACAATCTTAAATTAACACTGGGACCAGTTGTTAGGGCAGTCTGATTTTTGACCCAGATCTGATTATGTTGCAGCACACACAACTGGTCTTCCAGTGGAAGATTCCCCCACGAAAAGCTTCTAAACATTGTAAATAAAGCCACCTGTTGTGAAAGCTGCATTTTTTAATTATATGCCCTGTTAGCCATTGTTTTGCACACGGAGCTATTCATGACTAAAGATACAACAGTACACCTTTCAAAACAGGAATTCTGCTCTCCTGATTTTACACATTTCTGGGACAGATATCAGTTGTCTACAATAACCTTTATTCTTCTTACATTTACTTGTATCAGGCTGATTTCGGTATTTTCCCTTTCCATTGACCTCTCTTGTTTCTTTCCACTTCCTGCTTTCTCTTGATCTCTACTATAAATAGAAATGTAATAAATGCTTTATGAAAAGTTTAGTTAATGAAACTGGCTAATATTTGAAATTTAAACATACTATACATTTTATGCATAGTAATTAAAATATCTCATATGAAAGAGACCTCATCAGCCTCTAGCTCAATGTAAGCATCTTCTCTGTAGAGATGAGTGAGAAGCACTTAAAGGAAGTTAAGGGGGAATTTCCATGGTAAGAACATACATGATTTTTTCCAGACCTTTCAATAAGTGTTGAAAAACACTTTTTCCCCACTGATAATGGAATTTGAAGACCCCATTTGTTTAGCTAAATTGTTGTTGAGTCAGCAAGTGATTAAATTGCTGTTTCCAGGATGATTCTTCTTCTCCATGCACTCTCTTTGGTCATGAGGAGTATTAGTTCTGGTTAGAAAAGTGGGGAGTGAACAGAAATTTATACTGCAAATTAGCATATGGAAGGAACACTATGTGCTGTTTCATCAACCACTTAATCACTTATGGGGTCCATATGGGTTATTTTAATAGGGTTTAATATTTGTACTCTTTTTATTCTTATGAGAACAGGCATAACAGACTAGACACTGAAGTCTCCTTAAGGAAATTGGGGCACCATCTGTATTCATGTCAGCTAAGATTCTGCTTAGCGGTCTCACTTTCTGTCTAAGACTCAGAAAAGTTAAAAAAAATAAAATATAGTTTATTTCTATTGCATGGTTTATTATTTGTGGAACAATGATGCTGTATTTTCTATGTGAGTATCTTGCCCTCTTAGGTCTACTGCAAGGCTTAATGGGTCTTGGTGATTTTGGGGATTATGAAGTCTGCCAGTCATGCAATTTGCAAACATGATGTTAAATCTATGGAACAGGAGTGTGGATAACACTTACATATAAATATACATACATTTAAATAATATCTTTACTAATGTAGAAGGCAATGCTGGATCCTGTATTGCAAACTGTAATTTTCAGCAGTTTGGTATGACTGAAG
Organism: Alca torda; assembly: GCA_008658365.1. NCBI lineage: Eukaryota > Metazoa > Chordata > Aves > Charadriiformes > Alcidae > Alca > Alca torda. Next base: position 23,149,525 of record CM018084.1, read on the forward strand.
CATTTGCTTCGATGACTTTAAAATATCAAGTATTTATCAGAGCTTGTTCTGATGGTCAGTTACCTTTGTTGTTAAAAAATTGCACTTGCTCTCTACACTCACTTTATTTAAACTTTCACTTTATGTCATATCTATTAATGAAAATACAATTTTATGTACAAAATTAGAAACTGGAAATGTGAAAAGAAATAATGAAAAAATGGAATGGAAGAGACATGAGGCGAGGCTCAGAATTTCTGAATCTCAGAAATGGCAAGAATCAAATCAGAACTTTTCATGTCAGCTGCCTAAGTTCCAACATTTCTAAATTTTTTGAGCAGGTGAATTAAAAAGACATAAATTTGTATCTTTAAAGTGGATTGTTTGATATTGTAGCTACCCGCACTGACTTCTATTTGAACATGAATATTATTTCAGGATGAAATACACATTTTTTGTTGTAGTCTAAAAAATTTGTTTCCAACTGATCATTTCAGAGAGGGCAGATTAAAAAAAAAAATCAATGTCTTGATAGAAAATAGAACCTGATTTAGTCGGATATAAAGAAGTGATTGAAATACAAACACAGAAAAATAGATAAATTATTTGCCAGCTCTGTTTTTTATTTCTTCTTATATTCTTTTTCTGTGTAATTTTGCCTTCTTTTTTTTTTTTTTTTTCTAAAGGCTTAATCCTGCTACTTTTAAAATGGCACATTACCCCCAAGATCAAATGAGATCCTGAGGGAAGTCTTTAAAAAGAAGGAAAATCGGGATATTGATACTTCTTACCATTTGGCAACTAACTCAAAATGTCTAAATTTGAATAATAGTTTTCCTCAGTTTACCACATGACTAACAGAGAGAGGACATTCCAGTAAGCAATTTAAAATGCTAAACTTGCTATGAATAGTCTTTTGGAGGTCCTACATTTTTTCCCTGGACTGCATAAAGAACTTCCAGAGGTTTAAATTTAGGTGATATTAATAGCCCTGAAAAGTATCAGTAGACTCCTAAATGAATAAATATCAGCAGATTCTCAGCAGTACACCATTATGACATACAGACAGTCAATCTAGAACTACTAAGAATTTATTATGCTGGTTCTTGACAAATAAATGCATCCTAAGTGGATAAGATTCAACCATTCCTAGGAATTTAGTAATACTAAAAAAAAGTACACTGAAAATCTATATAGTGAACATTTGCCAATTGATTACCGTGGTCTTCATTCATTTTTTTTCACATAATTTTTGTACCGGTTTTTATTAATAAATTACCCTTTGCATGAGAGACTGGAGGCACCTCAAAAAAAAGTCTCATTTCCATAGAGCTGAGATGGTCTACGTTTAGTTAGATTTTCTGTTGTTTTTTGTTTGGGTTTTTTCCATTTTTTGCCTCCTCACCCAGCTTAGACTATTATTGAGCTTTTTGATGAAACTTGAAATCTTGTCCTCCAGGTTGTTTTCAGCTGTCTTTTCCTTACCATGGGCCATGTTTTACTGTAGCCCTGGAAGCTCTCCAGAGACCATCCAGAGTGCAGGTTTACCTTTTTCTTCAACTTTGTATATAATTAAAGTATTTACTTTCTTTTCCTTTTTCCAGTCTTCTCATTTTCCCTTGTGAAAGGTTGCAGCACTCTTCTGAACTTCTACTTCATGCCAAATATGCTGCCAAACCAGCACAGTGACTCAGAAAATAAAATTAATATATCATTAAGCTGTGCAGGGATGGGTTTACAGAAAACCAGATTTACTCCCTGTTGAATCAGTTTTCTAAATACTAGCAATATAGTTATAATGCAAAATAAAATTAACTGTTTAGTTTTCCCTTGAGGGCAGCTGAATCATAGAATGGTTTGTGTTGGAAGGGACCTTAAAGATCATCTAGTTCCAACCCCCCTGCCCCCCTGCCATGGGCAGGGACACCTCCCACTAGACCAGGCTGCTCAAAGCCCCATCCAGCCTGGCCTCGAACACTTCCAGGGATGGGGAATCCACAACCTCCCTGGGCAACCCGTTCCAGTGTCTCACCACCCTCACAGTTAAGAATTTATTTCTAATATCCAATCTAAATTTCCTCTTTCAGTTTAAAACCATTACTCCTTTGTCCTATTGCTACACTCCCTGATAAAGAGTCCCTCCCCATCTCTCCTGTAGGCCCCCTTTAGGTACTGAAAGGCTGCTATAAGGTCCCCTCGGAGCTTTTTCTTCTCCAGGCTGAACAACCTCAACTCTCTCAGCCTGTCTTCATAGCATAGGTGCTCCAGCCCTAAGATCATTGTTGTGGCCCTCCACTGGACCTGTTCCAACAGGTCCATGTGTTTCTTGTGCTGAGGACTACAAAGCTGGACACAGTACTCCAGTACTTTTTGTTAGTTCTTTAGATATTCTTGACCACAATGATCAATGATCTAAAGCTGCTAGGTAAAACTGCATGCAAATAATAGTTTTAAGGTGAATGTTAACTTTGCATCATTGATTACTGCTGTGTATACTCAAGTTCTTGGTAATCATGTAAAACAGCATATAGGCCTAAGCAGAGATTTTTGAGAGAGGATACCTCTAAGAGGTTTCTAACCTATCCCTTCATTTCCTTCTGTCTTGTCATGGTGCTGAAAACTTCCACCGTCTCTTCTTGAAAGCTCTGTCAATTCTCTCTTACTTCCAGACAGTTGCATTTTCTAATGGAGCGGGAATAATACTGGTGCATGACACAACAGGCAGGCGAAGTGGTGTGTCTCCCTGCTAGGATCTACCTGTATCATCTTGGAGGGGAAGAATTACATCCTCCAGTATCATATACCATCTTCATCCTTTTCCTGCAAGGCTGTGCCAATTTTGAAGGAATAGTTTGATCTAACACATTTTTCATCATTGAAAGCACTTTTCTATGGCAGCAGCAAATCCATTTTGCAAACATCCTTTGCAACAGAATAGAATAGAATAGAGAGAGAGACCAAATCTTGAGCTGAATTACTGTTTCTGCTCTGGCTAGATATGTGAAAATCTTGGAAAAACTTGGTTAAAGTATTCATGAAACCCATGACACATTAAACGTTCTACCAGACATGGCTGACACTCATCTGCCAAGCTGCTGCATATTCACAACAACAAATGAATCATCCCAGTAAATGTTTCCTTTACATTTGTGGAGCTGTGTTATTTTCAGTTTAACTAGGCTTTTCTCTTTGGAATTTCCTAACATTTTGAAAGCTGCACAAGAATAAGGTCTGTTTCTCCGTCCACAAACTGTCTCAAATTACTTTAAGGCTTTTTGTCTCTCACTCTTCAGGCAAGAGCTAGTTTTGAATAATTTACACATTTTTATAATTCAGAAACTTTCTGGATGATACTCCATCATGATGTTCAGCTCTTTTGTTGTAAAGATAGCTTGTTACTATTTGACACAAACATCAACAAAATCCCATTGCAGTGAATAGTCACCACTAACTCACTTTGGAAAATGCGTTCCACAAAAAGTCATCACTGTAAAAAATACTACGGGCATTAAGACTGGTCAAGGATGAAGAATTAGAGAAATAAAAAAGTTCCACTGTGCCTGATTTCTTATTAGAAATATTTCAGTTCATATTAGGTATATTTAAAGGGCTCCAAGCTCAAACACGTATTTATAAAGCTATAAAGCTAATACAGCAGAATGTGTTGATTTCAAGAAAAGCTGACAATATAACTTCTGATTTTCCTTTATTATATCTCCATGTGATATCCCTTTACCTGATTTTAAATGCAATGCTTATTAAAAATACAAGATATGTCATATACGAAACATATACATACATCCATATTTTATGTGAAAATTTTAACTTTGCTTTGTGGTCACGCATAATACAGCAATATGTATATTGATTGTTCCTGTCCTCATGAGGTGGATCTGTTCTTTCTCCCATATGTATTCACATCTGCCATAGTGGGAGGTCATCGGTTTAGAAATGGAGAACAGATCCTTGGACTAAATCCTGATCTCATTTACATCACTAAGTAATGGAGTTACCAGCCCTCCAGGCTGAATGTCCATTATAATTGCTATTTCTACCATCCACCCACACCCCTCCCCACACCCCCCAAGGATTTATTTTAGTTGGATAATTCACATGATGATATAGTTTATATATATATATATGCACAGAGACAGAGGGTGAATCTCCTGTAGCATTATGAGATGTATGGAAATATTTGAAATATTTTTATTTTTAAAATATTGCTTTCCATGTCTCCTATTGAATGTAAACAATCCCATCTTTTAAGTTTCTTTTTAAATGACAGCCTTTTCTGCCTTAGTCACTTTTTGTCACATAACTTTTCCGATACTGATCAATATTGAGAACACTAGCACTGCTGTACCTAAGTGCATTACAAATACCATCAATGTTAGTCTCATTCTCATTATACGACTTTGTATCTTGTTCCCCTTTTTGCTTTCATTGAGCAGAGACCTTCACTGAACCATCCATGTCAATTTTCTCCAATTTCAGAGTTGCTAGAGTTAATTGAGAATCCTTTTAAATTTGAAGAGCCCTGAAAATTGTAGGAAATAGACTGTACAGACTACACAGGCTGGTTGTAAGCATTGGCTTCTTTGGTCTCCGCTGGATAGTTTTAACAACATTGCTCTTTATTTCAGTCTTAATTATAACTGGAATATTTGCAAAAAAAAAATTGTAAAACTGGAGAAAAGTAGTCATATAAAAGGAAAAATTACTTCACCAGAAAATGTTCATGCACAAAAGCATGAACAAATCATTATATCTGTAGATCCTTTATTATTAAAAATGAGAGAAGGAAGGGGCCCTCAATGTGTGGAGCCCTTGTACAGAACCTGGATATTGACAGCAGCAGAAGAGTGGAAGCCAGAAATAGGGAGCATACCAAAAAAGATTAATTCTCAGTGGAAAGGTGATTTTCTTCTAAGAATAACCTTTATACTTGTTGTGAAGTTAAAGAAGAGTGCACAGCAGAAAATGATACCTGATAGCAACCACAACTTGTCTGCTCATAAAATTAACTAAGCACACACAGTATTTGCAGCTCAGAAATGTGCAACTTTCCATAAAAATTTCAATCTGTGGGAAACTATGTATATTGAAATTCATATAAACACTTACTCTCTGCAAAAATGTTCTCTGTCCAAATTAGATGCCTTTCATGAGGCAGTGAAATATTACAAATTCAGCATTTTTACATGCCCACTTTCAAGTCAACTTTACACTACACTTGCAATCATACCAACACTGGAAGACCTCTACCATTAAAATGATCCCTAGTACGTTAACACTGAAATCCATTTTTAAGTTTATGTAGTCAGTCACAACTGAAGGACATATTTTTGTTGACCCTTTTTCCCTCAGAAGCTGCATCTTTAGGGAGACGTCAGTAACACAAATGACAGAGGAGTAGAGTTTTTTGCCTAGCTGAGGAAGATCTGCATCTGTGGAGAATCATGGAGCCTTTGGAAGATTTCTGGTGCTCTCAGGAAGATTATTGTTTGTATAAAGAATAAGAAAGATATAGGGGAAGGTGTAACTTTCCTTCGTATCACCCCAACCTAGAACAACTTTTGAAGGCCTAACACCTGACGTGCCTTACAAGGCTGCTGGGCCATTAGGTGAACCCTAATCATCTAATGGGTGATTGAGTCAACACCCTGGGAAAACCCAAACTTGACACTAAGATTCCCCAAGTCCTTCTAGTCCTTCCAGCAAGATTCTACCTCCCCATCCCTGCTGTCACTTGTCCCCAGGGCTGGCTGTGTTCCCACTGGCACCCCTGAGGGCCTGCAGCACCCACTAGCTGGTCCCAATTAACCATGTTCATGCCCAGGTGCTGCTGCTGCAGGACATCAGGGCAGGCTCCCAGCCTGCAAGTCCTGGGGCGTGGTAATGCCCCTTTTCTCAGTCAGGATTAGCTTCTATAGGAGTAGGTATGGACAAGACAGAAGCCTGTGTCTCCTCTCAGAAGGAAGACCAGCAGCTCAACCTGGGTGAAGGTACAGTTTTTGTTGTGGCTATTAACTTGTGATCGTGCCTTGTGTCATTGCTGACTGGAATGGAAAGGTTGATCAGGCAGCTTTGCAGAAGCAGGGTTAGAGCACTTGTTGCCTTGTGTTGCATGGAAAGGGGCAAAGCGGTTTTGGCAGAAAATAAACACCCTTGCGTTCTAACACTCCTCACTGAGGTGGGAGGCTAGGTGCAGCTAGGTTTAAATTCCGAGTGATGCCCAATTCAGCACTATCAGTCCAATCGCGTTTAATATGTATTAAACTACTACGATTTGGATACACTAATAGTGGACTGCACCTTCAGTCTAGTTGTGCTCATGAACTAGTGCGGCCACCCTCGAGTCTTTGGTCGCGTTCAGAGAGAAACCCAAATGACCAGTTACTTAAACAGTGTAGTTTATTTAAACAACAGATATATAGGTTCTTAGGATTGCCGGTGATAAATACACTGTCTGCAAAGCACGTGCAAATGAAAGTATTATTACATATATCAAACGTGCGACAAAGTTATAAGCGATACAGCCTGGCTATAAATGTAAGATAGAGATTCTCTAGAGAAATTTTCTAAGTTTCCTGAGAAAGCACTCGGTATAATCTAAGTCTTACCCAAAGGCATCCCTATCAGGGGGAAGAAAGGCTCAGCCCGTCGACTGATCCCAGAAGTCAGTGATGGAGTTCTTCGCGATGGTGTCTTCCCTGAGTATCCCCCCTCTTTCAGGCTATTTTTATACTATTTGTTATCTTCAAGGTGGAGTTTGAGTGCCTTTAGTCATAAATACTTTAATTATGATTGGTGTAAAATTCTCTCACTCCACATTTAAAGGTATAGTTTCCGAAAAATTCAGAGCGCAGACTCAAGAAGGAGTGGTCGCGCCTTGGAGGCGGGTAGCCTTTGGGATGGAGGTGTGTTTTGGTATTATAATGACATTAGAATGAGCAAAGTTCGCACAAAGAACAGCATTTCATCAAAATTTGACAAAATGTTGGCTCCGAGTATCAAGCAGGCAGCTAATTGGCAGCTTATCTGTTTCATGGTATCGTCCCGTTCCCGTATCTGCTATACATCATAAGGTAAAGCCGCGGAATAATTGCATCCCACCCCGTACCTCATGTACCTTCACAAGCATCCTTATCAGGGAACCGCGGATGTTGTACTCTTCATGCCAGCTGCAGCTGTTTTCTACCTCAGAAGCCTCTTGATTTTATACTTTTCCTTAATGTGTGAACAATGCTGTACTTCTATATTTTTAGCCAATTTAATAATTATTCCACACCTTGCCTGGAAGGGTCCATGCTTATCCTCACAGCTGTGTGAGAATGGCTGCTATGCCTGTTTGGCTGCCTGCTGGTGCCTGAGCAGCTGGGTGGTGAGGCATGAGCCTGTCCTACCACCATGGAATACACCACAGTGGCAACACCAAAATATATAAGCTTGTACTGGTTCAACAGGCATCTGGACAAAAACCATGAGGGTGGTGCGTGCTGAGGGCTATGAGTCACCCTCCCCTCAGGTGATATCCCCCGTGGTAGCCTGACAGGCCCAGCCCTTGGCAGCAGGTTCCTGCTGCTCTGGTGGCTGGTGAATGGTTGGCCTGTCAGCGTTTGCCTCACCCTGAGGGACACACTTCAGTGCGTGAAACTGCCTGTGGTGTATGTGCCTCCTGGATGAGGCCTCAGGGTTCTCTGGGGCAGTGCAGCCTGCTGGCAAGGCATGTCTTAGCAGTTTTTTGTTATTAATACTTTGAAATATTTGGCTTTTTTGAAAATGAGTGCTTGGATGCTGAAGAGAAAGTTTTGGGCTTGACTTTTTGGTTGAATAATCATATAGAAACAAACATGGAGATTTAATTGCACTTCATTATAGAGCAGTTCAGGAGGACACGCAATTTCTTTTACCCCTCACTGCATGAGAAAGCTTTTATGATTAATACAGTCACTGGATACTCCAGCTCTGGGTGCCTGAACATTTTATTTCTGAATTTATGACCAAGCTACGTTAGAGCTGATCTCTGCATGAGAGTTCACTAAAATGACACAACTGTGTATTACACAGCAATGGTACTGTGTATTTATTTTGCAGTGTAGTGACTAATTATAAATGAAGGTCTCCCCACAGTGCTCAATGTGGATGTTTCTCAGGAGGTGGTGCCAGTGGTGGGGCTTAGTGTGAGCCAGTGGCAGGGCTGGAGCAGAGCTCTTCCCAAGGGACAGCACACTGCTGAGGCCAGGCTGGTTACCTGTATTTTTCTAAATCTCACCTGCAAATACATCAGGAGGTGATTGACGACAGCCAACATGGTTTCACCAAGGCCAAATTGTGCCTGGCAAATTTGGTGGCCACCTAAGATGTTGCCACAGCATTGGTAGATAAGGGGAGAGCAACCAACGTCATCTACCTGGACTTATGCAGAGCGTTTGATACTGTCCTGCATGACATCCTGGTCTCTAAATTGGAAAGGCATGGATTTGATGGATGGACCACTCGGTGGATAAGGAACTGGCTAGATGGCCACACTCAAAGGGTTGCAGTCAACAGCTCAATGTCCATGTGGAGACCAGTGACGAGTGGTGTTCCTCAGGGGTCAGTACTGGCACCAGTGCTGTTTAACATCTTTGTCGGTGACATGGACAGTGGGATTGAGTGCACCCTCAGCAAGTTTTCCAATGACACCAAGCTGTGTGGCACAGTTGACACGCTGGAGGGAAGGGATGCCATCCAGAGGGACCTGGACAGGCTTAAGAGGGAGGCCTGTGCAAACCTCATGAAGTTCAACAAGGCCAAGTGCAAGGTCCTGCACTTGGGTTGTGGCAATCCCAAGCACAAATACAGGTTGGGCAGAGAATGGCTTGAGAGCAGCCCTGAGGAGAAGGACTTGGGGGTGCTGGTAGACGAGAAGCTCAACATGAGCCAACAATGCACACTTGCAGCCCAGAAAGCCAACCACATCCTGAGCTGCATCAAAAGAAGTATGGCTAGCAGGTCGAGGGAGGTGATTCTGCCCCTCTACTCTGCTCTGGTGAGATCCCACCTGGAGTACCGCGTCCAGCTCTGGGGCCCTCAGCACAGGATATGGACCTGTTGGAGTGAGTCCAGCGGAGAGCCACGAAAATAATCAGAGGGCTGGAGCACCTATGCTACGAGGATAGGCTGAGAGAGTTTGGGTTGTTCAGCCTGGAGAAGAGAAGGCTCCGGGGAGACCTTATAGCAGCCTCCCAGCACCTAAAGGGGGCCTACAGGAAGGATGGGGGGGGGACTCTTTATCAGGCAGGGTAATGATATGACATGGGGTAGTAATGGCTTTAAACTGAAGGAGGGTAGATTTAGATTGGATATTAGGAAGAAATTCTTTACTCTAAGGGTGGTGAGATACTGGAACGGGTTGCCGAGGGATGTTGTGGATTCCCCATCCCTGGAAGTGTTCAAGGCTAGGATGGACGGGGTTTTGAGCAGCCTGGTCTAGTGGGAGGTGTCCCTGCCCCTGGCAGGGGGGTTGGAACTAGATGATCTTTAAGGTCCCTTCCAACCTGAACCATTCTATTATCTACTGTGTTGTGACTGCTGGCTCAGAGGGTCTTTTAAGTGTGGCACTCCCTGTTAGCAAAATGGGAGCTATTTCTAAAGGGGAGGTTTGGAATAAGGAAGCTTGTGCTTTGCGCTGCAGCATAATTTAGGTTGGAAGAGGTTTCTGGAGTTCAGCTAGTCCAGACTTGCACTCAAAGCACAACCAGCTTCAGAGTTGAACCATGCTGCTCAGGTGGTATGTGTCATCCCAGGTGGGCAGCAAAGAAGCATACAGCTGTTTGCTCACTTCCACTCACCCCTGGTGGGATGGGGGAAGAAGGGAGGAAGAATAAAAGCAAAAAAACTTGGGGGGTGTCAAAATTTAAAAAAAAAAAGTTTGATAAGTGAAAGAATAGAGGAAAACAAAATAATTGATGCATATCTATTTAGTTAGTTTGGGTCACCTGTCTGGTTGTCCCCTCCCAGCCTACTGCACACACACACCCCCCATCAGTTCACTGTGGGGGCAGAGTGAGAAGAAGCTGTGCAAATACTGTTCAGCAAAAGCTACAACATTACTGTGTTATTGGTACTGTTTAGGTCAAAATCCAAACCACAGCACCATATGAGCTGTTACAAAGAAAACTAACTCTACCCTAGCCAGGCCCAGTACATCAGGGCTTTGTGCAAATGAGTTTTGAAAGTCTTCAGAGGTGGTGATTTCTCTCTGGGCAGGTGGTGCCAGTGACTGTCTGCTCCCACTGTGAAACTGGAACTTCCTTTGCTGCAACCTGTGATTGTTTCTTCTTGTCCTTTCACTGACTGTCCTGTGGAAGAGTACAAGTCATGTCTCCTCTATAACCATGCTTTATAGGCTGTTAAGGTCAGCAGTAAGATCCACCTCTTGCAAGCTTTCTCTTCTCCAGGGTGAATAAAACATGCTTCTTCTATCACTTTGTACACTTCATGTGTTGCAGCCTCCATTTCAGTGGGCTGTAAGAGGCCCCCTCTGTTAAAAGGGCCATTTTAGTGGCCTTCTGCTGGACTTGTTCCACTAGTCAGTATTTCTTGTGTGTGGAGGCTCAAAAGTAGGCAGAGCATTCCAGGTATGTCCTCACAGCTGCCAAGTAGGGATACAGTCACTCTGCTTTCTTTGACCTTGCTGTGCTCTTGCTGATCTGCACACTGTTGACTCATGTTAAAATCCCTGTCCGGATGGGACCCCCACATCCTTTTTCGTAAAGCTGCTACAAAGTCCATCTCCAGCCTGTACTGTTTCATGGGGATATTCTGTCCATGGTGCATGACTTTGCAGTTGTCTGCTTATTTTATCAAGTTCTACCTTTCTGCTACTTTAAAGCAATAAAGTAGAGCAGCAGTGCAGAACGAGAACCTCCAATCTTGATACTGGATATTATAACTTCCTTACTCTCCCATAGCAGACGCATCCAGAATATCTGAGTTAACTTTAAAGTTTTGTGCCCCTTAAAAATGAGAGAGAGATGTTCCTTTCTCAAGTGTCTTTCAGATTACCTCGCAAACTGCAATAAGCTACAATGCGAAATCTGAAATATCTGGCTGTTTGAGTTCAGAATAATGTGCTAGTCACTGTTATCTGCTGTGGTGAGTGAAATGGAAAGTACATCAGAGTGGCACAGATAATGATTTCCTCATATCAGATTTGCTGAATAATCACCCTAGTTTCAAAAGACTGTAAAATCTTAAAATTTGCAGGTTTACATTCTGAATTTTTATCTATTCCCAGGGTCTGACAGCTATATTGAAGTGATATTGTATTATGTATGGGGAAATAGAAAGCTATCATCTTAAAATAGACCATAATATTGCACCTTATTAAAAAATACAAGTGGATTTTCTGCCAGCAACCATGACTTATAATAATGACTGTTATCAATATGCAATTACTTCTGTTACCCTAGAACATATTGACATTCATTTATTTAAAGATAATGTAACACATTTATATTCATTGAGGTAATCTATGGATATGATTAAATGTGAATGCCCATCTTATACCAAATAGTAAAATGAAAAACAAAAATTGTAATCAGACCTTCTGCTGCTAAAAATAGTCTGTATTAAATTCTGAAAATTGCATTTGAGCTTATTTGAAACACAGTGGCAAACAACCATAAAGAAGCAAAAGCATAACTTAGGTGATTACTAATTCAAACATTCATTCTTTCTAGTGATATTGTGGAAACTTGTCAATAAGAAAAAAACCTTCAAATAAAATGGTAATACTATGCCTGCGGAATGGACTATAGAGTTTGTAATCAATGTGGAACAGAAGTCCATTTAAATAGTGAATCTTAGTGGAAGCAGAAATCTATTTGAATGGGCTGTGTAGATCTGTTTTGAAGATCCAGAGGCTGGATGTGGCAATAGACAGGCCTTTAAATGTTTGGTTTAATCTGTCTAGGTTTTGAATAATCACTTTATTCCACAAATGCTTCTGTTTTGCAGAGGACCCAGGGTTTTCAGGCTTCTAACTAAAATACAGGTATTTATACATAGCACATGTGCTGCATAAGAGTGGTTCTCCAGTGACATGTTGTTATGATAATAAACACTTTGAGGTCCACTTCTTCAAAGAAGACATTAAGCAAAGCAGTCTCAATATTCTGAGCTTGTACATACTTCTGTTGAGAGAGTGAAGCTCAGCGTCTTTGGTTGTCCAGTTATATGGCATAAAATGCTACATGTGTTTCTACAACTAATTACTTTTTTGTCTGCTGTTTTCTGAAATATCTTAGTATTAATGAACTTTGAAAGAAAAAAAAAAAAAAAACAAAACCAAAATAAAACAAAAAAACCCCAACCCCTGTCTACGGTGTTGGTGTCTTGCTTGAAAATTAGGGATATCCCAGTGAACTGTTGAATGCTTCATAGAACTATAGGATAGTTTGGGACCTTTAAACATCATCTAGTCCAACACCCCGGCATGGGCAGGGATGTCTTTCACTAGATTGGGTTGCTCAAAGCCCCCTCTAGCCTAACCTTGAATGCTTCCAGTGATGGGGCATCTACAACTTCTTTGGGCAATCTGTTCCAGTGCCTTGCCACCCTCATTGCATGTGTGTGGCTAAATAAAACCCCACAACCAACCAATAAACAAACACCAAAAACAAAACCACAAACCAAAATGCCTCACACCCAAAACCACCAAAAAAACCCCTTCCTTATCAGTCAAATTGGATATAATCCAATCTAAAACTATTGCCCCTTGTCCCATCACTACAGACCTTGGGAAAAAGTCTCTCCCCATCTTTCTTGTAAGCCTCCCTTTATTTACTGAAAGGCCTCAGTAAGGTCTCCCTGGAGTTATCTCTTCTCCAGGCTGAACATCCCCAACTCTCTGCCTTTCTTTGTAGGAGAGGTGTTCCAGCCCTCTAGTAATTTTCTCCCTCCTCTGGACCTGTTCCAATGGGTCCGTGTCTGTCTTGCGCTGGGGACCCCAGAGCTGGATGCAGCATTCCAGGTGGGGTCTCATGAGAGTGGAGTAGAGTGGGAGGCCCACCTCCCTCGACCTACTGGCTGTGCTTCTCTTTAGGCAGCCCAGGATAAGGTTGGCTTTCTAGGCTGCAAGTGTACATAGATGGCCTGTGTCCATTGGTTTTTTGGGGGTTGTTTGTTTTGTCCACCAGTATCCCCATGTCCTTCTCAGCAGGGAAGGGCTCATTAGAGCTGCTTTCAATTCAATCATGTCTCAGTATGTATCGATACTGGGCATGGCTCTGAGCCAAATTGCTGATCAAGTGCAGTTTTCTTTCCAAACAACAAAGCTGCATTTTTGTCAGGTATCGCTGAAAGTTTAGATGCATTGCGAGAATTTCCTTCTTGAATGTAAGTATATAATATAGGTGTATAATTTTGAATTGTGCTTTGCAGAAGGCCTTAGTATCGATTTGTAGCTCAATATGATTAAAGGAGGCTGTCATTGTTCCTTGTCTAATTCTGGCAGTAGCTGCAAAACAAACCAGTGATTTCAAAAGTCTGTCTCCAGAATGTTATTCTACAAAGCAAAGAAAAATGAAGTTATGTTTCTCAGAAACCCATCTTTTATAACCTAAGCTTACTGGAAGGCAGCGAAGAATTCTCACGGGTGCAGTAATTCCAAACACTTAGCAATTAATCTAAGCTTTTTAAGTAAAGTTAACTACCTATTGCTTTGACTAGGGCCTCACTGCAGTATTACTAATACTGTAAGTTGTTTCTCTTCCAGTTCATCTAAATATTAGTTTACCTCTAGTTTCCTAATGCAGTTTGTGTAGTCGCTGTAAACTCTTCTCAGTTAGGGGGGAGTTGGCAACCAGTGTATCAAACTTAGAAGTAAGAAGTCTTCCATTTGACTTGAGATTAATATTATGTTCATCTATTGCTGCAGGAACACACGTTCCTCTTATTCCTTTGGAGCTTGCAATCCTTTATTTGCACTGAGAGCTCCTGCTGGAGCTTGCAAATACTTATGAAACTGTTTCATCCATTGTATTTTGTCTGTACTTCTGCATAAGTCAGAATGTGCTCTGCTCTGTGACCTGACCCTAATCTGAAGCAAACTTGCTCTTTATTGGGGAAAGCTGATGCAGAAGTTTTTAATCCTCTGGAGTAGCATTAACAGTTTCTTCATATCATCAGGCTTGTGGTGCCCCACCACACAATTCCCTGTGGTCCAACCTTTCTAACCTACATCCCTGTGTGATATGAAACTGTGGTGTTTCCAACAGACAATAGTTAGAAGTTACTGAATGCTGTTGAGTTAATTTGCTTCCTTGATCCTAACTCCATTAAAAAAAAAAAAAAAGAGAAATTCGATGGGCATACAGGTAGAGGTAGTAAACTGGTATGACTGTGGAGACTGATATGAATGTGGAGATAAATCTGTAGAGCTTCTGATTGCCAGTCCTTTGTGAAAATTAAGTTGCACAAAATTTTTTATGTGGAGCTTTGTCCACTGCTGTCTCCCAAGTGCTTGCTCTGGCCCTTCGAGGAATTTTCAACATGCAGACATCTGGGAGACCAGCACAGTAGCATACAAGCAGTCCAGGTTTTTCTGGACTTACTTCAGTCAAACATCAAAGCCAAGGTCAGCAGTCAGTCTTGAGAATTAGCTTTAACTCTGATTTTTTTGGTGTTAGCCCTGAGCTGATTTGCAGCTTCTTCTGAACCTTGTTCATAATATATCTTCTGTTTTTCCCCTCACTAGAATCTTTTAAGTCTACCCCTAGTCTAATCCTTCTGTGCACCAGGTAGTGCTGCTAAAATGGTGTAATGTAAAGCTAATTAACCTCTAACGCGGGGCAAGTCCAGTAGCAGGTTTGATTTCCCTAGGAGTGAACTGCACATGCCCCAGTACACTTCCAAGGGGGCACTCTAGTTCTGGATGATTAGATCGTTCACTCTTCAGAAACGCTTGCTATAATGCAAGTTGGGTAGAAAATGGTACATCTTAAATTAATACCTGTCTTCAGTAATTTCATAATTATGTAATTAAATATTGTTGTAGGTGGTCCAAATCATACTCCGGGGGGGGGGGGGGGGGGGGGGTGGGGGGGGGGGAGGGGGGGGGGGAGGGAGGAGGGAGAGAATTAAATTAAACTTTCCTTCCATATTGCAGAAATGGAGGCTTTTAAAATAAACATAGTAATATTGTCTCCTGCCAGAAACTCTTAAGAAATGCTGTAATTTATTTTAAAGTGGCCAGATCTCTACATATAATTTTTCATCAATTATTGTATAAAACATTTTTGATTTTGAAAAATTGTAATAGGTTTGACAAGCACTTGACTGACATCATGTTGATTAAATATCATTTCCTCCAACAACCTCAATGAGACCTCCTACTCACAGTAAAAGCATGAGCTAATTGAATCCTTTTTTAAAAATGTTTTGGCATTTCAAACTATAAAACTGACACCAGGTTCCCTTCTCCCACACCGCTCAAATATATGCCTTTCTGATGGCTCCTTTTGGTGTGCTGCTTGGGTAACATTAGTGCTTTTTGTAAACGCATCAGGTCATCTTTACTGTGTTCTGAATGAGAAATACAGAAATGGAAGTTTGGGGTTTGTTTGGGTTTGGTGGTGGTTTTTTTTTGGTGGGGAAACTCTGAGTTCAAGCACAGAACTATCAATTTACAGTTCTGTGGGTGATCAAAAACCTGGGATAGCTCAATTTATAAAGACAGAATATCACAAGATTGGACTGATTTAGCAGTGATCTTTTGTCCCAGTTTCAGTGAAATAAAATTAGGTTAGAGTTGCCTGGGGAGTGAATAAGGCTGTCCATACAGTTTTATTGATTCCATACTTTATATAAAGATGTTTTTATAAAACAAGAAAAAAATTTTATATGAAGATGAGGGAGCCAACTAGGGAAGGAGCCCTGCTGGACCTGCTCTTTGTAAACAGAGAAGGACTTGTGGGGGATGTGACAGTTGGAGGCCATCTTGGGCATAGTGATCATGAAATGAGTTTTCAATTCTCAGAGAAGCAAGGAGGAGGGTCAGCAGAACTGCCACCAGGGACTTACGGAGGGTAGACTTTGGTCTTTTCAGGAGCCTGCTTGACAGAGTCCCTCGGGAGGCAGTCCTGAAGGGCAAAGATGACCAGGAAGGATGGTTGTTTTTCAAGAAGGAAGCCTTAAAGGCACAGGAGCAGGCTGTCCCCATGTGCTGTAAAAGACCGGCCTGGCTGAACAAAGAGATATGGATACAACTCAGGGAAAAAAGGAAAGTTTATGGCCTTTGGAAGAAGGGGCAGGCCACGCAGGAAGGCTACAAAGATGTTGTAAGTCTATGTAGGGAGAAAATTAGAAAGGCCAAGTCCAACTAGAACTTAACCTGGCTTTGGATGTTAAGAACAATAAAAAGATTTTCTATAAATATATTAGTTATAAAAGGAGGACTCAGGAGGATCTACATCCTCCTAGCACCTCCATGAAGGTGCTAACATAGTGACAAAGGATGAGGAGAAGGCTGAGGTACTCAATGCCTTCTTTGCATCAGTCTTTAGTAGTAGAGTCAGTTGTTCCCTGAGTACCCAGATCCCTGAGCTAGCAGATAGGGGTGGGGAACAGAATGAAGCCCATCTCCAAAGGGAGATGGCGAGGGACCTGCTCCAACAGCTGGACATGCATGAGTCTATGGGGTGGGATGGGATCCACCCAAGGGTGCTGAGGGAACTGGTGGAAGTGCTCACCAAGCCACTTTCCATAATTTACCAGCAGTCCTAGCAAACTGGGGAGGTCCCAATTGACTGGTGTCTAGCAAATGTGATGCCCATCCACAAGAAGGGCCAGAAGGATGATCTGGGGAACTACAGACCTGTCAGCCTGACCTTGGTGCCTGGGAAGGTCATGGAACAGATCACCCTGAGTGACATTATGCGGCACGTGAAGGACAACCAGGCAATCAGGCCCAGTCAGCATGGGTTCATGAAAGGCAGGTCCTGCTTAACAAACCTGATCTCCTTCTATAATAAAGTGACCTTCTTGGTGGATGAGGGAAAGGCTGTGGATATTGTTTACCTGGGCTTTAGTAAGGCCTTTGATATGGTTTCCCACAGCATCCTCCTGGAGAAACTGTCTGCCCATGGCTTGGACAGGAGTACTCTATGCTGGGTTAAAAACTGGCTGGAGGGCCGGGCCCAGAGGGTGGTGGTGAATGCAGTTAAATCCAGTTGGTGGCCAGTCATGAGTGGTGTTCCCCACAGCTCAGTATTGGGGCCAGTTCTGTTTAATATCTTTATCAATGATCTGAATGAGGAAATCAGATACACCCTCAGTAAGTTTGCAGATGACACCAAGATAGGTGGGAGTGTCGAC
Source organism: Alca torda (assembly GCA_008658365.1). Lineage (NCBI taxonomy): Eukaryota > Metazoa > Chordata > Aves > Charadriiformes > Alcidae > Alca > Alca torda. The sequence goes on from CM018084.1 coordinate 23,166,868, forward strand.
CTGCTTGAGTGTAGAAAGGCATTACAGAGGGATCTGAACAGGCTGGATTGATGGCCCGAGGCCAATGGTATGAGGTTCAATAAGGGCAAGTGCCGGGTCCTGCATTTGGGTCACAACAACTCCATGCGGTGCTACAGGCTTGGGGAAGAGTGGTCAGAGAGCTGCCCCGCAGAAAAGGACCTGGGGATGTTGGTCAGCTGCCGGCTGACTATGAGCCAGCAGTGTGCCCAAGTGGCCAAGAAGGCCAACAGCATCCCGGCCCGTATCAGGAACAGTGTGGTGAGTGGGACTAGGGGAGTGATTGTACCCCTGTACTCAGCACTGGCGAGGCCACACCTCGAGTACTGTGTCCAGGTTTGGGCCCCTCACTACAAAAAAGACATTGAGGTGCATTGAGGTGCTGGAGTGGGTCCAGAGAAGGGCAACAAAGCCGGTGAGGGGTCTGAAGAATAAGTCTTATGAAGAGTGGCTGAGGAAGCTGTGATTGTTTAGCCTAGAGGAAAGGAGGCTGAGGGGAGACCTTATTGCTCTCTACAACTACCTGAAAGGAGATTGTAGAGAGGTGGGGGTCAGTCCCTTCTCCCAAGTAACAGGCGATAGGACAAGAGGAAATGGTCTCAAGTTGTGCCAGGGGAGGTTTAGACTGGGTATTGGGAAAAATGTTTACACTGAAAGGGTTATTAAGCATTGGAAGAGGCTGCCCAGGGAAGTGGTTGAGGCACCATTCCTGGAGGCATTTAAAAGACGGGTAAACATAGTGCTTAGAGATATGGTTTAGTGATGGTTTTTGTCAGAGTCAGGTTGATGGTTGGACTAGATGACCTGAAATGTCCCTTCCAACCTAGGCCATTCTATGATTCTAAGGCATGATAGGAACAAGTCTTTAGTTCATATCAAAGTAAGATTATTTTCATCCGTGAATATACTACCATTTATTGAAAAGAAGCCAATATATTGTTGATTTGAGCACATACTACTGATGCATGACACATTATTTGGCAGAAGCAATCTGGTTGCATCTTCGGAATATTGACAAAAGCAGCAAGTAATGTAAGGTTGAGGGAGGCATTCCCTTTGGACAATTTCACTAGCGATGAGTGTTTGTTTATTGTTTTCAACTGGGTCATATATCAGCCATTCCACAATTTCCCTGGCTCCAATGTCATCCTGTTTTGCTGGTTTTAGATGCAGGTTTCTGGTATGGCAAGTGCCTCATAGGCAGTGTTTGTAAAGCACTGCAGGTCAGTTCTGATGATCTGGTCAGTAAGCCATCAAGTTATTGATGTTTTGAAAGTGGTCAGTGTTTGCAGTGGCTTCTAAATATCCTCCTTGGTTTTGGGATAAAATATTTAGCCTTGTCACATAAATATAGCTCTGCATTTTGGAGAAAAAGAGCGACAAAGGATTTTTGACTGTTTCTTCCTCTTCTATTACAAAGTTCAAGCATTATCAGGTAATAGAGTCAATGTTTTGGAAATTCATGGTAGAACGTTCCTTTTCATTATCTTCAGTTCTGCTGGTTGTACGCTTCTCTCAGTATGCTTTGAGAAATTTATTTAGGTTTTACCCCCAAGCTTTGCCTCTTTGACATTCCTTTTTACTGTGTATAACTTGAGACTCCCAGTTCATATTAATTGCTATCATCTTGTCTTTCATTTGTTTTATGTACATATGGTCTCCTTTGGAAACTGAGATGAAATCTCTAATTTGCATTACCAATGTGTCTGTACTCCCCCCAAAATAAGCAAAATGAAGTTTCCACATTACACTTGTGTTATGGTTTGAGAAAACCCATAACAATTTATTGTTGTTTAGACAATTATTCTATCACCTGATGACCCCTCCCCACCTGGAAATGGGAATTGCGGAAAGCAAGGAAACACGAGGGTTGAAATATAAATAGATTTAATAGGATAAAACTAAATAATTAACAGTAATACTAAAGAACCAGTGTTAATCCTGACACTAATATAAGATATACAAGAATTATACTCAGTCAATTATATCAGTAGGAAGCTGTGCACTCCCAGCAGTGGACAGCAAATGTCAGACACTGCGAGCGCAACAGTTTTGGGAGGAAGGGAAGGCCTCAGGGGTCCGGCACTGGGGCAAGGAGTTCTCTGGACGGTTGCCATCAAGGGAGAGAGAAACTACGCAGTAAACTTTCTGATTTATATAGAATGTGACGTTCATGGTATGAAATAATCCTGTTGGCCAGCCTGGGTCAAATGCCCAGGCCTTGCTCTTCCTCATTCCCGCACCTGACAAAGCTTGAAAACACTGAGACCTTGAATCCCACATAGCCTAGTGGCTATAACATAAATATTTTCACAAATTCAGACACTAGAGTCCTAAAAGTGGAGTTTTCCCCAGCATTAGAAGAGAGATTAGTCCTGTGTTGCTCAACCCAGGACAACTTGTATTTTGCCTATCATTTGAAATATCTCTTTCAGCTTTTCAATAGCATCACGAACAAGATTTTCTCATTAAAACAAGTTTCATTATAGTGTGTTTTAACGTACTACTTTAAATGTTTCAACAGATGTGGACTGTACATACTAATTATTAAAACTAATTATAAAAAAAATTAAAAATACAAGACATTTGACACACACCCCCCCCCCCCCCCCCCCAAACTAGTGAATTTTGGAGTAGAATATTTTTCTAGAACAGCTTAATTTACTATTACTTGCTTTCAAAAGGATATTCCCAGATGTACAAATCTTGAAAATTGGCCAAAATATCAGTCAAGTACTAATAAAAAAATAAAACAAATAACATTGAACTGCTGAATCCAGCCACCTAAGGTTGCTATTCTGTATTAATTGAATTTTTCTTCACATTTAATTTTTTGCAGGTGTTAGTTAACTTTCAAGTGTGTTATTTGGTGGACAAGAGTTAGCATTATTTGTTGCAAAGCAATGCATATGTAGTGTTATTGTTTGGTATGATCAATCAGGCTGACTTGTTTCCTATCCACTTCTTCCTGGGGATGTAACAAATGAGCATACTGTACATTCTGAAAGCGAGCACATATCTTAATGGAGCAGGAGGGCATCAAAAGTCCAGTGTCTGATGCAGGACATTGTTGTTTGTGCTTTTGGTAATACAGATTATATTGTTAATACAAACGTTGAAACATTAGATGCTGATGGTTGAGCTCAGTTTTGCTTCTGCTGTATGAAACTTTCCATGTTTTAGGGTGACTTACATGAGTTGATGCTTAAGGATAGATGAAGGAGGCGTAAACACGCCAACGGTCACTCGCCGAGGAGACCAGCTCCAGTGCAGGTAAGTCTGTACTGGGGAAGGGAATCGCGGCAAAAAAGGCCAGCAAGGGGCTCATTTTCGAGGCTTTTTCAAGCCAGGAAAAGCGGCCAGCCCGAGCCGGTACCCGGCACTTCCGGGTGGCGGTGACAGCTGAGGAGGAGTGGGGCGGAGCCAGCACCCCCGGCGGCAGGTCTGAACGAGGAGGGCGTGGGACCACTCCTCCCTCATAAAAGAAGCCCTTCGGGAGTTCAGTAACCAGGTCGTTGCTCACTGAGCAAACAAGCAGCGAGGGGGCGCTGCCTGGGCGTCACTCGCGGAACCGCCCGGGAGCACCAGAGGAGGGTGCACGTCGGCGAGGCGGCAGCAGCGGCGGGCAGCCACCGCAGAGAGTGACTGCGAGGGGAGGAACGAGGGGAGAGCAGGCAGGCTAGGTCGACTACCAAGAAAACATGGTCGCCACTCGGTCTGTAGCCAAAGCCAAAAGGAATAAAGTAACCCAAACGGACCTGACGGAGAGACATGCAGCTGTCCAGGTGGCAGGCCGCATGGAACGTCTGTCACTCTGGCAGGACAGCAAAGGCAGCGCCTGTGTGCACTGTGACCAGGTAAATGATCTGCTCAGCCTGGTGGCTGGGCTTAAGGAGGAAATGGACAGACTGAGGACCGTTTGGGAATGTGAAAGGGAGATTGATTGGTGGAGCCACACCCTGCCATCCTTAGGGAAAAAGCAGCAGGCAGAGGCTCCACGAGAGGTACAGGATCCCCTGCCCTCTTGTCACCAGACAGACGGAGGGGAACTAGGAGAGGATGGGGGGGAATGGAAGCAGGTACCTGCTCGAGGCAGCAGGAGAGTCCCCTCCAGACCTCCCATGCCTTCCCAGGTGCCCGTACAGAACAGATACGGGCCTCTGGAGATAGATGATGAGGGAACTAAGGATGCTGATAAAGCCCCATCCAGGGAGTTGTCAACGCAGCCAGCTCCACGCAGTCTTAAGACTGCTTCTGTGAAGAGCAAGAGGAGAGCAATAGTCATAGGGGGTTCCATTCTGAGGGGAACTGAGGGTCCCATGTGCAGGCCAGACTCTTCCCACAGGTCTGCTGCCTCCCTGGGGCCTGTGTTAAGAATATAACCAGGAAGCTTCCTGGCCTGATACGGCCCTCAGATTATTACCCTCTTTTGATCTTACAGGCAGACAGTGATGAGTTGGAGAGTAGAAGTCTGAGGGCAATGAAGAAAGATTTCAGGGCCTTGGGATGTCTTGTCAAGGGTTCAGGAGCACAAATTGTGTTCTCCTCTGCCCTTCCAGTTCTGGGGACTAACAAATGGGTAAACAAAAAAATCGGACAGATCAACACCTGGCTCCAAACCTGATGCTACGAGCAGGGCTTTGGGTTCTATGATCATAGTTTGATCTACAGGACACTGGGCCTGCTTGCTAAGAATGGGAAAACCCTATCCCAAAAGGGGAAAAGGGTACTAGGCCAAGAGTTAGCAAGGCTTGTGGACAGGGCTTTAAACTAGAAATGAAGGGGGAAGGGGATAAAACCAGGCCCACTAGTAATGAGCCTAGGGATAAAGGGACAAGGATGGGGGTGAAATCAGTAGCCCAGCTCAAGTGCATCTACACGAATGCACGTAGCATGGGCAACAAACGGGATGAGCTGGAAACCATTGTGCAGCAGGACAGCTATGATGTAGTTGCCACCACAGAAACGTGGTGGCATGACTGGAATGCTGTGATGAATGGCTATAAGCTCTTCAGAAGGGATAGGCAAGGAAGGAGAGGCAGGGGTGTGGCTCTGTACATTAGGGAATGTTTTGACTGTATAGAGCTAGATTCCAGTGATGATAAAGTCGAGTCTTTATGGGTAAGGATGAAGGGGAAGGCAAATAAGGGAGATCTTGTTCTGGGAGTATGCTATAGACCACCCAACCAGGATGAGGAGAGAGATGAAGTATTCTATAAGCGGCTGGCTGAAGCCTCGCAATCGCCAGCCGTTGTTCTGGCTGGGGACTTCAACCTGCCAAGTATCTGCTGGAAATATAACACAGCAGAGAGCAGGCAGGCTAGGAGGTTCCTTGAGTGCATGGAAGATAACTTCTGGACACAACTGGTAGGTGAGCCTACCAGGGGAGGTGCCTCTCTAGACCTACTGTTCACAAACAGAGAACGACTAGTGGGAGATGTGGTGGTCGGAGGTCGTCTTGGGTTTAGTGATCATTAAATGGTCAAGTTTTCAATTCGTAGTGATGTAAGGAGAGGGGTTAGCAAAACCTCCACCTTGGACTTCTGGAGGGCGGACTTTGGCTTGTTCAGAACACCGGTTGGGAGAGTCCCTTGGGAGATAGTCCTGAAGGGCAAAGGGGTCCAGGAAAGCTGGACTAACTTCAAGAAGGAAATCTTAAAGGCCCAGGAGAAGGCTGTCCCCAAGTGTTGCAAGTCTAAAGGGCAGGGAAAATGACCAGTCTGGATGAATAAGGAACTTCTGATGGGACTTAGGAATAAAAGGAGGGCTTACCACCTTTGGAAGAAGGGAAAGGCAAGTCAGGAGGAGTACAGAGATCTCGTTAGGTTATACAGAGAGAAAATTAGGAAGGCAAAAACCCAGCTGGAGCTCAACTTGGCCACTAACATAAAGGACAACAAAAAAGGTTTTTATAAATACATCAACAAAAAGAGAGCCAGGGAGAATCTCCATCCCTTACTGGATGCGGGGGGGAAAGGTGCAACCAAGGATGAGGAGAAGGCTGAGAGACTTAATGCCTTCTTTGTCTCCCTCTTCAATAGTCAGACCAGCCCAGGGTGTTCAGCCTCCTGAGCTAGAAGATAAGGATGGAGAGCAGAACAACCCACCCATAATCCAGGAGGAAGTAGTAAATGATCTGCTTCTGCACCTAGACGCACATAAGTCTATGGGGCCGGATGGGATTCACCCAAGAATACTCAGGGAGCTGGTAGGAGAGCTCACCAAGCCTCTCTCCATCATTTATCAACAATCTTGGTCAACAGGGGAGGTACCAGATGACTGGAGGGTGGCTAATGTGACGCCCACCCACAAAAAGGGTCTGAAGGAGGATCCGGGGAACTACAGGCCTGTCAGCCTGACCTCGGTACCAGGAGAGATCATGGAGAGGATCATCTTGAGTGAGCTCTCATGGCAAGTGCAGGGCAGCCAAGGGATCAGGGCCAGCCAGCATGGGTTTAGGAAGGGGAGGTCCTGCTTAACCAACCTGATCTCTTTCTGTGACCATGTGACCCGCCTTCTAGATGTGGGGAAGGCTGTGGACGTTGTCTGCCTGGACTTTGGTAAGGCCTTTGACACTGTCCCCCACAGCATTCTCCTGGAGAAGCTGGCAAATCATGGCATAGACAAGTGTACTCTTCACTGGGTTAAAAACTGGCTGGATGGCCGTGCCCAGAGAGTTGTGATTAATGGGTTGAAATCCTCTTGGTGGCCGGTCACCAGTGGGGTCCCTCAGGGCTCAGTTTTGGGGCCAGTTTTGTTTAATATCTTTATCAATGATCTGGATGAGGGGATTGAGTGCACCCTCAGTAAGTTTGCAGACGACACCAAACTAGGTGGGAGTGTTGATCTGCTTGAGGGTAGGAAGGCTCTACAGAGGGACCTGGACAGGCTGGATCGATGGGCCAAGGCCAATTGCATGAGGTTTAATAAGGCCAAGTGCTGGGTCCTGCATTTTGGTCACAACAGCCCCAAGCAACGCTCCAGGCTTGGGGAAGAGTGGCTAGAAAGCTGCCCAGCAGAAAAGGACCTGGGGGTGCTGGTGGACAGCCAGTTTAACATGAGCCAGCAGTGTGCCCAGGTCGCTAAGAAGGCCAACAGCATTCTGGCTTATATCAGGAATAGCGTGGCCAGCAGGAGTAGGGAAGGGATCATGCCCATGTACTCAGCACTGGTGAGGCCACACCCTGAGTACTGCGTTCAGTTCTGGGCCCCTCTGTACAAGAGGGACATTGAGGTGCTGGAGCATGTCCAGAGGAGAGCTACCAAGGGGCTGAGGGGTCTGGAGACCAAGCCATATGAGGAGAGGCTGAGGGAACTGGGCATGTTTAGTTTGGAGAAAAGGAGGCTGAGGGGAGACCTCATTGCCCTCTACAACTACCTGAAAGGAGGTTGTAGAGAGGTGGGTGTTGGCCTCTTCTCCCAGGTGAATAATGACAGGACCAGAGGAAATGGCCTGAAGCTGCGGCAGGGGAAGTTTAGGTTAGATATTAGTAAGAATTACTTTACTGAAAGAGTGGTCAGGCACTGGAACAGCCTGCCCAGGGAGGTGGTTGAGTCACCATCCCTAGAGGTATTTAAGAAACGTGTAGATTTGGCACTTCAGGGCATGCTCTAGTGACAGAGATTGTAGGGGGTTTTTTTTGTGTGTGTATGGTTGGACTCGATGATCTCAAAGGTCCTTTCCAACCATGAAGATTCTATGATTCTATGAAAACTGGCAGTGTTCTTTACAATGCAGCAGGAGGGATGTTGCTGTGCATGGATGTTATCCTGGGTTCAGGATGGGTGACCTGTCCTGGTGGTCTCTGTGGCCTCTAGAGCATTTCTTAAGGGTACCTCTCTGTATTATAGAAGATAATGTGATTTAAGTGAAGGCTCTTGGGTTTAGGTAGTTACACTGCTACATAGCTCTATTGAAGCATAAATTAAGAAAAGTCTTTAACCACTGTAATGTCTTCCAGTATACAAGATGCATCCAAGAAGTAAAAGTAGGGCCTGTGTGGCATATACGCTGTATGAGACCACAGTGTATGCCAATGCCTGTTTTGTATTTGTGCTTTGTACAGAAATAGGCTCTGCCATCACTGAAATAATACATTAGAGCATATTAACAGAACATTTAATGAAGGTACATCTTTCTGCTCCAGCTGTGATGATTATAAATTAATTTCATCTCCAGCCACACACACTTACGCATTTATTGCCTGAACTTTAATTGTTATCTGGGGAATAACTAGGTGTTGGAAGAGAGCAGAGTGATTTTGTTGTTGTTGTTCCTCCCGCCCGCTGTTGAGGGGGGGTACACTTTTTTTAATATGTTCTGACATAAAACTGTTGGGAAAGCAACAAAAACTTAGAAAAAAAACCCAAACCAACAAAATTATAATAACTAGGAGTCGATACCGATACCAACTTCCATTTTTTTTCCAGTCCCGCCCCCCCTGCCCCAGGAGGAACTGGCATAAACTGCTTCACCAACCTTTAAAGAGAAATGTAAATATAACACTGCCCTTCGCTATTAACAAGGAAGTGAGAAGATTCACACATTTAAATATGGAGTTTAGAGCCTGAATGAGTAATTCATAATAGCAGATAATTTGCAATGTGTAAGGAGTTGAGTCATTGTCATCCCTTTCTACTCACAGATAATCTGTGAGCAGAGTTCTGGGAGTTCAGTGAGTGATGGATAGCTTTCAGTTCCTGTTGGAAACAAATGTGTGTGTGCTGGTCTGCATAATCTGAAACTCCTCCCAAGCCTTCATCTGTCATGTCCAGAGAAGTTAGTCTTTTATAACATAGCAAGAGATGACCAAGCTGTGTGGCAACCAAAATAAGCTCCACCAAGACTCAATTGCTTATGAAGACAACTTATGTCCACTGCCCACAAGTCTGTGTCTGTTCCTCTTTCAAGGAGGACCTCAAGAATCCTGTTCAAAGGATCCAACTAACTGTGTCAGTGCTACACTACATTCACTACATAAAGTAGTTCTAACCATGAGCTAAACTTCACAGAAGGCATATCAAAGTGTTGGAGTACCTTGGTGGTCTCTAATTAAAAAATGGATTTTTCTAGTGTTTATAAATTTTGATACCTTTTTTCCTAAATAGTATTCAACTCTTCTTTAAAGTTGCTGATATGTCTGCATTAATCTGCCAATATTCAGAAAACACGGACACATCTTTCCTTAAGATATGCCTAGCTCCAGTGTTCAATGTGTCTTTTAGAGCAGATTGCTTCTGGAAATAACTTTCTACTAAGAGACAATAGGTGGAAACTGTTAACAAGAGAGGTTAGATCCGTGGTTTATTTTGATGTGTCAGTCTCTTCCTGTGTTTTGGGTGTGTTTCACATTTTCCTAGCATTTGGCTACGAAAGTTTTCTCACCTACTTGCAAGCACAATCCAGGATAACCATTAAATAACTCGAACTGAAAATTGTATTTTACACTCTAATGTAAATTTTGAAATTATTTCCAACTCAAAATTTACAGCAAGTTCATGCACACAAAAGTACAGAGTTGGTAATCACAATGAGAGATTAATGGTCACATTTTTTGATAAGAAAAAAATATAGTTGTCAGTGTCATCTTTCTGTGATGTTGTTGCTTACGGCTTCTCTTCAGCTGAGAACTCCGTGTCTTTCAGTAAATAACATGAATCTCAGCAGATCCTTGATGTAGCTGGTCAATGTGTTAGCTGTCTTGGTACTTAAAGTATGAAGAACAGGGATGCCAAGGATGGTATCTGGAAGTATCAGAGCAGAATAGAGAAAATGGCAGGAGTGAAGACCAAGTCTGCAGATCGTAGAATCATAGAATGCGTTGGGTTGGAAGGGACCTTTAAAGGTCATCTAGTCCAACCCCCCTGCAGTAAGCAGGGACATCTTTAACTAGATCAGATTGCTCAGAGTCTCATCAAGCCCATTAACCAGATCAGCCTAAAAATATCTGCCCATTTTGATGTCTAAGTAACAGATCAGCGCCAGCTCACGGAAAGGCAAAATGCCATTCTCTGAAGCACAGAGGACAGAACTTCTCGCTCCCCCACAGGCAGCTGTACTTCCACCGAGGAGGAGGGCTATCCGTGGGGACTTGACTTTCCACGCTCACCTTCCGCTAACCCTGATTTCTCTGAGAAAGCGATAATTCACTCTAGAAGGCCTGGTACGTGGTCACCCATCGCTATCAGCACATCTCACACTGTCAAACACCTCCTGTAGGACTTGTTCAGATGTTAGCTTAATGATTTTAAGTCAATAAAATTTCTTCTGAATTTTTATGTCCATGGGCACAATGCCAATGTCAAACAAAATTCTGTACTTCTGAAAAAACTATTAATGAGATAATGAGATAATAAGATAATACCAAACCTCTTATTTAATCAATTGTTAGTCAGTATCCAAAAAAGACCCAGGAAATCAAGAGCGGTCTTTTGGTTTTGATACAGAACTCATGAAAACATAATCTCACTCTCTTGCTTTCCCTAGGACCTAGTAGAAACTTGCTATCACCGTAGCAATGTTCAGTATCTAGTAACTTTCTGGAGGGCTGGGTACACGACGTTGGTTAATGCTCTGAACATAAACAAGGGGCTTCACAAGGGTCAGAAAACATTTCTTTCTGTGACTACTTTCACAATCACATTGATTAATTTTTCCAACTAAACTTGCATTTTACTTGCTGCTGCTTTAACTCCTCCCAATGCCTGCGGAGCAGAAATTCCAACTCATCTGTGCAATCCCTGTCTCTCAGTTTATTATCGCAGACCCAGATGTGCAGGTGTTCTTTCAGACTCCGCAGGTGCAGTGCCAAGATCTCGCTGCCTAGCAGCCTGCCCTCCAGAGAGACGACTGATCGGAGAAGGATCACTGGTCCACCTGACACCGTACTTACAGCTTGGCTATGGAGAATTAATGTGGTGGCAGTTTACTGCCTCTCCTCAATGTCACTAACCTTGCACATATGCACTCGCACAATTGGCAGATGTGTCCGAGGAAAGACACAGAATCAGACTCAGTAGGAAATCTGCTTGCAAGTGGTATTAATAGAAAAAACACATACAGGAATAATTTAAGTACCTTTACTTCCTTTAGGAGACAATATGCTGTCAGAAAAAAATTCAAAAGCAAAAGAAATGGTATTGTTAGAGACATGAAAAAGTAGCGTCCTCTTCTCTCCTTTTTTCCCCCCTCCAATTTCTTCCACCATTTTGATGGGGGAAAATACAAAGTATTTTGGCCATAATACCAATTAATCAGGTTTGTCTGCCCTTTTAGAAATAGAAAAATAAAATTTTTATTTTTCTCATAAGAAAATTAGTTTTTGCTGGTGGCCCCCAAGTCTTCCTAAAAATAAATTTGTTATACATAATTACCCAAAATTTAAAAAGAAAAGGACTATTCTGTTCTAGAACTGTTATCAAATATCTTGTCTCAAAAATCTATCATCATCAGAGTGCTTTAGCTGCCTATTAGCAAGAAGTCATGCTTAAACTTATGGAGTAAAGAGAGAAGTTCTCTAAATTATCACTTCAAAGGAGCTGGCTGATGTCAAAAGACACACAATTTGCACAGCACTTAACCCATGTATTTTCCTGGCTTCTAGATCTCTTTCTTTGGAAATCATTATGGAAACGGTTGAACTAGCAACTTTTGACTGGTATGTTGCGAAATACCTCCGCAGCACATTCAAACTCCGCAGAAGCTTCCAGCCTATTGATATGCATCAGTTAGAAACTTTGTCATATTCCCCTGGTTTTTTTAGTGAGACTGCCCTCGAGGCAATCTACAACATCTGCTGTGAACACATGAAATCCTTCTCACACTGAAAAGTCAGTTTGTCATTTGGTTTAATGGAGCCAAGATATCAGACTTGTTCAGTGGAGTCAAGCACAGCTTGGACAGCCAGCAGTGTGAAAATCAAGGAGTTAACAAACTTTTAGTATGAGAGGAATGAGAGAATCAGACACAGAAATTAATGCCACAATTAAAAAAAAAAAAACAAAACAAAACAAAACATAAAAAAACTGGTCCTCAGTGGAGTTGCAGCCACACAGAATTTATGGCTAATCAAGCCATAAACCCCAAAGTAACATTAATCAGCCTGCCAGCCCTTGCAACATACACTTACTTCTAAAAATGCATTTAAAATCGTCCTCTTCTTTTTCTGAAGACCCCCCAAGATCCTGATTTGCTGTTCAGTGAATGTTTATATAAAACAAACAATTTTTCTAGCCTAAGTCAGGCAACACTGTTGAGCAGCTTTGTTTCAGTTGCTTGTACAATATCATGAATCTTTAGCTAAGAGTGCTGGTATCATTTCTTTGCTTTTTACTTTCCTTAAGCAATTTGTTATGTTAGTAAACTGATAAAACTCGTTCGGATCATTCCTGCTTAAAATTAGTAACGGTTCTAGGCTAACAATTGTCTGCTAGTTTAGAAACTAGTAATGTGGAAGAACATCGCAATTTCTGTGCTTTTGTCTACCAGTGTGGTGTTCTTTTTTCTCTTCTGGGTCCACAGTTTGAAGACTGAGAAGGCCAGTAAGACCAGTGCAGTTATGTTGTACTAATGACTTTCCTTTGAAGCACACGAGGAAAATACAGTTTAGGACAGGCTTACAATTAAAGCACTATTGAATTATTAGCACTACTGCTAATAAGAACAAAACACACTCTGGAATGAGTCTATGACCTTAATTTTATTAGAAGCTACTTCTGGATTTAGGCAAATTAAAAAAAAAAAAACCACAAACCCAAGCCCTCAGGATCCACAAACTAACCATGTTTTTTTGCTTTTTACTAGTTACTGATATACAAGCATAGAACATGTTGGGTTGGAAAGGACCTTTAGAGGTCCATCTAATCCACCCCCCCTGCAGTAAGCAAGGACATCTTCAACTAGATCAGATTGCTCAGAGCCTCATCAAGCCTGGCCTTGGATGTCTCCAGGGATGGGGCCTCCACCTCCTCTCTGGGCACCCTGTTCCAGGGTCTCACCACCCTCATTGTAAAGAACTTCTTCCTAAAGTTTAATCTAAACCCACCCTGCTCTAGTTTAAAACCATTGCCCCTCGTCCTATCGCTACATGCCCTTGCAACCAGTCCCTCCCTAGCTTTCTTATGGGCCCCCTTCAGGTACTGGAAGGTCACTGTAAGGTCTCCCTGGAGCCTTCTCTTCTCCAGGCTGAACAATCCCAACTCTCTCAGTATGTCTTCAAAGGAGAGGTGCTCCAGCCCTCTGAACATCTTTGTGGCCCTCCTCTGGACCTGCTCCAACAGGTCCATGTCCTTGTGCTGAGGGCTTCAGAGCTGGATACAGTACTCCAGGTAGGGTCTCATGAGAGCAGAGTAGAGGGGGAGAATCACCTCTCTTGATCTGCTGGCCATGGTTCTTTTGATGCAGCCCAGGATGCGATTGGCCTTTTGGGCTGCAAGTGCACATTGTTGGCTCATGTGCAGCTTTTCATCCACCAGTACCCCCAAGTCCTTTACTGCAGGGCTGCTCTCTATCATGCCATCCCCCAGCCTGTATTGATAATGAGGACTGTCCCGACCCAAGTGCAGGGCCTTGCACTTGGCCTTGTTAAACTTCATGAGGTTTGCATGGGCCGCCTCTCTAGCTTGTCCAGGTCCCCCTGGATGACATCCCGTCCCTCTGGCATGTCAACTGCACCACTCAGCTTGGTGTCATCTGCAAACTTGCTGAGAGAGCATTTGATCCCAAGGTCTGTATCACTGATGAAGATACTAAACAGCACCGATCCCAGTATGGATCCCTGAGGGACATCACTTGTCACCCCCCTCCATCTGGACGTCGAGCCATTGACCACTACCTTCTGGATGGGACCATGCAGCCAATAAGTATTTTTTTAAACTAGTTACCATTAGCTACCTTATGAACAGGATGGAAAGAAACTGAACTTAGGAGGGGGAGGATTTTTTAAAGCGATATCAACTCTTAGCAGTTCTGCCATGAATGCAGGATGCCCATGAAATTGAGAAACCTCGCCATCTTAAGCCCATTTTCTCCTCCAAACAAAACATATTCTCCCCATCACATAACAAAGATTCCTGCCAGTTTGCCTTCTGTGTTCCACTCTCTCCTTTTGATTACTTGTTTGGGTGCCCTCATACTACAACACCTTTTACCTTTTCTCTGGTCCCAGTACGGATCCCTGAGGGACACCACTTGTCACCCCTCTCCATTGACCACTACCCTCTGGATGCGATCATCCAGCCAGTTCCTTATCCACCGAATAGTTCACCCATCAAATCCATATCACTCCAACTTAGAGAGAAGGATGTTGTGGGGGACCTTGCAGAAGTCCAGATAGATGATATCCATTGCTCTTCCCTTGTCTACTGATGCAGTCACTCCATTGTAGAAAGCCACTAGGTTGGTCAGGCAGGACTTGTCCTTAGTAAAACCATGCTGGCTGTCTCGAATCGTCTCCCTGTCCTCCATGTGCCTTAGCATAGCTTCGAGGAGGATCTGTTCCATGATCTTCCCAGGCACAGAGGTGAGGCTGATAGGTTGGTAGTTCCCAGGGTCCACCCTTTTTAAAAATGGGTGTAGTGTTTCCCTTATTCCAGTCACCAGGGACTTCACCTGACTACCATGACTTTTCAAATAACCTGGAGAGTGGCTTGGCAACTACATCAGCCAATTACCTCAGGACTCTGGGATGCATCTTATCAGATCCCCTGGACTTGTGTATGTTTAGGTTCCTCACGTGGTCACGAACCTTGTCTTCGCTTACAGTGGGAGGGACTTGCTTGGGAAGTGTGAGGAGAGAGGCTGGCAGTGAAGACTGAGGCAAAAAAGTTGAAAACCTCAGCCTTCTCCTCATCTGTTGTTATCAGTTTTCAATTCTTGCTCATCAGGGAGGGTATGCTTTAACCTTCCTTTTCTCGTTGACATACCTGTAGAAACCCTTCTTGTTATTCCCTTGCCAAGTTCAGCTCCAGTCGCGCTTTGGCCTTCCTGACCTCATCCCTACATAACTGGGCAGCATCCCTATGGTCTTCCCAGGATACCTGATCCTGCTTGAACTGCCTGTGCAGTTCCTTCTTGCCTTTTAGTTTGACCAGGAGGTCCCAACTCAACCATGCTGGTCTCTTCCCTTTCTTGCTTGATTTCTTACACCTGGGTATTGAGAGCTCTTGTGCTCTATGGAAAGTGTCCTTGAAGATCTGCCAGCTCTGCCCTGCCCCCTTGTCCCTGAGGACCGTTTCCCAGGATGTCCTATTGACTAACTCCTTGATGAACTGGAGGTTTGCTTTCCTAAAACTCAGGATCCTGACTACGCTCCTTGTCTGACATGTATTCCTCGGGACTGTGAACTCCACCAGTGCGTGATCACTGCAGCCCAGGCTGCCTCCAGTCTTGACATCCCTGATGAGCTCGCTTGCATAGGTGACTATCAGGTCCAGTATCACATCCCCTCGGGTAAGGCTGTCTATTTCCTGTCTTAGGAAGTTATCATCGAGACACTCCAGGAACCTCCTGGATTGTTTACAGCTTGCCGTGTTACTTTTCGAGCACATGTCAGGGTGGTGGAAATCCCCCAGCAGGATGAGAGCCTTTGAGCGTGATGCCTCCTGTAGACGGAGGCTTCATCAGTAGGTTCCCCTTGATCAGGCGGCCTGTAGTAGACACCAACCACAAGGTTCCCCTTGTTGCCTCAGTCTCTAATTCCTACCCATAAGCTTTTGACTTCCTCTTGGCTATTCTTTAGGGACATCTCTTCATACTCTATCCATTTCTTAACATAGAGGGCAACACCTCCGCCCCTCCTTCCTTGCCTGACCCTTCTGAACAGCTTGTAGCCATTGATAGCCACACTCCAGTCACAGGATTTGTCCCACCAAGTTCAGTAATGGCCACTATATCATAGCTTTCCAGCAGCATGGTAGCTTCCAACTCCTCCTGTTTATTGCCCAACAAAGACTGAACAAGACTGAACAAGATGAACAAGAGTGCTCCAGGACAGTTGGCATCCCTTTTTTAAGTCCTACGGAGATGATGGACCACACTGCTTTTGTTTAGACAGAAGCAGTTGCAGAGCTTGTCAAGTCTTTTTCCCCTGGTTTCTCTCCAAGGAGTTGAAGAAATACGTTGGGTTGGTCTTCTTCTCAGGAAGCAAGAACAAAAGTTGAAAAACAAACTTGGCCTGAACATATGAAGGACTTTCTGCATGTGGTGGTTTTAAGACAAACAAACAAAAAACACCAGAAAAAAACTCCAACCCCCAAACCGCAGATGTCTATAAACTTTAATTACTAAAAGGGCGATGTATGTGACAGATGCAAGGCCTTGGGAACAAGCTGGCTCAGAAAGATGCCAGACAGAACAGATACATGTCCTCTTTATTACTCCATTACAATATGTTGCTTAGTGTCCTGTAGGACATAGCGTCCTGGTTCTGGTGGGGATACGGTTAATTCTCCCCAGGCTCTGGCAGGGACACAGGTATTCCATCCCATGTGAGCCATGCCCAATCTGAGCTGCAGTTGCGGTCAGTGAGCGGTGGTATGGTAATTGTGTTTGTACATTCCTCTATCTGTGTTATTTTGTTGTTTTTCTTGTTCCCTTTGCTGTTGTTAAACTGCCTTTGTCTCAACCCACGAGTTTTGCCTTTTTCTGATTCTTCCCTGTAGTGGGGGAGTTTGAGAGAGCGGCAACATGGTTCTTTGTTGCCATCTGAGGCCAAACCACAACAGTCCTTTTTGGTGCCCAACGTGGGGCTTCAAGGTTGAGATAATGACAAATCCAACTAGAGCTTGTTAAAATGAATTTGTTGCGTGCATTTATTATCTTAGGTAAATAGTTGCTGGTCACCATGTTGATTGGTTTGTTCTCATGGCTGTGTTATGTAAATTCCTATACAGTTTATGTACTCCCCATGATGCTGTTTATCACCTCTGGGAGAGGGATCAGGATTATCATTTTGCTGTCCTGTGTAATATCAGCTATGATAACATCACTGTTCAGACAGTTATTTTGGGGCGTTTATGTGGTATTGCTGGCCTGCCTGTACCTTGGGCACCGTCTCTTGGAATTTATTAATAATCACACCCAGTCTATGGGGGACACAGCAGGGGGACACTTTCCCCAGCTCTTTTGCCACCCTTTTCTCCTTCGGGTCTGGTATGACAGCTTTTGAGAACTTTGAATATCCTTGGGATGCTCAAACCAGCATGTTCCTCGTGTATGTCTCCTGAATGTGTTCCAGGTCTTGCTTAGGGTTAAACAACTATTTAAGACTACCACCCAGAGATCTGCTCCGAGGCTGGATAGTCAGGGGTGGCATGGCACGTGGGAGAACATGGGCAGGTACCTAGAGAATTTCTCACCTCCAATGGTCTGGGACTTCAGCCCTGAACAGTTACAGGACCCTGATAAAGTGGTAGAATATTAGAAGGGAAAATGCTGTGGCTATTCCAGAGAGGCACAACTTATTGCACTATGCTGGGCCCTGGCCAGTATCTACCAAGCACTGCTCAATATTATGTAGCACTCTCAGGGGAAAAGGATGGAAACAAGACCGACAGACAATGCGGCTACTGCAACCCCTGCGGCAGACACTGCAGATGAACCAGGAAAACAACCCGTGCCAGTATTGGTTGCCCCTATACAGAAGTACACGAAGAAATCCATTCACTTAGTAAGGGATGATGATGAACCAGGGCCATCACAAGAACAGGAGGAAGAGACAGAACCAGAGATAATCACCTGATCCCTACCCTTGAGCGAGCTGTGGGCTATATGAAAAGATTTCAGGCGACTTTCAGGCAAGTACAATATCACCTGTCTGCGCTGGTGCTGGGATAACGGGGCCAGTAGCCTGGAATTAGAAGGCAGGGAAGCCAGGAAGCTGGGATCCCTCTCTAGGGAAGGCAACTTTGACAAGGTGATTGTGAAAAAGGCACAAGCCCTCAGCCTCTGCAGGCAACTCCCTTCAGGCGTGAGGGAAAGGTACCCCTTCAGTGAAGATGTTGTATTGTCGTAGTTTAGCCTCAGACGGCAATAAAGAACCACGTGTCACTCACTTAGATCTTCCCAATACAGGTCAAAACAGAAGAAAAAGGCAATACTCTTGGGTTGAGACAAGGGCAGTTTAACAGAACAGCAGAGGGAACAAAAAAAAAAAAAAAAATAGCAACAATAACACAAATAAAGGAATATACAGACCCGATTACAGAACCGCCGCTCCCCGACCGCTCCCGGACCGCCCGGCCCGGGCCGCCCCAGCCCGCTTATAAGCGGTGACTTCCTGACCCCTCCCCCGGCAGCTCAGTGAGGGCGTGGCTCACATGGCATGGAATACTGTTTCTTGGGGAGAATTAACCCTATCCCTGCCGGAACCAGGACATTATCCACCCCTTATTCCATACCATTTTTGCCATGCCCAGATCTTACGGGTTCCATTGGTTAGAACAGTCTCTCAGGGCGGGTGAGATGGTGTGGGGTGCTGGCCTATTGCATGCTGTATTTTCGGAGCCTGACTGGTGTACCCGGTGTGGCTCACGCACACCCAGTCCATGGGCTGAAGATGTAGATCTTGAGGAAGTCGCTGGGCGCCAACTGCTGAGGTCATTTCTGATCCCATCACCGCTGTGCTTTACTCAACTTTTCATCAGAGTCCATCTGTCCTTAATTTGGGTGATTCATTGGCTATTCTCACCCAAAATCAAATCCCCATAAGGTACACATCGGACTTCCCCATCCTTCAGCATCACCCACCAAGTGCACCCAGGTCCTTGGGCAAAAGCAATCCCACGGATGGGTTTGCCTTTGCCTGAGGCAGGACTAACCCAGACTGTCTTCCCTAACATATTCTTCATGTGCACTACGGGGACTTTATCCCCTTCTATGGTACGTGGCAGTTTTGATTGGGCAGGGCCAGCCCAATTCGTAGATCCCCTGGTGTTAACTAGCCAGGTAGCCTTTGCTAAATGTGCATCCCAATTTTTTAAGGTCCCACCACCCATTGCTCTCAGTGTAGTTTTTAACAGTCCATTGTATCGTTCTATCTTCCCAGAGGCTGGTGCATGATAGGGGATGTGATATACCCACTCAATACCATGCTCTTTGGCCCAGGTGTCTATGAGGTTGTTTCGGAAATGAGTCCCGTTGTCCGACTCAATTCTTTCTGGGGTACCATGTCGCCACAGGACTTGCTTTTCAAGGCCAAGGATAGTATTCCGGGCAGTGGCATGGGGCACAGGGTATGTTTCCAGCCATCCAGTGGTTGCTTCCACCATTGTGAGCACATAACGCTTACCTTGACGGGTTTGTGGCAGTGTGATATAATCAATCTGCCAGGCCTCACCATATTTATATTTCAACCATCGTCCTCCATACCAAAGGGGCTTCAAACGCTTGGCTTGCCTGATTGCAGCGCATGTCTCACATTCATGGATGACCTGTGCAATAGCGTCCATGGTCAAGTCCACCCCTCGGTCACGAGCCCATCTATATGTCGCATCTCTGCCTTGATGGCCTGAGGTGTCATGGGCCCACCGAGCTATAAATAGTTCACCCTTATGTTGCCAGTCTAGATCCACCTGAGCCACTTCAATCTTAGCAGCCCGATCCACCTGCTGGTTGTTCTGATGTTCCTCCGTGGCCCGATTCTTTGGTACATGGGCATCTACGTGGCGTACTTTCACAACCAGATTCTCTATCCGGGCAGCAATATCTTGCCATAATTCAGCAGCCCAGATGGGTCTGCCTCTGCGCTGCCAGTTGCCCTGCTTCCACTGCTGTAACCACCCCCACAGAGCGTTTGCCACCATCCAGGAGTCAGTGTAAAGATAAAGTACTGGCCATTTTTCTCGCTCAGCAATGTCCAAAGCCAGCTGAATGGCTTTTACCTCTGCAAACTGGCTTGATTCACCTTGTCCTTCACTGGCTTCTGCAATTTGTCGTGTAGGACTCCACACAGCAGCCTTCCACTTTCGATGCTTTCCCACAATCCGGCAGGACCCATCAGTGAACAGGGCATATTTCTTCTCATTTTCTGGCAGTTTGTTATATGGTGGGGCCTCCTCCGCACGTGTCACCTCCTCCTCTGGTGACATCCCAAAATCCTTGCCTTCCGGCCAGTCCATGATCACTTCCAGAATTCCTGGGCGACTGGGATTTCCCATTCGAGTTCGCTGTGTGATCAGTGCAATCCACTTACTCCATGTAGCATCAGTTGCATGATGTGTGGTGGGGACCCTTTCTTTGAACATCCACCCCAGAACCGGCAGTCGAGGTGCTAAAAGGAGCTGCGCTTCTGTACCAACCACTTCTGAAGCAGCTCGAACCCCTTCATATGCTGCTAATATCTCTTTTTCTGTTGGAGTGTAACGGGCTTCAGATCCTCTGTATCCCCGACTCCAAAACCCTAGGGATCGACCTCGGGTCTCCCCTGGTGCTTTCTGCCAGAGGCTCCAGGTAGGGCCATTCTCCCCGGCTGCGGTGTAGAGCACGTTTTTAACATCTTGTCCTGCCCGGACTGGCCCCAGGGCCACTGCATGGACTATTTCCTGTTTGATTTGTTCAAAAGCTTGTCGTTGCTCAGGACCCCATTTAAAATCGTTCTTCTTCCGGGTTACTTGGTACAGAGGGCTTACAATTAGACTGTAATTTGGGATATGCATTCTCCAAAAACCCACAATGCCTAAGAAAGCTTGTGTTTCCTTTTTACTAGTTGGTGGAGACATAGCTGCTATTTTGTTGATCACATCCATTGGGATCTGACGGCGTCCATCTTGCCATTTAATTCCTAAAAACTGGATCTCCTGCGCAGGTCCCTTGACTTTACTTCGTTTTATGGCAAAACCAGCTTTCAGAAGGATTCGGACTATCCTATTCCCTTTCTCAAAAACTTCTTCTGCTGTGTTTCCCCATACGATGATGTCATCAATGTATTGCAGATGTTCTGGAGCTTCACCCTGTTCCAATGCAATCTGGATCAGTCCATGGCAAATGGTGGGGCTGTGTTTCCACCCCTGGGGCAGTCGATTCCAGGTGTACTGGATGCCCCTCCAAGTGAAAGCAAACTGTGGCCTGCACTCTGCTGCCAAAGGGATTGAGAAAAATGCATTCGCTATATCAGTCGTGGCATACCACTTGGCTGCCTTGGACTCCAGTTCATACTGGAGTTCTAGCATGTCCGGCACGGCAGCGCTCAGCGGTGGCGTGACTTCATTCAGGCCACGATAGTCTACAGTTAGCCTCCACTCTCCATTAGATTTTCGCACCGGCCATATGGGACTGTTAAAGGGTGAGCGAGTCTTGCTGATCACTCCTTGAACCTCTAGTTGACGAATCAGCTCATGGATGGGAATCAGAGAGTCTCGGTTAGTGCGATACTGTCGCCGACGTACCGTTGTGGTAGCAATCGGCACCTGCTGTTCTTCGACCCTCAACAACCCCACAACAGAAGGGTCCTCCGAGAGACCAGGCAAGGTAGACAACTGTCTAACTTCCTCTGTCTCCAAAGCAGCTATGCCAAAGGCCCACCGATACCCCTTTGGGTCCTTAAAATACCCTTTCCTGAGATAATCTATACCAAGGATACATGGAGCTTCTGGGCCAGTCACAATGGGATGCTTTTGCCACTCATTCCCAGTTAGGCTCACTTCAGCCTCCAGTACAGTCAACTCTTGGGATCCCCCTGTGACCCCAGAAATACAAATGGGTTCTGCCCCTCTATAGCTTGATGGTATCAGAGTGCACTGTGCTCCTGTGTCCACTAGAGCCTTATACTCCTGTGGGTCTGATGTACTAGGCCATCGAATCCACACTGTCCAATAAACCCAGTTGTCCCTTTCCTCCACCTGGCTGGAGGCAGGGCCCCTCTAATACTGGTCATAGTATCCGGTACTCACTTCTTGCGGAAATGACTTGGAGGTTCCTTCAAGAGGATCAGAAGCAAGATCAGGCCTTCTGCTCTGTCTGGGGAGCTGCTCGCTGGAAACCGGGGTGGCACTTTTCCTGGAGGGATCCCCTTTTGTGGGTGTCCTTCCTTGCAACTCCTGTACCCGTGTCCGCAGGATCGAAGTAGGTTGTCCATCCCACTTCCTCATGTCCTCTCCGTGGTCACACAGGTGGAACCACAGGGTGCCTCGTGGTGTGTACGCTCTGTACTCTCTCTCTTGAGTGGGGAAATGCCTGCTCCTAATAGCTGAGATGCTGGCCCATACAGGTGGGGAGTAGGACATATTCTCTTTAAGTTGCTGGACCTTACGGGACAGTTTCTCCACAGCTGAGACAAGGGGGGAAGAGAGACTTTCTTCATATCGCCGGAGCCGGCCAGCCACCTCATCCACCGTTGGTCCCTCTTCGCCTTTCCATTCCATCACTGCCAGTGAGTTGGCATATGACGATGGTGCGCTCCGTACAAACTTCCACCACATGGGCCTTGTGCAATGCACCTCATCAGGGTCTGTGGGTAAGTCTGCATTGTCCAAGTCATAATAAATCATCTCCCGCACAGCTAGTTCTCTCAGGTACTGGATACCTCTTTCCATAGTGGTCCACTTGCTTGGTTGACATACAACATCTTCACTGAAGGGGTACCTCTCCCTCACGCCTGACAGGAGTCGTTTCCAGAGGCTGAGGGTTTGGGTCTTCTTTCCAATTGCCTTGTCAATGCCGCCTTCCCTAGACAGGGATCCCAGCTGCCTGGCTTCCCTACCCTCTAATTCCAGGCTACTGGCCCCATTATCCCAACACCGAAGCAGCCAGGTGACAATGTGCTCACCTGAAAGTCGGCTAAAATCTTTCCGCATATCCCGCAGCTCACTCAAGGATAGGGATCGGGTAATTATCTCTGGTTCTGTCTCTTCCTCCTGTCCTTGTGATGGCCCTGGTTCATCGTCATCTCTTACTAAGCGAACTGATTTCTTTGTGTATTTCTTCTTCTGTATGGGAGCAACTGATACTGGCATGGGTTGGTTTCCTGGTTCAGCGGCAGTGGCTGCCACTGGGATTGGAGTAGCGGCAGTGGCTGCCGCAGCGCCTGCCATAGGGGCCGCAGGAGCCGCAGCGCCTGTCGCAGGGGTTGGAGTAGCCGCAGCGCCGGCTGCAGCGCCTGTCGCAGGGGTTGGAGTAGCCGTAGTGCCGGCTGCAGCGCCTGTCGCAGGGGTTGGAGTAGCCGCAGCGCCTGTCGCAGGGGCCGCAGGGGCTGCAGCGCCGGCTGCAGCGCCTGTCGCAGGGGTTGGAGTAGCCGCAGCGCCGGCTGCAGTGCCTGTCGCAGGGGCCGCAGGAGCCGTAGCACCTGTCGCAGGGGCCGCAGGAGCTGCAGTGCCTGCTGGTCTAGTCTCTTTCTCCTGAGGGTGCTGCATAACACTGAGCAGTGCCTGGTAGATACTGGCCAGGGCCCAGCACAGGGCAGTGAGTTGTGCCTCTCTGGAATAGCCACAGCATTTTCCCTTCAGATAGTCTACTACTTTATCAGGGTCCTGTAATTGTTCAGGGCTGAAGTCCCAGACCATTGGAGGTAAGAAGTTCTCTAGGTACCTGCCCATGTTCTCCCACATGCCATGCCACCCCTGACTATCCTGCCTCGGAGCAAATCTCTGGGTGGTAGTCTTAAATAGTTGCTTAACCCTAAACAGGACCTGGAACATATTCAGCAGACATAACACTACAAACATGCTGGTTTGAGCATCCCAAGGATATTCAACATTCTCAAAGCTGGGGAAGGTGTCCCCCCCTGTTTCCCCCATAGACTGGGTGTAATTATTAATAAATTCTGAGAGACGGTGCCCGATGTATGGACAAGACAGTAATACCACATAAAAACCCCAAACTAAGTGTCTAACAAGTGATGTTATCATATCATATGCCGATATCACACAGGATAGTAAAATGATAATCCTCATCCCCCTCCCAGAGGTAGCAAATATGATCACAGGGAGTACATAAGTCATATAGGAATTCACATAACACAGCCATGAGAACAAACCAAGCAACATGGTAACCAGTGAGTATTTTCCTAATAAAATAAACGTATACAGTAAATTCGGTTTTACAAGCTCTAGTTGGATTTTGTCGTTATCTCAACCCTTCGAGGCCCACGTTGGGCGCCAAAAAGGACTGTCGTGGTTTAGCCTCAGACGGCAATAAAGAACCACGTGTCACTCACTTAGATCTTCCCAATACAGGTCAAAACAGAAGAAAAAGGCAATACTCTTGGGTTGAGACAAGGGCAGTTTAACAGAACAGCAGAGGGAACAAAAAAAAAAAAAAAATAGCAACAATAACACAAATAAAGGAATATACAGACCCAATTACAGAACCGCCGCTCCCCGACCGCTCCCGGACCGCCCAGCCCGGGCCGCCCCAGCCCGCTTATAAGCGGTGACTTCCTGACCCCTCCCCCGGCAGCTCAGTGAGGGCGTGGCTCACATGGCATGGAATACTGTTTCTTGGGGAGAATTAACCCTATCCCTGCCGGAACCAGGACATGTATGTTAACCAAGCAAGTGGACTACCATGGAAAGAGGTATCCAGTACCTGAGAGAATTAAGCCTTGTGGGAGATGATTTATTATGACCTGCAATGCACAGTTACCCACAGACCCCGATGAGGTGCAATGGATAAGGCCCATGTGGTGGAAGTTTGTATGAAGCGCACCATTGTCATATGCTAACTCATTGGCAGTAATGGAATGGAAAGGCGAAGAGGAATCAACAGTGGATGAGGTGGCTGGCCATATCTGGCGATATGAAGAAGGTCTCTTCCCATCTTGTCCCAGCCGTAGACAAACTGTTCCAGAAGGTCCAGCAACTTGAAGAGAATATGTCCGACTCCTCACCTGTACAGGCCAGCATCTCAGCTATTAGGAGCAGATGTTTCCCCACTCAAGAGAGAGAGTACAGAGGGTACACATGAGGCACCCTGTGGTTCTACCTGCGTGACCACAGGGAGGACATGAGGAAATGGGATGGACAACCTACTTCAATCCTGCGGACATGGGTACAGGAGTTGCAAAGAAGAACAACAAAAGGGGATCCCTCCAGGAAAGGTGCCACCCCGGTTTCCAGTTGGCAGTTCCCCAGACAGAGCAGAAGGCCTGATCTTGCTTCTGATCCTCTTGAAGGAACCTCCAAGTCATTTCTGCAAGAAGTGAGTAACGGATACTATGACCAGGATTAGAGGGGCCCTGCCTCCAGCCAGGTGGAGGAAAGGGACAACTGGGTTTATTGGACGGTGTGGATTTGATGGCCTAGTACATCAGACCCACAGGAGTATAAGGCTCTAGTGGACACAGGAGCACAGTGCACTCTAATACCATCAAGCTATAGAGGGGCAGAACCCATTTGTATTTCTGGGGTCACAGGGGGATCCCAAGAGTTGACTGTACTGGAGGTGGAAGTAAGCCCAACTGGGAATGAGTGGCAACAGCATCCCATTGTGACTGGCCCAGAGGCTCCATGCATCCTTGGTATAGATTACCTCAGGAGAGAGTATTTTAAGGACCCAAAAGGGTACTGGTAGGCCTTTGGCATAGCTGCCTTGGAGACAGAGGAAGTTAAACAGTTGTCTACCTTGCCTGGTCTCTCGGAGGACCCTTCTGTTGTGGGGTTGTTGAGGGTTGAAGAACAACAGGTGCCGATTGCTACCACAACGATGCATCGGCAGCAATATTACACTAACTGAGACTCTCTTATTCCCATCCATAAGCTGATTCGTCAACTAGAGGTTTAACCAGTGGTCAGCAAGACTTGCGCACCATTTAACAGTCCCATATGGCCAGTGTGAAAAACTAATGGAGACTGGCAGCTAACTGTAAACTATCATGGCCTGAATGAAGTCACACCACCACTGCGCGCTGCTGTGCCAGACATGCTAGAACTGCAGTACGACCTGGAGTCCAAGGCAGCCAAGTGGTATGCCACAACTGATATAGCTAATGGATTCTTCTCAATCCCTTTGGCAGCAGAGTGCAGGCCTCAGTTTCCTTTCACCTGGAGGGGCATCCAGTACACCTGGAATCGACTGCCCCAGGAGCTTCCCAGGAGCAGAAACACAGCCTCACCATTTGCCATGGACTGATCTAGACTGCACTGGAACAGGGTGAAGCTCCAGAACATCCGCAATACATTGATGACATCATTGTATAGGGCAACATAGCAGAAGTTGTTTTTGAGAAAGGGAATAAAATAGTTTGGATCCTTCTGAAAGCTGGTTTTGGCATAAAATGAAGTAAGGTCTAGGGACCTGTGCAGGAGATCCAGTTTTTAGAAATAAAATGGAAAGATAGATGCCATCAGATCCCAATGGATGTGATCAACAAAATAGCAGCTATGTCTCCACCAACTAGTAAAAAGGAAACACAAGCTTTCTTAGGCATTGTGGGTTTTTGGAGAATGCATATCCCAGATTACAGTCTAATTGTAAGCCCTTTGTACCAAGTAACCCGGAAGAAGAACGATTTTAAATGGGGTCCTGAGCAACGACAAGCTTTTGAACAAATCAAACAGGAAATAGTCCATGCGGTGGCCCTGGGGCCAGTCCGGGCAGGACAAGATGTTAAAAACGTGCTCTACACCACAGCCGGGGAGAATGGCCCTACCTGGAGCCTCTGGCAGAAAGCACCAGGGGAGACTCAAAGTTGACCCCTAGGGTTTTGGAGTCGGGGATACAGAGGATCCAAAGCCTGCTATACTGCAATAGAAAAAGAGATATTGGCAGTATATGAAGGGGTTCGAGCTGCTTCAGAAGTGGTTGGTACAGAAGCATGGCTCCTCTTACCACCTTGACTGCTGGTGCTGGGCTGGATGTTCAAAGAAAGGGTCCCCACCATACATCATGCAACTGGTACTGTATGGAATAAGTGGATTGCACTGATCACACAGCGAACTCGAATGGGAAATCCCAGTCACCCAGGAATTCTGGAAGTGATCATGGACTGACCAGAAAGCAAGGATTTTGGAATGTCACCAGAGGAGGAGGTGACACATGTGGAAGAGGGCCCACCATATAATAAGCTGCCAGAAAATGAGAAGAAATATGCCCTGTTCATTGATGGGTCCTGACGGATTGTGGGAAAGCATCAAAAGTGGAAGGCTGCTGTGTGGAATCCTTCACGACAAGCTGCAGAAGCCAGTGAAGGACAAGGTAAATCGAGCCAGTTTGCAGAGGTGAAAGCCATTCAACTGGCTTTGGACATTGCTGAGCGAGAAAAATGGCCAGTACTTTATCTCTATACTGGTTCATGGATGGTGGCAAATGCTCTGTAGGGGTAGCTACAGCAGTGGAAGCACGGCAACTGGCAGCGCAGAGGCAAACTCATCTGGGCTGCCGAACTGTGGCAAGATATTGCTGCCCAGATAGAGAATCTGGTTGTGAAAGTGTGTCATGTAGATGCCCATGTACCCAAGAGTCAGGCCACTGAGGAACATCAGAACAACCAGCAGGTGAATCAGGCTGCTAAGATTGAAGTGGCTCAGGTGGATCTGGACTGGCAACATAAGGGTGAACTATTCATAGTTCGATGGGCCCATGACACCTCAGGCCATCAAGGAAGAGATACAACATATAGATGGGCTCGTGGTGGACTTGACCATGGACCCTATTGCACAGGTTATCCGTGAATGTGAAACATGCGCTGAAATCAAGCAAGCCAAGCAGTTAAAGCTTTTTTGGTATGGAGGACAATGGCTGAAATATAAATATGGTGAGGCCTGGCAGATTGATTATATCACACTGCCACAAACTCATCAAGGCAAGCACCATGTGCTCACAATGGTGGAAGCAACTACTGGATGGCTGGAAACATACCCTGTGCCCCATGCCACTGCCCAGAATACTATCCTGGGCCTTGAAAAACAAGATAGAATGATACAAATGGACTGTTAAAAGCTACATTGAGAGCAATGGGTGATGGGACTTTAAAACATTGGGATGCACATTTAGCAAAAGCTACCTGGCTAGTTAACACCAGGGGATCTACCAATCGAGCTGGCCCTGCCCAATCAAAACTTCCACGTACCGTAGGAGGGGATAAAGTCCCCTTAGTGCACATGAAGAATATGTTAGGGAAGACAGTCTGGGTTAGTCCTGCCTTAGGCAAAGGCAAACCCATCCGTGGGATTGCTTTTGCCCAAGGACCTGGGTGCACTTGGTGGGTGATGCTGAAGGATGGGGAAGTCCGATGTGTACCTCATGGGGATGTGAATTTGGGTGACAATAGCCAATGAATCAAATTGTATTATGTCAATTGCTAAATAACCCTGCCACTGTATGTCCTCATTACTATAATTGCTATCAGTTGTACTACAGTAAGAATCACCCAAATTAATGACAGATGGACTTTGATGAAAAAACAAGTAAAGCACAGCGGTGATGGGATCAGAACTGACCTCAGCAGCTGGTGCCCAGCAACTTCATCGAGATCTACACCTTCAGCCCATGGACCGTGGGCATGAGCTGCACCGGGTACACCAGCCACAAGCTCTGAAAATACAGCATGCAACAGTCCAGCACCACACACCATCTCACCTGCCCTGAGAGACTGTTCTAATAGATGGAGCCCAAAGTCAAGGATTGAATGAACTCAACGGACATTTTAGAGGGATGGCCCACAGATTAAGGGCATTATATCTGTATGAATATGTATGTGTGTATACACACACACACACACACACACATATATATATATCAGACAGGGGAAAGTGGTGGCAATTCATTGGAACTTGTAAGATCTGGGCATGACGTAGATGGTATGGAATAAGGGGTGGATAATGTCCTGGTTCCAGTGGGATTAGGGTTAATTCTCACCAGATGCTGGCAGGTATACAGGTATTCTGTCACATGTGAGCCATGCCCACTCTAGCTGCCGGGGGAGAGGGCAGGATGTTGCTGCTTGGGAGTGGGCTGGGGCATCCTGGGTCTGGTCAGTGAGCGGTGGTACCGTAATCATGTTTGTACATTCCTCTATCTGTGTTATTGTTGTTGTTTTCTTGTTCCCTTTGCTGTTCTGTTAAACTGCCTTTGTCTCAAGCTTTGGCTCAGCTCTGGAGAAAAAGTAATATTTGGACTTGAGTGTCTGCACCAAGGTCATCTCTTCTGTATGTGAAAGCCAAAATACACCTGTACTTTATAAGACTAGAACTACGTTTCTGAGATCACTTGCTAGTGAAGTCTGATACTTGGCTGTCAAGAAAACAGAGGCTTCACTGTTACTCTCAGGGTATAATGTTTTGTTATGCTGAGCTGACTCAAAATGTGTGGTTTCAAACCACTTCCATGAAACAACCTCCTTTATGCCCTGACAGCTCAGACTGCATCTCCGTGTTCCCCTGTACACAAACACTGGTGGAACATGTCTTCAGTCATCAAGTGGTGGAGATTTCAATTTGCCTAACTTTTGTCTGATAATCTGTTGGTCACCTAATTGTGTACCAAGGAATACGGTTTGAGTGGTTCTAATAGGACAGGATCGAGCTATCAAACCGGAAAGCATCACTGTAGATGCTGTGCCATTTTCTGTTGACTTGAAAGAAAGTTTTCAGATAAGTGCACTGAAACACTTAAATTTATGGAATTTCAAACAGTTTATTTTTGAGATATTTTGACACTTTCAGATTGACATTTCTAATTGTACTGTGTGAGAGTGTTCGTCAAAAGGGGTATGCAGCATTTCGTTCAGCATTTGCTGCAAAAGATTTTGGGATATTTTTAGAGGAGAAAATTATCAGTAAGTCCTAGGAAATGTTGAACAAGGCTTAAAAATAAAGACTACATGTAGCAAATGTAGTTTTAAATAAGAAATTGAGTTGTCTCAGTTTTAATTTTTTTTTTAAATCTCATTTTTATTAAACTATTTTTGAATGTGATGGTAACTATTATCTATGGATCATATATCGTCTGTTATATTTAGGAATTTGGATTGTAATTAAACTTAAGGAGGTCTGTGAAGATGGGTTTGAAATTTTAGTGTGGTAGTCATAGGGGTTTTGTCCTCACTGTGGAAAGGAGAGACTTGTTGAGTAAATTTAATATAATGATGACTGACATTGCTAGTATAATTACTGTATGTTTCTACTTATTTCTATTGATGAAAGACTGCAGTTGAAATATTAATTGCAGAAGACATAGAGGTTCATGAAACTAGCAACGACAATGGATAAAAACAGTGTTCCAGACTGTTTCAACTTTCTTCAGGATAGGTCCTTCTTTCCAATTAATTTTCACCATTAAATTTATTTATTTTCCCACTCTGTCCTTCCCTCCAAACTAAAACCTGATTCATTGATTAAAATTATTCAAAAGTTTCCTGTTGATTTTGAACAGATCAGAGCAATTGTTTTGTCTTCCTGTGCAGCTTATCTCCTGTCTGATCATCCTGTCAGCCTGGTGGACCTTCCCACTTCAAACTTTCTTATCATTTCTTCTTTGTTTTTTTTGTTTTTTTCCTTTCTTTGCATTTTCTATTCTTTTTGGCTCTCATCACTGTTAAATAGGTGTTTGGCTTAACTGTGAGGATTCCATTAAAGTGTGGAAACTGCACCTGTCTTGATTTTTCTCTCTCATTTCCCTTTTATGTCATAAAAAAATACTTGCTCTTTTGGTCTTCCTGCTTTCATCCTTGCTCCTTACATACATTCTTCTGCTTCATAATAGCCATTTGTTCCCCCTCCATCCCCACCCTTTCTTTGTCACATACCTGGTCTAGTGGTGATACGTGAAGTTTGCATATCAGTCTTAATTTCTGGTACTTCCTCATCTTTGAATGCAGTACCTTGCATTATTTATTTTGTGTGTGTGGCAATGGTGATGCAGTAGTTGGCTCAACAACAGCTGGGACCAGTGAAGATTGCCATGCCTCGACTACAATTTCTGTGTTTGCACTAAATGTGCTTGCATTTAAAAATAATTTCTTCTTAAAAAGAGGTTACCTTTAAGTTAAGATAGTGGCAAATAAGGGAAAGTATGGGGAGAGCTGTCAATGAAGTTGGAGGATTCGTTAATGAACTGGCTTGCAAATGTGTCTAGGGCACTCTCCCCTGGTATGAATAGCAAAGGGGGGGAAAAGTACTTAGTGGAAATATTAACAAGTGAGTCAGTGAAGATTTATTCCATGGGGTTGTAAGCAATGTTCTAATACTGGCTTTGAATAACCAGTAACAAGTACTGTGCTTTGGAACTTGCATGTAGCACCAGTATTTTTAACAACAGAGGTAGTGAATGGTTGTGGAAGAAAACACTTATAAAACCAATAAATCAGGAAGGTGGTGTTTACAGATGCATTTTAAACGTTAAAAGTGAAGCAAGGCAGTGTTTTTTTTTCTAGACCGTGTTGAGCGTATTTCAATAGTGTAAATGTATTGTGATGAGAATAGTGGCTGTGAAAACTTGTTGAATGGATGGATAGGAGAGCCCAACCTGAAAGATAACAAGAGTAATAACCAAGGCTTAACCAGATATTGGATGGGAGGGAAAGAATTGTCAGTGACGTGCACGTGATGAGTTTGATTGACAGGGAGCAGAGTACTGCCTTGCATGACTAGGAAAAGAGTTAAACCTGAGTGGGAAGGTCAGGATTTCCATTTTTGCCTTGTTGAGCTGTAGCTGAAATATCAACAGCCATAAGGAGATATCAGAATAGAAAGATGAGTGATGAATCATTCACTCAGAAATGATGGTTATGTTTGTATTTCCAGAGAAGACCAGCCAGAGGCACAGTACTGAGGGAGATGAGAATAAGAACACATGGAAAATCCTGTAACGTTCCTGGAATCCCAGTTCCTCCTTTTGGAAGGGAAATCTGGAAAGCTGTCTGATATTGAATAGGGAGGATTAAAAACCCAAACAATTAAATTTATTATGCTAATTTATCTGGTTCTTTTATACGGGCCGCTTCCTCAAATTACTTTTGCCTTTCTTGTCTGCAGGCATATTCCTGTGTTGAGGTCTTTTGAAGAATTATTTTAAAATGTGCCTCGTCATCATGCATCTATTTTACTTTTAAAACTTTGAGATTTTTTTTGTTCCATATATTGCCGTTATCAAGAAGTCCAACTGAAGGTATTTACGGTGCTAGACATTTTAGAGCTAACTGCTGTAACAAAATTCAGGTATTGTGTTGTTGTAGTTATGCATTCATTGTCTGGTTTTTTCCTCTTCACTTTAAGACAAGCAGACACATTTGTGCTGAAAAACTTATTGCAAATCGGTATCTTGACACTAATGGAACAATAGTTGTACAAAGCAGTAGATAATGTGCTTATTGATGGTTTCAGTTCATGTTTAAGAACAATGTTAAATAAGAGAAGGGAATTTTAATTAAATAAACAGCTAGGAACTTCATTATATTTAAATAAGTAGTATCTTCAGTAATGTTTTTCTGCTGCTTTGAAGCAGAAACTCCTAAGTGAAAGGATGCTACAATTGGTTCTCAGTCCTCTCACGCAGGGAAGTGTTGGTTTCAGTCCTACAGGTTGCTTATGGTCTCATGTCAGTAACTGCCAGTAAATAGCTGGGATCACAAATGCACTTCTGTTCCTTGGCAAATTTTTTGCCTCTGTTAGATAAAAGATGAAGCTTTCCACTTCTGTTGCTGTGCCTTAGTTGACCATTATGTTGATAGTAGTGGTATTAGCATACTCCTGAAATGTTTGAAGGAATAGACTCTAATACAGAGTGGGACTTACGAGTGCCTTACTCATGATGCATCATTTTAATATTAGATACACATATATCCTGATTTGTACTGGTTTCTTAAGTATTCTATACCTTGTTTCTTATCTCTCATCCACTCCTGCAGACTCTTTTGAAAGCCTCTGTATGCTGGGAAATGGGAATTTAATCTGCAGATTTCAAATCTCTCAACAGATCTTGTAGCCTTTCTCCATTGACTTCTCAGCTCCCAAGTCAAACCCTGGCATACCAGGGTGTTCCTTAACACCCAGGGCATGAAAAAAATAGGGTATTTTCTGTATTTGCTCATCTTCTTTTATATTTCTCTTTCACATGCAGATGGACTGACAGTTGGATCTTGCAAAAGCAAGTCAGACTCAAAAGAAAAAAAGGCAACCAAGATATCCAACTTTTTTGCTGCGTTAATAAAATATTTTTACTGATGTTCTCACAGGGTTGAGGCTTTCTATGTTACAGCTTTGAGGACAGGAATGTTTTTAAGCTCTGGTTCGTTTCTCTGTAACTGTCAATATTTGACAAGGTTATATTTTAAAGGCATGGTGTTTGCTTTATTCAGGTATGTGTGTCTATGATCACACACAGCAACTGGGCACAGTGCACATGGGCATAGCATTGCCCAAGTCAAACTCCTAATTCCACTGCTGTACTTGCTGTTCATGTGGTTTGTCTGTGGGACAAGATGGCACACTCAAAATAACTTTCCACCTGCAATGAGTGCTCTGCTGAAGACAGAAATTGTTTCTGGTCTTGTCTGTGGATACAACAGCTCTTATTTCTCAGCTCTCTGTGAGCAGTATGTCATGTAGGACTGGAAATCCTGCCCAACAGAGAGCACACTTACAGGTTAATAAGTGGCGAAATTTACATAAATCCTGGTGTATGCTTCAGGCCATGGCCTGTGTTGTAGCAGTATTTGTCATTCGCTGTAGCTGCGCAAAAGGGAAATGGGCTCTCTTCTTAAAGACTGATGTGTTGATCAACTGGAAAGATACAGTAGTCATGCTAGATTTTGATTACTATTAAAGTGAGTTTAAATTCATGTGATTGAGTATCATTTATTGGGTCTGAATAAAATACAGCATTTCTATTTATCTTTCAAGGAACTATATGCTTTCAAGGAACAAAATTACTTATTCTGATCTTTAAGCTCTTGCAACAGCATTTAGAAAATGGTTTATTGTAATAAGTTTGTCCTTTTGATACTCTTGTGAAATTACTCTGAAATATCTTCAAAGACATTGATATACTACAAGTACCTTCAGCTTTGAAGAGCAGAAGAAGTCTCCATTTAGGGAAATTGACTGTAATTTTTATTAACTGTGTCTGTCTGCTTAATCTCTTCAGTCCAGATATATTCATCAGCAGCCTCTTCAATGTATAAAATGTTTATGTACTGCAGAGAACTCTAGTTGAGCTCACATGTTCTCCAGGGAAACAATATTAAAACAGTCTGTTACACGTTAAAAGCCTTTTCATGGTGTCAGTTTGAAATAGCTCAATTGATGACTTGTTGCCATTAGGCAATATGTCAAAATATTAGCTCAAAACTATTTTGCTGAACAGATCACTGAATAGACTGCTGATTATCTTATTGAAAAAAATCCATATATACCTCTGCCTTTAAACTTCTTCTAAAATCATAAACTAATTAAAAAGAAACAAGTCTGTACAGCATAACAGCAGCCAGTAACACCTCATTACTCTTTAGAAGGTAAATGGGAATATTATATTTATATAATTGATAAACAAATATAAATGTTTACCTAAGCTAGTTGAGTTCAATAAATAATGGAAGACTAGATGGTACTACTAGCTATCATTTTAATGAATCATGTGAGGATTTGTAAGTGAAATCAAAACTTTATTTCAAAAAAATATATGCTCCTACCCTCAATTAGGTTGCATGGCTTGCTGTTTTGGTGACCAGCACTGGTTGATTGTAAACTGCTTGGCTTATGTTGATTTCTGAGCTATTCATTAAAATAAAATGCATCAAGGACACCACAGGCATACCGACAGGCCAAAGCCATGTTTAGATCTACATGTGTTAAGACATCTTTGTTTTGAGGGCACTTTATTTGAAGTGTGACACAGGACAATATGGTATCGCAGCACCTTACTTAACTGACACCTCTGCCCTGTGCAGTGTTAATCTGCAGTAAAGATCACTGTTGGAAAGAAGAGCAGTGAGATCCTTTTTCCACATGTGCATATAGAGAGAGAGGTATGTCATGCACTGGTTTAATGACACGCCTGCCATCTCTTTCCACCAAGAAATCTTTTTGGTGCAAAACTTTTTGTCTGTCTATTCTTGTACAGACATGATAAAGGGTCAGATACCAATTGTAACTGTACAGATGATATGGTGCAGGGAGATCCTTTCATTGTGGTGGATTATGTTCAGAAATAGAGACACGTTAGAAACATAGCATAGGCAGTAAGAGCTGAACTATACACTTGCACCGTGTAGACAACTTAGCTATTGTGTGAACCAGTAGCTACAGGACAGCGCTTCTCTATAGCTCAGAAGCACTGGCAGTCAGTGTAAAAAGCTCTTGGGGTTTGCACTGTCTGTTTCAGGCTTACACACATTTAACTTCAGCATACTGAGATGCCAGTTAGCAGACAAGTGGGTCAACACCACGCAGATTTAGTATAGGAGGTCTGGTCTAGATGGTGTAGTCTGTAGTCAGTTAAAGATGAGCTTCAAGGGAGCAAAGTAAAAGTGGAAATAGCATAGTTATCGTCTGTACTAAATGAAGTTGATTAGTACTTATTTATGGATCCTAGTCAAATACTATTGACTGAACTTAAATACAAACAAAAACTGAAGAAAAATCCGGAAATACTGAAATAGCATTAACCTATAACTCTCAGGAATATTTTGGTGGAACATCTGCAAGTAGTTGGGATGTATACTTAGTTACTTCATCTCATTATCCTGCTTTTTACTCACTACTCATGCCTACAGGTCATAGACCAGAATGAAAAAGAAACATAGTACCAATTTTGGCAATGGCTGAATTTGTACTACTCTTACCTAAGAAAAAGTAATGTGTACAGCTCTTTTTCTTAAGTAGCAAAACATCATACATGCATTTTTTTCTTTTTGTTTTGGTGCTTGCATACCTTCACAATCTTTCCTTCCCTGTGTGGCTTCAAAGGTAAATTACAGAAATTATATTTCAACAGTTCTTGCAGGAATCATTATTTAATTCTCACAACTGAAT
This sequence comes from Alca torda, assembly GCA_008658365.1. NCBI lineage: Eukaryota > Metazoa > Chordata > Aves > Charadriiformes > Alcidae > Alca > Alca torda. The sequence continues at coordinate 23,202,784 of CM018084.1, forward strand.
GAGTGGCTCAGATATGTGGTATCTATCATAGCAGACAAAAACAGTAGCAAAGCTACAACTAAAAATAAATGTGTCGAATTAGCTGAAAACTCCATCTAACAAGAAAATGAAATATTTTTCAAAATATTGTGCAAACAATTGCAAACAATGTGCAAATTGAAATATTTTTCAAAATATTGTGAAAAAAAAAAAAAAGAAAAAGAACAACAAAACCCAACAAACCCCAAAACAAACCAACAACCCAGGAAAACTATTTCAGTACTATGTCGGTGTTGGAAGTGGTATCTGTTTTAACTAAGGCTTTCAACAGGCGTTCGAACTGAGTAACTGTACCCGTTGAGAAATATCTAGTAGCTGAGGAATTTAAAGTATTGTTGTGGTTTTGGCTGGATTGGCCAATCAGAATGACAGATGTCCCTCCCCCCCCCCTCCAAAGACAGGAGAGGAAGAGATAGGGAGATTTACGAGTTTAGAAAAAGAACTAAACTACTTTAATGAAAATAATAATAAATAAGGAAATAATAAATAATAATAGAATAATAATTTTTTTTAAAAAAAGTATATAATATATACAAAACCGTATCCAGCTCCCAGGATGATGATCGCATCACCAGCAGGCACAGGGAAAGTCCCAGACTGGAGTCAGTGACAGACAGGAGCTGAATTCCAAATCTGGAGTCAGGAATGCTTGGATCAGGATCAAAGGCAGATGAACAGACAGGGTCCTCCTCGGATGTTGGCCACTGAAGAAAGAGACTTGCCCCTTTGATCCCTCAGCTTTTATACTGAGCATGATGCATATGGGATGGGATACCCTGTTGGTCAGTTTTGGGTCACCTGTCCTGTCCGCTTCTCCCTGCAGGTGTGACCTCTCTACGCTTTTCCGCTTCTGACCCTCTAACGGGGCAAATAACAAAGTTAGCTGACCTTGGTTGTTATAGCAATAAGTATAAGCAAGAGCCTCTCTGCGTACCATTCCTTGGTATAATCAGGTCTTATCACTCTGAGAGTGAACAGTTTCTGAATAATATGCTGTTAATTTCAGAGTTTAGTCAGTGAGAAGAGGCCCAGCTAAAAAGTAAAATTAAAAAACAGAAAATTGGTTCTGTTTTACCTCAAACGAGGACAAGTACTTAAGAGCTCAAATTGAGCTAACAAAGCCCACCTGAAGAGGCTGCTGAAAGCAGGGGGAAGTTCAGACAAGAAAAGAAAAACTCCAGCTAATAATTTAAAACAAAAAGCAACCCCACCACCACCACCCCAAAAAAACCCCACCCAAACCCAAAAACTAAAACCCAACACAACCCCCCAAAAAAACCCTGAGAAGCCAAGCATGTAGAATTTGGGATAAAAATAAACCCTGAGTAAGTATTGTACAGCTAAATCAAATGGGAAGAAGTAGTTAGAAGTTGAAGTAAATGATTAAGTGGCAACATGGTACATGTTAAACCAGTGAGTGTACTTATTAGAGAATGCTGTGCCCACTTAATTATTTGGTTAGTCCAACAAATTAGATTAACGCTAATGAATTAGGCAGTAAATACCAGCTTTGTGGTAGGGCAGCTGTGGGGAGCACATTGGCAAGCTGGAAGTGTCGTGGTCCCCTGGTGCTGCAGTGCTGGTCCTGAGAATATTGCCAGTTAGTGCCTGATGCAGGGATGTTGCTCATCAGCCTCTGATGCTCAGCCTTTGGATTCCTTCTCCTTCAGGTGCTCTTTTGTATCCATGTGTAAGTGGAATGGAAATAAAAAAGAAGTCAGTAGTATATGAAATTCAAACAAAAGACTCTTTAAATTTCTCTTTAAATTCTCAGTTCTACCAGACACCTTAATTCACAAGAGACTTGACTATAACCTTTATCTGATTTGGTGATCTCTTGCAGAAGATCCCAAAACCCTTTAATAATTATACAATCAAAGATGCTTTCAAAATGCCTAAGAAATTCACAGCAATGAGAAATGGTAATGAGCAGCAACAGATGTCTTTTCTTTGGAGCAATTATGGAACAGTAATTATAGGTAGAAATAGAACCTACCCATAGTGGGGAGTTTTGTCTGGGAGTTTTCAGAAGTGAAGCAAAAGTGTGCAAGCAAGAATACCTTCAAACACCAAAGAATGAAATGAATGAAAAGCAGTTATTTATGAGAAGTGAGAAATTAATATTTGGAAACATAGCGTTGTTTATGTGATGGCTGGTCGGTTTGTGTTACCAGACATGCTGTTTCTTTGCTGCTTTTCAGCAGTAGGGTGATAAGTGATGCTTGAGAGGTAATGATTGCTATGTGACTCTAAGGAAATTAAAACAAACAAAAAAAAAACCCAAAAACAAAAAACCAAACCCAAACAGTGAGCCCAAAACAACTGTTATGCAAAAAGTGGTCAAACAGTCAGCCCAAAACAACTGTTATGCAAAAAGTGGTCAAACAGTCAGCCCAAAACAACTGTTATGCAAAAAGTGGTTCTACTTATTTTGCTTCCAAAGAAGACTAACACATATGCCTTCTGTTTTAATCATCCCTGTTTCTTCTATTCTTTATCTGTGGGTTTTAGTGTGGTATGAAACTTTAAGTTCATCTAATTCTTGCTCAAATTTCTAAATCCCCATAACTAAAACAGTGTTTATTAACTTTCTCCATATTCTTTTTCCCTTTATAGCTATGTTAAATTAATACAAATTCACATGACAGAAAAGGGTACTATAAGTACAAACTTGCAGAGATTTCCCCACTCTCCTGTCTTTGATTGGCTAATACTCTTCCATGGTTTACTATTACAGTAGTGCTAAAGTACCACGCAAGGGAATATATGAATTTCAGGAAAATTTAATGTAAAACTTCTTTCTAATATAGCACAGCTGAGAGACTTGGGCAAACTTCGCAGTATTCGGTATGAAAGCCAACAGGATCTGGTGATTTAATATGAAAATAATGGAAAGAACAGCAGATAAAAATAGCGATTTGATTTATTGTGATGATACTTAAAGCTGTCTTGAAAGGCATATGAAATATTTAAGTACTTAAAATACTTAACTACAAAACTAAATTTAAATGGGCAAGAATTGGTGGATTATAGTGAATTAAACACAAATAATAGACTGCATAATAGCGATCAGTCCTAGTCTGTTTCCTAGGAATGGGGGAGATTTCACTGGAATCTCTGTTTCCTGTTGGAATTACTCATCTCAGCGCTCATCTATTCTGTATCTCAAGTGTTTTCCAAGAACGAGAGCTCACGCTGCTGGTAGATGTTCATTTATTAGATGCCACAGCAGATAGGTGTTCAGTTTTTCCTCTTCTGGTTCAGGTGCCATAAGAATGTTGTGAGAGGTAAAAAGAAAAAAAAATAATTTAAGCTTTCTACCTCTGGAGCCTGAATGCTTTTCCCATCATATATGTGGAAGACACTCAGTAAGTCCAGACGTATACCTATTTCCATGCCAAATTACCATATAGTTTCCCAATGAGTGGAAAAACGTGCATGGCATAAACTTCTTTGTGCTGCAGATACAGTGGATGACACAATTACAGGTGAAATGTAGTCCTGACATGCTAAGCATCACTTGCTCTCAAAAGAATTAAACATGAGAAATTTAGTCCCATGTATCTTGTAAAGACGTATCTAGAGAAGATTTTTAGTTATCTGAGGCAGTCCTGTGCAAGAGATTACACTTTTCCATATATGATTATTTTTATAAATGTCTAAATGAGTAAAATGTAGAAATTATGTATTTATGCTAGGAAGCAGATTGTTTTATATTGCAAATTAAGGAAATAGTCGTTCAAATGTTGTGATTTGTTAAGAATGATCATACCTTAAGCCTAGCTTTTTACTGTTAGAATCATAGGATGGTTTAGATCAGAGGGGATATTTAAAGATCACCTAGTTCAACCCCCCTTCCATGGGCAGGGACATCTTCCACTAGACCAAGTTGCTCAAAGCCCCATCCAACCTGGCTTTGAACACTTCTAGGGCTGGGGCCTCTGCAGCTTCTGTGGGCAACCTGTTCCAGTGTCTCACCACCCTCACTCTACATGTGTGTAAATTCCTTATAGTCAGTCTAAATCTACCCTCTTTCAATTTAAAACTGTTGCTCTGGGAACCCCAGAGCTGCATGCAGTACTCCAGGTGGGGACTTGAGTGGGGTAGAGCAGGAGAATCACCTTCCTTGACCTACTAAAGTATTTATTGTCTTTAGATACTTCAGTAAACGTTTTTACTTTGTTTTGCATTTCAGTTTGAGTTTGCTTGTTTCTTATATCTATTATTGGATAAATAGTAAGGTATTTTGACAGTGATTTTTACTTTAGAAACATAAAATGTGACTTCAGTACTAAGATCATTTATCAATGTATGCTCATTATAGTAGCTTCAATGCCCTGTCTGCTCTTCTCTTGAATAGAGTATAGAGGTGAAATATTGCTAGTCCTTAAATTGAACTTGTAATGGAAAGTGTTGAATAATTTATTTTTTTTTAATGAGGCTTCTGTAAGAAATGCTAGTACTTAATGAAATACTTAGGTATTATAAAACCATACTTGGCTAGAGATTGGTACTGTCCTTATCTATTTGACTTGCATTAAGGTTGTTGATGTAAGGTTCATCAAAAAAACCCTCTCCCAAACCAACCCCCACCTCCACCTACCACCTTGGTGCCAATATCCCATCACCCTGCTCTCCTGTGCTGTTATTGTAGAAACTATTCTCAATACCGGTTGCCAATAAAAATTCAGCTTTTAAAAAATACAGTCATGGTGTCACTGTTTAGAGGCAGTGAAGCAGTAAAGTGACTGACTCTTGACAGTTCTTTGAGCTAAAGAACCAAAATTATGAAAACGAAACTAGAGAAAGCAAAGGCTAAAAAGTGGGGGTCTGGAACTGTTGTATTGGTTATTAAAACAAAAATCAAACAAAATTCTGTGGTCAACCGCTTATCCTTATGAGAACACAGGTCCATTTCTGGACAATCCATACATTGCCTTGCTCCTTGTAGTACGTAATCCTTTTAATAGAAATAATTGACTATTTAATTCCAGGTTATCTGTTTTTCCTGAAATAATTTTTTTTTCTTAAGATGCTATACAAAGAATTTTTTATTGATGCCTATGAATTAAGTTGTCATCTTGAAGATATTCAGCTTTAGACTTCTTATGTCATCATTGTTTAAAGACATAAGGGTTTGTAAAATTTCAGAACAGTGTTGAGGGAAATTACTATACAGGCTTCTCAGATACAAAGTCATTGGTCCTTCCAATAACATGGGCCTGGTTGTTTTTCCTGCAATTATCTGTTGAATGATTATTCGTAGCAGGCAACTTACTTAACATTGGCAGTGTGCTTACTTCTGTCAGGTATGCCTAAAGTGATAAGGCAGTAAAAACTGTGTGCTTTGTAATCCACCATATGCACTATGAAAATTTTTCTCTCAAGATCCTATTTTAGATGCTGCCATGAAACCTACAAACCCAGCCTTTTACTGAATATTTGATAAATGAAGGAAGAATGAAACTGAGGCACCAGCAGTGCTAACTCTGAATTTACTATTCCCTCAAAGCTCTCAGTGTGCTGCTTGACTGTGGGCCCCATCTGAAGGTTAGAAATATGTTTACTTCTCAGTTGGGAACTTCTTACCTGTAGTCAAACGTAGCATTTGGTGTGCTTGTACTGTAAGATCAGCAGTTGTTGCTGAAGTAAGTAGGAGGCACTTCATTTATAGCTAGTTTAACTTTTTCAGCAGAAGTGATAGGGAAGTAATCACTTTCTAATGCATTGATGACTAAGCCATCACTTGGAAGTGCTGTCTTGCATTATCCCAGCTTGCAGATCCAATATTCAAACAGGTTTTAAAAGCCTGGAAGCTGCTCTTCACAGACCACCAGAGTGGAAATTGCCACATTCCTGGTTATTACCACGTAAGTGGTAGTTTGTTTTTTCTGAAAACATCTATTCATCAAGATTCACTTTGTAAAAAGATGTTCCCAGACTGCAGTTGGATTTCCAGTGAAAACTAACTCTTCCTTCTGAATATCCTGTGTTTAACTTGCCCGAGGGACAAAATTTAATCTAATCACACAAGAAAAAACTTTTGAGAACTGTGAGAAATATTATGTTGGAAATTCAGCAGCATAGTTTTTTAAGACAGGATAAATGTTAATGGTCAATTACTTTATGTGGCACTTCCTCTGATGTCATTCCTCTTGCCCGTTTTCTAGGAATTCTATGCAAATTTTCTAGATGTACTTAATACTGAATATTTTTATATTGTATCTGGTTGCTTATACAATAGACTTGTGTATCAATAAGTTATAATCAGGTCTGAAGAGTTAAAAAAGGGTACACTGATACCTGACACAATTTTCTTCTCTGTTTATATTTCAAATTTCATTTTGACTATCTTGTTTTTCATTGTAACCCATTTCAGTGTTACCTTCTTTTACAAGGAAGAATAGTACAAGATCAATAGTAAATGTGCCTTTGACAGTCTGAAACAGCAACAGAATCTGTTTAATAGTTGAAGATAGAGGTGGCTGCAATCTTAGTGTTCAAGCTCTATCAGGCCTAATGGAAGACTAATTTTCTGTTGAAACAGACAAACTATGTGATGCCATGTAACTAGAAATGACCCTCAGCAGTTAGCAGAAGTTATGTCAGAAAACCTAGTAGTAAAATAATTAGTTAAGGGTTAGATGATGAAGTGACCAAAAGTAAGATTGAATGAAATGGTGGAGCAATAGATGCACTCTTAGTTATTTCAAGAACTGTACAGTTCACATAACTTTCTGTCACACTTATAGCAGGGAAATTCCTACAAAAATAGTCTGTAAGGTGCCTTCTCTATGAATAGTTAATAGATGAAGTGTTAAATGATGTTTTAGCACATATAGGATTATCTATGGGCTTTGAAGGAACAAAACTTTCATCTATTGTGCCTTACCTAAATAGGGTGTTGCAGGAAGCTCTTAATCAAATCTCAAGCAATGAGATGTTAGTCTATAAGTGCATGTCTGGTTTTTTGTGCTTCCATGTGATTTCTTCCCTTAAATTATTCTATAATAGTAGACATAACAAAGCATCTTAGATTATTGTTTCTTAGATTATGATCTCTGACAATCAGTGGCTACTGTAAAAAAAATTAGAAAAGGAGAAAAAAATTAACCACAGCATCTTGTCAGTTTGGATACAGTGAAAAAACAGATGTGCAGCATGAATGTCAGCTCTGGGTGATGAAAAATGATGGACGTGCAGCAGTGCAATGCTGTAGAGGGGGATAGAGTGCTCTGGGGCTGAGAAACAGCAAGCAGGAGTTGCCAGTGTGCAAAAAGAGGGGAGAAAATAGTTGAACTGCTCAATGATTAAAAAGGTGCCAAAAAGAAAACCCACTTGGGAGTTTTTAAATGTTAATGCTTAACAAAATGTCAGAAGATTTTTCACACCAGAATGTATTCTCTTATGAGCTTTCCTGGAGAAAGCTATTTGGATATTTTTCTCATAATTTTAATATTCAGAGTTGGGGATTTCTTCCCCTTGGTGAATAGTCTATACAGGGAAATGTGATCTGAAACTGTTCATGAATTTAGGTCAAATGCAAACAGGAAATAAAGTTTCCTATGTAGGATTTTAAATGAATACTGATATCTTAAGTAGGCCAAGTCTTAAAGCAATCATCCAATATATTTGAGTGAGCAAGAATCGGTTCCTTGCACTGCCTTAGTACATGTAAATTCCTGCTTTTTAGGAGAACTATTGTGCACACCATTCTGTGGGGTTTTCTTGCTTCATGTCCTGTCTGTTAACTCACAACTTCATGTGAATATTCATGCAGGAATAGGAACTAAAATGTAGGTAGTCTACTTCCAGTGACAGTTCAGGCTATGATGAATGGATAATACTTTTTGCTATCCTAAGGACAGGACACTGGTTAGTTTGTGGGGTTATTCCTAGGCTCCCTTTGACTTAATGTATTTTTTAATTATTCTAAGTACATCTGTTCCTTGCCTCTCAGTAGTATTTTTTAATTCTTTATGGAGCTGAGAATCCCATAAACCTGGGGAGATGAGAGGAAGAGGGTGAATCAACAGCCTTTTTATTGGTATAGCCAGCAAAGGGCCTTTGGACCTTTGAAGTTTGTGAATAATCGCTCCTTACACCTTTTGGCCTGCTTTAAGTTGTGTGTAAGTCAATGATTGTATATATAATTTGGTGGATATATGATAGTCTATATTAATTTATTATTTTGTACATAGGGTTTAGCATTTTTCGTGAACTGACTTCCTCTGTTTCATGATTACGAGCTGACCATAGGAGAGGCATTGGTCTTCATTTGCAGCATCTTTGAAGACACTAATTATACAAACACAAACCAAATGTTTGAAGAGACTGGGTGAATACAATACAGGAAAAGATGTGATGCGCTTGTGAAGAGCACCCTTGTCTCCTGGCTTTGCCTGTATTGTGTATATGCATTTGTTAGATTTTGGGGTTTTTTTTAATGACTGTTAGAAATATGAAGGAATTCCTTTAACCTCCCATTTGTCATGATTTATTCCCAAGCTTACATTTAGACTGATGACTCTGACTGCAAAGTAAGCAAATGGGGTGTAACATGTTTATCACAATCAGTTTATAATGGGATAACAGTAATTTTCCACAGCATACTATTAAGTATTTTGAAGCTTTATTGTTTTGTGTTATATAATGAATCACAGAGTAACCAAAACTGGTTTGCAGATGTATACTCTCTAAATTCTACAAATGCATTTAGAACACAGTACATGTTGTTCCCTTTAAGTACACTCATAAAGATATAAAATATAATTTAATTTTCCTCATGTGTTTTTTGAACCATCTTGCCCTATTGGTTGCACTATGTAAGGATCTTTTATCTAGGCTGGCTAATACTTTTTTGACTTCCAGACAAGTATTAGTTCACTGAAAATAAACTCAGAACTAACTAGTACTTTTGAAGTAGGACAGTTCAGAAAGACTAACAGAGAATAGTTTGTATGCTTTTACTCATTAAGGCTTTCTGTTTTCACTTCATGAGGAAAAGACAAGGCTGTAAATAATTAAAACAACACTACATAGAATGGCTGTGGAAACAGATATCTATATTACAAATATATTCTGCCTTTTGTGCAGAAGACCAATTAATACACAAAATATGTTGATGTCTTTTTGAAAAATTGGATGTAAAATATAGTTTATTCACATTAATTGTACTTGCGTACTCACTTCCAATCAATATTCATCTGGTCAAATTTTACTAATAGAATTTACTAACAGAAATCTCCACTAAAGAGTTGTAAACTTCAAATTCTGGTCTTCAGCATACATCATTTCAGTCTTAAACTATAACTGAACCTTAGTTCAGTTACACAACTAGGTTCATATATTGGTTAACTGGACTGATGAAAAAAACAGAGCAAACTACTTTTTGAGCTCCAGGTGAAGCTGAAAGCTGAAGCACTGAAAATGTTATAAATGGCAAGCTACTGGCAACAGCTATGCATTTAAAACAAAGGTGTCTGCAAATGGTCTGTAGATTGGTAAACTGCTGGGGGGAAGGAGTATTGATAAATTGATCTAGTATTGATCAGTAAAGATGTTTATACAGCTAGGAGTACCGCTGGACTTTTCATCTTTAGTATGTATAGCCACAGCAGAGATTTGTCTCCCAAATACCTTCTAGGCTAGCTTTTAATTTGTCAGGTGATTGAACAAAATTACTGCTTTGCATGTTGACTTAGCCATCTCTTTGCCTCTTAATCAGGATGCTGTAGAGGAGAAAAAAACCCACTGCTTTTTGGGGAAATAAATTTCCGTTCTGTGAAAATTGTATCACACATCAGTTTGTTCTTTTCCCCTTCACACTTCAGTATTTAGGCTTGTGACCAAGTGAGGATTATGCGATCAGACTTTGGTACTGAACCAGTTCCTTGTTTTGGCTCTCTCCAGTGTAACTTCTTCAGTATTGGAAGCAAAACAGAGGTGTAGAAGTGAGGCTGGTGCAGAGCAAGGAGCCTTGCAGATATCGAATGTACAGGTTGTACATTGATTTAAAATGGATGCCAGGTTTTGGATGCTATGCTGTTGATGCTAGGAATGTGGTTTGACTTGAGGAGGGTCTGAAAGTTTGAGTATTTATATGGGTTACAAAAAGCAGATATGTAAACAGGTTGTCCTGAATAATTCTACATACAGCATTATGCATAATTGAATGGTAGAAAAACTCAGTGTTTTTAATAAATATCTATGTTTACAAGGGGCATTTCTGTTTTTAGAGAAATACCCAGGGACATGAAGTATGTCTTTATTTCATTATCCACAAATTATACATATAATAAGAAATAAAAACTATGATATTGCTCCTGAAGCCAATTTTATAATGCAACTTGGCAGGGTGACGTAGCATCGTCTTGGTGATTTTTCTGAGCATCTTCTGTCCATAAGGTGATATGCAAAGCTTTAAAGAATGTGATGGATGAATTTACAGAGCCTCTCAGAGTCAAATGACATTGTCACAGTTGATCTAGGTCTCAAAGAAACTGAATGCAGTAGTCAGTTTTTTTTTGTGATAGATGATATGTTTGGGTGATTACATCTTCTCCAGGAGAAGAAAAAAAACACCTGATGGACATGAAACCTTCACTCCCTTTTTCTATTCCAGTCAGAGCTATACCTCATACTGGGCACAAATTTCCAGCTTACCTTATCCAAATAGCCTTTTGCTATCAAGGAGTATTTTTGTTCCAAATTAAAGTCAGATTACCACTTTTACTTATTTTCAGTGATACATCAAGAGATCTATTTACTGTAGGAAAATACTGGGTAAAACTGGCTTTGTGCAGCTTTCCATTGCAAGTGATGCTAGAAAATTGTCATGAAAGAAAATAACTTCTGTAAGCACAACCATTAGCAGATATCTTCAGTTACTTCCCTCAGAGTTTTGTAGTACCGTATGGTTTCATTGAAGTTCACTGTTTGTACCAAACCAGTTATTTTTGATGCAAAATAAGTGTCCCTGTTTTCCTTCCTTGCTCCAACAGGGAAGAAAAGCAAATCTGAGTAACCTTCTGATGTCAGTATAGTCAGCCCTAAGGTAAATATTCAGGCAGTTTCTTGAGAGCCTTCATCTAATCTATTTGCAAAACTGCCAGATAAACAATTACTTGATAGTGTGTCGCCTAACGTAATATTCACACTTGCACATTCAGTTAACAGCTTTTTTGCTGAAACAGAGATGCAAACAAAAAAAAAAAAAGAAGGAAAAGTAGTAGGTCTGAGAAACAGCAGTTCTGGTACTTCTGCTCTTTGTATGAAAAGAAGGTAGCAAATAGAGGCCACTTCCTTGGTTTTTTTAATTACATAATGAAACAGTAATTAAAACATCTTTTGATAGCTATTTCCATATTTTGGGTTGTATTCTTAATTTCCTTGAAATAGCTTGAAAGTGCTTTCTTATAGTACTTCTTGTAAAAAAAAAAAGATTGTTTATCCTTAAATACATATTTTATTTTTACAGTAACGGTAGAGCAACAATTTTTTATTAAATTACTGAACTATATTAAGTTAGTAATAAATGGAAAAACCAACACTACTATCAGTGTTTCCAATCTGTGAGAATTTAAGAACAAGAGTGCTGCACTGATGCCTCCATATGCACTTGTGCAAATGAAACATATCCTTCTGTCCTTTTTAAAAATAATATATGGGTTGAAAATTAATTACCCCATAGAGTCTTTGAATTTATGGATATTACGACATGAATTAAAAATTCATGTTAAAGATGTCCTTGCTTACTGCAGGGGGGTTGGACTAGATGACCTATAAAGGTCCCTTCCAATCCAACACATTCTATGATTCTATGAATTGCATGGGTTGTTTATTGTATAAGAATATTTCTAAGGATCTATGTAGTTCTTGTTTAAACCAATGCAACATCCAGTCTTTGTTGAAAGGTGTTAATAAAGAGTGCTGTCTTTGCTCACTTACTACTAGTTTAATAAAGAGACATAGATTAAGAGTGAGGTAACATGGGAAATGGGCCATTAACTGCAATAAAGTGCCAGTAATGTAAGGGGACATATTAGTAATGACAATGGCAATGTCATTGATCATGAAAACCACAACTTCCATACTTCTGTGCTTCTAGGAAGTTCACTGTGTGTTTTTTTCTTCCACCCTGCTCACCACCCCCCTACACACACCTCCCCCCGAATTGCTGTTAGTTTCCCTTTCTCTGGTCTCCATTTACAGCTTTGTTTTTCACTACTTTCTATGACCATGTTATTTTATTGGAAATTGACACAAAATAACCAAACCTAAAATACAATAAAAATATCAGCAACTACAGTGAATCATCTGGCATGTACTGCAAGGATACTGTCCACAGGCAATATCCATTAATAGAAAGTTTTCCTGAGGTGTAAAATCATTAATGGTTTACAGATATAAACCTCAAGAATTCTGTGTAGAGTCAATTAACATTTAGATGGAATATAAATCTCTGCACAACTGGAACTTCACAGCAATCTGTTTTGTAGATGGGTATCTGATGGAGAGGGATGGCACAAAGTCTGTGCAGCAGATAAATCCACAGTTAAAGGTGAATTCTGCTCACAGAACAGTATTCTCTAAATCATAGCTTAAACCCTTGCTCTTTGTGTTAAGAGAAAGTATCCACATATCACCTATTTATGGCCCATGTTGCTCTTCTATGAGGAGAATTGCAGCAGCAGAATACAAATTAATGAAAACTTCCATTGCAAAGGATTACATACTAAATGGCTGTTTGTGCTATTTATTACTGTGTTTATTGTTAATGTTCAACTTCAAAAAATATTCAGTTATTTATATATTAGCATTTCATTAGTGAAAAAGGAATCTCTAGTTATAGGAAACTGTTGCTAGGAATATTATGGCTACGTTTTTGGAAGTGCTTCCAAAATCACTGCTGAAGTTTTTCTTGCTGAGATCCAAGTGAAGAGGGCTGTATGCTGTTGGGCTGAGCATTGCCAGAATGCTGTGGAGCAATATTTGGGAGGGAGCAACGCCAAAAATGAGGTGAATATCTTAAACTGAAATGGCTTGGTTAACAATCTACAGTGAATTTACAGTAAGCTTGATGCCCATCTGGAAGATGCAAGGGTTTCCCAGAGCTTGTTATTTCACCGTTTCTCACAACTTTCAAGTAAACCTTGAAACAGTGAGCCTTAATGCAGTTTGAGGTAATCTTGCTGTGTGAGAAATAAAGATTAAAAGCTCTCTTCCAGGTTGGATTATCATCCAAATTACTTGAGAACAGCACAGAAGTCTTCCTTTCAGCTGCAACCCAGGGAGTGACTGTGTTCTTATTGGACTTTTGGGAAGATGGCAAAGCAAACAGTTCGATGGTAGTAACTCCTTATCTGTTCTTGACAATACATGGGTGAACACTTCTTCATTCATAATCCTTTAGAGCTTTTCCTTACCTCAGCTATTGCCTTAGCCTGACCTTCTTGCTGCAGGTATTCAAGGTGACCGATCCTTTCCCCGCCTGTTACTGGTCTCCAGTAGTCTTCCTCCAGAAGTCTTCCTTTCAGCTGCAACCCAGGGAGCGATTGTGTTCTTATTGGACTATTCTACACAAAAAAAAAAAAAAAAAAACAAACAACAAAACCCAATGGTGGCAAGTATCTGCAGAGTTCTTAATGAGTTTTTTTCTAAAGGACAAAATTCAAGATCTACCATTTCATACAGGGTAAGCAGTGTAATTGTTTTGCCATTGCAGCCAGTCTGTGTATTCTTGGATTAATTATTTTTTATTGAAAAAGGATACATTAAGTAATTGCAATAGATTTTCACTAAAATAAATATTTATTTGGAAAAAATCAATGCATTTTAATTTTTGCTGCTACAGCTTGCTCATATGTCGGGTATGCAGACACATGCTTTGGGCTAGTATGGAGGAATATGAGGGAACAAAACGCCTTTTTTCATTGGAGCATCCTTTCTGCTTCATCATGCTTTAATGCCTCGACCTCGGTTGTTCCCTCCTGTCAGGCCAATTGCTTTTCACTTCCAATAGGACTTTTCTCAAGTTCTTTGTAACTGTTCTCTGACTTCATTTCACGTTCAAAATATCTTTAAAGTATAATTAGAAAATATCTCATGCTTCTGCTTAGCGTGCCAGTTCAGAGCACTTTTCAGTGCAGTCCAACAGTGTTTAGATTGAATTGTTTGCTTGAACGGTTGTAAGAATGAGCTTGTGATGACCACAGTATTTGGTACTCATATTGTTTGTCAATCCTAACAACATTGTCTATTCAAGTCCTAATATCTGCCTTGCCTCAAGTGCCAAAATTTGATCACTTGTCAAAGTGCTAACTGGTTAGGATTACTTTTCTTCAAAGCTAAGTGAAAATGGAGATTGATTTATTTCCTTCAGTGTTTGCACCAGTGCCAGTTACAGCTATGGCTTGAGTGTGGGTTTTTTTGGCAATGGGATTGTTAATGTCCTGTGGCCCCTGAGGTGCTGGTAGGACTCTGATGCCCAGCTGTCCAGGAAGCTCTGGAATGTGCATGCAATGAGCTGTATCTCCTGGAGCAGCAAAACAGGATGTTAATGCTGTATCATCATTGTTCTGATGTATAAATGACAAACTGTGAAAGTTGAGGGGCCATAATATAAATGCTTCTTTCAGTATGAAAAGTAAATGAATATTATTATATGGGTGTATTACAGTGATACATAGTGGTAACTGAATTGGTGGTATTTATGTACAGTGGGGATGCTTCCTTGGGTTTTAAGCAAGATTGAGCTACAGATGTTTAAAACAACTAATTAAGGATAAATTATAGCATCACTTAGTAATAATCTACTCTTCCCTGATAGAACAATTTCTCGTTATCTGCCTGAAACACTTTTGTTTTACTGAGAAGACAGGTAGCAAATTTATCCATGAAATAGGTGTTCCTCTTAGATATCTTCTTATGTTTCAAATCAAGTAAGAGTCTTTTTTTGTTGTACAGAAGGGAAGCACTGTGTGTTGGTTAAGGCAAAAGAATGTGAGATGATATCCTTGTTCTTTGGGTTTTGAAGGAACTCTTTGGGTTGTCTGTCTATGGAGGCAGTCACATTGTTCAGTTCTGTGGGGTCAGCTGTGATGTTTGAAAGGAACGGGTGATTCAACTAGTACGCTGCTGGAAGAAGTCTCAGAAAAAAAGAAGTCTCTGTTGTGGGTCAGTAACACAATTCACGTCTTCATTTGTCTTTGGATGCACAAGGAAGTACGGTACTGCTCGGGAGATTGTTTTCTGTCCTAAGCTGAAGTGGGGTCTATATCTGCATGCTGGCATTACTAGAGTAGTTGGCAACCTGGAAGAGGAGAGAAGACCCTAGGCTTTTCATCTCCATGCCTTCCAAGAGGCAAAATGTGATGATCTCTGGGAGGTTTCTCTGTCTCTGAGTAATATGAGATCCATTAGCAAGTATCTTAGTCTTATAGGAGTGGGAAGGCATTTCTAGGACCAAGTATACAAAGTTCCAGCCAAAGCTATTGCTGAGTGTCTCTAATCAAGAACAGTAGTGCGCCAAGAACATATTGCAGGTTGCGTCCAGTGCTAAACCTCACTGGTATGAGATTTCTTCTGAACTTGAAACCTGTCCTCTGCAAGTGACTGGTCTACAGAAATGCAGAGTTTAAGGTTTTATGAGCAGAGCGGGAAAAGCAGTTACTTCAAGTATTCAAGTGAATAATTAAAGGGATCTTGTCACTTGATATACCTGCAGACAACTGTCTTAGTACCTAGATTGTGAATTTCTTCACAGAGAGCTCTTTACTTCCAATCTTAACTTTCTAATTTGATATTCCTGCCCTCTTTCTCTAAATCGATGTTTTCGTCTCCTTCCAAAAGGAGTCTGTAGGCAGTGTTCTGTGTGTTGTCTTCAGTGTCCAATGTGCCAAACCCCAGGGAAGAACAGACTGTTTTAGTATCAGCTGTTGCAGCATTTGTCAGTACTTTGCTATGGACAGTTGGTGTGAAAGAACCAGGTTATGGGGAAATCTTGGGTTTTAGATTATGTACTTTATGCTGTCAGTATGTATTTGTTGTTTTGCAATAATTGGTAGAAGTAGGTGAACAAAAGTGAGTGAATTATCCCATGAACCATGGGAATATACCTTAATCAATTTATTTTTAATGCTTTATAAATTAAATGCAAGGGAAACATAACACTTATGGAAGAGGAATGGTGACTGATTTGGTTTTGATTAGTACTTTATACTAGAAAACATGAGACAACATGCTACAGTAAATATTATGGATTGCAATAAACCAATTTAATTTCTATATGAGTTTCAGACTTCTGATGCTGATGTTTAATGAAGTGAGCTGGTTCCCCACTGACTTTGCACTACCACTTTGAGTAATTTTCCTAACTTGCAGTGTTATGTACAATCTCTTCAAAGTAAAAAAAGAAGCGGGGGGAGGGGGAAGCTGTCTTGTCTTGAGTTTTTCCTGCATGGCATTCTGAGGAAATAATAATTTTAATTCATACAAACACGTTCATAATAGTGTGGTGAGGGACAAACCTGAAAATTAACATTAGGACTATGATTGATGTGAAAACATGCTGCTTGAAAGTTTTCAGTATTAAAAAAAACCAACCAAACAAGCCCCCAAAAAACCCAACAACAAAAACCAAACAAAACAAAATACAAAACCACTAACAAAAACTCAAACAAATGTATTCTTAAACTACAGCTGAATTTTTTGTAGGGTAATAATCCCTTTTTTTTTCAGAATATTTTAATTGTCTGTTTTTACTTTATACATTTTCACTCAAGATTTCACATTTAGGAGCAGAAGTAAATTTCAGAATTTTATAGTCCAAAGAAAGTATGTAAGTAGCTGTTAATGTAACTAACCACTGTTAATATTTTGCAATACTGTTAGTAAGATAATACATAAAATCATTTGTGGAGTTCATGCTAAGAGGGGAAAATAGTAATTCCAATAAAAATGGAGTGAAGGGACAACAGACCATCTGTAAGAGCAAATAAACCAGGACTACTTCTTATAGTAGTGATACTTACACACAGTTGGCTGGTGGACTGTGGGCACAATTTGTGGGGTTGGGCCGTGCAGGCAGTCAGAGATACTGCTTGCATGTGTAGTTGCAGTGCCATGGTTTTGGCCAAATTGGCCAATGGCTGGTGACAGATGCTCTCCCCCCACCTCTCACACACAGAGAGGAGGAGGAGAGATAAAGAGATTTACAAGTTTAGAAGAAACTAAACTACTTTAATGAAATATTAATAATAAAATAAAATTAAAAGGGAATAATGAAATAGATACAGTATATACAAAACCGTATTAAGGACCCAGGATGACGTCACTGGCAGGCATTGGGGAAGTCCTAGACTGGACTCAGCAGTGGGTGGGAACTGGATTGCAGAGCTGGAGTCAGGAACACACGGATCGGGATCAAAGGCAGATGAAAAGAAAGGGTCCTCCTCGGATGTTGGCCATTGAAGAAAAAGAGACTGACCTTTTGATCCCTCAGCTTTTGGGGCAGATGGGATGGAATACCCCTGTTGGTCAATTTTGGGTCACCTGTCCTGTCCACTTCTCCCTGCAGGTGTGACCTCTCTACACTTTTCCACTTCCGACCCTCCAACAGGGCAAATAATGAAATTAGGTGACCTTGGTTGTTATAGCAATAAGTATAAGCAAGAGCCTCTCTCCATACCATTCCTTGATACAAACTGTAAACACTGGTTTTATCACTCTGAGAATGAACTTGTTTTGGCACAATATGCTGTTAATTTCAGAGAGTTAGAAGAGGCCTAGCTAAGCAGTAAAATTACTGGACAGAAAGTTGGTTCTGTTTTACCTCAAACCAGGACATGCAGAGAGGGTGGGAGGAGGTGAGCTTCTGTTATGGATGTAACCTATCAGCATCTGGAGATGCTGCCTTTGGCCTGGGGAGGGTGGTCCCTGTTGCTTGGCCTTTGTGGTGCGTGGACCATCCTGAGTAAAATGATGCTCTGGTTGAGCTATTAGGAGCTTTATTAATTCAAATGGTCAAGAGCTATGCTATAAAAAAGATTGAAAAATTGCTGAAGATTACAACTTGAACTTTGGGCTTTCCTAGTACTTTATGTTTATAGATATTTTCTTCAAAGCTTTTTTCTACTGCTTAAAGTAGCTTTCACTGTGCAAATACTTTATTACCATTTATTGCTTACATAATGGCTCTATGTTAAGCATTTGCTGCAGTTTTCCTGTCAACCCTGTTTCATTGTTGGGGTTGGACTAGATGACCTTTAAAGGTCCCTTCCAACCTAAACTATTCTATGATTCTATGTGAAAGTATCTTCAAAAAAACAAGAGCAGCAGCAAAAAGTTCACCTTGTCAATCACAGCTGTATTCATGAAGTTTATGGCCTTGCTTCTAAAAAAATGTACCACTTGCTGTGACTTACATTATACAACTTTTTTATTAAAGCTGTTTCTTGTATATTGGATGAACTCCTTCATCCTTTGCAGCTTCAGTGGGTGGGAGAGAGCACAAGCAGCATTGATCACAGTGTTAAAGATGCAGATAAAAAAATAATTATCTGGGATGAAGTATGAAAGGCTGAAAATAGGAAAGTAAAGGACTGGACTGAATAACGTACATAAAGAAAACGATGGTTCTCAAATATTAGAGAAAGAGGTTGCTGGAATTCCCATCCCCTGTAAGATTCCCTCTGTACATATCTCAGTGCTTGTTCTTTCACTGCTGCATGGTCTGTTTGTATTCTGTAAGTTTTTTGTGGCTAGTAGGTATTACATACTTAAATCTTTCAAAATAACCCTATTTTTATATGTATATATATATATTTCTTTTTACCCCATATTTATGTCAGTCCTTCATTCTCTGAATACACTGACTTGTACTTGATAAAATTACTAAAGTTTGCACAAGGTGGAATTTACTACTTACCACTTGAACTGTTGCAGGAAAATTGTATGATGATGTGCTACAATCCTTTTAGTCCCAGCTCCTGAATTTTTATTTCACTTGCATATTTAAAATTATTGATTCAGTCTTATTTTATTTAAATTAAGCTGGAATCTAATATTCAGCCTTGGGCAAAATAAACTACTACAGAAGATGGCCAACTTTTCCTAAAACTACAAAGCTAAGTTTCACAGTCAATCTGTTCCTTTATTCTTTTGGCAAAACTCAGCCCCTCTGACACAGTGCTTATTTATCCAGCAAGGAAACATTGGGCAAACTTGCTGCCATCATAAACGTGTTTTCTAGGTGGTATTTCTCCTGTAAGTCAGAAGAACCAGGAAATTTGACTTTGCAAGCTGGCATTCTCTTCTCTGGAAATATACAAATCTCCTAGGACTAAAAGTATATACTAAAATATTTTTTCCAACCAGGTTCTTGGTTGGAGGTTCCTCAGATGCAACCAGAGGTGTGCTTATTGACAAGCAGCTGAACACATACCTATATGCTATATTGTTACCTGTGGGCAAAACCCCAGGAATCTGTGTTGTCTTCTGGGAAACAGTTGTTGAAGTGAGTTCAGCCAGCCTTTAGTTTCCTGCAAAGCAATTGGATCAATTTGGAAATTATTTTGGATAAAATCCAAGATATTTTTGGCTGAAAAATGCAGTCTTTAAATGTAGAAGCGTATAAAAATATTCTTAATTATATTTCAAGTGCTTTGTAAGAGACTTCAGTATGCTTTGAAGAGACTGAGGCTTTAGCAGGATGTTACCAGCTAAAAAACTTCTCTGAGCTCCAGGAAGGGCAAAACATCATCTGCAATCCTTTTCCCCCAATGTTATAATGTACGAAATCGGATGTAGCCTGATGTTAAGATATGGGTAGTTTTGTTCTTCTAAGTAAAATACGCTAATATCTTTAGGTTGAAGGTTAACTCTAAATCTGCAAAAGAATTCATCTGCTACTACCTCAAATGTAAGATGATCTCAAACTTCTCTAAAAAATATCAGTTCACCATCAGCATACATAAATACAATAGTATATTATAATCTGTGTTTCCACAGTGTACCCCTCATCCTGTGACCATTCCCTGTACCCACCTTTTTTGTTTGGAGTTGATTTAATATTATGTTAAAGGCAAATTGTTTTGGAAGTCACTCATGCTCCATTCATCTGTTTGGTTCTTCTATCTTATTTTCCAGTAACAAAATGACTATTTGTCAACAATATTCAGATAAAAAATCTGCCTCCAACTAAGTTATGTTCCTTGTAGCTCATTGTCTTGAAAATAAAGAGTTCAAGGGCCAAAGGAAAAATTAAGTAAAGTCTAGGTGAAGATAGGCATGCGCGGCTTGTGGCAGAAAATTGGTGCTTTTTGAAGTAAATTTCAAGTAACTAGCTAGTTCATTAAGGTGCTCCAGTCATCTCATGTTAGAATATTTGATCTCCAAAATGAAATAACACTTGTAATTTCACTGTCACTGAGGATATTTGATCATAATGCTTCTAAGTGTGTGATTTCAAAGTAGACATGCCTACCCTCAGTTATTCTCCCTCTGAACTTTTTTACCATTTACTCCTACTAGCCAGATTAACTTATTTTAATGTGTGTTCATTGGTATTTTTTAAATGCAGCTTTATTGTAGAGCTCTGAATGTATTTTTAGTAGTCAGTGTCTAGGAATCATCTTCAATATTTAATTATTTTTGGTGTAACATTGAAAAAACAGAGAAGGGCACGAACATAAATTTCAGTGGGTTGGTTCTAATTTTGCTCAACAAAGGCAAACAGCCCATTTTGAAATTGGTGACTTATGCTGTGATGTTGCAGACACAAAGATATTTTCTGGTTTAACTTGGCATCAGAGTGTGGAGTTGTGATACAGGAGAAAAGTTACTGATGGTCTTTACCGTCCTTTGCTTTCTCAAGGTTTAGAAGGTACCCCACTGGAAAAAGCATAAAATAAGGTATGGTGGTCTGATGCCCTGCACCATGGAGTGGGACTGGGTGAGAAAAGCTATAAGCATGTGCTGAGCTTCTGTGCTGAATACAGTTGAAACTAGTCATGTGCTCTCCTTACTTTTTTTTTTCCCTTAGACCTGAAGCTGATTTTTTAAATAAAAAACAACAATATGAATGATGTGTTTTGTAACACGTGTAATGTCTTCCAAGTAGGATTTATCACAGTTTCATATCAGTTACCTCTTCAAGTAAAGCTCAGCATTTCCCTTCTTATTTGCATGCTCTTTTTTAACCAGATAGCATTCAAATAATCATAAATGCTTTTAGTAGTTTTCTTGGGTCCTAAGACTTAATGGGTAATAATAATTAAGGTAAAAAGAGTATGAATTTATTTAGGTATTTTTCTTGTCTGGGAATGACTGATTAGTTAGTTGGAGATAAATTAATTCACATTTGCTGCATTTTCTTCTTTGTCTAATTTTTCTCATTAGCTTTTCTCAGAAGCATGAGTAATTGTGCAAAATACATTTAGAATACAAATCAGACCTATCATAATAGTCTTATTCCTAACTGAAGATGATTTAATGAATACTTATGCATGTTTTTCTTGCTTTTATGTAAGCAAACCTGTATTACACTTCTAACATTCTCTGAAGTTTTAAAATTCTGAACATTTTTCTTTCATTTGACACATACACGCATACAAATAACCATAATTTAACATTGTTTTTGCATGGAAATGAAACCTGTGATTTATTTTTAAAATACTTTATTGCAATTCACTGAAATACTTCTAGGTGATTAGGCAAACTCTGGAGGCCGTGGTGGAGACTCCAGACATTATCCTACGTATGAATTCTGTGAAATTCATTTTAGCCCTAGCTGCTGCTAATAAGCTTTCTATACACAATTAAACATAATTGTTCTATAGGTTTAGTACAGACCCAGCAGGCTCTTCTGCTGGCATTAAAAAGCACGTCCTGTCTTTAGCCAGTCCCTTTTTAGGAGAAATGTTCTCTTTCATGCTTCAGCAGCCATCTGCTTTGGATGGCTCGCAGGTCCATTATACCCTGAAACTGATGGAATGCTGCTGCTGCTGTGTTGTATTGAGCAAGATGCCTTTAGAGCTGTTCCTTGCTGGTATCTGCAATAATGAATACTGTGAGGGATTGACAAATTGCAGCATCAAGGTCAGGAGGGGTATCCCCATGCAAAGGTCTGAAGCTGCTGTGTAACTGGAGCAGCGTGAGCTTTAATTCTTTCAGCAGGCAAGTCTTAAATTATGAGATTTAGGTGTGGTCTAGATATCATTAGGGCACTTCAGCTCTCAGAGTTAGAAGGTGGGGGGGAGTGGAAAGCATTGCAACCATGCGTTTTTGAGAACTGATCTGAGAACTTCTTCTGCAACCTTTAACAGTTATGTGGCCTCTGTGTATATAAGGCAGACAAAATAAATTGGGTTGAAGTCGAAAGCTAGCCATCACTGAAAGCTCAGTGCTACATGATTTCAGTTTTCTTCATTAGGTTAAATTTTGAGTCACGCTTGCTCAGACTTTGGTTACCCAGGCTGACTTGGAAGGACCAGAACTCCCCAAGTAGAAAATGCTCCCAACAAACTAAGCAAGCCTAATGTGGAGATCTAGGTTGAAATTCTGTGAAACTGTGGGAACATGTGTGAAAGATACTCCAGTGCAGTATCTTGCTCTACGTCAAAGGGAAATACATCATTGTCTCTAAATTGGAGAGGTGTGGATTTGACAGATGGACCACTTGGTGGATAATGAATTGGCTGAATGGCCGCACTCAGAGTTGCGGTTAATGGTCTGATGGCCAAGTGGAGACCAGTGATGAGTGGTGTTCCTCAGGGGCTGGTATTGGGACTTGCACTGTTTAACACCTTTGTCGGTAACATAGACAGTGGGATCAAGTGCACTCTCAGCAAGTTTGCTGATGACACTGAGTTGTGTGGTGCAGTTGACATGCTGGAGGGAAGGGATGCCATCCAGAGGGACCTGGACAAGCTTGAGAGCTGAGCCCATATGGACCTCATGAAGTTCAACAAGGCCAAGTGCAAGGTCCTGCACATGGGTCAGGGCAATCCCAAGCACAAATACAGGCTGGGCAGAGAATGGATTGAGAGCAGTCCTGAGGAGGAAGGTCTTGAGGGTGTTGGTGGACGAGAAGCTCAACATGAGCAAGCAATATTCGCTCACAGCCCAGAAAGCCAACAATATTCTGGGCTGCATCAAAAGAAGTGTGACCAGCACATAGAGGGAGGTGATTCTGCCCCTCTACTCTGCTCTGGTGAGACCCCACCTGGAGTACTGCGTACAGCTCTGGAGCCCTCAGCACAAGAGGGATATGGACTTGTTGGAATGAATCCAGAGGAGGGCCATGATGATGATCAGAGGTCTGGAGCACCTATGCTATGAAGACAGGCTGAGAGAGTTGGGGTTGTTCAGCTTGGAGAAGAGTAGGCTCTGGGGAGACCTTATAGCGGCCTTCCAGTACATAAAGGGGCCTACAGGAGGGATGGGGAGGGACTCTTTATCAGGGACTGTAGTGAGAGGATGAGGGGTAACAGTTTTAGACTGAAAGATGGTAGATTTAGGTTGGATATCAGGAAGAAATTCTTTACTGTGAGGGTGGTGAGACACTAGAACATGTTGCACAGAGAAGTTGTGGATTCCCCATCCCTGGAAGTGTTCAAGGCTAGGATGGATGGGGCTTTGAGCAACCTGGTCTAGTGGGAGGTGTCCCTGCCCCGGGCAGGGGGCTTGGAATTAGATGATCTTTAAGATTCCTTCCAACTCTAATCATTCTATGAAGATGCAAAGAAGACTTAAGTAAACATCGCTACCTCTTTCAGCTGCTGCACGTCTGAAGATTATACAAACTTATGCTACTTTTTAATGTCCTCAAATTCAGAAGATTCTACATCATAGACTAAAATACTGCACTGTGCCTGCATATGTACTATGTAGTAGTGTAATGACTAATATAAAGTTTTCTGTAAAGCTTAATACTGGGCTAAAAATGGGAATATGGCAATATTGGAGCATGTAAGTTCCAGGTTGGTGTGTGGGTGTGAGTTAGAGATATCAAATTAACCTTTTTGATGTTCAAACTGTGCTGCATTATAAACTGCACCTTAAAGGGATCCAGTTGGGAAATGAAATAATGTCAGTTTAGACTCTTGCTTGGTTCTCACTGAGGCCAGAGTTCAACAGAACACTGCATTACTGGGGCAAGTAGAGTTTTACTGACCTCTACAATTGTTTCTGGAACTGAAATCAGAATGTATGAAAGCCTGGATAGAAATAATAAATGAAAATACTGTCAGAAAAAAAAAAAAAGCCTTATGAAAGGATGCGATTTACCTAGGTCTACTCATATCTCTGGATTACATTTAGTATGCAAGAAAAAAGTGCGTAGTATTTCATCACTTGAAAATTTGACAGATATGTTACTACTGTCTTTTTTCCATTGAAAGGAGCTTCAGTTTTCTTAACTATACCACTAGCCTTTGTCAACTCTGTTTCAATTTTATTATATTTGTTTCTATGTTGCACTGGTTCTTGTGTTTAAAGCAAAAGTCTTGCTCTTGTTACTGAACATGCTTTTTACGAACTGTTTGTGAAGGTGCAGAATTTTTGTCTCTATAGTGGTATGGCTTTCTCTCCTCATTTATCTATAGGAAAGGTCCCTCATCTGAATTGCATACCTTAAATATGTATAGTACGTTACAATACAGATGCATCTGTGTCACAGTGCTGGAAATCATCTAAGTATCACTGATAAATGAGACACTGAACAGCCGTGAGGCTGGTGTGCAGCTGAGTGTGTTGCTGTTCGCTCCTCTTTTTGTTCCAATACTAAAAACTCTACTAGTAAAATACTATCTCATCTCACTGAATGCATAGTATAATACTGTTTATTTTTATAAATAGCTTTTCTCACAGTGGATAAATTTTGACCTAAAGTGCTGGTAAAACTCACAATGAAACAAAGGTAGCTTTGTGGGAAAAAATGAAGCCCAAGCATAGAACTCATAATTTTTATTTGAAAAATCAAAGCAGATTTTTCTCAAGTTTAGGTAAAATCTTCCGTTTACTGGTTATTTTACTGCACACTAAGTGAGACTTCTGGCAATGAGATGCTTCTTCAATTAATATGAGCACAAGAAGCATGCTCTGCTATTTGACTCCCTCAATGTCACTGTTGGTAACGTGGAAAGCTGCTCTGCAGTTTCATGTGTACCACGTTCACGTAATGTGAAATGGCTTTGCAAGGCCAGTGCCTTCAGGCCGTGCTGCAAGATGCTTCCACTCCTCCTAACGTCTGTGCCTCCTCCATGCTGGTATAACCTGTGTTGTGCAGCTGAGAGGGGGCAGTATAAATGGTGTGAGTCTGTAGCAATGGCAGTACCATACTACAGGGTGAACAGCAGGCCGTCAGCTTTGCACTGAGCTTGCAAGGTCTCAGGACTGAAGCTAGTCAGGCTTGCCTGGGCTGAACTCTTCATGACTGTCTGTGGCTTTGTGTTATCTGGCTTTGCTGGAACAGCAATTTTTCTAGCTGACTAAATGCCTGTGGCAAATTTGATTTACTACTGTTTATCTTTATGTGGTGACATCATGACTTGCATAATGATGTAATACAGTGAAATCCAGGCCTGATGTGGTAACAGAGGCCTTGAAGAGTGGAGATGAAGGCAGTGCATGTGGTTACAAGCGGTGGAGCACAGGCTGCGAGTGACATGCAAAGAAATGCAGACCACCTGGGGTGGGTGAAACTGGTTTTGGGGGTAACAGAACAAAGTAATAGTGCCCAGCATCCATAAAAGCTTTCATGTAGTAAATCTGGATGTAACGTGGAGCTGCAGACTGACGTAGAAAGAAAAAGATACAGAAATGTTAGCAAATATTTACTTTAAAAAAAAAAAAAACAACAAACCCAACAAACCCAACAAAAAAATGCCAAATATAAAGACCCAACAATGCCCTGAGCTCATCCTGGAGTGAGGAAGAAGAAACCATCAGAATGAACTTCTTATTCCTCCCAGCAAAGGACTAGGGAAGGTGACACCTCTGTAACCAGACCAACACCAGAACGAAACCCCTGGCTGAAGGACCCAGAGGAGCAGGGGAGGGCGAGCATAACACCAGAAAGGTAAAAATTGTTAATTTCTTTCATTCTTTCTTCTGTAGTAATTTCAACTCAGAATGATTAGACTTAAGATATCAGATGAGCTAAAAATAAGTTCTTGGCGTATATATTTTAGGTATATGTATTTTATATACAAATGAAAGATGCACTTCCTCTTTGCCCTTAAAACAAGGTTTGAACATCATAAAGGTAAGGTAGTGGCCTTTTTTTCTCAGGGGAGAAATTCCTCTAGATTTGAAAGTTTATTGAAATCCCTCTGCTTTCGTGCTTGGTATACCAGGATGTGATCCTCTAATTCGGTCTTAAAAATCAGACGAATAAGCAATCAGCAATCATGAATAGTGTGCCAGCACTGCATATCGAGTACAAGAGGAGAGACTTCTGCTTCTGCACAGAGGTATTTTGCAGGAAATCTGCATCACAATACATTGCTTGCGATTGGATTGGATTTAGTAAAACAAACCAGAGGTTCAGCATTTTTTATAGATTCCACTTTCAGTGATGGCTAGATATATTTTTCTCTAAAAATAATGTTATTCTGCAGCTGAGGAATAGAGAACATTCTTCCAGTTACTGCAACATCAGCAGTGCTTTGCCATCTATTTTTCTAGCATGTGTGTTAAAATGATCCCTCTTATGAATCTGGCAATGTGTCAGCAGCATGCCTGAGAATAGCAGGGATGGATGAGAGCCATAAACCAGAAGCTAGATACTCCTTGATTGAAGAACACTACTTTGTACTTGGCTGGGTCAAGATCCTGGCATCAGATACTTCTGACTTTGATTACTTTGGCTTCATTTTCAGTAACTAATTTCCTTTATTACGGTGAGAGAAAAGAAATGCCAGGAGATAAGTATCATCCCCTCACCCCCCATTTGGGCTGAACAGAACCTGAAGAAAGGTTGCTCTTTAAGTTATGGTTGTCATCGTGGTTTTGTTCGTGTGTGTGAATATCTTTTTTAATGTAGTAGCATAATGGCTGTAGATCCAAATCACTTCATGACTGATGCCCAGGGATCAAGAAGAGCAGACATGCATACAGAACCATACCTAGACTTGGAGATGTGTTGGGGTGATTACTTTATAACTGGACTCTGTATACCCAAAACATTAAGTCTGTTTTGAGTTCTGCAGCTGTGATCCAGTTCTATGCAAAATGCTATGTTACACTGATAATAATAAAAATTACTTGGACCTCTGTTAGCTCATGTCTCTGATGTTCCACGTAGAGAGCAAAATTGAAAGTGCTATCATTGTAATCTCATTCAAATCTTTGTTTTTTACTGCATTCCTAGAGAGTTATCAAATCTGATCATGAATCAGTTGCTGAATGACTGCATTTTTTTTAGTCAGTTTACTTAAATATGCTTGTCTGAAACTGTTATGGTCCTAGAGCTGATTGAGGAGTAGGCCAAACGTCCCTGCCATTGGGATGGAGTTGCCCGTGGAGGTGAGCAGAGGGCAGGAGGTGGTAAGTCTTAGTCTCTTGCCACGCATGTCAAAGTGCTGAGTACACTGGAGATTTATAGCACTATATATGAACTGGAAAATAATTCTTATTTCTTTCATACTGTAGTGAAACCACTGACTTGTGGCCTACCAATATCTTAAAGGGGCTTACAAGAAAGCTGGTGAGGGACTTTTTAGGATGTCAGGTAATGGTAGGACTAGAGGGAATGGATTAAAACTAGAGATGGGTTGATTCAGATTGGACGTTAGGAAGAAGTTCTTCACCGTGAGGGTGGTGAGACACTGGAAGAGGTTACCCAGAGAAGGTGATGGAAGCCCCATCCCTGGAAGTTTTTAAGGTCGGGCTGGATGGGACTCTGAGCAACCTGATCTAGTGGGAGGTGTTACTGCCCATGGCAGGGGGGTTGGAACTAGACGATCTTTAAGGTCCCTTCCAACCCTGACAATTCTATGATTCTATGACATGATCAAAGTTACTACTGATATGTTCTGGTTATGCTAAATCAGAATCCAGCCCAGTCTGTTCATTTTTTCCACTAGGTCTTACAACTACATCGTTCAATACTGTTTTAACAATGTGTCAAAAAAAAACCTTCACTGTGTAACCTAGTTTGATGGCCCAACTATTATTGGTAGATAAGTTTAAGCCTCTTTTGTGCTTGACTGTATTTTTATGAAGTCTGAAATGCCAATAAGCATTAAAATAAATATTTTAACTGAACTTGGCAAAGGAAAACTTGAAAAGGTGTTGAGAAGACCCTCTGATTTTTGACAAGTTGAGTGTTTCTTAGAGTGGGAGCTTGTAGCACATATTTAAGAAAAAAAAAAAAAAAAGAAAATCAGTCCCTCTACATTGTATTTTCTAACAGTTTTTAATCCTGAGAATACATTAGCATTCTTTGTTGGCAGGAATATGTTCACTATATATAGCAATATATTTCACATACATTTTGTTGTGTTGATGTGTGTAATGAGCTGAAGCAAAATATAATAAAAAAGTACATAAAAAGAAACTCATATTTATAACGTTAGATTTAAATTTGCTAATATTTAATCTGCACTTCATCTGACCAGTTGAAGAAAAGGCCCTGGTGATGTGGAATTGTAAGAAATTAATAGGTTATTCTGGCACATGTATTCATCCTGCTTCTAACTGGGGAAACGATAACCTGGTCTACAGTTTAGCCTATCAACGACTTGTATAAAATATTTGTGACTGCCACTTGTATAATCTGAAATATTAATAAATCTAGCAGGAATCATATCTGCAAGCAAAAAGGCAGGAACGGAGTTATAGAGTAGCATGCAGTATGCTTTTTAAACAAAAATAGCATTACTTATGACCTATTAAATATAACCTATTATATACATGTACCATATATATATATACCCTGTGCATGAGAAGTGTGGTGGATTATGTGGTAGCTGAAACATGTCGCTTTGCATCCACAGCAAATTTCAAAAAGAAAAATAGATGATTATCATTCAAGAAGGGTATGTGCATTATGTCTTCATAACAAAGCAGTCTGAATTACATTATTTTTGAATGACAGATAGCAGTAGTCTCTCCTCTGCTCTTGCAGCTGCTGCATTGCAGAATGAAACACAGAAAACTTCATCGGGTTTTCTACCCCTTAGGACTCCCCTGAGGCTGCTGTGCCTGTACACCAGTGGCCTCAGTTGCTCTAGGAATACAGATTAGGAGGAATATAATAGACAGTTTTTGCACAAAAGGGAATAGTTTAAGGGAAGAAATCTGAGTGCCTGTTAACGCTGCTTCAAGCAGGAATGGTATCAAGGGTACAACAACAGTTTTCCTCATCTTGCCGCTCAAGCCAATAGCCACATTCAGCTCCATGTGCATTGCTCTGCAAGCTGCCAGAATTGACTTTTAAAAAATATAGCTTACTTACTGGTCCAGTTGCAGGGGGGAAAAAAAGCCTACACATTTGGTGCTGTCCAAAAAGACTATAATAGCTATGGAAGTGAGATGGTAGAATCCCATAGAGTTCTTGTCTCCTCCAGACACCAACTCTTTGCCAGGTAGAGCTGGGAAGTTACTTGAAATTAGTGTAGTGTCAAAGTACAAATGTCTAATTGGCTTTATCAAAAGTCATCCAGGGATGTAAATGAGTCCTGTCCCACATAGTTCCTCTTACGTTGCTAGCAAGTTGCTCCACTAGTACTTCTGACAGCGGTGATATTGTACTCCTGTCTCAGCAATGGTACTCAGTCTGGAGACACAGCTGTGTTGTATTTCTGCAGGAAGAGCTGGATGGGCAGTCTGTTACCTGGAAATGCCTGGTTACTACTGAGCTGTAAAATTTTTCTGCTCTTGCAGTCATAGAGTGCAGACAACATCATTCAGTGCATAGCTTTCCATTTGAGGTTTCCTCTTGCCTTGCATGATGACCTCATATCTATCTGCCTGGCTAGTGGTCTCTAGAGCTCAACAAGGAGCAGTAGAAAATCTCGGGAACTTGCGTGTAAGTCAATGTGATCCCAACTAGAGTAAGGGGAGTGAGCTGTAAAAAAGATACTTGAAATTTTTCAAGTTTTCATAATATTTTGGGGTTTTATAAATGAACCATCTACATTATGCCACAACAGATTGGTAGTAGCAGAGTAAATTGCATTATTGCTAGCTTTCTGCTCCTGAAGGCAAGTATTCAACTTGATTTTGTCACATCAGACAATTTGCTAATTGTCATTTGGCTTGTATTGATTTGTTAGAAATTGCACTGCTCCTTTGCACACAGCAAAATACAAATGAATACATCTACAGAAATTTCCTGTTGAGGTTTTCCAGGTATCCTTTAAGACTGTGACCTCAAGGATACATATAACCTTTTGGTGTATACTTGTATACCTGCCTGATAGCTTAAAATAATGTAAGATAATTATCTATAAAAATCATTGGGAAAAATTATGAAAGATATTTCTATCTACTGAATTTTGAGACTGAAGTATCAAAGCATTTATGTTGCAAACCTGGCATATTTAAGGAATATCTAACCAGATCTTATTCTGTTCTTTCTTGTAACTACTTATTATTGAGAAACTTGGTTATAGTATATTTTTGACACTTAAGAAAATCTGGAAAAGAATTGATTGTCTAATGAAAAATGCATTAAAATATACGCCTCAGATCAAGCTCTGGTCTCAGTGTAGAACACTGTCAGATTCACTGGAGTGATGCATTCACACTGATGGTAGCTTGTAAGGCATAGAATTAGGGTTAAGTGGTGTTTAGTGCTGCTTCAAAGCTGCTTCATCTGAAGTTGAATTGACTTAAATGATTCATCTGGAAAAGCAACAAAAAAGCCCAAACTTTTTGCTCTCTTGATGAAAGACCAAAAGTAACTAACAATCCGTTGATTTGCTAGATATAAAAATCCTTCAAATACTTAGTATGCCATAATATACTCAAAATATTATGGGGAAAAAGGTACGAATCATGATGCCACTCAGAAAGTACAAGCCCAGTTCAAAATGGATCACACTTCATTTTTGGGTAAATATAATTTAACTGAGAAATAGCTAACCATCAGGCTGTCAATTACTTTCAAGCAGCAGAGGCACCACTGTTCAGATAAGAATGTGCTTTCTACAGAAAGCTGTGCTAATAAAAGCAGATCCTTAGGTATGAATCCTGTCTTGTGGGAACTTTGTAGATTAAATTCTTCATCACTGTGGCTGCAGGTTAAGACTCCAAGGCTGCTGGTAAGGCTAAGGGCTTGTTTCTTATCATGGTTGTGTCTAGTGGCCAATTAAATTTGGGATATGTAGATGCCAAATGCTATATAAACTTGAAGTATTTTCTTGGAAAGTTTGTCATCTAAAAATTGGATGAACAACTGGAGGATCATGGGGGGGGGAAGGGAGACAGTGTGCACAGATACATCTCTAAATGTGCATTTTTAAACTAATTATTTAGCACTTTTTTTGCACTATGGTAGTAGACTAGCTTGGGAAAGGTCTGGAGGTTGGCGTTGTTCTGGGAGAATTTCATGCATAGGACACAAATTTATATTTCAAATAGAAATAGTGTAAACTGAACCCATTTTGGAAGTTTCACAGAAGATTCCTATTGTTTTGGCACTTTTCCTAGTTCACCTGGGGCCACAGCTACCAATTCTCTTAGAGATGCTATTTGTATATTTGTACCAGTATGAAGGAAAAAATAGTCTTGAGAGAAAGCCCTGTATTTAGATGCCTCTGGCCTGCCTTCAGATGTTAAAAGATCTGGTGACAAAAAGTGAATCATTTCTAGGTAATGTGAACTTTAGGCACTTCTAATTATTATGAGGTTAGCAATTACTGGGAGATTGGTTTATATATTTATTTCATTATATTATGAACTATATAAACCAGAGATATGGTGATCATCTTATAATTACTGATAAATTGCCACAAATACATATTTATCAAGAAATAATACTGTTGTTTGAAGTAAATGCATAGTGGCCTTACACACAAAAACATAGATAAGAATATTTCTTAGGTTGCACGGTCAAGCACCAAAATTTAGAAAATTACAAAATTATGATGGCTTAAGCAATAGCTGCATCTCCTCTTTTGAATCTAAACCATACTAAATGAGGTGGGAATTCTGTGGAAAAAAAAAATATGTAGTTATGCAGTTAAGGACTGTTTCATAATGCATGTTCATGGGGGAAAAGGATTTTTTTAAAGACAAACCCACTTTGAATATGGGAGGAAATTCACAGCATGAAGAAAAAGTATCCTTTGCGATAATTCAAGGTGAAGTAGCAAAGGCCTGCTCCAATCTATCAAGGCATAAAATTGTTATTTCTCAGGAGAATCTATTAAAATGGAATTGTCACCCTTTAATAAAAGGCAAGTGCTTTGATACCTGTAATTATGGTGACGTGTACCTTTCTACTCTGAAAATCCTCATTTTGGCTGCATTCAACTCTTTCATGTGGTGTCACTTCCTGAAAAGTAGTCCAGCATTTTTTCTGGGGTGTTGCAACATCAAACACATCTGGATTACGGTGGATTAATACAGTGGCTTGCAAGGAGCCACTGCATTGTTCTGAGAGTCCAGGCTGTCATTGCCCCAGCCCTGTGAGTTGGTACAAGTTGCTTCTGCTGCCAAAAGAAACACTCCTGTCCCCCGTGGTCTCCATCTACTTGTTCATGTCCAGATATCCATCCCTCTTTTGCCAGCCATGAAAATTTCTGCTCTCTGGCAA
Source organism: Alca torda (assembly GCA_008658365.1). NCBI lineage: Eukaryota > Metazoa > Chordata > Aves > Charadriiformes > Alcidae > Alca > Alca torda. Next base: position 23,235,590 of record CM018084.1, read on the forward strand.
TGAAGAGCATGAGTGTTTTGTTTTTTTTTTAACTAACCGATGGGATCCCCAGCCTAGTTCATCACTTGCACACACGTGGCAGTGTAGCAAAGGAAGGATGGGAAGAACTCTTTCAATCTTCCACTGAACTATGACAAAATTATTTGTCACAGTAGTTTCAATTAATTTTTGCTGTGAGCTAATGAGGCTTGGATTAACACCATTGCAAGATCATAGCATGGGACCTAAAAGGGCAAACTAAATTTTAGTAGACATGCCAAAAACTCTGCATGAGGTATTATATTGGCTTGGTAGGAGGATTCTGGGGTGATGAGCAGTTTTGCTTGGTGTTTGCCAAGGAGATGTTAAGAGGCAAGCAACCATAGAAGAAACAACCGAGATAAAGAAATACACAGAGACAAAGGTTTGCAGCTCTTCTGTGGCTTTTGCTTGGCTCTGAGACCTGCAAAATCATCAGGTTTCTGTGATGTTGCTCTTCATCCTGGGGTAGAAAGTATCTTGCATCACAAATTTACAGTATTGGATTACAGGACTACCACCTAGAAAAAAAAAATCACGTTTTTAATTAGCTCTTTTGGGGTTTATCACTGAATCATATTGAGGCATTGAGCTCTTGCCACTACCAGCAGTAGCTTTTTAAGAATTTTCAACAAAGGAAACCACTTTTATGCTTATTTCTGTTTAATGAATATGATATTGTTAATTTGTCTCCTTCTTTGTGAGCACTGCTGACTTCCTAAATTGTGGTGCCTTTGTCCCACATTGCAGGAGAACTTCTAAAGCTTTTCAGATTAATAATTAAATTGGGTTTATTATTAACATTGGAATGTTGGGACAAAATTAGCATGACTTTCAAGTAACAATTGGTCATTAAAAAATGCTATTGAAGAAGGGACCGACCATTTTAAGACATGAAGGTGAATCAACAAATATTTTTAGCTGGCTATCAGCTATGAATGTCAAGATTGAAAGTACAGCTACATTAGCTTATATTCAATTTCAGAGAAGGAAGAGGATTTTCATGTGCACGCAAGTGAAGGGAATTTCAGTTCCTGATATCTGAGAATATTTTTAGGCTGTACTGTTCTTGTATGTAATCGTGTTGCAAGCGTTGTGTTTTTTGGCATTTTCTTTCCAAACTGGAGGGGGTTTTCTTACTTAGATATTTGCAGTCTTAGCTATATTGCCAGATTTCCGCTGAAACTGCTGGAGGAGCAGTATGAGTTGTGAAACGCCATGGTTCATGTTTATCATAGCAATTTCAACTGCATGAAATAGTTTTGTGAGCTACCTCTAGCTGAAAAAAAAAAAAAAAGTAGGAACTATATAGTACTACTGAAACATAGTCAAATGCAATGCCCCGGATTTTAGAAATTACTTCTGGGAATAATTACAGTTGATAATTACCATTTAGAAATTTATTTTAAGCCACAATTCTTAATTACCCATGTAAATATGTATTAGAATTTAAAAGAACCATAAATCCAGTAAAAATGAAATGGGAATATGTTTGCTTTAGATACAATAAAACCATTTTTGCTCTTTGATATGTACACAGTGCTAAATAGAAATCTAAATAATAGTGAGAGCATTTTACAGTGTTGCTGTTGGCTCTTGTAGGCCTAGTTTCACGATCAGGATGGCATGCTGAAAAGCCCCTTTACTTTCTGTTTCGTGGGCATGCTTATTTTGAGGCTGCTGAAAGAAGCAGACTGAAGTGATGGATGTATTTAGTGGTATTTCTTTTTCCACTGCAAATGGAGTGGCTTAGGCAGGTGCATTTAAAAATGTCTAAACACTGGAAACTTTGGAACATTTTTTACTCAGGGAAATAGATTTTGTATCAGATGTATAGTAAGTTTGTTGTAGACTGAGTTCGTTAATGTAGGGCTGCAGCTCAGACAAAAGCCTGCTTTGTTCAGATCTTCAGAGCAGTGAAAGGCAGAGGCCATTTGTGTGGACACTGTGGTGTTGAGAAAGAAGGAAGAGTTTAAACATGCCTTGTCACCTCAAGGTCTTGACTGGCATATACTTGTTATCTGGGCTTTCTGACCCAGCTTCTGTGTTCAGTGTGGCTCTCCATGTTGCTTTTTCTATTTTGCTATGTCTTTCAGTAACTTCAGAGCAACTTCTCCCTTGACTTCTGAGCATGCCTCATTTGAGTTTATGCTGAGATAAATAAAAAGACCATCAAGCGCAATATTTATGTGGACGTGAAGCAGGTTTACCTGAACCTGTAAGCTGCCATATGAGTGTGATATTTTGGTTTCTTTCTTCCTTTCTTTTTTTTTTGGCAAAAAGTTAAATAGATGGAGGAAAATAAATATGCTATTGAACTGCCTGCTCATAGTTTTCAGACAAGACACCAGGCATAATATAGGGAGGAATAACACCATGCACCACTACAGGTTAAGAGTGTACCTGCTGGAAAGCAACTCTGTGGAGAAGGACCTGGGAGTCCTAGTGGACAACAGGATGACCATGAGCCAGCAGTGTGCCCTTGTGGCCAAGAAGGCCAATGGTCTCCTGAGGTGCATTAAAAAGAGTGTACTCTATTCTGCCCTGGTGAGGCCACATCTGGAGTACTGTGTCCAGTTCTGGGCTCCCCAGTTCAAAAAGGATGGGGAACTGCTGGAGAGAGTCCAGTGGAGGGCTACGGAGGTGATCAAGGGAACAGAGCACCTCTCTTAAGAGGAAAGGCTGAGAGACCTGGGTCTGTTTACCCTGGAGAAGAGAAGACTGAGAGGGGACCTCATATGAATAAATGTCTAAAGGGTAGGTGTCAAGAGCGTGAGGCCAGACAGGACAGTGGTGCCCAGTGACAGGACAAGGGGCAACAGGCACAAACTGGAACATAGGAAATTCCATCTGAACATAAGGAACAGAACTTGTTTATTCTTTACTCTGAGGGTGACAGAACACTGGAACAGGATGCCCAGAGAGGTTATGGAGTCTCCTTCTCTGGAGATATTCAAAACCTGCCAGGTCGCATGCCTGTGCAACCTGCTTTAAGTGAACCTGCTTTAGCAGGGGTGGTTGGACTAGGTGATCTCTAGAGGTCCCTTACAACCCTTACCATTCTGTGATTCTGTGAATGTGAAAGGATTGCCATGTTAAAAATCAATTGCTTCATAAAAATCAAGCGTAAGCAGGTTAAGCTCTTATCACACCCTTCCCTTTACTCTGTCATGTTTCTCTGGTGGTTATTTTCAATAGTTAGCATCTCTCCTGTAGCTTTTATGTGTTACAGGCAGCAGATCATCCAGGTAAACTGTAACACTGTTGTAAGGGAGTGGTACTCACACTGCACTTAATAAAGGATAAACCTCTGTGGAATAAAGCATTTGAAATATACAGGGCCTTACACTATCCTGATTCAAGCCTAAAGATTGCCCTCCAGTGCCAAGTTAGTTTTCCAACTTTGATAGTGTGACACCACATTTCATCACTGTGATTGTCACCTGCCTGAAGCAAGAAGGAATACTGGTCAGGTTTCCAAGAGCTTTATCATCATGGGAGGACGAACCTTAGCATCTCTCAGTTCACATCCATCATGAAAAGGTCAAAAAAAGTCTTAGTTTGAAACTATTTTTAAAGCATTTTAATAGCTCTATTCCCCTCTGTTACATAAATCTTTAGCAAAGAGGCTGAGCACAGGGACTTCCCTCTTGGGAGAAGGGCAGTGGAGCTCCTTCTGCAGCACATCAGCTATGGTGTAGTCTCTGTAGCCTCTCAGCTGCAATGTGAGAGGGGATTTTGGTTAAATTGAAATACTGGGGGTTAGGTAACACTTACTCTACTCCGTATCTAATCCCTCCAGTACCCGTTATTCCCTTTGTGGCTTTTGTATGTAGGGCTTTTAAGGACTCTGTCTGCAGTCCACGAGAGCTTAAGTCCCATGTGAACCTGTCCCATCTCTCCCTTCACTTTGAACTGATGCTTGTTAGGCTATAAATATTCATGGAAGAAAGATTAGGGCATAGTTGAGTGTTTGTATTGTAATTAAAGAGCAAATACCCTTTCCCCACATTATTACTACAAAAATTTTCAAGATTGGGAGAGTCTGTGTATTAATATTAAACATGCCAAGAGAGGCTGGGTGGACTTGTGCCTTCATAGTTTTATGAAGTACGCTTGCCTCTAACTGAGTCTTTTAATGAAAACCTTAATAAAAATAAATGTTTTTCCCAAGGCTATTTTGAAATCCTCAGTGAAAGGGAAAAAACCCACAAGAAATGTTTGGCTGAAGCTCATAAACAGAGAGGAGAAAGAGGTCATTGTGAGAGGCAGAATATGAGCAAAGTATCCAATAACCTTTCAATCCTTTGCAAAGTGAAAAAGTAGGTAGCAATAATGATTTGAAAGTCTGATAAAATACTCCAGAGGACGTAATTTCTTTGCAATATTGTGGTTTTACTAAATCAAGGTCAGATGAGAACTAGATTAGCTACATGATTAACGTGTATTTTGGGCTTAACATAGCAAAGTCAGCCGGCATGCTGAGGGCACTTTCATTATAAAGATCATGCAAATAAGCAGAGATGTTTAACCACACAGTAGATTTGCCTGAAACAATGAAGTTACTTCTAAAAAATTTGCTATTCAGCCACTTCAACAGAATTTACTTCACAAGAAACAGCAGTTTGAATGAAACAGGAGGAAAAAATAACAGGGCAATGAATGGACAAAAAAAAACCCTCAAAAAGGTTACATAAGTGAATTAACATTTAATGAAACAAATGCACCATTTCCTTTTTTTTTCCCACTGTAAATCTTATAGGAAGGAAATGTGGCAGGCATGGAAAAACACTTGCTAAATGTGTGATGCAGGACTATGCTGCATCTGTCAGATGCACCTGTCAGATGCGTTAGGTTTGTTGTGCACACCCAGCAGATCAGTTGTTTATGTTCACTATGTCTTTGACATATGGAGCAGTCACATTCTTGCTCTTTGAACTGCAAACCCTTGTAGATAAAGTAGAATAAATTTTACTTATAAAATGCATCCTAAGAAAAATAACAGTAAGCTGTTCTAAGTTTGATAAGTTCTATTGTGGTTTTTAGTTTTGTTTTTTTTTTTTTTAAAAAAAAAACCACCAAAAAACAAACCCAAAACAAAACCACAAGTAGCTGAGAGGATGTTTAAAATTAAGTTTGCATTTCTAAGTAATAATAACTCGGTGAAAGGGTATTTCTGTGGAAGCAAGGAATAAAATGAAACTTAAGGGAGATAATAGTGAAATCTATCTGGGAAAGGAACTCTGCCTGAAAAGGTATCATAACATACAGAACTCAAACACATTGCCTCAGCGGGGCTGGGACATATTTGAGAAGAAATTGTGATGCCAGCTTCCGTTCTGAAAGGGAAAGGAATTCCATTACTCCTTTCATCAACTCTGATGATGCATAAAAATGTAAACTGTCACTAAGATCTATTCTGTTGCTAATGATGTCATTGTCTACAAGCCAGATATCCATTTTACTCAGTACTGTAAAAACAACCCCTGGAACAGCTATTTAAGTAGATCCCAATCAATAACAAAGACCTGAGTTGTGGGAGTATCTTGAATACGTAGTTTGACTTTTTTTCAATGGAGGAAACCCACCAAAATAATCCTTTTAAAACAATAAGAAGAAATCAGTCATGTATTGACACCCCAACAGAACACTGAACTTGCCAGTTCAGGCCATCTGCATTATTTTCTTTTTAAAGAGTTTCTAAGAGGAAAACTACAGAAGTTGATAGAGCTATTATTAGCCATTAACACTCAGAAAAAAGACCTGCATTTGTAATGATCTTTGCAGTTGGTCAGTCTGTGCATAGCACAATACAATGCATGATTATTTGTATGTAGTGTGGACTTAAATTTTTAGAAAGTCAAGGTAAATCTTGCTGCCATGTAGTTCTAAGTCAATATACTTGTATAACTTCAGCAGCAGTATTTCCATTTGGAATAATCAGCACAATTTTAACTTCTCAAATTACACTTAAAGTGAATGCACTTGCAGTTATAACCACCACCGTACTTTTCAAACGGGGGTGGGGAGGTATACTAATTGAGAACAGAGAAATGGAGAGAAAATGGGCAATTTTTTCCTCCAATGAGGACATGAAATAAAAATTGAGTAGGGTAGGGGAGAAGTGCTTTGAGGTAGAAGGCTGGCAGTCTGATGTCTGGTTAGGGAAGAAATCCAAGTGTTTAAAAAACTGTTGATGTCCTTATATTTTCCCATTACTTATTCTAACCGGTTTTTGAAAGATACATGACTGTGGTACTCATCTGTAGAAGGCACTGTACTCTTTTTTAAAAAAAAAAAAAAAGAAAAAGCTCTTGGAGAATACTTTAGCATATTTTTTTTCCACTAGAACAAATGAGCAGTTTGACCATATGAGATCTTAGTCCATCCAGCCATGTATTTAAAATGGTTATTAAGTGATGCCTGGGAAAAAATAGACTAACCAGGCAAGCTTTTAGTGTGATTTCCTCAAAGGGGTCTGCCAGCCATTAACAATTTGCAGTTCGTGGTCTCTTTGACCTAAATATATTTTGGTTCTGTATTTAATAGTCTGCAATTTCTTTAATAAATTTTTCCAGTCGCTTTCTAACCACGTAAACCTGCAGGACTATAATATCCTCTGCTGAGAGGCCCACAGGTTACTTAGTCAGAAGGCTGATGCAACCAAGCAAAAATGGGATGTCTACATACTATATATTTCAGCTGCTTTGTAAGAAAAAGTGAACAAGTGTATAAACTGAGTCCATCATCCCAAGGGTATGTTCTTCTCTCTCATTTCCTTACTGCCTCTCGTATAGAACAAGACCCCACTTGCTTCAGAAGCGAGCTGTTTCTGATGGACTTAATTCAAGTACCATGTTTAGATTGTGACTCGAAAACAGCATTAAACAGCATTTGGGAATTATTGGAATGATATTAATATAGCAAAGTAGATCTACTTAGTGGACAAGTTCATGAGGAAATGGGATGTTTTGTTGTTCTTTTGAGAAAAGGTGTTTAAGGATTGAAGTATTGATATAAAGTTGTTTTATTAATGCATTAAACTTCCTAGAAAGCAACCTGCTGTCCTCCTATTTCTGAAAGATAATATGACCTTATTGACAAAGGCACATAGAAAGAGGGAGTTTACCAAGAGAGGAAATAGATGGCAACAACATCTGCATTGAGTTAAGAAAATCAAGACAACACCTGAAAAATGAAATTTGCGATTCAATTGTCCACTTTTTCTTAGAGCAGTGCTGAGAAACTCTCACCACTGTGAAGGTGGAAACAGATACATAAAGAGCCCACAAGTGGGTGATAGAGTCTCTCTCTGCTTTTTCAGAAGTGATGTCTTTTGTTGTGGTGTTCCTTCTGTCTCTTTTTGAATGTTGTTTTTCCACAACAGGATAAAATTTTTAACAGTAGCAATAAGAGATTCAAACCTCTTCCACTAATGTATTTTCTTCTTTGGCAAAGTAACTGTTAATACTATATTTAATATCTAGATGCCTGTCAAGCAGGAGAATTTTATTATAAATTTTGTGGTGGAAGGGAAGGAGAAAAGGAATATTATTCTGATTTATATTTTAAATATTCATCTCTTTCTACCTCTTCTGTATATCTGTAGTAAGTTTTTACGTATCTGTTTTAAGGAAGGGTTTGACATAGCATTAAACAGGCTTTGTATTTCAATTCTGAGCCATTTTTAATTGCTTATAATGTGTGGGGTCTGTGTAAGCATCATTAACTTAAGGGTTAAATGTACAAAAATTGAGATTACTCTGCATTTAGGCACTGGATATTTGCTTCTGGAGATATCTTGCAAAAAAAAATTAACCCCCATGTCCCTCCCCCCATCTCTTAAAATATGAGAAAAATGTCAAAATTAAGAGAAACAATCAGCTTTAGATATTAAAATTTCTGCACAGCAAAGCTACAAATGTAGGTTACTTACTACTAATATTTAAATAGAAGTTGTAGTTACTTTAGATATACTTCAATCAGTTTGTACCTGTGATGTGTGAAACTATGTTGATCACCCATTTGGATCCCAGAAGAAACACCTCTAAAATGACAATATATGTTTCCCCCGATTTTCCTCAGACTGTCTGACCTAATGATGTAAATCACGAATCAAAATGTGTTACCTGTGGATCCTTTAATTGAATTTGAATTCTAGTTCTTTGTCTTTGTCATATGACGTCCATTGGTCAAGTCTTAGTCATTGGAAAAGCTGTTTGGTTTTTTTTTTTCCCCTGTGGCTTTTATCCTCCTTGCTGGTAGCTACAGCTGGTGACACCAGTGGTGTTGACCACACCAGGGAAGCTCCCAAGAGGCCATGGAGCTCTCACTAGGGACTGAAGTGAGGATCCTAGGTCAAAAGAGATGAGATCTAGAATAGAAAATGGATCTATTATTCACTGAATGAGAAGTTCACAGGCTACCTCCATTTTCAGAACTAAATATCCTCAATATATTCTACACATAATGCATCCACTCACACAAGCATTCAGTTTCAGTAAGCAAGCAAGCTAACAAATCTATACATGATTCAAGGATTTGTGATGCTTTTTGAATAAGATGGAACCTTGTATATTTTAAAATTCACAAGAAATATAATATTTAAGATCTCTGTGGAAGGAGACAGAATTTGTCTCAGAGACTGACCATGAATAGGAGTAATTTCTTTATATTTTAACATTCTGAGGATAGGAAAATTGAATTTTTGTTGGTGTTTGAACTGTCAATACCAACTCATTACCCATGATAACAACAAGCTATGCAGAAAGTTGTACTGCTGTTGTGAGATAATGCTGGCACAATAATTAACTCCATCAATCAAACTCAGAGCAGGATGCTCCAGAAACAGGAAGGTGACTGCAAAAACTGATAAATATTGCTCAATAGAAGTTCTCAAACACCCTGCTAGAAGGTATTTTTAAGAAAGTAGTCTGGTTAAATCCCATCTATCTGGAGACAGTTTTCCCCTGAAGCAAGGGCAGTGCAGCTCTGCTGTAGTAGGATGGACACAGAAGTTAACTTTTTGTTAGTAAACCATAGCAATAATATTTGAACACATAAATTCTCATAAATATCATACATATTAATATAATTAAATACATATATAAATATCATACAAATTCTCATAAATATCTTACATAAGTATCTGTGTTATAGGCATATGTGCCAATACACTTCCAAAGTCTCACTGTATCCAGCATAAAGGTGTACTTAGCAATGTTTGTTCATGTGGAAGTCAAGTTGTGCTTTAAAAGTTTTCTTTCCTTCTGTGCTCTTTCTGTTTTTCCTCCAGGGTCTATGTATAAGTTCTCAATGAAGAACATAACTGTGTTGTCATGAAGGCTTTCTTCTCTTATATTACCATTAAAAATCAATGCATTTCTGAACAGTGCCTTAGGCATTTGTTTAAATTAAATTAATGCTTGGAAAAGGATTGTGCTGAAGCACCCTACTAAATGTCACCTCAAAATAGAGTTTATGCCCAGAATTATGGGTATCTGAACAAGTGCTCAATCCACCATGGTGGAAAATATTTGGCAGTCAAAATCTGTTGATACCTTTGGAAGCTGTCCCCTAACTTTGGCATCCGAAAGTTGTTCTTCTGGTGGGGCAAAACTATCTCAGCTTTGAAAAGATGGAGGAGCTTGACCGCTGTCTCTTGTCGGCACTGAGGTGTCCTTCTGCCAGCACGTGTACAACTCCTGCAGGCTTACCATCCTATGTGGCATTTCAGCAAGATGCAACTTCTCATGAAACACAGTTCTGTCTCCCTCTTCTCGAGTGTGTGATCAGAGAAATGTCTGACACTTCACACATAGATTGCAACAATTACCCTTGCAGGGAGAAAGAAAACAAATTTACATGTTTCTTCTCAGAAGAACTGAAAGCTATATTTCTTACATGGGTAGAAGGTGCTGACTCCAAAACACCCCTCTGAGTCACTGTTGGATTTGAATTTTCTTTTGACATGTTTAATGCTCTTTATGCACACAGGAATGTATGTGCATAGGAACTTATGGCTACAGAGATTGTTGTTGAACACCTAGAACTTGGCATGGCAGATCATAAATACCAGTCTGGATAAAGCCCTGAGCAACTTCATTGAGACCCTTTGAGTAGCAGGTTATATGCCTTCTCTATGGTCCTTTCTCACCTGAACAAATTTATGACATAAGAAAAAAACACACACACTTAATCTCAAATAGAAACAGGGTTGTAATTTAATATCTACCTGTTTGTTACCTCTGCATGTAGATTAGATCACCTTAGCAGTGTCTGATACAGGCTGACTAAAGATTTGCGTTGGTAAATTGCACTGGTCAGAACTGGAAAAATCAACACTTTCTGCTATCTGTATTTTCTGCTCTTCAGGGATGAAGTGATAGCATACACAATAAAGTTGCAATTATTCAGTGAGACTGAGGTGCTATGTAGAGGGAAGTAGCTAAAAAGGGGGCTATCCTGTATGTGAAACTACCCGTGTTGGCAGTAGTGCTCCAAATACACCAAGAATCTCCCAGGACTGATGGGGTTTATCTGCCTTGTGGACCCCTGTGCTTCCCAGCTTGGGGTCCCTATTGCCTGAAGCAATGTAAAACTAGCTTGGACATCTTTATGATAAACTGTAGTTTAGATGTATTCTGGGCTATAGCTTCTCCTTCGTATGGGTTGAAAATAGATGAGGAAAAAACTCTGAAGACTTTTAAAATGAATTTTCAGCAGAGTTTTCCCTTCCTGAGGGCTTCCATTGGAAGTGGATTACATTGTGCCCCTGGTAATCATTGAATAAATATGTTTAAAAGTGCTCGATCATTTTAGCAAGTACCCTGCTGTGGTTTCTGCAGTGCGTTGTTTGAATTTTACAAGATGTTCAACATTTTCTACGCCTGATTGGTTTGACCTTTAAATATTATTTAAGAAGTGAATGTGATATCATCTGCAACTACCAGATAAAGGCTTATAAGTAAAAGGAAAATATTTTGTTGGAGGACTGATATATTTAAAAATAGCATGGCCTTTGAAGGTCTTGTGAAATAACAATAAAATTAGTCTATTTTCTAATAGAAAAAAGTAAAAGGTTATAGTTTATGACCTGAAGTTTTGCAAGTTTTGCGAGTTTTTTCCACCTGATATGAGTTTCTTGTTGCTTTCTGTCATTAGTCACATGCTGGGCAGTATAAAGGTATGTTTATAGCAAGGTATCTTAGATGCAGGAATATAAAGAAAAATGTCTTGTTTCACCTTTAATGTAAACTCACATAGTATATAACTATAGTTGTAGGGTACACATGAAGGAATTGCAGATAAGGAGAACCATGAAGTAAAAGTGAAAGATTTCATTAGTTAAAAAAAAAAAAAAAATTATCTGGCTAGCAATTATATACAAATATGATTTTTGTCATTCCATAATTATTTGGGGGGTTTAGTGCTTTTTTCAGATTGTTTAACATAATGACTATAGAACAGCATTTGCAGGCTGTGAATACTCTTAGGTATTGCTGTCCTCTGAGAAGAGGGCAGGAGTGTCGCTGTTGTGCATGTTCTAGGACTGGATGGCATCTTGGTTTCTCCTTTTGTTTGGCCCATGAGAGGCTTATACTTCGTTGCTGAAAAACTGAGAAGTTCACTGAGAAGTTGCATATTGTCTTATTGAGGGGTTTAGAAAACATAATTTGGCATTATCAGATGGGTCTCTCCCTCTGAGCAGACTTCAGATAATAAAGATGCAGTCTTGAGGCTGAATTCAAATACTGTGTAAGTTTGTAATAGTATTAACTAACTAAGCTATATACATTCTACAGGAAGTATTACCTTTATATAATTTTCCACAGGACCTTTTAAAGTGATTTGAGGAACACATTTGGTATAACATTGGCCACTTTGGCTCTATGTGTATTTTTCAAGGATGTGATTTGTTGTTTTTGTTCCAGAGCTAGCCTTTCTATCTGTAAGGCTTGAGCTGTGTTTGGCAAAGGAAGGATTTAAGAAGCTTTTTCCAGCAAAGGCAGACTAGAATGAGCCCTTTCTGCCAGCTGGGACTACAAATGCATCTACTTGGTGTGGTGTTGCAGTCAGGCTTGACTGACTCTAATTACTCCATTAGGGAAACCACTGAGACTATAAAGAGAGCCTGTGAACAGTATTTCCCTCTCTGACCTTGACATAGGAGCAGAGTGACAAAAATAATATTGTGTGAAATGTAAACTCCTTTAAACCTGATTGTTTAATTATCCTCCATCATCCTCTGGAATTTAAAAGGAAAAGTGTAAGCAATAATAGAAAGCAATAAAAAGGATACCACTGATAATTATCATATTAAAAAGAAGTGGTTCCTACTTTGCTTCTTAAACTACATGAAGAATAAAAAAAAATTTAAAACACAAAATATTTAAAAACAAAGAAAATCATATGTGTTGAGGTCAGTTTTCTATTTTTCAATCCATTTTGTTCAGTTTACTTAAAGGACAGCTCGTAGGAATTCACTTTGTGCTTAACCCTGGCCTTTATCTCTTCCTCTTAGGTGGGAATTGAAACCCTTGTGTGCTGAAGTCAGTAAATGCTTGCGAGATACTAAATATAATGAAACTCATTTCAGATTGTGTGAACATTTTAATTTCAAGAAAAAAGGATGTGGTAATGAATGATAGGGTGAAAATGTTATAATTTAGTCTCAGTTTGAGTAAGAAAATGTTGTTACATTCCCTTACCTCTTTTTTTTTAATGTTTTTCCCACCAAAAACATACCAACGTGTCTAGGTATTACACAAATGTTTTGTCTAAATATCTTGTTAAAAAGGACTTACGTTACTTAACTTTATACTCCTCAAATTTGAAACACGTTAGGGATGTTTCATTTTAATATTAAATTTCTTTCCCCATCTTTCCCAGAATTGGGACTGCAGAGAACTTTTTCTATTGCTGAAAAAATTACAAATTAAAACTAAAATAATTCAGGACAGATAACTGTTTAATTATCTTAAGAGACACAGCTTCAGTAGCTTTTTGCCACTTTGGACATCCACCCGCACAGTTATGTCTGTCTGTTGCTGAAAAAAAAGACTTGCTATGGCTACACATAAAATGATCTGGAAGGAATTAATGAATCTTGGAGAGTCACAGTGGGACCTGATGACCATCTGTAAGGGAAGGAGCTCTGCAGATGAGGCTCTAATGGTGAGAAAGTTTTTCCTTCTGTGTCAGGATTGTGCCACATCTGTGCACCTGGGCATGTCTTATGACTATTGCGGACTTCAGTAAACACTGAAGAAATATCATGACAGAAGCTGTACTGCTGTAAATAACAGGTCTATTTTAGTAGTTCAGCCATTCAAGAGAGAGCTCAGCATTTGTGAAGCATTTTGTTTGGTTTCCTATGAAGATCTTTTCTCTGTGAGTCAAAGCATTTTGCTGTCTCTGGCAACAAAAGACCAAGAGATTTCAAAATCATTATGACTTTTATCATGTTGCATTTGTTGTTCTTGCCCCAGTGTTTACATAATGCTATGCTGCTCTTAAAAATCAAAATCTCTTTAGCACTTAAACCCAAGAAAACTGATGTCTCTGCTTCCTCATAATCTGAATGGGATTAAGGCACTCATCATTTGTTCCTGTTTCCTACATTCTCCAAAACACTTTATCAGCAATTTTTCTTGCTCACAATGCTTACTCTTAACAGGAGCACTATATAATTTATGTAATCTTAGCAGCAAAAACTGTTATCACTACTAAATGCTTAAAATATGAATAATTGACTTTTTTGCTTTTCTAAGGAATATGTAAAACTTCACATGGAGGTTCTAGCTTCTTGGGAGTTGCTTACAGATTAAAAAAAAAAAAAAGTTTAAATATTTCCTATTTTCAGCAGTAACTACTAGTTTGTCATTTTACCCAGAGCTGAGAAGCCATATTACAGCGGCTCCTTTTGTACTACTCACTACTGTCATCAGGATGTCTGTCATGCTGGCATGAAGAGGCTTGAATTCCAGCTTCTTTAAGATATTTTAATAATTAATTTTTATGCATCATTAAAGATACAGATTTATAGTTCTGATTTGGGATTAAACATACCCTCAGATCCTGGTGGAACACATGACCCCAGCAATTTCATCTTTGACACTTCTGTTGCAATGAAATTAGTACAAACCAGGAATTTAAGCCAATGAAAGATTCCAGGAAAAAGTAAATTGTCTTTTTCCTCTTTGTATGCGATTCAAATGTGGATATTCCTTATGAAAACTAGTAACTGTTTTATAACCACCAAGTACAACGATACCAAAAAAGCATGTTTAAGATCAAAACTGACTTTTATCCTAGCTTTCTAAAACCTCATCCTTTCTAAAACCTCATCTCCCTTTCATTTGCTTTCTAGCTAGAACTTGCTATTTATTCTTTCCTAAATCTTGGCATTAGTAAAAGCTACAGGTTAAACTACTTCTGTATAAAACTTCATATCCTCTGTTTGGTTATTGTGTCTGAGTGTCGTATCTTATGACATTTGAAAAGTTTATAACAGTTTATTTTTCTGGAGGAGGCTATGGTGATTACACTGTCTTTAGGCTCTTTTGCTTATTAAACCTTCCCCCTCCTCACCTCCTTAAAGCTAATACAAAATAACCTTGAAATTAAACTTTAGACTTTCTTTCCAGGATTTCAGCATCAGAGATGATTTAAAAAATGACCCAAGACTTGCAAGAAATAGTCAAAGCAAGATTAATCCATTACTTAATTACAAAGCGCTTTCACCCTGAGAGGAGACGTTATTATCATTGTTGTCATTCTTGGCCTTGTATGAATTGCTTGGGGGTTACTTAGTAAATTTTGTAGATGTTCGTGGTACCTATGAATGTGAGATTCTCACTGCTTTGTTTAAAGCTGAGGTGGCTAAGAGACTATTTCAGTATTATGACTGCCGGCAGGGCTGAAGATTTAGTTGAAATGCACACCTGAACAGCCCACTAGTTCTAGTTCATTGATGCTAGTTGTTGTTTAATTATGTTTTTATTTATGAATGGCACAAGGGAGACTTCAGACTTGAGATTACCCTCAGCATAAATGGGTATTACTCCCTCTTCTCCGTTAGCTCCATCACATGTAACATATTTGTGTGCAATTTATGGGTGTCTAATGGAGCATTTGTTTGCATGTGCTGGATGTTCCAGTATTTGGTCTGTCCCTGGAGTGCATTATCTCTAGATAAAGATATGACAGCCATCAGATTGGCCTGCATAAAGGTTTTTTGCAAAGGGAATTGGGATTGTGGTTATTAATTTATAATTTAATTCCCCATTTCCCTAATACATCTCACAAATTTAAATTAGATTCTAGAAAAAACCAATCAACACCAGGCATGAGCAAATACCTGAAAGTTTTGCCATCTGAAAAATCACAATGGTTTCAATTAAGCAGTTCAGATGATGTAAATTTCTGACCCAGTTTTGGGCAGAATATTGCATTCAGAGCTTTGCCGTCATCTTATATATCATCTTGGCATCCGAGCTGTACGTGACACTTGAGGGTAGTGAAGCCTCTGTTAACACTACACAGGTTGTGGTAGAGATTTTGGACAAACCTTTTATCATCAGGCTGCTTTGAGCACCTTTCATCTAAAATGTGAATACCTGCTTGGGTGTTCAGTAATCACTTAGGAGAGATTTTCATCTTTTCATTACTGCATTAACCTTTAGAACTGACAACAGTGTGCCAGCTCGCAATAATTGAGCAGAGGTCCACGAAAATTAGTTTCTTACCTTGTGATTGTACATATAGTCAGGTCATTCACTCACTGGAGTTATTTTGCCAATGACATTCTTCTCTCACTAATTTTAGCTTCATTTTTTAATTACTGGTTTAGATTGTTATCTTTGTAAAATACCCATACTACAGCTAGAGGGGGAAGAATGGGAGAAACACCTCTGTGTCCTTTGAAACTTACAGCTCACAGCTTTTCCAACACTGCTTTTATGGAATGTAATAAAGCATGAGTTTGAGGTAATTCCCACTAGTGTGTTTTGAGGGGAGGAACAAGCATTTGGGAGCAAGCATTATGAATTTTTATGTCAGTGTGAACAACTTGAAGTTCTGTGTGAAAGAAGCCTTAGAGAAGTGATTTTTGCATGCTGAGCACATTTTTTGTCTGAACTGCGTATTATTAGAGGCTGTTTTCAAATTGGATAGAAAGCTTTAGATTTCTGCTCTTGAGGACTGATCTACCATTTCTAGTTATATATTGTAGCTCTTTCTTAATTTCTGATAGAATGTGTGCTGGGTAGATTTTTATACTTTAATTTCTATTGCTTTAGAACTTGCTAATAGTAAATCACAGAATCACACAATCACAGAATTATAGGAGTTGGAAGGGACCTCTGGAGATCATCTAGTCCAACCCTGCTGCCAAAGCTGGTTCACCCAGAGCAGGTTGCACAGGAACACATCCAGGCGGGTTTTGAATGTCTCCAGAGACGGAGACTGCACCACCTGTCTGGGCAGCCTGTTCCAGTGCTCTGCCACCCTCAAAGTAAAGAAGTTCCTCCTCATGTTTAGATGGAACTTCCTATGTTCACGTTTGTGCCCATTGCCCCTTGTCCTGTCACTGGGCACCACTGAAAACAGACTGGCCCCATTCTCCTGACACCCACCCTTCAAGCATTGATAAGCATTGATACGATCCCCCCTCAGTCGTCTTTTTTCCAGACTGAAGAGACCCAAGTCCCTCAGCCTTTCTTCATAAGAGAGGTGTTCCAGTCCCCTAATCATCTTTGTAGCCCTTTGCTGTACCCTCTCCAGCAGTTCCCTGTCCTTCTTGAACCGGGGAGCCCAGCACTGGACACAGTACTGCAGATGTGGCCTCACCAGGGCAGAGTAGTGGGGGAGGATGACCTCCCTCAACCTGCTGACCACACTCTTCTTGATGCACCCCAGGATGCCATTGGCCTTGTTGGCCACAAGGGTACATTGCTGGCTCATGGTCATCCTGTTGTCCACCAGGACTCCCAGGTCTTTTTCCACAGAGCTGCTTTCCAGCAGGTCAACCCCTAACCTTATTCCTCCCCAGGTGCAGCACCCTACACTTGCCCTTGTTGAATTTCATAACGTTTCTCTCCACCCAACTCTCCAGCCTGTTCAGGTCTTGCCATACTATTCTTGTAAAGAAGCTATGCATAGTATTCACATTTTTAGTGTGAATAAAAGTGCTGAAAACAATGCTGAGAGTAATTTGTCTAAAGGACTGATATCTCCCCATATCACTTCCAGTCACTTAAACAGCTGAATCAAAACCAAATGTTATTTTTTTCAGCTGTGAATTATTTTTGTTATGTCATTTACAGTTGAGGGACTGGAAAATTCTATGCAATGTTTTTCTTTTTTCTTAAAAGCTATTTTTTTGTTTATTGTTTGTTATGATGCTGATAGATGTCTAAGACACTTAAGAGATAACCAGGGAATTTCCAAAGTACTTATCAAGTGAATTAGAGACAAGTTGAAGCTGCAGCAGGATGAATTTATTTCTGTTAAATGGAATTGTCTTAAATTAATGAGGTAAAGAGGACAGAACTTGTGTTGACCCTGCGTCTAAGATTTTTCCCTCATTCAAGTAGAGAGTAGTGATTTTTCTGCGTATGCAAATGCCCTAAAATAACTATTTTGAATAATTTTTCTGAATAATTGCTTTGATAGAAGTTTCTCACACGGGCAGACATACTCCAGAACAAGAATTAGGGGATTAGTTTAACTTAATGAAAAAGTGTGTTGTTATTCTAAGATGAATGTCAAAATAATTCTCCATATTAACTATGAAGGACTGGCAAGCTTGAGGAGTCTAAGCACTCTTGTAATTTATGTAATGGTTTTATGGAATTTGATGCAGGAAGGATCCGCAAAATCACCAAGCCTGTTGTATCCATGTCCCTTAAATATCACAGTCTTACCCCTGTAGTTTATTGGTCTCATGTATAGATAACACTATTTTATTTTAGAGTGAAGATGAATCTTCTACAAAGGTAATCAGCTTTTGTAAATTCTAAATAAGAAAAGATTACAATGCAGTTACAGTTCATTACTCTAATAGTCTAAAAATGTTTGCCCCGTTTGTTTCCCAGAGCTTAATTTTTCTGATGGAGAAGTTGTGATGAAGTAGAGAAACACAACTGCTCACTCGCTGCTTTTTTTGATGAGAGGTACTTTATTACAAATTTTCATAACAAATATTTTAATTTCTCATTGTAATCTCTGAAAGTTTTGATGACAATCTTTGTAAATGTAAAATTGCATTTGCAGTTCCAGTGAAATCAATCTATGGTGCTATTTTATAAGGGATGGAAGTATGTCCTTTGAGACTTTGACAGGGTCGCTTAAGATGGTGTGGTGTTAACCAATTGAAACTGGTTACTTTACAAAGTCTGAACCTGGATGCTATTTGGAAAAAACGCCTTGTAGAGAAATTTTGGTGCAATTTTTCTGTTGCTAATTCAACTACCTTCAGTTAAATGTATTTATTTTCTAATTCACTGTGCCTATCTTCTACAAGCCCTCAGTCTCTCATGCTTGTTTCCATAAGATATTTTTGATAGTTAAAAACAGTTTTCTCAAGCTTGTAAACATGTTTTTCTATCTTCAGCCAGTGCGTCAGTTCTGTCATATATTACAATGCCTATAAATGGAAATATTGTTAATGAAAGTCCAACATCTCCCATGTTATGCTAAAGTAGTCATACTGCTTCTGATTAATCACTTAATTAGATAACTGATGCTTCCAATACTTTTGATGAATATTCTGTTCTTTAGATCAATATTGCATTTTCCAATTCCTTCTGGGATCTGGACTGCTACATGTGACACATGTGACAGAGGAGGCATGATAGTGCTGAGGATGTTATTAGACTTTCTTTAACAATTATCTTTTTTTTTTTTCCAGCTATGCTTAGATGGGTAAGGGATCAGTGAGTATCTGGTATTGTATCACTGCAAACCCTCAGTTGTCTTTTATGCTGGAAATTGAAAAAGCAAGTCAGTCTACTGAATTCTTACTGAACTTGGCTCCTGTCCATTACTTATGGATGTATCAAGGTAAGAAATGATTTGGAGAGTTGGCACCTTACCAATAAACTCTTTCCTACAGGAAATACTTCAAAGCTTTAGAAAGCCAGCGGGAGGCAAAGATTGCATGTTAATATCATCTAAAACCCTAATGCGAAGCTGTGCTGAACTGCTTAGACATCTCAGTGGGTGTCATTGATCTGGGAAGTGGTACTTGGATCAAGTGTTTGACATGCAGTGTCAGTATCACACCTCTATTCACCAATGGACTAGCCATGTGAAAGGTGAAGTATGCCATCAATACTCTAAAGAGTTCAAAACTCCTTGGTGGGTTGATTTTACCATGGGTTGTTATCTCAGTTTGATAATAGGCTAATTGGATGAAACCTTTTCTGATAGCATTTAGGGAAACATAACCAAAAGTGATGCCAAAAATGTAGGGGTCTAATGTAGAACTCATGAAAGGCCGTGGAAAGTTTCTAGTTTTTACTGGTGTTTGAAGTTTTGTCGTGGTTTATACTTAAAGCAGAAAATAGAAATATTCATTTCTAATTCAGAATCTTAAACTAGAAGCCCTTATTTTAGTCAGGCACAGTAAGGAGTTTGACTGTATTTTCCACATACTTAAGTGTGAATTAAATGACTTTTGAATCTTGATGCTAAAGCAAAAGATGTCCCTTTTCTGGCTCTTGTCCTGGCAGTAGATTAGGTGACATTTTTATGAAAAAGATAAACCAGAAGGGACACCAAAGTCTCTATTGTTACAGGGTCTGGCATAGACATGGAGAGCTCCTTGAGACAGTGTACTTTAACTATGTTGAGTAGAAATCTGGGCCTTTGTTGGAAAGCACTTTAATATACATAGTGATTCCAGGTATTGTCAGTTGCTTCTAATTTTCCTTTCCTAATCTTTTTGGTGCAATATGGGATGTATATAAAAACATTTTAAAATATTTTGAAATATTTCTTAACATGGTTTTGTGGTTGTTTGTGGAGCCTTCTAATCGGATGGGAGAAGGATGGTGTGATTCTAGTCAGTTTGGTCTCTCTCTAGTAGAATCTCTCAATTTAGGGCACATTCGTTATTTGTACCTCCTAGTTAGAAAAGGAACATACCTAGAAAAGTTGTAATTGGGGTGATACACATTTACAAAAGAACTTTCTAATTTGACAGATCAATAGTCAAAACAGGTTGCTACTTGCACACCAGAATGAGAATCAATTAAAATACCAGTACCTATAGTTACCAGGGCTTGTATGTCTTGGCATAAGGTGCTAGATAGAGGCAGTACAACTTCTATGTTTTACTCTAATTAGGTCTGTTTAAATGTAAGAATGACATTCTGGTGTTGAGTGTAGTTACTGAATTTCCACTTTGAATAACCATTGACTAATTGGCAAAGTGGGAATTTTTTGAAAGCAGCAATATTTTCCTGCATTGTTATGGGGTGATGGCATGTGTTTTTCTCTAATTATCCTCCACATATTATTCAGATGTTTCTATCTGGAAATTTCTTTGTGCTGAATCCAATAACTATCACAGTTTAACTATTACCAGACACTGGTGCAGTTAATACTCTCCTGTGCACAAATGCAACAAATGAATAGAGTTTGTTGTGGGCAAATACTTTTCATCTTTTTTGCTGTAGCAGTAAACAAAGTTTATGTATCGTTTTTAACATTAAAATAAAACTAACCTTATTATTAATTACTAATGACTAAGTAATGAAACTACTTTTTGTATGGCATTAGTTATCCAGAAATTGCCCGTGGTCTTGGCGCTGTGGAAGCTGTTTTGAATAGTAATGGTATATGCTGCTTTCTTATTTGTCATGGATTTCTGCAGAAAAAGACACCTAATCATCATTATGAAAATCTATCAATGTTCTCATTAATCATAGTGACTTGTGAATTTTAGGAAGAGTGGGGTTGCTTATGCTTTAAAAGTCATATTGGTAGGATGGCATTCATCTTGGTTACTTAGAGCTGTCTGAAAGTTGTATCATTACACTGGTGAGGCCTCACCTCGAGTACTGTGTTCAGTTCTGGGCCCCTCTGTACAAGAGGGACATTGAGGTGCTGGAGCGTGTCCAGAGGAGAGCTACCAAGCTGCTGAGGGGTCTGGAGACCAAGCCATATGAGGAGACGCTGAGGGAACTGGGCATGTTTAGTTTGGAGAAGAGAAGGCTGAGGGGAGACCTCGTTGCCCTCTACAGCTACCTGAAAGGAGGTTGTAGAGAGGTGGGTGTTGGCCTCTTCTCCCAGGTGAATAATGACAGGACCAGAGGAAATGGCCTGAATCTGCGGCAGGGGAAGTTTAGGTTAGATATTAGTAAGAATTACTTTACTGAAAGAGTGGTCAGGCACTGGAACAGCCTGCCCAGGGAGGTGGTTGAGTCACCATCCCTAGAGGTATGTAAGACACGTGTAGATTTGGCACTTCAGGGCATGCTCTAGTCACAGAGATTGTAGGGGTTTTTTTGTGTGTGTATGGTTGGACTTGATGATCTCAAAGGTCCTTTCCAACCACGAAGATTCAGTGATTCTATGATTAGTTTAAAATAGTTGCCTGGACTTCCTCTGTGTTTAAGGGAGAAAATCAGGCATTTTAAGAGGCAGATTCAGTCTACCTCATTAATCCATCTGCTGAACAAAATTTCATCTGGTGTCTGCCAACTTTCAGTGACTGTAGAGTGCCTTGGTAATTAGCTTTGACTGTACATCTAACCTCATATGACCAAAGTTGCTAGATGTAGCCTGCTTTTCAGAGTCTGAAATCTTCATGTTAATTTTACAGTTGTCTACCTTCAGTGGAGTAATTTCTTTCTTGTAGTTTAACTGAAATGATGAAAATAAAATACATGCCTATAATTTCAAACTGTAACGCCACTTTGCCAATCAATCTCACAAAAATTCTAAGTTGCAATGTATCAACCCACGACAATAAAAAAAGTTACTCAGATGAAAGTAGAACTTTCTGTAAATATTTTCTGCTTAAGAGATTGTTTTCAAGTATTTGCTAAAATTCATAACTTCTGAGCCAATTTTTAGCTAGTTGAATTTGTGTGTATTTGGTCTTCTTAATATGGTTAATATGGTTAATACTTTGTTTGAGTATAGTGTTACAGGCATGTGCATATACCATTTATGATAGAAAAATCATCTTGGGGGAATAGGTGGGAGAGCTTAAAAAGATATAGAAACAGAGAAAAAGAAAAAGGGGTATGGTATAGAGCATCAGAAGAAGTCAAAGTCAGCAACTGGACTTCTAGATTGCACTGGGCATTGGAGACTGGGGAGGAAGGTGCCAGTTTTATGCTAATCCTTTGACTTTTCTAATGTTTATTACGGATTGTGGATCACTAGGTGCAATGATTCTGTAACAAACAGCATAATTGAATGGTACTCATTAATAAAACTTTGTAAGTAAATTGAAATAGCAATTGAATAATTGAACTTCACCAATTGAACCTGCCCAGTTAGTTCCGTATTGGTTCTGTAGAGAAGCCAGAACAAATTACCTAGTCCTCTTCTGTCAATAAAACAAAATTATTACCTGTTGTTTAACTTTGACTATTCTTCACACATACTCAGTCTTGTAGTTTCAAAATTATTTAAGTATACTGCTTTCTTTGTTCATTGGAAACTTGTATATGCAGCATATTCAGCCATCTATACCTTTTTCATCTTTAAAGGTGTTCACAATTGGCAGCTTCATGCAAACATATATTTATATCCTGATTGCATTTCAACTGTAGCAGGAGCCAAGGTGAATATCTTTGTCCACTCATGCCCAGAAGAAACAATAATTGTCAACTGGTTTTCAAAGATACTACATATGCAAAAGTGTTTGTTACAATGATAATAAAAAACAAGTTACCTAGCAAAGTATACAAAGAAAGATATTAAGGAGCAGAAAAGTTTTCTTAATTTGTAATATTTAATGTTGATATAATATAATTTTTTAATTATTTTTACTAAAAATCTACCCATAGGTTTGCTTGTATATAGGTAAGTAATTATGTATGATAAGATTTGGGAAGATTATAATGCTTCAGTGGAAGTGCAGGACTTCAAGAGCTTTTTAATTAGAAAATGGATGTGTAACTGGACCAAATACCAGCAACCAGAATGCTTGAAATTTACCTTCACATCTGATAAATAATTTTCTGACTCACATTGGTAATTTCAGCCAGTTTCTATGCACCTTATTTGCCTCTCCGAAAAATGAAAATATATGGTTTAGCTTCCTAATCATCAGACTGAATAATAATATTGTCATTGTCATTGAAGATATTCACAGGAAAGAAAGCCTTATCCACAAGAAGCATGCCCAATAATAAAAAAATGTGGAAAATATAACTTCATTAGGAAGTGCACAACTTCTAAATTTAGATGAATTCAAAATATCAGTCCTTCTGAAGACACAGCTTGCTGGCCACTATTCAGATGTAAGCAAGACATGCTGAAAGAAATTCTGGAGCATATGCAGTAACTATTTTAAATCAATTTTAAGGAAACAGATATTTTTTTTTTCTCAAATATGCGTTCAAATTTATATGAATCAAATCTCTACAGTAACTTTTTTGCTGCCAGCTATTTCTTTTCTATAATCTGATAAATAAGTGGCCAGCAAGTGTGGCAAGTTGTGGCTGCTGTCTCCAATTAACCTGTAATTCTTTGGAAATGTTATCCTTTGGTTTTGTGCTTCTTATTTATGAAATACTTTAATGGTTTATTGATTTTCATAATAACTTCAATTATGAAGAAAAGCCCACCTATTTTTGTGAACTATCTAAATATTGAACAATACATTTTGGGGCCTGAAAATACTTTTTTCTTTTTTTTAGGTTCTATTGGGCTAGCTCATTACGGATGTTCTGAGTGTTTCTAAAAATAATGATGTTGTGTTGCACTATCTGACAAAAATATATCACAAAATGTAAGTGTACTCTATTGCTTGTGATCTAGAATATCTTGGGTTGCCTTCTCAGTTCATACTGAGAGGTCTTTCAGGGTTTTTTTGTTTGTTTATTTGTCTTATAAATAGAAATAGTGTGGTGTGGGTCAAAAGACTACTCAGTTAAAATTGAAACCTGTCATAGGCTGTAGTTGTGTGCTATGGAACCATCAGACATAATACAGAAACCTCTTTTTCGAGTCAGTATCTTTTCCAATCTCTCTTGTAACAATCATTCCCTCCGCCAGTGCGACTAATGGCAACAAAGGATTTGCCTGCTGTGTGAAACTATGTAAATAATCTCTGTAAAGCTGAGCATCTCAATCAGAAGGGGAGGTTGTCCTTTAGGAATTTACAGAAATGATACACTTTATCATTTCATTACTCATTTAATATGCTTTTTTGATCTGCCAAAGCTGATCAGATATTCACTTGCTGGCAATGGTCTTTTAGTAATGAATTCATTTTCATGTCTGTGAAGCAGTAATCATGGGGACCTGTCTTTCTTTTCATAATTGCTAATTAATATGTGTATATGCAGTCTTTGCTTTCATCATAAGCATTGTGTGACACTTGGCATAGACGAAAGTATTTCATCAACTTGAAATGACTCAGGACTAGGAGATGGCCAAGCAGATGTTGACATAAATGCAAAACAGAAGTTCACTTTTAAATTATCTATTTAATACACAGATAGTTGTCCTCACTTCCTGATTTCTCTACAACTTTATACTTGGAGTAAATTTAGCTTTGAGATCTTAGCCATCCAAGCAAAACAGGTGAGGGAGAGAAGGAGAAAGAGTTAGCTCCTTTCTTGGAAAATTATTCTATGTTTTTAGGGGCTGACCATGAGACATAACAAGTACATGTGTGAAAGAGCTCATGATGTAGCAATAAATGGAGTTACTCCAGCCTTGAATTATAATGTAAACACTAGTGCATTTGTTTCCTGTAATGTCTATAATCTAAAAGATGTTTTAGGAATATGTAGAAGACCACTCAATTTCTGATGTGTTTGCATAAAACTGGAGAAGTTGTAAAGATTTTTCTTTTTGTTTGGCCATGTACTGTTCTGTGGGCTTTTTTCTAATGTGTTTCATAGGCACATAATGGTAAAAAACATGGCTATTGCTAAGTGCAGTTCAGATACCAAACTGCTGCAGAGGTGCAAAGATGAGCAGAAACAAAAACCCAAGGTCATAATTTTGTATGTCTCATACTATTAGATTCATTTGCTGTCTTTAATTGTGAATGATATCTGACTCTTCTGAAGGATGGCTATCTTGGAGTGCTTCTGGTGGCCACGGTTGATGTTCTGATGTCTTTCTACTTCAGTTTATCCAAAAAAGCTGTGACTCTTACAGAGCAACTCCTCATTACTGTACTGCCCATCACCAGGAAAAATTCTGGAGGCTCTTTCAGCTCAGTGGGATAGCAGTATGACTTCAGGTATTTATTCTTTTAAGTAATACCCTTTGATAACGAGTCATCTAGGCTGATAGATGACTCTGCAGCTGGTGGCAGTCATTTGCAGGAGTACTCATTCTAAAGAAGGCATAGTTTAATTAGTAGTCTACTGTTTAGAGTTGCCATCTCCATTAAGCATTAGCTCTAACTAATGTATGTTGTGTACCAGGGAATTGCTTGGAACCAAGTGGATGGTGGTGCTTAGCTGTTGTACTTCAGAGAAGGAGGTGCTTCTGTTTTCTTCCCTTCTTCCTTTCATGATCACATAAAGACAGTATAGCTTCTGGGTTTTCTTAATGAAAGAAATCATCGTTGTTGTATAAACGTGGTTCCCATCAGGAATACTTACTGTAGGTACATCCCAAAGGAAAATATTCTGGAAGATATTCCAGAAGATCTCCACAGTGCAGCTTCTGTATGAACCACTGATGTGCTATTCGGAAAAAAAAAAAAATCTTCAGATAACTTATATGGAATTTCCCTATAGAAGCTTTTCCACAGAGATGCTGTCGATATTCCTGATATTTTATAATAATCCATCCTTACGTGACTTGGTTCTCTTATTTTACTCTGAACAAATTGTGATGTTTTTGTAAGTCCCCTTAGTATACGGTTTGTTAAATTCTCGCATTTTTTGTGTTATACACTATCAGGCATAAAGGAACATTACAACAATTTGCCAGATAATCATAAAATGATTTTACACTATGCAATGTTTTAAACTTTGAGAAGCAAATTAATTTGCATATATCCCTGGTGCATTATAAAGGATTAGCTAAAGCTATTTCTGTGTAATGTAATTCTTCTAGCTCATTTCCATTTAGGGGCAAATCCAGGCTAAATTTGATGAATAAATTGTTCCTTGCAAATAACTTGGTCAAGTCTGGTTGCGGAGACTGTTCTTAAAGAATTTTCATCAGAAAACTCATTTTCTTAAAGCACTCAACATAATGTCTAAGTATTTCCTTTACTCATCCTTCTCTGCATATCTTTAATCCCTCGTGAAGTTTATTTATGCCTAAAGTGGGTTTTCATACTTTGTCTTCTCAGAAATAAACCGGAAGAGAAAGGCTGAACCAGATACTTAGAGCTGTATATCTTTTTGTTGTTGTGAGTTGGTCACAGCCATTTGAAGGTTGCGATCATTTGATGGTTGCCTGTCTTAGAAATTTCTCTAATTGACAGGCATAGGGTTACTGTATCAGACAGCAGCTTCTTTTTAAAAAAATCTCCAAGGAGAGTGTTTATTACAAATACTGTATATTTTGGGAACTACGTACTCTCTTCCCCCCAATTCAGCTGCTTCACTTTCTCTGCAGCAATCAAAACTTTGCCTACAGTCGCACAGCATATGATAACTTGATTAACTAACATTCAACAGGCATCAGTGCATCTGTCTGATCAAAGTGTCAATTGGTTGCAAAATCCTGGGAAGGCTTGCATGTTTTTTGCTGATTCCTAGCACTGAGCTTTGTCCACCTTACTCCTTGGTTTGAAGAACTGACACTTATGTGCTTGACTAACTTCCCCAGGCTTCATTCTGTCAGTTTTAACATGGGAGGATATTCTGATTTGTTTATGTTCCCGTCTCCTTCCAGATCTGCTCTGTCTATCTGTACTATTTAAGTACAGGTGAACTCTGGGACGACATCCTCCTCAAATGGCCTGGGTAGAAGAACCCAGCGCAGCACACCATTTCAAAATGTTGTGCAATAGAGTGGCAGTGCACCATGGTTTGGAGTACAGCTAGGGAGTGGGATGGAGTATAAAACAGCCTGTAGTACCCCCTGCACTGGGGAAAAGGGTGGTCAGGCTGCTTTTTCAGTATATTCAGTTAAGTCTAACATCTGATCCAAACATCATCCTCAAGAAAAGCTAGTTGTGTTGCTTAGAGGGTAGTACTGCTTTTTGAGAAGTCATCTGTCTTTAATCAATTAAATGGCAAGTGGTAGATCAGTAACCTTTATGGTTTTCTCATAGTTTACGAAGTATTGCATACAGAAAGGCTCATATTCTTTGCCATTTAAGTACTAATTAATAATATAATTTTAATGTATCTTTTACCTGTTGAATGCACAGAGCATATGGTTTGAGGAAAACTATAGGAAGACACACGTTTATCTTATGACCCTACTGACAGATGCCTATACATAAATAAATGCTATGAAAATGTTCATGAGTAATTGAAAAGATGAATTGCCAATAGAGCAAGGCAAAACAGCATCTCCCAGCCTTTTTGGAACCAGCATCGTATAGTCAACTTTTCCTTTCCCTTGAATCTCTTCACCTGCTCAGCTTTCCTGCATTTGTGACATGTACCTTGCCAGTAGGTAACTGCTGGGAATTAAGCTGTGTGGGGAAGGGCTGTGGTGCCCTAACTCAAAATGACATCAGGATGTACTACATTTTGGCGTGGATGTAGGCAGAGAGGTAGTGAGGGTGGATGAGATGATGCATTCAGCCTTCCTGCAGAGAGATGGGTATCCATCAGGCTGTACCCTGTTCCTTGCAGAGCTGTGGAATTGGGGCAGGTGGGTCTATTAATGTCACAGGGAACATATGGGATGGCTGAGAGTAAAGGGGAAGAGTAGACAGGAGGCTGGGAAAAGAAAATGGACTAGGTTGTGAGAAAGTACTTACTGCATTACAGCTTTTAGAGTGAGGCAAACTGGAGACAAGAAAGAAAGAGCTAGGTGCATATGTTCATGTCTGCATACCTATGTCACTAGTTAAACTAAATAGCTAAAACAGTCCTGTAGAAACTAAATCTCCAATATACAAATACCTATTTCCAAAATGAAAGCCTGGATGGAAAAAAACAGACACCAAACCAAAAGCCCCCACCAAAACCCACAACAAACCAGACAAGCAAAGCTATATCCTGTCACTACAAACGTTGAAAAAGTGACTAGATAAAACACTGAGACTGACAGAGTTTATACAGGACAGCCAAAAAACATCATCAAGCTGTAGCCAGGGAATAGTGCTGTTTTATCAAGGGCTGCCAAGTGAGGAGAAGGCACTTCAGGGAGTTCATTTTTCACTATAGACCAGTGAAGCGCCAGTTCATAACTAATGTGTAGATGTAGGCTCTGTTTCATAGCTATTTTTTTCAATAATTTGTTTTCATGATACTTGTAGTGCTCTACTTCTTAAGCATAGAAGAAACACAAGCAAAAATTATTTCTTACTTAATGCATTCATGATAAGGATTTGTTTTTTAATAAAATTAGATGCTTATGATAGATAAATGTTATGAATAAGATAGTACTGTATGTTAATGGTAGTTGTGTTTATTTCACTGTACAGTGATTAATTGTCTTTTATTTTGGATTTTAATATGTCAATGTTTTAAAAGAGCTTAATTTATTTAATATAGAGATAAAACGTGCCATTCTAGAAATTCCCACTAGAAAATGAAGTTTATCAAATTTTACTTTTCTAAGAAAGAAGATGGATTTAATGAAAAATATCTTTTTATAATTGCAATGAAATTGGTTTTTAGTTCTTCAAAGAAACCAAAACTCTTACACTTGAGCTGCAATGCATTTCATAATTTCCATCTCCGAACAGTGACGTGTTGCATCTCTGAAGCCAAGCTTCAGAGTACTGTCAGCATTTCCCTGTAATGCCACCACTTTGGTCTATGTCTTCCACAAGATGTAATATTCACAACAGAAAAATCTCTACTTGTTACAGCACTGCTGTGGTGCATCCCAGGACTCGCAATGATACTGGTGCTCTGTCTTTACTGGTTCCAGCTTGTTTTATGATGATCGATATTGATGGAAATATATTAGAAATGTCTGAGTGACTGTTAATCAACAGACTGAGAGGTTTAAAGGGGATTGTAGCCTGGGAGCAGTGGCTTTGACTGTCAGATCTGAAATTGAGCCTTCCTAAAAATGCATTGCCTCAGGAGGAAGGCAAAGGACAGAACAAGAGCACAGAGCATTAGAGTGTTTGGAGGCAAATAGTTTATTCGTATGAATTCTCTTTTCCTGGGGCAGCTCTGCTGCTCTCTAGAGACAGATTGTTTTTTATTGATGGCTGACATTTTGCTTGAATAAATTGAGAACCAGACTACATGAACTTGCACTCCGTATAGCTTGGGAGGCTACAAACACATTGTAATAGATTGTGTCTCTTGAGAAAAAATCCTGGGCAAAAATACAAAGTTTCATAATCTCTTTGCTAAAAATCAGTCACTTATAGCTTATACTAGACTGAGTCTCCTCTATTCTTGCATTTCTGTAGTATTTGCTGAGCTCCTAGGTATGCCTCACTGAATTCCTGTGTCATTCAAATCACCATCATAATCACCTGCTGCTTTCCCAGTAAGTTGACCAAAATAAATGTCATTTGTTCCAGTGTGTGCCTCTACTGTGCCTCAAATGTAATAGCTCCTTTCTTCACCAAATACATTTTTCTTTATCGTTCTTAGGCAGTGATAGATATCATGTGTTCTTTTTAATTTGCCTTTTTATTTTTTTTGCCTTTTGCACTTGACTTTCATGAGATGCCTTTAATTCAGTTTGATTTTGTTCTTCATATTCTGCTCAGCTTCTCCCTACTTCAACTTCTGACAAATGTGGAACATCATCTCTGAGTCAGGTGATAGTCTCAGTGATGTTAACTAATTTTTCAAGAGTAGGTTTAACTGCTAGCAGCAATGCCTTTCATCTCACAGCATAAGTTAACATCCGTTTTTTCTTGTAATTCCCTCAACTTAGCCTTTAAAAGCTGAGAAGCTGTCCAAAATACGTGAATGCATATGTCTGTTCAGAAAGAGGTCTAGTTCCTTCTTTAACTTGCTCTTGCATGTACAGTGGTTTTTTTCACTACTTCTTTGAATTCATGTTAAATGCAATACAGTTTTTTTTTCATTTCATTTTAAATTGTATGATGCCTCTTCAAG
Source organism: Alca torda (assembly GCA_008658365.1). Classification (NCBI taxonomy): domain Eukaryota; kingdom Metazoa; phylum Chordata; class Aves; order Charadriiformes; family Alcidae; genus Alca; species Alca torda. The sequence goes on from CM018084.1 coordinate 23,265,988, forward strand.
AAACGGCACACAACGTTATCAGTCCATAATTCTGAAATGACTGGTCTTTCACCTGATCAAATATGATACAATGAGCCAGGGGATGATTAAAAGAAATGGATTTAAGAAGGAGTACTTGTCTAAGAGCCAGGAAAGGAAACCTTTTAAAAGTTTAAATATTTATCCTTTCTCTTTAAAATTAAACTGAGGGTAATCGTTGACTGGAGTTGATTTTGAGTTTTAGGATAGTTCAAGGATATTTTGTACAAAACCAGCTGATCTAAAAGTTGTATATGGCAAAAAGTTAGGTGTCTAAAGTAGAATAACTTCTGATTTCACTTGCTGCTTAGGAACTTTAGAATAGAAAATTTTCAGTGGTGTGTGTTTCTAATCTCCTTAGTGTTGCTTTGAAGGGGCATAAGGTGGTTTCTTTTTCTTAGTGGAATATACATCCATTTGCCATGCATCCTTTAGAAAAAGGAAGTCTAAACCATAGCTTGATTGATGAACTCCAGGATTCATTTCTGCACATGTTACTTGCAAAGAGAATTCAAGCTCTGTGATGCTTATATGTCCAGACTTGAAGTCACTTCAAATTACAAGTGAAATAAGCAAATGAAAATGGATGTTGGGCTCTGTTCTATGGAGTTAGTATGGTGCATCTATGAAAATCAGCTATAAAACTGATAGTTCTTTCTTACTCCCGTTTTATTGATATTTTTAGTAGTAACTTTGAATTTTTTATTTTTTTTGATTTGACACCATTTTAAGATTACTTAAACATTTTTTGCTTTAACTGTGAAACTCATTATTTTTAGCTGCATATTGCCTTTTTTTGTTTTTGGAGAAATGTGTCTTGAATGGCTGCTATTAAACTTTTTCTCTTAGATGCCATTCTTGTCATCAGTTATTGTTCCCTTGTCACCCCAGACAGAAAAATAACTGTAGTTATCCCATCACCATTTGTGCTGTGGTTTTGACCTACTAATAGAATGTATTTCCTTCAAAAAATATTCTGGATGTAGCTGATATATTACTTTCTGGAATTTTACAGGGTGTTTTCTCCCTCAGATATTTTTTTTTCCCTACCAGATGATGTATGTAGCCAGGGAGCTTGTCACCTGTCTTACTTTAGTGGAACTTCGTTAGTTTTTTTCTCTATTCTATTGATTTAATAATTTCAACACTTTGTTAACTTTCTGACATTTTTGGAGGGCTGGGGAAAGAAACAAGAAAACTTACTGCATTCAGCATTCAGATAGTCTATTCTTTAGCATTAAATATGTCTGTAATAGTTTTATGACTGCTTGCCTATGCTTAAGATTTAGGTAATGTCTGTTCTGTTTCTGATGTGCTTCTAGCGTGTGATTTCTGTTTTTCTTAGTTTCTAGTGTATAGTTTAGTGTTATCAACAAGGTCAGTTGAAACATATGTAATACGTCAGAAAAATGCTGTCAATCACTGTCTTTCTTATAACTTTTGCTTTTCACCAGTTTCACAGATTACCCTGGACATCAATTAAATTATTCTTTGTGGAAGGTATTTAGGTTAATTTGAAGCTAGGGGGCTTTCTTATTCTTTACTCTTCACTATGATTCACAGCCTGCCTGTCTCTTTGATGTTACCATAACCACATAGCAAGACAATTGACAGAAGGGCATGTAGAGTCATTTTGCACAAGACTCTTGCTATTCCTAATAATTTCACCTCTGTTTTTTTTTTTTTTTCTTTAAGATTCTCTATTGGTTGATTTGTCTTCTATTAATACCTTTCAGTTATTTTTGATAGAAACAAACAGAATAGGCAAGATGGGGGGGAATTCAAAGCAGCTCTGATTACTGATAAGGGAAGAAAGCTTTTTACAGCAGAAGCTATCTCTTCATGTGTGAAAAAACGTCTTGACAACAATGATTGCAAAAGTGAATGAGTAGGAGTGGTGTTACAGAAATGTTAAAGCAGTAATATAAATCAGAAATGTTAAACTTGCATATTTCTAAAGAATGCTGTATTTTTAAAAACCCTCCATACACTTAAAGGCAGGGTAAGATTTACACCAAACACTCCTTTCTTTGCAAATGAAATAGCTGCGTAGATTTCCTCCTTTATCCAGGGTCCTAAACATCACAAGGCCAAACCAAAGATAGTATTTGATACAGACTTCAGGTTTGGGCAGGAACTTTTCTCTTTAAACACAATTCATTGATGATGTTGGCAAGTAGTTATTTACCCATAAACTCTTCCTTTATAGAGCAAAATATTACTTACATGTGACTGATACTCAAAGTAAGTCATTGTAAGAAGGCACAATCACTCTAGTTGTTTGCCAACCATGGGGTAATACAGGCAGACAAAGAATAACAGGCTAATTTGGTCAGTGCTTTAGTTGGTGGAGAGTACACCACCACCCCACCCCACCCCCCCGCCCCCCCATTTTACAGTCTTTATCCTTAGTATGGCTCCACACTATAGATGTGGTATCCTGAACAGTGCAAGTGTCATGTCATTACTGTTGTATTTTCCTTCTAAGGAAAGGAAATGAACTTAATTCACTGAACTTGACCTAGTATTTGGTCCTGGAAGTGAAACTTCATGAAGAAATACTGTGCTAATGCACAAGCAGCAAAGCGATCAAGTTTACATTGCCTAGAGGGTGGATTTTAAATGAAATGGGTTTTGTGTGTTTATGGGACATTGTTTAGATACAAATGCAAGAAGGGTGCAAGTGCTGTGCTATTTTGTGCCAGCTGTTCATATTTGGTGTAGTAACCACAGTAGCTCTGAATCACTGAAGCTTTAGATGTATCGCATCTAGTTCAAATTTTTTTTCTGTGTGTGGACTTTTCTCCTTTGTGAAAGATTTGACCTATGGCTGCTTTGCATCTCAGAAGCAGCTAAGGTAAGGCCCCAGATCTGGCTCAGCGTATTAGCCATGTGCAACACTTCTTGTTTGGAAAGTTCCTGTTGTACCTGAAAACAAGATATGCAAGGTACAGTTTCTCTCAATATGACTGGAATAGCCTGTAGATGACCTTGGCTACCAAAAAACATGTAAAACCTTTGGTTAAGAAGGGCAGACTATTGATTAATGCTGCTAAATTACAAGAATTAGAGAATCCCTCTGGTCATCTTAAAATCCCAAAGCTATCAAGCTGTCATGGTGCTCTGAGGATACCTGACTGTTTATGGAAATGCATTTCTCAGTAATACAATGTGTTCTTTAACTGTGTTGGTATAGTGAGGGAAAATGTACTTTGCTGTACTATGTTGTTCAGTTCCTATTACTAGGTGCATAAGGACATTAGCTTAGCATCGTAAGTTCATAGGAGAACCGGGGATAGTAGGCATGACAGGAGGTCATCTCAAACACTGGTATAGTCAAGCATATTTAGCACCACCTCATACTGTTACCTTTCATCTCTTTTTAGAGTGGAATCTCTGAATTAAAGATTTTTTTATTCCCTTTGCTAGAGTTCTCTGAATCTTCTAGGTGTGACTACAATATACATGACAAGTAATGATATATTGCATTTCAGTGTATTTCCAGCTATGCTATTTTCCCCATGACATCAGAAGAATCAGATCTTAAATTTTCACCTGAATCTCTGATGTTTAAAGAGTTATCTTTTCTTTAGTGTCTCGCAATGAAATGTTCTCTGAAGCATTATATATTTGGGCCAGAAGAAGCCAAAGTCCAAAGCCTTTAAGCTGCTTACATGAAAAGAAGATTCAAAGAAGGAAAAATGGTGGAAATAAAGTAAAAGTAATACTGTTGCACATGCAAAAGTGCCAAATTGTCTGGTTCAGTTCTTAAGATAGAGCAATGTAAGTGCCTAATGTGAACATACTTCTCTTCTTGACTGCTCTGCTGATTTCTTGCCTGGTCTGCTGATAATACTACTGTTTTTCTTAATGTGGATTTTGTGAAAAGTTTTTATCCTTTTAAAAAAATAATAAATTATCCAAAAGTTTCAGCTCTATCACTGTCAATCTCGTCAGCATGTTAGTAAGACTGTAGAAATGAAGGCACTGACTCTTACATTACACATGCCCTGCAATACTTCAAAGTGCAAAATCTTTAATTTCTTACAAACACAGCAAGCAGACTATGTTGGAATCAAACATATGAATCTGACACTCTGGTTACACCTAGTGAAGAGACGTCTAACTTGTAAGGCTATTTCCAGTGTGGATTTACAGTTAAACTGTTCTAATAGATGTATCAGCAGAACACTCCCTGAAATCTGTATTCAGAGTTGTCATTGATTTCAATGATCTCATGTTATCTTCATTGATCTCCATACAACCCTAATAACAAAATGAATTTATTTTTTTTCCCTTCCAAGGAAAAATATCTTAATATCTTTAATATCTTGATACCAAGAACCAAAGCAAAGTAAGCTTAAGGTTTCAGTGCTGCAAGGATCCATGCTGAAGGACTCTGGATTCTTGAGACTTTCTGTTTAAATGCTGAGGATCCAGTCTCAAATTGGTGGGGATTACTTACCAAAGAACTTCTGACTATTTTTGAAAGCATAAGCACTTAATTGTTCCTGAAAACTTAGTCCTTTCAGTCTCTGATTTGCAGGTAATTTTTATTTGCTCATCTCTTTTCTTCTTTCATTTTTTAAAATTATTTTTTTAAAACTCTGTTTAATCTGTGTTGGGTAGCTTATTTCACTCCTTTGTGTATTTTTAAGAATTTGTTTTATTTGCAGTACAAGAGGTCTATATAGCCTGACAACTTCCTGCCCACCCTTAATCTCATTCCCGAAGTGGATTTTTTTTTCTTTGAAAATTCAGTCTTTAAGAAAATAGTAATAATGTAGACGTACCTGAGGCATACAGTAAAACAGAAAGCAAACTTCTGAAATAAAACCCAAAGACCTAGAGGATCTAAATCAAATGTTATTTCATCACGAAAGATTGGTAAGATTGCTGTAGGGCTTTCAATCACACAGCACAATGTACTTCTGTCAGTATTTATGTAATTCTGGACAAGTTATAAACAATGTGTAAATGACTTGAGTTGTCATTGATTTCATCAAGCATCAACATAAGAAATCCTTCCATGTTCTTAGGTGTTTGGGAAATGAACCCCCAAAGCCTGCTTTGTCAGCTGAGCTTTTCCTTTCAAATAAAACAGGTAATAATGTAAGAGTGCTTGATCCTTTTCTTTTTTTATTCTGAATTCTGGACTCAAATGCTGATGGCTACCTGTTGTCCTACTAATGTATGGTGGAAGAAGCTTTCCAGAAGAATATATGATGCTTCTAGTGAGCTTGATAGTGGGCATAAGAAATCATGGCCAGAGCTGAAATACAGCTGTATCTGGTTTTAAGGTCATTGAGACAGTCAGTTATAAATTATTTGAATTTTTTTAAAAACAAAACCAAACAAGTGATCCAGGAACTGACCAAGGAAACTGGGATTAAAATGTCTTTGAGAAGCTTTCTGGCAGTAATTTCCTGTAACTTCAGGTGTTCAAAGAACTGTCCTACTTTTATTCATCAGTCTTACTCCAATGGAAACCCTTCATAAATTTCATCAGTACCTCTCTTATTCATCCATCACTTGCTGAGCCTTCTCGCTACTGAAAGAAAAGCTTGGTTTAGCTTACATCCTAGCTCTATGCATGTATCTGAATGTCTGACTTGTAAAGCATCCTGAATTTCTAGTAGTGCAGGAAATAGAGAGGTGGAAATAAACACAAATAAAGTGCAGTTTAATTGAAGGGTGAAGGTATCCTCTTGTACCTCAGAGAAGACATCAGTTGAAGCAGACATACTGCAAAATGCCAGACTGTGTTGATACTCAAAGGGAATAGGATTTCCTAGCAGGCATGGAATGGTGTTTTATGGCTGTCTTGTATACTGAGAGACCTACCAGATCCCTTAGCTTTAACTCTTCTGGTATTCCTGAAGTCATACAAAGCTTAAAGAGGTTGTGGTCTGGTACAGACAATAAAGTACTTTGATTGTCAACTACAGGAGGCTGCTTATAGCACTGAAATCTCAGAGCTCGTAAGTAGAGGATTGTACATACTCATTTGTTCTATGTATGAATATACAAAAATGCATAACTTGCTGATGCAGCAGCTGTAATACCAGTAATAAAGCTACAGTTATCTATATAGGTGTTATATTTAGCTAGTATAGTTATTTTAGTTACTAAATAAACTGAGAGATTTATGTCTTTTTGGACTCAACGATCTTAAAGGTCTTTTCCAACCTAAATGATTCTACGATTTTTTTATTTTATTTTTGATAGTAGACGTCTTGCTATACCATAATGTACTCAATAGTATCTATACACTTTTTGCTTCGTCCTGTTTTTGTTTATGCTGTGCAGCATTAGTGTAAGCTGAATGTGGAAATTTCCAGCCCCTGTGACTGAGTTAACACTTGCCTGAGGATGGTGCTTGGAGGTGTGCTCTGCTAAAGTTGTGACTTTGTGTTTCTTTTCTTCCAGTCATGAGGTTACTTGTAGTCATTTGCTTATTTTATTGAATTTCAGACTATTATAAGCTATGACATGCAGTTTCCAGCTCATGAGTTTTAATCCATGCCTGTGTGAGAAATTTTAATTGATCTGACATCTAAAATGTAGGAAAACATTATTTTCTATGTGTAAATTACTTTGAAATCAGATGTATTATATTATTTTGGGGGAGGCTTCCTTTGTGCTTCTAGAGTATTTTAAGAAATAACAATAAATCCAGCAAGAAGCTCTGCTCTCCAATGATACTTATTGTACTTAATTTCTGAGCAGTGGTTTGAAACTGTGTTGCATTGGTTGCTTGTCCACATGTTGCTTTTAAGTAGCTGCTCTGTCAACAAATAGCACCTCTAGAGACCATTATAACAGACCTTATATGTAATTATTCTAACACTTTACAGTGCCTTCCCTCTCACTCTTACTTGTCTGCCTCTTGCTTACAAACAAAAAGTACACCAGGAACTAGACTAATAGGTTTTTCATACTGAATATGCAACCAAATATTGAATCACATGTTGAATAACAGATTTCCCCCTACATTCAGATAAGGAAAAATAGTAAAGTTATTTGTATTAAAATTGCTGTCTCTTTTAATACAGCAATGGCAGAAATTTTTTAGATTTCCCAAAGCTTTCAACCTGGATCTTTAACTACTAGAGGTTGGAAGTACTCCTCTGACCTTCACAAACCCTTCACAGACCAGCTCCAAAAGGCTGCGCTGTGGCTAATGACCCCAGAGTGCATTGCCCAGAACTGCAGCACTTTAAAGCTGCTTGTAACTGGTGGGCATCGCTGCTAAATGAAGAATGGATGTTTATAGATCTGAAAAATTAACAGAAATCTGCCAACCTGTCAAGACCCGTGAATACTCTGCTTAGATGGAAGCCCAAGAGGAGGAGAGGGAGAGCAGGTGGAGAAGGAGCCTCTTCAACAAAGAGAAAATGTTAATTCAGAGGTTTTTTTCTGCATCATGTCAGCTTTGATTTCTTCTTCATCTCTGTCTACATCCCTAAATTATCTGCCATAATTGTGCAAGTGGCTTGAATGAATGAAGTCTTTGCCTAATTAAATTGTGAAAGACTGAAATGAAGGTGTAATCTGATTATCCAAGCAAAATGACAAAATAAAAATAAAATGCAAGGCAAGTCATTGGTGTGACCTATTGAACCTAAATTTAGTTTGCTGTTGTCTTACTGATACCACTTTGACTAAAGCTGACATTACCTTGCATGTCTATAAAACAGCACAAATAATTTTATTTTTTGTATACGTGAAAAATTAATATTTGTAATGCATGTTGAGATCACTTTAATATGTGCAAGAAGTCCATTATAGATAGCCAAAATTGCAGTCCTTTATTTCCTTAAATATGTAAGGATAAATGCATATTAAATACCTTTTTTAGTGGTATCACTGCCTCTGTTCATGGGAGGACAGTTCTAAGGTAGGGCTAGAGGTTGTGTTTTTCCACTCTGTTCATATCAAACAGATATTTACAGTGCTAATTTTTTACGTCTGGTAATGTAAGTGCATCAATAAAATTCAAACCAGTCATGCTTATTAATATTTCTATTAATCTCTCTTGTAATACGGTGAAATATTTTAGTGAGACAAAGTTTGATGTTTTGTTTCTGTCACTGAGCTTGTGGGAGTGGGGTGCCACGGAGGAAGGACCTAAGTATTCAGCCCATTATTAAGGGGCAAATTCTGACTTCTTTACTGCATGTGTAGCCATAGTAACTCAAGTAAAATATTTTGCAGAGTGAGATTCTGTTCCAAATCATTTATTTATATGCATAAATATGGCAGAATCTGGGCAAAAATATTTTGCTTTTATCAAAATTATATTGTTTGGATCTAAAATGATGAAAGATGTGTTCTGTTCAATGTGTAAATAATTGTGGGTTTACTAATTTAAAGAGAATCATTCCTTAGTTACATAATATAAATGAGATCAGAAATGTTTTTTTTTTTTCCTTCCAGTGAGAGAAGCAAATCTTAATTTTAGTTTCTGCAGGTTCAAGGGAGAGTACTTCAACAAAATTGATACAAATGGTGCTTCTTAATTCTTGGTGAGTAATTTACATTTAAATATGCAACTTAAAGTAGTCTTAGGCTGATCATATCATACTGGATAAATGTATGAAATCTAAATACAAATAATTGATTTTGCTTTCCTTGTTCTTTCAGCTGAATTTAGAACTGTTAATGATGTTGATTACAACAGTTTCCTAAGATCAGTATTATTTGTCTTTTTATTAAGCTCTGGACAAATGTATATACAATAGGAGGCAGATATTAAACTCATTCCTGTTGATGTACTATTCCATGTTACAAACCTTTGTGCTCCTGTTGTAGCTAGCTGTTGTGCAAAATGCACATACAAGTATTGCTTTGCCATGCCTAAATCTCTCTTTGTTTAATGGGTGCAAAGTAACTCAGGTTATTTTAAGGCTATTCATGGAGTAAAACCTCTTTCTTCACTGTCCTCTGCATTTTATTGTACAGGGTATCTACCTGGTAGGGGAACCAACAAATCAATTTTCCAGGTGAAGATTTTCAATGAAGTTTTATCAACATGGTCAAAGTAGCTGGTGAGGTTCCCCCTAGAATCTCTTATAGCATTTTTCATATGTTCCTCTCTTCTGACATGCTACTTTGTTTTCATAAGATGCTAGTATGGCCGTTTTTCTTGTAAATCTGTTTACGATTCCAACTGCCATCCAACAGCTGTACTTTTGCTTGAAATACACTTAGAATCACCTGAACCACAAGGTGGTTGTTTGTGTGCTCTTACCTGTGCCAGGATCCTCTGTTGCTCCTAACGAGTGGTACATAACACTTAGAACTGACTTAAGCAATGATGACTAAGTGTTTCTAATTTAGGAATTTAAAAAGGGGCTGCTTTTGCCAAGGCAACATAATTCACGTGAAAAGGTGCTGCAGCTCTTTTTCTGACCCAATTCAACCCTTCCTAAACATTTACCTGCCTTTCTTTAAAATGTCTCGGGAAGTTTTGACTGTGAGCATATTAAGATGCTGAGGCAGCAAGACTCAAGACCCAGCATCTCTCACTTCGATGTGTAAGTCAAACTTCAACCTCTGTCACATGTATCAGGATATTACTTGGCTGGGTGTTTTGAGGAGGATTAATTATTCTTACCAAGATACAAACTGTGGAGATAAAAGTTTGTTTGATTTAAAGGATTATAAGCTTCTGTCCAAAGAGATTATTTACATTTTATTCACAATTAAATAAGTTTACTTCTGATGCCAGAAAACTGTGTCTCTAAAATATACATAATTGAAAATAATTTAATTACATTCCGGACTAATTGAAATTACATTGTTAATTTCTTTTCAGAATGCCCATGTACAGTACTGAATATGGCTGCATAAACTGTAGATTTAGATATTTGATTTTGTCACTAGTACAGAAATGAAGATCCTTTTGGTATTAAAAAAAGAAATTAAAAAAAAAACCAAAACAACAGAAAACAAAATGGCAAAAAGCCCATTATAACACTGTCTGGAGATGCTTTTCATTTCCTGGGTGGAGGAATATAAAGGGAAGCTTTTAAATCCAGCTTCAGTAGCACAGAATAACATCTGTTGAATTTGGTGCGCATGTGGAGGTTTGAGCAAAGCAGTCCTGTCCAGTTCAGAGTCCCAGTTAGAATATTCAAATCTGATATAACTTCGAAGGGATTATAATGTTCTACTTCCAGTCAATTCCTGTGTTTTCTTTGACCCACTTTGAAATTATTTCTTAAAAATTTGGCTGAAGAAATCAGATTGACGGTACAGGTCCAGGTACAGGCTTTTTGTATTCAAGCTAAATATTATGTTTGTCTACGCCAATGCAATTAGAGTAAATGAAGTGAAGCTGCAGAGACAAGATCATCAAGAGTAAATCACTGCAGATCTTTTAACCTGAGAATGCCTGAAAGTCTGAATTGAGACAAGTGAAGCTTTTGGACTCCGATCATGCGTTGGTATTTTCATTTTACTTTAATATTTCTTTTTTAATAATAGCCAAAAGCACTTTTACATTAACAATTTCTTACTTCTCCTCATTCAAATCAGAACTAGGATTAGAATGAGATCTTTTCAAAATTATTTCATTGTAGGTTGTGATAGATACTTGCCATACATGGTATGGATTGAATGCATATTTGAATAGCTAATGAAAGAAAAGAATTGATTTTGTTTGGTGTTTAACTCTTGCTTTTTTTTTTTTTCCCTTTGTGTAGTGCTCTGTTTAAATGCTTTTGCCACAAATGTGTGGGGAAAGCAAAGGTGTTTATATTACTGTTTCTTGTATTGAATGACACGGATCCATGGAGATCCATTAAACCTGCAAAAATATAGAGGTCTTTTTTTTCTTTTCATAAATGGACTGTGTTGATTATAAATAAAGCCTTTACCTAAAAGGGAAAAAACCAATTTGAAGTAGGTTTCAGTGTTGTCTTTCTGCTTTTCCTCCAAGCAATAGTCAACTCTGACCCTGAATATTATGAAATAGAACAGGTTTTGCCCCATTAAGTGAATGGCCATGAATTTTGTTTCTAGTTACTCACCAGAATTGCATGCCTAATTTTTCTGTAAAATGTTTTAAAATGGTTAGTCTAAAACCTGCTGGCTAGTGATGAATAGTGACCAAGGATAAAATGTTTCCTTCTGATTAGTTAGAGACCAATTGTATGCCACTGGAATTCAGTGTTAATCTTTCCATTGCTGATAGGAGCAGTTAGATCCCAGAGGTAGTTAATGTCAGATTTGGGATGTGCCTTCTGTCTTTGATAAGTTGTTGAGATCATTGCATGGTTAATAATGTTTGTTTAAGGTTTAACATTATAAAGTTAAAAAGTGAGGTGTTAGGTTTTCTGACACTTTAAATGTTTATTAATGTGGAGCCTGTTCTCAGACTCATAGGTTGTGCAGTTTCTTCTCGTGATTACACCATGAGGTTCTCTTTGAATGAGATTATTAAACAGTTACAATCTCATAACAAATGGGATTGCATAGAACAGGGGTTTCCTGTTTTTACTCTAAAAAAAGATTAAAATATAGGAAGAACCATAAAGTTTCAGATCTAGTTTGAAGTTTCCAATTGCATGAAGAATAACTTTTAGAAGGGCAGGTAAGAAAACAGTAGTACGGTTTTCATGATTCTATCTTTTTTAGCCAATGATCTGTATTTGGGAACTTCAGTTTATGGGACTTTTATTACTGATAGATTTTTCTCAGCAATCTGTTTTCCACTGGAATTTTAAGATCTAGGTCCATATACCCATGTTCAGTAGCTCATACTGGGGTCCATACCAATTTTCATCATCATGACTTAAGCTATTAGTTTTGCTATAGTTATTTAAAATCATTACAACTTTTTCCCCCTATTTCAGACATACTCTTACTGTTTAAAGAAGTGATGTGTATGAATAATTCACTAATAAAAATCACAATGATTTCTTTAATTGAATTTCATGAGGACATTAAAATGTCTTCAAATGTATTTATTATTTGGCATCAAGCAGTGTGGAGCAGTCAGTGTGGAGAATTCTTGGGGTATAAATTGCTTGTGCATAATTAATTTTAAATACTTGTCACTTGAAATTGAAGCTGTTTGATAGGATGCAGGAATTACATGGAGATTGATAGGATGCAGGAATTACATGGAGATTTTGTTTCCTGTTTCAATGAATCTTTGTGTTAGAATTGTCAGAATACTTACAGAAAGCAAGTCATCTGAAATTTTATATTTGTATAACTATTCTATCATCAAATTTCTTGCTGGAATATTTGCATAAAATAAACACAATAGATGACTGAACGATTAATTTGAACACATTTAAGGATGAAGAAACATATTCATAAACATTTATTTCTATATTCATCTGCGTTCAATTGTAAAAATGAGCTTTGGATCCTTCCTGGATATAAGTAAAGCTTCTTAATTTCATCCTTATCCTTTCTAATGAAATAAAAAATATGCTGATTTATTAACCTCACTTGAAGCTTTATCACAAACAGTTGGGGGTTACTTTAGCTAATATGACATCTGTGCATAATTATACATCCCATCACTCTTCGTGCTACTCTACTCTTCGTTTATTAAAAGTGTCAGGACAATACTGCAAGCATAATGGTGCTGGTTTTTAATGAGCACAGACACAGTAAACAACTGTTCATTAGCAAAAGTAGAACAAAGAATGGCTTAAAATAGTAACTTCTAAAAAGCTAATTTTGTGAGTTAAAATATTCTCAATATATTGTTTATTCTAGATGTATTTTCCACCTTTCTCAGTTGATAAGGAACTTTTGGGAGTCTAATGAATTTTTTCATCACTTTGTCACTTCTCTTTAGCAACTAAACCTGCATTTTACTTATCTGAAATGTCTTCATACACATCTGTAAGAGTTTCTTCAGAACAACTTCTTACAGAGAAAGGTGTCGATTATTTTTACAGAAATGGATCAAGTCAGAAAAATGTCATATTTGTATTCAAATGGAAAAGAATGATTGAATTTAGATTTTTAATATTGTATTAATATATACATTGATCATGTTAATTCTAGTTCGTTTAAAATTCTGGAACCTCATCTAAAATTTTGCATACAATTAATCTTATTATATTGTGAAGTAGCAAAGAGGGCAACTTAGGGGAATTAAATAAGGATAATGATGGCCTACTTCGCTGTGTTGGAACTCTTCCAGCAGGTACTGATTGTTTTGGTGAAAATCAACAGGTATAATACAAAAGAATGAAAAGTTTGTATAGCTTGAGTGACAATCAAAATTGTAAAACACTGCCATGAAAGCTGGCAGATGAGATTCAATTTCTATTGTTATTGACGACACCTAGTGGTATGGTGTTTTCTTAGGTGGCCATCCTCATATGACAACTTATCGTCAACTGCTTCACTGCCTGTGAAGTGAACAAATGTTCGCAGCTTTTGTTAAACCTCAGAGCTGTGTATACAAGCTCAGGCAGTGATCTATAGTACCAACCAAGCAAATTTAATGCAAGTTTTCTTTTTGGATAAAGCACTTACAAAACTACCAAGTAATTTAAAAACACCTATTCATAGTTACCTGAAATGGAGAAATGGAGAAGTGCCCTTTAACAATGAAGATGATGCTCTGTCAACCGATACTGAATCACTCTACGAGTTTCTGCCAGTATTCTTTTTATACTAAAAACAGTAACAGAACATATCGACTAAGTGGTCCTCAATAGCATCCTTTAGAGAGAGGATGCATCTCAAACATGTCTCTTCATTCTGTTCATGTTCTACAAGCTACAATTTGGTGTAGTGTCTGTTCAGAGGACAAACCAATTGAACAATGTATCAGATGGTTTAAAGCTTTTCAATCATCACTTAAGATTCAGACACAGATTTTTGACAGACCTTAAAAGAGAACATGAAAGCACCTAGATGAAGATTGACAGACAAAATAAGGAACAAAAGATAATTTCATATGAGATGGTAGACTGATTTTCTTTACATAAATGATGACTTTCAGATACAGCAGACAAGTGTCTGTTACAGCTTTTGGTTGTAAATTCTGAGCAAGTACTATCCAGTATGTATTTTCAATTTGAGTAATGATTTACAGCATGTGCATATGATATTTGTAGTGTTGAGGGGAGAATTTTAAAAAATGAAGATGAGAATTTTAATACCCTTTCTGGAAATAACCAGCCTAAATCTGTTATGAGTTAAAGGTGTAGAAATGCTTTCCCAAACTTTCAGAGAAACCAAAATAATTTGTGTAATTTCTGAAACAAATTATATTAACGTCATTTAGGGTATTTTACAGAGAGACTAGGGGGAAAAATACCTTGTGATACATACATACTGTGAACTTAGCAATATAAAAGAAGGTATTTTACACTTTGAAGAATGGAGTGTATTCCTAAAACAGCTCTCACCCACTTGGATATAATGAGTCCTTGAACTACTTATTCAGATGTGCTGTATTTGCATTTTCTGTTTATTTCCTACCAGATCTAGAAGACTAAATAAAATAGTGGGGTAAACAAAGGATTGTTTTATATCTGTGATGGTAAACCCCAAAGCCAGCATTTCCTAGCCACTTGATTTTCAATCAAATGTCAGAATTGTTTTTCTGTCACTACACTGCTGTAGTAAACTTCAACCTAAATATCCTGCGGGATATATATACTCTCTGCAGTGGTCCCTTAAGTGATACTGTTCAGTTAAACGTTTCAAAAGTATGCCTAGTTATCTCTTATAAACAATTATCTGCTTTGTCAAATGATGCATCCTATGATGCTGGAGCTTTGTGGATGTATAATCAAAGTGTTTGATTATCCCATGAATCTTGTTTCTAACCCTGAAGACAGTTTATAAATGACTTTCACTTTTTTCCCTTCTATTACATATTTGGTAGCATAGATTTCAAATGCATAAGCAATGTTGTATGTCCCATTTATTTCATCTCCCCAGCCAGCTGGTTGGATTTTACTGGGAACTGGGTAAATGAATGCATGATACAGTTGATAGAGAAATAGTATGGTGTAAATATTCTGTATTCTGTTGCTATTCTCCAGTACAAATTCTTAACTAGTAGAATAAACAGTAGAACAACTGTTCTGCAAAGTACATGCGCTGCTCGGCCTGTTGTTTCTTGACTGTAAAGTTAAATTGGCTAAACTGAACATTTGCAAGCACTCCCGTGATAAAATGAGCTTTTTAGTCGTGAATGTATATGCAGTTTACCTAGAAATGGACTCAGTTTAGCATCTGGAAAATTGTTTTTCCTCTTCTCCCTGCCAAGACTTTCCATTTCATAATGTAATATTAAGATAAGCACATTGCAGCCTGACCATTGAATGCTGTGCTGACATTAAGAAACAGGTTTGGGAACAGATTTGAGAGTCTCTTAGAGCAGATTTCAAACAGGGAAGCTGCAAAAAAGGGAAAAGCTGTGTATTGGAGCATGCCAAGTTTTGAATTTATAAATGTTAAGACAGAATGCCATTTATCCTTGATGTAAATTCATCAAAATCCTTTATATCTTATATTTCTTGTGTAAGAATGAAGAATGTAGTGGTGTTTGGGACAGCTGGTTCTTCGGGCTGGTGACGATTCTAAGAATATACACTTTATAGAATCATCATAGAATACTAGGTTGCAAGGGACCTCAAGGATCATCTGGTCTAACCTTTCGTGGCAAAAGCACAGTCTAGACAAGACGGACCAGCACCCTGTCCAGATGAATCTTAAAAGTGTCCAATGTTGAGGAATATACCACTTCCCTGGGGAGATAATTCCAATGGCCGACTGTTCTCATTGTGAAACACTTTCCTCTTGTGTCCAATCACACTCTCCCCAGGAGTAACTCGTACCTGTGGCAGAATATTTAGACTTAAATAGTCACCCTGTGAACACTCCAGCGTGATTGGTTGCTGAGTAGGAAGTTAGAAACACAGGGAACAAGTTTTAATTAGCTGTAAGAATAAGAAACACGAATATTTAGCCAATAGGTATTTGACGAGTGGATGTAGGTAACCAATTATATTATGCCATGTATGATTTGCTTAATGCGAGTAACCAATCAAGAATTGGTCTTCGTAGTACACGGAACTAGAATACCTATAATAACTGAGCTATCTGCGCAATAAAGTGACATAACCTGATCACATTGGTCTGCATGTTATTGTCCGGAGCTTCCGCGTCAACATGTACCCATTACCCTTTGTCTTTTCCACGTGACTCCTTGTTAAAAGGGAGTCTCCATCTTCTTTGTATCCACCCTGTAGCCATCCCAGTACTGGAACATGGTGATAAGGTCTCCCCTAAGCCTTTTTGTCTCACAGCTGAACAAACCTGGTTCTCTCATCCTTCCTCACATGGCAGGCTTCCTAGTCCTTTGATCATCTTTGTGGCCTTTCTCTGGACCCTCTCCAGCCTGTCCACATCTTTTTTGTATAGCAGGGACCAAGACTGAAGACAGTATTCCAGGTGTGGCCTGATAAGTGCTGAGTAGAGTGGGATAATGACTTTATCTCTGCTGGTGATGCCCTTGTTGATGCAGCCCAGCATCCTGTTGGCTTTCTTTGCTGCTGCAGCACACTGCTCACTCATATTGAGCTTGTCCACCAAGACACCCAGGTCCCTTTCCACAGATCTGCTCCCCAGCCAGGTAGATCCCAGCCTGTGCTGCACTCCTGGATTCTGTTTTCCCAGCTGCAAGACCTTAGACTTGTCCTTGTTGAGCTGCATAAGGTTCTTGATAACCCACTCTTCTAGCCTATCAGGTCTTCCTGCAGGGAAATGTCCACTTCCCCACTCAGTTTGGTATGACCAGGAGATCCCATCATCCACGTCACTTACAAAGATATTAAACAGCATTGGGCCCAGTATCAATCCCTGAGGGACCCCACTTGTGACAGGTTTCCAGTTTGAAAAGGAGCTATTCACCACCACCCTCTGAGTGTGACCTGTCAGCCAGTTCCCCCACTCACTGCACAGACCACTTGTGTAGACCATAACATATCATCTTCTCCAGGAGGAGGCTGTGGGGAACAGTGTCAAAAGCCTTGGAGAAATCCAGGTAGACAATGTCCACTGCTCACCTCTCATCCACCAAGCAGGTTACTTTGTTGTACAAGGCAATCGGGTTTGTCAAGCACAATTTGCCCTTGGTGAATCCATGCTGGCTTTTCCTAATCACATGCTTCATTTGACTTGTGGAATCCCCCAGGAGGATTTGTTCCATAACTTTCCCAGGAACTAAAGTAAGACTGATGGACCTATCATTTCCTGGATCCTCCTTTAAGCCCTTCTTGTAGATGGGAGTGATATTAGCCTTCCAGTCTTCTGGGACAACCCCCAAACTCCACGACAGAGATTATGGAGAGCGGCCTCGCAACAATGTCAGCCATCTACCTTAACACCCTTGGGTGGATATTGTCAAGGTCCATCAATTTGTAGGGGTCAAGCTCCTGTAATTGTTCACATGCCAACTCTTCCTTCACTGGTGGTGAGTCTGTGTTTGCATCAACCTGGATTGTTGTTCCCAAGGCCTGGGGCCCAACAGTGCTGGGAAAGACAGAGGTGAAGAAAGTGATGACAACTGCCTTTTCAGCATTGTCAGTGACTAATTAACCTCAACTGTTTAACAGCAGACCAATGTTGTCTTTCTGTTTCTGCTTGTTGTTTATGTACCTGAAGAACCCTTTCTTGTCATTTTTGACATCTGTTGTGGTTTAGCTCCAGCTGGCAACAAAGAACTATGTGGTCTTTCACTCACCTCCCACCCTGGAGTGTCAGGATGAGGGGAGAAGTGGAAGAAAAAGGCAAGTCTCGTGGGTTGAGATAAAGACAGTTCAATCTGTCTTTATCAATCAACAGCAAAGGAAAGAGGGAAACAACAACAATAATACTGATAAAGGAATATGCAAAACATGGTTAACATACCACTGCTTACGGACTGGAAGCTGGAAAAGCCCCAGCCTGTTCCCAAGCGGTGATTCCTGCCCCATCCTGGCTATCTCTCCCAGGTATATACTGAGCATGGTGTCCCATGGTATCCAATACCCCTTTGGCTAGTTTGGGTCAGCTGCCCTGGCTGTGTCCTGTCCCAGCTCCTTGTTAAAATTAACCCTATTCCTGCTGGAAGCAGGGCAACATCTCTGGCCAATTTCAATTTGAGCTGAGTTTTTGCTCTTTTAGCTGCATCTCTGCAGCTCTTGTAGTTTCTCAACAGGTATTCATCTGCTTTTCCATTGGTTTTGAGCAGACTCAGAAGCTTACAGTTAAGCCAAGGTAGTCTCTTCTCCGCCTACTGCCCTTACCTTTAAAGGGGGTTGTGGAATAATTACTCAAATGGCCAAAAATACAGTGTTGTTCACATATTAAGGAAAGGTATAAAATCAAAAGGCTTCTAAGGTAGAATACAGCCACAGCTGGCATGTGAAGCATTTAACATCTGCTATTCCCTGTACAATATTGCTTGCGAAGGTACACGGGGAATGGAACGGAATGTGACCTTCCGTGGCCCTACCTTGTGATGTACAGCAGATATGGGAACAAGAAGGTACTATGGAACTGATAAGCTGCCTATTTGCTACCCTGAGCCAACACTTTGTCCAATTTTGATGAAATGCTGTCATTTGTGTGAACGTTGCTCATTATAATGTCATTATAATACCAAAACACACCTCCATCCCAAAGGCTACCCGCCTCCAAGGCGCGACCACTCTTCCTTGAGTCTGCGGCCTGAATTTTTCATAAACTATACCTTTAAATGTGGAATGAGAGAATTTTACACCAATCATAATTAAAGTATTTATGACTAAAGGCACTCAAACTCCACCTTGAAGATAATAAATAGTATAAAAATAGCCCGAAAGAGGGGGGATATCAGGGAAGACACCATCGCAAAGAACTCCATCACTGACTTCTGGGATCAGTCGACGGGCTGAGCCTTTCTTCCCCCTGATAGGGATGCCTTTGGGTAAGACTTAGATTATACCGAGTGTTTCCTCGGGGAACTTAGAAATTTCTCTAGAGACTCTCTCTCCTACATTTATAGCCAGGCTGTATCGCTTATAACTTTGTCGTGCGTTTTGTGTATTTAACAATACTTTCATTTGCATGTGCTTTGCAGACGGTGTATTTATCACCGGCAATCCTAAGAACCTATATATCTGTTGCTTAAATAAACTGCACTGTTTAAGTAGCTAGTCGTTTCTGTTTCTCACTGAACGCGACCAAAGACTCGAGAGTGGCTGTGCTAGTTCATGAGCACGACTAGACTGAAGGTGCAGTCCACTATTAGTGTATCCAAATCGTAACAGTTTAATACATATTAAACACAATTGGACTGATAGTGCTGAATTGGGCATCACTCAGAATTTAAGCCTAGCCGCACCTAGCCTCCCACCTCAGTGAGGAGTCTTAGAACGCAAGGGTGTTTATTTTCTGCCAAAACCGCTTTGCCCCTTTCATGCAACAGGGGTGAACTGTTTTTGTGCTTCCAGGAGAGTGTTCTTGAAAAACTCCCAGCACTTGCTAACTCCTTTATCCTCCATGGAAACTTCCCATGGAATCATTCCCAACTGAGCTCTGAGCAAGCTGAAGTTTGCTCTTCTAAAATTCAAAAAACTTTGTCTTTGTGCTATCCTTCAGCATGGTCTGTAGGATCCCAAACTCCACACTGTCATGATCGCTGCAGCCAAGGCTATCACTAACCGAGATATTACAAAGCAGGTTTTCTTGGTTTGTGAGTAGCAAGTCCAGCAGTGCCTTGCCCCTGGTTGGCACATCTAACATTTGTATGAGGAAGCAGTCCTCTGTGCATTCCAGGAACTTGATGGATGACATGTGAGCTGCTTTATTGTTCTAACCAATGTCTAGGTAGTTGAAGTCACCCATGAGAACCAGGTTCTGTTGACTCGAAGCTTGCTTAAGTGATCCAAATGTCGCTTCGTTGGCCTTATCATCTTAGTCTGGAGGTCAGTAGCAGATGCCTGCTGGTAAGATCCGCCTTGGAGATGACCCCTCTGATCTTGACCCAGAGGCATTCGATAGGGCTTCCACAATCACCATAGCTGACTTGTACACATTCAAGGTTCTCCTTAGCATAGAGCACAACTCCTCCTCCTCTTCCCTGCCTGTCTTTATGAAACAGCCTATAACCATCCCTCCCGATCCTCCAGTCATGGCAGTTGTCCCACCGTGTTTCAGTTATTCCTATGATCTCCTAACTTTCTGACTGGGCATAGAGCTCCAGTTCTTCCTGTTTGTTCCCCAGACTGCGTGTGTTGGTATACATACACTTGAGGTGGTTGGTCTTCTGGTTCTCATCTTGGGAGGCAGCTAAGGGACATTTGTCACTGCTCTGGTTGGCCTGGCTTATTCCCCAGTTACTCGGCCCCTCAAGTCCTTCAGTTTAAAGCCCACCTCACCAAGTTGGCCAGCCTGCTGACAAAGATTCCTTTGCCTCTTCTAGACAGGTGGATCCCATCCCTGTCTAGCAGGCTATAGTTATCAAAGAATGTCCCATTTGTCATAAAACCCTCACAAAGGCACCAGCCACAAAGCCAGAGGTTGATTTAAATTAAACATCTATTTCTGGCTGCACCCTTTCCTCTAACTAGTAAATTGGAAATGACATGGTTTGAGGTAAAACAGAACATACTTTCTGTTCAGTAATTTTACTTCTTAGCTAGACCTCTTATAACTCTCTGAAATTAACATCGTGTTGTGTCTAAAATGGTTCATTCAGAGTGATAAGACAGTTTGTGACAAGGAATGGTATGCAGAGAGGCTCTTGCTTATACTTATTTCTGTAACAACCAAGGTCACCTAATTTCATTATTTGTCCCGCTGGAGGGTCGGAAGTGGAAAAGCGTAGAGGGGTCCCACCTGCAGGGAGGAGAGGACAGGACAGGTGACTAAAATTGACCAGCAGGGGTATTCCATCCCATCTGCCCCATGCTCAGTATAAAAGCTGAGGGATCAAAGGGCCAGCTCTCTTCCTTCAATGGCTGATGTCCGAGGATGACCGTCTGTTCATCTTGCCTTTGATCCTGATCCGTATGTTCCTGACTCCATCTGTGGAACGCAGTTCCCACCCATTGCTGAGTCCAGTCTGGGACTTCCCCAGTGCCTGCCAGTGACATCATCCTGGGAGCTTAATACCGTTTTGTATATACTGTATCTATTTTCATTAATTTCCTTTTTATTTTATTATTAATATTTCATTAAAGTAGTTTAGTTTCTTCTAAACTTGTAAATCTCTTTATCTCTCCTCCTCCTCTCCATGTACAAGAGGCTGGGGGGGAGCACGTGTCGCCGCCCACTGACTAATTTGGATAAAACCACGACAGGAAGAAAAGATAACTTGAGCACCAGTACTTTTTGCTTGCACTCCAAGGGTTTTGTAGTCTTCCTTGATTCTGCTCAGGTTCTGGCTTGTGGTGTCATTTGTGCTCACATGACAGAGTATCAATGGATAGTAGTCTGTATTCTTGATGAGTTGTGGCACTCTCTCGGCATCATCTCAGACCTAGCTCCTGGAAGGCAGCATACCTCTTGTGACTCCTTGTCAGGCCAGCAGATGGGTGCCTCAGTGACCCTTAACAGAGAGTCATCTTACATTGTATGTCCCACTTAGGTCAGTGAAACAAACTTCTACTGACATCAGAAAATAATTGCTGAAGTTTCATTGTCTGAAAACATCTATTAACTGTATCAGACTGCCTCTTTGGCTAGCCAGCTCATAGATTCTGTTGTTAATGTTGATGCTATGCAGAGTAGAACTGTACCCTGTGCAGATTGCCTTATTAATTCTGTTCAGACCTTACCTTCCAAAAATCAGTGCGGTGTTGTTTTCTCATCTCTAACCAAATATTCATCATTAATCTACTTTGGAATACAGCATGGTTTGTGACACAACAGTAATATATCTGACATAAGCAATCAGGTAAGACATTATTGTAAGGCAAGCAGGACAGAGAAACAATTTTAAAAATTAATAAGGGAATAAAATATGTCCATTTTATATATTTGTTTTTCTTTAAATGGTTTAGAAAGAAATTGTTTTCCATTTCAAGAAATCTCTTGCATATTGCTTGTAATATAACTGCAGCAGTGTGAACTGCCATTGTTCTATCAAGGCAAAAATGCTAAAGCTATGGTTTTTGACTTTTTGGAGTACTTTTACTTCTACATGGAGAACTAATTAAGCAATAGCGGATGATCCAGTTCAGAAATATATATGAATTAGATATATTCATATTCAGCCTAATAGTGAATTTGGAGTCCAATATGAAGCTCAATTTTTTTACTAACCAGGGATAAACAGCTGATTTAATAATTAATGTTTTTGTCATTCTAAGCAAGGGGGTTTTGGTTAGTGTTTCCCTTTCTTGGTATTTGTCAACTTAAAGTTGATACTCTTGGCCTTGAAAATAATACTTTTTCCAATTTTTTTGACTTTTCTCTTGAGAATACAGGCAGTTATAGGCACCCAGAATAAGGATAGATTCTACTTTTAGATATATCTGCAAATTTTCATTTTGGAGTTAGTTACTATATGACGTACCTTCCTTTGAGAAAAGTGGATGCAAGGTAAACAGGAAGCTTTTATGCATCCACAGCAATGACAACTCATGCAAAAAATATCAACTATTGACTTCAGTGGTGTTACGCTGATTTATATGGGCTGAGAATCAGTTGTATGATGTTATAGCAAAATGACAGTCTTACATCATGCATTCTCTGAGTAGTCTCTTCTGAATGCGTTTATTGTATTTTATGTTTCCCTTCATTTCTGTGTATTACACATGGTAAACTTTTATTTTCTGAGGAAAGAAACATCAAAACAGTAGCTGGTGAGAGGAAATGACAAATGACAGAGATACTGTCTCTTCTTGCACTTTTAAAAAGTCTTTTGTCATACAGGTGTTTGGAGATCATTTGAAAACTAGTGGGTTTCCTGTGGGTATCAACATAAAAGCTATATGATTATAAAGTGCTTCTAATCTGGGAGACTTGAACCCCAACCTGAGTATTTTTTGTTTAATTTTTGTGGCAAAGATTACTTGGCAATATTTACTTGCCCCAGTAAATTATTGCCCACTCATGAATAGAAATTATTACAATGAAATTTGAGTTCATTGAAAACAGAAGTTTAAGTTCAGACCCAGTTAAAAACAGCATATACAGGAATGAACTCTGGAAAAAGTGATTCAGTAAAGTTCATCAAATTTTACATGCAACTACTTTTTTTTTATATGAAAACTTCTCCTTTTATATATGGAGAATAGCTGTAGCCATAAATGGATTCACAGGGAAAAGTAATCCTAGGACAAACACATATGATACTTCTGCTTCATATTCTTCCAGCCTTTGTTTTTAGCTGGAAGACTTCCTCAGCCTGGTATGCTTATGCTAGGTTTGACATATATATTATTATATCAAAGTCATTTATCACTTGCCAAATACTTCTAGGGAAAAAAAAAAACCACAAGCAAAAAAATCCCACACGTGATAAAAACAAGACAGAGGTGAGCATCTGGTTCCATAAATCAGGATGGTTTGTTCTTGAACAGATCCTTCTAGTGCAACTTCTGTGAATCACTGTCATGCAATGTTATTGACATGATATTTTGCCTTTGGCTCCTCCAGTAAAGCAGACAAATTTTCATCACCCTTATCCAGACCTATTCATTTACCCACAACTCATGGAAGATTAGTTAAAACACCCAAAATGATAACCCAGCAGAATTTGTAAGGGCTTGTTTATGCCCAAAGTTTTTCAAGGACTCATGTAATTTCTGCAGAGCTTTTTACCTCTGCTTCAGAAGAATAGGAAATGTACCCTGTACATGGTGATGCATCTGGAAGTACTTCTTCAGACAGTGTGTCTTGTGAAAGATGTCTCCTTTTCTCTTCCCTCTGTGGAAAGTATGACTCAGTTTGCGCAGCAGCTGTGGCTGCAACCTGCTTTCGCAAATCAGCAAAACAACACTAAACTACTGTCATTTCTGTCAAGGAGCTGGTGTCTTGCCAGTGCTGTTGTTTCGTGTCTCTGTGCTTTGTAAGATCTTGACACATACTGCTTTGAGGATATGGAAATCATCTTGCTGTTCAGGGGTCTCATTTGGTAAGTGGGATGGATGAAGTCTGACCAAAAAGAAATATTTTACTCTAAATGTCAGTCGTGCCGTATATTCCTAAAGGAAAACATGATGCTTAAACTGACTGCCTGCTGAGATTTAGGTGAGCTCATGGAAGAGAACTTCGGATTTGAAATAAATGCCAAGGGGGATGTGTGTTGGGGAGAAAAGGGTATGTAAGCTTGGCTTTTTGCCCATTGCATAGCTTTCTGTGACAAATATAAGATTTCTTGGAAATGGTGTGATCACTGAAGGAAGCTAGTATTAATGAGTTCCAGCCCCTGGTCTCTGAACTTTCCATCTGAGTTTGGTAACATAAGTTCTCTGAGCTTTATCTTACTTAACAAGCAGAAGACTGATTTTAAAAGTCTGTTTTGATTTAAAATAGAAGGAAGTTTTCCTTTGTTTTTATGGTACTTTGAAGATGAAATACACATGATTTCTCAGATCTGTTTGTCTGTTTCCCCCTTATTCCTACTACTTCAGTTGCTGTTGTCTACTGTCTAATACGTTGCAGTAAATGCTGTTTTCAAAGATTAAGGTTTTTTGCACTTTGGTGTTTGCCTTTTCCTATGTTAGAGTAGATTTATACACCTCTAGAAGTGTGTTGAAGGAATCCTGTGTTTATACCTGGTTGAAAAGATAATGCTTTGCAAAAGATAATTTTTTTCAGTACTGTTTTCATACACCAGTAACAACATTTGAATTCAGTTTATTGACTATCAAGCTAGGGTAATAGTGGAAGTGAATAACTAAATTCCTTTTTAAAACTAGGAACTGGTAAATGCAATAAAACCTTTTTGGGACATGGTGTTTGCCATGGCAGCAGGATGGACTTGGTGCATAAAAGGTGTTAGCCAGCTCCAGGCTCCTTTTTTCTTGTGGGGGAAGAAGGGTGTATTCAAGTCGATTGTTCAAAGGGAAGACTTAACACCCTAAATCAGTATACATTTTGGCAAGATAAATTGGTGGTAAAAAGAGGGAGTAGATATTTCTGGATATAGTTCAATTGTTTGCAGCTGCATTAGGATGCAATTTTCAGAAAAAAAAATATCAAATAATGAGTGTCATGGTTTAAGTCAATCACTAAGTACTTGTGACTGAAAATAAATTTTCTCTGTGGACAAGTTGTATCTTATTTGTTCATGATGATGCTTCTTGTACCTCCTCTCCAAATGTAAAATGTTGCACTAATTTGTATTGGAAACTATCGCACATGGTGGGGAAGAATTTGGTAGTTCTTGTGTTTCTAATCATCGTGAAAGGGTAGTTGAAGAGTTAGAGTTTGAGTGCAGGAGATAAAGGGCATCCAACACTGTGTACTTACTTTCTATCTAGAGAGCCTATATTATCATATTAGATGTTTTGTAGTGTTTTGTCTGTCTTGTAACATGTAGTGGAGGGAAGGGGGTTCTTTGTGCTGTTTTTAGGTGATTGTCTCTGCTATTGTTCTTTCGGAATAATTTCATTTCGGGAGGCAAGGATAACAAGTGTCCCACTGCATTCCTATGCAGATTCTCATATATACTGGTTATTTTTTCCCCTCTTTAGCTACTTGAACCTGAGTAAGTGTTATTACGCAACTGATTGTTTTCTTTGCTGTATTCTATGATTTTATTATAATACTTAGCTGGAATATTTAGATTATTTTAGTGAATAGCAATGAAAAAAGGTACCACTTGAAAAGGGGAAGCTGGCAAAGTGTGGGAAGATGTTTTGGTATACACATGCATATATTTTACTAGGATGTGTGAATCTTCATCTTTACCAAACCTGTGTGATTTTTTTGCATATTAACCACTGCTGAATGCAGAAGAAATGGTAGGATATGTTTTGTGATGGATTTGCACTTAGTCCTATGAAAAGGTGGGCCTTGGGCATTCAATATTACAGGCAACAGACTGTAATCTTATGACATGGGTGTTTTCTCTATATAAAAGACATAGAAAGATATCTTATGAAAGATAAATCGTGATATTGTTTCCAATTTTCTACAAAGTTCTCCACAAAGAAATTCTGTTTACCTTCCTTCCTTTCTATGATTCTTGTACTTTTGTAAGATGTTCTTTGTCTTATTTCTATATTAACAAGTCTGTGTTTGTCCTCCAGTGAGGTGAACTGCTATTTCCATTGCAGATTGTTTTTCTTCTAGAAGTCTATATCTGCTTCATGACTTTCTTTGACTCTGTTGATGAGAGGAAGTTTGATATGTATTACTATATTGATCTTTTTTTCTGAAATTAACACAAATGAACTGAAAAACAATCCCTGGACTTGAGGAAATAACAAGTGGAAAATGCTTTTCTCCTATAAAAGTACATTATTTAAAAATTGATACTTCTAAAAATTGTTGTTTTCATGTGTTGGGTTTTTTTTCTATTCTTGCCCCCTTGATTTGAAATAAAATACATTATAAATTTATGTGAAATACATCTCAGTCCCCTTTTCTGCTCTCTAGTATTATGATGGATGCATCCCCCCATTAATTCCTTTGAATCAAGTGTTGTGCTTGTATGTATAAGCACATACTTATTTGTTTGATAAAATAGAAACATTCCAATAAAAGTTGATTGTAGTAGCATTTTAATATTACTAAACTCTTCCTTTTTATAGAAGGAAAGATTATATTCACACTATATATCTCTGCAAGAAACACTACAAGTGAGATTATGTCTTTAAAGTATTTGCTTTATATAGTTATCCTGCGTGCCTCTTATTTCTGTTACGTTTAGGTTGTCAAGAATTTCAAGGACATGTATGGCTGGTCCATTTTTTTCTCAGTTTTCTTATTTTTAAATTAATTATAATTTAGACTTTGGTATTCTAGAATTTAATCTTAGCAAATAATTGAGCATTTGACTAATGTAACTGGGAGTTTCTGGAAGTCCTTAAAAGTTAGAAAAGCATGTTGTGGGAATGGGTTGAGTATAGCTGGTATCTACCTTGGGAATCCAAATGGACTAGGTGACTTCTTTTCTGGGCATTTTGGCTATGATTCTATTTAATATGAAGAATTATTGTAATTATATTAACATTTAGGTATCCCGTCA
The DNA here is from genome assembly GCA_008658365.1 of Alca torda. Taxonomy (NCBI): domain Eukaryota; kingdom Metazoa; phylum Chordata; class Aves; order Charadriiformes; family Alcidae; genus Alca; species Alca torda. The sequence goes on from CM018084.1 coordinate 23,293,172, forward strand.
AAAGACATCTGAAGTCACATTTTTCTATGAATTATCCTCCATTTTTAAAATTCAGAAATCCTGTTTCATTTCAGCATACCATGTTGCTGATGAGCACTCTTAATGGAGGGAGCATGGCATCCATATTTTGGGCATAGGGATACAGGATCAGGCCATACTGCTGAGTTTGTCTTCACCCAGTTCATGAGTCCTTTCAACATATTGCAGCTTTTTCTACTCTCCTGAGTCCCTCTAGAACTGTCACAGACTTCCATAGAAAGAATAATTAATTATCACAAATTCAGTCATATAATAAAATAAGATGCCTGTGGGTATATTCCAATCACAATAAAAGAGGTAACACAAGTATCTAAAGATATTAAAATAATTGTATTAAAACACAGTATATACCTGCGCCTTAAATATAATACAGTGTAAACTGAATAAAATAACAGTCAATTCACTGAGTACCACCTATAACTTAATCCATTGATTACAATCCTCTATGTATTTTCAATGATTAGATAAATAGCATGAAAATATGTCTATTTTAATCAAAAGTAGTAATAGTAATTTAAAATCGTATTCAAAATTATCTTGCATCATATATGATACAGAAGTTCAGTACTTCTCTGAGGTATGCTGTGTGTGATAGAAATGCTGTAGAGGAAAGACCCCAGATTTGATCTTAAAAAGGCAAAACATATTTAGAAGGTACTTGCAAAGCATGTATGAAGTATAATATAAATATCACCTTGGTTTGTTCTGGAAGCGTGCAGCGTCAACCCTATTCAGTCATCTGGCATATACCTTAACACGAGTGACTTATTTTAACATAAATTCATATACCCAGCATGGAAATTTCATAGCATATGCATAGGTCAGCAATACCAACCCTTCAACAAATGGTCTCATCTGCCTATAGTTTTATTTCTAGAACTTTGTGTCATGTTGCTGCAACCTGTGAAATTCCCCCTTTGCAAATATTTAAGCCCAATCCTGCTAAAGTATAGCAGGATTCTGTTTAATTATGTCTTTGGCAAATGAAGGAATAAAATTCAGCTTCTTTTACATAGGATAACTTTTTGTAGGATTGTTTCTGGTACAGACCTACAATCATTGAGTAATGTGTGGAGATGGTGTGGAGATGTATGTATTATAGAGATGGTATGGAGACATCCAGCAGCTGATTCATATCAGTGTTGATTCTTTTAGTTGGTACTTCACTCTTTCTTACTATCCTTCTCAAGCAAGCATATAGCAGTAGATCTGGAAGCATAAATCGATATGGAGGTCCATATCAAGGTCAGAATACTTCAATTACTTCTCTGAAATGCTCATTTTGTGCTAACAATTGTGCTGCCTGAACAATTTGCAACTTCAGGTTGAGGCTAAAGCATGCCATTTATTTTGTCAAAGGTGAGATGATGTGATGCTCTGGAAAGACAGGGGAACCTGGAGATGAGATGTAATTATAACTGCAGCGTATTTCAGTAACAGTGGTGGGAACTGTCACTTTTAGCAGAATGATGAGTTATATTTTTGTTTCTTGCCCACAGTATCTAGGAACACGTTTGCTTATTGTAGCAAGCTAAGCCATGTCCCTTTTGTAATTTGGGACCACCAAGAAGAATACTACCAGCCTGTGTGGCCCACGCAGGGACTCCATGCAGTCTTTTTCCCATCAGGGTATCTAATCTGCTGTAAGTCCTTTCTGTTTCCTCTTTTGTAGGCATGATAAAGTCTTGGGAGGTTACTTAAAAGTTTCAAAGTTACAATTAAGATCTCAAACCTTTTGGAGTAAAACATAACTTTTTGTTGATCTCAATGCTTTGTATGATAAGGCAAAAGTAAATACCATATTGCTTAAACTGAAATAAATTATAAAATGGATGGGGAAGAATTAAATGAATTCTAGTGTAAATATTCCTATAATTCCAAGGAAGCTTTTATTTTACCTGCTGTCTCTATCAACTAAATGCTGTTTCCTACTGCAGAAAACCTTTTTGTAGTTCTGTACCATTCATAACAATAAATGATTTGCTAAAGACCAAGAACAAATCAGAAGGGAGGAGTTTAAGTAGTAAGTATTTGTGAAGTGTATGGGCTTTCTTGTGCCTTACTAGTTAAAATGTGTGCTGTTTCAGATTAACATAAAATGCAGGCTCTGCATTGGGAGAAGCTGTTTAAAGAAAGCTCATTTTTTTCTCTGATATTGAGGGTGTAGAAGTAGGTGAAGACTGATCAAGAATAATTCGTTATGAATATTTTATCCATGAAGGAGTTTTCGGTGTAAAAATAAGATGACAGAGGTGGAAATTGATGAAAGTAGCATAGGAGCAATAGGAAAGAGGGGAAAAAACCCAAACCAACATACCCTCCCATTTCTATTGTGGAAAAAGAACGTGAGCATGATGCTATAAGTTAGGGAAATATGCCCTTTAACATCTGCATAGAGTTTGCCCATATTTCGAGTTCTGCATTTTCCCATTCTCTAAATAACAGTTGTTTTGTCTGTTGGCCACTACCCACGATAAAGATAAATACAGAAAAACATCCACCAGAGGGGAATGATATTTAGTTCTCTAGATATAAATTTATCTCTTTTTTTGAGATTACTTTTTCTTCCATTTCCTACTGGTCCACTGGATGGCTCTCCGATCACTTACATGCTGTACCCAGGCATTTCTCTGTAGTATGATCATTTGCTTAACATCGTACCAATACCTTTGCTTCTCAGTGTTGAGGGAAAATACTGCTAATTTCAGCAGCAGAAACAATTAATCAAACAGCATTTCTATACCAAGACCAGTGGCATAGAGAAGTGTATAACCAGGACTGCTTTGAAGGGCCAAGCCTCGATCCCTCCTGGGCAGCTGTTGTTTTATACCATCTGGAAATTTCTTTGAGGAACAGCACAAAGAGCTGAAAAGGGGTTTAGTGGGTTTATAGGGGCTTCATTATTCAGAATGGGTCTAGTTTATGCACACATCTGGGCCTATGGATGAGAATGATTCTGCTCATCTTTTCAAGTAGGGTTTTCTGCCAGGATCTGGGCATCCCATGTCCCAGCAAACCATAACAGTATGTAATTTTGCTATTTAAGATAAAACTGTCCTACACTGTTTGAGAGGATGTTTCACTGGTGTTAATGTCAGTATTAAACAGCTTGCTTGGTAAGAGGGGTTTGCAGGCTTGGCCTCATGCCTTGCATATACATATATATATATATATATATACACACATATATATATATGCGCAGTAGATATACTCAGTGTCAGATGTACTGCAGTGTCCCCAGTGTGAAGATCCACAGTTTTGGTAGGAAATGTCGATAGCAGAGAAATGCATTCCCAGGCAGGTCCAGGCCTGACTCAGACAGACATGACTCCGGTTTCTACATTCTCAATATTTGTGTTCTTGAGGTTTTCTCTTTGAAGAGAAATGGCAAAACAAACAGATGCAATGTAATCTGCACTCTGCAAAATTCATGTTGTATCTTAAAAAGATATCTAGAGGGGAAGTAAATCCAAAAGGCCAATGATGCTGTAGTCAGATAAAACTGAAGAAAGAAAGAGCTTTTTATAGCTGTCTTTTCCTATAAATCACTGACTTCCTCTCCTTGGGAGACTGTCGGTGTAAAACCCAAGAATTTCTTGGCATTACTCAAATCAAAGGAGACCTAGTTTATATTCCCAGAACTGTGAAGAACAGAGCTGGGAAGTGTTTCATTTCTGCACCAAAGCAGAATAAGCTGCTTCAAAAAAAAAAAATCATATACATTCACAAATTAGTATAGCACTATGTAGTGGCACTACTATAAATTGTATCACAGGGAACTACTGCTTTAGTGCAGTCTCTTTAGAAAAAGACTTGGTGCATAACCATTGTGGTGAATGAAGTTAAATCCAGTTGGTGGCCAGTCATGAGAGGTGTTCCCCAGGGCTCTGTATTGGGGCCAATTCTCTTTAATCTTTATCAACAATCTGAACAAGGGGAACGAGCGCACCCTCAGTCAGTTTGCAGATGACACCAAGCTGGGGGGGAGCATTGATCTCCTTGAGGGTAGAAAGACTCTGCAGAGGGATCTGGACAGGCTGGATTGATAGGCTGAGGCCAATGATATAAGGCTAATAAGGTTCAATAAGGCCAAGTGCCAGGTCCTGCACTTGTGTCAAAACAACCCCAGCTTGGGGAAGAGTGACTGGAAAGCTTCTTGGCAGAAAAGGACCTGGGGGTGTTGGTCTACAGCCGGCTGAACATGAGCCAGGTGGCCAAGAAGACCAACAGCATCCTGGCTTGCATCAGAAATAGTGTGGCCAACAGGAGTAGGGAAGTGATTGTACCTCTGTACTCGTCACTGAGGATGCTGCACCTCAAGTACCGTGTTCAGTTTTGGGCCTCTCACTACAAAAAAGACATTGAGATACTGAAGCATGTTCAGAGAAGAGCAACAAGGCTGGGGAGGAGCAAGTTTTATGAGGAGCAGCTGAGGCAACTGGGGTTGTTTACCCTAGAGAAAAGGAGGCTGAGGGGGGACCTTATTGCTCTCTACAACCACCTGAAGGGAGGTTGTACCAAGGTGGGTGTTGGTCTCTTCTCCCAAGTAACAAGCAATAGGACAAGAGGAAATGACCTCAAGTTGTGCCAGGGGAATGTTTAGGATGGATATTAGGAAAAATTTCTTCACTGAAAGGGTTGTCAAGCATTGGAAGAGTCTGCCTGGGGAAGCGGTTGAGTCACCATCCCTGAAGGTATTTAAAAGATGTGTAGTTGTAGTGCTGAGGGACATGGTTTTGTGGTGGACTTGGCAGTGCTAGGTTAATAGTCAGACTTGATGATCTCTTCCAACCAAAACAACTCTACGGTTCTGTAACAAATCCTTCATTTCTCTATGGTTTTGCTTGAGCTGTGTCTGCTCTGTGTTAGCAAGGTCAGAGAGGATGTGAATGGTATACCAGCCATCTGCATTACTGAACTGTAAGGCCAGGTTTTTGGCTTTCTTTTGGATCATTCCCTCCAGTCCTTGCTAGAACAAAGATTGGGAACAGTCCAGGGCATATGGTGCTCCAGGGACTGCTCCCTAAAAGCTGTGTGTCTGGGATGCCATCAGGTTTGCTTTCTTCCAGCATTGACTAGGCAGGCCTTGTGCCTTGAGTGCTACCATATCAGTGGGCTGGTTAGCTTTTGTTAGCTGTGCCTTCCTCTGGTTTTAGTTCTACTCTGAATATTTTCCTCCATAAAACCTTTTACCTGTGAGACTCAGAAAGTGGAAATTTGTGGAGTTCATCTAGTTTAAAAGTGAAGGAAGCTGGACTAGTGGAACCATGTGGCTGCCATGCAGTAAATGGATTATTTAATCATTTAGTGCAGTCAAGTAGTCTATTTAAGTCTATTTATAACTTTTTTAGAAGTATTCAGTAGTTTTCCCTAATTGCTAAACAGTCTGAAAATAGTTCCAAGGTCCTGAATGATAGAAACTCTTCTAATTAGTGAGACAACATTCTTTCCTTGTCTCAGCAAAATTCACTTCAGGATTCTGTTAAGTTCTTCGCACCAAAGTGTGCTGCAAAAAAAGATTTTCCAGAAATCAGCAAAGGTCTACTTATTGCTTTTTTTTTTTTTTCTCCTGCCCATGAGAGATGGGTGGAAGTATTGTCTGTGGGGTGAAGACTGTATAAACTATCTGTCTGAAGCAGACTATCAAGATTGCTGATAAAACCAAGGTCCATTGCTCCATCTCTCCAGTGCAATCCCTCTTAGAGTTTTATGCTTAGAGCACCATCTGCTGCTCAGGAAGATATCCCACTATTCTACTGTACAGCACTTGTCTGTTTTCTGGGTAATCTCCAGACAATTCATGCAAACACCAGGCAATATATTGCAATCATTATCACATGAAGATAGGTTAGCATTAGCCACAAGAATATATTTTATTTCAAACTATCTATACCTTGATAACTTCAAGACAAAATCCAACTCCATTTCTCAGATTTGACAAACACTCTGAACGAACAATTTTTTTTCTCTTTCATGTTAGGTGTCTCCAGTATTTCTGACTGTTACAGAAACTTTAAATTGCTGACCAAAAGATGAATGTTTCATAGTTCTAAACTAAGGCCCAGAAGCAGAAGTGATGATTAAAACATACATATCAGTTGACTATCTAAACACTTTAATTTTTAATGCATTAAGACATTGAAGAAGTAAAAGACTTTCCTAGTTCTAGAAAGAATGATAATCACAAAAGTGATTTATGTCTTCTGTCTTCAAGTGTTTTGTCTAAGCTAAGGTCATGAAGGAGATGAACAGTAAGAAGGCCTGTTTAGGCCCTCGGACTACTACCCACTGTTGCTCTTTCACGTGGGTGGTGATGAGGTGGCAACACATAGCCCAAGAACAATCAAAACAGAATTCAGAGCCTTGGAAAGGTTAATAAGGGAGCCTGGAGTGCAGATTATCTTTTCTTCTGTTCTCCCAGTTACAGGCAGGGACTCTGAAAGAAACCGATGTGTGCAGTCTGTGAATACATGGCTCCGTGGCTGGTGTCACTGCCAGTTTGGGGGTTCTTGACAATGGAATGGCCTACATGGCACCAGGCTTGTTGGCGTTGGATGGGGATCATCTTTCTGAAAGGGGGAAGAGGGTGTTTCCTCATGAGCTAGTGGGGCTTATTGACTGAGTTTTAAATGAGGCTTGTTGGGGCAGGGGGATATTACCTGGCTTGCCTGTGACAAGCCAAGAGATGATGCTCCAAGGTCTGAGGGGTGGGTCACTAGCGAAGGCCCTCAACCTGTTTCTCCGAGATGTGCTGGGTACGCTGCAGCATACTCAAAGTCTTCTGGGGACGAGCCAGGGGCTCCTGAGGCAATAGGAACTGGGAAGTTACAGATAAAACACCTCAAAAGAAGACCACCTGAAGATCAGCATGAAGGAAATGGAGCCACTCCAGCCAGTAAGTCAGCTTCATCAGGTGCCCAGCTGAAGTGCCTTTATGCAAATGCACGTAGCATGGGAAACAAGCAAGAGGAGTTAGAGATGCGCGCATGCCTCCAGGGCTATGATCTCATTGGCATCACAGATACGTGGTGGGATGGCTTTTATGATCGGAGCATTGGAAGGGAAGGATACAGACTCTTCAGGAAGAACAGGCTGGGAAGACAAGGAAGGGGTATTGCCCGCTATGTAAATGTACAGCTGGAGTCCATGGAGCTCCACCTGGGGATGGATGAAGACCCAACGTAGAGCTTATGGGTCAAAATTAAAGGGAACACAGGGGCAGGGGACATTACGGTAGAGGTCTGCTACAGGCCACCTGATGAGGATGATGGAGCGAATGAGGCCCTCCATAGACAGATAGGAGCAGCATTGCATTCAGAGACCCTGGTCCTCATGGGGGACTTCAACCACCCCAGTATCTGTTGGAAGGACAACACAGCAAGGCACAAGAAATCCAGGAAGTTCTCGGAATGTGTTGGTGACAACTTTCTTCTTTAAATGGTAGAGGAGCCAACGAGGAGGGGAACTATGCTGGACCTTGCCTTTACCAACAAGGAGGGACTGGTGAGGAGTGTCAAGCTCAAGGGTAGCCTCGGCTGCAGTGATCATGAAATGGTAGAATTCAAGATCCTTTGGGCAGCGACGAGGGCACGCAGCAAGCTCACTACCCTGGACTTCAAGAGAGAAGACTTTGGCCTCTTGAGGGACCTGCTTGGCAGGATGACATGGGAAAAAGTACTGGAGGGGAGAGGGGCCCAAGAAAGCTGGTTAGTGTTCAAGGATCACCTACTCCAAGCTCAGGAGCGATGCATTCCAAGAAAGAAGAAGTGAGGCAAAAATGCCAAGAGCCCTGCATGGATTAACAAAGAGCTCCTGGACAAGCTCAAAAGCAAAAATGAGGTCTACAGAGAGTGGAATCAAGGATGAGTTGACTGAGTGGAATACAGAGAAAATGTCCGAGTGGCAGGAACCAGATTAGGCAAGCTACAGCCCAGAATTAAATCTCTCTAGGGACATCAAGGATAACAAGCTACAAGTACATCAGGGGTAAAGGCAGCACTAGGGAAGACGTGGGACCTCTCTGGAAGGAAACAGGAGACCTGGTCACCCAGGATATGGAGAAGGCTGAGGTAGTGAATTGCTTTTTTGCATCAGTCTTCACTGGCAAGGGCTCCAACCACACTGCCCAAGTTGCAGAATGCAAAGGCAGGGTCTATGAGAATGAAGAACCGCCCACTGTAGGAGAAGATCAGATTCAAGATCATCTGAGAAATCTGAAGGTGCAAAAGTCCATGGGACCGGATGAAATCCATCCATGGGTCCTGAGGGAACTGGTGGATGAAGTCGCTGAGCCGCTTTCCATCATATTTGAAAAGTTGTGGCAGTCTCGTGAAGTTCCTGCTGATTGGAAAAGGGGAAACATAAACCCAATTTTCAAACAGGAAAAAAAAGGAAGACCCGGGGAACTACAGACCGGTCAGTCTCACCTCTGTGTCTGGCAAGACCGTGGAGCAGATCCTTCTGGAATCTCTGCTAAGGCACATGGAAAATAAGGAGGTGATTGGTGACAGCCAACGTGGCTTCACCAAAGGCAAGTCATGCCTGACAAATTTGGTGGCCTTCTATGATGTTGCCACAGCACTGGTTGATAAGGGGACAGCTACCGATGTCATCCGCCGGGACCTGTGCAAAGCGTTTGACACTGTGCCACACCACATCCTGGTCATTAAATTGGAAAGGCATGGATTTGATGGATGGACCACTCGGTGGATAAGGAACTGGCTAGATGGCTGCACTCAAAGGGTTGCGGTCAACGGCTCAATGTCCATGTGGAATCCAGTGATAAGTGGTGTTCCTCAGGGGTCAGTACTGGCACCAGTGCTGTTTAACATCTTTGTCAGTGACATGGACAGTGGGATTGAGGGCACCCTCAGCAAGGTTGCCGATGACACCAAGCTGTGTGGAGTGGTCAACACACTGGAGGGAAGGGATGCCATCCAGAGGGACCTGGACAGGCTTGAGAGGTGGGCCTGTGCAAACCTCATGAAGTTCAACCAGGCCAAGTGCAAGGTCCTGCACCTGGGTCATGGCAATCCCAAGCACAAATACAGGCTGGGCAGAGAATGGCTTGAGAGCAGCCCTGAGGAGAAGGACTTGGGGGTGCTGGTGGATGAGAAGCTCAACACGAGCAGGCAATGTGCACTTGCACCCCAGAAAGCCAACCTCATCCTGGGCTGCATCAAAAGAAGCATGGCCAGCAGGTCGAGGGAGGTGATTCTGCCCCTCTACTCTGCTCTCATGAGACCCTACCCGGAGTACCTCAGCACAAGAAGGACATGGACCTGTTGGAATGGGTCCAGCAGAGGGCCACAGAGATGATCAGAGGGCTGGAGCACCTATGCTATGGGGACAGGCTGAAAGAGTTGGGGTTGTTCAGCCTGGAGAAGAGAAGGCTCCGGGGAGACCTTATAGCAGCATTCCCATACCTAAAAGGGGCCTACAGGAGAGATGGAGAGGGACTCTTCATCAGGGAGTGTAATGATAGGTCAAGGGGTAACGGTTTCAAACTGAAAGAGGATAGATTTAGATTGGATATTAGGAAGAAATTCTTTACTGTGAGGGTGGAGAGGCACTGGAACAGGTTGCCCAGGGAAGCTGTGGGTGTCGCATCCCTGGAAGTGTTCAAGGCCAGGCTGGATGAGGCTTTGAGCAGCCTAGTCCAGTGGGAGGTGTCCCTGCCTAGTTGTCCCTGCCAACTAGTTCCCTAGTTGGAACTAGATGATCTCTAAGGTCCCTTCCAACCCAAACCATTCTATGATTCTATGATTCTAAGCATAAGCCGTAATGAGAAAAGCAGTAAAATATTTTCTTATCGGGGACTAAAGACATGATCATAACAAAATTAAAAAAAATATATATAATTTTCTTCCCTAGTTTCAGTTACTCTTCATTCATTTACATTTTAACAATTTAATATTTGTTAAGATTTATTTTTGATCTGGTACTTTATCTCATACTACTCTGGCAGTGGTAATCTGAACTGGAATAAATTTTCAATTAACTAATATATTGGTAATAACTTCTTAGACTGATAAGCAAAACAAGAATAAGATTATTATAGATTGATTTTAAATTATGTAAGCATAAACCTATAGAAAACCATTAATATGAAAGAAATGAGGATAATATTGTGCCTATGTACCATAACTGATAATTAGAGCAAATACAATTCTTCTTTCTAGCTAAGAAAAATCTTAAGGGGTATTTAGAAATAATGATCTGCTTCTATTGGTTCATATTAAACAGACATGCATACCCACATTTTTTTACACATGTATCTGTCTCATCTTATGCAGACACACATATGTTAATTGTATATATAAGAAATCCATATTAACATCTCTGAGTGACAATTATATGTTTGTCTATGATTGTTATCATCTTTCTTTACTCTGTTAGACTGAAATCATTCTATTTCTATTTGTATCTACTATTGCAGTGCTTACAAAGGGAGCAATCAGATTTTGGCCTAGAGACATAACATTGCTGTTTTAAATGCTTTTCTCCCACAAAACCTAGATCTTTATTTCTCTTTTCTAATATGAGATACTAAAATATCTATTTTAATGTGTATACCTCTTCTCCTTTTCATCTGTACAAACTTAACTGGTCAAAGGAACAAGAAAATGCAAAACAGAAGGAAAGAAGAATTTTAGATTTTTTTACCTAAAAGATTATTAAAAAATAAACTAGAAAAATTATTTTGGTAAGATATGTATACTGGATATATTTCTTACGATAGGTGGTTTATAAAATATTATAATAGTCTTTTTTTTTAGATTTTAAAAAGTCTTAATCTGAGAAGATCTGAACGCTTTATTTGCTTTAAATTAGTTCTAGGTATTTAAAGCTTTATATATATATATATATATATATTTATATTAAAGGATATATATTAAAGGATACTCTATTTCCAGAATTTTAGGAAGAATATTTGTTGAAATATTCAGTGCTATATAGCCCTGAGCGGTATGTGAGTGTGAGGAAGAGAATCCTGAAGAGAGGGAGATCAGAGATTTCTGTATCATACAAAGGAAGAAAATGTGTTAAAGTTTTAATTTCAAAAACTTTCCAGGGCAGCAAGTCAATCTTTGTAGTGGAGGGAAAAGGGACAGGCAGGAGAGAAGGTTAAGTTGATAGTTGCAGCTGACCTCAGAGACAGTGGGTTTTCCATGGCCAAGCCATAACACAAAGGTATTCTTCATAACAGGTAGAAGAGATTTCTAACATAGTCATCAAGAAGTTAAGGCTTGGCTCTAATAAACTCTTGGTTTTCATGTGAGGCTTATGTAATATTTATAAAATAACTTCGGTGTCTTCATTTTCCCGGAGTAAGAAAGAATAGAAGTTGATGAGGTCTCAAGTTTATTCCCATAACCTTAAAACCTATAGTGAGTCTCAGTTCAGCTTTGTAAAGAAGGTTTTTAGAGTGCAGTAGCACTGATTGCTATGCCGGTATAAGAAGTGATCAAATGACCAGTACTTGGGGATTATCTTTTTTCTTTTAAATGGTGAGTTTTCTTGAGAAAATCAGTCTGTTGGTTCACGTTTACATTTGAATAATACTGTTGAGGTCTGAGAACTTCTGCTAGCTCCTAGAACTAGCCAGTGTGCAGAAACTAATTGTATATGATTTGATGATAAAATTTGGAATTCTATTAACTTGAAAAAATTTTGCAAGCTCTCCTGATTATTTTCGTTTCTTCATGTCTCAACTACAGAACTAAGCAATTAAGTGAGCTGTAGAAACATTGTTTTTTTTATCTTGTCTGACCTGCATGTTCTCTCACTTTTTAGGAAGACACTTGTTTTTAACTGTGGGGTCTAAAATATTTATATTAGTTCCGGAAATCAGGATGAACTATGTTCCCTTTTTAGAGCTTCTTGTTTCTTGGGTTTTTCCCTCCCGATGGACAATGCATTAATATAATAGTGCCTGATGGAGACAATTTTCACTAAAATTTCTTGGTGTTTCAAGCAGCTAGACACAGAATTGTGATGCTTGTCCAGTGCAATTCAGGTGAGTGGTCAGGAATATATAAAAGCAAACTTTTAGCCAGAAATGAAATTGAGGATCCAGGAGAGCTTTAGTCTGTTTTCTAAAGGAATACCAAAGTACATGGGAAAAAGCATGATGGTGTTCAGAGGGCAAGGAAAAATCAGATCTTTGTCCATCCCATGAAAACAGTGTCTTTGCCTTGCAGCCTTTACCCACAGCATTACCATAGTAGCTCCATCCAGGTGATTTATTTAAAATAAATACAAACTGGTAAAATGTATAGTTTCATTCAGAACCAGTGTGAACTGTCAGCACAAACAAATCAGTGGAATTCAGACCTTTGTACGTGGATAATGAAGCAGCAGCAAATGCAAATGTGGTCCATTGGCAAGACAGCAGGAACTTTTAATTAAATTGGGAAACAGAAGAGGAAAAAAACCTCTTAGGCAGCTTGGGCTTGAGCTAAAACAGTACAGCAAGATTAAAATCAGTAATTGTCAGGGGTTTTAATTAGAACTGGGACCGCACATACAAAGTGTGTCTCACAGAATAAACTAAAGTCATGTCTCAGTCATATTACAGAGAATAATGATTTTGCTTTAGCCTGTCCTCTTGTATGAAATATTTTTTTTCCTCTGCACAGTGTATGTAGTCATCAGGGAACAGAGCTTATTAGAACTTAAATGATACCCAATATATCTGCCTGCATCCTCTCAAATTTTGAACTTCCGTACATCAGCTCTGAAGCTGCAAACTCAGCCACAGTATTAAGGATCTTGGAGCCCTAAGGCAGTGATCCAGTGTTAATGGAAATTCCTTAATTTTCCTCAGGTTATTTTAAAAGTTCTGACAAATCAAATCGCGTTATAAAGGGTTGTAGCAGGTTTAGCTCAGTTTCATTAATCCTTTGGTGAATCATAAATATTTAAAGTTGATTATTTAAAAGGAAAAGGGAGATAAAGGAGCATATTTACCTGTGAACTATTTTAAATAAAATTATTCATGTGTCACTGCATAGAACTTCCTTTTCTTTAAAATCTCAGCTATCAACCGAGAACTTCCAAAAATAAGTTCATTCTCCTGAAAACTTGGAGGAAGACACAGATATAAGACATAAACCTTAATGTATTGTCAGTCCTACATAAAAGTTCTTATATTCTCTGGTCATGTGCATTTCACTACTAATAAATGTTTCTATAGAAAGTTCATTTATGGTAATCTTTTCCACAGAGTAGTATTGGATTACAAAACTGTTGCTAGTTGTCATCCAACTTCTTTTCACTCCAAGACTTTTTGAGTTCATGATTTTTTTTGCAGTTCTTGAAAGAAATCTTCCCCTGCTAACATCATCATACCATCATCATACCATACCATAACCATCGTCATACCATACCATCAACGTGCCCTGCTTTGGCATGGAAAAGTCCAAGGGCTACAATGACTGTATGATGTTGCAGACCTAGTCTTTTCTGGAATTGATGGCACTTGGAAGGGCTCTTCAGCTAACGAAGGGTTAGTTGCAGGATCAGCTTTACTACTCTGATCACAGAAGCATTAAGGACATAAACTTCCACTGAATGTCAAGTACTTTTAAAAGTAATTTTTTTTCCCGTCTGCTATTCTTGGGCAGGTCTACATGACATTTAATTTCTTTAACTGTTGTTAATGCACAAGAAAGTAAAATTGGTAAGTCAGTGCAATTTGCACATAGTAAGAGTTGGGTTGAGGGATCATAAACTCTGTGAAACACCCTGGGTTGTGTGGGGCAGGAGGAAAGCAGCTTTCTTTTCCACCTTCAGTAGCTGCACTAGCCAGACTCTTCATGTGCAAACAGAACTTCTGTCCCATGTAATTCTTCTGGGTACTTTACTGCTTCTGCTGGATATGTGTCTCCTTACCAGGAGAGATTGGGATAACTGGAACTCAACACTGGTTTTGATCCTGAAGTGTTTAATTGAATGGCTCTCTGCATTACAAAGGTAAAAGCCTCTACTTATTTTTTTTTCATGCAAATAGGTGAAATGGCTCCCACTTCTCTCAAAATTAAACCAGTCCAGTAGATGGCTGATGTGCTAATCTCAATGAGGTGCACAAACCTTTGTATGGTTTACATAGGAAGCTCCATTATATAGGATATGTAATGGAGCTTCCTATTCGTGTTGGGAGCTTAGTAACCCTACTCAAAGTTTGTTCGTCTTGTGGCAGAGATATGAAGGAACAAGGTTCTACTACTAACCAAAAAAAAAAAAAGATTACTAGTAAGAGCCAACATTAAATCAAGTTCCTGTTCTTCCTGTTGTCAGCGTGCAGCCAGGCATAAGTCAGAACTACCTGTGCTTCTCTTAAGTGCTGATTTGCTGAAGTGTTGTTAGCCAGATTTAAGTGCTCTCCTTTAACTGTTAATAACTGTATTCTGGAACACAGAGTTATGGTCCAGAAAATCACCATGCTTTTTTTCAATATTTGAAAGTGTGGGAAGGGGAATTAGGAATGGGATGGGAAATTGGACACATATTTTGCGTACAATAGAAATTAGAGTTCACACCGAACAGAAATACCAAATCAAATGCTTCTCTTTCTGGTAGCTTTGATAGGATTCCAACCAGGCCTTGCACTGCAGAGTCCTCTTTCTAGGTTTGCTGAGCACAAGCAATACTCCAAATGCATGCAAATTCTGGTGAGGTTCAAAGTCTGGATTCAAGTGTCAAACCTTCAGGACTCTCTCTGTAACCTTGCTTTGTGTGTACTTAATAGTATGCTAAAAGTATTTTTACCTTACTATATTTTTTTTTTGTTATTTTAACCAATGTCTGCTTTGAAATTATCTGAAACAGTAATACATGAAAGAAGTGCTTTTGGCCTTTGCCATACTGCTACAGGATCTGGTCAGCCTCTCCTTCAGCTCTGCAGCGCAGCAGTCCCAGCAGTCCCAGCCTGGGAGAAGTAGGCATACATTTATGAATGGCTAAATTATTATCAGTAACACTAGCTCAGAAAAGAAGTTTATTTTTTACAAACTCTCCTGTGGGAAGAAATATTTCTGAGCCTAAAGAAAAGCAAGCACAGGACAGAGGCAGGAAGGGATCAAATCAACATGGGTATGGGAGCAGCAATAGCCAAATATGTGGAAGGTAGATGGAGCACAAGATGCAACACAAAATCAGGGCCTACTTCTCCGGTATTTTGTGGTTTTGTGGGTTTTGGGTTTGGTTTTGTTTTTTTTTTTCAACAGGTAAGAAATTTAGAGTATGAATTCCTTCTAAAAATTGAAGTACAATCTGTTCTGCACATCTGTGAATGCAAATGGTCACTTATTAAGCATAAGAACTAACACGCTTGCTTTGACTGAGGTAAAAATCATGTATTGTGTTATTCATGCTTGTGTTATTCAGCTTTCTTGGCTACATGTTTAGCAAAATAGCAGCACAATGACTATTTTCACAACAAGAATCTACATACATTTAGTATACTAAAAACAAAATTTATTTTATAAAATACAGCAAAATGGGTGCTAAATCTCAAATTGGTTTGGTTTTACTAGGAAATGGCACCTTTCCCCCACATTCTATTGCAAAGATTTTAGGTCACTTTGTGTTTTGGCTTTACATAATATGTGTCAGTAAGTAATTTATAAATGAAGTTGAAAATGTAGTGCAGCCTTTTATTATATTTATTGTGCTTTTTTGGTTTATTTTCTTGCCTTGCTTTTCATCCTTAAAATAACAAAGGAGAAATACCTGTCAGATGTGGAAAACCACAGGACACCATACTACTGGTGCCTGCAAGTACCTGAGAGAAAAAAGCATGGGAAGATAGTACTTGGCAGCTCGTAAATAGACAGAAATTTAATTAAAAGAAGTCTAGGAGGAGGAAATAGCCTTGGGCTAACTGATAAATGACAGACTTTATTAATACTTAGGTAGTATTTATAACAAGTTATATACTTTATTTATCGATCTGTTCTCTTTCTCCAAAGTATGAAAGTTAAAGAACTGCAATGTATTTTTTCATGCATTTGGAAAGAAGGTGAGCCCAAACTCTGGAAATAGCACCAGCAAATTGCAGTATCATGCTCTTTCTATGTATACAGACTTCTATATCATGTGATTTGCCTCTTTTGATGTTAAGAAATGCAATGGCCAATGGCAGAATAAATTTATGTCTTTTATTTCCCTACCAAGTGGGGAAAAAATAAAAAACTGAATTATCATGATGATCATAGCATTAAGTCATTAAAACTAGGGTTTTTTTTCAGACAGCTTTCTTTTTGCAGCAGATATATAATTTCTTTAGAATATGTTTACAGAAAATTCAAGAAAAACATGAGCTTGCATTGAATTGAATATTCTTTAGCAATGTCATCATAATACAGAAAATTGTTTCCTTTTTACGGTTGTTGTAGTTAGTTTTCTTTTTATGCTGTTCCTTTTTTATTGCCATGAACTAGAAATAACACCAGTGAAGTCAAGAAGGCTATGGACATCAGGATCTCTCAGTGCTGCAAGAAACTCTCTTCTCTTCAAATAATCCATTTCCTTACACCCTGTGATTTTCACTACTTATCAGCAACATTTTTGTGTCTTTTTTCTAAGTCTAAGGGTAGTATTTATTATAACTTGGATGCATGTTCACATCACTGCTATCTCTAGAAAAAGATATACTTTTGACTTGTCAGACAATTTATGATTAAACTTATGGATAAATACTTATTTTTGGCCTGAATGGTTTCAGCAAATCTATCACTTAACCTGCTTCCTTTGAAACACATACAACTTTAGAGCCCCTTGAAGGTGTTGCTCTGTCAATAATGGGAACACAGCTCTTTATGTAGATAAGGAATGAAATATACCTTCACTGCCCAAATAACTACATGTTCACCTTTATTTACCTTTCAAAAGAAATCATCTGCTCTATAAAATGCTGGTCTAAATAATACTTTTCTGTGAATAGAGTCCTAAATTCCTCTAAAACAACACTATGCCAGTGCAAGTTTTTAGTAATTTAATTTGAATTACTATATTTGATATTTATAATAGGACTTTATAATGGGAATCACAACGATTCCACTGCAGTGCTAGAGGGGTAAAAAAAGTGAAGGTTTTACAAAAGCTTGCATTCACATTTTCTGTTTAGGGTCCTGTTTGCTCAGGTGCTACCTGATGATTCACTTAGTCCAACCTTATGCTCCTTCCATCTGGGTTCAATAGCTACTCAACACTGCTCCAGGACCAGTGGATAACTATATAGGAAAAAGCACTGCCATGCTCTTTCTTTTTTCTTAAAATGGTCAGTTTTAAGTAATTAAAAGAATGTGTGAAAAAGACCTATTTTACTGTCTAATTCATCTCCCCTCATGCTCCTTTTGTAACATCTATCCTTTATGTGGAGATACACTTCTGAGCTGTATTTACCCCACTTAGTGGTTGGCTTCCAAATAATTGTTGAGAAGCATAAGGGAAATATATACTGAAGATGGGAAAAGCAACTGGAGGATTGTAGCAAAGCTGCTTGCTGCAGAGTAGAGTTATGGCATTTGTCACAATTTTAGGATCAAAGTTAGTCTAATGGGGATAAAAGACAGAACAGGGTCATTTCCTCTTAAGTACTCTGAGAAACTAATTTTCCTCTATTTGCAGGAATGTTAACCATAGTCTAGAGATCAGCTGGGGAAGGCAAACTGAAAATAAGGAAAATAAACCCAATAAAACTCATACTCAAGTTCTTTCTACAAATGGGGCTAGCTCTGGAAATAAGTATTTATGTACTGTGATATCCAAAACCCTTTGGCCATATAGATTTCTATGTACACCTTTCCAATGATATATCAGGAAAGGTGCAACTACAAGAACAAATAGTAATTTAAGGAAATAAATACACAAGCTGTGGTCAGCTTTATTTGACCTGCTACAAGGTATGAATGAAAACTATCAGCCTTATTTCTTCTACTTGGCAAAACACAAGGATAAAACACATAAACTTTTTTATTATGAAGCATGGAACTTATTTTTTTTACAAAATTATTCAACTGTTTTTCCAACCTCTCTTTCATATTGACTAATGAGCTTGTAGTAACACTGAGCTTCAGAAGGTTTTAACACAGAGGTTAAGTAGTCTTACTGTGCACTTTGCACATCTGAATTTTGCATTCAACTTAGCTGAACACTTTGGGTTAAGGAGGTCAATTTTTTCAAGTCTTAAAACTTTGAAAATGAAGAAATGTGAATCTGTAGAAAATAACACACTATAGCACAGCTGCTAGAGCAGTATGCCATAAGATTATTTGGCGCATGCATAGTCAACCTTTTTTGTCAAAAGGATATGTAAGACAGTATATCCCCATTAGCAAGTGGTTTGGCCCCACAGAGGTCTGGTAGAGGGGAACAGATGGTTTGAGGATGTTACATCAACATTAAATGCTCTGGAGGGGAGATTATTCTGTAGCATCTGTGGTTGGGTCCTGTCAATTGAGAGAAGTACTTTAGTTTGGCTCCTGGATGCTGCCTTTTTGCTCAGTTTCATCCCCAAAGAATTGACTTCCTGTGCTTCAAGACTACTTCATTAGGTAATCTAAAACAGTAATGATCAGGTGTGTCTTTTTAAAAACAGCAAAAATGACAACGCATCATCGGTTATTATTGTGTTGCAAAGACATGGATTCTGTCCCTTATCACCTTGTGCTATTCTCATTTTTCCAGAATTCATTGGGTAACGTGGTGGGAATTCTAGCTGCAGCAGTACCCCTGTATTTGGAAGGACAGTGCATATTTCATTGCATGGTTCAATATGTTGTCTCACAAATGGAGCAGAAGTGTTTTTACAAGACTGTTTGTCACTGTTCTGTTCTGGGAAAAACAGTCTCTGGGAGAACTGAAGGGTCTTCTGAGATGAAATGAAGCCCTGGAAACCTTTAGACAGCCTGCCATGATTTGTAGGAACATGCCTGATATTTATACGTAGGCTGGGAATGGGCTTTTCTCCCTCCCTTGATTCTGCTTGGTACAAACATGAGAGAGTTTTCTGAGGATAAATTACTCAGGTGTTGTTTCTGGGACACTTCTAATAAGGTCGGTGTTAAGATGATTGCAGGAGAATTTGGTGATTTTAGTATCATCACCACATTTTTGGAGGAGCCTAACATTTAGCTAAAATCAAAATTTAGGAACATCACAAAGTAGCAGTTAGTATTGATTTTTGTACGTGAGGAGTTTTTGATTGTTACGGAGGTTGCTTGATTTTCCTGGTTTATAAATTACAGTCTTGCAGGATTTTGTTTGGTTGTTTGCTTTTTTGCTTCCACCCTCAGTGGTTCTAGATTATCTGTACTAAGTAACTGTCTTCATTCAAAATCCTTTCAAGATTGCACAGAAAATCCTGAATGTGTTTCAAGAAGGGCACCTTAAACTTGTCATGTAATTTTTAAATCTTTACTCAATAGAATTCAGAGCGTGAGGGAGGTATCAGTATTGCCTTTAGTTTTTAATAGCTATATTTTTGTTGGCAAAATGTGACTCGATGTAGTGCTGGTCTAGCTATTTTTACCTCATCAGATATTGATATCAGAAGTGAATAATTCTTGTATGTGCCTCCTCTGATAATGTAAAGTTAATAGTAGTATGTACCAGAGAGATTCTGTCACCTGTTATGATAATGGTTCTTATGGATGCCACATTGTAATTATATAAATGAATGGAAAATGTCTATCTTGGTTGGGTTTTTAATTGATTGGATGGCACAGGTTGTTAATCAAGCTAGAGAGAGCATTAAATGCACTGTGTATGGGAGTATTTCTCATACTGTTCTCATTTTTTGGTTTTATTGACATTTCTTTTTATTAATTTGTCTAAGGACTAAAGGATGAAAAGCCAGACCAGGAGAAGCAGAATCTTCTCACTTTTATTGTTTCCCAACAAATCAAGTAAAGACAAAAGGAAGAAAACTGAGACCGAAAGTCTATGTTAAAAATAAAAATTTATATTAATTGTGATTAACTTAATTTTCCAAACAAATCTGTTACAAAGAACAGAATGTGCAGAAGAATGATATTTGTTTTTTCTTTCTGAAGGAACATATTCATGCAACAAAAAATTCAGGTGTAGGCTGACTAAAAGTATTTGGACATGTGGCCAAATTCCTTTGTAAGTCTATCCTAGTGCAAAGTATTTTTGTAAATAATAAATAGGTCAAGTCCTTAGCAATTAAAGCCCGCTCCCTAAGTTAAACTCCTTGGTAAACTGGAATGTCAGGCATATATCTTGACTTTAGTGTTATAATAAATATTTCTTTGAAGGTGTGAGAGGTGGTTCCTGTACCCCAGTGGTCTGGGCATTTTGCTGGAAAATGGAAGACCAGTATTGAGTTGTGTGTTTGGACATACTTTTGGTTATTTTTGCAAGTTGAACAGCTCCAAGGGGAGAGACTACTTAGAAATAAACAATATTGAGCCATTGATACTGAAAGGAAAAAAAAGAAATTAAAAATCTGTTTATAAGACTGTCTTCTCTGTCCCTTTTCCTCAGTTATACAAAGAAATGTTGTTCTACAGTCTGGAATTATTTGCAATTCCTCTTACTTTAGAAATCATTGCCCTGTCTTGGATCCTAAGACCAGTCCTTCAGAAAGCCCATTAGTGACTTCTCTCTAGTATGAAAATGCTCCTTTTACAACAGCCTTCATCCTCCTTTTGTCCATTTCTTTCCCAACATACTAATGTTTAAACTTATTCCCAAGCTACGTATGTTTCAGTTCCCTGAAAGTTCCAACCATTATTAATTTATCACCAGTACAGTCTATGTGCTTACCACCTCTTTTAGAGATAGGGATAGCATTTGTATCTTCCATGTGTCCTTTTCCTTCACCATCTCATCCGACAGAAGAGCCTTTGACCTCTTCTGTGGGTGGATGTTGTGGTCCAAGCTAGAGATGCTTTTTAAGTGTTTCAGGGTGTCCTTTGAAGGACAGGAAATGTGAAAACCCACTGATAGGTGAGTGGAAGCCAAACTAAACACCATCTTCCTGCTAGCAGAGCATCTATAGCTGGAATGTTAATGTCTGAGTGTATTTTTATTAGAAATAGGTCTCCAAGATTCTAATTCAGATGTCAGAGGTTGACAGCAATATCAATAAAAAGCCAGCAGCGTGGCCTTTATTCCCTACTCCGGAGCTGACATGTGACAAAAATGAGCATGATAATTTTATAGCTTCTTTTTTTCTGCCCAAAACATAGCTGCATTAATCTGAAAGACAGCTGATTTTTCAAGGTCAAAAATACCTAGCTACAAATTGATGAGCTATTATGTGTGTCTGTGGTTTCTTTGGTGGTTCTGTATTAATCATATGAATGCAGAACAGGCCATAAAAATTCCATTTAAGGGTATTAAAACATACCGGGACATTTAATCAGGTCAGGATTCCTGTCAGTTGGCGGTAGGCACAGTGTTGTTCAGTCCATCATTAACAAAGTGTGCAGAATGTAAAGATGAATGCCTATTACATCAGTTCAGATTTCACTGGAATAACCTTTTTGTTTTGGGTGTTTGGCTAATTGTTCAGTGGAAATACATTGCACAAGTGTGGGTACACTACTGGCTAGCAGAGTAGTCCGCTGTTCCTACTGGAAGCAAATGTGTATAGAAAGACAGAAGAACAGAAAATATTTCCAGTATCATTAACAAAGTTTTTGTAATAGGAGTATATGCATTTTGCAGCAAAATATTGTTTCATCAGCTTCCACTATTTAGCCTTTAAGGAATAACTTTGCTAGGGGTGTAATGCTGTTCTTAAGCAACCTTACTGTTAAAATTAATCTACATTAGAAATTATTGCAGTTTAAAATAGATATTTTGAGGAACTGAGAGTTTTACTGGGTAACAAAAAATGTGATATTTCTACCAAGATTAGACTCTGTGTAAAGTCTGTAACATATTGTGTGTAAAGTTCCATTACACAAACTCTGAACTAAATTGTCCCTTTTTAAACTGAATTTGAAGTGGCTAAAAAGGCAAATGAGTCTGGGAATGAAAATAGACATTGGGATTGCACTTTTAATGTACATTATGCTTTTACTTATAGTAAATGCTTTTGTTATAGAGATCTTCATACAACTAATTCTGATTTTGAACAACTTAGATTATTTTTTCACAGATGCTTTAGAAAAGGAAAAAAAGTTTGATTTTATACTGGAAAGTCTGGATATAGTCCTTGCCTCCATTTTTTAAGTAATATCTTGGTAAAATCTGCCATTTTTGTCACTGTGATAGTCATATTACTTACATGGATTCACTTTAAGTGCAAAACATTAAGCTTAATAAAATATGTTTTAATGGATGTTTAACTGATTTCAATCCTGTTAAGAATTTATGATACTTTAAGATACTTTGTGGTTTGTGCTTTTGTGTTATACATGTTTAAAACCTCCTCAAATGTGCAATTTCTCATGCTTTCATTATTTCTGTCATGAAAAGTCAGGTCCTTTCATTCCTTCTGCCTGCCATGCCGGTGATGCCCAGTAGAAACCTCTTCTAAGCTGACCATCAGCTCCCAATTTACCCTTTAATATTTTCTTTTGCAATTTTTTCTCTCTTCAAAAAGGAAGAGAAGTAGCATGGAAAGTTCCCTTACTTAGGGTAAGCTCAATGTCATTTGGCTTGGAAATTTTGCCCATGTGCACAGCTCCTGGGGTTTGTTCTCCCTTTTGGCAGAGACTGGGTGGCCAAAGGATGAAGAATGCTCCTGCCTGCCAAGACGTGGACTGTGTCTACCCCAACCCACTGCACTTCTCTGGCCAGCTTGGCACCCAGTGAAGCATTTGAGAATTGCATCTATCAAATTCTGGCTTTTTGATGATGAAAACCTATTACGTTAGCTGTTCCCCTGGCTGAGCTAGAGCGAGGGAGGAGGTCCTCCAAGCTGGCTTAAGTAAGTGGAAAGCCTTCAGTGTTTTCAAGGTGAAACATGTCTATTCACTACTTTCCTGAATAATTGCATATTGCAGTAGTGCTAAGGAAGCAGAAAGAGCAAAGATCTGACTTTAAAGGCTCCTCTGCTTCCCATTTGAGTCCTGTTCATCACAGTTTTTTATCATATTAAATAGGTAGAATTTCTCTTTCAAAATGTTGAGAAAAATAATGTGTTAAATAGTATATAAGGAGTGAAGTTCAGTGAATAAATGGTACATTACATCATGGCAGCTTATAAGGATGCTGTAGCCATTTTTCAGCTATTTCCTCTGAGACATGCATAATGCTCCCAGTAAAGGGCATCTTAGGAAAACATATGAAAAATGG
Source organism: Alca torda (assembly GCA_008658365.1). NCBI lineage: Eukaryota > Metazoa > Chordata > Aves > Charadriiformes > Alcidae > Alca > Alca torda. The sequence goes on from CM018084.1 coordinate 23,316,491, forward strand.
AAGGATGTGTATCTTTGATGTCAGTATCTTTATTATGAGATATTCCTATATTCTTTCCTAGTATATAACACAAGAGAGAAAAAAGAAACTCAGGAGATGGTAAAAGGATTTTTATTAAAGTTATAAGCTTCAAATAATTGTCTTTTTCATGAATGTAAGAAAAGTTAAAGCTATTTGGCAAGTAAAATCCTGGCTAAGTGAGCACTTCAGGAAAACTGTTTTACTTCTGAGTACTAGATGTGCTAAGTGCACGATCTGATGCTTTACAGAGGAAGAAGTGTCTTGAGAGATTCCTTACTAAATGAGAGGAGGTGTTTTTGCATAGTTTTATAGAAAACCTTTGCAATAAATGACCAATATAAATAGCCTGTGAGTCTCCAAAATGACAGCCTCCTTACAGGTGCATTGGTGAACAAGTAGTGTTCATTCATTATATCTTATTAGGTTTTTAACTTTCTGTTAAAAGCCAACCACTGATTACTAGTAATATGTCAGACTCTTATTTTCACTGTATTTTTAAATAATGACTGTTAATCCTTTAGTAGTTATAGGATATAAAATCTAACCACAGGAAAAAAAAAGTTTATTATCAATTTTCTCTCACCATAAATTGACTTTTTCGCAGTATGTGGCAAACATTGCTAGAACAAAGTACTCAGATTTTCATATAGACTGTGAGATACTTCTGTGCTATCAGTATTAGTAGTATTAGTATTGCTAAGAGTAGCATCTCTCTACATCACTCATCTGAAGCCTTTAACTTTCTGTACAACCTTGATCTAATCTCTCTGCTATTTCTGTTCAATTAGTACTTTGAGTAATATAGTACTGAAGTGTTTTTTAAATACACAGGCTTACGATTCCTGTATTAATTCCGTGCTCACTCATCTGCAAATTATGTGCTTCAACCCAATGTTTAAATGCAGTTTCAAATTTGGGTCAGGATTTCAAACTTTTTGATGTTTTAAAAACACATTCAGAGCTGATTGGCTCCTGCTGTTATTTGTAGTAACAGCAAATTTGTTTCTAGATTTAGGTTATGAGGATAATACATGTCATGTCACTTGTAGCTGACAAAAATATGCTAGTAACACTTAAAGTAGCATCACAGCATCTTAAAGAAGCGTGCTTAAGGTACTGTGTGATAAGAAGTCATGCAGTGAGTATGAGGGAAATGTCTCCTTTCATTTATGCACTTATGCGTTACAAATAAAGCTGCCAACAGCAGTGAATTATATCTTTCCTTATGCTTAGCATATGAGCAATAAGGGATCTCCTTGGGATCCTACTTGCATATGTTCACACTCTGAGGTTTGCATATGAGGGTACCTCAGCTGCTTTGTACTGCTGCACTGGCTGAGAAGCTCTTCGGTCTCTTGAAGGACTATTTCTCTGCATATGTTTGTTTTGTATGTAGGTCATATACAAGAATTTTAATACTGCTTATAGGGTCGCAAGGGAGGCTTTGCCTCCTGTGCTGCTTCCTTACCAGGAAAACTTTGCAAAGTTTTCCTGATTTAAGTATACCTGTCTTAAAAAACTGGACAGAGAGAGCTGGCTTATAGTCTCTTCCTCACCCCCTTCCCTCATCCCAATTATGGTATATCTTGATACCAGTTCTACCTATTTACACGTGTACTTATCCCAGGCAAAGAGAATATTGCTAGAAGAATATCTATCTAATAAAGACTAAATTTTTGCAACAGGCCTGGTAACATCTTGCATAATTGGCAGCATGCCAATTTATGTTACTAATGAATATATTTCTTGCTAATTTTTAAATTTACAACTGCAATTAGAAAAACATATTTCTCCAGCTACACGTAAAAAAAATTAAAAATATGATTACAGATAACTCAAAATACTCTGAAAGAAACACATTATCGGCTGACTGCTGACTAAAGGTGATAAAGCTAGTTAAAAGTCTGCCTCTCAGAGAAAAAGACAGCTGTCATTTAGTGTGAAAGTCTCAGTCATTTCTAGAAACAATTAAAGCATGCCAATTTTTATTCACTTATGCAGCCCGCACCTTCACTTCTACCGATGAAAACATATGTATTTTAATAGCATTCTATAGTTTCTACAAATCTATTAGTTTATGTCTACTTTTTTGTGTAAGTCCGGAGTCCAAAATGTATCCACTTTTTTCATTATCTTTTTATTATTTATTATATAACAAAATATTTTAAGTTGCTTGTACTTAGGCTTTTTGGTTTTTTTTCAGTTAAAATACCTGAAATGCTAAATCCAGAGTACTTGCTGACAGTTTTTATTCCATAAGCATACTTGTGTGGCACAATGCAGGGTCCTACCCTCCATGTACACAGTTTTTAATATATTACTATTTAAAATGTTTTAACTGCCTCATAAAATATAAGGACTGTGTGGTGCAGCCTGCGTAAATGTTGCAGGACTCTGTTGTATTCTGAACCTTTGGAATTTAAATGCCAATTAAACTGTGATGTGCTTTCCACATGATGCAAATCTGGAGGCTACGCATCTCTGTTTATAGCACAGTCATCCTCTGGACTGTGTGGTGCACAGGGCTTAGAGTCTCCTCTGGCTGGGAAGTGAAATGAGGATAGTTTTGTAGCCCCTGTAATATTTGCTAGTCAACAGTAAAGTCCTAACGCAGGAAAGTTGTGTGGGGGAAAACATATCTCTAGGAGACGCAGGAATTTCACCTCCAAATGCAGATGCTCTCATTTTTTTCTCTGTAGGATTACTTGGAAGGAAGGATCAGTCCTGGACAACCTGGGGGTTTTTTTGCAACACATTCAAGATTTGCACCCTGAATCATATTTCCTTGTGATGTAAAGGTTTCAGACACGGGAATCTGAGTCTTTCTTTGTGAGGAGGGAGGTGAGGGATCTGCCAGCAATGGGCTCTGTTCATGTAAATGCTCTGAAAGGATAATATAAACACACCAGCTTCATATGCAACACAGATCTCTATTTTTAGAAATTAATGAATAGAAGTTTCTGAAATACAAAAATCCTAATAAAAACCTACAGCTTCCTATACAGCAATTTACCATCAAAAAATTACAGACATACAGTGATTTCTGTGATATTTCATATTTTCAACTTCACAAATTGCCAAGTATTAGAAAAACATACTGTACTGTGGATTCTTATAAGTCATTGCAACCTGGTACTTGAAGCCATTGTATAAGCCAAATAACATCTGTTACTCAGAAAGATATTACAACATTTTATGATCCTAAGCGTTTATGAGATGGAAGCTGACTGCAGAAAAGGAGCTCATATGGTAAAGCCAGTCAGTTTTTAGAGTCTCTTGCTCCTTGTTCCTTTTATTTTACCTTATCTTTATCTGTTACCCTTATCTTTCACCTAAATATAGACAGATTCTGTCAAAACCATACTTACAATAAGCCCCCCCAAACATAGCATCCTCCTGGCTGCCTTCAGCAGGCTGTTGAAGCCCTGAGGAGTTGCCCAGTGTCCTGAGCAGATGCCCCATGCATCGTGCAGAGGTTGGAAACCTGCTGAAACTGTGATTTTTCCAGCAAGTTCAGTATGAATAGAATTTGGGGTTTTGAACTGAAGTGCTAGTTCATAATAGGACATTTTCCCCCTCCCTGTTCAGATTTATAGGTCTAGCATTGAAAAGCAAGGCAAATGTCCTGGAATAGATGAAAAAAAAAAGGTAGATGAAAAAAAAAGGAGGTAATTTCTCTGAAATGGCAGTTTTTTGGGGTTCTTACAGGATATTAAATTGAAGGATTAATATTCTGTATGTGTAATTATTATAAACTGTATTTCAAGGTAGATAAAATGCTATGCAAAGTAACTGGAAGAAGGGGAAGAGAAAGAATATAGACCAAAGCACATATTAATAGAATTTACCTCTTTCTCTTGCAAATTGTTAGTGAACTCATCCTGTTTTCAATTGTTCATTTTTTTGACTGTTTTCTAAAGATATATTTCAGACAGTGCATGTTTTTCAGATTCCCTTACTAGAGGAATTCCTTAACATATTCAGTATTTATAGTTTCACATGTGAACTGTTTTTAATGCACACAGATAATAAACTGCTCTGAAATATGTTTTAAAATACTTTAGTGAATATTTTTGTATTCAAAGTCATTTGCTTGGATACACTCACAGTGTAAATGACTTCAAAATGCAGAAGAATGCAGTCAAAGTATATTTGTTAGAGGACATGGAACAAAACGCAGAAAAATAGTCTTTTTGCTGTACTTCTGTATTTTAAAGTAAAGTCTAGAACACTGTCGCCTGGTATATCCATCATCTGAAATTTGTTTAAAAGTCTGATTTCCAGATAGTGTAGCTGAAGTAATTTTGAGGGTGTTTCCTTATCTGGTGGAGAAATTTAAACTGGGTGATGAAATAAGCCATCAAAGGTTCAGCTTCTTGCCTATTTTCTAGAAACTTGAGAGTGTCCTGGAAACACAGCCTAGAGTTTTCTCCATCAAAACTAGCATGACTACTGTTAGATCTTATCAGTGCTTAAATGCCAGCCTCTCTCCTCGCGCCTCACAAGTTGAAGGATCACAAGACTGGGACCTGCGGGACAAAGTGTAAGTGAAGACACTGTAAGTGAAGACAAGGTTCATGACCACCTGAGTAACCTGAACATACACAAGTCTATGGGACCTGATGAGATGCAACCCAGAGTCCTGGGGGAATTGGCTGATGTAGTTGCCAAGCCAGTCTCTATGACATTTGAGAAGTCGTGGCAGTCAGGTGAAGTCCCTGGTGACTGGAAAAAGGGAAATATTGCACCCATTTTTAAAAGGGTAGAAAGGAGGACTCTGTGAACTACTGCCCTGTCAGCCTCACCTGTGTGCCTGGGAAGATCATGGAACAGATCCTCCTCGAAGCTATGCTAAGGCACATGGAGGACAGGGTGGTGATTCGAGACAGCCAGCATGGCTTCACCAGGGGCAAGTCGTGTCTGACCAACATGGTGGCTTTCTACAATGGAGTGAGTGCATCAGTGGACAAGGGAAGAGCTACAGATATCATCTATCTGGATTTCTGCAAGGCCTTTGACACGGTCCCCCACAACGTCCTTCTCTTTAAGTTGGAGAGATACGGATTTGATGGGTGGACTGTTTGCTGGATAAGAAACTGGCTGGATGGTTGCATCCAGAGGATAGTGGTCAATGGCTCGATGTCCAGGTGGAGAGGGGTGACAAGTGGTGTCCCTCAGGGATCCGTATTGGGACCGGTGCTGTTCAATATCTTCATCAATGATTTAGACAGTGGGATCAAGTGCACCCTCAGCAAGTTTGCTGATGACACCAAGCTGAGTGGTGCGGTTGACAGGCCAGAGGGACATGATGTCATCCAGAGGGATGTGGATGAACTAGAGAGGTGGGCCCGAGCAAACCTTATGAAGTTCAACAAGGCCAAGTGCAAGGTCCTACGCTTGGGTCAGGACAATCCTTGTTATCAGTACAGGCTGGGGAATGATGTGATAGAGAGTAGCCCTGAAGAAAAGGACTTGGGGGTACTTGTAGATGAAAAGCTGGACAATGTGTGTTTGTAAGCCAGAAGGCCAATTGCATCCTGGGCTGCCTGAAAAGGACTGTGGCCAGCAGATCGAGAGAGGTGATTCTCCCTCTCTACTCTGCCCTTGTGAGACCCCACCTGGAGTACTGCGTCCAGCTCTGGAGCCCTCAGCACAAGAAGGACATGGACCTGTTGGAGCAGGTCCGGAGGAGGGCCACGAAGATGATCAGAGGTCTGGAGCACCTATGCTATGAGGACAGGCTGAGAGAGTTGGGGTTGTTCAGCCTTCCAACCCAACATATTCTATGATTCTGTACTGTTCAAAGCATGTGGTTAAGCATCTCTACGTGTGGGTATGTAGCCTGTTGTGGTTTCAGTTGGGATAGAATTAGCTTTTTCACTAGCAGCTGGTATAGTGCTGTGTGTTGGATTTGGGACGGGAATGGTGTTATAGTGCACTGGTGGGTTTGATTGTTACTGAACAGTCAAGGACTTTTCTGCTCCTCATACTCTAGTGAGTAGCCGGAGGGGGGGGTACAAGAAGCTGGGAGGAGACACATCCAGGACAGCTGACCCCGACTGACCAAAGGGATAATCCATACCATATGGCATCATGCTCAGTATATAAAGCTGGGTGGAGACACATCCAGGACAGCTGACCCCAACTGACCAAAGGGATAATCCATACCATATGGCATCATGCTCAGTGTATAAAGCTGGTGGAAGAAGGAGGAAGGGGGAGACATTCAGAGTTTTTATGTTTGTCTTCCCGAGTAACCATTAGGCGTGATTAGTTGGAGGTCAGTAACAAGTGGTGTTCCCCAGGGGTCAGTACTGGGTCCAGTCCTGTTCCATATATTCATCAATGACCTGTTTGAAGGGATAGAGTGTGTACCCTTAGCAAGTTTGCTGATGACACAAAGCTGGGAGGGGTGGCTGACACACCAGAAGGCTGTGCCATCATACGGCGAGACCTGGACAGGCTGGAGATTTGGGCAGAGAGAAACCTTATGGAATTCAACAAGGGCAAGTGTAGGGTGCTGCACCTGGGGAGGAATAACCCCCTGCACCACTACAGATTAGGGGCTGACCTGCTGGAAAGCAGACCAAGCAGACTTGGGTCTAACCAAGCAGACTTGGGTGTCTTCAGTCTGGAAAAAAGACGACTGAGGGGGGATCGTATCAATGCTTATCAATGCTTAAAGGGTGGGTGTCAGGAGAATGGGGCCAGTCTGTTTTCAGTGGTGCCCAGTGACAGGACAAGGGGTAATGGGCACAAACTTGGACACAGGAAGTTCCATCTAAACATGAGAAGGAACTCCTTTATTTTGAGGGTGGCAGAGCACTGGAACAGGCTGTCAAGAGAAGTGGTGCAGTCTCCGTCTCTGGAGACATTCAAAACCTGCCTGGATGCGTTCTTGTCCAACCTGCTCTGGGTGACCCTGCTCTGGCAGGGGGGTTGGACTAGATGATCTCCAGAAATCCCTTCCAACCCCTACCATTCTGTGATTCTGTGTGATTCTGTGATGGAGCCCTGTTTTCCTGGAGATGGCTGCTGATGGGAAGTAGCGAACAAATTCCTTTTTTTTCTTTGCTTGCATGTGCGTCTTTTGGTTTACTTATTAAGCTGTTTTTATCTCAACCTATGAGTGGTTTTGGGGCTTTTTTGTCACTTTTGCTCTTCTGATTTTCTCCCCCTCCCTGGGGAGGTAAGTGATCATCTGTGTGATCCTGGTTGCTGGCTGGGGTTAAACCATGAGAAGGCTATATAAATGCCTGTCCAATTATAACCATGCATGTATTTTTGCTGTTTCATTCAATTGAGTGTCACTGAATTGTACTGTTCCTACTATTCTTAAAGAATTATAATTTCACTTAGGACATTTTCAGTTTTTTATAGTAGTCTGACTTCTGAATCATTGGTAATTTAGCGTGATCTGTTTTTTCAAGATTGGTGAGATTTCAAAAGGTAGCAGACATATTTTCCTAAGAAAAATCCAGGAGGATGTTGGATACAATCTGTTCTAATGATTGTGGTCTAAAATGCAATCCCTGGTGTCAAAAGTGCCTGAGGTAGTAATGACTGGAACCTGGAAGAGTGTTATATGGAATTAGCATTTTATGCTTATGTGATTCCTGCACGTTTTCCCAGACTTTTGTGGCTGGCAGCTGTCAGAAACAGCAGATGTGGCTGCATGAACTTTTGGTGTGGCTCAGTACAGCTGTTTTATGTTTAAATAGCTAGTTAGTTTTACTGACTTTCATGTCACTTCTTGTCGCGGTTCCGGCGGGGATAGGGTTAAATCTCCCCAAGAGACAGTATTCCAAGCCATGTGAGCCACGCCCTCACTGAGCTGCCGAGGGAGGGGGCAGGAAGTCACCGCTTATAAGTGGGCTGGGGCGTCCCGGGTCCGGTTCGGTGGAGCGGCGGGGAGCGACGTTCAGTAATCACGCTTGTATATTCCTTTATTTGTGTTATTGTTGCTGTTTTTCTTGTTCCCTCTGCTGTTCTGTTAAACTGCCTTTGTCTCAACCCAAGAGTTTTGCCTTTTTCTTCTGATTTGTCCCGTATTGGGAAGATCTGAGCGAGCGGCCCGTGGTTCTTTGTTGCCGTCTGAGGCTAAATCACGACACTTCTATTGTCTTATTGTTCTCTATTATTTGTTGTTAATATCTCTTTGTTCCACAAGAAAATTGTTGAAGAGTTAGCAGCTCATTAAATGTGAGAAACTGAAGTACTTTTTAGCTGTATTTAGTTACACTAGCACTTGTTTTTTCAAACATTTGATATCAAGAGTGCTTGAGAAGTAATCCACTGGCAAGTGATGTGTGTTTTACCTGGTGTCTGAAACCCACATTGAGCCCCAGTGGAGGTGGGTGGAGTATGTCGTACAGCAATTTTCTTCTGCTTCGTTGTCTGTCTGCTTAAAGCTATAAAAACCTATTTGATATCCTTTCTGTACAATATTACAGTATTAAAAGCATGTAGAGTTTTTTACAAAGATAGTACATACTGGCATGTATAACTTGTACGACACATTTTGGAAGTGGTATGTTCTTTCCTAATTGTGTCTGATGGAAACCACTAGAGACTCTTATTGTCCCTCACCTTCTGTGGTGATCCTTTCTGGAGATAGACAGAAATAGAAAGACAAATATGCATGGCTATAAAAATATATTTTACATAATGAATATATTTTTACAGTAATGTAGTGGAGTCTTTAGAGCAGTATCTTTTAGCTCTAATCAGTTTTCTTTAGGGCTCTGCGGAGAACCTAACAGCACCTCATTGAGTTTTTGATAATCTTAATTTTTGAAGCATTGTTTTGAATGACAATTTACAAGTTCAGCAAAAAACTCTGAACTCCTTATAATCACCTACTAAAGGCATTTCCTATGTTCTTCATTTATCCTAGTCTTCCTTAAGAGTTACAGACCTGATGTTCATGAGTTTGCAGGAAACTGTAAGTGATTGGTATAGAAACTGTTACACAATGATCGTCTGGTAAAAGTTAAATAAAACTGTAGAGGGAGCCACTAAGGGTGAAATAAGGAAATGATGCTTAAAGATTAAGGTGAATTAAACATATGTCAAGCTTTTATTGTTAGTACGGCTACATGGCCACAATTACTTTTTTTTTTAAAGATATGAACTCTTACTGTTTCCTTAAGGAAGCCAGGCAAAATTGACTTTCAATTCAGGGTCTTGTTTTAAAGTAGATGAATTCTATGGAAGATGTAGAATTGCAGCTTTCAGAATCAGAAGTGTCTGAACACCATCCTAAAAAGCCATAGAGCTGAAATCGCCTTCTAAAGAATGATTCTTCATATTCATGTGATTTTGCTAGCTCCATCTAAGAGTACAGTTGAACTAGTGGTAAGGAAGATAACTTGTAAGTACGAATCTACGGACTTCTCATAAAATCCTTTTTTCCCTCTGAAATTTGCAATGACTTCTTAAAAAGTTGATACATATTGAAAGGAAAACCTATTGACCATGTTCAGTTTTAGTTATGAGAGATTGTTACTCTGTGTGAAGTAGCAATAAGTAGGAGGTGATATTTTGACCTGTCTTTATATTTGAAAAATCGTATCCTGAATCAGGATGATAGTTCAAAATCTTATAAATCTTTACAAGCCAAAAAAAAAATTATTTTTTTTTTTAAAAGTCACCTTTAGTGAAATTTCAATTTGCGTTTATGACAATAGGATGTTTGAAAACATCTACACAAAAATTTGTCAAGGGTACATGTTAAATTCTATTTCACATAAATTTTTAGGTTTTGTCATAGTGTCTTCATCTGTTAAAAGAAATGTTCTATGTAAAAATTCCCAGATAACTTTAATTCTAGCTATCAGCACTTAAGGTGACATATTTGAAAGTCTTTTTACCACATTACCTACAGCCCACAGAAAGGACAGGGAAATTTTTCAGTGAGATGAGGGATGCCTTCAGGATGAATGTGTGCCATATGACAGTAGTGTAGAATTTGCCTATTTTAACAGTCTAATGCAAATTTTCACCCTTTCACTTGAGATGTGAGCTTTGGGGGTGCAAATAAGTACTGTTAAAATATGCATTGCTTTGAATTGGTATTTGAAATGTCTGAATATAGGTATTTCTACTAAATACTGTGATAGATGAAGTGGAGTCTTTACTTTCTAAAGCATCACACTGCTTGAGCTTGGGTTTTAGTGCCTTGCAGGAAATCACACTCCCAATCCTGTGATTGTTTAACCAATGGATTTCCTACTATACTCGTGAGTCTTGCAATATTAGAGAAACAATTATTATTCTGTTGTGGCTTACTAGTGCTGTTAAATATATTGATCAGTTCCTGGAAATATTTTTTCGTCAAAGCTTGTATATAAGTCTAGATAGAGTTGAAATTATTTGCATATATCTTTGCAACATCAAGGATACACTTGCAAAGATCTAAAAGCAAATCAGAATGAAAGCATTAGCATAGTGAGAACAGAAAATGAAAACATAGCAGGCTAGAGGATATGCTCTTTTTTCCTATTTTGAGTCTTTAAAAAATTAATCTTCCTACTATATCTTATTTAAATAATACAGTGGATCTAATGCTTGTTTTAAAGAAAATTTTACATGAGGTTGCCCTCAGTTTGTCTGTCATTCTTTTCTCTTTCATTCTGGTTTTGGTAGTAAAAAAAAAGTTGCATTTAACTGTTGAGCACCAAAGATAAATGGCTCCAACCAAAGTATATAAATACATCCGTTCTAGTGAGAATTACGTAAGAGGATAAATGAATGTCTAATTTTTCCAGCTCAAGTTTTCCAAATTTCCCATTTTTTTTCCTTGAAATATCTAAATACATTGCGGAAAAATTTAAAATGTCACATTTTTCAGTTCAGCAAACACAATATCTTATATCTTTTAAGCCTGATTATCCTTCAGATATTTCAGAGCTTGGTTAATGGAATTTTTGGGATTTTGGAATGCCAGAATTTTTGATCTCTTAGAAGCAAGGTTTTTCTTGTTATTGGCTCATGTTCAGATGAATCCTGGATATCATACCCTGGATACCCTATAAATCATCATGATTTTATTATTTTGGGAATTTTTGCTTTCTTAACCTTTAGAAACTATATACCAATTTTTTCTTCAACTATTACAGTTAGTCATTGCTTTTCTTTGGATATCTCAAAGGGAGATGCAAGAAGTTACACTGCAAGAATTTACAGGCCCAGGCTTATATGTTAATACAAGATGAAAAGTTTCGAAGCCTAAATGCCAAAGTGATCACAGATTCAGGAGTGATCACAAACCTTAAAGTTTACAGTTTATTAACCAAAACAAATTAGAAATTGAAATACATAAAGGTTAAAAAAATGAGGAAAAAAATTAATAGACCAATGTGAGTTTTATGTTGTTGAATCAACTTCTTCACATGGCATTTTTAAAATATATGATTTAATTTAAATGAGAATTTCTTATTACAAATGCTTGAATTATCCTTTCTGTGATAAAAATCAATTAAAAAGTATAAAGCAGGAGCTTAGGCATTATAAAATTTTATATGAAAGGTATGTATTTCTTACAGAGGTGAAATATATAACTACATCTTTAAATATCTGAATATATATCTTAGTTAATAGCCCTCACCTAAAGAGAAATAGAATAAATTCTTTTAAAATAAGCTAATAGTTTTTCAGAGTTCTATCACAGGCTAATTCCTGCGATGAAAGACATTTAATTAGGTTCGTGTCAGCAGCCTCATGGGATGGGCGAAAGTGATGCAGCTGCAGGACAAATTTATCCCCTGATACAGCAGAAACCTGGAACTTCAATGCGGCTTCAGCCACAAGTTATTTAGACCAGTTTGACACTTTTTCAAAGTAGGGCAATTAACTCACAAGCCAAAAGTAGGGGGAAACAGTTCACCCATCTCTACTTCTGACCCATACAGTAACTGCCAAGCATGTCTTTCCATAATGTGTATAGGCTGGAGAATGTTTAAAGCATGTGCTTCAGTCTCCTTCTAAAACTTTGGACTGACAATTAATTTTGTGATTGGAGAAAAGTTACTTTATATAAACTAATTTTCTAGTGTACTAAAATGTGCTGATAGATACGATGTCCTCAATTCCTGGAGCAAGTGTTATCTTACCGCACCGCTCGAATATACCATCTACCTCATTTTGTGTTGTTTGAAAACTTGAAGCTTGTCCGCATGATGCAATTGAGTGCAAGGAAGAGATTACCAAAACTGTCTCTTTTTGGTGCAGGAAGGAATGTGTAGTGTTGCTGGGTTGGCATGGCAGTTACCCTGAACATAAGCATGTTGAAATAGGGAGAATAATCTTAATGGCCATGAAGCAGCAACCATCATATATTATCAATTCCAGAATACTGTCTTCTGTGGGAATGTTAGTCTAAAATAACAATCTTTATTTCATTATAGTTACTCCACTAACTTGAATAACTGGAATATATATCTGTTATGGCAAAGTATTCAGGTATGCCTCTTTCCCTCATTTCTTTTTTTGTGGCCAACCATACAGTTTATTTGTCCATTCAAAATATTTAACTCCCTCTTCTCCCAGAAGGTAGTAAAGTGCTTCAGGTGAGATTTTCGTGGTTTTATTTTTATATACTAAATTCCAAAACCTCAGGAAGTTTAGAGTTTTTAGAAAGAACAGAGGAACAAGGAAAAACAGAGGAAGATGGAAAATGAAGGAACACTACCCCTGTCCTTTCAAAATCAGACATAAATTTACATTCTAGGGTCCTAACCTCATCAGACTAAAATATTTATATTTAAACAGTACTTATTTTATTTATTTAAAATGTTTTTCCTGCCTAATATCTTCGTAACATTGAAGGACTTCCCTTTTTTTCTTTTTTTCTCTTGACCTTTTGTTAGAACACACTTTTAAACTGTGAAGTGCTGAACGACATAGAGCTTTGCTGGAGGCACATGAAGCTCATTCAGAGCACGAATGTTACTGTATAAAGTTGACAAACTTTCATTTATTTTCCACCCAGAGAAGAAAGATTAATTCTTCTTCCTCTTTTTTTTTTTTTTAAGGCAGTAGTGGGACAGTGAGAAGTTGAAAGCATGCTAAGTGTAAGTGGCTCTTGAAAACCATGCTTTGGTTGTGAATAAATGTCAAGCTGGTTGAGAAATGAAAACATTAAATTTCCATGCCTCTAAAACATAATGATTAAATGACTCGAGTTGTGGGTTTGTTGGTTTTTTTTTAAAGAAAAAACTAAGATGTTATTTGATTGTGTCTGTGTTGGAGAGAGGGACTGGATCAGTGTTTTCACAAAAGTGAAGTGGTATAAGTACCTGATGAAATATGCTGCTTTCCACTTTGAACTCTATCTGGTCCAGTGCCATGGATTGAATGCTTGCTACCTGTGGAAGAGTTTCAGATGCACTTCTGCAGCATGGCTGTTTTGCTTCATTTCACCCAAAAGCAACCCAGGTCATGCACTCAGAGGGTGCTCAGTGTGGGACCTGGTGTGTAGAAGGATGGAGTGGATGATGGTGAGCCCCTCCTGGTCTTGCCTGAAATGCTCTTGTGACATTCCTTGTAAGTCTCAATTTTGAAAACCTTGAATTGTGTTTTGCTGTTCAAAAATTGGAGATATTTAAGTCTAAATTCTATTTTTATCTATATCTCAAGAAATAATAAGTGTTTAGATTACCATTCTTCATTGTTCAGACTTCTGATCAGCCAAATCAATAATACTTTTGAATCTCTGTGTATCCATGCTGGTAAACAATTTGGCCAATTTTCATTGGTATTTGCTGACTTTTTTTTATGCTTTTGCACAGCCCCTACAATTCTTGATGGCTCTGTACTCTGACTTCCCATCTCCTTCATATCCCCATGCAGGGCACGGGAAGGGGATCTGTCTGTAGTTACTGCCTGCTGGAGCGGATTTGCAGATGATGAGAAATGTTTTCCCCTATGGAAACCATAAAGCAATGTAGGGCTCTCTATTATTCGCACTTGCCGAAAGCACTGGAAGACTGTGTCTGTTTGTATGTGACACCCTGAATTTCTTGTTCCCATTTTATTCTCAAGCAGTTCTCATGTATAGAATACATACCACCCTGTGACAGAGGGAGACACAGAGTATTTTTCTACTGCTTGTTTCTTTCCATTCTCGTCGTCCTTTTAGTGTTTGTCCCCATGCAGATCCTGATTGTGAATGTTGTCTGTTGTCTCTGGACTTTCATTTTTGGATGTGTGTTAGCAATGACTGAAAGTACAGTTTGTAGCTCAGCTACTACAATTGTTTTTTTGAGGACCGGCACTTGTGTGATCCTCAAACACTCTTTTAATCATTTTCCTTCATGCAGATGCTCTGGAAACAACTGTATTCTTCTCTTTCTCCTTCTAGCCAAGCCTACAGGACACTTGGTAGCCTGCCATGTAGCAGTTTCAGCTTGGAGAGCGTCAATATTCCTCCAACAACGTCTGTTTTCTTTATATCAAGCTGGTCACTTTATTTGAACAATTGGGCTTATTTGACTTATAGATGCAGCAGTTGCTGTAATGAGTTCATGAAATATGCATATGGTGGACTAGAGAAAACTATCAAGACTCATGCATTTTACATGGGACTCACTCACTTTTTTCTCTTCCCACAGGTTTTCTCCCTCCTGGGTAACGTGGCTTAGTGAGTAAGAGTCTTATATTTTCAATAAATGCAGGAGAAAAGGCTCTTCAGGATCCTCTTTGTTGAAAAGCTTATTTGCATTTTTAAGTGTGGGTGTTAAGCCAGATTTATTCCAAAATTTTAAAGCTCGAAAACTGTCAGAAAAGAAAGTCCTCAAAACCGGAGATAAGGGTGGCAGAAGGTGGCTAGGTTTTACTGTTTGCTGAGGTTTTTCAGTGCAGCTCAAGTACCAATGGGCAGCGGCCCAAGGGAGAGTTGGGAAAACTCAGCAGTGTGTCTTTCATTCTTTAAATAAAGCCTTGCGCAGCCCTCTGACCAGAGTTGCATCTGGCAAGAGGTGCCATGCTGTTCAGCTGGCCCCTCCTCACGCATTGACTGTCCTTCATCTTCCATTCCTAGGCTTTGAGGTTTTTTCCCACTCTTTTGTCCAACCGTGAGAAGGAAAAAAACAGAGATCTCTCCTGGGCTCTGATGCCCCAAGGATGGGGTCACCTTCTCCCGCTGCAATGCTTCACCCACAAAACACCATGATCCAGATGTCAAACACTGGAAGAATTTTGAGATGTACAGAACAAGTACGGTTCCGTGGCATAAAAAGGAAGAATATGGGTGCCCCACACACTGTATTTATGCTATATTTAGCATTTCTAGCTTTGTCTCTGGAAGAGCGAAATGTCAGGGGTAGAGAAGAGGGAGTCAGTGCATTTGAGGAACAACTGAAATGAACAGAAGGGTAAGCTAGGCTTGGACATTTAAATGCTAATTTCCAGGCACAAAGCAATAAAACGTCACATTGTATCCAGGAAAAACTCAGAGAAAGCTGGATTCTTCTCTTGCATATCTGCACCCAAAAGCTTGTGGTGAAGACTTTTCATCCAAATGACTTTGCCTTGATGTTGATACAAAAATTTCACTCAGAATGACTGCACTCAGAAGTACCATGTGATAGCCACATATCGCAATGATAACAGCCAGCAGAAAACTGTGAGATACATTATGATGACTTTCTACTTCATTTCTTTTCTAAATGCAGGCTAATCTGATCTATTGTGGGTGCTTCTAATTTACTCCTCATCCCAATATATAGGTGCTGATCATGGGGATTTAGGTACCTTTGCTCCAAGAAGATCAGTTCTTTCAGCAAAACCGTTTAGTTTTCTTTCCTATTTTCCCTTGTCTTGTTCTTAGCAGAATGAAAGAACAAAAAGTTGAAATACATTAAAGGAAATTTCTGATGGAGTTTTGTTGAGGGGCTAACTGCAGTGCTTTTCAAAACATTTTAGATATTCATTCAGATTAATTGTGGACTGGGAAATGAAAGCAAGTCAAAAAATGAGATTAAAATTGAGTTTGATTTTGATACATTACTTTGTCTTAAAAAAAGGACATAACTTATCCCAAATCTTAAACAAAAAATAATAAAAAATCTTCTACTTGCAGTGATTATTTTATGTTTCTTTGCTTCTTGCAGGTTTAAAAACTACATTGCTATAGCAAATCTATAACTTGAATACCATAGTATATGTATTGACATTGAGTAATGGCTGGCATTTTGAATCCACGTCTTTTGATTACATGAAATGTAGAACTTAAGTAAAATTACAGAGTCTGTAGAGCTCTGTAGCGTGGAGAGAACTGTTATATTCATATCTACACTTTTTGATTTTGGCCCAGCTTTAAGAAATGTAGTAGTCTTGCATGTTCAACTCTAACGTGTGCTACTTCTCTGGACCACATACAAACCTCAAAAGTTTTCAAATGCATTTGCACCCACACTGATTGACACAACCAAGAAATATTTATGCTAATGAAGGAGAAAAGTGACAGACCTTGCGGCATATCGGTATGGTCTTCGGGATAAAGATCTGATTTTAATATTTCATACTTGCTGCAGATGTGTAATGACCTCATTGTTTATCTGTATCTTCATCTGTAAAGTAGTGATATCAATACTTTCTTACAATTAAACTGCCTTCAGACCTGCAAAGGGGAACTTGCTGTGGGAAAGCCTGGAGCAGTGTTATTGTGACAGCCTGGGCTGCAGCATGGCAGTCAGCAAGGCTTAGATGAGGAGAGCAGAGATTTTCATTTGCTTTTCAATGTAAGCTAAAATGCTGCCAAATGCTGCTTTGAAGCTACTGTACTGGTATTGGGAGGAGTATTGCATGCTGAATTTTCGGCTGTTATTAACTTGCTAGGAATTACTTAACATTAGACTGAGAACAATCCTAACTTTTTTTTTTTTTAACATGAATGAATAGAGACCCTTATCAACTGTTTCTTGTCTGTCTTCAGAGTGGACTCTGTAGCAGACACTTGCCTTTTATTTCCCTACGCCATTTTCTGAGCACTTTTGAAGTGCAGATGTTGGTGGGTTTCTGGCTGATGTTTATCTATGGAATTTCAAAAGTTGTCGTATTAGAAGAAAAACAATCCTCTCATGCATTATGTCTTTTAATATTTTTCTCTGGCACCTTCCCAAAACAATAGACTTCAAGGACACACCAGGTGCTTTTTGTTTACAGGAATATATTTCACTTTTTCAATCAGACATTGTTTTGTTAGGTTTATGTTGCTCAGTGAATTGCTGTCTGTGAAATGCAAAATGGATTATTTGGTAATTACAGTATTTCAAGTTTATGAGAGAGTTTGAAATCAATAAAATATTCTTATTTCAGTGGAATGGAGCTGTATGTCTGTTAGCACAGAACCATGTAAGTTATAGAGGAATAGCAGTAAAACTAATAGGCGTTTTCCATCTCCTTTGGGATTATTCTCTATTGGATGGTAAGTTTACTACCAGGATTTTTTTCTCAATCTAATGTAAATATCCCAAGGATAGGCCTTGTAATGTACCTATTAGTTTTCATATGCAATTTAAAAAAGTGTCTCTCTTTGGTGGAATCATTTAGTATTACAATCGTGATTTGCAACACACCTTAGCATCTGAAATGCAAAGCAGTGTAACTCTTAGTACTGAGACTCGTGGACAGCCCAGCATCTCTGGCAAAAGGTCAATAATTAAGAGACCTCAATAGCAGAGTCAAGGAAAATGAATTTTAAGATTTCTTAGTGCTCTTAGAGAATGTGTTCTGCAAGACAAATGAAAGAGAAATAGAAACATAATAATTTCTTTTTATATATTTTTGTTACCATAGTAATTCTTGTTGTACATTTTATATAAATGTCAGCTGCCAGAAATATAGAAACTTCTACTTTGAAGAGAAAAATACTCCCAGATGTATAATTTTGTCAACAGTAATGTTAACATTTATCATGGCAAAGTCTTTGCAACTGATAAATATTGTTCTGTGTCTTTGCAACTTTTAAATATTGTTCTGTTTCTAGTTTTTCATTTTCCCCTACTGACATTTTTAAACCAATAACCTGTAAATGTCAGTATTGTTAATTTTACATCTTGGAAAGGTGAAAGGTTAAAGAGTTATATTTTGGGATGCAGAAATGTAATAGAAAGAAATTGAAGTTTAATGAGATTTGAGTGCTTTTATGAGTACTTTTTATGCGAGGGCTATGCATATGTTCTTTATTGCAATGAAACATTTATACCCACAAAACCTTCCTGTTACATAATTTCCTGATTTTGATTATTTTAATAAGGAAATACGTTTAAAACCACAAAAAGTGTCAATCAATTGAATCAGCAGTTTAAAATTATATTTAAAGCTGATAAAAAAATCATAAATAGGAAGCAAGCTTATTTGAAAATGACTCTGGGGATATAAAACCCTTTATGGTGTGGTAGCAGATAAGCACTGAGAAAAATCATAGTTTTATTATACCTACTAGAAAAGTAGTCTAAAGGAGGAAAGTCTACATGGAAAGAAATTTTGGATAATTTGGGGGAATGGTATTGATGAGTAAAATTGACTGTGTTTGCGTGTCAGTCACATGCAGGGACACACCACTAGGTCAAACAAGACTTCTCTTCCTTGGTTAAGAATAAAAGTTCTTCCCATCTCTCTAAAGTCTTCCTCCTTCCTTTCCTCCAGCGTGGCATGACCTTATCATCTCCTGTTTCAGTGCACCTTCCCATGGATTAAGGCTTCATATGAAAGCTGCATGGAGGCTGAATGTGAAAGTTTCTTGAAGGTGATGTAGGCAAACACCCTTAGTAAAAAATGGTTAAGTTATTATTTGTAACGTCATTGTCATTTTGGAAATGCAGCTGTGAAAATCATAATCTGCTTCTTGCAGAAGCTCCTGACTTTCATTAGAATAATTTCTGTTGGTCTTTGATGCTAAAAATGGGGCAAAGATCAATTGATTATCAGAGCATAAAAACGTGAACTAGCAAGGATTTGAAGATTTAGTGCAGCATAAAATTAAAAATTTGAAGAATTTTTTAAGTACTTTACGCTAAACAGAATCCTGTGGAGAGATTTACGCTTCTTGGTCCCCTACTAGATGTTATGAGTACTGAAGGGCAGGGATGACTAGTGAGCAAAAAGAATTAACAATGCAGAATTAACACGATTGCTGGTTGGGTATGACAGTATTTACAGAGCCTGCATAGGAAGGAGAAAGGTTGATTAAAATTTGTGTTACTGCATCTGAAAAGAAAACCAAAGGAAGTTAGTGTCAGTACCTAGATGAGACAGCTGCTTCCATAAATGTACAAAGTATGAATGTTTAGCCAGAGGTGTGAAACATGAAACACCTGAAATAGACGTCTACTACTGATTTTCTCCATATTTTGAAATTTGTGCTAATAAATGTTGCTCAAAGTGTATTGTGCATTTTACTTAATATCTGCAAAAACAAAACATGAGACTGCAAAATGTTCTATTTCTCTAAGTCACATTGTGTGGGTTTTTTTAATGCGTCAAGTTTTTCCCTGTTTTATGGTTATGAATTGTTTTATTTAGGATGTTTAAAACACACCACTTTGATGCTTTCACAGATGTAAAACTTTGACCAGCGTTCTCTTTTTAGTGCTAGTAAAATAAATGAGGTTTAGGATGAAACCCTCTAGTTTTGGGAGGTGGATGATTTTTAACCTGAATGATTTTGGTGATTTCATTGGTGTCACAGCTCTATAGCACAGGGAGCTCTATAGAAGGGAGTGAACCAGTGAAATAGTAAGAAATGGCCGGATGCCATGCAGGTGTTCTGGTCTTGGGATATGAGGTTATACATCTACCTGGTTTATATACTTATGTATTATTCCTCCAAAACACATATATAACTCTTCAGGAGCTTACCACTCCTACCTGGAAAAGCAGGGCCTGTCCTTCCTGATATTCCTGCCCTTGGAAGAATCCCTTTAGACAAGCCATCTTCTAAAATGCTCCTATACCCTTGCAGCCTTGTATTAGTTATGTCCTTAACATAATGCTACTTCACCAGCAGCTAATGGGCATTTCCAGATACCTGTGCCTCTCTTTCTTCTCTTGGCTAATGAGCCCAAGGCGGAGAAACCTAGCACAGCTAAAATCTGATGCTTCCCATCATCTTGCCTAGTCTGTTCCCTGATCAATAGTTATGAACAGTAGGTGACTGCAGCTATTTTTTTGTGGGTTTTTTTTTGGTTTTTTGTTTGTTTGTTTGGGTTTTTTTTAATTCATAAATCAATAAGAATACAAATGCTTTACAGTATTATGCTAGGGCTACAGGCTGTAGTGATCCTACCAAGAATAATGTAAAAATTGAAATAATTTGGAATCAGGATTCTTCTGTTAAAATCCCCTAAGGATCCCATCCCTGTCCTGTTGAGGAGTCAGTTTTCACATGGGAAAATAATACTCATTTTGTATCTAAAATTATCAAAACATTTTCTTCCTTCTTTTGTCTTCCAAACCCATATATCATGTTTTGATCCAGGAAAAAAATTAGTTCATTTTAATACTGTAAAAATGCTACGCTCATTTCTTTTTCCTCTTCCTGTTTCAGATTTAATTCTTGCACTAGAAAAGTAACCAACAAAGAATGAAGAAATGTTCCTAGCTATTAGCGTATGATGAGAATATCTCAAACATCACAATGATCAGCATCCTGTGGGAAATAGTCTTCTCTCTCTCGTGTGATTAAAAAAAGAGCTTAGAAAAAAGGTTTATTGATGACTGGATGTGGAGACTCATCTGACCTTTCTGCTTAAAATGTTATTTCAAATCAAATATATCTATTAAGGAGCTATATTGTAGGTTATCAGTGTTTAAGAAATGCTGGAGTATGCACTTGGTGTCTTCACACAGGTATCTCTCACCTTATCTTCATTCTCTGTCTTCAAACCACCTGCTCTTTTCCTATGGTAATTGTTTTCCATATTAATTAGTACAGAGTGTCTGCTGACTAAATAATGATTTAAAATCTTAATTCCTATGTGCCTAACTGTTTGGGGGAAAAGAAGAAAATAGAAAAAAATATAGCGATGCTGTTTGGAATTTGTAATCATTAATGTAAAGCTGTGAGTGCACTTCTGGGTGTTTAGGCAGCTTGAATAATTTAGGGCCTTTATATATAGCTGACGTCTCATTTGATTTATCTTCCTCACATGGGATTTTGTACTATTTTTGGGAACTTTATTGTCACTATTGTCTCTCATGTTCATAATACAGATAGAAGCAGAGAGCACAAGCAAAGATTTGAGCGAGAGGGTGGCATATCCTTACCATCAGTTGATATAGCAATAATTGGTATGTAAGCACATTTAGCCTTTCCCATCAAATATGAAAATCTAGCTCTATGAGAGACCGGGACCTTACTTTTTCCTTTCACATTTCAGACTACTATTTTTCCAAGTTTTTCCAACATTTCCTAATTAACAGCATTGATGATCACTAGAGGTATAGCTCCATTTTAATATAAATCCTTCTCATTGGTACCTGTGATCATTTTTCTCAAAGGTATTTTGCTCCTCACAGCAAAAATCTTGGGTGAAGATGAAAGGCAGTGTTTGGGTTTTGTGAAAACTTTTCACCTCATCTGTCATGTGAATATTATTAGCCATTTCTCTACAGAAACCTGTGTCTTATTTGGAGAGAAGGTGCTATGTTGATGATAACAATAGCTAACATACTAATAGGCTGTGTTGCCCTTGAAGGTGCTGGTGCATAAGGATCATACTCTTGAAATAGATACTGAAGGATGTAGACCTGATATAGTAGGGCCAAGAGAGCTGGCTCAGATTCAAACACAAATTTGATTGTTTCTAGTTTTCATGGTTTTAGTCTATTGCGATCTTTTGTGATTCCAATAAAACTTGCAGTACTTGCATGCTTTCACTGCATACTTCACCACTGTCAAAGATACAGAATTACATTAGAAAGCTGGTGGCGGTTTCTCCAGGACATAGAATACCTTGCTGCAGCTCTGTTGCAGAGTTGTGATTGTATTTTAATTTTTTTCTCCCTATTTGCTGAGATTTCCCTAAAACATTAGGGTCATTAGGATAGGTGGTGCTCTGGTGCACCATTTGCACCTTTTCCTTCAGGTATCTAGAAAATATCGTAGAGGGTTCTTGCTCTCTGCACAACTGCATTTCTTGCTTGGTGAGGTATTTTCATGAAAGAAATGCCATCTGTGGTGGTTAGCTGGGGTTTGATTCTACTATCCTTTGTCCAGTAGATCCCATGGAAGGGGTGAGTAGTTTGTCTGTAAAATGGTGTGTACTGAGAACATACAAAATTAAAAGTTGTACATGCAAACCTGGAAAATGCAGTCTTTCTTCTGCATGGTTGTATACTTTGTAAAAAACAAAGTTACTTATTTCATTAATTATTTGGGTGAGGAAGCACAAGTCAGTTTTAGCACTTACATGTACTTTATCGTTCTGTCCTATGTTTTTGGAGACAATATTTTATTATATGCACTATTATGTTGTATCCAAAATGCAATTGAAGGCATATATAGTTAACTATTGAAAGGAAGTTTTGGCCTACTTCTGTTGATACCTAATAGATGTTGAAAATGCCTTATGTATCAATAGAAAAGCATATATTTTGTTCCCACAAGCACTCTTCCAATCTTGAAAATGCCTGTATTTGAAATATTACAAATAAAAAATGTGCTTTGGTTTCAATAGCATGTAGTTGCTAAATGTTCCTCTTTAAAACCCAAGTTCTTCCATTCACTTACAATTGCTAGTTTTCAGTGACAAAGTGATCATCATGGTTGTAATTAAATATTTATCACACAGTTCTCTTTTGTCATTTGGATGTTACAAGGCAGGCAAAAATATACTTTAAAGGCTGACTAGTAAGCTATATTATGATAGTATATCAGGCAAATGAGTGTTTGATGGGCTGTGTTAATGTGAGCTAAAAATAAAATCCCATCTGTTCACCTTTCAAACTGCATCAAGACACTGCATATGGGTTGTGGAATAATTTAATGAAACGCAAATGAAAATATGTTTATTTCCCTCTTGCCGAAACAAGTGAAATGGGCAAATTGTAGGTAAAGGTGTCTTAACAAGCAAGGAATTGTGTGTTTATGGCTTTTCTGGAACACAGTAGCACTGCATTCATTTAGGAGCATATATGAGTAGATATAGAAACAGAGATACTCACTGAAGACACTATCTCTAATAATCATATAAAGCTCAAAGTCTTGATTATTGGTGGCAAGAGTTTGAATTATTGGAACAATTAAGGACGTGCTCTATTAGCATCAGTCCTGCAAAACACGTTGCATGTCCTGATCTTCAGAAATACTGTTTTTCAATGTTAATTTTTCTTATAATTTAATGAGCTCTTTTAATTTCTTTGACTATAGAGAAACTTTACAGCCATGGGCTGATTTACCCTAGCTAATGATCTGTTCCATAAAAAGAAGGGATGATGTATGCTTTGTATCATCACTAGCTGTTACACAATGAGGAGATAAAGGTAGGCACATCTGTCTCCAAGATGTTGATGGCAGTGTAAGTTGAAGCCACTGGAGCGACAATAATTTTTGTGTGCTCAGGATTTCATAGAATCACAGAATCACAGAATGGTAGGGGTTGGAAGGGACCTTTGGAGATCATGTAGTCCAACCCCCTGCCGGAGTAGGGTCACCTAGAGCAGGTTGGACAAGAACGCATCCAGGCGGGTTTTGAATGTCTCCAGAGACGGAGACTGCACCACTTCTCTTGACAGCCTGTTCCAGTACTCCGCCACCCTCAAAATAAAGGAGTTCCTTCTCATGTTTAGGTGGAACTTCTTATGCTCAAGTTTGTGCCCATTACCCCTTGTCCTGTCACTGGGCACCACTGAAAACAGACTGGCCCCATTCTCCTGACACCCACCCTTTAAGCACTGATAAGGATTGATACGATCCCCCCTCAGTCGTCTTTTTTCCAGACTGAAGAGACCCAAGTCCCTCAGCCTTTCTTCATAAGAGAGGTGTTCCAGTCCCCTAATCATCTTTGTAGCCCTTTGCTGTACCCTCTCCAGCAGTTCCCTGTCCTTCTTGAACCGGGGAGCCCAGCACTGGACACAGTACTGCAGATGTGGCCTCACCAGGGCAGAGTAGTGGGGGAGGATGACCTCCCTCGACCTACTGGCCACACTCTTCTTGATGCACCCCAGGATGCCATTGGCCTTGTTGGCCACAAGGGCACATTGCTGGCTCATGGTCATCCTGTTGTCCACCAGGACTCCCAGGTCTTTTTCCACAGAGCTGCTTTCCAGCAGGTCAGCCCCTAATCTGTAGTGGTGCATGGGGTTGTTCCTCCCCAGGTGCAGCACCCTACACTTGCCCTTGTTGAATTCCATAAGGTTTCTCCCTGCCCAAATCTCCAGCCTGTCCAGGTCTCGCTGTATGATGGCACAGCCTTCTGGTGTGTCAGCCACCCCTCCCAGCTTTGTGTCATCAGCAAACTTGCTAAGGGTACACACTCTATCCCTTCAAACAGGTCATTGATGAATATATTTCTCGGTGCACTGGCTATTATTTCAATACTCTTAGTGGAATGGTTTTTTTCACTTTTTCCGGTAATTGTACCTTTGACATTGACGTAGTGGCATTCATCTCACTGCTCTGCTGTGCAACAGTCACATGAAAGGTTTTGTCTGTCGTTTTTACCAGGTATTTCCTGTTGGTTGTCCTTTATCTTTGGCCAATTCACAACCACTTCTAGTGAGTTCAAATCACAGATCTCTGTCTTTTACTGGTTTTCTAAAACAAAATTAAGATACTATGTAGTCTGTGAACTGCCATTGCAGGGTACAAGATGATTTGGTTTATTTTTGAAATAGCTGTATAACCTAACCCTGAAATAAGGGGTTAACTTGCTGTAACTTGAGTTAATTTATCTCTTACAGATGTGGAAACACCTAGCAAGGCAGGGCCAGGTATGAAGGGTTCATCTAGCTATTGAAAAGAGAAATAGGAAAATATAAAGCATCAGGAGGAGAAAAAGCTTGGAAAAGAAAATGGCTTTTCTTCAGTAAGATGTGCCTTATGGTTCAGGCTACAGGGGCACATCTTGCTACATCCATCTCCCTGATGGGGAAAAAAATCCTATGTTTCTTATTAGAAGAAAAACTGGATATGAGTTTATAGTGTGCTTCAACTGCGTCCGAGGAGAACAGGGCTTGTAATTACACTGTAGGCTGTATGAGTCCATACAGTCTCTCTTGACTTCAACTTAGTGGTTGCTGTCAATAAGAATATTTTTTAAAAACAGGTATGCTGAACACACAAGTCACAAAGGCAGTGTGTGTGCATGCATGTATATGTGTGTGTGTAGAGATATATATAAAAATAATAGCATTTGCGTTAGTTAAACAGATTGGATTCCGAAATAGCTGAGATGTGTTACAACAGCTCTGAAAATGAAAGCCACTTGCAAAAGCCTTATGTTAGAGGGGAAAAAACTGACTTGTCAACTTTTCCAGATCCCCAAAAAGCTGACGCCGGTTGACAGGAAATGTTGAGCAATTGCTTTCTCTCAGTCTTCCATGTAAATGTTTTTCTCTTTTTTTTTTCTTTTTTTAAAATGACTTATGCAGGCATTATTTTTAGATATGTGGAGGTACAAAAAAATATGATGGAAAGTACCTAGTTTTTTCATCCTGAAAAAAAGATCTTGTTTAAAAGACATTTTTCAAAGTCAAAGTATTTTCTTGGAAATTTTTGAAGAAAAGAAAAACTTTGAATTTACGTGAAAAATAATAATGGTTTATTCTTTGAATTCTGTGTAACTCTAGTCTTATGAAAACTTAGTGATGAAAGATCTCTGAAGAAATACCAAATTTGTTTTTCAGTCAACTCCTGTTAAATCATAGTAGCGCGTTTTGCTGTGTACCTCCTTTGCCTAAGACAGTTACCATGTGCATAAGTAGGTTGAGTAATTTAAATACATTACTAATTTCTGTCTTCTGCCCTCGAAAAGGTTGTAAAAATAATCAAAGTACACTAATAGCTAGAATCCTAAACTTATAACATGAGTAGATCTAAAGTTATTTAGTTACCACGTGTGCAAACATGTGAAATGACATTCAAATCCTCCTCATGTGAAATCACTGTTGGTCTTAATTTTTTTTTTTTATTTTATTATTTTCAATTCCATATCTTATTTGTGCTTTCCTGATTAATGCAGTAGTTTTCCATTATCTGTGGTTACGCATTGCTTAGAATACACTTTGTCTGTTGACTTCTTGATTCTCCTCCAATGAAAACCAATAAGTAAGGGCCAATAAGAATATTACTGAATTTCTCCATATAGTATGCCTACACAAGGACTTGGGAACCTTTTCTCATCGTGTCTTTACTGTTGTATCTTTCTATAATGGAACTTCAGAAAAAACAGCTCAAGTGTCTTGACATGACAGAGTAATCATTAGCAATACAAACAACTTTTATCACACTCCTTCTTGAGGTTTTACAGAGAAGTTCAGTCAGATATTTGAGTCTCAAACTCTTGTTACAGATTGTTAGTTGTTTAGTATTCATTAAAGGCTTTCAGATACCAATACAGATTGCCACCAGAAAATTACCGAGCATTTCCAGTTTTGAAAGTCAGTCTGCCAAGATTTAATTGTATGTGTAAGTAAATCCACCCCTGCTGCAAGTGTTGCATCGCTGCCTAATGGGGAAAGGAAAGAGCAGCCTGTGAGAAGTTCCACTTCTCATGGTCTCTTCTGTGTTGATACTGAAAGTCATACTATTGGTATTGTTTCTATTTGGAAAGGGTTTTGTTTGCTGTGATTCTGGGCACTTTTATGCCACCCTGTACAAACCACTAAATCACTACTGGCCTTGGAATCTACTGCCTTTTTTATAGATTTAAAAGTAGGCAGGACAAGCCAATCCAAAGATGTTGATGTGACCAAAATATATTAATGGTGGTATTCTCCTGTAATGATCAATGTAATGCACAAGTCAGCGTTTGTTTTATTTATCAGTTGCTTTACATACTAAATTTTAGTTCATTTTTTTGCTAATAAAAAGCCCAGGTTTACTCTTAAGTTTCCTTTCCTCTTTTTTCTCTTTGTTTCCACAGATAACCTATTAAGAAAACTTCATTAATTAAGTCTATCCAGCATTTGTATTCCTTTCTCCCATTGTTCTGAAGAGGTACAATATTAGACTAAGTGTGCGTACTGTTCCAAACAGTTATTAGGATTTTTGAAATGGGAAAGGTTTTTAATTTTTCATTAACAAGCTGAGGAAAGGATGTTGCTTTAAAGACTTCTTTTCTTCTGAAGAGACATCCAGGGAGAATCTTTTGTCTCATGACACTGATTTGTTCTCTTTTGTCCTTCTCTTCACAACCTCAAGGTTAGAAAGATAATTCTCTTAATGATTTTTTCAGATCTAGGTCAATTTCCTCCTCATTCTACTTTTCAATATTGCTTGTTCTCATCTGTGTTTCTTGACCTCTCAGGGGCTGTATGCTAAGCTTTCCTTGCCAGTACTGATGCTTGTTAATATGGTGAAATGAATGTATGCAGAATAAAATAGGGATACTAGTGTGTTAGAGTCCCAGTGCTGTCAGGCTGCTCTCCCTCTCTTTTGCTGAAGGCACAGTCTCTGCACCGTTACTTGCTTTCCTTCCCCTGAAACAACCAGACTGCAAAATCACGTGAAAAATACACAACTTTGCATAGTTGAACATTCCTTAAGTTCCTTCCTTAGCCATCACGTATATTGATAAAATCAGCTGAAAACAGGGGATAAGTTGTTCTGAAACTGAACTGCCTTAATTTATTTTTACATACTGTAACAATTTGTTTCCATTAAAATACTGAAGGTGGTGATATATATTTCTCTTTGCTCAAAATTTACTGAGAGCTTCAGCCTATTAAAAACAACGGGCATTTGTTAACATCTGAGTAATGCCATACAAGCTGCCACTTTGTTTCCTGCCCTGCCATCACTTCTCACCCCAGGAGTCACTTTTCAGGACTTGTAATAAGCAATCATTGCAGTTGATTGCTGCACTACAATGGACTATGAAAAAATTAACTGGAAGTTTATGAGATGTATGCACAGATTTTTGGTTGCACAGCATTAACTATACCTCTAAGCATTTTAGATTAAAGGTAGCTCTGGTTTTTTATGTGAAATCTTGAGCAGAAGAACTGCTGAAGAACTGGATTAAAGAAATCAGTTGCTATTGAAGGAAATACCGAAAGCTCTTTCAAAATGGCCAGCAGAGCTTGGTGCTATGTCATATCCTTAACTAGCAAATATAAGCCCTAAAGAAGACTAATTCAGAGATACTCAGTAATGATAAGAGATGTGAAAATAAAATGTCTCTAGAAGTCTCCAAAGGCAAAATAAAAAAGTGATTTTATTCATACTTGTCACCAGACAGTAGTTTATATCCATTCATAGGTGCAGGTGGATATAGACTGTCTTGGGATGTTCTGTCCTGGGACCAAGGATCAATACAAAGTTCGGCCGAGTCTCAGGTGAGTGTCATGACTGCAAGAGCAGTTTGTGCTTCCACTGATGCTCTTTTTCAGACTAAGATTTCTAAATACTGTCTCAGCCTCGGTAGGTAGGTGTTCCACTTGCATTGACAATAAAAGTGTAAAAAGTGAAATATTGTTTTAATTCATTGTGGTCCCCAGATGGCTTGGCAAATCTCTGTTTGATTTGATACTAAGGTAATGCAGATGCGTGTCCTACGTGAGTTTACATCTAGGGAAACTTTGTTCTTTGAATGTAGGCATGATGACTGAGCACTGTGATGTGTAATAAGGTGTTTTGTTTTTCTTAAGATACCTGCCTTAGGAAGTGTGCATTTTGGAGTATGCATCTTAAATCAAACACTTATGAAACCTTGTTATTCTATGAATGGATCCTCTCCTAATTTATTACATCTCTGTAGGTAGCCTACTGGGACATAAAAATAATTAATACCTTGGAAGCATTATGGAATCTCATTTTTATTTTATTTAAGGTAAAGCATTTCTACTACAGGTCAAAAAAATCAAGCTGAGATTTGTGTTTCCTGGAGATAATTCAGGTGCTTTAAGAGAACCTGTTTGCATTTCTCCCTGAGGACAGGTTGGTACCACTGCTGTTTGCAGTGACAGGGATTTTAGACAATATCAGTATGTCACAATTCATGGCATTAGTGCAGGTTGTCACATTTCCTTCTCAGTTCCTTAAAATGTTTCTTAGACAGTGTGCTCTCAAAAGAGCTAGGCTTCTCCAAATGCTGAAGCTAAGTAGTAGAGAATCCTATGAAGTAATTTTATTCTTCAGATTGTTGTCTACAAAAAGAGGGGGCACAAAAGGGGCACAATAAACAGTAAATAGTCCAGGTAACAATTTCAACCCATATGTTCTTCTGTATGAGTCTCTGGTTGCACTTAACTCATCGCTCAGGTCTGCTACTACCATTCAGTTGAAAATATTGTACTGGAAAGTTAAAAGGTGTTTACATACCCCAGTTGTGTGGTATGGAGAGAAAAGTGAGTAAATGCTCCTGCTCTGTGCGCATAAAAAGGGGGTAAGATCTTTACCGACAAAATAGAAATGTAAAAATTCTTCTTGAAAATAAAAATATTAATGTGTATCTATCTGGAAGGTCATTTTTAGAGCTCTCTTTCATTGTATGTACCTTATGTATACACCACAATTTCTGGTGTTGTGGTTGGAAATGCACAGCTACTCAGCTGCTATGTACCTGCCCTGCTGAACAAATACTCTGCCTGCAGCAAAATATGAGCAGCATGCCCCAGGCAACGTGCAGCCAGATTTTAAATTTCAGTGTGGCTTTGGAGTTGTCTAAATGCAATCCGTACTTCTGTTTTAAACAAGAGAAGAATAAGGGAACTATTTGGGGTACTTTAAGCCCTCTTGTAAAACTGCCAAATTAATTTTGTATCTGACATATTACTTGTTAAGTATCTAATCTATTCTGTCAACAGACTAAATTCTATTCTAATGCAAATAAAAACCAAATTAAGTTAGCCAACCAGCAGAATCCTTCTGCATTTCCTCCTCCTTCTGCCTCTCTTATACCATATTCTAGGGATGACTCTTGCAGGCTCAATAAAGGATTTGATTTTGGTGACTGTTACTGTTGTAAAATAAAAACCTTTATTCATCCACAGCTTGACAACATCTCACAGGCTAAAAGTCATTAGTATAGACAAATCCAAATTGCACCTCAGTATGTGAGGTGCTCCCTGTGATCTGCAGTCATTTCCTGCAACCCCTTTTATGACCTTCATCTTAAATACTTAGATCCAAAAAGTGAAGGAGGAAGGAGAAATCTTTCCTACAGAGATATCTGCTAAACAGGTGGGAGGAGCTGGATTCAGTCTTCTGACCTGTGAGGTGTTATAACCGGTTAGCTATTGGGATGCTAGACAAAACATCACATTAAGAAAGCTTTATTTTGTCAATTAAAAATGAGATTTGCATGTGCTGGAAACCTTCATTCTAGGCAGCCATCATATGTTGCCCAAATATTAAGTGATGTGTTGTTAGGCTTGGTCCACTTTCAGTCCCTGAAACCGTATAATTGCCTGAAGTCTTAATCTCTAAATATTCTCAGTAAGCTTTCCCAACTTTCTAACTGGCTAAGGCTCTTATGTAGGAATGTTAGCGATTCAGGAGTAGCATGAGCAATAGACAGCCACAGGTACAGAATAGCACTCTGAACACCCTGGTCTGTACCTGCTATGAACTGCTCTCTTAATTCCATGTATGCGTCTCTGAGTTGAGTGTGATACAGGATTTTGCATGAGATGCTGAACCGCGGGACACTGCTGTTGTGTACTTCTACAGTGACGCTGACCTATTTTAATTGATTGCTCTTCAAAGTATGACTTTGAAATCCACTATAATCAAACTGAATTTCTAAGACCTGCTGTAAGATTTCACAGCTAGAGTCTTTTGCAAGAAATACTTTCTCTGAATTATGCTCAGGGAATGGATTTTCACGTAGCTTTTTTTTTTTTGTAGTATGTCTCCTTAAAAATTCACCTTCACGTATTCTATATGTAGAAGGAACAGAGCAGAAATGGATTGAAATAGACCAAGAAAATTTATAACTCTTAAGTGAAAGGATCAAAAAGTATCCATATTTTTTCTTACACAGTTGTTCCTGTAAACTTCAATTCAACTTTACTCTGGAAGTGAAAATAGCTGTAGAAAATAGAAGGTTGGAAAAAATTTTGTAAAAGAGACAAATGAATCTTGCTGCCTTCACCCTCCTTGCAGCTGTCCATATTTCTTGTTCCCAAAATCACTGATCCTATACAGGACAAGAGAAGC
This sequence comes from Alca torda, assembly GCA_008658365.1. Lineage (NCBI taxonomy): Eukaryota > Metazoa > Chordata > Aves > Charadriiformes > Alcidae > Alca > Alca torda. The sequence goes on from CM018084.1 coordinate 23,347,839, forward strand.
TCATCCAGTCAACTGCCAAAACAATTCCATATTACTCCCATGATCAGTCATATACTCGAATTACTGAGTATTTAAGTCCCAGTTGAAGTAAGTAACTTGATTAAAGAAAAATGTTCAGGTTAACCTAGATATTCACATTAAATTTTAGGGCAGTTGCACATATATTAGTTGAACATAAGTAGACAGCAATTTTGAATTATTTGCTTAGTTTTACATGTCAAACAATGAGGACTGAGATGCACATTGTTTAAATGCTTATTGCTAAATCCTGATCAAAACTTTCCTGCAAAAATAAAGATTTCATTTATTAGCCAGAAAGAGACCCATTTCCTCTAAATGTCATAACCACCCCTCTTGAAGCTGCTAACAGTCTCTAAAGTGATATGAAGGATATTACTTAGGGTTTCTATAAACTCGGGGAGGGAGGTGGAGAAAAAAGATGGGGAAAAAACCCTAATCAAAGCACCTGACCAACTGTCACCTTCTGGAATACCTTCTCATCTCAGATCCAAAGTCTGGCTTGAACAATGAATGCTCTTAAGAGTAGCTGAACCAGTTGGCAGGCAAGTGAGAGTAGCTACGCTATCATCCATCTCTAACTACATATTTAATTTGCTAAGTATGTAGTTCTGAGAACATCCAAATATTGATTACAATCTGTGGGAACTGGCTATTATCTTTACATGGAATGAAATCCTTTAATATGCATCTCTATCAAACATTGGAGAGCGTTAGGCTGCTATATATGAGCTTCATACACAGTTTAGTGATATGTTTCCAGAAAAATTCTTATATATATTAATTTAAGCATCCAAATGCAGAATTTGGAATTAATGAAAATTCACATTTCAAAAAAATTAAGAGATTAAATTTCAAATTACTTAATCATGGTATATGAAATATGTAAAAGTCCCTGAGTTTTATGCAAAGATTTTTTTCTGAAAAAGAGGTTTTATAGCAGTAGGTGCTTCAAATTGTCCAAGGTTTGATTTTCTGTACGGAAACTTACCTTTTAAAAATTTGTTTCTGCTGTTAATAAATAACCCAGAGCTGAAATTTCAATTTTCAGAATAGATTATAGTAACTAAGAAATAGGAAAATAAATTTTCACTTCCTGGGGAAAGAAACAGATTGTGTTTCCTAATCATTTTTGCATTTCTTGAAGTAATTTTGTAGTCAGTTCAGGATGGATCTGAATTGTATCAACACTTATTATTATTACTAATATCTGGACTATAATAATCAAAACAGAAGTATAAAAAAGCTCATGAACAGTTCATACTGGGGGGGGGGGGGCGGGGAAGGAGTACGTGCATACACCCCTCCTCCAAAAGTAATTAAGAACGTATCCAAACATTCTGGCCAAAAAGAGCCAGATCCTCCTTAATTTCCTGTTGTTGTTTTCTTCTAGACAAACCAAGCTGAAAAGAGACACAGATTTAATTTGGTAAGGAATACGTTGTCTGTCTGATGCCTTGTTTTCTGCTTGCTTGTGTCTTGCCAACAATTATCTTGTCAAAAGGTAATGTAGGCAACAGAGGAGCAGTTAGAAAACTTCTGATAGAGGTAAACTTTTTTACTGCAATAAAACTTGATCTAAAACCAATCAAATGTTATTATTTAAAGAATTTATCTGCTTGTTTTTCCGTAAGAAAAATATTGCTTTTACAATTGACATTTTCTGGACCTGAACCCCTGCACCTTAGTGCAGATTATGTCACAAAAGAGATTTAGACCTGAAATTAAGATTAATTAGAGAAACATAGCTTCGAGATTACTCTGTGCTGTTTTCCCGTACCATTTGCTGAAAAGGATGTAGCTGGAATGCTCCTGCCCTCAAAGTGTCCTTATGGAACCTGGGACATTGGGACTTTGTAGCTGGAAGCAATGTGGGACATTACAGACTGCTGTCTTCCAAGCCAATGTGGCAATATCTGTAGGAAGAAACAACCACTTTTTAGACTTTATTTTAGGCTCTAGTGTCCAAAAGATGATCTGTTTCTTTCCAAACATAACAGTTGAAAAATATTACCTCTCCCTCCGATCCTTGACTTATTTATATCCTTAAATCATCTTGGGTGAAACACTGCTGGTACTTTTGGTGTGTATGTGGCTACTTGCAAACTCTGCCCAGTGAGAAACTGGACATTTGTTTAAAGTCAATGTCATGTACAGAAGCTATAAATATAGATCTGGATCAACGTCCGTTTAGACACTGGATTTCTTGATGCAATGACATATCTGACTTGGCACTTCTGCCTATCAGACAAGCTTAGGGGATAAATGGGATTCTCTTGTTACAGATGTGGCTTGAAATGTTATAGAATCATCAAAGTGGGAGTGAGGAAGGATGGCCCTTCTGTGGTGGGGTGGAAAATACGGTCTTCTGTTTGCTTTAGAGCTGCAGAATAACTTTTCATGGCAGCTCATGGCAAGCTTTAAAGATTTATAAAAAGATGTACGTCAGCTCTCGGGCAGTTTGCTGGCTTGTTTGGGATAGAATTTTGGATTGAAGGTGTCTTTTGTACTTGGATACAGTAAATGCAAGGGTTCCGGCTAAAAGGCAGAATGAGATTGAATTCACTGCTTGGATTTTTCTTTCAGGAAGACTTGGAAACTGATTATGCATTTAATAATGCAGAAGCACATGATGGCTAAAACATAATTTTCTTATTTTACTTTTGTAGTTCTTTTGTAAAGCTTACAATATCATCTTTTGAAGCAAGTTCATACACTTTGGCTTTTTTACGTTTACTGTAACAGCAAATATTGAAAGTATGGTAATGTTATTTGCCTTAAATTTGGGGTGTGAGGGAGGCAGGATTCTGGTGTTTAGTAAATTTGTATCTGATAATACTTGTAGTGTGTACAAATTAAAAAAAATCTTACACCTTTTAAAGGACACATTAACAGGATTATAATCGAAATACTTTCCTCTCCTTTACAAAGATGTGATTTTGCTGATTTTGTTGAGTTATCACAGTATCATAACTCATTTGCTATTGTGTAATCTCGTTATGAGACTGTTAAAATGTTTTTTAACTATGCTTATATTCCTGTTGTATTGGCTTTTGGTAGTAATTCTGGAAGGTTATTTTCCCTTTTGCTGAATGGGAGTTTTAGACTAAAATTACTGTAAAGTTACCCCAGGTTTGCACAGAAAATATGCCCCCATTTCTTCTGGGGAGGAACTGAATTATGACTTCCAGTTCCAATTACACTAAATAACTCTTGAATGTGTGATGTCCTCCAATAACACTTTAAATGAATAACTTGTGACACTTGCCAATTTACTGGGGCCATAACCATCTTTCTGTTCTATATTTTTTCAGTACCTAGTGCAATGTGGCATTGTCCCACAGTTCTGAACTCCACATTGTGGCTGTAATTAAAGTGTGTTAATAATAATATCAACTATTTGTTGAATTTAATCTGAAAATAATTGTGACTAATGAACAACTGTAAGAAAATCATTGTGGTGTTTGTAACAGTTCAGGAATTGAAAAAGCAGCAAAACATTGTTACAGAAATATTTTGTTTTGAACTTTTCCGCCTATGCTTAAATATTCACGATAGTTTGGAAATGGTTTCTGGCACCTTATTGCCATGGTGATCAACTCTGTGCATGATATAGCTGCACAAGTCAGTGTGAAACAGAAACCAAACCATACTGTCATCTGTTGTATTTGTTTACATTTATATATGCTGTGAAGAAAATGTTTTGCTTTCCCTATTAGCCATGAATAACATGTAGCAGCAGAAGCCGCAGGAGGATGTAGGGTGGAGGGGCCGGGGGGGGGCAGACAAACACTGGAGGAAGAAAATGTTGAGGTAAATATAATCTTTGGTTGTTATTGACAAATTATGGAAATGCAGAGTGCAGCAATGATTGGGGTTGTCTGCTGCCAGAATAAAGATGCTGAAGACTTTATATTGGCTGTTATAGAAGTCTTTCTGGTAGTACTAATTCCAAGGATGTTATTGCATTGTGTCAAGAAATCATGAGGCTCTGAATTTAAGGATCAAAAATTCAAGATAAGGTTTTTATGCTGTACATTTATTTTTAATTTTCATGGGGCTCTCTTTGTCTAAAATTTGGTTTCTGCTTGAATTTTTATCTTTTTTTTTTTTTTTGCCTGTTTGATCTGTAATTTAAAAAATGTGCATGAAAAGACTTTGAAATACATAATAGGGGCTATGGGACTTATAGCAAAGCAGGGAAAGGTTAGCTTAAGTGGGCAATGTTCCTGTCTAGTCTGTGTCTGTCTGCCTTTTCAGCCTCCCACATTTCTGAGATGTCAGGTTGCTAAATAAGAATCGTGTTTTCCAGATTGATTTTTATTTTTTTCCTTCGTGAAGTGTTGCAGAGAGTGGGAACTAGTTGAATCAAATGAAGGGGTAATGGAAAACAGACTATGTAGTTGAGTTGCCTGTAAAACCTTAAGTCTAAGGGGAAGCATGGCTGTGAGACCTAGGTAAAGCCACCTCAGAACCAACCTGTAGTTCCCACTGACCTTCAGACAGCTGTGGCACTGTCTGCTGTGTTACATAATTTTCCTTCTTTCATAAATATTTGAACCTCCTATCTTACAAACAATGTGAGTCTATTGTGTTACATAACCCCATTTTTATTGTTAAACTACTGATATTTTCATTTGTCTTATTCATTAACATGAAGCCTCAGTATTAGCATTTGCTCAAAACAAAATCTTCACTACTTAAATTGCCCTTGTATTGAAGGGAAAACTTTAAGGCTGGGATATTTAACTAGATGGGTTTGCTTTATTTACAGCAGGGATGGGATAACTGGAGTTGAGGGAACAGCGGTGTGCTTTCAGCTTCTCTTTGGAGTTTGGTTTTCTCTGTGCAAAGGAACAAAACAGAAAAAGCTCTCAGATGCCTCTTTGCAGGATGGGAAAAGGAAAGGGCAGAAAAGCATGTGATCTTGTCCCATTTCCCTCCATCTGCCACTCAGTCAGTGCCAACTGGGAAGCCTGTAAAAATAGATTTTTGCTGTGTCAGTTTGTGTCTCTTTCAAATATGAAAGTCAAACTCTACCTACACCTTCCAGTAGATAATGTTAGTATGTAAAAAATCCCTCATTTTCTACTGGAAATTGATGGCTTTATACGCCTTTGTTCAACAGATGCACTCTTCTGAGCTCTGTTTTGAGCAATGAAACAACCAGATCGCTGGCTGCTTGTAATATTAATACCTGTTTCTTTTGGAACAACACTGTAAACACAATCACAGCCAGTGGGTTGACAGAAGGTTGGGTTGTCCAGCGTCTAGTACCAGATCGCTGCCACCTCCCCTTCACACTAACTACTTGCCATAAGGTCCAACAGTTCTATCTCTTGGGTTTTTTCAGTCTTTTTCTGTGCTTTTAAAAGTATTAAATCTGCTGAATTGCACTGAATTTATTTCAGTGTCTCAACTTTTTTGGAGCGCTTTTTCCAATATGGGGTTTCATAAACAGTATGCTGTTTAGCATCAGATGAGAAAACTTTGAGAATGAAATCAGTGATATGTCCCAAATCTTGTCTGACATATTTGAGGTGTTTGGACAAATGGCATTTGTTGCTATTTTCTTCCCCTAACTCCTTTTTGCATTTGTGAAGACACAGGCTACTTCATGAGCTTCCTTTACAGCTTCTTTTGAGAGACCTCCAACTCTGTTTCTAGACCACAGCTCCCAGGACATTTGGACTTTGGGACTTGGATGTTTATTTGGATTATTTCATTCTGGATTTCCTCATTGGCGAATGTATAGTGCTGTGTAAAACCGATGGTAATGTCCAAAATGGAACGCAAAGAGGAAAGGAAAAGCTATGAAACTAATGTGAGCTGATGTAAGCTGCCAAGGAAATGACAAAAGAATAAAAAAATTGAATATTTTTTTCTGACAAAAAATAAAAGACAAATAAAAGGTAGAGGACTGTGCAAGAACCCTTTGCACTCTCTCCTGGATCTGCTGTCCTTATGCTTGTAGTGAGATCTCCCCTGGCAGCATTTGTGAAGGATATATTTTGTGAAAAGCCAGTTTAAGAAATGAAACAGTGGGGAAGGTGGAATTACCACAGTTTTTTTCTGTCTTTCTCCCTGATCTGATTCTGTTTCTCTGTCTGGCAATCCTGTCAGTTGCAGAGCAAGGCAGGCAATTCCAATTTGACAATGTTGATCTTTTTTTCTGTTGAGAATTATATTAAGCTTAATGGTTTAGAGGGCTCCAGTCAGGGACATCTACCTTCACAGACAGTATGATAGTAGCCACGTGCCATTGCCACCCACCTCCAAGTCTATCTTATCCTGTAAAACTCATTAGCGGCAGTATGTTTTGCAACATGTGAGGAATACCACAGGCATAGTGACAATTTATGAGAAAAAAAGTCTTACTAGTCTTTAATTATCTGTCTGGAGATATTAGTTGCATGCTTTTACTTACTCCCACCTTTACTCCTTTGTAACAAAGAGCTTTGCTGCATAATGAAACTGTAGCTACGTAGGAGAGCTGATGTTTCTGGGGGTAAATGTTACGGCACTATTTAAAAATTAAGGATAGAAATTAAATAATTAGAAATATTTGAAGCAGACTAAGCTCAGGAACTTTACTGGAACCTCCTATTTTCTGACTACTTTTTATCAAGTAAGAGTAAACGTTACTACAGATGGCTTCCTATTTGTGAAGAGTAGGTTCTTTGATTCTCCAGTTTACATACAAAATCCATGTTGGACTATTTTGACTCTACTGACATCCCTGCCCAGCTTCCATGTTCAACTCAAAGCTAAGGCACTTTACAGCCTCCAGCAGTCCAATCTGATTTAAGCTTTCAGTGGAGCTTAAATATTTGGCAATTTGGGCTGTTCATAATTTTAAAAATGTGGTAAAGTTGGTTGGGTGCGGTTTTTTGGTGTGGGTTGGGTTGGGTTTTTTTCCCCCTTCTCAACTTTCACCTGTTTTGTGTCTTCCATTGCTTTCTGAACAAGTTCTAGTTCAGAACTAGCTCTGGATCTTCTTGTCTGCTACAAAGTGTTTAACAGGATACCTTGAGCTTTCTTCACATGTGATTTCTGAAAAGTTTCAGAGCAAAACCAGCATGAATGTACAGCTCTTGCAACAACCTATTTGCTAAATCATCTGGCAACCAAGATGTGCACCTACATTAAGTGTATTTGTATGGCTGTTTTAGCAGTTTACTGGATGCTTTTGCAGTGTGTAACATGGCAGGTGCCACTGGAGGGCTTGCAAGCTGTTTAATGCCATCCTTTGCTACCCCTGTGTGCTGTATTCATAACTTTTGCTATAAAAACATACTCTAGGTAAACCATGCACATTGTGTGATTATGATTTGACTGAAATTAATTATTCAGGTAGTTATTGACCATCACTGAAGTATTGATTGCTCTCCTCATTGAGCTATCATGATTCCCTGCCAGGTCTTCAGCTCTTTGCCACTGATTATTTTGGTCTACATATCTTTTCAAGAAGTCATATATAAAAAGCTGAAAGCAGAAATACTACTGTATCTTTATATTCAGAGCAATCCATTGCTGACAGTCATTGTAATACAGTTCAGGAAAGCAGAGCTAGAGGGTAATTGTCTGGAAAGTTGGATTTGAACTTCCCATATATAGGAATGTGGAGGTTTTAACATGACAGCTCAGGGATGCAATAGAGAAATGCGTAATACAAGAAAGGAAGAAATAATTAAGATAATGCAAATTAGAAAAGAGGAAGAACTGATAAGGGATGGTAGGAACTGGATTTATAGGAGGAATAAATTCAAGAGCAACTTGGACACTATGCAGCTTGATTAAGCCTATTAATATTAAGAGAGCTGTAGCTGGACGGTCAGCTGCCTGCTGATGGCAGAAGTCAGGAACCCGAAAAACTTCAGAAAATCATCGTAAAGAAACTATTTCCTGTTGCTGAAGAACTGAGGCAAAAATGTCAACTGGTTGGAACTCCAAGTAAATAGCAAATTAATTCTTTGCTCTTGTGTTTTGGTTTTTTTGGTTTATTTTTTTTTCTGTAGGTTCTGTATAGGAGCCACTCCTGGTTCCTCCAGTTCTTCCATCACTTACTTGAACTGAAATGATTTCTGTGTGCAAGTGAGTACTAATTCTCCACATATGTTGGACAGAAAATTGGATATACATAACAGGTGAATGAGAAAATGCCACATTTTTTTCAGCCTATTTCATTTCAATGTTTCAGTGATGTGCAGTCCTTAGGAAAATTTGATCCAAAAGTGTTACTATGTTTTTTTAGGAAAAAAGTGGTTGAATTTATTAAAGCTATTTAATAGGTATAATTCATGAATCCTCATTTCTGATCATTTAAGGTCATTTTTCAGTAGGGATTTCTATCTCTTTTGTACTGTAAGTATGTTATGCAGTTGTATCAGGTAGAACTTAAAACTGTAGACATTTAAACAGCATAAAGAGAAGAACGCCATCAGAAGTAAGCTGCTTAATAAGCAGAAGACTCTGGTAAAAATGAATCAGTCTAGTCTAAAGAGCTTAAATTTGCTACTTCTTATTTGCATGTGCATAATGCAATGGTGTTGCACTGAAAGTGAAATGGAGAAGTGGAGCAGTCCAGCATATTCTAATAGCATTTAATTCCTATGTATTTCACAATGTGGAAAGCAAAACCATTCTGGAAGATAGTGACCTCTGATTCCAGACTGATGAAGTGTTGTAGGAGGGAATTGTTATTGTCAATGAGACATCTACAAAACATATCTAGAAAGTCTTTAGCAAAATTGCAGTTAGCAGAGAAAACAGTAAACTGTCTTTCTGGTGTTGCTTTAGGCTAACACAGCAAGAAGGTGAAGAGGCTGTACAAACATGGCATCAAAACTCAGTGCTAAGTTGTCATCCCTGAAGAACAGTAGCTTCTCTAATGAAGGAGGCTTCTCTAGCTATTGGTTTTTAGCCTCTGTTTGGAACTGCCTGTGCTCTATCCTGAAAGATACTCTGCAGACCTCTAGACAAGGAAATATCCCAGATTTTTCTGGGAGAAATCACTGTTTTGCATTTTCTTCCTCAAGGCAGTCCTGTCAGAATTCAGACACCTTGCCAGTTTGAAAATAGTTCATCCCCAACTGTGTTATGATTGCTGCAATGGTGTTTGTTGTAGGATACCATAATCTTCTTGCTGTCTCTACATCGTTGGTACAGATGAGGCCTAGAACACTTTTCAGTTCACAGGTCCATATAGACATTTTATTCCTGTTAATGAAAATGATGGGCCCTGAAGGGTTTAAAATCCCCTGAATGTCTAGTTTGAGCTTAAGCTTGTAAAAATGCAGCTTGAATAACACTGGAGAGTAAACTACATGCAAACTGTACATAACAATTTTTGATTTATATGCTGCACTGAGCCAAAACAAAGGCATTCAGAAAGTTTTCAACCACGGTTATCCCCAACACCAGTAATGAAGAGATAACCACTGTATTAGGCACTTGTTGTTGTTGTTGTTGCTGCTTTAAAAGAATGAGATGGAGGGGGCAAAAAGGGAGAAAGTATGAACAAACTGGTTTAATTAGAAGGCTGAATTCAGCTCTAGGTTTATACTGATGTAAATGCATGCTAAAATCATTTTGCTACTGAGGGTGAGTTTGGAGTTACACTGGTGTAAGTGCTTGAGTTGTGTTGCGTGTACTGTATTAAACATGTTCCCTCATAAACCAAAATGCCTTCCAGAGTCCATGAAAATTAGCATCCTTAGGGGACTTCCTCCTTGTTCTCGTAATTTCACTGCTTCATTTATTCACTAAGTGACTATTTTGCCATACAGCTGGGATAGATACTTGAGGGGTGACAGATCTGTACACTTTTCTGTTCCCCATGCAGCTGGCCTGTCTGCTGCACCCACCCACTCCATCCTTCTGGCAATAGTAACCAACAACTCTTCTGGCAATAGTAACCAGGACTCATAAGCTTTTCAAAGAAATAATACCTTTAAGGTTTATGTGGTTTTTTTAAATCTAGGCTTTTAATTCTACATCTATTAGGTATTGCTAAAATCTTTTATCATATAATAATATCTGAGGTAAAATAGAAAAAGAAAGGAACAGTAGGATTTCTCTTAAAAGATGCTTTTAATACGGCTTTTACTGCAGATGCTTTCTGTCTCACAGCTAGGTGCAAACAAGATGACTATTCTGATAAGATTTGTATAAAGGTAGTGACTTTTGTGATGAGGGCAGAAATTTTAATTATAGAGAAATGCATACTGCTTTACTCATGGCTTTGTTAGAAATTCTCATTTTTTTTCTTTTATAAATATAAATGCCTTTTATACAGTCTTTACATGGATTGTACAGTAATTGGAAATAAGACTTTTTCCGTAATAGAAATAAATGTTAAGGGAAAAAAAAATCATAGAATCATAGAATCTGTCGGGTTGGAAGGGACCTTTAAAGGTCATCTAGTCCAACCCCCCTGCAGTAAGCAGGGACATCTTCAACTAGATCAGGTTGCTCAGAGCCTCATCAAGCCTGGCCTTGAATGTCTCCAGGGATGGGGCCTTGTCACGTTAAAGGACTGTAGTTTCGATATTTGTCTGTCAGCATCCCAGGACTTTCACTGATTTACTATCAGAGTCCCACCAAAGGACTTTCACTGAATCAGATTCACAAATAATCAAAATTAGTTATTTTATTGAGAGCGACAGTCGCAGGTTCGAGACTGCCATTGATAAATTCACTAAGTACAATAGCGCTAATTAATTAAGGTTAATATTGCTAGCAAAAATAACGATAGTACAACAACCCGGGGTAACATTCACCAGAAGGTGGAAGGCACAGCGCTTACCCAGAAAGGCATCCCTGCCTGGGGTGGGGGAAGAGAACACAGCCCGTCGACTGGTCCGTCAGGTATCGAGTTTCTTCTCTCCCTATTTAACAGTCATTTTCTTCATCCTTCTGTCCCCAGAATTTCCCCAGGTTTCCCTCCCCTAGGTGACATGTAGTATGATTTGGGTGGAGAGACGAGTGCTATAGTCATGTATGTTTAGCATGATCTCTAAAATCCTCATTAGCATATGCAGGGGTGTCAACTTTAATGTGCATTTCACAGGTAATGAGGCAAAGGACAAGTATGGGGCATGGTAGCCTCTCAAGGAAACAACGAACTACAGAAAGTCTCTGTTATCTTGATTTTACTGTCTCTGCTGATGAAAAGCAGGGCTGTCCTGGCTCCCCAAGACTACCCCGTTATTTATGCATCCTGTGATAGCCAGACAAGCCTTCACTCCCCTGGGTTGCACAAGAGAAAGCAAAGCCAGTCTTAATTGCTCTTTGGGCACAGAGACAACAACTCATTATCCAAATTCCACAGGCCTCCACCACCCCCCTGGGCAACTTCTTCCAGTGTTTCACCACCCTCATTGTAAAGAACTTCTTCCTAATGTCTGATCTAAACCTACCCTGCTCTAGTTTAACACCATTGCCCCTTGTCCTATCGCACATGCCCTTGCAAACAGCCCCTCCCCAGCTCTCTTATAGGCTCCCTTCAGGTACTGGAAGGCTGTTATAAGGTCTCCTCGGAGCCTTCTCTTCTCCAGGCTGAACAACCCAAACTCTCTCAGCCTGTCTTCGTAGGAGAGGTGCTCCAGCCCCCTGATCATCTTCGTGACCCTCCTCTGGACCCGCTCCAACAGGTCCATGTCCTTGTGCTGAGGTCTCGAGAGCTGGATGCAGTACTCCAGGTAGGGTCTCACGAGAGCATCTAGACAAGTACATAAGGTAATGCTAATAGTTTCAGATGTGTCTGACCTTAAACTACTTGCAAAGTGAGAAAGAAACGGCTTTTCTTACGTCATCCAGAGCAGGTCCTGCCAATTTGCATCTGGAGAGTTAGTGTAAACTCCGACGTTCTGAAAATTTTTTATGTCCCATCTTGATCCATTTAGGTCTCAGGGCTCCAGCTGAAGAGGTCACCAGGCACTTCCTTTGGAAGATTGATTCACAGACTGCAAAAATTCACTGTCAAGAATAATTCTTGCTGTTTAGCCTCCATTTTCACTGTCAGGAACATATCTTGATGTTCAGTTTATATTTGACCTTTCTTAAGTTCCTTTTATATTCTTGAAGAACTTCTCACAAATAGGCTTATAAAAATCCTACTCCGTGGTGGTTTTTATTTAGTTCTTATTTTCTCTCACCATCAGTTGGTCCTGTTTCTAGTTAACCACATCATAACTTTTTTTTAATCCATTAAAGAATTACTTGTTCTTGCAGGGAGACTATAAAACATGTGGTGGGTAACTGTAATTTGTGTGTATATTTCAAGTGAAAATTCAAGTATTTATTTTAAGTGAATCAGTAAGACGTTAGGAGGCTTTTTGGGATGAGATTTGTCCAGGGTTAATCACAACACAGCTAATGCATTAAAGTTTTATGAGTAGTTTCTGTGTTCTGAAACATTTTTTTTTTCTTACCAGTAATAAATATATAGTCTTGGTCACTGGGTACTCCACAAGATCAGGAGGTAAATTTTGGTGCACTATCTCTTAGAAAGCAAGGACCTATCCTAATGACCAGTTTCAACAGAAAATGTAGCTAGGTATCATTTTCTAAATGCTTCCTATCCAGACAAATAAGGGATTATAATTGATTAGTAAATGTGTTGGTTAATAGCTAATAACATTTCATCCCTCTGAAATTACAGACTCCATTACAGTCTACATCTCCCAACATCAAACAACATAACCTCTGTTAAAATCCAGTGCTGTTAAAATGATATAGCAGGGATTTTAGATGCAACATAGTTTCTTCAATAATCCCAAATAAATCAAGAAAGCAGTAACATTTTGCTTCCCTGCACTTGGGTCCATAGCTATAGCATGACAGCAGCCACGTAGACTATATAAAATTTTTACTTTCTCGGTGAAATTTTCATGGGAAATATTATGGTCAGAAAAATTTTCTAAAAGCTCTTGGGAGTGATTTAAGTAACATAATGTGGCCATTTCTAATGAAAGACAGAGGTGTGCACACGCACATTTAGAATGGTAAAAGAATGCAAGTTTACAGATCTACCTCACCAAAAGCATTTAGAGAGCATTTCAGGGAGTTGGACTCGATGATCCTTATCGGTCCCTTCCAATTTGAAATATTCTATAATTCTAAATATTTCCTGCAAATGGCTTAGTCCAATTAAAGTACTTGATTTATTGATATATGTCCTATTCTTTCTCTTTCATCTTGCTGCAAGTCCTTTCATCCTTCTCTTACTACTGGGATTCATCAGTTTTAGTTTACATCTGCATTTGCAGATGACTCTGAAATACAAGCTCCTGCTTGACAGTTGTAAAGTTTCCACAGGCTTTGCGGGATAGAATCAGAACTTGTACTCAAAGAATGCTAAGGTTTCTGTCCCTCTTCCTGCAAAGCAATTGCTCACATAATTATTTAAAAGAGCCTAGCACATGATTCCATAAAGCACTACTCCAGCACTGTGGAAGGACCTAAATGTAGCTAAGTTTGGGGGGTTTTTAAGAGAACTGACCTTCTGCTATCTTTCTGATTAAAACCATTGCAAATAATATGCAGCATTAGGATGAGACAATCTGCACTATAATCTATTTAAATTTTAGTGCCACTTTTTGCCCTGTTTTTTTTCACCAGTAGAAAAATATAGCTACAAACAGCAACAACCACATTCTTTAGAAGTGGAAACTTAAACCAATAAGAGACAAGCTACAAGTTAACATGTGTGAAAATATTAAAAAGATCCCTACAGTACATCTGGGATGTATATTGACATGCTGGAGGGAAGGGATGCTATCCAGAGGGACCTGGACAGGCTTGAGAGGTGGGCCTGTGAAAACCTCATGAAGTTCAACCAGGCCAAGTGCAAGGTCCTGCACCTGGGTCATGGCAATCCCAAGCACAAATACAGGTTGGGCAGAGAATGGTTTGAGAGCAGCCCTCAGGAGAAGGACGTGGGGCTGCTGATGGACGAGAAGCTCAACATGAGCCAGCAATGTGCACTTGCACCCCAGGAAGCCAACCTCATCCTGGGCTGCATCAAAAGAAGCATGGCCAGCAGGTCGAGGGAGGTGATTCTGCCCCTCTACTCTTCTCTGGTGAGACCCTACCTGGAGTACTGCGTCCAGCTCTGGAGTCCTCAGCACAAGAAGGACATGGACCTGTTGGAGCGGGTCCAGAGGTGGGCCACGAAGATGATCAGGGGGCTGGAGCACCTCTCCTACGAAGACAGGCTGAGAGAGTCTGGGTTGTTCAGCCTGGAGAAGAGAAGGTTCCAGGGAGGCCTTATAGCAGCCTTCCAGTACCTAAAGGGGGCCTACAGGAAGGATGGGGAGGGACTCTTTATCAGGCAGGGTAATGACAGGACATGGGGTAACAGTTTCAAACTGAAGGAGGGTAGATTTAGATTGGATATCAGGAAGAAATTCTTTACTGTGAGGGTGGAGAGGCACTGGAACAGGTTGCCCAGAGAAGTTGTGGATGCCTCATCCCTGGAAGTGTTCAAGGCCAGGCTGGATGAGGCTTTGAGCAGCCTGGTCTAGTGGGAGGTGTCCCTGCCTATGGCAGGGGGGTTGGAACTAGATGATCTTTAAGGTCCCTTCCAACCGGAACCATTCTATGATTCCAGGATTCTATGTTCAGCATGTATATCTGTACGTGAGCAAGTGATTGTTGCTCTGGCTGTTTGTATTTGCCTAACCTTTCATTATCAAATAAAATCTAGAACAAAATACAATTTCTGTCTCAGACAAATATGACTAGAATCCCCAGAAAGACTCTAAAGGTCAGATCACCTGTTTTGAAATATTGCTCCCCAGTATCTACAAAGTCTTAGTGACATTAAATGGTACAATGTGTAGTTTGCTAGAAGGTACCTCAGTGTTATATATTTAAAGCACAAGCTGTAATCTAGACATAAATAAATAAAAAAATAATATTCTGTGGTAAAAGACTTCCAACTCTGACCAGTATTTGTGGAACAAGAATATTGTGGAAACTGTTTTTATTTTGGCAGCCAGTGAACTCCAAATCTCTGCTGCTCCTGGCACTTTGTCTGCTGGTCTGGTCAGATAGTGGTTCTCACCGAGTCCAGGGACTATTGCTAAAACTGACTTCCACGTGTGTTTACTTTGAAAAGAAAAATGGTGATTGCTTTATGCATAAATGGACAAATATTTGCTTTTTATAATTGTTTACACAGAGATTAGGAAAACTGAATCATAACAAAGTGTTAGAATTTTAATTATCCTTATTTCTTACTTAGGAAATATGGGAGGCTTGCTGGTTTTGCTATATTTTTTTCTTTTACAGTGAGTTTTACCAGGAGACTTCTTAACTAATATTGAAGTCTTACCTTGGGCATCTACCTAGATTAATTTATAAGGTAATTTAATAAAATTTAGACAAAAATGCAAGTGTATCCAAAAACATTAATTGTAAAACATCTTTTGTTAGGGATTTGTACGTGGCAAAGATAGTCATTTTAATGTTTACCAAATTCCCAAAGCTAACTGCACACACAGTTATATAATGTATCTGTCTACTAAAAAAAAAAAAAAAAAAAAAAAAAAAAGAAAAGTGTAAAGATATGATTACTAGGACTGAAAACGGAGGAGAGGTTCAGCAAAACCATTGGTGGTGATAGGCAAAGTTTTTTAAATGTGCAAATGTTAGCCAGTTAATTTCTAGGAGGGATAAAAAAGATAGTTGTGGAAATCAGTGGAAGTTGGGCATGTAATCCCCAGGGAAGCCTTTGATAATTTCCTTCCTAGAGTTAATTGTTAAATGGGAGACATAAGTGAGAGATGAGGTGAAGGCATATGTAAGTAACTGCAGCCACATACATATACGGCTCTGAGATTCCAGGTAGCAAGAGCAACACGCAAACAGCAGAAGAGCAATTCCAGATAGTAAGCACAGTTTTGTGCAAAAAAGAAAACTCTGAGGGGAGTTAAGGCTTAAATGGGAGATGTTTCTGTAAGTGACTGCTTCCATATTACCACAATAAGATTATGTTTAGTTTCGTGGGAGATGCTTTCTATGATTTAATTTCACTCCTGAACTGCCCTGGATTCAGCATATGATTGAGTCACCTTGAATCCAATCATCATTTAAATGAGAAAAATCATATTCAGCATTAAAATAATCATTTTTACTCCATGTAACTCATTTATAACATGCCTCTCTGCTAACACACTGCTACCAGAAACTATTTCAAACTGTTGGAAAATATATAGGGGTTCAAGTGTAAATGAGATTTTACTACTTTCACTTAACTATGCAAAAAGTTGAGTACTTACATTCTAAGCAGATTTGTTTATGAGGCTTTCCATAATGCAGGGAAAATCTGGGAGGCAAAATATTAATGTCAATATACAGTATTAAAGGAAACATTGAGTTGCCTCTATTGGTTACACTTATATTGATTTTTAGTCTCTTCATCATTCAATAATGAACAATTTTACCTCCGAGTGGTTTAGTATAGCCTGGGAAAAAGAAAAAAAAAAGCCACATTCCATATATTTACAGGTTTTCTTATAGTTGGAAAACAAAGAACAATCTCCTATGAGGCTTTGATGATCACCAAGGTACAGAATCAGCTTTGTTGAGGTGAAATCCTGGCCCCTGTTATCTTCTAAGGAAACTCTGGTTCAAACTGGAAAACTTCCATTGAATTAAACTAGCAAAGCAGAACAGCCTCCTGCTATTGATCT
Organism: Alca torda; assembly: GCA_008658365.1. Taxonomy (NCBI): domain Eukaryota; kingdom Metazoa; phylum Chordata; class Aves; order Charadriiformes; family Alcidae; genus Alca; species Alca torda. The sequence continues at coordinate 23,364,557 of CM018084.1, forward strand.
CATAGTTGCAGAATGACACACTGGGTTGTCACTGTAGCAGAGTTAGGATCACACTTCCTAAGATTGAATTCCTTGGTTTTATTTTCTTGTTCTTGTATATCTCAGCCTAATTGAGTTATGGTCTAAGCTTAGACTTCTAGTATAGCCATAACAAAAAAAACACCAACAAGTCCTTGAAATCCTCAGTCTTACCAAATTTTTATCACTGGCATAAGCAGCTTAAAACACAATTAATCTGTTACTAATATCAAGTCTTATTTATCCTCAAGCTCAAACCATTGATGTTATTGATCTGCTTCAGGGCTAATTGCTCCACTGTGTAATCTAGGAAGTTGTTACATTACTTCTTTCCATGGCACTGATGTGTTTCAAACTGTAGATTAGGACCAGTATCGAGTACAAACATTAGTAATGCCTGTGGTAAGACTGTGTACCAGGGAGATAAGGACACTTCATTGCTGACTGTGAAGTAACCTCTCACTGTGATTTGTTTTCTGCCTCTTTCTGGGCACATAGGAAAAATTCGTGTTTCCATCACTTATATTAATTTCTAAAGGGGAGGTTAGAAAGGTTGTCCTAATGGTGTTTTAAAATCACTAAATATTTCACTTTACAGCTGTGATGTTAAGCAGAAGTGAAACACAGAACTTTGAGCCTTCATCCTTTGCAAGACTAGAGGAAGGATGATAAGAGATTATTTCAGCCAAAGTATAATGTCCTGTGGTATCTTTTGACATTTTATCTTTGAGTCTTCATTAGGCAAAACACCTGCTGAAATACTTTTGAATCTGGAAATCGGTAGATCTGTGTTGATTTTTGCTGGATGAAAACCAGATTCGTTCAAAAGAAAGCCTGAGCAATAGCTAGGTTGTGCTATTTCCAGGGTGCTTACTGGAAATATATTGTATGTTTTTCTCCATCAAAATTAAGTGTTCATTTTGTGTTGAAGATTGACTTTTTATAATTATACATTTTTCTTATCCAATGCTAATAATCAAATACTCTTCCATCCTCCATTTAAGAGGCATGTCTAGGGTCATATATACGGGAAAACATGGTCATAAATACAGACTAACAGCACTAAGGGAAGTAAACTTAAGTATATGAATTCAGATACTCACTACAGTCATATGTGGTAAAAAACAAAGTAGATGATTACTTTGTCAGTGAGGAACTGTGAATGGAGGTGGTACCACCCGAAACAGAGTCCTAGCGCAGTCTGAGATTTCAGTACTTTTATAGAAGTATGTTTAGAGAGCCAGGTCTGCTTCTGAGAGTAATGATGGTAATGTTATGAATCTGTCTTAGGCACTATAAAAGAGATGCATGATGATTATCAGGAGGCAATAGCTGGCATCCAACAAAGGTTTTTAGCAATTGACACTCCATTATTTTAAGAGATGTAAAAGTAGACATTGAGATGTATTCCTGCTTAATCAACAACAAAATGAATTTTCATGCAGAAGTCACTATAAAAGGATTTCTGCATTGTTTACAGGTGATTCAGTGGCAAAAAAAAAAGCTTCTAGTTGTTGCCTGAAATTTGATTTATCACTGTTGGTAAAACTGCATTCTTAACACAAAAATAACTGCTAGCGTTTTATTTGGAATAAATGATTTTCAGTCAAGGATTATCTCCTTAACCTCATATTTATGACCCTAGACTTTCTGGTGTTAATTGAGACATGCGGGGCATACATACAGACTTAATGTGATGGTGCGTTTCCGTCTTTTCCATATAGGTCTGTACTATGGAAAAGCTCACATGACTAATAGATTTTAGCTTGCTGGCTATATTCGGTGTTGTACAGTTTAATGGCAGCAAAGGTTTTCATGTTCTACTGAATGCTGCCACAATTTATTGTAAAGTGGTTATCTTTGAACCTGAATGTTTAGAAAAAGATTTCACTGTGCTGTACAATAGAAACTGTGCGAAAATCTGTGGCCATTTAATTTAAGGAAGTATTTAAAATAAACTACTGTTGAACTATTGCAAAATGACTTAATGAGAAAGGTGAGCAAACAACAGAAGATACAGAATAGTAACTGCCTATTCTGTTTCAGCTTTCCCGTAAAAGGTTAATTATTTTTAATACAGTTATTAAAACACAGCAGGGGACAGGAACAGAATAAAGAAGAGGTCAAAGAACTCTTACATCAATTAATGCTTTCAGGTAAACAGGACCTGATAAATTTTACCCTAGGGCATTTCAGAACTAACTAAAGCAATATCTGTGCTTAAAATTGGGTAAAATCCCAGAGAACTAAAGAAGGCCCAAAATAAGAGTTATTTACAAAAACAGATGGAATACAGAGAGTTTCAGGAAATATTAAGTAGGCAGCTTACTTACAAAAATGCAAAGAAGGTACCATAAAATTAAATGATCCATATGTATATATGTAGAAACTGAGAATAAGCTGCAGATGTGGTGGACTGTCAAGAACAAATCATACCTTTCTTTGACTGCTCCTAACATACTTAAAAGAAAGAGATGTGAGGTTAGGGTAAAGTAGCAGATGTAATAAAATATTGGCAAAGATTTGTATGTAGCCCTCTAGCATCTGCCAGGTCTTAGTAAAATTGTTGTAAAGTGTCCACACTTTATACAAGAGGCAGACATCCTCTCCCCCTCAAATAACAATAGGTATCAATATTTTCCTGTGCTGTTGGAAGGATATTTTTCCTCTGCATTCGGTTTTGGAAACAATTCTGTATCCTATAGAGTACTGAATTTCATAGTCAGGGTCTCTGACTATACTTCTATTCTATTTTAAGGTTTTATACTATACAAAACCTGGTACCTCATTGATTACGAGTAACTAAATTTTCACATCAACTGCATATGGTAGGACATCTGCAAAACCAAAAGCTGGCATGTCCTTTAGCAGATATGTTCTGCCTTAACACTTTTTCCTCATTTTGCTTTGCTTTTATTGTGTGAAGATTCTTCAAAACAAATTAGGATGGGCAAATTAATGACAAAACTGGCATAATACACATCCCTTCAGTGTTTTTTTGAGAAGCTTCCACGCTCATGGACTTCAGCAACACTGTCATTTGCACTCTGTAATACTCCTACTTTCTGCAATGATAGAGGATTAAAGACCAATTAGGTTTCAATCTGAGCACTAATCCAAGCTTTGGACAGCTTTCAATTTTTCATATTTATATTTGAATGTAAGCATAGTTCATTGTTCCAGCAAACTTTACATTTAATGTATTTTACTGTGTCCCCACACAACAGATGATTGCCATACTTCTCATTTTTTAAATAAATGTTAAATAGCTTTTTATAACATATGAACCTACAATGTTGTCTCAAGCTGAACCTTTAGAATTGAAGGACTGTTTGTAAGGAATTTATGAGAAAATTCTTGAAAGCTGATTTTCAGCACACTGGATTTATACTGGTTTTCTGAAGATGGGTTCTCATTGTAATATTACATATAATTACGTCAGTTTTTTTACATTATATTATATAACCTTTTTTTTTTTGGAGAAAAATGGTGATGAGTAAGACAAAATGACACTTATTTTTAATTGCTTTAAATCAAAACCAGTAGGCTGCCATGGAGTGGGTGGGGAGGTTTGTGCTGCATTTCTCAAGCAGGAATGCTGTTAGAAGCAATTACCTAAACTGCTTAGATACATTCAAAGAAATTTTTCATATTTAAAGCGTTTTCTGTTAACATGAGACATGAATATCTCTATGTGGACAAGAGATAAGCTGCTTTAAAATGTTTTTCAAGCATGTTTGCAAAAAAGCATGAGGCCTCTGGAGTTCGTACCTTGAATTCCAAACTGGATACAGTATTTGCAAAGTCCTTCATCAGCAATGGTGAATTTCAGCAGGAATATGACTGTTGTTTATCATCTTGAATTCTTTTTTTTCCTCCTTATTGCCTATGGCTTTCATGATGTTTCTAGTTTAATATAGTTGGTTTGTTTCATTGTTTTTTTTTCTCAAGAGCTCAGTGACAAGAGCTGCAGGCATATCCCCAAGATAGGGACCTCAAGAAAACCTACGGGAATGCTTGTTCTGATGGTAAATAGAGTACTTTGAGTCTTACCTTTCTAATTATGGATAATGGCTATTATTATAATGCACTGTAATTGTAGTGATTTGGTTCCACTGTGCCTTGGATTTAAGGGGGGATATTTGGGAACAGGGACTGAGACTCATTACTTAAATAATTTTCTGCCTGCAGGAAGGATCATTTTGCCAGTGACAGCTTTGAGTCATAGCCTGACTTACGAATTTTAACATCCAGCTGCTGTGATCCCAGGAGAAAATTCGCTTAACCTGTCCTGGGCAGTCAGCTGGACATATCTCCCATATAGGTGGAAAGTGTCTCTGAACACAATCTTAGCAGCAGGATTACCTCAGTCTTCTCAAATTTTCCTGTAGGATTAGTCTACTAGGATAAGTGTCCTTTCCATGAGGCTATGATTACAAAGGGGCGCCACACCATACTTGTGCAACTGGCAACACAGGTTAGAGACAACTATGCCACTCAACCAAATCCAGTAGATGCATTGTTTATTTTAGACTAACCTTTAGGACATGGACCTGCTGGAACGGGTCCAGCGGAGGGCCACAGAGATGATCAGAGGGCTGGAGCACCTATGCTATGGGGACAGGCTGAGAGAGTTGGGGTTGTTCAGCCTGGAGAAGAGAAGGCTACGGGGAGACCTTATAGCAGCCTTCCAGTACCTGAAGGGGGCCTACAGGAAAGATGGGGAGGGACTCTTTATTAGGGAGTGGAGTGATAGGACAAGGGGTAACGGTTTCAAACTGAAGGAGGGTAGATTTAGATTGGATATCAGGAAGAAATTCTTTACTGTGAGGGTGGTGAAGCACTGGAACAGGTTGCCCAGAGAAGTTGTGGATGCCGCATCCCTGGAAGTGTTCAAGACCAGGCTGGATGAGGCTTTGAGCAGCCTGGTCTAGTGGGAGGTGTCCCTGCCCATGGCAAGGGTGTTGGAAATAGATGATCTTTAAGGTCCCTTCCAACCCAAAACATTCTATGATTTCTTAATCCTTATGAAAGGACTTAAAAAGAGGAGCTTTATGTTTTCAGGAAGAACAGATTTGTGTAAATACAAAATATCTTAATAAAGTTCCAGTATATAATAAGAATATAATTTTAAAAAGCTATACCAGTGAACATAGCTTACATCACACTTTGGTTTAGAGTTAGAGGTGGGAGAGGTTATTCTCAGCAGTTAACTTTGAGAAGACTACTCTCCCTGGATTTTCTTGCTCATTGAATTGGAAGAGGGTAGCTAAAATTTAGAGCTGTCAGAGTAGTTTAAACTAAAACCTGACTCTGAACCCTTTCCTAGAGGAACTTGTTGCTTTCTGTTGTCTTCAGAGGGAATGTAGACTGGGAGAGCTAAGCTGAAGTTTGTGGTTCTGAATACTTTTTGTACATGCAGAAGTTTATTTGATGTCTTGAAGTATCTGCTTTACAGCAAATTTAATGCAGCCTTCTAAATTTCTGCTGTCAAGCAGCTATGGAAGGACTGAGTTTCTGATTTTCTGTGACCTCTTTATGCTGTTGGAGCAGCATAAGATGACTCTGTAGCAGGCAAAACTGCTGACTGGGGAATTTAGCTCCTGGCATAAAGCTGGCAAAACATCTTTATACTTTTCTATGGCAGTCCCCCTTATTATGTCTTTTTAGGAACAGGAAAGAAGACTCAGTTGTTGGGATGGAGAAGCCAGAAAGGAGGACTGAAGCAGATGTTGTCAGAAATGAGGAGGAGATGGCAGATGTGAGACCTAAATTTGTATTAGTGGAAAGCCAGGGCACATCATGCTCCATCTGTTCTTGACTGCATGTTACCTAAGCAGCAGTGAACTCTGTGTTATTAAGTGGAATTTACCCTCTAGGGCAGGAAATCCCTCTTGCAGTAGAGGGGAAAAATGAAAGGGACAAGACTTGGAAAAAAAATGATAGGACTAAAGCAAGAATTGTCAGAGGTGGTTGATGAACCACTGACAGAACACTGATGTGTCATTAATAAAAGAAATATAATTATTGCAATTGTTTAAGCAAAGATGTATGTCTTTGATTCACCCATTTCCAAGATGAGGAATGAAATATGCTGAAGAGATGTGAGGCTTGGGGTGTGCAATGAAAGTTTGGGCTATGATCCATCACAACAGTATTCAGCAGAAAGCTGAAAGCAATGACGATCATGCTTATAGGAGATGATCTTTCCTAGACAGCAATGGCGTTCTTAACAGTTTGTCAAAACCTGTCAGATGCATACATATCTCTGCAGGAAGGTCTGCTGCAGGGGAATAGTTCTGGTTTCTGTCTGCTTCCAGCAAGGGCTTCCTTGTCTTCTGTGTTCAGCAAAGTTTTCTAAAAGTGCGACTTTAAAAAGTCTTTTTGAACACTGTTCAGCTTCCTTCCTTCCAGACTGATTTCAATAGAACTAAAATAAGTTACATTTAAAACCTATCCAGATTGCATTATTTTTTTTTTCTTGAAAGCCCAGACACCTACTGTCCATTGGTAGAGAGCAAGGTGAATTAAAATCTGTTTATGAGAAATAGAAATGTATGGCATATTTTACAAAATATTGTGACTGTCCTAATATTTTGCACTGTAGGAGCTTGGCTGGCTGGCTGGAATACCTCACAGAAATGTGCATTTCCTCTCCTTAAAAAACAGACTGCTTGATGAGAATAAAAAAGTGATGAGAAAGAAAAATGCTTCTGTTTATTCTAATACTTAGCTCAACGAAGACACAAAAAGCAGTGGAAGAAACTTAACAATAAAAATCTTGCTATCCCTTTTAGAAAAATTCCAAGATCTTATCAATTTCAAGATAGTTGTGATGCCACTTAGTTGACTCAGACATCTATGAACTACAGGAGGATGCTAATCAATGATCTTATTAGATGTTTGTAATCAATAGTTGCTTTAAATAAGAAGAGATAGGTCTCAAGAATGGCTTTATGCAGAGAAAGATTGGAAATGAAATATTCTTTATTGCTGGAGTATTAAAGAGTTTACAGGAGTACAGTGAAAAAAAAAGAGCACGTAAGAAATACTTGTGTTTATAAATACTTGTGTTTATAATACATGTGTTTATAAAATTGAAGTGTCTGTAAAAAAAAGCTCACAGTTGATGGAAGACAGAGGTAAAAGACAGTCAAAAGTATTACTGTTTCAGAAAGAGGACTTGAAGACTGAATTAATTTAATTTCTGGTTATTGCCACGGACACAGCTTCTGACTAAACCTGCAGGCTTCACCTCTTCCCTCTGATAAATGCAATTAATTCCTTTGAGTTATGCTGGATGATAAAGCTTCTGGATGGTGACTAACAGTAAGTCCTGAAATAAATTCTAATCTAACATGTTGCAATTGTTTACTGTAATTGATTACAATATTGATAGCGTAAACATAATTTCCTCTCTTTATAATAGGAAACTTAATAATTGGAAAAATAGTCCAGTAGAACTGGTGTGCTAGTGCCCTTCAGTCTATTGCTCTCAACGTGGTGGTGATGATCCAGTTGTATCTCAGTAATAACACAAATGCCCTTGTGATTGTACATTCCTTCCAGCTTCAGTTCTGTGGTCTTTTGGCTCTTTGCATTCCTCTCTACAGCAGTGTGGCAAATTCTTGGAAAATTCTTGATTAAGGTGTAAAAGGGACATAGGATTCAGAAAATGTTTATCCTTTTTAGTATGTCTTTGATCTCCTTGAGGTTCTCTTCCCCTTTGGAGCATTAGTCCTGAAAGAACAATAATCTTGGCTTGGGTCTAACAGGAAATCTTAATGGCCAAAAGGAGACTGGGTAGGATGCAACCATGTAAGTCAGAAGAATTTTATTCCCTATCAAAAGAAAGCTTCAGTTTGTTACTGTTCTCATTGCATAGGTGCTTTACTCTTTCACTGTAATACAGGGATCTGGAGTTACTCCTTGCTGTGTCTGCGTGTTACCGCTGAAAGCCCAAACCTAGGTGGGATCTGGAAATGGCGACAACCCCTGATGAAAGAGCTCAATCCAGTCAGCAATCTCAGAACATGGCCCCTTTGTGAGGGCCTCTCATCTTGTTGAGATGTAGGTATTTAATGGTGGCCATGTGCTTTTGAAGTAGGGGACCTGACTTCTGCTTCTGTTTCAGTTCTAAGAATTATAACCCACATCTCTCAAGAGATTTCCTGAACATCCAGGACCAAAATTACTTTTTAAGTATTTTTCTTCCTTTCTATTGAAACTTTTTGAATATTGTTTCTAAAATCGGGCTTTCACTGGCTTACTGCCATTTTTCAGTCATTCTAGACTTACAGGGTTAGCTAGTAACTGAAGCTGGAGAACCATAACCAGAGGGTAAACTCATCAGCCCTGTGCATATATTTCTTATTAAATACAGTAATTAATACATGTTTATCAGATTAGCCCAGTGGCCTAGGTGGGGGAGGAGTGGAACTTTTGACATTCCTGTTTACTTTCATATACACTAATTTCATACTTATTGTTTTAATTAAAAAAAAAAAAATAACAAAACAAAAACTTGAACATTTGCTTTTACTTTAGTTTATCTTTATGTGCTAGCTGAGATTCTCTAAACCAAGATATAAACATTTAAATAAAACAAGCATGAACATAACTGAATAATAGGTTATTAAATTTGCAGGTCGACAATAGGTATTTAAATTAAAGAGGCATTAAAAACATGCATATAAAAAAGTTTAGCATAAAGACTACAACATCTAACAAGATGAGACAACAACAGAGGGTGGCTTTAATTGGAGTGGTACAGTAAGGAAGACAAAGAAAACTGACTTTTCAACCTCAGTTGTTTTTTTTAGGGAATGAAATTTGTCAAGAAACCTAGGAGAGATCTTATTCCACTGTTCACTGCCATATCATCAAGGTAACAGAACAAAATGTGTCAAAAGAAAAAGGCATCAAAGAAATTCTGTAAAAAGAAATAGCAGTCTGGGATATATGGAAATGCTCCCTCTGAGTCAAGTCGAGCCTTAGAGCAGAATAATACTCTTACGTGTTATCTTCATTAGTGACCATTCTGTATCCTATTTAACAAGTATTTCTGTGAGTGGCAGAACGCACGACGCTTGATTTTTCTCCAGTGCCATCTGTTGTGTGGAATCTCTAACAATGGTTGAATCTGCTCCATCAACACTTCTTCAGCGGGAGTATTAATCTGTCTCCTTGGTTATTTCATGCCACCTCTTCTGACAAACCTGGGAGCTTACTGTCTTTGGTACTTCTTCCCCAGTGTCAAATAGGGTTGACCTTGACCCCTAAGAGTGGATGAGAGGACTTTGGTGGCATTTGGAGAGTTATGAGCAGAGCAGAGAATGATGGATAGTGGGAATTTATAAGTTTTGTTTCCTTAGGAAGGAGAGAATCCTGAGCTCGGCTTAGAAAAGGAAACTTTCTTCTGTAACAGGTTCACACTGTTTTCTAGGATTATTGTATGGATTGTGAACAATCAATAATGTTAAATGACAGAGCCACATTCAGGATGCCCAATTTGATCCCAACTGGCTGACCACATCTCTGTGCACATTACAGCACTCACTCTGCCATTAGTTACAAGCACTTAAGCTCACAGAAAAAGTGATGTTAAGCATCTGTATGTCTTCTCTCTACAGACTGACTTTCAGCCTTTACCTACAAAGTGCCGCTGCTGAGCACCTGATTTGGTTGTCACATATAGCAATGCAATTCCCTTAATTCAACTGCGATGATGTTAATCCTCATTTACATGAGCATCGACGACAGGAGAAGGCGGCCCTCTGTACCTCATCTGAAAAATGTAATTACTCTGTGCATATAGAGATAGATCAGATCCTCCTGTAGTCGAGGAAAAGCCTCCCACTGATTTCAGTAGTCTTTGGGCTCTTATGAGAGACTTCTATTTAATTTTGAGGTTACAAATAAACAGCCGTAACAGCAGTGATCAAGAAATGCTGGTCCTGTTTAGAAGATGAATTAGTCAGTGAAGAGAAATGAAAGCTTATATGAGAGGTACTGTAATATAAAGGATAAAACATTGTTTTCTTAACAGCAGTAGTTATTTCAGTAGACTGCACTTTTATCACCGAATAACAAACTCTATTTAAATCTCTGCTCAGAGTTGGCTGTCACTAAAATACTAGTAGTGCTTTGAGCAGGTAGAAAAACATTGTCATTAAGGTCAAGGATCAGAGCCTTCTCTTTGGTAGGGAAATTCCATCACGTGAATATGTCTCCATTATGATAAAATAAGGAAGTAAACTGCAAGGAGGTCATTGACTGTAAGAAGCAATTTTCCAGCTCATATTGTTTCTGATACTCTATAGTGTAATTCACAAACAAAAGCATAAATCAACAGCAACCTTTTCCAGCAGGTTAGCGGAGAATGGGGAAAGATGAAGCCACATAACACAGGATATTAAATTGCCATGACCAATTTCCTGTAATCATTCTTAAAAGAAAGCAGAACATTTCTTCCTTATAATTATTAAGATATTTTGTAAAATCCTGCATATTTCAGAAGTGTTTCCGAGCATCCAATGTAATAAGTCTTTCTGCTGTAAAAAATATGAACAAGCAAACAAACAAATGCAAGCATTCATATATATTCCCCTGCCACGCTAGTGAATTTTCCTATCACATGCATGACTGCTCCCTACTCTGGCACTTACTTTGTCACAACATTTACAAAGGCTTGTAGGCCATGAATAAGTATTTTCAAGAAAAGTATGTGGAGGCTGCCATGTCTCATAAATACAATCCGTTTTCTTTTGTTTCTTGATATAGCATATGCTTAACTATAACAGTTTTGCAGACTCAGCTATTGGGAACATTTATAAACTGTATGTGTTCATGTTTCCCAGCATCTCTCAGAGTAAAAATTATCTCAATATTTCGATGCTTCTTCAGTGAGCAGTGCTACTTACAATCCTCACAGGCATGTATTGTTTACAATTAGGCTGAATTTAATAGTAGAATCGTGAGCTTCTGAATTTGCATTTTACCTTTGAAAATTGTTAGCTTAATTTCAGGGGGTTTTAATGTATTGAAACTATACCAGGATGTCAGTGGTCTAAGCTGTGTGCACACGTACCTTCCCTACTGCTATCCCTCTCACCAGTGTCACAGTTCGTGGATCATGTGTACATTTGTAACGATGCCTGCAGTGGCTGATGTACTGAAATTTTGAATGAGGGCAAACATGGTGAGCATTAAAGGTTTTGAAGAGTTAATAAAAGAGGAAAAAAATATTTCTGCCTAGGATGTGAGCCCGAGATCAGGATTTCCAGCTGCTATTCAATACTGCCATTGACTGAAAGTGATTATGCTTTCATTTTTGTTATTTGGTTAACTATTTTGATAAGGTTACGCTCTCATCGTGAAGTGAAGATGTGAAGTATTGTGGTTCTGCTGTAGCAATTCAGTGTCTGAAGTTGAAGCTAGATTGTTATTCTAAGCTTGATGTTTTGGGGATTCACTTTTCTAATAATTCCTTCTCCCTGTCATTCCTGTGGATGCCTGACTGTTGTAGAAACAGTCTTGTATACACTCCTATTGCAACCACCTTATAAAAGGTAGATCTTTTCAGAGAAGTCCAGACTTCCAAATGGCCTTGTCTTTTTCTTTTTCAATTATGTAATACTTTCAGTTTGTTATATTTAGAAAATGGGTCTTACCTGCAAACTTAGTCTATAGTTTATTGCTTTTAGGTAATGCTGAGGAGAACTGACTTTTGAAACAAAGATCTTCTTTGATATGTCCTTAAAATACAGTTGATTGCTCAAACTCTGTCAGTTGGCAACATATTGCTGCTAATGTGAGCAATGAGATTTGTCCTGGTTTGGTGGAGCTTCCCAGACAATAAAGGAATTTTTATTTTTTTTTAGGATGGTGTGTCTATATGTACATGTAAATTTATAATTTATAAATAAACCTTGCTGTAAAAATGTCAGAAACAGAAATTGCCATTTGAGAAGCTATCGGTGAAGGAGAAATTAAAATGGAAAATAGAATATAGAATGTAAGTATATTCAATAGCAGAATCATAGAAAAAAATATGGTCCCATATTTTGAAATTAAAATGTACGTACTTTTCTCAAACAATTTAAAGAAATTACACTGTGAGCCAGGACATCTGTAATACCCTTCAGCTGCTACAGTAAGTTATTTGTAACTGAATATATAATTCTGTTAGTTTGTTCATTTTGGAGATAGACATTTTTAACAGGCAGGAAACTTGTTAATGTGAAAAGCCAAAGTTTACAGAGAAAACAACTGGTGTTAAGTCAATGCTTTTGTATGATGCTTGTAAACAAGTTTCAGCCTTCTGGAGTGGGGTTGGTCCCCTGCTGTACTGGGCCTTCAGGCAGTGCTAGCCCAAAGGATGTGGCAGGGTGAAACATCCCTGTGAAGTCAACAGTACATTCAAGGAAGGTATGTTGATGTTAAATGAGTTGTTAATGAAAAATACCTGACATTATATAGAGAAAGCAATAAAATAATCTCAAACAACTTTTATATGCCAGTTAGTGAGCACCAATTTCACTTCAGTCCTACCGCACTCCTTTGACACAGGAAAAGGATAAGGGCAGGGGACCCGTGTTCTTCCCTTCTGTGCCAGTGCTGCTCTCCTTCTACGTGGTTTCTGAATGTTTTGCTCATCCCATGTAGCACTCACATTTTCTCCATCTGCTTAAATCATCATTCAAATTACAATTGCATTCAAAATTATTTTGTGCAGAGTGAGCATCTAAGCAGGAGTAGCTTTGCCATACTGTCCTCACAGCATTTATAATTATAAATAGCTGTACTCAAATAAGTAAACTAAAAAGAAATAAATGTTTCTTTCACATTCCATAATTTTGCTTTCACCTGAAACTAAGATTTGCTATATTTGCTGGGTAAAACTTTGAGAAGGATCTTCTTCATTCCCTGTAAGAGACTGATTTGGATGTATCTATAAAAGATCACTTTTTTGAATCTTTGTTTCTCTTTCAGAACCACTTCAAAAAGGAGGAGTTGTTTGTTTGGGGGTTGTTTTTGTTTTGGGTTTGGGTTTTTTGTGTATATCTATACCAGGAAAACAGCTCAAAATATTTCACCTGTGAATTTTAAGTGCAGGAAATAAATAGCTAATAGCAATCAAATACTGTGAGCAATTTCGTTGTTTGACTAGGATATGAAAATTGCAAAAAAAATTTTGCACAAACTCATTTCTTTGATATTTGTGGTGTACTTTTGTAAGACAGAGGTTGTAAACCAGAAACTTTTGGAGAATATACAATCATTTTTCTTTTTATCTAAAGCAAACTTAAACTCAGTTGTCTGTGTAATCTCTGGATAAATCCTTTCCAAATAATAGGTAATGAAACACAGCCAGCAAAAATTAACACACAGATAAAACCCTATGAATGAAAGGAAATTATGAGTAACATATTTTTTCTTGTAAATACGTTGATTTTAACTGTAATTATAGAAATAACCTTTATTTTAGGTATGTTTTATGTCTTTGTGCATTTTAAATATGTTGTTATGATATTCACACCTTCTTAAATCTGCCTTTTACGTCTTCCTTTATGATACTGTTTCACTGCTTTTATAAGTGGTGAAAAAAAACGCATAGCTAGTTGTCTGCCAAAGCTCCATGCCTAATCAGTGCTTTTGTTGTGGGTCAAAGTGAGATGCACCTTACCGATCTAAAAATTATATTTCTTAAATAGTTTTGAAATTGTATTTCCTTGTGTATAAACAGAAGGACATCGCCAGCCGGACCCCTGTTTACAGAAGAGAATCCCTTCTTATAAATTATCCCAAGTCTGCATAGTAATAAGGCCATTTATATGGAAATAGATGCACTACTATTCTTCTTCTGGCTCTCTAGCAATTCATGAACTGCATTTCACATTATGAGAAGTGCTTCATGAATCAGATGAAAAGCAAAATTGAGACACTGGTAATTTCCAACTTCCTTTTATATATACTACTCCAAACATGAAGGTGGTGAAAGAGCCAAGAGGTCTAAGACAGAGGAGATGCAAGTGATAATAATGTCAGGGGAATCGAACGCTGTTGCAGATAATGGTCTCCTCTTTCTTGGGTGATAAATACAGAAGGACAGCAGATACATTTATCAAAAGGTGAACAATGAGCTTAAACAAAGGTGTTTATTTTCATAGAGGGAGATGCCTTTTATGTGTGGATGATGATGATGATGGCGTATTAATGACTGTAATCAATTGAAATCAATAGCGTCTCCAGTACATTAGCAGAGCAGGTACCTACCCAACTAAGGCAGCTACTTGTTCTAATTTCCTTAGACAATTAAGATTTCTCAGAGATAGCCAACACGTTGATTCATAAAAATATAGTTAACTTCATTTTTCTTTTCAAACAACTCCTAGCAACTTCCTAAGTAAATGCAAGTAACTTCAGGCAGAAGTAGCAAGTATTTCAAGTGTGTTTGTCTCCAGGGAATGGCAATAATTGCAACAAAGTCATGGTAGAATTTTAGCTTGCATTAATTCATTTTGAGCTTCACCAGGTAGTAAGTGAAGGCTAGAATTTGGGTAGAGATGCCCTAGAGTGATAAATCTGTAAACTGGTAATTTGAAACTAATTTCTAATAAAGGAGCTACTGAACTCCTAGGAATTTGTGACACTGAGCTATCACCTACCAGTTATTGAATATGATAACTGATTTTAGTAATTTTTTCATGATAAACTGAAAAATAATAGCCATATGTAACACTTCGTTATAGCAAAAGAATGCTGTTGCATATACATACACACCTTTCTGTGTGTAATGACAGCTTTTGTCATTTTAATTTGAATTTCACAATATTGCTTCTGGTTCTTAAAACCACTGTTCTTTGAGTCTTGTAAATTATTAAAAATTTCCTCATGATTGGAGGGACACATTTAGAAAGCAAATCTGTGAGGATAAAAAGAAACAAATGTAAAGATCACATTTTAAATCTCAACATCGTAATGGAGAAGGGATTCATTTTTTCTGGAGACTGAATTACAGAACATTATAACTCAGGTTGGTGTAAGATCTTGCAGACATTTTCTTATTTTTAGGTAAGTGAGGATTTGGGGAGGGTAAAACATAATATTAAAAATAAAGTTGGATGAATATTTATTGATTTTTATTAGTGATATTAATAAATTTGTTTTATTAAAAAAATGTTGGGTTAGCTACCTTAGCTGACTGTGGTTGAACAAAAACTTACCATAACCTAGGAAGCTTGCAGGTCTGCTGCCCTTTTTAATTAAAGGCACCTGAAGATATACAAAGGATTCAGGGTCATTTTATTTCTCACGTATGAAGTTAGGTTTTGCAATAGCTGGTGGGTGGGTTTGGTGGTTTTTTCCATAAATGCAGAACATTGTTTAGAATATTAAATATTTTCCTTGGCCAGTGAAGGAGCTGCTTGAACTCTCACAACAAATATTCTGGGAAAATAAAGTGAATCACAAATTGGAGGTGCTAGGGAGAGGGGAAAAAGAAGAGGGAAAGGTATTCTGATCCTTTGCCAGTAAAACTAGCACTGCATTTATCCAGTGGAGTTCCTGAGCTCCTGGGAGAAGGAGGCATGCTACTTGTTTCTTCATGCTACTTAGTTGTATACAGTGATCTGTCAAAGGTATTAATCTTGAACTTTGTCCACCTCATTATTATTGCATCAGGATGAAATATTGGATAATGGTTTTCCTTCTAAAAAGGAAAAGGAAAAAGCAAAGGCAAGAAAAGAAATGGATTAAAAGTGGAGATTTTTCTTACTATGTCAACTCTGTCTTTTCTTGATGTCTCTCATTTCTCCCCCAGAAAATGCAATTTGGTA
Source organism: Alca torda (assembly GCA_008658365.1). Lineage (NCBI taxonomy): Eukaryota > Metazoa > Chordata > Aves > Charadriiformes > Alcidae > Alca > Alca torda. Next base: position 23,380,414 of record CM018084.1, read on the forward strand.
TGGAGTGTATAAAAAACATGCTTTAAAGAACCTTCACAAATTGGCAGTATATTTATTTATACACATTTCACCCTGACTCGTTAAATATCATCATGAGTCTCCCCAGGCTACGGATAAAAAGAAGAGCAGACATAAATCGAACTAAATTTCTTCCCCAATTTTCAGAATTTTTTTTCTTCCCCAGTAATACACACAGAGAACATACATTTTATTTCTTATTACTTGCAGAGGGAATGCCGCTTCTTACATTATCATCACTCTTTTTATCCAATAATAATGGTAATAATGATAACCCTCATTGCATATGTATTTTAAAGCAGGGTATAATTCTGTGGAGATACAAGCACATTATTTTTGCCATTGTTCATCTAATCTCTTGAGAATTTTTCTTTCTGGCAAGGAGTTGATATTAAACTTTTGTGTCAGCTTCTCAGATGAAAAGTTTCTACTAAACAATTCTTACTTGTTTTATCTCTCTGATTTTCACTCTATATTTGGAAAAAAAATCCAGTCTATGAAGTGTGTCTCTTTTCCTTTTCTATGGCACAGTAAATCCAAAATAAATTAATTTTGAATATTCTATTGAAATCATAATTTAATTCAAAGTTTTCTGAGTAGTTCTTTTGCAACCTGTATCTCTAGTAATTTTTAGAAATTCGCTATGAGTGGTGTTATTTCTGCCTTATTTTAGGCTAGTCTCCTGAAACAATCTGTCTAGACTTTTTATGCTGAATGAAGTAAGAAAGGTTTCTCTGGAGGGTGATGCATAGCACCTAAGCGGGGTTTCTGCTCTGAATTTCTCTTCAGAGAAATAGGACTATATCCCTTGTCAATACAAGAAGATGTGTCAGTTCCCCATAGAAAATAGATGACTGTCATTAGCAGAGATTCTACCATTTTCTTCAGGGTTTTTTTGTTCTTTTGTCTTGGTGGATTTTTGTTGGTTTTGGTTTGGTTGTTGTTTGATTGTTTTTTTTTTCTAATAGAGATACTGACTTGCTGGTTATTCAAAACGTATTGCAGAAGGACTCTGCCAATGCAAGCCAAGAAGTTAGGGACTCCCTCAAGCTCTATATAGTTCACTATATAACTGACAGTATGTTTTCAAAGGACTGAAAGCAAAGGTAGGGCGTGCTTGGGCAAAATTTGAGAAAGAAAGCAGTTTTTTGAAGGTAACAAAGTAAATAGTAGGGTTACAAGAGACAAATTTTTACCAAGGGCATAAAAGGGACCTCTGGGCTTGATAGACCAGTAAGCAAACTGCTACTTCTGTTCTTCGTCCAATTGAAGTTAATTGTCCTTCCCCCACCCCCCCTCCGATGTTGATCAGTCTCAGTGAGGAAGAAAGTAAAGATTTAGCAATGTGGGAAAAAGACAAGCAAGGCTGAGGGGAGGTAAGGTCCTCCTTCAAATTTGGTAATTTATGCATTGAGCACGTGAGTTAAGATTCGGGTTTATTATTCAAAAAGACCGATGGGAGAAGAGAGGAGGGGCAGCAATGATAAGAAACACCCCTTCCCTCAAACTCATTGTAGTCATCTTTTATAAAAGAAAGATTATTCTTTCCTGAATAGACATCTCTCAGGGCTTATTTTAGGGCATGTTCATTCAACAGCTTAAAGATTACGCCCGAATGTGGCCGGCATAAATTTTAGATGCCAGTAGAGGTGAGAACTAAATCGCACTGTTGTTCAAGCTGGTAAGGATAATCCAAAATTGTAAATATAAATTATTGTTGTTCTTCACCCAATGAATCCTCAGACTGTCTAGATTAGCAGGATTTTTTTCTTGTTTCCAAAGAAATATTACAAGAAGTAATGCTGTTCTTAATACTAAATGTTTTACATTTTTCTATCCTTTTTTTTAAAAGTAAAACCAACTAAGCATTTATTTCCAAATGGAGTTTGGCATTTATTTAAACTCTTTGGGTCAAAAATTATTATTTTTATATATATATAGAAGAATCTGTACATTACTACTCCTAGCTCTTTTGAGTAAAGCCAGGCTTTATAAATCAGAACTCCAGCAATTAAAAATGTTACAGTAGAATATAAAATACTAGAGGATGATTAAAACCTATAATTATTAGGATCTTAATCTTCTAATCAGTAAAATTCTCTTGCTTAGGTAATGATAGGAAGAGATTTTGTTTTCAGGTCTTATGCAATACAATCCCTTCTCCCTTCATCTTTTCCTTGTCTGATAGCATGATTTAAAAAATAATTATATTGTAAATGATGCTGGAATAATGGATAACATCACTTATTTCGGTTGTCCTGCACTGTTAGATAACATAAACAATTTTGGAGGAGGGTGCAAAAATCAGGCCTTTGCTTTTGATTACAACTTTTCTACTTATTAAGACAGATCGTTTCTTTTAGGAGCTTTGTAATAGACTGTCTGTGTCTTTGGTATCATATTTGAAATAATAAATGCACTCCAAAAGGAATTACTGCCAGGAGGGAGAGTGCTTCTCTCGACAGCTTCTTATGCAGACAGTTGGAGGAAAGATGCTGATCCAGATGCTACTTCAGCTCACAGAGGTTCAGTGAGCTACAACTGAGTTTCAAGACCACATGAATTTCCCAAGAATAAAGGCCAAAGGAATAGATTTCTGCATCTAAACTTGATGAGTTAAAGATTGTACAGGAAACCTTACATGAGAATTATTTGTTTAACTATTCCAGTTCGACTTCCTGGCTATCCACTGATTCAGGTCCCTTCTTGGTGATGCACCTTCTCATTTTTCAGCACTGTTCCCTCAGCTGAACAGAGTGGAGCCTGAGTCTACAATAAATCTGTATAATTGACATGATACTCTTAGTTTTATATCAAGACTACATTTTTTATTCTGTTTTATGATTATATATGTATATATAAATATGACTTAAAAGAAAAAAAATTAGGAATTGGTCTGAAAATATTTTCTGTTACGCCTGATTCCTTGTTTCTGTGTCCAGTGCATTACAGAGCACTATCCTACTGTGTCAACCATCACACTTCAAAGAACAATAACTTACAGCTGGTTTTATTAATTATCACCTTCTGTAAACCTACCAGAGATAAGCCTGGATTTCTGGAAGCAAGAACCAACATGATGATGCTTAACCACATTTCTGCTTTCCTAGTGGCATAATGACAGCTATATATTTTCTACGTGTGGAAGGTAGCAATACCCAAGCAAGTAGATGCAGATCTAAATGGAGGAATTCCAGCTTAATCTCTTGCTTTTGTGTTTTGTGTGCATGTTTCCCTTGGACCACAGTAGATGAGAAAATGGGCAGTAACAGAATTTCCCAGCATTGCTGTTCTACTTCAAGCCTGGGAATATTTACACTGGGGAAACCTTATTGTGGCCTTTCAGTACTTAAAGGGGTCTTATAAGAAAGATGGGAACAAACTTTTTAGCAGGGCCTGTTGTGATAGGACAAGCGGTAACGGTTCCAAACTAATAGAGGGTAGATTTAGACTAGATGTAAGGAAGACATTTTTTACAAGAAAGATGGGGAAACACTGGAACAGGTTGCCCAGAGAAGTGGTAGATGCCCCATCCCTGGAAACGTTCAAGGTCAGGTTGGATGGGGCTCTAAGCAACTTTATCAAGTTGAAGTTGTCCCTGCTCATTCCAGGGGAGGTTGGACTAGACAACCTTTTAAGGTCCCTTCCAACCCAAACTATTCTATGATTTGCCTTAAGCCCAGCAGATCACTTTAGAGATAGTGACTGCTTTTGAATGCGTTGTTCTTCTGTCTCTGTCCCTAGATGATGCAAATCATGCAGGAAGGGAATGAATCCAGCCAGGGAGAGCCTTGGGAAATAAGTCCAGGTTTCACTTACTGCTTTTAAGGTGTTCAACCTCCTTATCTCTAGGTCTTTCTATCAAAGACCTGGTATGTTCTGATGCTTTTGTTGTTAGATGAAATAGGAGTAAACGGACGTTGTAAAGGATCAAACATATCTAGATGGGAATTCAGACCAGTTTTGCTGGAAAAGGATTTCCAGAAACCCCATTATGCTCACTGGAGAGATCTGTTATGGCATACAGTTCTTGCCTTATGGTATATCAGGTTGCACCAGTTTTACTTAACTTCTCCATTATTTATTGCGTACCTCACTGCTGCTCTTGTTGGAAAATCTGTAAGGTCTTAACCATACAGGATATCTTATATCCTTTATGTTTGGTTAAAAACAAAGTACAGCACCCCAGCCCAATATTTTGAAGTAAGTTTAATGTTTTCAAGAATAGTTTAACATACTTTTCTATGACTTTGGCCAGTTCAGAACATTGGTTGGGAGAGTCCCTTGGGAGACAGTCCTGAAGGGAAAAGGGGTCCAGGAAGGCTGACTATCTTCAAGACGGAAATCTTAAAGGCCCAGGAGCAGGCTGTCCTCAAGTGTTGCAAGTCTAAAGGGCAGGGAAAATGGCGAGTCTGGATGAATAAGGAACTTCTGATGGGACTTAGGAATAAAAGGAGGGCTTACCACCTTTGGAAGAAGGGAAAGGCAAGTCAGGAGGAGTACAGAGATCTCGTTAGGTTATACAGAGAGAAAATTAGGAAGGCAAAAACCCAGCTGGAGCTCAACTTGGCCACTAACATAAAGGACAACAAAAAAAGTTTTTATAAATACATCAACAAAAAGAGAGCCAGGGAGAATCTCCATCCCTTACTGGATGCGGGGGGGAAAGGTGCAACCAAGGATGAGGAGAAGGCTGAGAGACTTAATGCCTTCTTTGTCTCCCTCTTCAATAGTCAGACCAGCTATCCCCAGGGTGTTCAGCCTCCTGAGCTAGAAGATAAGGATGGAGAGCAGAACAACCCACCCATAATCCAGGAGGAAGTAGTAAATGATCTGCTTCTGCACCTAGACGCACATAAGTCTATGGGGCTGGATGGGATTCACCCAAGAATACTCAGGGAGCTGGTAGGAGAGCTCACCAAGCCTCTCGCCATCATTTATCAACAATCTTGGTCAACAGGGGAGGTACCAGATGACTGGAGGGTGGCTAATGTGACGCCCACCTACAAAAAGGGTCTGAAGGAGGATCCGGGGAACTACAGGCCTGTCAGCCTGACCTCGGTACCAGGAGAGATCATGGAGAGGATCATCTTGAGTGAGCTCTCATGGCAAGTGCAGGGCAACCAAGGGATCAGGGCCAGCCAGCATGGGTTTAGGAAAGGGAGGTCCTGCTTAACCAACCTGATCTCTTTCTGTGACCATGTGACCCGCCTTCTGGATGTGGGGAAGGCTGTGGACGTTGTCTGCCTGGACTTTGGTAAGGCCTTTGACACTGTCCCCCACAGCATTCTCCTGGAGAAGCTGGCAAATCATGGCATAGACAAGTGTACTCTTCACTGGGTTAAAAACTGGCTGGATGGCCGTGCCCAGAGAGTTGTGATTAATGGGTTGAAATCCTCTTGGTGGCCGGTCACCAGTGGGGTCCCTGTTGCATGAAAGGGGCAAAGCGGTTTTGGCAGAAAATAAACACCCTTGCGTTCTAAGACTCCTCACCGAGGTGGGAGGCTAGGTGCGGCTAGGTTTAAATTCTGAGTGATGCCAATTCAGCACTATCAATCCAATTGCATTTAGTATGTATTAAACTATTACGATTTGCATACACTAATAGCGGACTGCACCTTCAGTCTAGTCGTGCTCATGAAACTAGCACAGCCACTCTCGAGTCTTTGGTCGTGTTCAGTGAGAAACCGAAATGACTAGCTACTTAAACAGTGCAGTTTATTTAAGCAACAGATATATAGGTTCTTAGGATTGCCGGTGATAAATACACTGTCTGCAAATCACATGCAAATGAAAGTATTGTTAAATACACAAAACGCACGACAAAGTTATAAGCGATACAGCCTGGCTATAAATGTAGGAGAGAGAGTCTCTAGAGAAATTTCTAAGTTCCCCGAGGAAACACTCGGTATAATCTAAGTCTTACCCAAAGGCATCCCTATCAGGGGGAAGAAAGGCTCAGCCCGTCGACTGATCCCAGAAATCAGTGATGGAGTTCTTTGCGATGGTGTCTTCCCTGATATCCCCCCTCTTTCGGGCTATTTTTATACTATTTGTTATCTTCAAGGTGGAGTTTGAGTGACTTTAGTCATAAATACTTTAATTATGATTGGTGCAAAATTCTCTCGCTTCACATTTAAAGGTATAGTTTATGAAAAATTCAGGCCGCAGACTCAAGGAAGAGTGGTCACACCTTGGAGGGGGGTAGCCTTTGGGATGGAGGTGTGTTTTGGTATTATAATGATATTATAATGAGCAAAGTTCACACAAAGGACAGCATTTCATCAAAATTTGACAAAATATTGGCTCAGGGTAGCGAGCATGCAGCTAATTGGCTGCTTATCTGTTTCATGGTACCATCCCATTCCTGTATCTGCATAAGACAAGGCCACGGAATAATTATCTTCCGTTCTGTATCTCATGTAGCTTCACAAGCATTGTACAGGGAATCGTAGATGTTGCATTGCATGCCAGCTGCAGCTGTTTTCTACCTCAGGAGCCTCTTGATTTTATATTTTTCCTTAATGTGTGAACAATGCTGTACTTTTGTATTTTTGGCAAACTTAGTAATTATTCCACAGTCCCTCAGGGTTCGGTTTTGGGTCCAGTTTTGTTTAATATCTTTATCGATGATCTGGATGAGGGGATTGAGTGCAGCCTCAGTAAGTTTGCAGACGACATCAAACTAAGTGGGACTATCGACTTGCTTGAGGGTAGGAAGGCTCTACGGAGGGACCTGGACAGGCTGGATCGATGGGCCAAGGCCAGTTGTATGAGGTTTAATAAGGCCAAGTGCCAGGTCCTGCATTTCAGTCACAACAACCCCAAGCAACGCTACAGGCTTGGGGAAGAGTGGCTAGAAAGCTGCCCAGCAGAAAAGGACCTGGGGGTGCTGGTGGACAACCAGTTTAACATGAGCCAGCAGTGTGCCCAGGCGGCCAAGAAGGCCAACAGCATTCTGGCTTGTATCAGGAATAACGTGGCCAGCAGGAGCAGGGAAGTGATCGTGCCCCTGTACTCGGCACTGGTGAGGCCACACCCTGAGTACTGCGTTCAGTTCTGGGCCCCTCTGTACAAGAGGGACATTGAGGTGCTGGAGCGTGTCCAGAGGAGAGCTACCAAGCTGCTGAGGGGTCTGGAGACCAAGCCATATGAGGAGACGCTGAGGGAACTGGGCATGTTTAGTTTGGAGAAAAGGAGGCTGAGGGGAGACCTCATTGCCCTCTACAACTACCTGAAAGGAGGTTGTAGAGAGGTGGGTGTTGGCCTCTTCTCCCAGGTGAATAATGACAGGACCAGAGGAAATGGCCTGAAGCTGCGGCAGGGGAAGTTTAGGTTAGATATTAGTAAGAATTACTTTACTGAAAGAGTGGTCAGGCACTGGAACAGCCTGCCCAGGGAGGTGGTTGAGTCACCATCCCTAGAGGTATGTAAGACACGTGTAGATTTGGCACTTCAGGGCATGCTCTAGTCACAGAGATTGTAGGGGTTTTTTTGTGTGTGTATGGTTGGACTCGATGATCTCAAAGGTCCTTTCCAACCATGAAGATTCTATGATTCTATGATAAAAACAGTAGAACTAATGTAATCATAAATATGCTGTTTCTGGAGATAAGCATTCATGTGAAGAATAATTAGATTATTTTAAAATTATATCAGATCCTGTTAAACTATTGATCTTACATTTAATAAATTTTCAGCTACAAAGTGTGGGTGAACTTATGCTACTTGTGTTGAAGGTGTAAATATGATAATGTATTGCAATTACTAGACAGAAATTACTTGCATTATATATGTTGTCTTCTACTAAACCCCTTGGGAGGATTACAAGAATGCAACTAGAGCGTGCAGGGATGAAACAAGGAAAGCCAAGGCTGCCTTGGAATTAGACCTGGCTAGGGACGTCAAGCACAACAAAAAGAGCTTCTACAAGTATATTGGAAGCAAAAGCAAGACCAGAGAAGTTGTGGGCCCACTGTTGAATGAGGCAGGAGTCATGGTGACGGAGGATGCGGAGAAGGCAGAGTTACTGAATGCCTTCTTTGCTTCGGTCTTTTCTGCTCGGCCCAGCCCTCAGGAGTCCCAGGCATTGAATAAAGTAACAGGGAAAGAAGAAGACTTCCCTTGGGTTGAGGAGGAGCAAGTGAGGGATCAATTAGATCATTTAGATATTCACAAGTCCATGGGCCTTGATGGGATGCACCCGAGAGTGCTGAGGGAGCTGGTAGAAGTCATTGCTGGGCCGCTCTCCATCATCTTTGAAAAGTCCTGGAGAACAGGCGAGGTGCCTGGGGACTGGAGGAAAGCCAATGTCACTCCAGTCTTCAAAAAAGACAAGAAGGAGGAGCCGGGGAACTACAGGCCGGTCAGCCTCACCTCCATCCCTGGAAAGATGGTGGAACAGCTCGTTCTGGGTGTCATCTCAAGGCACGTGGAGGAAAAGAAAGCTATCAGAAGTACTCAGCATGGATTCACCAAGGGGAAATCATGTCTGACTAATCTGATAGCCTTCTACGATGGCATGACTGGATGGAGAGATGAGGGGAGGGCGGTAGATGTGGTCTACCTTGACTTAAGCAAGGCGTTTGACACGGTCTCCCACAGCATCCTCATAGGGAAGCTTAGGAAGTGTGGGTTAGATGAATGGACAGTAAGGTGGATAGAAAACTGGTTGAAAGATAGAGCTCAGAGGGTTGTCATTAGGGGCACAGAGTCTAGTTGGAGACCAGTGACAAGTGGTGTTCCCCAGGGGTCAGTATTGGGTCCAGTCCTCTTCAATATATTCATCAGTGACCTGGATGAGGGGATAGAGTGCACCCTCAGCAAGTTTGCTGATGACACAAAGCTGGGAGGGGTGGCTGACACACCAGAAGGCTGTGCCGCCATGCAAAGAGACCTGGACAGGTTGGAGATCTGGGCAGAGAGAAACCTTATGAAATTCAACAAGGGCAAGTGTAGGGTGCTGCACCTGGGGAGGAACAACCCCATGCACCAGTACAGGTTGGGGGCTGACCTGCTGGAGAGCAGCTCTGTGGAAAGAGACCTGGGAGTCCTGGTGGACAACAGGATGACCATGAGGCAGCAATGTGCCCTTGTGGCCAACAAGGCCAATGGCATCCTGGGGTGCATCAAGAAGAGTGTGGCCAGCAGGTTGAGGGAGGTCATCCTCCCCCTCTACTCTGCCCTGGTGAGGCTGCACCTGGAGTACTGTGTCCAGTTCTGGGCTCCCAGGTTCAAAAGGCACAAGGAACTGCTGGAAAGGGTGCAGCAGAGGGCTACAAAGATGATTAGGGGACTGGAACACCTCTCTTATGAGGAAAGGCTGAGGGATTTGGGTCTCTTCAGTCTGGAAAAAAGACGTCTGAGGGGTGACCTTATCAACACTTATAAATACTTAAAGGGTGGGTGTCAGGAGGATGGGGCCAGGCTCTTTTCAGTGGTGCCCAGTGACAGGACAAGAGGCAATGGGCACAAACTTGAGCATAAGAAGTTCCACCTAAGCATGAGGAGGAACTTCTTTATTTTGAGGGTGGCAGAGCACTGGAACAGGCTGCCCAGAGAGGTGGTGGAGTCTCCAACTCTGGAGACATTCAAAACCTGCCTGGACGTGTTCCTGTGTAACCTGCTCTAGGTGACCCTGCTGTGGCAGGGGGGTTGGACTAGATGATCTCCAGAGGTCCCTTCCAACCCTATGGTTCTATGATTCTATGATTCTATGATTCTAAACGTCTAGGACAAAACTGTTGTCATAATTCTACCCTTTTCCCAGTATTCAATAATTCCAAATGCTCTTAACTTCAGGAGATCAAATACTTAATTTCAGCAATTCAAACTGAACAATATTTAAATCCTCACTTATCTCTGTAATTTGCTTTGTGCTAGGCATTGTGCAAAGTTTTACCTTCCAGTGCTCTAAATTTTCACAGAATCACAAAATGGTTGGGGTTGGAAGGAAACTTTGAAGATCATCTAGTCCTACCCCCCTGCCAAAGCAGTTTCACCTAAAGCAGGTTAGACAGGAATGCATCCAGGTGGGTTTGAATATCTCCAGAGAAGGAGACTCCACAACCTTTCTAGGCAGCCTGTTCCAGTGCTCTGTCACCCTTAAAGTAAAGAAGTTTTTCTTCATGTTGAGCTGGAATTTCCTATGTTCCAGCTTGTGCCCGTTGCCCCTGGTCCTGTCACTGGGCACCACTGAAAAGAGTCTGACCCCACCCTCTTGACACCTGCCCTTTAGATACTTATAAGCATTGATGAAATCCCCTCTCAGTCTTCTCTTCTCCAGGGTAAACAGACCCAGGTGTCTCAGCCTTTCCTCTTAAGAGAGGTGCTCTATTCCCTTGATCATCTCCATAGCCCTCCACTGGACTCTCTCCAGCAGTTCCCTGTCCTTTTTGAACTGGGGGGCCCAGAACTGGACACAGTACTCCAGATGCGGCCTCACCAGCATAGAGAGGGAGGATGACCTGCTGGCCACACTCTTCTTGATGCACCCCAGGAGACCATTGGCCTCCTTGGCCACAAGGGCACATTGCTGCCTCATGGTCAGCTTGTCCACCAGGACTCCCAGGTCTCTCTCTGCAGAGCTGCTTTTCAGCAGGTCAACCCCTAACCTGTACCAGTGCATGGTGTTATTTCTCCCTAGGTGCAGGATCCTACAGTTGCCCTTGTTTTCTTCGAAAATCTGTAGCTGGTCGTGCAAAGAAGTTATTCAGCTGACATGAAATATATGTTATCCTGAAAATATCTTTGAAGGAAACCACTGCTTAAAGATGCTTATGTTTCATCTTCCCATAAATACTGGCATTAACAAAGTCCTGTAAAACTCTATTTAAAAGATGATAAGGTAGTATGTTTCCTCACCATGTGTCATCTGCTGTGGTGCAATGCAGAAGAAATAGTTGACACTTCACTAATTTTGAATGCTAAACTGTGTTCTACGTTAATCAGTGTCTAATGTGGCTGTCAGCACAAAGGTGAAGTCATTTCTCGACTTTTATACCAGTACAAGGAAGTGGAGAATCCTTCAAATATTTTGTGTCTCTTTAGACCCATTTCTCATTAGTGAGAATGAGTGCTGGCCACCAAATGTGCAACACAGTGCCACAGCAAACAATGCTGAACCTTTACAATGTTAAGAGATGGTAGGTTTGGCAAGACTTTAAAGACAAGTATGAAGTGCATTACATGAGTGACTGGCATAAGCAAAAGCTTACCCTTGTTCTTATTTAGTCCTCAGTGTCCTTTGTGCAAATAAGTCTTCATTCAGCAATGTGGAGACGTGATTTTATGCCATGATGTGAACACTCACAAGAGACTGTACTTGTTGCCCAGCGCAGGAGGGTAGAACATCCTATGTGCTCTACTCAAATGCCAGAGCAAGAAAAGAAAGTGGGTTACGCTTTCGATTTATTTATTTTTTAATTTTCCTTTTTCAGTTCTTTTCTAACTTACTATTTCTTGGGATGGGTAATATGTGTTTATTGTAAATCTGTTTGGGAAATTTGCACCAAATTTAGTTTGCTAATGTTACAGGTAGAGGAGAGAATTGTGTTTTAATATGTGAAGAAAATGGAGTTTAATTATGCTTACTTTTATGGCTGTTGGAAGTCTAGCTTTTAGAAACAGCCTATCTTTGGTCCAAGTAATTGTGCCTGGAAGTGATTTACTCTTTTCTTTCCATCAGTAACTGCTGCACATCTGACTGGAAATGAAAAAAATGAGTTTTTATTAATGTGTGTTCAAATTCCACAGAGCTGTATTGCAAGCATGTGCATATCCAACTTTCCCTTCATTAAAAAAATTCTCTTTAAAGATGTCATTGGGAATGGTAGCTATGTATGGGAATTATATGTTTGCAGACAAAGAATTATGTTTGAGTTGCATCACATGATAAGAAATCTCTAATTTTCTCAAAATTTGTACTTCAGAGAATTTCTGAGGGTGAATCATGTGGATCAGGGATCCCTTGATCCAACATCTCTTGATATTGGACTAGATGATTCCAGTCCAGCAGTATTCTTCATCTGGGTTTGGTCTTAAAAGCATGTCATTAAAGCTAACTATTCTTTAACTTCATTGTCTTCTAAAAGTTTCTCATTCAGTCAAATAGCAGAAACAATATTATATGAATAAAACCATTGTCAGAAAATTATTGAAAAACAAGTGAATGGTTTAAATTATGTAAAGATTGAAAAATACTATTAATTCTAGTTATTAGACAATAATAAAAAATAGCAAACATCAGTATAATCAAATTATCAGCTAAAATCTTACTTTGTTTACCCATACCTATAATAAAGAATAAAGAAGTGGATAGGAAATAACAAATAAATAAAAAAGCACAGACATGCATCTAGGGAAACTAGAGATACATGTTCCAGAAGCTTTTACTACGACAGACCCCCACTGCAACAAGATGGCTTTTTTCTTTAATTGAATTCCTTTTCCACTCTGGTTGGTGTTTTGAACTGCCGTTTAAAAGACTTGTCTCCAGGGACACAAGATCTATGTGGGACTGAGAGACTCTGACTGACAAATTAAAGTGTGGTTGTAGTCAGAAAAGTGACTCCAGAAAAATGACATTGTGGGCTTCCATATTTTTCTTTCTCTGGGACTTCCAGATCAAATTGACTCAGCTGACATGTGAATCAGTGATTTTCTGACTGCCAGGCTTTCAGCTCAGTGTGGGAACTGAAAATCAAGCTGCCATATTTCTTTATATTGCATTGCTAGTGATGCCAGACATCATGGTGGTATTACTGGTGATGCACAAGTCAAAATCCATTTCACTTTTCCTGTTTTTTGAACAGGGAAATGATACTTGCTTGTTTGTGGGCTTTATATAGTTTATGCCAGTCTTCATCTACCTTCCCTAATTTATTCTGATCTTTGATTAGAATAGTGCATTGATTTCATCTTCTAGGACTATAACTTTACAAAGGGTTCAAACTTAGGTCAAGTATGTAACATCTTTCTTGACAGATAATTTAGCTATTTTAAAATAATTTTTTCACCATTTGCTGCTTTTTCACCCCTTGTTCCTACTTTCCTGTTATAAAGATGGAGCGTGACTAGAAATGGAGCAGACAATAAGGTGTGGAGAGCAAGAATCTGCTGAGAAACCTGTGCAGGCTGTTGACTAGAAGATACAGAAATGTCACCTGAGGAATAAGTACTGGCAAGGAGCTGGTTTAGTAAGCCAGAAATAAACTTGCTTAGAATGGGTTTGGGGATGAAATTTGTTACAATTCCAGGGGAGGGCCATCATCTCATAGGTTAGCTGAGTGGCTTGTGGCTTAAGGTCAAAGACTGAAGGAGAATAATTGATATGTTAGGGTATAGACTCCTCCTCCTAACAGCTAATGGTGTTACTTGCTGCAATATATGACTGCTTCCCAGAACTGCTTTAAAGCCTCCTGGGCCAGGAGGCTGGATCTGCCCATGGGATGCTTCCCTCCAGCCTGAAACACCATGCTTGGAGCAGATGAGGGGCATGACTATCTAGGCAGTGCTTGTGGCTGGGAAGGACAAATCCTTCTGCAGCCAATGTAAAGTGCTCGGAGTAGAGCTTACCTGGAAGAAATGGATGATGTTAGAGGAATGTTTCTGCTATGTATGTGCACATGTTTAGGAGCTCACATATGAAACTTTCTTATTTTTTCAGGGAGAACTGTCAGTAGTGTTTCAAAATTGGATAAATTTCAGAAGTGGGACCATTACTCAATAAGCAATGGTACACAAGTCTGGGTTGTTTGCTCATGCTTTGTCTCACAATTTTCCCTCTGGGAGAACTGTTTCTGCAGGATACCAATTTATTTTGCTTGTCTTTATTTTGTTTGCATTTCAATTATCTTACCATTTTTTAATAAAAAAACAGATTTAGCCCACGTACCTTACATTTGGGCTGGAATGGCATGAGATTAGTGAAGGTCAAGTGGGAGCTTGTTCCTCCATCTTGGATCAGTTTAAAGTTTATTGAAAATGGACTGTGGCCTGGACAGGTGAACTTCACCTTTATGGTTAAAGAGTGGGCAGAGTTGTTCCTGGATATTTTATCCATATCAGAGGATCAAGATACTGAATTGATAGTGAACTAGCCTTGATTTTCTACAGAAACAAATGAAAGATGCACTGGGAGGCTTACCTTCCTTATTGCGAGCAGATGAAATGTAGCTTTGTGCACTAGCTGAGTTCTCTCCCTTCTCATGCATAGTGGGAATGGTTGATACTCTTCACTGAATGCTTATGCAGTAACAGTTGTCTTCTGGAAAATATGAGTTTAACATTAGTACTCTTTATAATGCTTGAGTTGGTTGAAATTTAATTGTATTTAACCATTTCAAGCCAGAAAGCATATTTTTTTAAATGAAATTCAATAGGCTTTCTTCATTCCATTGAAACCAGTAGTGTCACACTAATGATATCAATCTTGTTTCTTTTTTTTTTTTACTTGTTTTGCAATCTATTAAAATAAAACCACTTTTAGGATTATTTTTCAATCAACTTGTCAGAAATTTTATATTTTAAATTTCTTTATGTAAGTATATCATTATTTCAAAATGATCCTTTCTGCAGATGAGTGTTGCACTAAAGTTTCCTCTAATTGTTACTTTTGACATCAGTACTTTATTGAATTAGCTGTTTCTAATTTAATTATACTTGTTTCACTGTTTAGGTCACCTTTTAAACAAATTCATATCAGTATGAAATTGCTGGTGTTACTGAATTGGATTGGGATGGTTCTATTCTCATAAAGATAATTTCTCTTTTTTTTGCTCACATTTGGGAAAGATGAATTAACATTAATTTACTGAAAGTGTTTAGAAATCTGTTATTACTGGTAGTAGTAACAGTATGTATTTAAGCCCTCAAGCAATCCCACTGGACTTGAATGAAAATAATTACAGTCACGGTTGTTTTAGGATTAGGTTTAAAACCCCAAATTTGGCACAAAAAAAATCATGGCCAGAAATTAACAAACCCAAATGTAGAAGGACAGGTTCAATAATAGAACAGATATAACTGTAATGACAAAAAAAAATGATAACAGTAGTAAGACCATGTTGGTACTTCAGACTCCTTATCAACATCTTTACAGTCCTATTAACTTTCTAGTTGAGTCTTGATAGGATTTTATGGATGATATTAACAACTTCTGTATTAACAAAACCAGTGCTAACCTGTTCACCTACTATTACCACTAGTAGTTCTTCTGCTAAATGTTTCTTTTTTGTTTCATTGTAGATGCCATATTGGCAGGGCTTTGGTGCAAATGAAATATAGGTTTGTATTAATATCAGTTTGTTAGCTTATGTGAGTTTGCATAAACACCTTTACTTATATCTGACTGGTTTTCTTTCAACAATTTTCATTGTAATATTCTTATAGTCTGTGTTAAAATTTTAAAGGTTTGGGGTCTTTTAATGACATAAACATATATGAAAGAGCTTATATGTATACATATTTATATGGTGGTGCATATGGAATACCAGTTTTCATAGTGCAGAAGTCAAGAAAGCACTGGCTTTCAGCCTGACAACCTAATTTATCAGCCAGAAAGATAAAGTTGGAAAAAAATCTTTTGTGTAACACCAAGCCATGAAAGATGGCCAAGCCAATAAGGAAGAGAGGTCATATTAGTGAGTTTCTTGTGCATGTTTTTCTCCAACTCAGAAGATTTCTTTAAACACCATTTTTGTATATTTATGTGGTATAAAATCTTCTCTATCACATGTAGTGTCCCTTAGCTATATGCAGGTGCACATTCAATACATCTACAAAATGACAACCCATTAATAACCAAAATGAGTGGCAGAGTCTGACTGTCCTCTCCTGTGGCTGAACTTCAGAGTTTTGAATCCCCATCCTGTAGGCTTTCTTCCACTGCTTATTGCATTTATTCATCTACCAGGAGAGTGTGAGCAAGGCCTAACTCTGCTTTAAGAGACTCGGCCAAATCAATATCATGACACCTGGACCGTTCACTCCTATGCTAGCATTCCCACGGATGAGTGCTTTTGTGAAAGCAAACATAACACTTGTTCTAGGTCACTGGACATGTAGCAAACAAATCTGATCCATGCTAGGTTTGCTGGACATGTTGTTCATCCCCATGAGAAATATGGAATAATCTGGTTGCATTATACCGACCTTCAGTCAAAGGGGGAAAGTGCTTACTCTCATTTATCTCAAGTTATACTTAGCCTAGCATAAATTTTCATATGTACCAATGTTTAATTGCCAATGCTACTAAAAAAATACCTTGGGACTGATGGGCACATTACTGCCTGCTTGTTCTTTGGTATTTGCTGTATATCCAATGAGCTAGGAAAACGCTTGTTTCTTACGGAGGTGTTCTCCACACTGTCAGAGAGTTGAACCTGAGATGACAGAATTAGGAGCTTAGCAATATTTCTTGTGTTCAGCTTGAAAAAAGAGACGTTGGGAAAATCTCAATTAGTTTTGCAAGAAACTTTGACATTTCATAAACAATAACAACCATGTCTTTGAAAAATGTCTCTTCTGAATTAACAGTAAAGTTTGAAGAGGGATGGAAATTTCTTCTAAAGGGAAAACTAAAAATGTAAAAACAGCATTTAATTTACATTGACACAAATAATTTGACGATTCAACCATAATAATAGTCTACAGTACGCCGTTAGGTTTTGTTATGCCAAATAATATTTAAAGGAACAAAGCCTTTTAAGTAAACATAGTTTTATTATCTCAATCTCTTTGTTACTCTTGTTTTCCTGTAGGTGAAGGTTATACTCAAACTGACTATAAAGTATTTTTGTTTCAGTCAGCAGCTGCTGAGGTTTGAGGGAACAAATTCATTTCGGAAACTGTGTGTTAATGTGTTTCCAAAAGGATCATCTGTTTTGTGGGACATCTAAAAATATTATATGTTATGAATTACAAGAGAACAAATTTCAAAATGTCAAAATCTCATGTAGACCAAAAATTCTCCATGTCAGTCATCTCTGTTCAGTACGTATCTCCTGACTTTTGCAGCCAAAGATCCTTTATCTCAATCCCAAGTCCTCATATGAACGGGCCACTTGTCATCAGCGGCAGGCAGAAGCTGACAAGGTAAGGAACAGGCGTGATCATGCACTTAAAAACCACAGTAGTGACATCAGCAAACAGTTCTGAATGTAAAAATCCTGTGCTGGGGATTAAGAAATATAAACTTCACATTGTGTGTAAATAGGGAACTTCCAACTGATGTAGTTTCTGCTTGATATACAGTCTCTGTTCTTCATAATAACAAAGAGACTGGCCTGCCCGGAAAGACAGAAAATGCACCTGAAACAGCATCCAATCTCACAGCCTAAGTGTGGAGGTTACTGTAGGAAATGGTCTTGGGTCAGTGGCAGAGCTGGGAGCAAACTGGACCATGCAGAACATGGGATAGTTTATTTTCTTCTCCTAGAACTACTCTGAGAGAGAAAAAATATTTTAATAAAAGGTAGAAAATAAAGGTAAAAACCCACACAACAGATAAATTACCAGAAAGCCTGGTAAAACAATGGGATTTAAAATTGAAATAATATAGTAAGGTGCTTTGGACAAGCATAGAATGTCAACACTACCAACTCTACTTAAAACTATCACCAGTAAATAAGCTGTTTTATGTTGGATTCCTTTATATTTGTTGGATAAATTCTTTAATTTCATTGACAAAACTATTTAACCAATGCACAAACTTGGCTGGATGCCTAATGTTTCAAATCTTATGGAGAAATTTAATAAATGAGGTCCTGCAACTTCTATTTAGTGTCTTCAGGTGGTAAATTAACTAGAAGTGGGCTTCCCTATAGTTCCCTGAAAGCAGTAAAAGCAGAAGAAAAATTAAAAGCAAACCGCTAATTTAAATCTGAGTGTAAGGACTAGAGAGTTCAGAGAGCCTATCCTTGGTGCACAATAATATTCACATGAAGGCAGAATGTTGTAGAAATTAATTTAATTATAGACTATATATTTGAATAAATGAACAAACTAATTTATAAAGTACAGCTAAGTGCAATGCACTTTGAAAGATGGGAATTAATCTAGTGATTTTCTGATAGAAATTGTCATAAAGTCACAAACACCATAGTTTCATTTCTTTACTTTTAAAACATTCTTTGCAGCTGAAACTAAGAATAAAGTTTGGGTTTTTTATTGCTGTTGATCTCACTGCCAGATCATCAACTCATGCAAAGAGGTGCCTGCCCACTGAAGTCAATGCTGGCTGGCAGTTAAAGCAATGGAATAATAGTTTTGTTTTGTTTTGTTCTTATCAAGCTGGATGAGAGCAAAGAGAAAGTCATTCCCTTTGCTCTGCCTCATGTTCATTTTTTCACCTGGCTCTTGTTCTTGACAGATGTGTGAGAAAGGGCTTGCAGTTGAAGATCAACAGCTACACGAGAGGTAAGATCTCGCCTGGCTGGGCAATGGACGGGTAAACACGTAAGGATCACCAGCAATGCACAGCAGGGAAAATGTGGATGGTAAAAGCTGTGTAGAAATGTCTTCAAAGTGTGTGGGAGATGATCACAAGGACTGCTGAGGTCTGGTTTCCTGTGGTTTGTAGCTGAGTCCTCATCACGGCAGCAACAGCACATGCATTCCTTTAGGGGTTTTTTCATGTGCCTCAAGTGCCTGTGAACAGCCCCAGGGCTCCTAGGCTCATAGGGAGCTTATTGCAGAGCCTTTCCTTTAGTAGGAAGCAGTCATGGGGCATCTCTGCTCTACTCAGACATATTGTCATGAAATTTGGAGGAATCCTGCCCCTCTGTCAGATATGGCCACGTTGTCCAGTGTGTTCAGTTCACTGTAAGGAACATGACAACACAAGCGTCTCTTCCTGGGGAAGCCGAATTAAAGAATAATGTGACAGACAGAGAGACAGAGGAGGAAAGGGCAGATGGGACCAAAGGGATGGGGGAAGACAAAAATACAGAAGTTACAGAAAGAGATACAATGCCAAGGCCTGGGAGATTTGGACCATCTGGTTCTGTTGCAGCGTTGCTACGCAGTTGTCTCCTTCCTTTGTTTCTTTTCATGAGCAAGAGGGGATAAACTGTGTAAGGCATAACATGAAGGCTTTGGTGTAATGATGAAGTACCCTGCATTAGTAGTAGTAATGTGATGATGAAGTAGCCTGCATTAAGAAAAGCTTGTTTTATTCACTATGATTTGCAAAAGGTCTCTATCAGCAGTACAGGCTGTGACAGCGATTTGCTATATGCAGAATTTTCACTGCAGCATTAGCTGTTTGCAACCCCTTCTGAGTGTTTATAAGGTTATACCTTGTGGATAAACCACAAATCCCTTGAGCAAAGCAGTGCCCGCTAATGTTTTAAACATCTGAAGCCTAGTTAAAGCTAACTGGCATTGCAATAAATGACCCAGCTGACCACTTCCCCCAGGCTCTGTGATTCAGGAAAGCTGAGCCAAAGGTTGCTTCCAGGAACCAGGGCAGTTCAGAGAGTTTGTAAGAGAGTACAAAACCTTTCGCTCCTGGATTGCCTGTTTTGGTCCAAAATCACAGAGAAACTTATGTTTGAATGGCCTGTGCGCTAAAATGGATTGTTTTACTCTGGTTTGCAGTACAGCTGACACATCACAGCTGTAGCTGCAAGAAGAGTAATGATCCCATGTTCATGCCTAGCGACTTCTTTAGTTTCCACCAGGTCATGATGGACACGGTTTGGCAGCTGTAGGTAGGAGTATGCAATGCTGTAACCTCTTCTGGAGCTTCTGGGAAATAAAGAACAACCGTACATCTCGGTCAATCTGGCACCTTTAATGGGCACTAAATCGACTTAGAAGGGATGGTGTGAGAAGCATTTGGGAAGCATATAATAGACCCAAAATGATCTTCATGCCCTGGAACTGGAGTTTCAACATTTCCAACAACACGAACATTTTATATGAATACAAATTTCAAGCAAAACAACCGTAGAGAGAATTTTGCATTCAGCAAGCTGCTGCCAGGCTGATAGGAGAGGGCCATGCATACACAGAGCTGGGTGCAAGTTTCGCATTTAATTAAATGGGAAACCTGCATGAAGTTTATGCCATCTCTGTAAGAAGCCCTGTATTTTTTAGCATTTGACATGCAGCATTATAAGTAGGAGAATGGTTAAATGACAGCCACAATAACATGTTGGCTGGATGTTTTTCAAGAAGGAAGTCATAACAGCACAGGAGCAGGCTGTCCCTATGTGCCATAAAATGAGCCACTGGGGGAAAAGACCGGCCTGGCTGAACAGAGAGATATGGATACAACTCAGGGAAAAAAGGAGAGTTTATGGCCTTTGGAAGAAGGAGCAGGCCACTCAGGAAGGCTACAAAGATGTTGTAAGTCTATGTAGGAAGAAAATTAGAAAGGCCAAAGCCCAACTAGAACTTAACCTGGCTTTGGATGTTAAGACCAATAAAAAGAGTTTCTATAAATATATTAATAATAAAAGGAGGACTCAGGAGGATCTCCATGCTTTATCAGATGAAGGCAGTAACACAGTGACAAAGGATGAGGAGAAGGCTGAGGTACTTAATGCCTTCTTTGCATCAGTCTTTAGTAGTAGAGTCGGTTGTTCCCTGAGTACCCAGACCCCCGAGGTAGTAGATAGGGGTGGGGAACAGAATGAAGCCCATCTCCAAAGGGAGATGGCGAGGGACCTGCTCCAACAGCTGGACATGCATGAGTCTATGGGGCAGGATGAGATCCACCCAAGGATGCTGAGGGAGTTGACGGAAGTGCTCACCAAGCCACTTTCCATCATTTACCAGCAGTCCTGGCAAACCGGGGACGTCCCAGTTGACTGGTGTCTAGCAAATGTGATGCCCATCCACAGGAAGGGCCAGAAGGATGATCCAGGAACTACAGGCTTGTCAGCCTGACCTTGGTGACTGGGAACAGATCATCCTGAGTGCCATTATGCGGCACATACATAACCAGGCAATCAAGCCCAGTCAGCATGGGTTTATGAAAGGCAGGTGCTGCTTAACAAACGTGATCTCCTTCTATGACAAAGTGACCTTCTTGGTGGATGAGGGAAAGGCTGTGGATGTTGCTTACCTGGACTTTAGTAAGGACTTTGATACAGTTTCCCACATGATCCTCCTGGAGAAACTGGCTGCCCATGGCTTGGACGGGAGTACTCCACGCTGGGTTAAAAACTGTCTGGAGGGCTGGGCCCAGAGAGTGGTGGTGAATGGAGTTAAATCCAGTTGGTGGCCAGTCATGAGTGGTGCTCCCCAGGGCTCAGTTTTGGGGCCAGTTCTGTTTAATATCTTTATCAATGATCTGGACGAGTGGATTGAGTGCACCCTCAGTCACTTTGCAGACAACACCAAGTTAGGTGGGAGTGTTGACCTCCTTGAGGGTAGAAAGGCTCTGCAGAGGGATCTGGACAGGCTGGATTGATGGGCTGAGGACAATGGTATGAGATTCAACAAGTCCATGCAGCGTTACAAGCTTGGGGAGGAGTGGCTGGAGAGCTGCCTGGCAGAAAAGGACCTGGGGGTGCTTGCTGGCTGACTGCTGGCTGAATATGAGCCAGCAGTGTGCCCAGGTGGCCAAGAAGGCCAATGCATCCTGGCGCATATCAGGAACAGTGTGGTGAGTAGGACTAGGGCAGTGATTGTCCCCCTGTACTTGGCACTGATGAGGCCCCACCTTGAGTACTGTGTTCAGGTTTGGGCCTCTCACTACAAGACAGACACTGAGGCACTGGAGCAGGTCCAGAGAAGGGCAACAAAGCTGGCAAGGGGTCTGGAGAACAAGTCTTATGAGGAGTGGCTGAGGGAGCTGGGGTTGTTTAGCGTGGAGAAAAGGAGGCTGAGGGGAGACCTTATCGCTCTCTACAGCTACCTGAAAGGAGGCTGTAGAGAGGTGGGGGTCAGTCTCTTCTCCCAAGTAACAGGCGATAGGACAAGAGGAAATGGCCTCAAGTTGCGTCAGGGGAGGGTTAGACTGGGTATTGGGAAAAATGTTTACACTGAAAGGGTTATTAAGCATTGGAAGAGGCTGCCCAGGGAAGTGGTTGAGTCACCATCCCTGGAGGTAGATATAGTCCTTAGAGATATAGTTTAGTGATGGTTGGACTAGATGATCTGAAAGGTCCCTTCCAACCTAGGCAATTCTATGATTCTATGTTATACTGTTCATAGCAGTCAGGTGTCAGCAAAATGGATTGATTTCTATTTGGGAGCACTAAAGCAATATTGGATTCAACTGAATGAAGTGAATGTGCTGTAATATCTTTCTGAAGTTTCTTGCATTTTCCTATAGTGGTACCCGAGAGAAGTAAAAATGTATGTGTAAATACAGATACTAAAGAATCATCAGCGTACAGATACTGAAAAATTTCTTCTAGGAAGCTCTATGGGAACCATATTCTTTTTTACTGTTTCCAGCCCTTCTGGACAGGATGCAGATTTTTACATCTATGCTTAAAATAGTATTTAAATTACAAGCTCTTCTTGCTTTGGTATTTAGTTCATACATGTTTAAAAAAAATCTGCCTGAATTGGCATTGAAGGTTTCTCTTCAGGCTTTGTGATATTGAATCATAGAATCATAGAATTGCCTAGGTTGGAAGGGACCTTTCAGATCATGTAGTTCCAGCCCCCCTGCCATGGGCAGGGACACCTCCCACTAGATCAGGTTGCTCAGAGCCCCATCCAGCCTGGCCTTAAAAACTTCCAGGGATGGGGCTTCCACCACCTCTCTGTGCAACCTGTTCCAGTGTCTCACCACCCTCATGGTGAAGAACTTCTTCCTAATGTCCAATCTGAATCAACCCATCTAGTCCTACCATTACCCGACATCCTAAAAAGTCCCTCAGCAGCTTTCTTGTAGGCTCCCTTATGATACTGGTAAGCCACTATAAGGTCTTCTCGGAGCCTTCTTTTCTCCAGACTGAACAACCCCAACTCTCTCAGTCTGTCCTCATAGGAGAGGTGCTCCAGCCCTCTGATCATCCTTGTAGCCCTTCTCTGGACACGTTCCAGCATGTCCATATCTTTCTTGTAGTAGGGACTCCAGAATTGGACGCAGTACTCCAGGTGGGGTTTCATGAGAGTGGAGTAGAGGGGGAGAATCACCTCTCTTGACCTACTGGCCACGCTTCTCCTGATGCAGCCCAGGATACAATTGGCTTTCTGGGATGCTAGTGCACACTGACGGCTCATGTTGAGCGTCTCATCCACCAGCACCCCCAAGTCCTTTTCTTCAGGGCTGCTCTCAAGCCAGTCACTGCCCAGCCTATATCAGTGCTTGGGGTTGCCCCGACCCAGATGGAGGACCTTGCACTTGGTCTTGTTGAACTCCATGAGGTTGGCATGGGCCCACCTCTCCAACCTGTCAAGGTTCCCCTGGATGGCATCCCTTCCCTCCAGTGTGTCAGCCGCCCCACACAGCTTGGTGTCGTCGGCAAACTTGCTGAGGGTGCACTCTATGCCACTGTCCATGTCACTGACAAAGATGTTAAACAAGACCAGTCCCAGTACTGATCCTTGAGGGACTCCACTTGTCACTGGCCTCCACTTGGACATGGACCCATTGACAGCCACTCTTTGGGTGTGGCCGTCAAGCCAGTTCTTTATCCACTGAATTGTCGGTCCATCAAACCCATATTTTATAAGCTTGGAGACCAGGATGTCATGCGTGAGAGTGTCAAAGACTTTGCTCAGGTTCAGGTAAATGACGTCAGTTGCTCTCCCCTTGTCTATTGATGTTGTGACCTTCTCATAGAAGGCCACCAGGTTTGTCAGGCACAATTTGCCCTTGGTGAAGCCCTATTGGTTGTACCCAATCACATCTTCGTTATTCTTCTGCCTCAGCAGTGCTCCAGGAGGATCTGCTCCATAATCTTACCAGGCATGGAGGTGAGACTGACTGGCCTATAGGTCCCTCGTTCATCCTTCTTTCCCTTTTTGAAAAGGGGGATTATGTTTCCTCTCTTCCAGTCAGTGGGGACCTCACCAGACTGCCATGACTTTTGGAATATAATAGAGAGCGGTTTAGCAACCTCATCCGCCAGTTCCTTCAGTACCCGTGGGTGTATCCCATTGGGTCCCATGGATTTATTCACTTTCGGGTTCATCAGATGAACACAAACCTGATCTTCACTTATGATGGGCAGTTCTGTCCAACCCCTGCCATTATCTTCTGTGACTCCGGGAGTGTGGCTGGAGCCCTTGCCAGTGAAGACTGAGGAAAAGAAGTCATTGAGAACCTCAGTCTTCTCCATATCACTTGTCACCAGTTCTCCCGTTTCCTTTCTGAGGGGGCCCACACCTTCTCTAGTCTTCTTCTTACCATTAATATACTTATAGAAATTTTTCCTGTTTCCCTTGATTTCCCTGGCTAGATTTAGTTCTAACTGAGCTTTAGCTTTTCTTACCACTTTTCTTGCTGCTCGGACAGCATCCTTATATGCCCCCCATTCCAGCTGTCCTTTCTTCCACTCCTTATAAAGTTTCTTTTTGTGTGACAATGTGTCCAGGAGCTCCTTGTTCATCCAGGCAGGTCTCCTAGCATTCTTTCCTGACTTTCTCTTTGTCAGTATATTTTGCTCCTGGACACAGAGAAGGTGATCCTTGAATACTGACCAGCTGTCCTGAGCTTCCCTTCCCTCTAGAGCTTTGTCCCACGGCACTTTGGTCAGCAGATCCCTGAAGCGATCAAAGTCTGCATGCCTGAAGTCCAGGGTTGTAAGCTTGGAATACATCCTCCTAGTTGCCCTGAGGATCTTAAATTCTATCGCTTCATGGTCACTGCAGCCAAGGTTATCCTAAGCCCCACGCTGGTCACCAGCCCTTCCCTGTTGGTGAGAACAAGGTCCAGCATAGAACCTTTTCTTGCTGGTTACTCTACCATTTGGAGGAGGAAGTTGTCATCAATGCATTCCAGGAACATCCTGGATTGCTGGTGCTTTGCTGTGTTGTTCCTCCAGCAGGTGTCAGGGTGGTTGAAATCCCCCACGAGGACCAGGACCACTGAACGCAAATCCACTTCTGTCTGCCTATGGAGGGCCTCATCTGCTTGGCTCTGCTGGTCAGGTGGCCTGTAGCAGACCCCTACTGTAACATCTCCTTCCCCTATTTTCCCTTTAATCTTAACCCATACACTCTCAACCAGCTCATCGTCCTTCCTCATATGGAGCTCCACCGATTCTAGCTGGTCACTGATGTAGAGGGCAACACCTCACCCCCTCCTCCCCTGCCTGTCCTTTCTAAAGAGCTTGTATCCATCTATCCCTACATTCCAGTCATGGGAATCATCCCACCAAGTACTTCATCCCACCAAGTACCCTCAGTTTAAATCTAAGCAGCCATTTAAACAAAACCCTTTCCAGTCATGTGGACAACCTAGTTTGTATGCAAAGGTTAGATAAGTGATATCAGAAATGTTAAGTATCTTTTTAAACACATGCACTCTGTCCTCAAACTTTTACACCAGACTTTCACAGTCTTACAAGCAAAATAAAAAAAATCTTCAGTGTGCACCCTGGCACTCTTAATAGCCTGATTTGGCTTATTCTGGTGCAACTCACACTTATCAAAAGTTCTTAGTTTAGATAGTATTGGCATTTTTATAGTTTCCTTCGGGTTGACTTTTTTCCATGCTCTCTCCAATACACTAAGATAATCATTAAGCATTAAAACAGATGTATTACAGCTGCTTTCAGCTGGGGGTTGTTACTGGTATGGTCTCAATTCATACTAGTAGGATGTACACAAAAGGTTAAACTTGAATGCAAAGTTGCAATCTATCATAATTCAATGACTTGATGGAAACACCTGAAGAAAATTTTGCAATCAATGGTGATAGTGAGCAAGATCTGAATTTCACTTTCAATAGGTTTGATCTTGAAATCAATAGTGGGGAACTTGCCGTCCTTGCAGGTATCCATTGGTGGACACAAAGGAATATAAGATTATCACCTTGTATAAACTCCTTGATTATTTTGTAGGAGTGAGGGACAGCAGAATACTATAACCTTTGCCACAGCAGCACAAAAAGCAGACACGGGACCCTTGAAGAAGTACAAATAATGAAAACAATTATTTTTGCATCTCTTTGGGTAAGCAAAGACTAGTAAGTTTGCTTTGTCTGATGCATAGTTAAGATAATTATAGAACAAAATAACAGCAACGAGATATGACAAAATTTGAAAATCTGTGCTTGCTATGGGAACTATTGGATGTATTCTGACCCATGCACAGATGCAGACCTTCAAAGTTGGGCTGGATATCCACAACGTGTTCAATTTTACCTACTGGACACAGCTGCTTACCTTGAGCTAGTGCTTGTATTGGGGTGGTTTTCAATCCATTTCTTATTGAGAAGCAAAGCACTGATTTCTGTTGATAGCCTGGCCTTGCTAAGTAAACAAGTCCTTTTTATTTGTGCCCTTTTTCTGCTCCTGTTCAGACATATGACAGCTGAGATATTTTTATTGCTGGGTCCTATTCTTGAATACTGCTGGTGTGGAAGATTGAAGATAAACTGTCTCTTGATTTTGCTTCTCTTATTGATTTCAAGCATCTGAAAATGCTGCTATTAGCCAAATCATCAATATTTGTTATCCTGTGTTATGTGTGATCTTATCTGTTTCCTAAATAGAAGAAATAGTAATTTGAGGTGATTACTGTATTTTGTGATTCTTATTATGCTTTTGTAGAAGAGTAACATATTTGACTTGGGTTGAGATGTTTCTGATTTACATCATGGAAAAAGGACATTGAGAGAGAGAGAATAATCAGGCCATGACGTTTTAAGGATGATATCTGTATCGGATGATAGTGGTCCACAAAGCATTAATACTGGAAATTAATACTGGAAAGCTAAAGGCAGATAAAAGGGGCCTTGAGCATTACGGTACAGCTACCCATGCAGCCTACAACAGTTTTGTAATTAAGAAGTCATTAGGAGTCTAAATGCTAGGTACTATTATTCTAACTCCCACATCATGTCAGTTAAAACACTATTAATATGTTTGATGCATTACAAGGTAAATCAGAGATAAACTGCTCAGGTCTAAGAAGATAAATTTATCTTTTATGCTTTTATAGAATGTCTGGTGGGGGAGAAAGATTTTCACTACCAGTGCTCAATGAGAACACTGTGTTCTTGCCTGGCTTTCCAGTTCAGAGAGGTTTGGACTGAAACTTGGGAGAAAAGGGTTTTGTTCTGGGTTTTGCCATAAGCCTACTGAGTGAACTTGTCAGTCATATTATTTCCTCCAATAAGTCAAAGTTTTCGATGTGTGGAAAAGAAAAAAATTGTGATTACTACATAAAGTAGTTGGAGAATTAGAGGCTAAAAATGTTGCTATTCAGATAGATCTAGATAAATATACACATGCACACACATGTTATCACCAAAATAATTTAGTTTCATACTTTGAAAAAGTGTGTTTCCTACTTTCAACAAGACACTCATTTATTAACATGAGAGGAAATGGAAGCAACTGCAGTGCTAGTTTTCACTTAAACTGATTTCAAGTGTTCTATGGAACACTATCAGTCAAAATATTGAGGGAGTTTAAAATATGTATATATACGTGCTAGATATCCACTGTGATTAGATATGACAGAAGAGTTGGAACAAACATTAACACAAATTAAACACAATCTAGAGATCTGTATGTCCCAAAGGTACAGGTCAGTAATAAATTAATAACATAGTTCAAAGTTGGGGGTTGGAACTAGATGATCTTTAAGGTCCATTCCAACTAGAACCATTCTATGATTCATTCTATAAAAGCACACATAAGAATAGTTCTCAGAATTGGCTAATGTGCCAAAATTATCTTAAAGGGCAAACCAAGTGTTTCAAATAGAAAGCAAGAGGAAAATGGGACTCAGACTTTGACGACTGTATTTTGTAACGTATTTCATGCATTTTAATATAATAAATGAAACCATTGTTCAATATGGTATAACAGAAAATGGATGAAATGGTACATATTTCACTTACATAAAAGGCTTTCAAAATGCAGCAATACTTCTCAAGTGTAAGCCTTTCTAGTGGGTTTGCATGGGAAAGGTTGACAACATTTTAATAGCCTTGAGCTCAACATTTATTTCTCCATTTAACTTCTCTGTTCATTAGGTCATTTTTCTAATGAGCCATTTATGTGACGGATGATTCCCAAAGTAAATACAACAGTCATGCATGCTTGGAAATACTTTTTAAGAATATCTGCCAATATTGCAGCTAGGGGTTTCAGGGATTAGTGATTAGCTGATTAATATGTACATTTACGTTCAAAATGGTAACAGCCTGTGGTATTGAGATGTCTGGAGTTCACTCCCTTAACACTTGGTCTTTTGAGCTGGAGAATTGCCTAAAAGGTACCTAACTTATCACATTGCCAGTAAGTAAGTATGAGATTTTATGTATTCCATGAAACAATACATCTATCACGTAATAGTGAATAGTTAAAGGAAGTAATAGTGAAGAGTTAAAGGAAGTTGAAGAGACTATAATTGATTCTAAGAAAATATATAGACCTGTGCCCAGAATTACTGTAAAGGAAAAGTGAATATATGAAGTTGTTATTGCTTTTCTCTCTATGCCAAAAACAGTGTTTCAAAAACCCTGTGGCTTCAGGGAATGAAAACCTGGACCCACTGAAGTCAATGGAAGTATTGTTATTAAATTCAATACGACCAGGATTTCACCTCTGGTTCAGGCACTAGGAGTTCAGCATGCAGCAGGGAATGAAGGCATTTTGCTCTTGATTTATGAAATACATCCTTGCTGTGTCAGATTACTGGATTGTTGCTGGTTTATGTTAACAAAGATGGGGTCAGATCTTTCTGCTGAAAACCACCTGAATTCTGCCATTTGATCCAAATCGAATCTCTATCCATTATTAGCAACATGGGATTTACAGAATGTATCCGAGCAGTTACGATTCCATGTGAAGAGCATTGATATGAGAACAGATATTACATTGCAGCACTGATAAAGTTTAAGTTTCTAACTGCTGATACCCAGCAAAAAGGCAAGTACATTATGAAAGAAAAGAGACCCCCTCCTTTTTTTCTCTCGTACTCTTTTCCTCAATCTATGCTGGCCACTGTTGGAGATACAGAAGTAGTTTAAATGAATATATTTGGACACTATGTGACAGTGCCCATCGCTATGAGTTTCTGAGAACAACATTCCCTGTTCTTTCTCTTTTGGTTAAAAATATGGAGCAAAAGAGCAAATGTGTAGGTCATGAACGACTCTGTATACCTCAACAAGGAGGGATAGATGGCCCTGTTCTCAATACACATGATATGGGGAAGCTGTGGAAGTTTTCATGCTGGCAAGTTAAAAATCTCACTAAAATACTTCAGGTAAGAGCAAGAAAAACTGGAGAAAGTAATGGTGATTGATCACTTATTTGTGATCTTCTTGAATTTGTAAGAAAAACATAGACCTGTTTCAGGCAAATAAGGATCAGTGCTCTTCTAGCACTTGTGTGTATATGTGCACATTTGACATTATGCAATTTGAGTCACATCCTATATCTGTGATCCCTAGCATCTATTTTATTTAAACCATTCAACTCCCAAACCACTGTCCCTGCTTTTCTGCCCCATTGCTTGAAAACCTGTAGTTACTCTTCACAATTAGTGGCAAGAGCAGCCAAACGTGAGGCAAGCCTGAGCTTGCTCTGTACGCCTCCTGCCCAAGGCTGTGGTGCTTTTTGTAGCTTTTTGATACTAGCATGGGCTGCTTCCTTGGTATTTTCCAGTACTGCCTTATCCTTAACTTCAGAACCACTTACCTGCCCTTAGAAGGCACCTGCTCTAGCCTTAACACAAAATGGAAAGACCGAAGGGAAGTAGCAAAGGGCTGTGTTGTGAGCGCTGGGTAGAGCCTTGCTGGTGAAAGAGGTCTGCATGTCCTCTTGGCATGCCGTCTTTCTGGTGAGCATTAGCTACCATTAGCCAAACCGGTGGTTCCAGTTTGTCTGGGAACATCTTTGATTTAATTTCATGTAAGTCATGAAATACACAAATAATAAAGCTGTATGAACTATATAAATATAATTTAGTGCTTTGAGTGAAGCGTCCCACAAATAACAAAACAACAAGGGAATCAATAGACTTCTGTTTTGGTTATGGAATGAGGCATTTATTATTAATGGAAAATAACAATGCAAATAAGATTATCTCCATTGTCAGGGTTTGCCAGGGTGAATGTGAAACCTGAGTGAATTTGGTGCTTGGAAAGGGAGCGCAGGTATGCAGAATAGTTACAGTAAATTCAGTCCCTGCTCTACTGTGTGCCCTGAGGCTACTCTTCATGCCTTCAAAGACGGCATTGGATATAGGGCAGTGGGGGGCGTAGGGGGCAGGAAATGAAGGACTATTTCTGTGTTTGTAATGGGGGAAAACCAGAATTTTGGATAAGCCTGATGGAGTTTGTTAGTTTGCAATTCTTTCTTGCATTATAAACTCTAAAGTTAGAATTTCTGCTATTTAAGCTAAACTATGGTAGAAGAAATAACCTTTTTTCCTTGACCGTTCAGTTGAATTGTTGAGATTATTCCCTTTTAAGAGCATACAGACAGAAAGGCTATATATATGGAAATATTATGAACTAAGCATATGTTGTTATATCTAAAATAAATAAAAAATTCTTTGAGCTCCTTATTGCTTCTGTTGGAAGTGACAGATTATTTTGGTCCAGATAAAAATTAAACTTAAGAAATTAAACAAAATCAACATCTGTAAAGTGCCAGGTGTCTTATTCATGTATTTTCTTAAAGATATGCATTGAAATTTCAAGTGGATCAGAAGACAGTTACTACAGTAACTTCTGACTCAACAAACAGATGCTGAAGGGTTTAAATAAATGATTTTTTTTTTCCACTTTGTGGAACAAAATTGAAACAATGAAAATGCACAGTAGTCCCAGGCATTTGTACACGCTCCTGAAGTTGCAGTATTATTTCTGATTATTTTCAAAATATTAAATTACAATGAAGACCTTTTCTAATGGGAAAGGAAAGTTATTAATTGCAGAGAATACTAAAAAGGTCTTTGTATGTTAATACTGGAATACAAGTATGTTGTTTATGGCCATCTACATTTTTCTTTTTAGATTCTTATGAAATTTACTATTCTGCAAATTTTTATCAAGGCCTTTTTAGTTTGCTTAAGCAAAAATGAATGCAGATTCCTCAAATATGAATTCATTTTTTGCTTTCTACAGATAGCCTTAGCTCCTTCTATCTTCAAAAATACTGTTTAGGAGAAGAGTCTTGTGTTATTGTATTATAGAGATAGAACATCGGATAGGAAATAAACAAGATATGGAACAAGAATTTTGAAGCCAATGTGTAAAATTTGCCTCAAGGATTTGTAAACACTTTTACCCAGCATTTGTCCAGAATTTGCTCTGGGTTGTTTCATCATTTTACAGTCTTATCAGTTAAACCTTAATACTGATGGAACAAGGACAGGTAGACTGGGAAGAATACAGAGAAACTGTCCAAGCAGCCAGGAACCAGATTGGGCAAGCTAAAGCCCAGATAGAATTAAATCTGGCCAGAGACATGAAGGACAACAAGAAAAACTTCTGTAAGTATGTCAGAGATAAAGGCAAGACTAGGGAAGATGCGGGCCCTCTCTGGAAGGAAACAAGAGACCTGGTCACCCAGGATATGGAGAAGGCTGAGGTACTGAAATACTTTTTCACCTCAGTCTGAGACAAGGGCTCTGACCAAACCACCCAAGTTGCAGAAGGCAAAACCAGGGCCTACGAGAATGAAGAACCACCTGCTATAGGAGAAGATCAGGTTCGAGACTATCTAAGAAACCTGAAGGTACATAAGTCTATGGGACCTGATGAAATCCGTCCACAGGTCCTGAGGGAACTGGCGGATGAAGTCACTAAGCCGCTTTCCATTGTATTTGAAAAGTTGTGGCAGTCTCGTGAAGTTCCTGCTGATTGGAAAAGGGGAAACATAACCCCCATTTTCAAAAAGGGAAAAAAGGAAGACCCAGGGAACTACAAACTGGTCAGTCTCACCTCTGTGCCTTGGCAAGATCATGGAGCAGATCCTCCTGGAACCTCTGCTAAGGCACATGGAAATAAGGAGGTGACTGGTGACAGACAACGTCTTCACCAAGGGCAAGTCATGCCTGACAAATTTGGTGGCCTTCTACGATGGTGCTACAACATTGGTAGATAAGGGGAGAGCAACCAATGTCATCTACCTGGACTTATGCAAAGCGTTTGACACTGTCCCACACCACATCCTGGTCTCTAAATTGGAAAAGCAGTGATTTGATGGATGGACAACTCAGTGGATAAGGAACTGGCTAGATGGCCGCACTCAAAGGGTTGCGGTGAATGGCTCGATGTCTAAGTGGAAACCAGTGACAAGTGGCGCTCTTCAGGGATCAGTACTGGGACAGGCGCTGTTTAACATCTTTGTCAGTGACATGGATAGGGGGACTGAGGGCACCCTCAGCAAGTTTGCTAATGACATGAAGCTGTGTGGTGCAGCTGACATGCTGGAGGGAAGGGATGCCATCCAGAGGGACCTGGACAGGCTTGAGAGGTGAACCTCATGAAGTTCAACCAGGCCAAGTGCAAGGTCCTGCACATGGGTCATGGCAATCCCAGGCACAAATACAGGTTGGGTGGAGAACGGCTTGAGAGCAGCCCTGAGGAGAAGGACTTGGGGGTGCTGGTGGACGAGAAGCTCAACATGAGCTGACAATGCGCACTTGCAGCCCAGAAAGCCAACTGCATCCTGGGCTGCATCAAAAGAAGCAGGTTGAGGGAGGTGATTCTGCCCCTCTGCTCTGGTGAGACCCCACGTGGAGTACTGCATGCAGCTCTGGAGTTCTCAGCACAAGAAGGACATGGACCTTTTGGAACAGGTCCAGTGGAGGGCCACAAAGATGACCAGAGGGCTGGAGCACCTCTCCTATGAGGACAGGCTGAGAGAGTTGGGGTTGTTCAGCCTGGAGAAGAGAAGGCTCCGGGGAGACCTTATAGCAGCCTTCCAGTGCCTAAAGGGGGCCTACAGGAAAGATAGGGAGGGACTCTTTATCAGGGAGTGTAATGATAGGATGGTTTCAAACTGAAAGAGGGTAGATTTAGATTGGACATTAGGAAGAAATTCTTTACTGTGAGGGTGGTGAGGCACTGGAACAGGTTGCCCAGAGAAGTTGTGGATTCCCCATCCCTGGAAGCGTTCAAGGCTGGGATGGATGGGGCTTTGAGCAGCCTGGTCTAGTGGGAGGTGTCCCTGCCTATGGCAGGGGGGTTGGAACTACATGATCTTTAAGGTCCCTTCTAACCCAAACCATTCCATGATTCTATGATTCTGATTCTTGGAACAGATACACTGTCCTTACTCTATAAGTTTACAGAACATTTCATTCTCAGTGTCAATTTCAGTGTGATGGACAGTATTTTGCATCATAATGGTTTTCTGAATTTAAAAAAGGGCTGGCTAATTTATATGACAAAGCCATTTTTCTTGATGCGTGAATTAATATCTATTCAACATGCCCAGTCTGAAGCTGGTATCTTGAGAAATTAACAGAGATACAATCTATAATGTCACTGGTTTTGCACATATTAAAGGACTATATGTTGTAGATGATGCATCTGTAACTAGACATCAGTGTATAATATGAGGGATACCCCAAATTTGTTGAAATATATTCTGACAGTACCTGAGAGGTACTCCCAATTGCAAAGTTACTCCAGCCTTGTAGCAATACTTATTAAAAAAAGAATAATGAAGTAGAGTACTAATGGAAAACCATGAAGTTTGGAAGGCATACAAGATGACACGTGCACAAACTTGCAAACCTATGGAGTCCTTGAGCTCCAGTTATTAATATTATGCTGTGGAAGTTCATTTACCTTCTCTCTCACACCCACACTGTTCCCTCCTTACTCTCATTTTGATGATCTTAACAATGTTGACAACTCTTCTTTATTCAAGAGTTAAAAGAGAAAGACTATTAAATTCCATGAAAATCTCTACTAAATCTTTTCCTAGGCATAGGTCCCAAGAAAGTCTTTTGGCTTTTTAGTAATCTCAAAACTCAACCCACCTAACTTAGTTCATTGTAAAAAAAATATTACATGGCCTGTTTTGGGATATGGTTCTTGAGTTTTGTTTTGTTGTGATGCATTAAAAAAGGTTCACTGTCAAAATGATTGACAGAAACTCATCATAAAAAAAAAAAAAAAAAATCAATGACTATCCACTGTAGCAAATCCCATGCAAGATGAGTCTTGCTCCACCTTGCATCAAGTACTTATCAGTGTTGTAGTAGATACATAAACTTGTGACAACTGATCTAACAGTGGAAGGGAATTAAATATCTGTAACAACACAGGTGAGGAATCCTAGCTCTGTGAAAAGGATTTCAAAGCAGATTGTCCTTGGTCACTTGCTTGTACAACACTTAAAGGAAGATTACCCCATAATACCAATTTGTCATTAAATCTTATTTAAAATACGGAATATGGGGGCCGGAGGGGGGTGGGGGGGGTGGGGGGGGGTGGAGGGGAGGGGGAGAGAACCAAAAACAACCCCACATAACTTAAAAAAAACAGACATTAAATGGCTTGGTAATGCAAACAAAATTGCAACTGGTAAGAGAGGCTAATTAAATGGAGTATGTCTAAAGATTTTTATTATTAAAAAAGTGGTAGTATGGGTAACATAATGTTCTCTCATTTTTACCTCCGAGTTTCCAAAATAGGCGTCTTACTGTGGGACACATTACAGGAAGGTTTTGCTGTGTCACCTATGGCTTGCTAAGGTGGACCAACGTAATAAGCATCAAAACCATCAAATGTAAAGTCAGAACAAGAGATTTCTCTTTGTAAATTCAAGTCCCAAAATAACATGGGGTTTACTCCAATAAAAGGATATATGGTTATTCCTTTTTAAGGTAAACTTAATTTTCATTTAACTATTTTATATAGATAAATGGAATACAGACACTGAAAAACACTATGTTTACTGATAAAGGGAATTTTTCTGCTGAACTTGTGCTACGTAAATGTGAGCAGATGAATATATTCTACATGTATAGTCCCAATTTTCTGATGTTTACAAAGTCTATAGAATCTCATCCACTGTTAGGTGGCATCATAATGCTATATATGCCCATACACACTGCCCACACACTATGAGGGAGAGGAAGGAAAATTTTAACATTACTTTTTCTAGGCAGATTTTATCCATGGAAGTGGTGGAATGAAAATTCAAGATATTTCCAAAAGGTACTATAAAGGGTGGGACACTAGAAGCAAAGTCTTTTTCCTCTATCTTGGAAAGAAAAAATTAAGATAAACACTAACTGTTTTACCTTCTCTGTTTGTATTTTCCCCTTGTTCTTAGTAAAGATAATAAAATCATAAAAGCTTAAAAATGGAGGGAAACTCTTTAAATTTATCCTTCTCTAGTGGCCCCTTACTTCTAATTTCCATGTTCTGAACTTGCTTAATTAAATCCTGGGAAGGTTATATTGTTACACATAGCCATCAAAGATTGTTAGCTAAATGATACTGTAATTTATA
The DNA here is from genome assembly GCA_008658365.1 of Alca torda. NCBI lineage: Eukaryota > Metazoa > Chordata > Aves > Charadriiformes > Alcidae > Alca > Alca torda. The sequence goes on from CM018084.1 coordinate 23,416,007, forward strand.
TATCCTAGGCTGTTTAGGGACACGTATGGGAAATTAGAACAAAATATGACTACACAACTTTTATTTGTATGCAAATTTCTGTAATTTGGCATGCGTATATTAGAATATCTAACCAGACCAATAAAAAAATTAAGTAATTAATGTCAAAAAGTTGTAGAAAGGAACAAGAAGTGATTTTGCCTTTATGGAGTTTTATGTAGAAGTTGACAGAATGTCGTCCTTTATAAATCACTGCATTTGCAAGTAAGAATATCTTTTACTGTGTTTATATATACACAAATATATGTACTTTTTTTTTTAAATTGGGTGCTATTATTCCCCCAATACGCATAAAAATCAAAGATCTTTTTTTCCATCCTGTCAACATTCTTTTTTACATGCAACTTCTCCTAGCCTGAACCAAAGTAAAAATGCAGATTAAACCATGAATTTAGTACAAGTAGTGAATTTTGCACACAATTTTTCCATTTTAATACCACCTCGTATAATGCATATTTGTATTTGTTAAAGAAAAGCTATAGTTTTGAGACCTAAAAAGCCTCAAAAGGCCATACTTGTCCTTTTAGAGCTCCAAAGTGCTTTAAGATGTTCTTTAGAATTCCAAATTAAAACTTGGACTTCTGTGCACTACCCTGTGAACTGTTCCTTGCAGTTCTTAAGAGAAATATTTAGTGCTTATCACATAAATATCTAAAAGTGAGATATTGAGTGCATATTAAAATAGCATGTAACAATTCTTAAAAAAGCAGTTACAGACAAGTAGAAGCATGGAGTAATAAATTAATATGGTTAGGGATACTAAATAAAACTATGAGTTAATGTATATTTCTAAGTATTAACAACTTGGCTAGCTTTGTATAAAAAAATGCATTAGATAAGCTTGAAAAAAGGCTTTAAAAATTCTTGTTTTAATGTAGGATTTTAAGTGAATCTAAGTTTAGCAAACATAGAACCATAGAATCGTAGAACGGTTCGGGTTGGAAAGGACCTTAAAGATGATCTAGTTCCAACACCCTGCCATGGGCAGGGACACCTCCCACTACACCAGGCTGCTGCTCAAAGCCCCATCCAGCCTGGCCTTGAACACTTCCAGGAATGGGGCATCCACAGCTTCCCTGGGCAACCTCTTCTGGTGCCTCACCACCCCCACAGTAAAGAATTTCTTCCTGATATCCAATCTAAATCTACACTCTTTCAGTTTGAAACTGAAACTCATCCTATCATTACACTCCTGTCCCGGTTCCAGCGGGGATAGGGTTAATCCTCCCCAGAACACAGGTATTCCATGCCATGTGAGCCATGCCCACCCTGAGCTGCCGGGGGAGGGGGCAGAAACTGGCTGCTTGGAGCGGGTCTGGGAGGTGAGCAGCGGGGAGCAGCGGTTCCGTAATCGTGTTTGTATATTCCTCTATCCGTGTTATTGTTGCTGTTTTTCTTGTTCCCTTTGCTGTTCTGTTAAACTGCCTTTGTCTCAACCCAAGAGTTTTGCCTTTTTCTTCTGATTCTTCCCGTATTGGGAAGGTCCGAGCGAGCGGCATGTGGTTCTTTGTTGCCGTTTGAGGCCAAACCACGACAACTCCCTGATAAAGACTCCCTCCCCATCCTTCCTGTAAGCCCCCTTTAAGTACTGGATTTTGACATGGCTCTAAAGTAATAACAGAGTGGTTTGGGTTTCACTTCCCAAAGTTAGTCAAGGAAAAAAATGCTCCTTCTTCCAAAATCTTTGTTACTCAAATACAGCCAAGAGCTCTTAGGAACTTATGCCTTTCAATGCCAAGAAGGGAATCTCAAATCGGTTGTTAACATTAGCTAGACTGTGGTGATATAAAAATATTCCTGTAAAACAATTTGTAATCCTACTTGGAAATAGGGTTTAGGGGCAAAAAAAAAGACAGCCATTTGGGTAATTATTCTCCTTAAAAGAGCTATGTACATATGTTGTGTTTGAGTTTCCCTAAGAGTGGATATTTGAAGCAGCATACATGGTGTTTACAGAATTGCCTAATAAGAAATTTAAATTTCCTAGGTAGAAAGCATAAGTGTGATACAGATATGTCTCTTGATCATGCCTGCAGTTCAAAATGGGTTACAGATTCTCATATATGTGTGTGTGTATATATGTGGAATACATTGGTGAAAGTGTTTTAGCTTTTGAGTTTGGAGGGATTTCTTACTAGTCATGGAAATTAGGACAATTCCTCTTCCTCTTTTTCGTCATCCAGTTGAGGAAGGCTTTTAATTTGTCATCATAATTTCCAGATCTGTCTTAATATTAATTCAAATCCAGGGCAAAAATTGGTCATTTTTATGCCACTAGACTAATTACATGCCAAGTAAACTGCTGTATAAGTAGAAAAGGGATATCAGAATGAGATCTGTAGTAAAATGCCAGCAGAGATACTATTTTAATCATATAGGGTTTAGTCAGTCATTCCAGCTGCACAATGCTATCTGTACATATAAAACTGATGTCCTTGGTAAATCTACATGATATATAACTACATAAAGATCCTTAAATTTAGTATAACAAAACACAGCAGGTAGTTCCTTTGCTATGTTGCCGTGAAAATGTTAACAACCATAATACATATGGACATTTTATTGGTCTATCAGTGTCTGAGAATCTTATTTTAAGCCTTCATCTACTTTTTTAACATCAAACTGAAACACTGATTAAATTGCACTATCTAATTGCTGCCTTAGTTATTTGCAAACTCCTTTTTGAATACATTAATTAAAATAATGTAACTTAAAATATGATCTAGAAATGGATTTGATCATAAGGTTTCATGTTCCTTTTAAAAACAAGCAGTATATGATTTAATGTAATTATTGTATCTATTTGCCTGTAAGCATTTCATTCAAAATTAATCTTTAAACCTGACGGTTATTATTTCCACTGTTGCTTCAGGAAGTCAGAAGAATATGTACTAGTCTATTTTATTGCCTTTTTGCCTATTTTTATCCCACCTGGCTTTCAAGCTCCCTGAAGTACTAATAAAGGTCAAGGGGTTTTAGAGTGAAATGCAATCCCTTCACTTCCAGTACAATACCTGCTAGTACAACAATAAGAGAAAATATCAGGGTTTTTTTAGTGAATATTAGATTGCTTCATAACTGAAGATCAGAGCAAGGATGACGAAAAATAGAAATGCCTCTTTGAGCAGATTCTGGCACTTGAGATTGTAGTGGCCGGTGCCTGATGACTAAACCTTATTTTTATTTCACTCATTAGAAACTCAGTGGTCAGAGCAATAGTTAAATGTTGACAGTGAAAATAGTAAAAGTAAAAAGTAAAAATAGTAAAAGTAAAAGTAAAAATAGTAAAAGTAAAAAGTAAAATTAGTTTGATGTCTTTCTGGTGTGGTCCAACTGTAGCACAAGGAGCTTAGAACTACCTCTGGTATAATAAAAAACAGATATAAAATAAATGAAAGATGAATATTTATGCACATCCTAACATTAAGCTTGTAAAATAAGCATTCGGTGAGATTGCTCAAGTATTTGAAGATAGGCATAGGTTTGCTTTAGTGATTTGCTGGATGAAAGCAACATGACCATCTCCTTTAAAGTGTTCACTCTTACAGTTCTTACCAGCAAGTCAGTGGTTGCAACTGTGCAGTGCAAATTGCTGTTAGCTCTCCAGTTTCCTGCCATTTAAGAAAGCAAATTTCTGTAGACTCTTTCTACCTACACACTTGTCTCTTTTTCAATTTCTTTTTAAAGAAAAGTTGCAGTTATAGGTAAGTTAAAGTTCTTGAAAGTAGATTTTTAATTTCTTTTTTTTTTAATATTTTCATTGGATTGTGCTGGTCATGAAGACACTCTAAAATATAGAATGTTACTACATCAGGGTTCATATTTTTCCTGTTTATTTAGTTCACTAGTTCCACTGGCTGCAGTTGATTCACAGCTCAATAATTCTTTCCCATCAAGGGAGCATATATGTATAAGTAAAGGGGGAATAAAAGCAAAATAATTTTTTTGGTCAAAAGATAATTATATAGTGGAAAAAAGAATGAAATACAAGAAGCCTCAGAGGTTTACCTCATTTTAGAATTCAAATTCTATCATGGCTGGAGAATATAAGTATCTTGCTTTGATGCCTATCTACACTGGTTTGTGCTCCCTGAGCAGTGCCCATCACCATTGACCTTACCTACCTTTTATAATTCTGATGTTCCTTTTAGATTTGAAATTATATTTCTAACAGAGATGGAATACTTGGCCCACACTCTGAAATGACCATTTCTAATAGTAAAGAGAAAGAACTAATAAACTTTACAGTTAAATAAGTGTCTGAGGCTTCCAGGTGCTGTGCAGAAGGGTAAGTAAGCATACCTTGCTTGCTGGCTACAAGTTCTTATTTCTGTGCTTAGGAAAAATTTAGTCAAATCTTCTGAAGCTGTACAATAGGCAGATGTTGTTATATTACTGAATGGGATCACCCGGCCAAACCAATTTCAGAGCACAAAAGGTGAAATGCAGGGAGTTGTCATTCGACTCAGCTCCATCTCGCCTTGACAGATGCTTATTGATCCTTATCTATGCAGAGATAACTTGGGAGGAGATGTGGAAATGGCTCAGCCCAGGGTTGTCTCAACACTGCATTACAGTAAGAACCGAAGCCCGAATGGTGCCTTTAACAAACAAAATGCCCTGAGTCACGTCGCACCACTATTCAGTGAGTGTGAGACCAGACATCACAAAATAAACAATACTACCTAAGGGGCCATCAAACCATCAGAGATAACCATCCCAGATAGCGCAATCCATTCAGGTACAATCCTGCCCACCCATTGAATCAGGATATTTAAACCCTAATTTTTGGGGAAGAAAATGGGGAAATCTTTGGGAGGAAAATCTTCCAACGATACAGCTGGCCTGTAGGAGATTCTTCCCCCCTTGTCCAGGATGCTGTGCAAGGTAACTTACCAGTGATTGAGCGGCCTTACCTGAGAGAGAGGGTAAGTAATTTGATGACATACGTACGATACTTGGCATACTTTAAGACCGTGATTTGTGCACTCTTTTAAGGTATTAATATCTAGTGCACTTGTGGTTTGTGTTGTTAATTTTCGGGATCACTTGTTAGGTTGTAATAGCGTATTCTGTGAATTGTTTTTTTTCTTAAATTGCAATAGTGCATTCTTCCATTGTATCCATAAAACTTGCAATAGTGGCATATCGGACCTGTGAGTGCATTTATTTGAAATTGTTAATTTGAACCTCTCAGTGAAATCTTTTTCTCTCTGCCACAATTACTTCAGGAAGAAATTTTCAGTCTTTATACTAAAGGCTGATACTGTAGTTTCCCTAAATTACACAGAACTACACAACAATTATCATAAGTGTATTTATATTACACTGAGCTACTATTCTATCGTGTTCACTTATAAGAACAGAATCTAAAAAAAAACATGAGAAGGGATTTTTTGAATGTTATTCTGTTCTTATCACTTTCTTGTGCACTCTTTGTGACATTTACTACATGCATGCTAGGATCATGAGACAAGTTGTATCATGTCAGAGCAAAGATCCATTTACCTCCATACCATTACTGGAACTCTCTGGTAATGGATGCTGGAGGAAAGAAATGAGCTTTAGACAAGCAGTGCTATTCTGTCAGTGCTACCTCTATACTCTGGCCTACAGCAAATCATGGCTCAAGGATTTCCTGTGCTAATTGTGGTCTCTTTAAAATTTAAGGGCATTTCATAGGAATTATACACCTGTTTTGGGTATCCCAGTGCTCACTGTTCTTACGATAAGCAGCTTCCCAACAGTATAAGCTCTTGTATGATTATATGCAGTAGAAATTGAGATGCAGATTTACGTCACTTCACTGAGGTTTAACTCGGATCTTTCAGAGGATGAAAAGTAAACTGCACCATGCTGCTAAGTTGACAGTGAATGGAATTTGCATAATTTGCTACCTTTTGTTGCTTTTCAGCATACTTTTCAGCATACTTTTCAACATACTTTTCAACATACTTTGAAAATAAACTTTGAGCTTTTAGTCAGGTCAAATATATAAACTCATGAAGAAATTTAAATTTGGATTACCCTGACCATTCTTACAGAAATATAATATTGATTTTCCATTACTTTATTGCCTGTGTTTTTATCAACACAAATACTAGAGTTCTTAACATTTTCATGGAATTGCATGAAATGTGCAAGTCTTCTGTACACTGTAGAAAAAAACAATGCAAGGTTCATCACTGAGCTCAGTGGAAGAAGCATTTCACTCAATGTGAACTTCCATCCTGGTCCTGACAATTTTCAGAACAATCTAGTTTAATTTTTTACTGGTTTTGATGGTGTTTCAGTTGTGATGGTCTAATTTCAGTATTCTGAAATTTTAGGATTTATTTTTCAAGCAAGCTGAAACTTGCAGCTCCCATTAGACACCATGACAGCATTCCCATGCTGAAGTGCTTCAGTTTGGGGCCAGGGAGGAGAAGGGGAGGAGGCATACCGGAATTTTCTGTGGAGAGAAAAAAGCTTTTCAAAATGTTTGGTCAAGAAACTCAAGTAACTAGTTAGATATATTTATATTGACATGTTAATAAATATACTTAATAAATAAATATAATAAACTCCATTTGGAATGACAAGATGAATATCCTGCTGCACGCTCTCATGCCCTCCAGTTGGGCTGTCTGATTTACCTGGCTTAGGTCAGCAGAATCTGCCTACTGAAGAAAGTGACATTATAAATTTTGAGGCTCTGTTAATGCCAATAACAAGGTAAATCACAGGTTTACCACAGGTAAGTTTTATTTATTTTGTCTCAGAATGTGTGTGGGGGGTTGTTTGTTGGGGTTTTTTGTGCATTTGTTTGTTGAGGAAAAGGCTTATGGTTAAGTAGAACCAAAATACTAGTAAGTTGTGATTTGTTAATTTTTTTTTCAGTATCATTTTTCCAAAGCAAGACCTAAGTGCCAGGTGCTACCTGCTACTTAAGCATATCTTCTAGAGTAGAAATTGCGTGCTGTGAAGGAATTTTACCTTTTCAGAATCTGTTGGAGTAGTCCCTGTAGTTGCCCCAAAAAATCCATCCGCTTTCCTTTTCCCCAGAAGAATACAAGTGTATTTGATTGCACACGTTATCAGATAACAACATAGCAAAGTTGTACATCGTGTAAAGAGACAGAAAACATGTGAAGAAAAACATTTTAAAGAATACCCTCCCGGAATTTTACATTATTACTTGATTATCTCCATACAAGTTGATCTGTAAAATAAAGAAAGAATAACAGAGATTAGGTAAAGTTTTCAGAGGGCAGCTTTGGTATGCTGATGTTACCATACCTTTAGCTGTAGTTTCACTGAAAACAACTGTTCAGTCTGTCATCAGCCCTAAAGCAAATGACAGTGCTAAAGTAAGTGGGAGGAGAGCCATAGGAGTGTGATATTGGCATGGAATCAGCTGCCCCTTCTAAAATACAGGAGATTTGTGTATTGCTCACCATCTTTTTTAGAGTTAAAATTCTTACTGTGAATATGATACAGGATAGAGAAAATTCTTAAGTAGTATCCTAAACAACACACAGCTTTGTATAAAACATCTCAATCCTAATAATAGCTTTAAAATGTCTCTATTAATCCCATAATTGCGAAGAGCTTCTATGTGATCTTATCATAAAGGTATCCAAAAGCTAGTGAGATAGCCAAGCAAAGATGCTTTAAAGTCTCAAAGTCTTAATGTGATGAGAAGCTCCTAAAACAAGCTTTATATGGGTGCTCATAGCCTCTCACCCACCGGTCTTCAATGATTATACCAGTCTGTGGAGGTTACTGGCATTTGATGTAGATTGGAGCCACCTCGCCACAATTCTCATTTACCCTATTTACCCTGGCAAGAGCACAGGCTGCTCCATGATTAAGTGGGTACAAAGGTGCTATTTCAGTGCTGCTTGGGAATGAATGTTTCTTTGTTGCTGCTTTGGATTTTGGCTATAATCTTCAACTTGTATTTGTCATGTGGTTGCACTGGCTGCTGTTGTATTGGTGGTATTTGCTAGAGAGCTGCTGTAAGCATGTGTGAGCTGGAAGTAAATTGCTGTTTTATTTTTTAGCTAGTTAAAGGGAAGGAAAACAAAACAACCACCTTCTTTTTGCAGGGACAGGATTGTTTGGTGCCAGAGCTGGAGACTTCTTGTGTTACCTTTCACATATGAGATGAGGAACTGTACCAGTTACTTGCTGCTAGTGCCCGGTTTATCTACTGCTGAAGCTACCTGGAAGGTGCAAAGCTCACTTGAATGATTCAGAGCAAGTCAGCCATGTCTGTTCTTGCAAAGCCCAGACTCCTTGATTTATGTGTTGACTGTGACTCTAACTTCAGGTGAGTCGGTTCACAGAGCAGAAGCAAAGTAAAGACGGTTTCACTCCAACTCTTTCTCCCCTGAAAGCAGAGCTATAACTAGCTTGCGGCACTTGTCTCTGAGTGCAAACCTGAATTCAGTGTAGTACCACTGACATAAATAATGTTTCCATCTGCTGATTGAAAAGCTAATAAAAATACCTGAACGAAACCTGCATCCACTCGGCATTCAGAATCTCTCTGCCTAGTAACCACAGTTATCAGCTACCTTTTGTGCCTTGTCTGGATGGAAGTCCTTGTGGAAAACATGGCTTTCTTTGATACTGTTTTCTTGGTAGCCTGAGTGTGTCTGACTCTACAGCTATTTCTTCTGGTGACGTCTCTTTGGCCCACAGACTGTAGAGCAGCATCCGATGGAAATGACCTCCATCCTTCTTGTTGAATGTATGTACTCTCAGGAATGCATGATCTGTGAGGCTAAAGAAAGAGCAAGTGAGAAAGTATCTGTTTTGTGGCTTAACTGATAGAAACTACTCTTCAAAGGAAGATGAAAATTGGGGGATATTTCTATTGTTAATATGGTTTCATTTCACTGGGTGGAATGGTTTTGAGGATATCAGGTTAGGACATTTTAGGCTTATTGAGATATTTCTTTTTATCTCAAATAAAATGGAAATAATAAACTCGTGAGTCACTGTGATCTTTAGCTTTGTCTCCCAAAGTATTGTTCAAGGCATGAATTCCAACAGTAGTCTTGGATTTATTTGTGCAAACGCCATACTCCGCACTGCAGCCACTACTAGAGCACGGGATTAATTAAGTACTAGGTACTTCTCAGATGTGACAATGTGAATAGCGAAGTTGGATATAGCAGTAAATGCTTCCTAAATAAATGCATCTTGGGCAATGTGGCATAAACTTCTGATTCAGTGTACCAACAGCAAAATGTGGTCAAATTAGGACAGAGTGAGACAAAGAGGCAAAATTTCTTAATTCCTTCATTGTCTTGATATGTTTGATATTAAAACACTCTTTTTTTGAAAAAAAAAATCTATTTTTATTACTGTTTAAATTCAAACAACTTAAAAACTGAAACATTATTCTCTCTCTGAGAATATTATTCTCACTGTCATTATTCTCATAAGAATAATAATAGGAAGTATTTTTAGTAAAAGAAAGCAGAGAAAATATACATTTACATTCCAGACAGCACTTTGAAAAAGACCGCTGTCTTTTCAGATCTAAGTATTTAATATTATTGTTGCAATGTCAACTCTGTACCCTGAGTTTATCCATTTCTACCTCATCCCATAGGATTTGATTTCATTCAGTGAATAGGACAGAAGTTTCTGAGGTTGGCATATTTTTTTATTCTCAATAACTTTCATTTCTATATGTCATCTAACGTCCCTAATTATGTATGGAAAGTAAGTTTTAATAGTTAAATGTTTTAGTATACAAATGTGTACTAGTTTTGCCTGGGGTAGAGTTAATTTTCTTTGTAGTAGCTAGTATGGGGCTGTGTTTTGGATTTGTGCTGGAAACAGTGTTCGTAATGCAGATGTTTTATTTGCTACTGAGCAGTGCTTGCACAGAGTCAAGGCCTTTTCTGCTCCTCACATCACTCCCAGTCAGTAGGCTGTGAGTGCCCAAGAAGTTGGAAAGAGAGAGAGCTAGGACAGCTGACGCCACAGACTGAAGGGATATTCCATACCATATGACATCATGTTCAGTATATAAAGCTGGGGAAGGGGGACACACACGTGTTCAGAGTTATGGCATTTGTCTTCCCAGGTAGCTGTTATGCATCATAGAGCCCTGCTTTCCTGGAGATGGCTGAACACCTGCCTGACGCTGGGAATCAGTGAATGAATTCCTTGCTTTGCTTTGCTTTGCGGCTTTTGCTTTACCTGTTAAACTGTCTTTATCTCAACCGACGAGTTTTTCCTCACTTTTACTCTTCTGATTCCCTCCCCCATCCTGCTGGGGGAGGAGTGAGCAAGCAGCTGTGTGGTGCTTAGTTGCCAGATGGGGTTAAACCACGGCAAAACGTCAACATCACTACTTCAAAAAAAGATTAGGAAGTGTGAGAAATAAGTTCCGGTCCGAATGAAATAGGCTCAGGCAGAATCCTCTGTGAAGCACATTTTTATTCATGTTCTTGCAAGAGTGGGTGACCTAGAAAGTAGGCACACTTTCAGTTCTTGAAACACACCTTTTTATTTCCTAATCCTGGACGAATTTTTCCCTCCCCTGTTTCCCATTGTTTAGGTACTCCAGGGTTCACAGTCTGTCCGAGGAGCCTAAAATTCTTCCCGGATATCTTGCCTCTGTTTACTTCTCTTTGTGCTACACCTAAAGGGATTATCTGACTAGTTTAGTTTTTTTCCTTTTTGGTAAAAAAATTGCTTAATGTCATTAGCCCTAGTTAAATGTTTGACTACCCTTCTAGACACTAATCCGGTATGAATCAGTTTGTCCTTTTGTCTGTGTGATAAGAGACGTTCTACAAGCCTTTGCTGGAGCCTCTTTGTCTTAGTCATTCCCTTATCACGTCACCGCTGATGGACACGGCTTTCCTCCTCTGCAAAAGCAATACCTGCCTTTCTTACAGAAGTAATAAATAAAGTAATAGCTGTAGCAGAACCTCCAAAAATGGTAGAGGTGCAAACATTAAACTCCCAGGGTGACTTTCATTCTTCCATGAAGTTGTGTGGAGGTATTTAAAGTGCAGAGATATTTAAAATAGCGAGACCAAGTTCTCTGTTGTGGAATCAGGTAATGCAATTTACATTATCCACAAACTGCTTTTATATATAGGAAAACCACCTGTAAAAGCTTTTTTTTCCGCAGTGTATCATTTGATGTTTAAAATTTTATGAAATAAAAGTATGGGACTTTCAGATCATACCTATAAATGGCATATGTTGATGCTCCTAACAGGCAGTTCTGTCTCAGTGCAAAAATAGGAGCACATTTAAAAGGACTCAGAAATCCTGAATTTCCTTTCTATTTATCATTTTAAATGAAGGAAATTAACATTGTGCTTGCAAGATGTGCCTTTGCCTCTCTTGATTCTTTGAGGGTGGCACTGAGAGGGAGGAGGATATATAAGCAGCATACCTTTTCATAAACACGGAAAAGGAAAGATTAGCCTGAAATGATATTTTACAATCATAACAATCTGCAATAACTGCAAATAAAGTTGAATCTCTCACTGAAAATGTCAGGGAAAAATTGTCCTAAAATAACACTAGCTGGTAGATTACAATTGGCATTTGATAGCTTAACAAAGGAAAAGAAAATGGCATAGTTTGAGCCAGCAGCATCCCCCATCTTATCTTACTTGCTGGCTAGAACTGGAGGCAAAAAGCAATTTCTAGGTACTCTATTTGACAACTAATCGTGCTGTTCTGTGACTGGGATGTCCTCTAGGAGAGATGGGTTCAGTAGGAGGCTGCGATGGTAGGCTGGACTTTCCTCCCTTCTTTCAGGAAACCTCTGCTCCGCTCACCCAAAGGGACTGTGACTGTTGAGCATAATACTGCCCTGTGCCTCACAGGCTCATTATGCTAACAGGGCTCCTAGGACAATGTCTGAGCACTGGAAACCCTGTCCTGACTTTTCACGAGAATAATGACGAGGATAAGGTAGATTCGGGTCTCCTTTTAAGATTACTGGATCATTTCAGGTTCAGTGGCCTTGAAAAATAACTAATCCATATTTATTCATCATATTTACAACAAGATGTTTGGATACTGCTATAGTGATTACATAGTAGGGCAGTTTCTCCTAAGAATGAACTAGCCTTTTGCAGTCCTTGTTTGCACGGGTTAAGTAACAAAAGAGCACTGAGGTACTGCATTTTGTTTGAGTGGTCATGAGTTGCTGAAATTTAGAAGTGTTTAAATGAAGTATCTGCTTCCAAATATTCCTACTGCTGATTCCACTTTCTTCCTAATAGGGCTGAGATGTAATTTGCAATGTAAAATTGTGTCTGAGCCTGCAGTGAATGAACATAAATTGCCAGAAAGCATGGGAATTCTGAGTTTTCTCTTACTGTAGAGTCTTACCTCACTACAAATTCCTTTAAAGTTTTGCTGATTGATGTTGAGTTACACCTGAGAAGACGGGAATTCTTTGCTAAAAGACGCTAATTTTCTAAAAGCCTCTGTTTGAGTATAAATATTTCAATAATAAAGTATTCCTTAACATTTCATAGAGAAAAGATGGTTAATGAGTATTTTCCCTGTTTTGGCTTCTTGACTCACCCCCATTGCTTTTCCTTGTAGTGATGCTTATTAGCTTTCTGGCCATATGGTAGCAGTATATAGATTTTGAGGGGTTGATTTTTTATTTTTTTTTTTTTTTTTTTCTCTGTAGAGACACTTGGAAAGTACATGTTAATAATGTTGGGCTGAGCCTTAGTGTTTGCTGGCTGCTGTCCTTATATGTGTAGTTAGACTCCTGGGACAAGGCAGCAAAGGATGAGGGAGTAAGTCACTGCCCAGGGAATATTCTCTGCAGGCAAGTCTTACGGCTAGTTCAAGTCTTAAGGCAAGAGTTGAAAAGAATAAATAAGGACCACCTATTGCAGCAGTAAATTTTCAGATGACGTGGCTTAGTAGATCTCTCTTGAGTCAAGGCTGTGCAGCAGTGCTGTCAGCTGAGTACCAGTTTTGGAGGATCTGCGTGGTCTGAACAGAAATATAACACTGAAACTTGGATCTAATGAGTTCAGTGGAACTAGGAAGCTGTGATTTTAAGTAGGGGACATGCTTGTGTCCTTGTTTGAACACCAAAGAGATGAGAAAAGCTGAAACTATTGGGGACAATTGGGTGGAAAAAGCCCAATAATCTTTCTACTTTTAACACGGAAGCTCTTAGTTGTATTATGGAGAACAGAGAGCTTTTATAGAGGTCAGCTGACAAGAATAAAAGCAGCACATAAATTTTCTTAAGAAAGTTTATTCATTTGGGTAAAATGACTTTTTTTCCCCTCAATTTTTTTTTAAGCCACAATATCTATGGTTTAGGATATAAAACCAAGTTTTGGGGTATTTTTTACATACGTATAAATTGAAATTAATTTTGTTATAGTGTTTTGCATTTTATCATGGTATATTTTTTTTATCAGATAACTCCTCAAAAGTCTGACTACAATATTTATATTTCTGCATTTTACAAGCTAAGTTATTTAAGAGTCATATACTATTATTTCCTGTAGAGCCAAATACAAGTCTGATAATGCTCATTTATCTGCACTACAGTGATTTGCACAAGAACAGCAGTTGCTCTTTTATCTCTGCATTTTCTCATAGGAACTTAAAAAGGAAGTTAATACAAATATGAAAGCCACATTAAAATGCTGTAGAAATCTCTTGTGCTTGCTTAGTGAGATTTGAAGATCTAATATGTCTAGGTATATAATTTTTTCCCCCTTGTTGAGATAATACAACATAAACTGGCACAGAGTTTGATTTTTGTGTTTGCATATACCCGTCACTTGTGTCAATGTTTTTTAGTTTGGGTTTTGTTTGGGTTGTTTTTTGTGTTATTGCTTTAGTTAAAAATCTAATGTAAAGGAAATTGAACTATTGATAATGAACGTTAGGTTTTTTTCTTGGCAAAATGATTCCATGCAGTTCATTCAGATTATCGCTTCCACCATGAAGAGCGATTTAGTTTTATTATGGCAAATATCTAAGACTATATTTGACTTCACATTCGTTAGCAATGCTATGTATACATAACTTCAGTACAAAATATTCTATTCCAGGGGTATTTCTGGTTTATCTCTTTAGTCATATGAGCCATACCTCTTACTTCTTAAGGAAACTTCCATTTTGAGCCAAATTCCCCATTAAGCAGATAGGGAATATTCCTTCTCTCGAGTGTTCATCCTCCACTGGCACCCCTGAAAGCCTCCAAGAAATGCTGGAAATTATACGACTAATCTGCTTTGTCTCATTCTTTCTCGTCTCTAACTGATGGGACTTGCTCAATGTGTCATTGCATAGCATGAGTACCTGAGAGAAATTGGAGTGACTTCCAGACCATGCATGCATCCTGTTTGAAATGGGGTCTAGGGGATTTATACCCATGCAGGGATTTGGCAGTCTCAATTTCTGATGGTGTGGTTGTCTGCTGATATTTCCTTTCGCTAAATCAGGTCCCGTGCTCTAGATACCACTGCTGTTGGGCATTGTCACTTGCTTCCATGGCACTTACCATATTAGTTGCAATGATTCACTAGATAATAGCTGCCCTTAGAAACCGGAGCTGTGGAAAGAGAAATCAACTATTGGGCTGTCCTCTAGTGAATAGCAGACAAACCTTGGGTTGCATAGACACATAGGCTGCTGAGTTACCTATTAAACTTTTTTGGGTGTGTGACCTTATTCCTGGAGGTGAGGAAGTACATCAGCAATAATTACTGTGGGACCAAGGGGGATGGGTTGCTTAGAGGAGGTCAGTATCCAAAAGGCTGCACATTTTATTCATAAGCATAAAATAAGCGGTAAATGGGACAAAAATCTTTATCGGTGATCTGGGCGAGGGGATTGAGTGCACTCTCAGTCACTTTGCAGACAACACCAAGTTGGGTGGGAGCGTCGACCTCCTTGAGGGTAGAAAGGCTCTGCAGAGGGATCTGGACAGGCTGGATCAATGGGCCGAGGCCAGTGGTATGAGGTTCAACAAGGCCAAGTGCCGGGTCCTGGACTTGGGTCACAACAACCCCATGCAGTGTTACAGGCTTGGGGAAGAGTGGCTGGAGAGCTGCCTGGCAGAAAAGGACCTGGGGGTGTTGGTCGACAACTGGACGAATATGAGCCAGCAGTGTGCCCAGGTGACCAAGAAGGCCAACGCATCCTGGCGCATATCAGGAACAGTGTGGTGAGTAGGACTAGGGCAATGATTGTCCCCCTGTACTTGGCACTGATGAGGCCCCACCTTGAGTACTGTGTCCAGGTTTGGGCCTCTCATTACAAGACAGACACTGAGGTGCTGGAGCAGGTCCAGAGAAGGGCAACAAGGCTGGCAATGGGTCTGGAGCACAAGTCTTATGAGGAGTGGCTGGGGGAGCTGGGGTTGTTTAGCCTGGAGAAAAGGAGGCTGAGGGGAGACCTTATCGCTCTCTACAGCTACCTGAAAGGAGGCTGTAGAGAGGTGGGGGTCAGTCTCTTCTCCCAAGTAACAGGCGATAGGACAAGAGGAAATGGCCTCAAGTTGCATCGGGGGAGGATTAGTCTGGGTATTGGGAAAAATGTTTACACTGAAAGGGTTATTAAGCATTGGAAGAGGCTGCCCAGGGAAGTGGTTGAGTCACCAATCCCTGGTGGTATTTAAAAGATGGGTAGGCACAGTGCTTAGAGACATGTTTAGTGATGGTTTTGGTCAGAGTCAGGTTGATGGTTGGACTAGATGACCTGAAATGTCCCTTCCAACCTAGGCAATTCTATGAAAGAAAATGATATATCAGTTTGATGAGAGGTGCCCTTGAAAATACTGTAGTTGATACATTTCTTGAAGTCTACTTGTCTTCTAACTAAGCCTGCTTTTCTTGGCTTTTCCTTGAGTTTAGCCAGCTGTTTTTCTTTTTGGCACTAATTTTGTCTGGATGTTCATATGTCTAGTAATTTTGCCATTTCAAATATTCATCCATATACCACTGATGTTTCTTCTCATGCTGTGAAAAAAGCTTTCAGAATGGCTTCCTACAGGTGTTGAATAATCTAGATGAAAAATGAAACTTGCTGAATGCCACAATCAGTTTTAATTATATAGAACTGCTGCTAAGAATGACCTTTTCAGAGAAGGACTTTTCAGGGAGTTTCTCTTAATCCATGAAGCTTGTTAGAGACTTTATTATACCTTTAAAATTAATAATAAAGATTATCTTACCGATGCAGTAGTAATAAGCCTTGATAAAGATTGTTATCAACAACAAGATTAATAAAAATAATCAGCACTTGATCATCAAAATAAAGAAATGTTTAAAAATAGTTACTTTGGACGCCAACACAACTAAGTTTCTAAAGTTGTCCTGAAGTCCATCTTCTCAGGATTTTGCAGCTCAGGTAAATAAAACTGTATTATATGCTGTAAGAAACTCTAATGTCGGTGCCGACATTTCTCCTTAAACTGTATGTTTCAGGAATTTTATAATGCTCAATGGCAAAAATTCCTTGTGAATTAAAGGTATGGTTTGTCTGTTCCGATTGTTAAAATATGGTTTTCTAGGGGGATAAATGGTAATTTTAAACACAGGTTATAAAGTGTGATATGGCCATTTTATTACTATGTTTTAAAATTTTTAACTGAATATGACTTGAAACCAGCCTTCTTTAAAAAAAAATACTCAAGGGCATGAATATAAGTCCAAAACCTGACATAATTGCTTCTGTTATTTTGGTTTGGAAAGGAGGGATGTCTCACCTATTTAACTACGTATAGTACTTATCTGTCATAAATGTTCCTGATACACCTCAGTTCTTTGATTTGTGGTTTGTTTTTTGTTAAATCCCACTTACCCATATTTAGAGAGTAGACTTACAGTTCCTTCAGAGCTGTGCAAGATAACAGTCCTCATCTTAAAACCATCTACTTTTAAATCACTTTTGTATAAAGCTTGCTGCTGTGTGCTCCACTTAGAGAATAAAACAGAAATTAATCTGAAGGAGAAGCTATTCATCGTGAATGTGTCAGCTTCCATAGTACCTTATGGTTTTTAAAGACGTATTTTGAGTTACATTATAAAACAAATAATACCCTTCTTCTGAAAGAGAGCAAAGAAAAAAATGTTCTTTAAATATTGTTGTGTTGTCATGAAATATGTGCTTACTCTCAGACAAATCCACTTATTTTTAATAACACCCATGTTTTTGTAATATGCTGCCTTCATGAAATTTCTCTGCAGTCGATGAAGCTCCACTGAGGTGAAAAGGTCTGCGCTGATGGATGCGGTTGTGAGGCCAGAGCCACTTTCACCAAATTTATCTGCCAGATCCCCGCTGAATCCATACAGTGTGATGAAAGCGGCACCTGGAAAACCCATTGCTCCTTTTTCTTCACTGTTGCAATGTGGGTAGAGCACCCATCTTAACAGAGATCTGAGTTGTGTTTCCAGCTCAACCTTTAAACTATTGAATGGGTCACTTTCTTGCCTGGGTGACAGCTTTTCTGGTGGATAGAATAGGGAAAAAGTGTCAGTGATGTTGTCCCTTGTAGATGCTTCGAGGTCTAGGGATGAAAATCAGAACTGGAAGGGACAGGTGTTGAGATATCCTTCTGTATGTACAGATACTGTAACAACATCCCGCATGGGGAAATACAAATTTTGGTATTCACTGGAATACATGTAAAATGACTACCATTGACTAGAAAACTGGACATACTCTTTTTATCTGGGGTAGTAACCTATGTGGAGACCCACGCAACAGGGAGTGTTTACACTACCACAGCCATATGGTGGCTTTAGGGAACGAATAGCTTTGCCTCTCCCAAAGCTGAAATACTGTCATATGATTATATAGTGAAAGCATGTAGCAAGTGTGGGGTAAAATAAGCTTGCTTTTAAAGGCAGGTTAAGATAAAGGTGTTGTGAAATCAGTAAACTGACCCTTGAGTCAGGGAAAGGAAAAAGAAAAGCAGAAGTGTTTGTTGCCTTGGTGGAGGGAAGGAAGTTACTATGACCGTAGGTGCAATTCTTAGAGTTTAAAGCTTTCCTTTCTTTTTTTTTTTTTTTTTTTTCTGAAGGTTTTATTTTAATGTCTTTTGAGTTAGGACTGAATATGAGAAAATTGTAACACCTGTATTCAAGTGATTTTGGTGGAAGTCGGATCTGAGGGGCAGGGAGGAGAGGCTTTGACTGAGGACACTATCAAAGCGACTGGCTGTGTATTAAATATTTATTAGGCCATTTCAATAATGTCTTATCTTCATATATCAATATAAGGGATGGCTTCATTCTCCCAGGTCACCTTATTTTATAGATGATCTGTGATAAACAGTTAAGACATGGAGAGAGATGTCTCGCTCATAGCTGAGCTCTTGTCCTGGCAGATGCTCCAGAGCGTTCAGAGACAGAAGTGCCGGTAATGCCGGGAGGGGTTCTTCATTTACACAACACAATGCAAGCACAAATCTCACTTGCCAGAGGTGTTCTGAGTTATTAATTGGATAACTAGTCTGTATTTTTCCTTCCCATTTGCAACCAGAACTTTTTACAATGAAGAATTATGGTGTTATCCCGTGGCTCAGGCCTGAGCAGGCTGTTTGTTATTGCTGAAGTAGATTAGTACCTTCAGCCAAAATGAAACCTAAATCTTCTCTCTGCTGCTGCTGCACATGGTAGTAATATTTCCATATGCAATGTGGGAGTTATACTGCAGACCTCTATAGGTGGCTAAGGCCAGGGACAAAGATGAGTTGTTGTAAAGTAAGAAGAATAGATTTATTATAATTTTTTTTTAAAAATCAGTGTCTTTAGTCTTGACAATTGTGTGATTAACATGGATGAAGTCATACAATTCATTTGCATACTATAGCGGTACCTCTCTACCTTGACCTTCCTTGTAAGCCTGGAGCTGTAGTGCTGGAGACCCCCATGTGGCTGCATGATATGAAGTTCTTTTTCTCTCTTATCTTAAATGGTCATAAGGCCACAGACTCAACCTGGTATTAAAGAGGTCATGTCGAATAAATTCAGGCAAATATTGAAAGACAGTGGGTTTATCCATGTGCCTGCTATTTTTTTTTTATTGATTCCTTTACTATAAGAGATGAAGCAAGCAACTACCATTTGTATTTTAGTTCTAAGACTTCAGCTGTAAAGGGTCTGATAGAAATGTTACAATGCAATTGAGGAAAGATTCAGTTCTCTTGAAGCTCTTATTAGAGACAGTGGCATCTCTAATATGTCTGTCTTTCAGCTGCTGCTTAGTATATAAATCAAGTAGCATTGTGACAGTAATATCATGGGAGGGACTATGGGGCCAAGTTGTTAGCGTACATCATTAGAAATAGACTAATCTGGTTAAATTTTAATATATAATAATAAATTGCATTCACAATTTATTAAGATTCTGTTTCTGGTCTGATACTGTTCATCTGTAGCATCCTTCATAACTGATCTTTATGCACAGCTTTATTTAATCAACAACATGTCCAACTGGAACAAAAGCATTAGTGGAAACATATCTATGATTGTAACTGTATATCTCTGAATGTTATTTTCATATATTTATCTACTTATTTTTTCTGCTTAGATCTCATACCCTTGACCTCATGAACACACAGTTTTCACAATACATCTGATCTTTGAGCCATCAATGCCAGTAACAAAGCATTGCCTTGAACTAGGAAAGTGCAAATCAAGTAGAAAAGCATCAGCTGGTCCTGATCTGTCTGTGCTGCAGTATACATTGTCCCACATTAATGGTTTTATAAAGATGATGTTTTTTAGAAACAGCTTTTCTTCCAAATCCACCAAAGCTCCAAAAGTGTGGCAATGATAATCTCGCTAGAAAGAACTTCCCAAGTGATTCTCATCTTCAGTTTCTTAACCTGGAAACCGCAGTGAGTTATTTCTAACCTGAGATCCCTGTGACTGAGATTCCTGCCATGTATACAAACTTTAAGCTTAACTGAAGCTTTGTGAAATACAAGTTTTAAGATCAGCAAAATCCAGAAATTGTCAAAACAGCGAATGGGTAAAGCCCAAGTGCAGCCAATGTGCCCACATCAATATCCTGCTCCTTGCATTGACAATTGCAGATTATTTCATAACTCACAGGGCCATAACTGGATTCTTTGGCAATTCCCCTGCCTAGACTGATCGATGCAATGGAAAATTTTACCATGTCAGCAACATTGACATGACTGGTAAAAATGAACCAAGTACCCCTTCTTTTCCTAGTTGCAAGACTTTTTCCTAGTTAGAAAGACTCTGCACTGACTTGGGAGGAAGCCGAGTTATTTGTTATGGGAATTTCCAAGCAACTCTAAGAATTTGAATAACGTACTTTTGACTTTTAGTTATGTACTCTAAAGAAGAAACATTGGTAGAAATGGCCAGATTCAAAGAATACCAGTCATAGCTAAATCTAATTATAAATATTGAAATTCTGTTTTAATACCAGTAAATTAATTTAGCCTGTGAAGCTGAAATCTATCAATACATGTTTTTTGAAGCACAGTCTTTTTGAAAGTTTGTATTGGCTAATATCCTTTTTTATCATGATATTAGTGTTTTTTCCAGATGCCCGTTTCATCAGATCCATCACACCCTGTTTATTTTAACTTATTGTATCTCAGGTTGAATCTACCGCATCAGCTGCAGCGATCAAAAAACTTAGTGCCTGAAGCCAGATATAAATGCACTGTGGCAAAACTATCAACACTGTTTATTTAGGCTTGGGGGAAGGAAAATTTACTTGAGATGTGCAACCCAGACAGATTAATTTGTTATTTTAGTTAAGTCTGGGTAATTATTTTTTTAGCTTCAATCTATTTAATTTTTCATAATAAAAATATATGGTAGGTAACATTTCATATTTGAGTAGAAAAATCGCATGAGTGTATGTATTTTCATTCCACTAAAAAAAAAACTATCTGTGAAGTACAGCAGTGGAATATCAATGTGCAGATCTGTCACATTTTCATGAGCTTTAGGTGACAATTTTTGTCCAAGAAAAAAAAAAAAGCCCATGGCTATTTTTGTTAACCATCCACATTGAAATTTCAAATCTACAGTATCCTTCAAGTCTTTTACAGAAGCTTATATAAAATACATAATATTAAATGTATAAGAGCTACCAAAACTACCTTCTCGGTATGACTGGAAAAAATCACTACTTATTTTATCTATGACTGGATCATCCATATGTGAGTCAAAAATAGTTTATGCCTGTAAAATTTCATGTGAATATGGATTTCTTCTGTTACGTAAGTTCATTTCATTTGGGGTGGTGTGGAGGGCAGCAGCATTATAAGTGCCAGCAACCACATCTATTTTACCTTGCTCAAATTGGAAAATAAGTAAAGCAAGCTGTGAGAAACTGAACAATTTGGGGAAGCATCAGTATTGTCTTCAAATACAATTTTGGTTGATGTCTTCACCTTTTGTTTTCCTTCTGCTTTTTTTCATAGAAATTACCTTCTAGAATGAAAGTTGACCGGCATAAAGATACATGCCCTACTTTAGTACCAGAAACACCTGGGTTTGTCCAGTGCTTAATACCTTGTTTCTCAAAAAAAAAACAAAAACAAACAAAAAAAAAAACAGAAAAAAACCCAAACCACCCAAAACTAAAATCATTATACCCCAAGTTTGTTTGAAGTATATATAACATCCTGACTTGATAACTTGATATCTGACTTTTTTCCTAAAACTGGCGATCGGTATTTTGAGTACAGCTATAAATGTCTGCCAGTGCAGCCCTTTTAACACACCAACATTTACTTTTGCCCATTTACCTTGTATGTTTCAGTTTAATTGGCTTACAAGATAATGTAAGATTGTTAGTGATATTTGCACCCAGTGACAGTCGTAATATGAACACACAGTCCTTGGCAGGTGTTTATCAGAGTTAAGTTCTGCTTGATAGGATGGAAACCTGCATCCTTTTATTTGAGAAATTAAAACTGACATACTAAAGCAATCAGTTGAAGAGCCATATGTAAATGATCCAGATCACTCTCCTATCCCTCTTCCCACCTAAATATAAGTGCTTATGTTGTTAGTCTCTACACATGGAACTCTCCATGATTTTGATCATTTGTTAAAAAAACTTGCTGCTGGATTTGCAATTTTATGCATAGGTTGTTGAATTTATCACGCACTGCATTTTTTTTTATCCTTCAGTTGTAATGATATCCTTTTCTTTGTCTTGTATTTCCATTATTTCACCTGTTTGGGTTTTTTTCCCCGGAGATATCATCATCTTGATCCTATTGAAATCTGAAGCAAATTACTTGTCTGATTTTCACAACATGATTTATCCTATGCCTAATAGGCAGAAAAATTTTCTTTCTTTGATGTCTGTCTTATAGAAATATTCAGCTGAAGAGCCTTCCCCCCTTCTTTTTTTTTTTTTTTTGTTTTGTTTTTGTACAACATCCAGCTCAGTGTGACTTTTCATTTGTCTGTTATCCCCGCAAGGAATGACTTAAATGACTATCATTTCAGTTCTGGTGACTAATGTTTTCTGTTTCTATCTCTTTCTTATTTATCCCTTATTTCTTTCTTATTCATTCACTTTATTCATTCACTTCTGTCTGAAATGTCTTCCCATACTGTAAACTATGCTGTTTTCAGAAGCTGAGGGATGGGAACTCCAGATAGGAACTTCAAGTTTACCTCTTCCACAATTCGAATTTTCAAGTCTGGTTGCCTTTGTAAACTAAGATAACTAGTTAATGAACAACTTGCCTTTTAATATAACATCCTAAGCCTTAAGTTATATTTAAACTGTGTGCAGTAGGACTGCCCAACAGGTAAACTATGTCCCTTTGCACTGATAGAGGATGCTGCCTCTTACCCCCTACTCCTACTCCAACTCTCTCCTCTTCCTGCCCAAGTCTGGAAGCTGTATGTCTGCTTTCAGTTGCAATGCGCCAAATTGAATCAGTTGCAGTAGATCTAATTAGTTTACATGAGACACTGCATCCTGGTTATATATTTGCTGGTGCCAGACTGATAAGACCACATGTGTATTTTACTGGCTTGGAGTTCAGGGCACTCTCTGCACCACTTCTTAATAAACAGAAATATTTAAAGATGAAGTGCAGCTGTTTAGATTCCTGACAGTGTTTCATTTCTATTGTATGGCTTCTAACTAAGACATGCATTACTTCTGTTAGTGGAAACATGTCATGAATTTATCTAAGGGACCAGTGCAGCCTGTAACTGTAGCAGCAAAACAGCATGGCAATAAGATGTGAATGCTTGAATAAGAATAGGAGGTCTGTGGGAAAGGATCAGAAAAAACATTGATTTTAATTAGTCCTACTAATTTCTTAAACAAGCACACAAACTTTTTAATGGAAAGTGTGGTATAGCTTTTCAGACTACTCTTGATATAATCTGGGTCAGACCAGGCTGCTCTGATGATTCCAAGTCTATAATTTACCTGCCGGCTGCAGGACACATGAACTAAGGGTTTAAAAGTAAACAAGGTGTTGAGTACTACAGAAAAAAAAAAGCTTGAAGATGCAAAATCAAAACAACTGAAGAATTTTTCCAAAGTCAATTATAAATTATGAGGTATGTTTTCAAGAAATAGTATTACTGTATTTGGTGATGCTGTGGTTATTGAAAACCATAGTAATAAAATTAGGCAGCCAGTGATGCACTGAAACCAAACAATCAAGATAGGTCACATTAAAAACCAGAATAAACAGTCCACATAGTTTTTAATTGTGGTGTATTCAAAAGGCTTTTCTCTGTGGATGATGGTGATGATAAACAGATGTGGGTCATTACTGGAGACCTGAAGAAATAATGGTCCAGCTTTAAATTTACAGTTGAGCTCAGCTATTACAGGGAAACCAATAACAACTCTTAACCACTGCTGAAGCCAAAAGTGCAACATGAAATCCTGATAGGGATAAAAGTAGGAATGTATTGAAATTGGCTGACAGATTTAGCTTTGTCCTGCCCTAGATGCACTGGTTTGGTAGTTTAGATTGTTCATATATTATTGTTAAATATAGTATTTGAAATTCATCAGCCTTCTTGCATTCAAAATTAATATATACTTTTTGAGGGTTGATTATAGTGTGACCCAAAAACATTAATGTGGGAAATAAACATGGCTCAGGAGAAATTTATTTTTAAGCTTGAATGAATACTCTCCTCCCTTTCCCTCCACTTTCCTTTTAGATTATTTTGGTCAACTCCTCAGCTATATTCATGCATTAATCAGAGTATCTAAAAAATTCATTATTGTACAAAGCCGTGCAGACTGTGTGGAAAAATGTACCACTCCATCAGTTTTGCTGTTACATTGCACAGATGCACCCCAGCTGCTACTGAAAGATTTTTTGCTAGTGTTCTCAATTTGCTAATGTCTCTAAGTTATTTTGTGAATAGGAAAAGGGATATTGTCATCTGAAAAATTCCACTCACTACAAATATAATATTTGTTTACAGTCCATGACATTAGACAAAATGCTTTCCATCTAAAGATGACCCAAGATAATTAGGAACTGAGAAAGCTTTATTTTTTCCAGGAAATAAAAATTTGCTGGTTTCTGGTGTTATATGTTGAAAACAATCTGTTCTGTCTGCATCGCTGTATTCTTCTATTTAGGTACAATTTGTGTTGTCATCTATTTTTCAAAGTATGCAAATATTCAAACAGTCGTCTTAAAGTATTTGGCTTCTTTTCTGACTTAGTGGAGATAGAGATATTTATTGCCTGACATGACACATTAAAAAACCCTTGGAAGTATATTAACTGAGGCTGCTCTGCAAAATACCTTGATAGCCCTTTCTTTGAAAGCACAGGAAGAAGTAGATAATATCAAGTTGTTCATTGGAATAACTCATTAATAAAATATGTTTAAAATGGAATGAGCCCTTAGGTGTCTTTGTAAATAAAGAACTGTAACTATTTGGGAAAGGTATGTGACAATATTATTGTTGCTTCTAAGGTAAGGAAAGACTGAAACTATTATTTCTGTTGAACCTCATTTCTGCCAGGATGTTGATAATTCTAATTTATTTCTGTACTCTGTGGCTTATTCTTTTGGCCCCCAAGACAGGCAGGTGAAGCTCTGTTTCCTGCAGGGTGAATTATTACTTAAAAACATTTTGATTCTCTGACGCTTCTTACCCATATATTGCATTCTGCAGATGTATGTGAATGTAGTAGGGAAGAATTAGGCAATCGTTCATCATTTACAAGCAACAGGATGCTACTCTTTACTGTGAGTAAGTGCTGGCAGAGAACTGGCAGCTTTGAGTTGGAGTACTAGCTGGGGAGGTCCTGTGCGCTCCTCACAGTTATTAAAAAAATGGAAATTGAATGCAGTACTCAATTTCCTGACCTTGTGGGGTTTGGGGATGCTGGGTTTAGACCAGCAGTTGTGGGGCAGTAGCTGGTGGTCTTCCAGGCTGCTGCAGAAGTGATGTTCCAGAAGTATGGTGCTTAGGATGGTCCGAATGCATAGAACA
Source organism: Alca torda (assembly GCA_008658365.1). Taxonomy (NCBI): domain Eukaryota; kingdom Metazoa; phylum Chordata; class Aves; order Charadriiformes; family Alcidae; genus Alca; species Alca torda. Next base: position 23,441,521 of record CM018084.1, read on the forward strand.
GAGCAGGTGGACACAGCCTGAATATTTTACACATTAACCAGTATTGATGGGTATTGTTTGTTTTGGAGTGTAAAATCAGCACTTCTACAAGAAAAATTTGTAAGGTGGCGTTGTTCTTAACTGAGCCATTTAGAAGGGGATGTTGTGTTAGTGGGGGGGGCAGTCTTTTTCCTTTTTTGCCATTTCCTTTTCTATGATGTCTTTTTGCTTAATCTTCTTGGCCCAAAGGGAAGTTGGGACATAAAGGCAGCTCTTAGGCATTGAGGAGGTTTTTTTCCATTCAACTTTACTGTAATTTCCTTCAGCTGAAGCCAATAGAAAGTAGTCCCTGGAATTATTCCAATGTTGAGCACCTTTCATGTGTGCCCTACTGCCACCTACATCTTCTAAGTAAGAAAAAAAGAAAACAATCCCTGTTTCTCCTCAGAATGTTTTACTGCCTGTTTTCATTCTGGTTTATTTCTTTTAATGTTCCTACTTTAAACTTTTATTGGCTGAGCAGTATGACCTTAGTTTTTCAGTGAATTTAAACGACATGATCCCATTAGATTTTGTGACAGTAATTTGAATTTTTATTTTACAGTGTAGATAATCTAAATGTTAAAGGTGTTTTTTTTTTTTAAGTAGCAATGTCAAACTGAAGCTTTCTTCTTAATAACGACGTCTGCCTAAGTGCAAAAAACAGATAAAGATATAAATGGAAGTCTGAAGTCTAATATAGAGGATGTCAAAGTGATCAAAGTAATCTTGGAAGTTATTAGCAAAATCATCATTACAAATAAGGTATTTTAATGCTAATTTGACCTACTTAAGTCTTGCATTTAAAAGAAATGCTACATAACACAAAAATAGGCAAGATATTTCTGCCTATATGGTTTGCCTATTACCTTCTGCCTTTAAACTCTTCTTTTTCACCAAAACTATATCATAAAGGAATAAGGCAATTTAAATGATCACTCACTGTTTTCTTGATTCTGCGAAGCACGGAGGATAGACACCCTCTTCTGTTGGTATCAGAAACTGTTGGGTGTACTTGGTGCAGCAAAACAAGCATTTAAATTATAGTAGAATGCTGAAAAACATTACAAATTATGTGGATTATGTGAAAACTGCTGTCACTTTGTTAGCTTCATCTGGTGCATAACATTGGAATTGTTGTCTCCAAGAGTATTTTTCCCTGTTTCTGTTCACATTTTTCATCTAAATTCCTGATTGTGAAAGACCCTGGAGACACACATGAAATATATCACTTCGGATCAATGTCTCAAAACCACAGGAAACAAAAAAGCAAAAGTATTGACCAAAAAAACAGTCAGTGATTTTTATGTAGATGTATAGGAAAAACAATGTGGGCATGTGACTATGGGGAGAAAATAAATAAATCTTATATTGCTGCAACCCTTCTGTAGTCTGTTCTCTGCTAAAAATTTACCCTGATTGTTAACAGAGACAGAGTAGTTGTAGAGAATACCCTCTCACAGACAGACTGCCCAGAAACCAATTGCTTCCCTCTGTGAAAGTATAACACTGGCTGATAATGCACACTTCAGCCCGCCAATAGCTACAGAAACAGCTAGGGAAATTGTGAAGTTTGCAGAGCTGGCTTTTCAATCAGGAAAAGTGAGGCGTAATCTAGGGAGTATGAAGGAGAGTTATCAACTTTGGGAGGAGCTGGATCATAAAGCAATAATCTGCCCATATATTTTAAAATCCAAATTACTTAGACTCTCATTGGAGTGCAATATTATATATAAATACAACACTTCTCTTGGCATTTGCAACAAAATTTTAATTTCATAAGATGCGGAGATACTACAAACTAGAGCTTTCTGGTATGGAAATGCAATGACATTTAACTCTGCAGGGGTCGGGAAAGATGAACAAATAAAGGTCACCTAATGTTTTGGGGAATGGGGAATAAATACCTTTGTAAATGGGTAGTAACTACTTTGGGTAGTTTTAGTATAAAGACAATTTGGCTGGGTTTTCATCAAGAGTGTGAAATTTCATAAAGTTATTGAATGTAAAATTTCACAAAAGGAATTTACTTCCTTTTTTGACTATGCAACGTGCTCTGACCAGTGCATTAATATAAAACCATCACAGGTAAGCTGCACACTGTTGGAACTACTCCCATTATCACCGTAACAATGGTGCATAATGATACTCTATATCAGGATTCAAAACTCTGAATAAGCTATGAGAAAAGAACTCAAATATAATTTATTTTGGTCCAGAAGAAAAGGATACCTAGGAAATAAAGTGTGAAAGATGATACCTGTTATTAAAAGTACAGTTGAATTTACATCACTATGGGTTGATGCTAGATTTTTTCCACCCCTGTATCTGACTGAGGAAGAAACTGGGAAGTGCTAAGTACTGTACCAAAGATGCCTGGCATCCACAACAGCTAGCAGTCTTACTGGTTATAAAACTGCTTTAGCCACAGTAACTTTAACTCTTTGCAGTCTGTCCTGAGCGTTCAACCTACTGTCTGAAGTGGAAAATAGGGAAATACTTCTGTAAAATTGTCATGTTCTCAGTACCACTGCTACAGGTTCAGAGGACCCAAAGCCCTTTGGAAAAAACACACCTGTCCCCCTCAGAAGGGACAGATACTGAAAAGGTGCTCTGCTCTTCAGGCTGCTTATCTTGAGCAGCAATGGGACTTCAATTTGGCTACATTTTCAGACCTCTGCATGTGAGTCTGTGTTGTGCTGGGGGTCTTTTGTGTCTGTGGACTTTGTCCTGCATTCAATTTTCCTGATTATAATATTGAGTAAACTATAGTGTCTCTCCTCTGCTTCAGCTGCCACTTGAACTCACTCAAAATTGCTTGGAAATGGGTACCATGGTGCCACACAAATAGCAATGGAGAGTTCTGTGTAGTAGTGAGGTGTTGAGGATGCTCAGGGCTGTGTGGGAACACGAGTACCCCTGCCTGGGGGTGTTCTGGGGTCCAGTCTGTCTGTGCCATCATCTGAGGGTCAAATAATGACCCAGAAGTGTACTATGGAATAATCTTATTCCAAATTCTGTGTTGCCACCTGGAGCCAAATATAGTGGAAAAAAGTCCAGAGGTTATTCATAATAAAACTATTTTGCTTACATTATTGGGGGGGAAAGCATGATATTTAGCTGAAGATAAGGGTCAAAAGAAAAACATTCTCTGAACCTTTTTTCCTTTGTGCCTGTAATTACACCTACCGTACCTCTACAGGAGTACATCAAGCTTAGTGTCATTAAAGTGTTCCATGAAAGAGCAAAGATTATTGGAAAGGCTCTCTTTAGACTAAAGGAAGAACCACCTTCCAATTCCTTCCTTCCCCTTCTCTACAAAACCAGACAAAAAATGTGTCTATATGTCCTATATATATATATATACACACATTATATATTTATACATTTTGGAATATATATATATAAAGGTATGTTTTGGCCTAAAATGATCTTTATGTTTTTCTTAACACTTCTATACAAATTACATCAGTACTGTGTGTTGTTTTTTTTCAGAGGAAACAAATTTTAAGTGCAGAGTAAGGCCACTAAGGCAAACATTAATGTCATCTTCTGGTAGCTGTTGACGGAAACCTCAGTGCTGGCTGTCAAGAACATGCCAGCACAGCTAAAACCTTGAAAGTCTCATGAGCTGTTTGCCTACCCTGGTTAGTGCTCCAGGCTGCAGGCAGGGTTGAGTGCATGCCACTTGCTTGCAGAAAAGCTTTGCAAATAGCAAGGAGTGCCACCTCCCAAGTCACTAAGCCCATGGACTGTGCCCTGTCTGGGGGCATACTGATACTGAAACCCCAGTGCTGTGCTAGCTACTGTGTGTGTTTGGGCAGGAAGGCCAGAATGCTCTTGTAGCTGCCCCAGTCCATCACTGAAACCACCTAGATCTTTGTAGTGTCTTGGTGAAGAATGGTACCCAGCAATGAAACAACCCAGATATGCCAGGAGTTGAAAGCTGTTGAAAACAGCTGTGATTCTTAGCCCTGCAGATCTTGACTAATATCCTCAAATCTGGAGACTAAAGATGAGAATGGACCAAAAAAATTACTTGTTGTAAATAAACACATAAATAAATACACAAAGACAAGGAACAAATGCTGCAATTTTTATGATCTTTCTCACTTGCAAAAATACTAAAATTTTTGAAGTAGACACAAGGATCTATCCCTAGACAATGAATTGACTTAACGATTTTGTTGCTCTAATGTCTCAATTTTACAGCATGAGGTAATTATGTTTGAGTCTCTAGGGAAACGGATTTATAGTAATGTGGGAAAGAGAAAGTTAATTTGGTTATTGGGCAGAAGATCAAAAGACTTCTACTAACACAGAAGAAAATCACTGGCTGCTCGGCAATTTCTTAGACTAGAAAACTGGGAGAAACAGAAATATTAGACCAGAAGACAAATTCTGAAAATACCTATTAATAATATAGTTTTAATTGTTATTTTCTAATATTTCCTAAAATGTTCTTTGAAGTTTTATAGATCCATAAAACATACACGTGAAGAAGGATGAGTAATGCATTGAGTTACTTGTTACATTATTTTTCTAGTTTTTAAAGTCTATAGGTACAGGCTCTGTCAGTGGGAATAACAAGAGGGCAAGAGGTCCAAGTAATTTACCATCCTAAAATTGGAGGAGATGCATTGTCTAGCCCATACGCTAGTGTCATGTGAGATTACCCTGTTCCTGGACAATTCCAGATATATGGCTATCTTCTCAAATTTAGAAATCTAATAGAAGTGATTATTCCATAGCCTCTGAGTAACCTTTTCCAGGATATTCCTACTGTAATGGATGCAGAGGGGTTCCTGTTATACAGCACACATTTTCTTCTCTGTAGGAATACAGCTATTATTTTCTGACATTCCATGAATTAAAAAATTGCGAACATTAGATACTCTCTTTCTCACTCATATCTTTCACACTTGATGTGTGCCGTTGTCTCGTATTCATTGTTGACGGTAACAAAGTTGCCATGGGAATATTGATTTGAAAAATTTAGCACTTTCCTTTGGTGATAGAAGTATCTGGATGTTAATGTTTCTGTTCTTATCTTATGCTATCAAATTGAAATGTCTACAGTAGTTAATTCGATTTATCAGTTTAAAAAATGTGATAGCTGTCATTACAGCTCAACATTGCTTTTCTCTGGCTAGGAAATGTTTCAAAGAAGTTATTTGATTAAATATTTTACAGTCTGATCACCTAGCAGTGGTTAAATATGGCATCAGTCAAGAAAATTCTGGTATGTGCATCTTTGAGGAAAATATTAAGGTTTTTCTCTACAACATCTTAAGTCTAACTGTAATTTTACCTTAGCTTTAGACTTTATATTTACAACAGTTCTACTTTAATTGGAAATTGGTTTCCTCAAAATACTTCATGTCTTTTCATTTTTCACATTGTACCAGTCCTTGTTTTTCTTCCTGGATTTAATGGCAAGCCTCATTTATAGATGAGATTAATAAAATGGCAGCATCTGTCTTCTCCCAGACTTGTGGAGCGTTTGTGCTGGCAGTGTTTTTATCCTACAGCAGCCACTTGTTTAGGCTGCTGAAGGCTGCCCAGACCACCATTGCAATCTGCACTCTTCTTTTTCAGTGTAATAGTGGTTAAAAATCTTTCAAATAGGTAATATAAAAAGTTAATTTAATCACTTTGAAGATGAGGAAGCAAAAAATCTTGGGCCTCAAAAGAGGACAATGATAAATTGTGACATTGTCTGTTACACGGAGAATTCTTGAGAAAGGGCAGAAAAAAGGGGAATATTTATTTCTTGAGCCTGTTTGAAATCAGACCTGTTTGAAAACACCATCCCTTTTGATGAACAGGTGAAATCCAGGGAAATATTGAGGGAACAGAGACATTTTGTTCCCTTGTACTATTTCTTACACCTATACTGGCATCTGTGATAGAGAACTATTTTGTTTTCTGATCCCCAAACCTCACTTAAAAAAAAAATAATAATCTGTTTCAAACAAGCTGCGTATAAAAGAAAAAAAAAAGTGTGGAGCATTTTTGCTGCCATCTTTAGTGTCATTCAATAATAAGGAGAAAAAGCCTCTCTGCTGCAGGGAATATTGGGCCGGACAGAGAGAAGGGACACGGGACAGCCAAGGGTCAAACACTGCTGCTTGAAAGTAGCTGTGCCAACACTGTTATCTTCCAGAGGGCAGCCCCAAAAGCTGACTAAACTTGTTAATGTTCTCCGGCTTTTGCTATAATCTGGAGTGAGGTGGCATGCACAAACCTTTGGGAGTAGTTTCCCACTTAAATCCACAAATACAGTTTCTTTCCGCTTACGTGTCTTGCTCTGAAAGCTTGAGCTACAGGATCTCAAGTGTAAAACCTCAGTGGTGCGGGCTATCATTTGGCTGTGGCCAGTACTGAGGCTAAATTGCTTTAATTAAAGGCTGCTCAGAGTAAGCTGCCAGTAGCATTCATTACTTCAAGATTAAAGTTTGTTTATTAGGTTGTTAGGTTGTTGAAGAAAATGCCAAGCTTGAAGACCATGTGTGCTGGCTGGAGCCCTGAGCTGACTCAACGGGGATGCAGGAGATGCTTTTCCTCGGATAAAGAGTGATATAGGATGCAAGGGAGATGCCATGAGCATGAGATCCCACCGGAAGAACAAGTTTAATTGGCCTGTTTTTTGGTCTGCTCTCTGTTCCTGTTTCTCACCGTGCCATCTGAGGAGACAGAAGATTAGAAACCAGCCTATCTTTTTTTTTTTTAATTATTCTTCCCTATTCTTCAGAGAGGTCTCTCATGGTCTACCTGCAGGTGATCTATAATTAAAATGTCATATACCACACATTTTTGAAGCCATCTGTCTGTGTTGTGGGGAGGGGGATGAGAGGATGCGTTTTGTGAAGGGCTGTTTTCTGACTGAGCCTAAATCGGGATATTTGTTACCTCCCCTGATTGCAGGGCTGCTGTGTGCTTACACGGATTTCTGAAAAGTCTTTGCTTGTTCTGACTGAATCATGCAGACTTTGGTTAGCAGGCCTTCTGATATGCTTTAGAAAGATAAAATAAAAAAAAAAACCAACACCCCAAGAAGTATATTTTCTTTTTACCGTTCATGGTGATTAATGTGAGTGGCTTTTCACAATCCATTTCCAATTAATTTTAGCAAAGGGAGCTCTGCTGGCCCTGTATATGAACTAGACTTCATATTAAAAGATTATTTAAGGGATTGCAGGCTAAGGATTGAACACAGAGTTTAAGCTCCAAACTAGACATCATGTGAGTCACCAGAAACTACAGTTCTTCCTCAGCATGAGTCATCTTAATGATACACTTGCAGCCAGTGGAGCTTAGTGCCTAATCCCCCAGCTACCAAACCTGCTTCTCCTCTCTAAATCTCTTTAAGGCCTGCCTGGACTCTGGTTGCTCTGAGAGTTGCCAACAGCCTCAGCCATGCCTGGAAGAAAACAAAGAGAGGTCACAGCATGTAACACGTGCTCAGCTCCCAGGTGAAGCAGCTGGAGGGGAAATAAATGGGTATTTTAGTGCTTTCCATTTGCATTGGGTCTGGGTGAACAGTAGTCATGCTGTTTCCATGCACACCACACCAATCACCTAAAATCAGAGCCACCTTTTGTCTTTTTAAGGGAGGGAGAAGAAATATTTTGCTCCCCCTTTCTTTAAGCTCCTTTGAATACCTATGGTACAACTGTATATTATCCTTAGAAAGGAAAATAAAACTGTTATTGCTTATAGAATGGTGCTATTTGAATGCTGTCCTTGCTGTCTCAGATCTATTATTATTTTCCCTCTTCCCTGAGCTATAATTTCCTCTACAAATACAGCTGATGTTGAAGAGCAAGAAAACTTTTTTTAAAAATTGCGTTTTGAGAATTATGTCATAGGAAAACCCCACATATGCAGGGATTTTAAAGAATGGGAATTAACAGGAAAACCTTTGTAAGCTTAACTGAGAAGCAGAAAAAGGAGGAATGCATTAATCAGCAGTGTCTCCTGTAGTTTTATTCTGCTAATGGCTGAGATCTGAAAACAGCTGATTCATTCTTCCACTTTTATTCTCGGGATGTGCTAATAGCTGCAGAATATGATGCCAAATGCTGGCTGCTGCCCGTCCTGGAGTCAGACAGGCTGTGGGGAGCTGTTAGGGTGGTGCTGACTTTAATCCAGTAAGCAGTGACAGAAAGGGAAGAGCAGAAAATTCTGGCTTCTGAGGGTATGCATGGGCATGATAAATGAAATCCTTGGCATGGAGAGAATTTGGTCTGAGAAGGATTTCAGGTGATTGATTTATTATTTTTTTTCTTTAACCTAAGTGTTGCTTGATTTGTGATGCTTTCAACCACTTGGCATCTTCTCCTTAGCTCCTTACCAATGCTAAGTGCTGATGGATACTTCTTCCCTCCTACATTATCCATATCCCATTTGAGATTCTTTTATGCTGAGAGATGACAATAGGATAAAAAAAGTGGGAAAACATTATTAGTGGTGTACAAGTTATATTTGTCTGAGGAAAAATGAATGCTGTTGTTATTTGTTCCAAAGCAGCTGATGCCACTTTATTTTCAAGCTTTGGGAGAGGCAGGAGGAGGACAGGTTGTTTTCCTCAGGAACAGAACAGGAGACAAAGCACACTTACATCTGTTGGCTGTAAAGGTATACTAGATGATTTGTTATGATCCATTCACTGAGCAGAAGTAAAAACTGTTATGTTCAACAGGAAATATAGTATATGTATTTTTGATGCAAATAAAAAGCAGAAGTTATTCATCATTACTGAAAAAAAAACATCTTTTCCATTTGAGTTGAATCTTGAAGTGCTTTGCAGTGGGGTAGCACTCTGAGATGGTATCAGAGCACTGCACTGTGTAAATATGAAATTCAGGTATTAGTAGTTATTGTGTGCATCTACGTTACTTGAAGTCTACTCTGGACAAGAAAAGAGTGAAAAAATAAAGGGATAGTTCCTGTATAATGTAGGATATCTGTCATAGCAACAGAAAAGAAATCTTGCAGAGGCTGGGCGATAGCACGTCTCAGATGGTGGAGTGGCTGCCAGCCAGAAGGAAATTCTCCTGAGAATTTCTCTCTCTTCCTGGATAATCCTGTGGGAGAATCTCTCTTTGTAAAGGATGTGAATTCAGACTTCTATAGTAAGAAGAAAGGGAACGGGAAGAGGAAATTGTAACTTCTGATATTAGAGATTGCACAGTCAAAGTGATTGCTTGATAAACCTTGCTTTTTACATTATTACTGAATATTATTCTATTGAAAGTCAAAGACAGGATGCCTGTTCTAGAAAAGACAGTCCTGATCAGGTGGAGAAAATAAAGATACAGCCAAAGGGTAACTATACCGAAATATATAATCCCTCAGGGAGAAAAGAGGGTTTCACGGAAATTTGACTGTCCATCAGTCAACTAGCTTAGTTGCTCCATGGGCCTGGGGGAGTGGAGGAGTTTAGGCTGAGCCTGTCAATTCTGACTCTGTCTTGTTAGGGGAGACAAAAAAATGCATACACTGATCCAAATTCACCAACAGATCCTGAGAACTATACAACAGGGCTTCCTGTATATGGACCTGTATAGCAACTTTCTATATGTCAGACCTCTTACACGGTGTTTCAGAGTCATTCAGATTTCCCTGCTTGAGAGAAGGGCTGGAAATCTGTCAGTAAAAGATCTCTGTGTTTTCACTAGTTTATTTTACATTGAAAGGAGGAGAAAGATTTGAGTCGCAGGTTTCCAAGTCAGAAATTGGAGACTTGATTGCTTGGAGTGCTTCTGCAGCTCCTTATGTGGCACTAATTCTTGCAAAAAACCTGTGTCGCCTGACTCCATACCCTATTTTGATTATTCATTCTGGATGCACATGAATTTTTCTGTGAAATTACTGGAAAAGAATGAAGGCAGATTCGAGAACGAATTGCCTGGAAAAATTGTATGTGTGGGTTTGGCTCTTACAGCTGTCCTTTTTTTTTTCACTGTTCACCTGGATATGCAACAAATGAAACCCATTTAACCCCCCACTTGTTTCTCGTCTTTTTCATCAGGTAGCATTTTCTCTACTCGGTAGTAATTTCATCCAGATTGTGTGAAATTGGGACAGAGACTGAACATTTGCCCCTTCAGTCATCTCTGTTCTCCCCCAAGATACCTCTTGCATATAAGCATCATGACGTTTAGTGCACACAAGTTTTAATCTCTTTTGCAATGTGTGGACCAGCAAGGGATGAAAATACAGATGCTCTGAGATTGGGAAATAGGTTTGTATGTTAGAAGGAGTAGAGAAAAGATTACGTTAACAGGACATAATGGAAACGGGCGGGGGCGTGGGGGGGAGTTGCATGTCTATGCATTAGATTGTATGACTTTTTAGATATGTGGCAGGCTGTATTTAACTTTTCGCTTTCTTTTATGTTGTGTTACCCCAACAGCACTGTGTATAACAAATGTGACCTGTTGGAACATGTTTGCTTATAAATTCATTTGTAACTCTAGAATTGCAATGACAATTATTGCAGTAACACTGGGAACTGGGAATGTAGTGTCATGTTTAGGTGTCCACTGGGATATTGTTCATCCATTCTCCATTAAGTCTAACTATTTACTATCAGCAGACTTCCTATTCTTAAACTTCAGGAGCTCATCTTTGAGGGGATTTGCTTGTTTGTGAGTACCTTGCGGGAGAGCAATGAAAGCTATCATTGTTTAGTAAAAACAGAGTGGACCACAGAAGAAGTCAGAAGGATACCTTGCTCTTCATACATAGACTTGTTCTGCTACTTCTAAGTATTGACTAGCCAGTCAGTTTAATTTTATATGGAAAATAGCCTTGTGATAACTAAGAAGGTTCTTCATTAAAATAACTCAACAAAGAACGGTGAAGTGGCAGCTAGAAATGGTTTACTCAGAGGGTATAAAAGACCAAGGCCATTTACAGTAGGCAAAAGTTAGCCCTATGCAAGATGTGAACAACGAACTGGCAAGAAGTGGTGAAAGGAAAAGGAACAGTGAATTTCACCTATTAAATTTCTTTTTCTGATATGTTTGTAAGCTATTTCCCTTTCCCTTTCCGTTTCCTTTTTTCCTTTCATTCGATTTCAATAGTGTATAATGAAGACTTTTCTGCCACCCAGAGCTATTGTTCCAGAACCTCGTGGGATTTAAGTTGATACTGCATTAATTTATTTCATTGAGGCTGTACCAGCACACTCAACCTGGCACTATTTGCCATTAAAAACACATTTTGCCAACAGTGACTGCTTTTCTTTAAGAGTGTCATTCCTGAGTACATTCTCCTGCTCTTTGTGAAGAAAACCTAAGCTGTATCGTGGTCCTGATGATATTGCTGTGTGACTCATTTTGCCAACTGAATTCAAAGATTTACTTTTTAGGCATGGTCACAGCTTGCATGATTCTGTTTTACTCCTGCTTGTGAAAATCAGTCATGGGGAACATGGCAGGGGAATTTACCGCAGGGAGTTCCTTGAGCAGCAGCTTGTCCTTGTGCTGATCAAAAGTGCTTTGTTCTTTTCCTGCCCATGTTTGCAGGGGTCCACGTATTATCTTGGATCTATTGTGTAGTATAAAATGAGAGCTCTTAAAAGATTCGATATTTTATGCATTCCCTGGGGGTGAAAGTTCTGTAATAGATTTCTGTATCTATATATCTGTCATGTGTATGTATAAAATATATATGTATGTGCATATATGTTTATCTTGGCTAAATAATGGAGGCTCCCTTCTTGTAGAAGCATATGCCATAGTCCTGTTTAACTCCAAGAGCAGGAGGATGCAACAAATATGTGGCAGTGTGCTTGAGCAAGAGGCTTTTTATGTACTTGTAGGATCCCAGCACAGACCGTAAGAAATAATATGTCGTTGCCTGTGGCCTACAAGAGTATCTTTACTGGAAGGAGATTGAATAGCAGTGGTGGTGCTTTCAAATATTTCAACTGCTTGAATGGAGCTTTTCATATCTAAACTCTCTTATTAGAGAGAAGCGAAGATGCTTGACACCCTGTTACAGAGCCACAGACCAGTCCGTTGTTGTAAGGTTAGTGCTTAGCAACGCTTGGAGGAATATTATAGTAATTAAGCTGAAATCTTTAGTGAAGTTTGCAACTGCTGTGATATTGTTGGCAGATAGCTCATTTATGAAAATACAGTGGATGGGTTTGTTTTTGTTGTTGTGGGCAGCAGGCATGAGAGAATCCTTAAATAACTGATTCCTGCACTTAGCTTTCTTCCCACTACAGTGTATTTCCTATTCTTTGCTGGGTTATTTTTCTTGCACAGTAGTGACACTGCTTGCTTTCTATTTAAATACTGTTATTGGTCAATGGCTGGTACTGACTGCAGTTTAAACAAAAATAAACTCTAAGACCACTGATTTAATTGCTCTCTGACGTACCATACTCTGTCAATGAAGCAGGCATCCTTGTTCTTAGACAACCTCTGATTTAATCTTGATTTTAAAGCAGTCAGCAAAGACATTCAGCTCTCCAGTTTCTGATTCTGTTTATTACCAATAGATTTGCTTTTATGTATCTCTGTTTCAGCAAACTCCTTTTCTAAGTTTTAAGACCAACTTACATCAATCAGTGTAGATTGTTGGTCTCACTGACTTCATTAGGGCCCCTCAGTGGTGTCCATTTAAGGATATGAGAGCCCTTTTCAGAAGAATGACTTTAACATCTTTATGGGTCATTAAATTGCACTGTAGTTGAAGGCAAAACCCACAACAGCAAGTTGACTATTCCTAGCGTAATAGTCAAAATGTTATAGAGATTTGAAAGAAATGTGAAAAGTTTGGTTCCTATTAGACCTTATAGGATAAAAAACCTCAAACAACAAAACCACCCACATCTGCAAACTACATCAAAATGACGGTGAAATTAAATTGGCAAAGGGAAGGTAAAGGCTGTAGCCAGAGCACCGCATGTTTACCCAGTTCCAATGGAAAGATCTCGTCTGTTGCCGAGTTGTACCTTATGCTGTGTGCTAATATAGGGTACAGATGTATATCAATAAATGCTACATAATGCTTATTTTTTTTTAGTTTTTAAATCTGCTATATCATAGAATCATAGAATGGTTTGGGCTGGAAGGGACCTTAGAGGTCATCTAGTTCCAACCCACCTGCCGTGGGCAGGGACACCTCCCCCTAGACCAGGCTGCTCAAAGCCCCATCCAGCCTGGCCTTGAACACTTCCAGGGATGGGGCATCCACAGCTTCCCTGGGCAACCTGTTCTAGTGTCTCACCACCCTCACAGTAAAGAGTTTCTTCCTGATATCCAATCTAAATCTACCCTCCTTGAGTCTGAAACCATTACCCCTTGTCCTATCAGTACATTCCCTGATAAAGAGTCCCTCCCCGTGTCTGGAAACACAAGCACCTCTGACAGCCTTCCCAATTCGTTTGCCTGACCTCAGGCAACTCTTTGTCTGTGAAATGGGGAAAAAGTGGTCATATATATATTGTACATGTAATCTGCCCTCTCGTGACATCACCCCCATGCCCTTGCACCTTGGTGGGATGCCATAGAGCGCCTACATACGTGCCTCATCGGAGCATCCTTATGAGCTTGTGATCTGACAGAAGTTTTATCAGTGCATTGCAGATGAGCAAGTAGACAGACAGATGCAGGCATGAGGACAGGAGCTGGAATACCTGGAGCGGAGGGTTTTCGAGCTCAGCCAAACATGTTTGTGAAGCGGAGCTTTTCAGCCGCAAGGCTTTGTGACATGAAGGTGATGGGAGTCACATTGCCCTACTGAAGGTCTGTGCAGAACACATTTGCTCTGAATATCGCTGGAGGGATTGCGAAAAACATGGTTGCCACCTTGTATGCATCAATACATCCTGCAGAGACATGCAGGATCAAGACAGCACTATCCTGTTCAACAACCCAGAATTTTCCCTGCTGCGTAGGTCTCTGCTCCAGGGACCTCTTCTCAATGCATGGTCATGTCAGGCAAACAGGACCCAGATAGCAAAAACTGAGCTTGCTTCTCATTAAGCATCTGTATTATCGCATGTCTGAATAGTGATAAAATCCAAATGCTGTGTACAGGACTATATGTCAAAATAAGGACTATATGAATAAAGAAAATGTACAAGATGTGTTTTAATTCCAGTCATCTTAAAAGCCACATAATTAAGGCGATGAAGAAGATTGCTTTTATCATCCTTAGAAAAAGGAAATAAGGGGAACCAAAACATATATAATCATAGAATCATAGAATTGCCTAGGTTGGAAGGGACCTAACTCTGACCAAAACCATCACTAAACCATGTCTCTAAGCACTGTGTCTACCCATCTTTTAAATACCACCAGGGATGGTGACTCAACCACTTCCCTGGGCAGCCTCTTCCAATGCTTAATAACCCTTTCAGTGTAAAAATTTTTCCCAATACCCAGACTAACCCTCCCCTGATGCAACTTGAGGCCATTTCCTCTTGTCCTATCGCCTGTTACTTGGGAGAAGAGACCGACCCCCACCTCTCTACAGCCTCCTTTCAGGTAGCTGTAGAGAGCGATAAGGTCTCCCCTCAGCCTCCTTTTCTCCAGGCTAAACAACCCCAGCTCCCCCAGCCACTCCTCATAAGACTTGTGCTCCAGACCCATTGCCAGCCTTGTTGCCCTTCTCTGGACCTGCTCCAGCACCTCAGTGTCTGTCTTGTAATGAGAGGCCCAAACCTGGACACAGTACTCAAGGTGGGGCCTCATCAGTGCCAAGTACAGGGGGACAATCATTGCCCTAGTCCTACTCACCACACTGTTCCTGATATGCGCCAGGATGCGTTGGCCTTCTTGGTCACCTGGGCACACTGCTGGCTCATATTCGTCCAGTTGTCGACCAACACCCCCAGGTCCTTTTCTGCCAGGCAGCTCTCCAGCCACTCCTCCCGAAGCCTGTAACACTGCATGGGGTTGTTGTGACCCAAGTCCAGGACCCGGCACTTGGCCTTGTTGAACCTCATACCACTGGCCTCGGCCCATTGATCCAGCCTGTCCAGATCCCTCTGCAGAGCCTTTCTACCCTCAAGGAGGTCGACGCTCCCACCCAACTTGGTGTTGTCTGCAAACTGACTTGAGAGTGCACTCAATCCCCTCGCCCAGATCATTGATAAAGATATTAAAGAGAACTGGCCAAAAAGAAAGGAAAACTAGATACAAGGTTGTTTAGGAATAATTTTCACAAAACCTTTCCTCTTATCTTAAAGTATTCCTCATTATGCATCAGGAAAAAACAAATCACAGCTATATACATAGCCTGGATTTTATTTAATTCCCATCTTTTCCAGCATGACTATAGTTCTGGCTGCTCTTAGGAAAGTTAGGAATTGAGTTAGCTTCAATATTAATGTAGTGAGTTACATTTGTGAAGGCAATAAGGAGCTTTACACGGTGTTCTGAAACACCGGAATTCAATTCACAGCTTTGCCAAAGCTCTATTTTTATTTTGCCTTCATCCGATGTTATCAAGGTTGTTCCTGTTCCAAAAATGGATGAGTTCTAGCAGCAGTTAGCAGTTGGTAATAGGAGTCAAGAAGGCTGAGGCTTTTAACACATTCAGAATGTTTAATTTCCCCTCCATCCGATGATAATAATTTAACATGTTAAAAAAAAAAAACCACATAAAAATTATGTGGATTTAAAAAAACCTCCCACGCACCTTATGGAATTAAAATACTGTGTGGGCTTGGAACCACAAGTATGTTCACCAAGTATGATTTCCAGAAGCATGTTATATTTGAGAAAAAAATTAAATGAAAAATTAATCGTAGTTGTTTTATCCAAACACTCTACTTTACCTAATAGGCATAAGCAAAATTTTAGGAATCATACCATTTATGTTTAACTAAAAATTTTCCTTTGGGTAATATCTGTAAAATTTAAATATTTACTTATTCATTTGAGACGTTTCTATTATTGGAATATAATGTTACACTAAGTCTTGAAGTATGTCCAAGGAAAGGTCAGGCTTTGCTGAAACTTTGTTAACTGAAGGTTTTTCAACACAAATATATTTAACAGTATAGTCTGAGCATTTTCTTAAGGTCAGATGATTTTGGTTGTGGCATGAAGAGCTGGTTGAAAGTCTGGCTTCCCAAGCAGACTTTGCACACAACCAAGATATATACTATGCTTTGCAGAGTCACATAACAGGCTGACGCAGAAGATGTACTGGAGACAAATGTGGGAAATCCTATCTATCTGCTTTATCATCCGATAGATGTGGACAGGAAAACAAAAAAAACCAAACCCCTTCTCTGAGACATTTTTAGGAAGCGATGTGATGAATGTATACTATAAATGCTTTTTGTGATTTTATTTTTTTAAGCATGACAGGTGGGACTCAGAAATTGTTAAAACAACACAGGATAGACACCATCTTAGTGTGTTCAGGCATACATATGTTATTGCATTTTATTAATAATTAGCCTTTTTTAATTTACCTAAGAAAAATACAAGGTGACCATAGAAAACTGTTCATTTTAATGGTAGCAGTAGTGCTGTAAAATGAGAACACCACGTGTTACAGTAAAGTATAGTTACAGTAGTAAATAATCCCATTCTGATTGTTGTAACAACTGTTTTAATCTCAGAATTAGATTACGTTAGAAACACTAGGAGGTGAAACTGCAAAATCTGCAGAACAGAAAAAAAGTTGAAGCTGAGGAAGGGAGCCCTTATTTCCTATAGCTACTCATCTTAAAATGCTGCCCATTGCACAGTGGAGGAAATACTCGCAAATTCAGAGCGCTGTCCATCTCTGCTATTCCCAGAGGCTGTACATGGATGCTGAACATGCCTGCATCATTTGTAAATGCTTTTTAATCTGGAAATAATCTTGTAGTTGGTAGAGCCTGGAACTGTAATATTTTTAAAGTATAATTTAAGATACAAGAGTCAGTGAGGAGATGCAGAATGACACAGAGAAGATGCACATACAAAATACAAATACATACAAAACAAAGATATTTCATATAATGGTGGTGGTTTGTCATATAGACCCTTTATGATACAGTTAGACTACAGTTAAGAATTAAATTACAAAGAAATTTGTCAATGGTGTTCTTGTACTACATATACTTTGACAGGTTTCATTCATAAATCTTGTATACGAAGAGCATTTTATGAGATACCATTACAGACGCACTAAAATGATACAGTAACTGTGAGCAGATTTTGCCAAAAATCATTTCCTGAAGGCAGTCATGCACAGCAAACCAGAAATCTACTATTTTTAAATGGATTTGTGTATAGCAAGCATCTTCAGGAAGAAGGGATGGAATTTTATCTTCCTTAGGTATACGCCTGTTAAGATATTTTTATCGTGTACTGCAATCTAATGTTACATCACATAAGAGAGGGTTTGCACATTCCTTTCTCATTTCTGTTAGGAAATTAAATCCTAGTTGATGTCTCTTATCACTCTGTAGAATAGCAGTTCAAAGACCAGAAACACAGTTTTTCATCTTTATGATCCAACGTTTACCACTGGAGTTGGTTTCCTGCTGCTGTTTTCATGAGGTCAGCAAATGCTTTGTCCAAAATCCACTTATTTCAATGCTAGCCTTCAGTTTGAGGAACATTCTGTTAAATCCAAAATACATGGTTGCAATATTGAGCAAAACTTGGCTTTCTGCTAATAAATTAATACAAATAGTATTTGGTTTTCTCTCAGCTTTCTCATTAGTTCCTCATATCAAGGGTGAGTAAACTGCAGATGAGAAATGACAAGAAAACATATTTTGCAACATGAAGCATCAATTACAGTCAAAGAATTGACTGTACTGGAAATTAAGCAATGAGGAAAACAAATTGTGGATGTGAGGAGTCTGCGATGCCGATATGAAAGATAGTAAGTACAGGCTTCCCAGCCCTGAAGAGAGAGCACAAGGGCAGGCTGCAGTATCAATGTCAGCCCTTACCGGAGAGCCTCGACAAGTATAACGAAAGAAAGATGAAGGAGACCGTCAAAGAGCAGTAAAGTTCCTCCTACTGTAGGCTGAAGATACAGCTTACCCCACCTAGCCTTAGACTAGATCCTTAATATTCAGATGACAATGGTATTGCGGAGGCTTTCTGTAATTGGTGGAGGGAAAGGAAGTGTTATCAGTGGTGTGTTTCATCCCATCCCCAAAGGTAGGCCCTAGGCACCTAATAATTTTTACTTGGCTGCAGTCTTGATGGGAATGCCCATCTTAGACATATCTACGTGAAGAGTTAGTAAGGTAGACCTGCGTCCTGTGTTTTTGTATTCAGTCTCAGGAGTGGCGTTCCCTGAGCATTATTTTTATTCTCAGTCTCTCAATGAGACAACTTTGTTACAGCTCCTACTTTTCAACATTTATGGTGTTATTATGAAATTAATGCATGTTTTGCTTTCAGAAAATAATGTGGAGGACATGATGGAGATGAATATACAGTCAAAGAACTTAAATTGCTGTCTCTAAGCCCTGACCTTTAAATTATAATCTGCCTGCAAGTAGATTACGCTTTTGGTCATTTGGTTATAACTATACTTTTATAAGAGAATTTTATGCTCTGGAAAGCAAGCAGAGGGAATTTAGAGAAGAGGTACAAAAATGACTAGGAAGCTCATGGAATCAATTTATTTTTGAGAATTAAAGTAATGACAACAAAGCTTTCCCAGCAGAAACTGTGGGGATATAGCGTCTTGCAGTAATGCATGAGTGTTTGTATAGAGGAAGAGAAAAGCTTGAAGATTATTTGATTTCAGTGTTAGGTCACATAATTGATGGGGATTTCAAGCTGACAGAAGTGTAACAGTGAAAACATTTAAAAGTGGCAAGTTCAGACAATGTAGGGGGTGAGGGACCATCCTGCCAGTGGCTGAGTCTACCAGGCTCAGTTTTAATAAATACAAGTTACGGATCTCCATATCTACTTCAAAAGAAGTAGGACTGAGGTTTCATTGTTGGTTTGGTTTTTTTTTTCAAACTGACTCCAGATCAGCAGGTTTAAACATGTCTTATTTCTTCTAGTTTTTCATTGGGGTTTTTTAGTGTGTTTTTTTTTGTTTTGTTTTCTTCTGCATGTTTTCCACGTTTTGTTTTGGTTTTGTTTTACAGGAAACGCATTTTCCTGTAAAAAGTATACAGCGCACAGGTTCCCAGGGAATAATTTAGTTTTATTTTTGTTTTGACTTTTAAAACATTTTATACTTTCTTTTCCTTTTATACTATTTGCATTTCACATACATTAGGATCATTGGTTCTAATGGAAATGCCAATGTTAAGGTCAGTTCAAGGGTAATTTAATATATTTAGGAGATGTCAATGTTGAAATTGTGTAAAAGCAAATACGCATTATTTTGAGTGTTTGTAGATACAGATAATAAATATCCGTACTAAATTCAGGTTTGTGTGGAGAAAGCATTAATATACAGTTATGGACATTGGAGTGTGTGTAGCAATAATGAAAGTGGAAAATTAAGCTCCTAACTATTTTAAAATATATATGTGTGTAGTTTCAATATTTGTCTGTCAAGAGTCCCAGGACTTTCACTGATTTACTATCAGAGTCCCGCCAAAGGACTTTCACTGAATCAGATTCACAAATAATCAAAATTAGTTATTTTATTGAGAGCGACAGTCACAGGTTCGAGATTGCCATTGATAAATTCACTAAGTACAATAGCGCTAATTAATTAAGGTTAATATTGCTAGCAAAAATAACGATAGTACAACAACCTGGAGTAACATTCACCAGAGGGTAGAAGGCACAGCGCTTACCTAGAAAGGCATCCCTGCCTGGGGTGGGGGAAGAGAACACAGCCCGTCGACTGGTCCGTCAGGTATCAAGTTTCTTTCCTCTCCATTTAACAGTCATTTTCTCCATTCTTTTATCCCTAAAATTATGAGGTTTCCCTCCTCTAGGTGACATGTAGTATGATTTGGGTGGAGAGACGACTGCTACAGTCATATGTGTTTAGCATGATCTCTAAAAATCTTCATTAGCATATGCAGGGGTGTCAACTTTAATATGCATTTCACAGGTAATGAGGCAAAGGACAAGTATGGGGCATGGTAGCCTCTCAAGGAAACAACGAACTACACAAAGTCTCTGTTATCTTGATTTTACTGTCTCTGCTGATGAAAAGCAGGGCTGTCCTGGCTCCCCAAGACTACCCCGTTATTTATGCATCCTGTGATAGCCAGACAAGCCTTCACTCCCCTGGGTTGCACAAGAGAAAGCAAAGCCAGTCTTAATTGCTCTTTGAGCACAGAGACTTCACCTCATTATCCAAATTCCACAATATGCACACACTGTGTCACAATTATGCAAAGAAGGAAGATGGTCTTTTAAAACTGGAGAAGGTTTGTTTTTGGTGGCCCTTATCACCAGGAACTGTTGCTCTAAAGGACCATGTGAACATAACTCTAGAGTAGAAAGTCTTGAAACCTCTAAACCTTTTTCCACTCAAGTAATAAATAAATGAGGTCAGGATGCATATTATTTTAATTAAATTAATGTGTAGTCATTAAAAGTAACAATACTTCATCCTCCCTTCTTGGAAACAAAGAGGACTGTTAATTCAGGATTCAGCAATCAAAAGCAATATAACCCCAAGGCAACTCAAAAATTGGATGAAAAAACAACTGCTTGTGTTGCTGCCTGGGCACGTATTTTCAGCTTATCCATGGCAGTTGTTTTGCTATTGCTATTAATAGTATTCTGCCTTGTCTTCTGATTACACAGGTTTTACAGATATCCAAGAAAATGTTCATTGAGATAAAACTTAGTGTGATTTATATAGCTTGAGCTAATGAGTAAGTTTTTACTTAATTAAATGAATTATGTAGACATTTTTTAATTGTCAAAATGCCAAAAACAATATGCTGGGCTTTGGAAATCCTCTCTATTTTTAGAACAATACTGACTTTGCTTCTTATAATGAAATTTTTTCAGGCTAGCAATCTATAATATGCTCGAGGCTATTTTGATATGGCTATCTTTAATTAAGCACATAAGTATTAATATTTTGAAAGTTGGATTAAATTCCTTTGCTAGTATTCTTTTGCTACAACAGACAGATTGGTAAATCATTAGTTATTGTGGAAAAAAAAATATAATTTTTCTAATGAGTAAACAGGGCCTTTCACACAGTAAATTGATAGTGTTAAGCACCACCCAGGAGGACCATAATGAGTACTTCAAGACTATTACCATACTGCACCTATCTACCTGTATTTAAATCATAAGTCATAAAAATTGTGGGGTTTTAAAATTATGATGATGATGTATCATGCAGCTCATACACACTCCTGCAAGGAGTTCTACAGCCATTTTAAGCTGTACAATAAAAAAGGCAAATTAAGCATAGAAGTCTAGTCTGATAAAATCAGGAGATGAAACTTTGGTGCAGAATGGTAAATCAGTGTAGATGTAAGGCTCTGACAGCCTTTGCATCTTGCTTTGTTTTCCCAAACAAGCCTGGCAGTGCTATTGACAACGCGTGTCGTGTGCTCTGCTGCCCAGGATCCATGGGGCAAAGCTCGGGCTGCCTTACTCACCGTTCTTGCTGCTGCTGAAGGTTTAAAGCAAACTCTTTGATTATATTCATATATAACTATTGCCTGCTCCTTATATAAGCTGTGGTGTAAAGGGGTACGATCTAAACTGTACATAGCAATACGTTATATTATACAATATTAGAAATATTCTTCCCCTGCATGTATTTCATATTCTGCTGTGTTTTGCTATTTGTTAGAACAAGCGCCCTCTGAAAGTGAATCAATTAATGCCTGATCTGATTTATGGTGTCTTAAATTGGGAGGTTGTAACCATAAATATTGCAAAGGGGTTTGATTTTCAGATGATGCCAAACAATCCCATTCGAAACAATGGATCTTGCGGAAATGTGTAATATTAGGGAAGTAAACACATAATTTTTAATTTCATTTCCATTCTTCTCTGTGGCTATTACAGATCACATGAAAAAGGAAGCCATAATAGTGTGTCATATATTGAACTGAATGAAGTGTATTAAAATATTAACCACTGGAGTGTTTTTCCCCAATGGGTTTCCAATTTATATTGGCTCATTCGGGAATATTATAGTGCTATTTTCTGACCTGGTGTCAGCATCACCGCAGCTCTCTTCAGCCTTTACAATGAGAAAATTACGTTGTGGAACTGAATGCTAAAGAAGCAGACAGCACTTAAGATTAGTTTTAGAGGCTAGCCCTCTCAAAAAAAAAAAAAAAATTATTTTCAATGTTTTCTTTCATCCCTTGAAAGATTTTAGAAACTATTTTATTCATCCTTTCATTACTGTGGCATAAAGTCTAATGAATATATAAATTTGCAATGTTGCCTATGTACACATAGGTAGGTATACCTGTTCACAAACACAAAAATACATATGTGTATATTCAGAGAGACAGAATGAATGAATACACGAATGAATGAATACTGGTTGTGTTCTGAGTACTTCTGTTACCAGTTCTCAGGAACTTCTTGATCTCATTACCACCACCCAGTGGAAAAGCTTGGACCTAATGCCAAGTCCTGAGGCGAACTTCAGAACTTCTTCCTATAGAAATACCTACTATTTCAGTAATTGAGCCCAAGCTCACTGAAGGTGAAGTTTCCTATTGACTGTGGAAGACTTCTGATCAATGCTTTAGACTCCAGATCTTTTAATTCTGGAAAAAGTTGTGTGGACGCTGGTGAAGAAAAGAATCTGTTTCTGATAAATGGCCACAACCCATCTGCTATCCTAGATCTCAAAATGTACTGTTTTCCTATTTTTTCACTAATTTGCTTTTGTTTACCAGGTTTTCTCTTGATGCCTCATTTATTTTGGTTAAAAGCCTTTAGTTTCCCAAATATCTTTGAAGTGTTGTATTCTTTAACAACAGAAGTTTTAACTGGTTAAAATTAAGTAAAAAATTGTAACTGGTAAAAACTAAAACTTGGTGCTCATTATGTAGTCAACTCCCTTTGCAGAAAAGTACAAGACACTGATGGGCTGCTTGAAACCTCTTTGGATATTGCTTATGGAGTTAATGTGTCATTTGCTTTAATATTGTAATTGCTATGTAACCTGTCTGCTGGATTTCAGCGAGTTTTGGCTGGTGGCTCTGAAAAAGTGCACCCAGTGGTGCACAAAAGTGTGATCTTTCTGCATTTGCTTTTTGATTTATGGAGAGGTATCTTTTTTACTGAATTTTTTCCATGCTGTCACTGGAAGACTGTTCCTTGCACTGTTGTGATGGATTTTTCTGGAATTGAAGCTGAAGAGGATTTTATATGGCAGTCAGATGTGAAAAATGGAGGTTATTGCCTTTGATGAGACTATATGACTCAATCTTTGTCATATGATTTTTCATAAGTTGATTTAATTTTTCTGTTTGGTTTTGACTTGGGTGTTTGGTTTCGACTTCGGTGTTTGGTTTCAGTGGATGTTGGGAAACTCTTAATTCCATCACAGATTGTTCTCGGGATTCATTTACCAGTTGTTGGCTCCATTTGTTCTTCACACAGAGCCACTCTCCAAGCATGCATGATGGAGGATTTGCTTGTAAGATGGTGTTTAACATAGCACAGTGAATTTTCAGTGTTTGAAACTGGCAAGAGTTGCTTTTGCAGCGGATTCTTTTTACCTTGGCTTAGACCATCAGGTGTTTTCTGGCCCTTGTAAAAATCTCCTGCTATTTAATGCTCTTGTGGTACATCAGTTACTTGTTGATGTCAGCTCATATTCTGACTGTCATTTACAATTTTTTTGTTAGGGAGGGATTAAGGAAGGAAAAAAGAAGGAGCGTGCATGAGTTGTCGGGGAAACTGCAGCATAAACATTAAGAAGGGAAGATACAGATAACAGTGTATTTGATTCAATAACAACAGAAAGGGGTTTTTCCCAATAGTATCCTAAAGCAGACAGTGATAGTATTGGTAATTTGGAAGAGAAGGGGTGCATTTGCATCTCTTACCGACATGAATTATTTGTTTGGGGTTAGATATAGATGCTACATGGATATGTGAAAAGAGAGAGGGGGCAATTCTTGCCAGGCTGCTGCTTCTTGGAGCTGTTCTGCAAGGGCTGTGGTATAAGCTTTGGAGGGCTGAGGGAGCAAAGAAAAGGGGAAAAAAAAGTGTGTTTTAATAAATCTTTGTTGCTACTTTTGGGATCAAGCGCAAATATTCATTTAAGCCTTTGCAGTCCTCTTCCTGTGACTTTTGAGGGCTGCAGGCCACAGCCCATGATTTTAACCGCATGCTACAGGGCTTGAAGTCACTATTGCCTTTCCTTAGCTTTTGTGATACCAGTGCTCCACTTACGTCATGTATTGAAATAGGGAACCCACTATGATACTCATCACATACGGTGAAGGATGTGCTGAGGAACTACGCTACCAGAGCGTCCCAGTTTCCTTTCATCTAGCTTTGCCACCCCCATAGCTGATGAATGAATGCAGTTGTAATATAGTGTATAATGTGTATTACACCACAACAGCTTTTAAAAGCTACACAGGATACTCCCATTTTTCCTTCTGCTTATTGCAAGAATGACAGACATCTGAAATGGGGAAAAACATACAAGGCTAAGTGAAAAGAAAAAAAAAAGGCAATAAAAGGAGACTGAAAGTGCAGGAGACGGTAAAAAGGTTGTCTCAGGCAGCAGATTACTTACAGGGAGATATTCTTAGGATAAACTGAATTTTATTGAATTCAATAAGAATTGCTGTGGGAGCTGAATTGAGTTTCTTGTGACTTACAGCACAGATATTTCTTTCTATCCTTGATGGCTATGTTTCAGCAGTGAGTGAATGATTTTTCAGTATATATTCACTTGGTAACACATACTCTGTGCCATGCTTTAAAGGCTGTTAAACAAAACAGGATTGTTTATACTGTTGACTGTTTTTTCTGGATTATGCCAGAAGTATTTCTTGAATGATTAATATTAAGTGTTAAAATGCAGAATACCGAGTATTGTCACAGGAGAAAACCAGTACAATGCCTGTGCACTAGTGTAATTTGTTCACTGGCTTGTAGTTCACAAGTTATTCAGAAAGTCTCTCAAATTCTTAGCCTGTTTCTTAAGTCAATATTTGCAGTTTTATACAGGAATAACGCCTTGAAGATTTTTGCAAATAAGTAGTATCAATAAGAGAATGAGTAAATCAGCAACCCTGGTAATTATTACATGGCAGAGATTTGAATAAATAGCAGCATACGCAGCTCAAAACCCAGATACTTACCCAGGGGGAATAGGACAGACAGAATAGGTAAGACTGACGGTAGGAGCCATGGCGTTAGTTAGGGACTGATGAAATTTGCAATTTATTAAGATTAAAAAAAATGGGAAGGAAGAATCATCTTGAGCCTGTGAGATCACAATAGAGAAACAGAACGAGGCAGGAAAAGTACAGTGAAGGATTAAAGGAACACAAGGAAAACTGGTGATAGCAAAGTATCAGAGAAGCAGACAAAAAAAAAGAGGCCAAGTAGGAGTAGAAAATGTGTATTTTGCTTATTAGGTGCTATTTAGCACAACTCGTCATTTATAGAGTAATTTGGAGGTCTTTAGTTGTGGGTTGTTTTTTTTCTTCTTTAATAGAGGACAACAATCTTCATTAGCAGAAGCTACAGCAGCTTTTAAAGTTGTTTAAGATACTCTCATTTGTTACAAAGCATGCCGATCCTTTCTGTTTCTACAGTAAGATGTTTCCCATGTCCTCATACTGTAACAAGAGTGTGCAAGCAGTGCCTGCAGACCTCTGAAAGGCCAGAAAGCAGCTGTGGAACCCTGAAAAAGCCTATGTATGACTGTAGTAGGTGCAATTAAATGTGTCAGCGATGTGTAATGAAATAGTCAGTGCAAGGACTTCAGAGAAAAATGTTCTCATTCTTTGAAATGGTGGGTGTGTGGTGTAGATGGTCTGTGAGGAATTGCATGCCCAGGCAGAGGGGTCTGACATTTCGAAGGTGGAAAAAGTTGTTCTCTTCCAAGTTGGAATATATTTATTCCCAGAAAGGAGTTGCATAATTTTATTTCTTTTTCATTTTTGGTATTCTTTCTCTGTCTTTTCATTACTTTATTCTTCCTAAACTTTGGACATTTTGAGAGTCATACCTGTGATCCTCTCTGAAACCGGGCCTTAAATGTGCTCTGTTGTTAGATCTATCAAATATTTATGATATTGACATAATTTTTACATTTTAATAAACTTGTCGGTTATTTCTGGATGGATGCGTACATACTCGTAAGCAGAAAAATAGTGTTATTATGTACATTTTCACCTTTTCTTTGGCTGTAACAAGAAGCAGCAAATTCTGATCTCTCACCTGTGTCTCAGCTGTCAAAACTTTCCACTTTTGCCATTTCCAAGATTCCTTCCTAAGTACTGCAAATGCTGAAGGATGAGTGACAGCTGTCAAAATGTACTGTTCACTGTGTACGAAGGGAAGTAATGATAGAAAATGCTTATCAGAGGAAGACACCTGTCATAAATTGGGACTTCCTTCATCAAGGACACAAACCATAAAGATGAATTTCTGCCAGGAAAGTGTTTGCACCCCTCCCCCAATTTCCTGGAAGCAGTTCCTTTATTTTGGAGGACAAGATGATAGGACAGTGGTGGTATTATGTTGCCAGCAGTAAATGCTGACTAAGAGACATTTGCAGATGTTCAATCATGGTTCTGGGCTTATTTTCTAAGGTGTTCTCTCTTTTGGCACTGGAATTTCACCCCATACATCTTGATTTTTGCAATCCAGAATAAAAGTAAAGCAGGCTGGAAGATGATCTAAGCTAAGAGTTGTTTCAATTCTTACGTGATAAAGCTTGCAAATCATAGATCTCTTAGGGTTAAAAAAAAAAAAAGGGCTTGAGAATCTTTATTAAACATGGCTTATACTGTGACAAATTCTGGTTCTGGCGGCCAGTTCTGATTTGTGTACTACAAAAAGAAGGAAATGCTTATAGTGGTGAAGGAAGGAGTATGGTGTATATTACAGTTACTTCATGCTGATGTACCTAATCGCTTTTAATCCATAGTTTGCTAGCGGCTTGATAAACCGGAGCGAGTACATTATACGTACGTTAAGGCAGAGAGGATCGCAGAGGCAGCGCCGGAGCCTGCAACAAACGCACGGTTATTCCCGTTTTCCCTGCAGCCGCCCAGGCCTTGCCAGGCTGGGAGGGGCAAGAGCCGGCTCTTGCCGGGCTCCGGGAGAGCCGTGAGTAACCGCGGGAGGGGTGGTGAGCGGCGGTGGGCACACCGGGAGGGGACGCAGCCGTGGCCTTTCTCCGCCGCCCTTCCCATTCTCGCCGAAATCACGCCGTGACCCAGAAGTTTTGCCGGGCACCCTCCCGATTTTCAAGATCGCCGGGCGGGATGCGGCGCGGATGGGCTGCTGCAGTGTGAAAGGCAGCTGCACCGGCTGCAGCCCGGCCAAGGGCGGGACGGAGCCTGGCCTGAGCCCGGGGGTATGAGAAATGACCGATTTCACCCAATTACGCCGTCACGGGCCAGAAGAGCCGAAAGGGGCGAGCGGCGACGGCTATCGATCCTGCTAACGAGCCCGGCCGGCAGGGACCCGGCCTAGGGAGCGGGTCCGCCCCGGGAAGGTTAAGGTGCCCGCTGAGTTAGGCATTAAAAATAACTAACTAAATAAATAAATATATAATAAAAAAGGGTGCAGCGGCAGTGCGCGGATCTTTGGGCTGGGGGCGGCGCACCCCCGGGCATCTCTCCCTGCCCCACCCCCGTCCCGGTGGAACCACACTCGTGCGCCCGCGGTGGTGCCCCCCCCCTTCAACCAGAAAAGAGGAGCCCCTGGCGCGGGGGGGCACACCCCGCATGCGGGGCGCTGGCGCACGCTGCGGTTGGGGTGATGGCTCTGCGCCCCCCCCCGACGCCCCTCTTCCCCTTTACCTGCCGCCTCCCCGCGCGTCCCGGCGTCGCCCCGGCGGAGGGTGTCGGCCCGTCCGCAACGGGGGCAGCGGGGCGTGGGGCCTATGGGTGGCGGTGAGGGAGGCGTGTGACAGATGTTCTCCTCTGACAGCCCTCAGTATCAGCCCAGTGGCTCCCTGCCATTGGCTCAGTGCAGCCGACCGGCAAGGCTGCTCGCTATAATAACACTATGCCCGCCAGAGGCGGCAGTTCAGACGGCTCCGCCGCGGCCGTGCCGCCGCTCCTCCCCCGGCAGCCAGCGCCGCGCCGCGCCTGAGGGGCTGCACCCCTCCGCCGACCCTCAGCCGGCCGGCGGCACCGCACATGCCGCGGGGAGCCGCCGGCCTCGGCCCTCCCCGCCGAGCCCAGGCCGGCCTGAGCGCCCCGCCGCTGGCCGGGGGGCGGCCCCGGCCCAATGGAGTGCTACTACATTGTCATCAGCTCCGCGCACCTCAGCAACGGGCACTTTCGCAACATCAAGGGAGTTTTCCGAGGCCCCCTCAGCAAGAACGGGAACAAAACTCTGGTAATGGCTTCTTCTCTTGCCTCCCCCTTCCTTCCCTCCTTTTCACACCAGCGTCCCCGGCTAACTGGGAGCCGCTGCGCGTGTACTGCCAGGGATGCGGGCAGCCGGGGTGCCCGCCGGCTTTTTGCGCGGTCAATGGTGCCTTTACCGCCGCAGGGATGCGGTGCCCTCAGCTCCCGCCCGCCGGGCTCCCCTCCCTGCCGGGGGGCTCCCCGTATTCCCTGGGGCAGCCGGTGCAGCAGAAGGGTAGGTGCTTGCGTATCCTTTCTGTGCTGCTGATGTGGCGCCTGGTTACGGAGAGGCTGCGAACGAGAAGCCCCGAGACCCTTCTCGGCGGGGAGGTGCAGGGCGGGGGCTCCACCGCCCTCAGCTAGGGGTGAGGTCGGGGAGAGGCGGCAGCGGCTCGTCTGAGGCGGCTGGGGGACATCCCTCGGCGAGGAGGGCTCCCACCTGGGTTACCGGGTGACTCCCATCGCCCCGAGTGCCGGGGACAGCTGGAGGTCCTGCTTGGCAAAGTGAAGAAAGGACTCGAAACTTGTTTACTTGAGGTCTGAGCTGTTTGGGTAGAGATGCTCATTTGTTCGAGAATGGGTTCGAAACGATACACGTTTTTGTTTGCTGGTTGTCACGTTGTTTTTTTTTAAAGCAAAACTCTGGGTTTGAAAGGAATTGATGGGTTTAGATAGTTTGGCTAGATACTCCGAAAAGTCTGCATAGGCTACTAAAACTGTTTCTATATATGTGTGCCATACTTTGATATCTTTGCATCTGTTGGGTTTCCTGTGGTTTTTGCTGACTTGTTTGGACTCGCTTCACTACTATTAATGAACTTTAATGGAAGAGTTATGACGTGATAGTATTGGCAATACATGTGCTCTCCTGCCTGTTCAGATAAAAGCTATGTAGGATAACAGCAGGCTGGGTAAGCTACATCACGTAGGATTTCAATCACGGTACAACAAAGTGCGGACAGGTGTCTGGAGAGTGGGGGAGAGCTGAAAGAGGGGCTTAGCCACTTTTTTTATCACTCTCTCCCATCACTGTCTTATTCTGAAATCCCCTTTGGACGAGATGGAGCTGAACTTACCGTATTCTTGTTCCCTCGAATGCACGACCTATATTGATGGGGAATTTACTAAAGTACTTAACATTTGCTAGAGTTGGCAAGCTTGCAGTTTCTCCCTAAATAAAGAGATTAAAGTAAGTCTGAGCCAAGTCATAAAAATAGTAACTACTATGAGAGAATCTGAGGCAGATTTTTGGACTGTTTCAAATGTAAAGTTCTTGCTTTTGGGTTGTAAATCTTACCACTATTTTATTTGCTGTGGATTCTGTGTATTTTTCTGCTAGGGTTTACATTCTTGTAATTTTAAACAAGTATTTGTAGTATCCATGAGATGGCAATATGCGTGTAATATTTCACTGTTAACAGTTGCAAAACCAAGACCTACTGTAAAAATATTTGGTACACTTTAAATAATTGCATGATAGATTGCCTTCTTTCTCCTGAACAATTTCAGTAAAGATGAATTTGGCAGGACTGAGAATACTCTGATGTAACTTTTGGACTGTGTATTATCTTGCAATTTATAATTGATTCTGCTTCAATAGCATTTTATTCTTGTTTTTAAATTTATTTTTCCCTTGGCAAAAAAACCAGCCCTGTATTCTCAACATTCCTGATTGATTTATTTACTGGTAAAAACATTAGTGACCAGAATACGTCAAGAAAAACTGTTGCTAACTTAAAAATCAAATAAACATATTGTGTAGGCTTTGAAACACTCTTACTCTGGAAAGAAACTTAATTCAACCCTGCTCTTCAGTGAGATGGAATAGATGTGAGAAAAGATAGTATCGGTTACAGATTTGCCATGAAAAAGAAATCTTACCTTTAAAAACTTTTGTGGGCAGTGAGCAGCGTAGCTGTCAAAGTTTTCGCTGGGGTAAAACGGGAGAGTTCTAGATGTTGGCTCTGCGGAGAGCAAAATGAAGTCCTTCACTATGAAATAAATGGTATATATGCAGACATCAAGACTTTAGTTTGAGTCATTTTTAATTTAAAGGGGGTAAAGATACTGTGGGATTGTGATCTAGGGTGATTGGATAGTTCAGACTAAGAGTTCTGAGGCACTGAGGTACACTTCAGCCAGCTTCTGTGGGACAATCAAATGTTACATCATTTGAGAGGATCAGTCGCTTAAGCTATAAATAGACTTTCGAACTTAAAAAGATGAAAAACTTTATTAATACAAAGTAGAGTATGTCTTTAGAAGTTCTGACAAGAATACAGCCTTTTAATGTGCTATTGGTGTCTTCCGTCCTAGCATAAGACTGGGAGAAACAGCAATTTGTAAATTTAAAAACCAGAAATATTTTGGAGCTGCTCTAACGCAGACTTATCTTTCCATTTTGCTGCAAAGCATTCAGTCTGTTTTCATCTATGCTTGAAACTTTCTAAAATCACTGCTTCCTCGTAAACTGAGGAGTACCTGAAAACAGCCTCTGCTTGTACAGCGTAGAATTGCTTCTGTGCAAAACCTATGTTTTTTGTTAAGCTTTGCTTCTCTTAAGGAGTTCTGCCACCACATTCTATCTAGAAAGACAGACAACTGTATGTGCTGCAGGAGAATTTCACAAAAAGTAGGAATGTGCTGGTCCTTGTCAAATGATGAAGTTGTGGTTTCAGGATGATTTCACATAGTGTATCTTCAAGCCTGGAACTCATGCGGTTTCAGGGGAGGAAGGTCCTTAGAGCTTTTGGCTACTGTCCCACTGTGGAGTGACCTGATATTCACCTGCAACTCATCTTTTTTTGCCCTGCTTTCCAAGAGAGCTCACTGAGAAACACTTTTCCCCCACTGTCCTGCAGGTGATCCTTACGTGTCCATCCTCTGCCTGCAACCTATTTCACACAGAATTAAAGTCATTTAAAGCTTTACAAAGTTTTGGTTCAAAGCTCCCAGAAGGTAACAGGAAGAAAGAGCTACAAACCCCTGCATACCTAGTAGGCCACATGAAGCACAAAGCTTTGTTCTTCCAAAAAAGTCTTTCTCAGTGGAGAGGATCAGAGAGTTACTTTTTGGTAAAAAGATGAAATAGCAGTGTTTCTGTTACCTAGTTCCCAGGCATGGCCTTTCCCAAAGTCCTATCTGCCTGTAATGCCTACCAAGTGCAGGGCTTTGAGATGGAGTTATTTGGGAGGTGGAGAGAAGTGGGTGAGGGATGAAGATACGAAGTAGAAGGAAGGGAAGGCCACAGTTCTGTTCCTCAAGGGAAGGCAAGGTGTATGGGGAAAACCTGAGCTTGGAGACAAGTGAAAGGAGAGAAAGCAAGAGGGAACAAAGGAAAGAGTGGATTTAGGCAAACCAAAAAAGAGACTGCTGTAAAACAAAACTTTTAAAAATTAATAAAATATGAAAAAAATGCTTGTGAGATGGTGAACGCATATCTACCTACAGTTCTGGCTATCTGATGGTACAGCTTTGTGTACATGTGCTCCCTCAAGCCTACCGGGTAACTGCTCAGTGTGGGCAGGGCCCCCTTACTCAATTGTAATCTGCTGCTACTTATCAGGAAAATTAATTTGAATTACGAATTGATGGGAAAGGGGTTCAGCACATCTGGAAGAATAGCATCCAAACTCTTAATGTTCCTTCAGAAAATGCAGCAGTTTGGTTAAATGAAATTGGTATTTGGGCCATTGGATAAGGCTTTATCCTCTCCCACTGCAGTTCCTAGTGTCTGAAATATTCTTCAAATATGTACATTCTCACAATGATAGCTAACTACTACTGGAGTGCTCTGTGGCAGCTCTTTGGAAGGGGTGAGTGACTGTTTTTTGGTGGAGTACTGTCCGGGTGAACTGATTGCTGTCTGGTCCTTGTGTGGCAGGTGGTTTTTGAAGAAGAAACTCAAAACTTGCCGTGTGTTACCATTGCAGTAATACACAATGATGTTGCAAATTGCTGATACTCTTTCTGCATTTTTATATAATATTGCTTATGCCTTACTGTTTTAATCCATGAATATAGGCATTATTGCTTGGCCGTTTCTTGTCACGGTTCATACTTGGTGACTTTGAAGTTTTTCCCAAGGCTGTTCTTTTTAGCAGTAGCAATTTATAGAATTTTGTTTGCTACAAACTCTTCCTATTGTCCATGAATCTCCTGAAGTTTTCATGTACTTAATGTGTTATTTCTTTATGCCTTAAGTTATTGATGTCACATTATACTAGTCTTTCTTTGTAATTAATCTTCCTTGCCATGGCTGCTCTCTTGCAGCTCATAATCTCAAGAAGTATTGAAAGTTGTATGAAAGAATAGCTCTCTAGAGGGAGAAATCAGTTGTTTGGAGTCACAACGACAGGTGATTTGCTGAATCCCTAAAATGTCTTTCAGAATATAAACTGCACCATTTAAAGGCATTATCCCAGCAACGTGTAAGATTTCTGGTTGGTCAGCGGGAGAACTGGCTCTTTGCTTGGTCTTCTGAGTAGGTGGTGCATGGGTGGTGATGAATATTTGCTATTTCACACTTAGCTATTCCACTCATGTAAATGGCTCCGTATCTGTTTCATCAAGACTTACAGCGATGGAGAACTTGCTGTGTAGGGCTCGTTCACTTCTTTTAATTGGACAAATACATGAGTAAGGTCCTTGCCCAAGGAGATAAGGGAAAAGTTTAGACCTTTAGATGGTATAAATTGTTACTTTAATTCTAAGTGTCTTGTTGATAGTTTAACCAAGTAGTTGGTTAAAGGATTGTAGTTTCAAATGTTCTGAACACAGAAATCTATTATTGTGTATAACAATAACTTCTATATATGCACACACATATATAGGTTTAAGCTTTTGGTTATGAAGGGGACTTCAGTGGTATAACTGAAATAGTTGTTCCCAGCTCCAAGGGAGGCAGACAGAAATCATCTCAAACTAGAATCAAACTCTGAACTCAATGTGGTAAGCCTTGTCGGGAGGAAGATCACATGAACCACGAAGGGCCATGAAGATGATCCGAAGGCTGGAGCACCTCTCCTATGAAGGCAGGCTGAGAGAGTTGGGGTTGTTCAGCCTGGAGAAGAGAAAGCACTGGGGAGACCTTATAGCAGCCTTCCAGTACCTAAAGGGGGCCTATAAGAAAGCTGGGGAGGGACTGGTTGCAAGGGCACATACAGACAGGATGAGGGGCAGTGGTTTTAAACTAGAGCACGATAGGTTTAGATTAGACATTAGGATGAAGTTCTTTACAATGAGGGTGGTGAGACCGTGGAACAGGTTGCCCAGAGAGGTGGTGGAGGCCCCATCCCTGGAGACATTCAAGGCCAGGCTTGATGAGGCTCTGAGCAACCTGATGTAGTTGATGATGTCCGTGCTTACTGCAGGGGGGTTAGACTAGATGACCCTTAAAGGTCCCTTCCAACCCAACACATCCTATGATTCTATGAACTTCAGGTGGCAACCATGCAGTACAGCTTCATGCCTCCCAGTCAGCTTGGACATGGGTGCAGGATGCATGTTTACCTTTAAAATACAATGTAGATACAGGTCTGTCTAAAAAGCTGTTGGATGTCCATCTAGACTATCTTTTATTAATCCAATTGTTTGTACCATTAGCTGTCTCACCTCTTAGATTTATTGAACAAAACTGCTTTGAATTTTTATTTATATACCTGTGTGTGTGTATGTGTGTGTATATATATAAATATAAATACTTATGACTTCTTTTAAAAATCCTAGGGCTTAGTTCTGCTTTTATAAAAACTCCGTGGAGTTCAGATACTGATATGCTAGTGTCTTCTGAAAATGCCATCTGTTGTTCAGGCTGTCTGTTGTCTTTAGTTCTTTTACATTTTGTAGAATATTTTTGTATTTCCAGATCAACCAAAGTAAATATGTTGTGGTGGACATAAAAATCTATTTTATGAGAATTTCTGTTACAAATGTCTGTACCCTACTACAGTAAGAAAGCAGTAAATTACCTGTAACACAGCTTTCCTCATGAAGAATACTGAAGCTGTTGTACTTCTGCATGATCAGGTGCAAATGTCTGCTGATTTCAAGCTGTCTAATACGTATGTCAAATAAACAGTACTTACCATAGGTTTATTTTAAATATTGGTAAAAACAGGTCCTGCAGTTCTATTTGTCATATTGTATATTGTCAGTAGCTGAGGGTAATTTTTAAGTTATATCTTATATGTGCAGAATTTAAGAAAACTATTGCTATATATTGTTTTTCATCTTCAGCATTGCAGAGTATTTAGGGTAGAGTTGTTAGGCTAGAGTTATATTGGTTAAAGGAGAAAAATCACCCATTACTTCCATCAATGGTTTGTCCCTCGTGGATCTGCTAACGTCTTTGTCATTTGAGCCTGCTCATGACCCGAGTTTGGACCTTGAAAACATTCATGTTTTTTCTATGAGAGAAGCTGAACAGCCCTAACTCATGAAGATATTAAAACAATAAAACAAATTCTACCTAATTTAGTTTGAATAGTTAATGTGTCACTTAAATCATAAGTGAAAACCAGCTATTCAGAAGACAACAAAATAATTTGGTAAAATGGAACTAACAATAAAATCGTATCTGTATCTACTTCTAGAGTTCATTTATATGAATGCAAGCAGCTCCTTTTTTTTTTTTTTTAATAAGGCTATCGGTAATAGTACTGATTCAAAGCATCATCAACAGGGTCCTTTCGGTGAGTTGAGCAAAGAGGAGGCTGTCAGAATTTAAGTGCATTTGCAAAGCAACTCTGAGAGGTCGCAAGTCTTACGTGGTGAGGTGTTGCACTTCCATGTCCATAAGGCTCTGTATGAGTGCATTGACTGGTCCAAAAAAATAGTAGGAGCCAGAGTCCAGTGTGCAGCAGATTTAAACTGGGACAGCTTCTGATTCAGAACAACTACTGAGCAGACTTCGGTGCTGTAAAAGCTTATTAAGTGCATGGTAAGCTTCAAACACATCGGTATTCTGTGGAATGTAATTACACTATTACCATGGTTAAATTAGTACACTTGTTTACTTTTTTCAGATCAAGGCCTAAAACAGTAAGTCTGAGGAGAGCCTTTGCCTTGAATATTTTCTGATAAAAATATCCATAACAATCTCTTAGCTCAGAGATACATAACATTAATTTTAACACATTGCTTAAATATGCTAACTGGAAAACATGGAATTGGCTTCTGCATTTTCAAAACTACACATATTTTTTCATTCATTAAACTTATGGAAGCTTCTCAAGCTTAGCACACTGGATTTTCGAGTAGGACTTGCAATATCTCGAATGCCGCTAACTGGTGACAATTACAACATTTCGTTTTTTGAAAGAGACTTAGGCATGCTAACAGGAAAAATTAATCTCTGCAAAAATCAAAGCTATTGAATAGATGCATTTTGAGACGTAGGGATGGACTAAGATAATCCAACAAAATCAATCCCGAGCATTTTCTACTATTTAATATCTTAATACAGATAATAATGATGGTGGCCTTATTTTATAGCATAGATTCTTTAACACTGCCTGGTGGTGGTGGAAAGTGAGTTGATCTTTTTGTTTGCTCACTTGTGATTCAAATGTAAACGTGGGCAAGGGAGTGAGCCTTCCTAATTTAGCTGTATCTGGCCAATCCCTTATAAACAAATACCTTTTATTTTTCCATGCATTTTCGGAGTGAGAACAAATGCTTTTCCTCCAGCGTTCTTGAGAGACTGTTATATGATGAGCTGTGACTTACTGTTGTTTAAAAAACCCCGAAGTAAACAAAACAACATTTACTCACAAGGAGGCACAATATTTGTCATGTTTAACCTTGTTTTTTCAATAGAGATAAGAAATTGCCTGAAGGCATCAGGAAACTGGAATCTTACACTCATAGTGTAATTAATTAATTTTGTTAAAATATTTTTATGATTCCCTTCCTCTGAGGACTAGCCATGGCAGGGGTACAGGCTGGGGTTTCATTTTTCCTTTGGCAGAGGATGTTTGTTCTGAACCATATGAGTTGTGTGCGAACATGTATTTCTGTGGAATCCTTTTTTTTTTAATCAGTTCAGATAGTAAATTTCCAAATATTTTCAATGTGGAATTTTAAATGGTGGTTAGTCTTACAGATAGGGTTGTAAGAAAGGAAATGCAAATTCTTCCCCCACAGGTCTAAGAGCAAATCCTCAAATAAGGCCTGGAAAGTAAACTCCAGATCTCCTGCCTGGCATTGCTCTCCTCATTGCATACAATAAAGAACAGCGTTTTGACTTAAAATTCTTGAAACACCTTGGAAAATCATAGAATGGTTCGGGTTGGAAGGGACCTTAAAGATCATGTAATTCCAACCCCCCTACCGTGGGCAGGGACACCTCCCACTAGACCAGGCTGCTCAAAGCCCCATCCAGCCTGGCCTTGAACACTTCCAGGGATGGGGCATCCACAACCTCCCTGGGCAAACATGTTAGAACATGTTCCCAAAATGTTAGAACATGTTCCATGTTAGAAAATGTTTAAATTTGATTTGAGGAATGGAGAGAGATTATTTTTTTTAGTACCTCATTGATATTCTTGGTTTGTACAAATGATTTAGGACTTGTCAGGCTTTTTGTCTGACCATGCTGATTTGCATTTCTTTAAAATTACTTCCTTTTTTGTGAAAATGCTATTTTTAGAGAGCCTACTTTCCCCAAATAGTAAGTGATCAAGCTACCTCCTCTGGTACCAAGCTCAACTCAAATATTCGTGTTGCCAGATTTCTCACAGCTAGCGTATAGCCATATTACTTATATTGTCCAAGTCTTGGTCAGGTTGTTTTCTTTAAAACTTTGCAGTGCAAAATGTCTGGTAGAATTTGCCTCTTCACCTTATAGAAATAAGTTTCTGGACTAGGAAAACTGCTTCTTTTCCAGCTTACTGATAACATACTTCCACAGCAAATATAAATCAATGTATCTGAGACCTGTAAGAATGTAATTAAAAAAAAAAAGTAAATCTTTTCTGTGTGTAGGTGTCCATAAAGCTTGTGAATTTTTTTTTCAACTTGATTTACATGGAAAAATGTAATTGTTCTTTTAGGGTATCTGTTTAAATAGTTCCAGTTTCTAAGTATTTAATTTCTGCTGAAAGTAATTTTAACAAGAGACCACAATACCCATAACAGAATAGCATACCAGCTACTACATCATAAAATGGATTTTGATAAAATGTGTGGAGCTAAAACTTAGGGACACCTTTGAGTATGTATAGTATTATACATGGACCTAGCCAAGCAGTCTATGAGACAACCTGAGCCTAAATCTATAAAGCAAAATGCCTTTTTTTTTTTAACTAGTCATTATTGGAACATATAATTATTGAGAGAAGTTTGCTTAAAGATGTTTAATTCTGTAAGATGTTTGGTCTTGCTCTGTTGGAAACAGTTGGCTTTATCACAGGAGAGAATAACATGGACAAAGATGTTCACTTAACACCTTGCTGGTCTCTAAATGTGCCTGTCCCGGGCTTGGCACTTGGGTCTTAGGCTGTTCCCAGTTTGCAGGTTTGCTTTCTGCTCTTCAGCAATGCTGTTTTTCTGTGGTAGGAAAAAATGGTGTCTAGTCTTCCAACATCATGTCCAGTTCAGTTTTCCTTAACTTTTCGGTTAATTGCTGGCCATGCTGGGAAGGAGTGGAGGGGAGGCAATAAGGGAGTGCCTGGGAGGTGTGGGCAGGGAGGATGGAGAAGTGACCTGAGCAGCACATGGATACCAGCTGCAGGACAGCACTCTGGCTCCCAGGGAGCAAAGAGTTAGCATGTCATCAGGTGTTATATCTTTGGCCTTTGGAAAAGCCAGGGGTTTTTAAAATGTATTTGTGGCAACAGTAATAAGCTTCTCTGGACCAACAGGCTTGAATTAATCAGCAAAGGTAACTTTTACATTGAGGCTTTTATTTATTTATTTATTGTGTGTTAGTATTTTTCATATGTGTTTGGATAGCTTTTTTTTTTTTTAATACCCCTAAATGTTAATACTGTGGAAAACAAAGCAGCTCATAGGGGACACCAAGAATGACTTACCCATTCCATTAATGCAAAACTTCTTCCCCATTTTTAATAGTACAGGAAGATGTTTACCTAGAGATTAAGTGCTTGGTTTGTTTTCTGAATTAAAAAAATGGAAAAATAAAGAAGTGGTATAAATAACATTATACCAGAGATCTTGGGCTTCTTATGTGCTTGCAGCATTGTACACCAGACTATAGTCCCCAGTATTTTTTTTTTGAAGTATTGTATTTTTACAAAATATTCTCTATTGACAAAAAAAAAGTGATACAAAGTTTAGCTTTGCTTAAAAGTAACACTCTGGAATTTTGATTTTCTGATAGTTGATTTTCTGATAGTTTTAAGGAAAATATTCTTCCATAAGGGAGAAAAATCAACATAACATTTGCTTGTCCTTCTGCTGTGCAAATGAGCCACTAAATCATCTGACACCTCTTTGTTTGACAAATAAGCAAATATGCATGAACTAGCAGGTAGAACTAAGGATTAGAAGGAGATTAAAACAGTTTTAAAGGACCACTTCCAAAGGTTTCTGGAGTTGTAATACTAATGGCCGGTTGAGCAGAGAGAAGAGTTTGCTTCCAACAGGATGTCAAAAATACCTGAGAGTTTCTTTATGAAACAGCTTTGAGTGCTCATGGGTATGGAAGTGTCAAGGCAATGTAATTAGAAAACGGTCTGGTGAAACCTGATAGCTGTAGCATTATGCTGGCAGCTGCAGGTGATGGTAGAGTGTGCCCTGAGTGGACCTGCTTTATAAATAACCAAGAAGAAAAGTGGAGATTTCCAGTGCGCAGCTAGTTGTGCGAAGGAAACAATAATAACCAAGCTATTTCATACAGAGAAAAGGAAGAGTTACCAGATGATAGCAAGCAATTGCAGTGATTAATGATAAGATGGAACTGGAGAAAGACTATGTGTTGTGGTTTAGCCTCAGACAGTACTGAAGAACCATGTGGCCGTCCTCTCAAACTCCCCTCCACGGCCGTGGGGGGACAGTCGGAAGAAAAGGCAAAACTTGTTGGTTGAGATAAAGGCAGTTTAACAGAACAGCGAAGGGAACAGGAAAACAACAACAATAACACTGATAGAGGAAAACACAAACATGATTACAGTGCCACCGCTCACCAACCGGACCCGGGACACCCCAGCCCACTCCAAATGGCAAGTTCCTGCCCCCTCCTTTGGCCAGCTCTTGGCTATAGACTGGGCATGGCTCACATGGGATGGAATACCTGTGTCCCTGCCAGAGCCTGGGGAGAATTAACACTATCCCTGCCGGAGCCAGGACACCATGACAAAGGTTTGCCTATCACTGTCAGCATATTTGAGGTGGCAGTATCTGCTTTGTTCATTCAGGTTCTTGCATTGAGAAACTGGATAGACTTGGAGAATTTTTGCTCACTCAGACTCCTCTCAGAGGTGCATGATGGGAGCCAAGATCAAGATAAGAGATGGGAAATTCTGATCAGGTATGAAGAAAAATAAAAATTCTGAAGGTGGTCAAACACTGAAAGAGCTTGCCAGAGAGACTGTGGGATCTCCGTCCTCGGAGATGCTCAAAACTTGACCAAGCAGCCTTAATCTACTTGGCTGTGCTTTAGGCAAGGCGTAGGATTAAATGTCCCTTCCATCCTCAGTCAATGTTAAGATTCCTTGTTCAATCTGTAGGAGTGTGGCTTTTAATTTTATCTTCTGATAAACCTAATGACGTTCCTCGGGGAGGGAGGCACATTACTGTCATGTCCTGCTCATGGCCTTTTGGGACCACTGGGTACTCCTGGCTCACCTTGTCCCAGATGATGGATGGCTGTCAGGAGTGGTGTCGCCACTGACTTTCTCTGGGGATCTCCCAATCTGTCAGAAGTGTGAAATACAGTGCTTGTTTCAGCTCTGAGTAATAAATAAATAAAATGCAACTATTGAATCTACTTACGATTTCTTTTTAGGGATTCCCAAGCTAATCATGCAATTCATAGACAGTCACCCAATTTGTAATTAAGAAAGATGATGGACTCGGAACTTGTCCAAAACTAATTCATACTTAGCTCTCCCTCTCCACAAATCATGTGCGTTATCAGCAGTATTTT
This sequence comes from Alca torda, assembly GCA_008658365.1. Lineage (NCBI taxonomy): Eukaryota > Metazoa > Chordata > Aves > Charadriiformes > Alcidae > Alca > Alca torda. Next base: position 23,482,119 of record CM018084.1, read on the forward strand.
ATTGATTACACTCTTTCATATTAAAAATTGCTGAAGTATATAATCTTATTTTTGGAAAGGCTTTTAAAAGATACTCAGGAGCACTACCGGTAGAAGAATTGATTTGCTGTCATTAGAACAGCATTATGCAGAGGCAAGAAAAACTCAAGCCACACATTTTCTAAAGGCATTGTATGCCACACTCGTGCATTACTGGAGATGCAGATTGTTACAAAGAGGGAAAATTAAAGAACAAGCCATAAGGTTTATCCTCTTCAGCCCACCGGACTCTTGCACAGTGGTATGGACAGTGTATACTTCCATAGTTTGAGTACTTCCAGGAAAATGGTCAGGTATTTTGCATGTTTTTAATACAGTGAGTATGGTGTGCTTATGGGTTGATCTTGTTTGGGTTTTATATATTTATATACTTAGGTTATATTATTTTTATATATTACATTAGAATATATATTCTGTATATTCAGACCTATTGTTTAACATAATGGTGTGGCATCATACTAATTTCTTCTAGTTCGTGATTTATGTAGAGCAAATATGATTCTGAGGGAAGGCAGTGCCAAAGCTCTTTATGACTGGCTGAATCTCTCTTTTCTGCAAGAGGGAGCTATTTGACACAAACAGACAGTTTCCAATTAACTGAACGGGACTGAGCAGAAGACCAACCATGGAGAGAAGTCCCCAAAGGGCAAATCCGTGCATGTGAAGGCCGTGTGTGTTCTCCTCCATCCCCATCACAGGTAGCAGAAATTTTGAGCTTGCTTCGAAGTGCTCTGGTTGCTGCAGGCCAGGTAGTGGCTAGTGCTGACCATGTTGTAGTCAAGTGATGAATGTTGTATTTATTTTCCAATCAGTTAGTAACCGGAGCCATATAGAATTGCTTTATAAGAAAAATCTGTCATAAGTTTGATGCGTAATAAATGTGAAAGCTACAATATGGAATAAATTATCAAATGTCTGAAGTTCAGTGTCTCTTTGAAGACTACGGGGGGGTAGAGGGAATTACACTTGTATTTTACACCTGCCAAATTGAATTACAGCAACAAATCTGTATAATTACAATTCAGAGATCATGATTTATTCTCAGAGTTAGGTAATTAGAAGCAGGACTACACTTGAAGGTTCAAATTGGATTCTTAGAAAGAGTCCCTTACGTGAATATGACCCATTCATCTCTTCTATTTTAAGAATTTTGAATCATAATGCAAAGTGACTCATCCATTATTTCCTCATCTCTTCATCAGCAAGGTGCACAAGAAATTGTTCCTTAGATTGTTTCCCTGCAAATGGGAAATCTTTACAGCTTCTTCTCTTTTCAACAGGCATTCATAAATCCAATTAGCATTAATGAGTCTCACGTGTGCACTGAGAGAAAAAAAATGGACCTTTTGTCTCTTAAAGTGTTTAACTGCAGAAAAAATGAAGAAAAAGCTTTTGGTGAATTACAGGTTACAAAGTCAGTGGCTTCTATCCCATTTTTGCGTAGCTTATATTCCCCTAGTTCTCTCACCCCTGTCAAGGGTCCTTGTAAGAACTATAAATGCAGGATGAGCAGTGCTGTTGAAGTGGAGAGCACTGTTATTACCTCCAGTTCTAAGATTAATTATTAATAGGCCACGTTTTCAACCAAATGGCAGGATTACAGTAGGGTTAATACGACTGTACTTCTGTCTCATGACATAACTCTATGAGAACAGAGGGAAGAGAAGTAAAGGATCTTAATGTCTCAGTAACCTATAAAGAAGAAATACTTAGTGCCCCTCTTCTTCAGAGGTTCTGTCGTCCCTCTAAAGAATAGGACTGATGTTGCAAGAAGTTAGTGATGTTTTGTATTACTCAGTAATATTTCTTGTTTACTTGTTGGGGCCTCTTAGGGCAGCTATGACTTTCCTGATGACACAGGAGAAGTCTTGATCGAGCTCAAGGCTGTTAGCAAGTGAATGGGGTCTTAGTAAATTAAATACTGACCTCTAGAAAAGCATGTGCTCCTCTTGCTGGCAGAACAGTCTCAACACAGGGAATTTTGCTTAATTTAATTCATTGCCAATTAACACTAACTTTTGATTACTGATTTGGGTATTGGGGTTGTGAAAGATGACTTAAACTGAGGAAACACTTCCTTAAATTTGGCAGTGGTGAAGCTTTGGGAGGAGGGGGGAGCGGGCAGCTCACAGCAGTGTCAGGACCGACCCCAATGGGCATGGGATCCACCACAAGTCCCCTTGCAGCCCCCCAAACCTGCCGTGTGCCCCCAGTACACCTCCTCAGTCACAGCTGACATACAAAAAGGCTCCAAGGAACTCATTGCAGTATAAATACAATGAAACCATAGGGTCTATCAGAATCATATCACTTCAGAGGTTTAGAAATAGCGTGTTTATTAGCTGTAATCACTCCAAAATTTCATTTAAATGAATAGCTGCAAGTACTCAATATAGTTATATTTCCATACAAATCTTTTGTGCAGTTTGGGTCAGAATAGAAGGCATCATCATTCACATCAAAAAAGGAACAGTAAAAGGCTGTTGACAGGTTGACCCCTGTGTCCACAGCCATCTAGTAGGATCCTGACTAGACTCTTATGGAGGTATAGATTATGACTTACTTCATGTAAGATGACTAATGTGCACATCTGTATAGGATGCTGTATGCTTTAAAATAACTATTGTTGCACTTCTCTGTCAGGAAGCATTTCCTGATACTGTTATTATTTTGCAACCGTGTTTTCTCTGTGTTATTCAAAGTTAAGCCCATTTTGTCTGACTGATTACTGGCCCTCTTTGATGGTTGCATCCTTTAGATATTTCTAAGCTGTAACACTCCTCATTACTTGCATCTTTTCCAAGCCTGGCACGCTTAGCTGTTTTCCTCTTTCTTCGTACATCAGTTCCTCTAGTCTTGATTATGCTGTGGCTTTTTTTTTTTTTTTTTGAACTCTCTCCAGCATTTTGACATAAATCTATCAAAGTTCCCAGTAGTCCATATAAATGGTATAATTTGAAGAATTCCATGGATGTTGCTAGTGGTTCCTTAATGTATAGACACTTGGGGAGTGGATCAGCAGTCTGTTTTTATAGTGGTGTGTGCTTATTCTATACATAGTCTCATTAACATCATTGGGACCGCTCACTTCATCCTATTCTTATCACTTCCCCAATTCCCTCCTCCACTCCTCAAAGTCCTTGCTGCAAATGTAGCGTTTGGCTATGGTTACAGGAGAGTTTTTAGTTTCCCAGCGTTTTTAGTTGTGCTATAACTTCTCCATTGCCTTCATGTATCAGACATAATTTTCAACTTCTCAGGAAGGTGCTTTGATAAATCCTGAATTAAAACACTTGTAAGATAGACTTGTTTGTATTTTGTAAGAATAATGTGATCCTTGCCATGAGCTGACAGTTACTTCCTTCTGCACTATTAATTGCTCAAATTTGTATATGTGTGCATATATATTTGTTCTTTCCCTGGTGAAAGAACAGAAATAAATATGAAGTATTTCTACACAGTTTTATTTCTGACCTCTTTGTCTTTTAATCTTTGTCTTATTTTTCCCCCATGTGTTTCCCCCCTGCCCCATCTGTGGAAAATCTACCTAGCTTGGATAGCACTGATTCATTTTGGTGTTGTCCTGCTCTGTGCAAACCTCACCTCAATGGGTACGTCCATTTTCTATTGTGGCTCTTTGACCTCCCAGTCTACTTTACCTGACTCTCCTTACATGTTTTTTCCAGTTAGTGGGATAATCTGACTCTGCTGAGGCTTTTTTTTGAAACAGCATTGTCAAATTTGTTCCCTTTACTTCAAATATTTGGAAATACCTGTGTTATGTTGAACTTAGATCTTACTGTTGATTCTTATACAGTTGTACAATTTAATTTTCTCAGTTTTACCATGCTGATTAGATTGGCATTCTCATCACTTACCATCTGCCATGACTTCAGGTTCTTCCATCATTTTTTCATAAATGGAGTTTTTAAAGTGACAGACATAAATTGAATGAAGTTGAGCTTCACAGAAGACACGTGCTAGTCACCAATACCCTTGAGTTAATTTTTACTTGTAATAAAACATGAGAGCCATCAACATGTGCATTTATTTAATCTGACGAAGCATACTGCTTTTGCAAAATTTATGTGATGCTGTATACAGCCAGACTGCAGAAATACCAGTTATTGTCAACATTTTCATAGGAGAATTAGCTCTTACATCTATCTGTTCTCTTTCACCCTTGATCACTGCAGAGGAGTATAGGACCTAACTTGCTGAGATTTCATGTTATTTTGCTCTGGGTCTACCATGATGTTTTCTTCTGTCCCCTCCTTTTCTGTGCTGGGGGGCGGGGTGCCTGGAGCAGGTCGCCAACCTGCCAGCTGGGACAGCACGGCTGCCTTGGTCTCACTCCGGTTAGAGTACTGAGCTTGGCAATGACAGGAAGAAAAGAAAACATCATAAAACTTCCAAATACAATGCTGACAAGTTAATATGCATGCTTGAACACTTAAAAAAATGAAATAAAATCGCGGGATGCCAGGATTGTCTGGTGAGCAATCGTTTTCGTGACAAAGCTCTGGATTTGAGAAATACTTGAAGAAAGTATACAGATTTAAGTGATTGCTTTCCCCGACATCACCCAACACTTATTTTTTTAAAAAAGCATACAGTAAACTTCAGTATTTTTTGTTTCTTGCTGCATTTGCCTGTTTCCCTGTTCCATTTCTTTTATATCCATCATTTGGAGGGATGGGGGCTGCCTGTGACTACGTTACTTGTAGTTGAAAAGATTTGCTAAATGCAGTTCTCCATTACAGTCTCTGTACTTTTTTAATATCAGTCTGTCCCATGCTCCTGCTTTTCTTTTTTTCCTCCCATGCTTTTTTTTGGGTATATTTTTCCTTTCTGCCTATACCTCCCTAATGCTGCTTTCTTTCTTTTTTGTATTTTTTGAGTTTTGTTCCATTTCATATCCCAAATGTCTACAAGTTATTTCTCAAAACCAGATGCCATTTTAGAACTGGATTAACTGCCTTTGGTCAATCAGAAAATGAGAGTTCAAGCTCTGGTTGAATTCTAGTTTGGTTTGACTTTTTTTCGTTAGAAGCAAAGAAGCATTTTTGATTATGTTGTAAGAATAAGGTCTCTAATACAGTCTTAATTGCTTTGTTTGTTAATTTGGTAGATCTGATTTAATGGTATCGTTGGAGCTGGCATTTAGCTGATTGGAAAAATACCACAATTTTTGTATTCAGATATTGCAAATGAGAGAATGGTAAAACTGGTTTATGCTACTCTATTTTGCTGCTTGTAATACTCCACAATTGTTCTTGTGAGCAGTTACAAGTGAGAAAAATCTTCATAAAGCCCAACTAGACAGAACTCAGAAGTTTGTGGTTCTAAATGAATGCATGGTTATTACTATTATTTCTTTGCAAAAACCCAGCTGGGACACCAGTATGACTGTGTGTGCTCACACATAAGTATACACACATAAAATGTATTTTGGGGGTCACCATTTCTTTCATAATATGAACAGTGTGGTGAAGGCTGTATTTAGGTAATCTTGACTAAGCAGGGTGTGATCACAAGAAAATGAAGAGATCTCTTGTAAAATTTTCTTGGATTTTTCTCGGACAAGGAGATAGTGGCAAAACCGTTACTTTAAACTGTCCGTTGTGATGGTGAACACTTAATCTGATGTGAATTCACCTTCAGGTCTGTAAGATAAATACCTGAGCTGTTGTTCGTGACAAAAAGATGTAAAAAGTAATGAAAAAGTGATTTTTTTTTAAGAAATGAAGGGTGGGTGAGGAAGCGCAGGAGGGCTTGGCTGGTAACAAAGCATATGGATTGCCTCAGTATAGTGTTGCTACAAATGCTGAGGTGGGTTCAGCTGCTGGTAGCTGGAAGAGGGCAGCGTTCGTACTGGCAGAAAGATGGCCTTTCCAGGGAAGTCTGTGACTCTCTGGCCATTTCTTGAGCAGATCTCAAAGACCTGCAGCAGCATGTAGTTTTGCTCAGGTATGTAATGAGCTACGTTGGGAATTGCTCCTTCTGTTGTACTTGTGAGCTACATAACGTCAGAAAGTCAAGAAGATATTAAAAAAGCTTATACTAAAAATATAATATTGCTTAAACTTTGTGTTTTCTGAAAGGCATAGAGGAATGTTTAAAAAAAGATTGTGAAATTTTTGACTCCTCCTGTCAAACCTCATTGAAACTTTCTTGACCAGTTTCCCTTGTCCTTCCACCAGCTCGTCTCCCACAAGAACAGTCTCTCCAGATGACAGTAATAATGAAATATTCTAATAAACATATGCATGGTAATTCAGTGCTACCTGTGCATACACACGCATGTGCTTGCTGGTCTGTGTGTGCGCATGAAAGAAGGTCAGCTGTAAGGAGTTAGGCACCTGTACGTGCCATTCATCAAGCTGATGTTCGGAGTATATAGAAAAGCTAAACGGCTGGAAAGCAGCTATCTTGCTCAAAAAAAGCCACTTAACAAGACATTCAGCAAGGAGGTAACATCTTTAAAAATATTTAGTGCCACTCAAAGCCTGAAAAAACAACTTTTTGAAATATTTAAAGACTAGCATCTTTTAGGGGAAAGCTGAGCAGTTCTTCTGCAATGAAGTTACTAGCTTTTAATGTTATAATTGCTCAACTGATAAGAAAAACTTCTCTCGATTATTTTATACTCAGATCCACTTACTACCTGGAACTACAGCCTGTACTGAAATATGTCAATTGTTTAAAGGTGTCAGATATCAGAAGAGAACTAGCTTCATTGCACCATAAATAAGCATGTTAGAATTCTATTTTAATATGTTCCAATCGCTAGTCAGGCAGGGATTGTGAGCCTTCCTAGCACTTTAACATAGCACTCCTGATGCTCTTCACGTGAACAAAAAGGATTTGAGATTCCTGCTTGTGTAGTGTATGTTTTGCTTGCTTAAACCCTATTTTAAATGTTAGTTTTCATTTTTATATTTAATTTCCTAATGTGTGTTACAGATTTTCTGTTTCCTCTAATGTTGCCTGTATTTCAGACGTAAATGAAATTAATCCCATGGTAAACTCATACACATGCTCACTCCTCTAACTGTCAAACTGTTGGTTTTAGTCTCTGAAACATTCATTTTTCATCAGACTTCCTTCATCTTATGTGTTGAGACCAGGACATATACCACTGGTTCCCATCTCATTCTTCCTGAAGGAAAGTGTCCATCTCACTCATTTTCAGTGTTTGTATCAACATCTTACAAGTTGTCAGTAAGTGACAGCTTTTCAAATAGGGTCATGTCTTGCTGTTGCACTAATAAAATACACAGTAAACGAGATATCTTGTATGTTCTGCTTTTACTGGATGCTCTTAACTGAATTGCATATTTATTCTGATGTTAGTGGTTTTGCTATATATGTGCCTTTGGATACTTCATGTATATCTGAACTGTTGTATAGCTTGAATATAGCTGATGTTTTTACCTGTTTCCACATGGCCTTCCCTGGTCCTGTCAATGAGCGGGAATCACAAGAGACCTACTTATGCCTCCTATAGCCATAATTGGAAAATGTTTAAGTCAGTCATGGGGCTGTAGGAATCGTCGCATTACCTTTGCTTAGAAATGTTACCCTGTGTTATCTGAGCAGGCTTTTAGCCCAAGAAAAAGTAAATCGATTCAGCTTAGCTTTCTTTCCTCCTAGTCTAAGCTAATTTGTATTGCCGGACATTGCTTACAGTTAAGGGCAGGAATGAGGACAGCTGACGTGTGCAGCCTTTTGAGAAGTTGGGGTTGCCCGTTTGAGCTGCAAGAGCTGCAATGAGGTGGCTCAAGTTCTTTCAAATTTATTTTGTCTGTGCTTGCATTATAATTCATTTCAGAGAGAGACTGTAGTTTAGAAATGAATTGCCTTTCACTCTTTACCACTCATTGGTGTGATTTGCATGTCGGTACTGAGACAGATGAACTAGATTGCTTTTGGAGAAAATGAAACTTCCGTTCGTGACTCTACCAAAATATGTGTTAAGCCAACAGTAGGGGTCCAAACTGGTGACTGGCCTTCAGATAGCTTCAAAACACATGTGTTGGGTCTAGGGAACTGGAACAAATCTAGTTTGAAGTAAGTCCCTGACCTGTTTGTGGTACATGTTTATTTACACTAACTGCATCAATCTACAGATCCATCCTCTTTATAATTGTCCTGGTTTAAGGTAAAACAGAACCAATTTTCTGATTTGTAATTTTACTTTTTTAGCTGGGCCTCTTCTACCTGACTAAAGTCTGAAATTAACAGCATATTGTTCAGAAACTGTTTGCTCTCAGGGTGATAAGACTTGATTATACCAAGGAATGGTATACACAGAGGCTCTTGCTTATACTTATTGCTATAACAACCAAGGTCAGCTAACTTCGCTGTTTGTCCCGTTAGAGGGTTGGAAGCGGAGAAGCGCAGAGGGGTCCCACCTGCAGGGAGGAGCGGACGGGACAGGTGACCTAAAACTGACCAACAGGGTATTCCATCCCATATGCATCACACTCAGTATAAAAGCTGAGGGATCAAAGGGGCAAGGGGGCTCGGGCTCGTCTTCCTTCAATGGCCGACGTCTGAGGAGGACCCTGTCTGTTCGTCTGCCTTTGATCCCGATCTGAGCATTCCTGACTCTCGTTCTGGAATTCAGCTCCTGCCCATCGCTGACTCCAGTCTGGGACTTTCCCTGTGTCTGCTGGTGACAGGATCATCATCCTGGGAGCTGGATACGGTTTTGTATATAATGTATACTTTTTTTTTCTTTTTCTTTTCTCTATTATTATTTACTATTTTCTTATTTATTATTATTTTCATTAAAGTAGTTCAGTGCTTTTTCTAAACTCGTAAATCTCCTTATCTCTTCCTCTCCTCTCTGAGGAGAGGGGGGGAAGAGCCATCTGTCGTTCTGATTGGCCTGTGTGCTGTGACTCTGTGGTCTGAGCACAGAGCTATTTCCAGAATCAGCTTTTTACTCTCTAATATGAAAATGCAATTAAATATTATGCTTGTAACAGTTGTACTGTTTTATTTGCAGTGTAACAGGTGATAAAGCAAGACAAAAATAAAATATTTCAGATTTTTATATTATGTGCTTGCATGCAAGTGTTCCCTCATGCACAGGTGCACACAAAATTCATTCCCTGTGTGGTTGGCTATGTCTGTTTGAGCAAATAGGGAGGCACGAGAGAAGCAGGTCTGTAGAGCAAGAGCATCAGAACCCCTGTGTGTGCAATGGATGGACTTGAGGGCTTTTCCTTCCTGCTAGCTCTGATCCGCTCCAGTGGACTGAAAGGCCATTAGCAGGTGAAGTCTGTTAGGCAAGTCCTGGAGTACATCCTCCCGTTTCACTTGTGTGCTCCAAGACTTCTCCATGGTGTGCATCAAAACACAGTAAATGAGAGCAGTTCGGGTGTCCAGAGGCACACACTTTGGGGACTAAAGTACTAATGCAAGTGCATCTGCTCGTGTAGATGTATTTCTTCCAAACAAATGGTAGTAGGAGCAGATTTGTTTTTTCAGGTGAGAGATTAAAGTATGGGAGAGGTTCACGGTATGTTTATGAAAGCCTATAACTTTTCTTTAAGTTAATTAGTATTTGCTGTTGGGTTTTCTTTTTCTCCAGCAGAATATTCACATGTCCTTTGAAATTAATTGGCCCACTTGTTATTAAAATCAGTGGGAGGTATCATTTAAGTAAATGTCTAAGCAAGAGAAGTGCAATCTCTTCCTGAGTGTCTGAAGGCAGAATCAGTGCCATGTCCATCTGTCTCTCCCCCGCCCCAAAGTTGTGCCTTTCTGGCTTCATTAGGAGTAATAGCATCAGTAGGAGGAACTATAGTTTCCCTATCTCTTCCCCCCCCCCCCATTCTCCTCCTTTTCTCTCAATGATTGCATCTTTAAGTAGTTTATCCTTGCTATTTCACTTTATTGAGCTAAGTTCACAAAACAAAACTTGTGATTCTCACAATGCGTAAGTTTAATTCCTAATCTCTTTCAATTTAGGTTTGTATGTTGACAGAACTTGTTGTAGAACAACAAAATAATTAAGTCAAATCAGGTGCTGGGCTTCACAGACAAAAGAGCAACTTGGCACCAACGCAGCAGAGCTGCCCTCCTGCCTTTCTTTAGCAGTTGTTCCAGTATCAGTGTGTCAAAGTAAGCTCTTCTGTTCAGACTTCTCTGATTGCCTTGCTTAGAGCTAGACATCTGAAAGACCGTGGGGAAAAAACGATTTAACTTAAAGATTTAAAGGGGAAAAAAAAAAGTGAGGACAATTCTGCTCTGTCTCCTGGGACAGGGACTCTGGTGGGCAGCTTGGGATATCTGAAAAGATTGTTTGCTCTTGCTCTGTCTTGTGTTGGCTATATATCACTCCTCCGCAACAGGATGTGTTCTTGTCTGCAGAGCTCCTTACGTGGCCAAAGGAGTGACTGTTACCTCTCTCATGTACGCTGTTGTTTCTGAGAGTCTCCTTCTCACTTTGGTAACGTGAACGACAAAGGTTTCTAGTCAAAGTTAGTGCCTGTTGAGTTTTATGTTGGATCTCCGTTCTCATAGTGTTGACTGTTTGTATGAGACTTTTTTCCCTGGTTATGTAAAATATGTGCAAATGTTTGCAATAGATGATTAAATGTGTACTACATGAACTTGTGGGACATTAGTGCTCGGTATTGCTGCAGCAAAATGCTGAGATGTGTATAAAAGGCTACAATAATTGTTAGAATATTCATGTTTTCATGCATTAAGAGATTTATATTTCTGAAATTAAGGAAGACTAATGTCTCTGTAGACTCCTGACTTTTTCAAAGAAAAACACTAAGTAGCCGAGTATGTTTTGGGTATAGAAATATTTTGCACAGAGTTTAAATGATACCATTTTCCTATGGAAAAGGATACAGGCAGGTCACTTGTATTTTCACTTTTATATATTTTAAATTAAAAGGTAGCTAGGTTGGTAGTGATGGATTTTCCTTTTGTTACTGATGTATAACCTGAGCTGACAGCTTAACAACTTAACAACTGGACATAATAGTCCTAAATGGGGTGACTGCTACCTGCCTGCGCTGGGCCCTTCTGTTTAGCTGGCATTTTGACCACCTAGAAGTTGGGTTTACTCAATAGAAATTGAGTAAAATATATGGACATGTAGTGATCTTTTTAAAATCCCTACCAACTACCTTCCTTATTTTACCTCCAACATTTACTGTTGTTTGTTGGCTCAATGATATTATCTGTATAGTTAAATGTAGGGGAAAAAAATAATGGACTTTTCTCAGTTGTAAAGAAGTGTATCAAGCTAATTTTCAAATAGATGTGTAAGGTAAAAGAATAATAGGCAAATTTTGAGCTGAACTTAAAGATTAATAGTGGTGTAGCTAGAAACAGTAATTTCCAAACAAATTATATAGATAGAGGGAGGTGAAAATACTGAGTTTTGAGAATGTTACATGGGCTGTATTTGCAGATCTTGCTCATTCTTTGAAAAACAAAACAAAACAATACAATTCTTAATTCCTTTTGGCTTCAGTAAATATTGTGTGGGGTGTAAATGCACATTTTCACTGCAAAGCCACATGTAATGCTCTATATTTCAAAACATTCTGGTGGAACTGTGACTGCTTATCCCATCTTTTCCCATTTGGTGTAAGTGTTCTGAAAACTGAGTATTCTTTTGTTTTTTCCCCCTTTTCTGTTCCTAGTTTCATATTTTGATGGAAAAAGACCCGTGACTGGACTTGCTTTTGCCAGGTACATCTGAGCAAGATTAGTTGGCTCGTACTTAAAGAGACCATAAGGACAAGAGCGGTTCAGCACAGCTGGGTACAGGAGTGGGAAGCCAAAGCCTGGAAGTAGCCATTAGCCGTGTCCTGGCAGGCACGAGTGAGAGTCAGATGACTCCCAGGCAAGGTGGAAGACTGCTGCAGCATCTTTGTTGCATGACATTGGAAAAACCTTGAGCTGATCTAATTTTCTTTGTCAAAAAGTGGTTTATTAAAAGTAGGGTAGTTTTTACATTTTCCTATTGCAGTTTCTTGTGATTCAGCTAGAAAAGTCCAGTAATTGAAATGAAGTAACTTTAATCTGTATGATGAATACTTCTGTATGGTATTCAGTTTGAAAAGGGGAGAAGGGAGTGGTAGAGTAGATAATTAGAGGAAAACTAAGTTTGTTGCTTTGTATTTTATGATCATACTTTCAGAAAAAAATATAATAAATATTCTTACCTGCTGCCCTCTTCTCTCATGTTCTCCTCTCTTTTATTTCAAAGATGGAATTACCTCATGAAAGGAGTTTTTTTTTTCTTTTTCCATACTTTGAGATAATTCTGCATATTCATGTTTCTTCTACCAGTTGACTAGACTCTAATCTTTTTATTATAGGTTTTGATTAGGGCATAGAGGTATATGAAAGGCAAAGGATTTTTTTAATTTTAATTTTTTTTTTGCATCTCCCCCACTTAAAAATTTCCAGTATCTTTTCCAATACCAGGAATTTATTTGAGAGAATGGGAATTCCCAGTACCTGATCATCAACTCTGGGTATGTACTCTGCAACCTGATGGCTGGGGTTTGGGTGGAGAGTGCATGGCAAAGGAGGAAGAGATTTCTCTTGCTCTGTGAAGTGCTACTAAATACTTGTGTCTCTTTGGTCTCACGAAAGAGGAACAGAGTACACAAACAGGCAGGTCAATGAAAACCAAGTGTGCAGGAGAAATTTGCCATTTTCCATGATGATTTAAAAGCTACAAAACTTTGCTAAAACTTTGCATCTAAACTGTGGTTTCACTGTTCACTAGAGTTGAAAGGGAAAATGTTCTTGTTTCCTATCAGTTTGTCCCCAAACTCTTGACATATCTCCAGCCCTGGTGCTCACATCTGTAGTACCATGGAAAAAAGGGTCATGGTGATTTTTAGAGGTAGGAGAATAAAAGGGTAGTATAATTATAAATATAAAAATAATTACAAACAAAGAAACAAACAAACTCAAAACTCAAACAACCAAAAACCCCCAAAACCCAACAGGATGGTCCATTACATACCGTTAGGTAGGAAAGTAACGAGAAGCGTTGAGAGCTCACAAGCTCCTTTATTCTCATCTGATTGGGCTGGAGAAGTGCAGAATTTTCCTTTTTCCCTTTGAGTGCTGGGAGGCTTGTCTGGGTGTAAGCCCTGCTCTTCCCTTCTGCTGGGGATTTTCTCTTTTTTCATTAATTCAAAATCTACTTGTGGAATTTAGGGCATGTAGCATTTATATAAATTAGTTTAGAATTACAGCACTTTCCTTTTTTCCCTTCCCCTGGATCCTTCAGTAATTATAAGGAGGATAGATTATTTTATCTAGAGTTTTTCCAGGCACAGTAATTTAGACAAGAAGTTCATCACTTTGCTCCTATTAAAAAATATGTTTCTGCAACTTTTAACGTCACATATTCCCTTGGGAATCAGCCTAGTAAGAGAAATACAGATAAAATCACAATGATTTTGTGGAGATCTACTAAGGATGGAAGAGTTTAATTGTTAAGATAATAGTGAATATTTTATAATACCTTATTGACAATTTATAAAGAAATTAGCTTAGAAGTCTACTTAGCAAGTTTAAATTAAGTATTCCAGGAAACCTGCTGTGAGCATTGTTCCACTCATCCATGACACAGAACTTTAAAACAGATGCTTGTGTTTCACATTCCTGTCTTTTATTACTAAATAATTAACGCATAGATATAGTGCACCTCATACGAAGATTTTTGTGGTCTGTAGTGAATCCCTAATCATTCTGGTTGGGCTACATATGTAGACTTTTTATTTGAGTGTTGACATGTCGATTTGAATGCAATTTCTTTGGAGCACAGTAGGGATGAATACTGGACTGGATGACAGACGTTTGTTCTTTTTCTTTTCCAGTACAGGGGAAATCTGACACGTAACAATTTTCAGTAAGCACGCTATTCCCTGTTACTTACGTAGAGATTTAAAGGAAAATCCAAAAGAATGAAGGAATATGAGAAAAGTGTCAAGCAGGATCATTTTTCTTTGTAATCCAGATACTTAGGTCTGTTAAAGCATACACCACACTGGGGCAGCAGTTAGCAAGCACAGGTTGTCTGAGTTCCAGTCTGATGTCAGGAGTGGTTTGTATTTGGCATTCTTGAGGAGATCGGCGATTGATTTTTGATTGCCTTTGTGTGGTTTCTTTTGAGACAAACTCAGTTGTATGCATCTTCTGATTTGGATAAAGTAGCAGTTGCTGACTGTTTGGGTTGGTGTGTATGAAGGGGAAAAAAGGTTAAAGAAGAAATATGTTACCAACTGACGCTCCTGTCAGCATCCCTGTCTCTAATCTTCTCATACATGTTTTGGAAAGCATTTTGTGAATATGCATGTAGGAAATTAGCCATGTCTTCTTATCTACTGATGACGTGTCTGTGTTTTAAGTTCTTCCTTTTTGGATTTCTTTAGATTTCTGATGTAAAAAAGGTAATGTTGTTGCTATAATCTGTGGTTAGAAGGGGGCTACAGGCTAGATTTGTTTTGACCCCCCAAGGTTCATATTGCTTTCATGAATGCAAAATCCTTCTCTTGGTGGCAGCTGTGGTCGTCTGGGCCATTGAATGTTTAGAGCAAATGTGCTGGGTAATGCACTGCAGGCTCCAGAGTTATCCAGAGGCTGTTTACATTCCTCTTGTTCTTCATCAAGTTCCAAACCTCACTAAGAAAGGGCCAGGGTATTAGCAAGAGTGTTGCACATATTATTTTTTTTATTATTTTTAACATTGTGCTAGCCTCACTGATAATGTGTTTGTTTATTTGAGAGTAACCAATTGTTTTGATCTTTTTAGAACTGATTTTAATGGCGTAAAGGAGATGCTGTTTCCCAAAAAAGAACCAACAGCAGATTACAGTGTAGTAGATGCCGTAATAAAAGAAAGACTTCTATAATATTACTTAAATTATTTAAAATAAATAACTGCATGGCAAAAGTAAAAGGCTTAGCTGAAGTATTTTGCAGCGTGCTTTCTGGCTTAAACAAGGAAACCCAGGCTCTTGGGCGTGCTGCCTGGGATTTACATGTGAATTGAGAGTTCATTATGTTCCTAATGACTGACTCAGGCTTGGGTCCTCCTTACACTTTAAAGTAATTGTTATCCTCTGTAGATCTAATGAGTTGATTTAAATTTTTGTGTGACAAACCTCATTAAGGTGATTTTGTTATAGTCTGTGATAATTCCTTTTGGAAACTTCACTATTACCCCTGATTTCTCAGTTGATAGATTTATTCATGCAGTGGAAGGAAGGAAATCAGAGTGAAAATGAATATGAATCTGAAAATTTTTCGTGTAAAGTTAAGTATGTTTGGAGTGTCTGAAGGAATACCGATATCTTTTGAGTGGTAAAACTCTATTGATTCTATTGATAACCAGAGGGAAAATAACTTACTCCTCTTTTTCACATTTCAGAAAGGCAGCACTACATTTGCTGTCTGGGATCCTCGTTTGGGTACCCACACATTAGACTTAAAATGGTGACTTCTGGTCCAGGTCCATTGTGTTGAGAAGACAGAGAATTTCTTACTTACATATGTAAAGTTTTGATTTTTGTACATGCACGTTGTGTATGTGGCAAGGAGCCAGTAAAAAGCCTGAACTGGAAGAACTGAAGCATTTGGCTATAAAGTTATTGATGATAATGTAGTGCAAACATGCAAGAAATGTGGTAATATAGATAAACTAATTAATCTCTTGATGTCTTGACAAAAGGCCAAATTTATTTATAATAAATTTTGGATTTTTTTCAGGATGGAAGTTCTTTTGAACTGTCAGCTTGTATGTCTATCTGAGAAAATCTATGTATTAGACTGGCATACTACATAGGTTTTGGTCTCAAAATACTGAGAATGTATAGTGCTTTTACCAGACTTTGTGCTGAAGATGGAAAAATAGTTATTCAAAAATATTCAAAAAACATTCACTTCAATAGAGTTAGTATTTTATCTAAAAGTATGTAGCATAATTGGCTACTGGTAGATGATGCAGCTAGTTCTATTAAAATTTTTTAAAACATTTTGTTATCATTTAAATGACTGATTAAAACCTTGTAATAAGTAGGGATGAGTTATCCATTTCGGTTTTGTTTTTTCTTCTGGAAGAAATTATGGAGAGAATTTAAGTGTGTTTTTTCAGTCTAGTGGCTACATGCATTGACCATTGATTATCGCTTACCTGTACGTGGGCTATCTATCTGTGTGGGCCTGTGTGTGCATAATATATATATATATATAGGTGTGTATGTATGTGTATGTCTGTTTTTAAATATGTAATGATTAAATATATACAGGTTTCCTGCTCAACTTTTAACATTCAGATCCATAGTTTAGGCATGTGTACCTGAACTATTTGCACAAATGTATGTGTTTTTATAGGCCTGTGTACACATCAGCTTGCTTTATTTTGTGTCAAGTCCTTAAAAAAAATAAAAAATTATAATATTGCTAGGAGGCAATCTTCCTCACTGCTTTAAAACCAGGACTATCGATAAACTGCAGTTACATTCAAATGGCCAAGGTATTTGTTCTTCCTGCTAAATGTAACTTTTTTTTTTTTTTCCGATGAGAAGATATAGGACAGAAAAATGTTTCTGCCCATATAAAGATTATACAACATTTTAATCTTTAATTTTCTCCTTCCTTAAGTTTTAAGTGGTGGCCTACAGTTTGATGAACTATGAACAGGGTGTAGATATAGTATGTGTACTGCATAATTTTTTTTCTTTTGACTTTTTAATATTGGAGACGGGGCTATGTGTGAAGGGTCTGGGGTTAATGTGTATTTTTAGGATGTGGTGGTTTAAAGGAGGGAGTGGTAGAGATTAGTGAGGAAAGGATGAACGGGTGCATGGATGGTTAATGTTATTTTTAAAACTACTGACTCGTGGAGGGAAAGTCTTATGTTTCTCTGATCTGCCAATTAATTGTTGTTTGGGTGGAGATTTATCAGCATTAGGTGGGAACTGCCAAATAATGAACACATCCTCATTGAAATTAGTTTACAGGCAGTTATTATTGGGCATGGCTCTGGCTGAAGCCTTCTACCCAGCTCCAGATGCACGCCCTTGCTGAGTGCTCTGGAACTGGAGGATCCTGTAGAAACTTTAGATGTGCAGAGAGCTATTTCAAAGTCCAGCTGTTTCTAAGACCAAAGCAAAGGCTACTATTTAAATCAGTAAAATAATGTTCTTACTAGCTGTCCTGTTCGTTGCATTGCTCTTAAGGTAAGTGTCTTAGAAATAAATCCAAAGCTCCAGCAAGTTTCTCTGTAAAGTTCCTTTATTTTTCTGAGGCTTTTGTCAGAGGCTCTTCACTGTCTAATGTAATGTCTCTTCTATTTCTACATCTGTTTCTAATTTTTTATTTATTTACTTATTTTAACAAGGTTAGCAGTTCTGTGGCTGGGGCTCTTCAGGTGTTTTCATAGCTCTCTTCCTGCAGCATAACTCAGCAGATACTAGTAGCTTCTGATACAGTCACTTGTGGGTTTTTGTTTCCCCTCTCCACTAGATGATGAGGCTTGTGTATGTTAGGTTTAACTATTTTGCCAAACCTTCCAGGATTCTGTGCATAGTGAAGTGATTGCTAATTTGAGAAAAGATGTCAGTCTGCTGTATTTTGATATGAAGCTTCTTAAGGAAAAAATAGTCTCGTAACCATGGTCACAATATTTGTCCCAACATTTTTCCTCCTAATTTTAGGAGTCAATATCTTTCATATGCTTTTTGTCTTTCTCATGCTCTCGCGTTCCTTCTCACAAACCATTTCTGTGGCCTTCCTGATGTTAACATATGGTGCTCTGGGTCTCTTGAGCTGGTAGAAGCTCAACAGAAAATTTTGTGGTAGACTTATTTGTATTTGAGAAATGTTGGCTTGTTAGACCTGCATGAACTGGTATTTTACTTCGAGTACTTCCATTGCAATTAGTGGGACATCTAGAAAAAGAAGTGGCCAAGATTACCAGAATAGTAGGCAACATCTTCCCAAGATTTTTAGGGTTTTTCCCTGATTGGTCTATTGTAGCATTTTATTATGTCTTCTGACCAAAATCTCCCCTTTCCTTGAGGGAGAGAGGCAAGGTACCAGAAAACTTGATCTGCTCTTGAAGGTGCCTATTTGCTTAGGGGGGAAGTCTTTAAAACATGTAGCTTTGCTGTCACTGCTCAGTTCGGCTTCATGGGTTTAGTACTGTTATTGCTAATAAAAAGGAGAAGAAAAATGTCCTCAGTTTTTTCTTTTGAAAACAAGTTTGAGAATTTTTTTTATATTTTCTGGAATTTCCTGTGTACCACTGGCAATACACAATCAAAAATGTGTTTTTGTTATGCTGTTTATAGTGGATATTTAAATAAAGATTGGAGCGTTCAACTCTGAAATTTTATAGCCAGTATTTGGAAGCATGACTGTGGTTTTGAGTGATTACCTTTAAGATTTCTTTTTTTTTGAGAGAGGAAAGGTAAATGTTACCTTTTTGAGGGAATTGAGCAGGTCTTCAAGGGCTGACTGTCATTAATGCCCATGTTTTGATGTTTGATGAGTATCTGGGGTGCTTTGTAGATGAGTGAGAATGGTGTGTTCCCATTTCTGCTTTGGTTCTGCTTTTTTTCTTAATGCTATTTTTTCCTATTCAGCTAGCAGTGAAATGGAAAGTGTAGTTACTGTACCCGTACCAAGGGTATCTTAAATACTGCCCATACAGTCTGGCGGAAGTGGGAAGAAGGAGAATAGACACTTTAAAACCTCCCAGGGCAGCTTTCCCACTTGGATTTTGCATTATCAGTTGAAAACTCATAGGTTGACCTCGGAGCAATTAAAAACCACTCAGCAAAATGTGTATCCACAATTTTGAGGCATCTTCCAGTATGCCCTGTGGAAGAGCAAGTGGTTCAACATCATTGCTCTCCAGGAGAAGGTTTCTGCCCACGCAGTCCTGGTCTGAGTCTCTGCTAATTACTGGCAGCCCTTGCACCCTATCAAAGCCGGTAGGCTCGTTTAGAAGGTTGAGGATGCTTCTTACAGCAGTAAGTTGATGTGAGCATATCTTTAATGTGGAAGTTACCTTATTCAGTACCATTGTGTTTCATTAAAAGACTTTGGATAATCTGAAATGCAGAAATATGCTCCATTAGGTGAATGGTGAGCTTGTGACTTTCATGTCGCTTGGTTCTGGAGTCTTACTTATTCCAGCCACGTTAATAGGCTTTCAGGGCTGTACGCATCTGAATTTGAACTGCATTTGAAAATTTTCATGTTAATAAATTGGACTTGTGAATAAATGAGGACAAATTTTATGACTTGGGAAGCATTTACTTATTTCAAAGTTAGATTTGGTAGTGTTATTACTATGAGTTTTACTCAAGGCAAAATTATTAGTGTTCTATACAGTATATTACAATACAGTACAATTCCAAAATGTTGAGATTCGTAAATGTAAGTATATTATATGGGTGGTCTGTTGTTCATTTTTATTTATTTATTTTTATGAAAGTGTTTTCTGGACATTGCTGTTTTACTGTCTGTCTTCAAAACACAAACTTCAGGGAGTTTGTATATGTACCTAGTTTTAAGTTAAACGTTATGGTATATTTACTTATGTAAATATCTATCTGGTAACTAAAAAAGACATTAACAATTATAAGAGTGATAGACAGCACCCCAGGGTTGTCTTGTGTTATGTATGGTTCTTGAGGTCATGTTATAGAGGCACCTCTTTGGTCTTTGTTGCTGAAGAAGCTGCCTTGTTTTGGTGTTCTATGAGTCAGCAAATAGGTGCTACACATGGATCTGATTCAGCTGGGGTGAAACCCATGGAGAATAAATATTGCTTCCAAGAGCAGGGAGTTTTCTTTCTGAGGCCTATGAGATGTAACAGTGTTCTGCTTAGCTGATAAATTGCAATGTAGAAAGGAAGGATGCTACAATGAGTATTGATTTCTTTTGTGCATAGAACTCATTTTGCTACAGCCTGTGAATTGCCTTCATGAGCTGACAATCCATTAAGGGCCACTTTGTGTGTCTCTTCCTTCGTTATTGCTTCTTTTACTGCTTTCTGCTTTACTGCCTCTAAAATACATTGTCAAGGCAAAAATAAAATAGGTAAAGGAGAAACTCTAATAGAGGCAAAGCAATTTGGGTCTTGGTAAATTACTTTATTGCAAAAAATATTTTACTAGGAGACTATCTATAAAGACAATTTCAAGAAGCTAAACATACAATATTAAAATTATTTTATAGTAGGATAGCCCACCTAATGATTGTAGTTTTGTGTCATGAAATAGACCTTTTATTGTAAGATTTTTTTTTTTTAAATCTAAAGACCTAAAATTCCAGTTTTATATGGATATAATTTAGTCTTGTCCATTCTGCATGGCCAGTTAGTGCCTCATATTCTGAATATGTGCCAGTAATACCTTCACAGATGCAATGCTTGGTTTTGTTCATGTCCAGGGCTGTTTCTTCCTATTCTGAGTAAGCAAGGAAACACTATTTCTCTATATTAATTTGTTTAATTTTTCAAGGAAGTAGACAAGGTCTCTGACATAAGCATATTAGTAATAGAAATGTAGGTTTTTTTGCAAGAAAACTTGGTATTTTCCTTAATCACATAATTGCATTGATTAGGTTTTGACATTTCCATTGTAGGAAGTGTTGGAATTAAAAATTTCTAGGTAAAGCTATCAATTATAATACTAGAGAATTAAGAGGACCTCTGTGCTCCATTATGGAAGAAAGTTTTGTCACCAAGAAATTTTTTAAACTTGTAATAACTTCCCATGTGTCTTTGTCTTGTATACTTTTCATGTTGCTTTTTTTGGTATTAGGCAAGTCATCGTCCCACAAGTCTCCTTGCATTACCAGTCTTTAAGTCTTATGGATGGCTATTGACTGTCTGCATTGTGTTTTGTGATCTAGTAGTGGAGAGGTCTGCTGAAGAGCTGGACTGTGTTTTTAGGAAACAGAGGTTGCTTTCCAAAGCTGCTTTAAAAAATGCAACTGAAATGTCCTGTGGCACTGGCTATTAAAATTTAGTTTAATGTAGTTAGCCACATAAGCAGGGTAGCTTCCACATTGTGGAATTTTTCTTTTTTTCCTTTTTTCTTCCCCTGCTTGGGCATTTGTGTGAAGATCTGATTCATCTGACTTCTGCAGCTTCTGGCAGGTCCTGAGTTCGCCTGCCAGGAACCTCAGCCTTTGCTCCTGCCAGGAGTTCTCCGGTAGACAGTGACTTCATTAATTGGATCTCCTGGCACTCTCAGTGCAGCGATGTCTAGCCATTTCTACCCGAGAGTGACTCTAAATACATTAAACAAAGATTTTTTGTACAAGTGGTTGGCCAAACTGTTGATGCTTGTGGGTTTTTTTTCCACCCCTCTCTTCTTCCTTACTCTTAAGACTTTATCATTGGCTGACCTATGGTATTATCTTTCCATGCTTGTTTTCCATTGCCTCTGATCAGTGACCTAAGGAGTAATGTTCCAGTTGCTATTTATTTTAAAAAATAATAATAATAGAGGTTTTTAATCGCCTTTTGGAAACGTAACTCTTTCTTGGGTTTCTTTAGAAGACCATGGCAAGGGTAGAGAAGTAAAATTAATGTCTTTTTTCTTGAAAACGCATGGTGCCATGGGGTGCACTACATGCCTTCAGCCCCATCTCAAGACTGGAGAAATGATGAATCAGATAAGGCTGATCAGTTCCAAGGTGACATTTTCTGAAGCAGACTTAAATTTGTCTTTCCAGTTGTGTGGTATGGATGAATTTGGGATTATTAGTAGACATAGAAGTGAATGAAATTGGTAACCCCTTTCCAAACCACACATGCCAAATCAGGGAAATTTTAGTTTGGTGAACTAGTTTTATTGCATTTTTTCCCCAACTTCTTTACCAAGCTCTTTTTTTTTTGTGTGTGTGTGTGTGTCTGTGTGTAAACCATGCTATCCTCCTGATGGGATTAAACATTGTGACTGCTGGACTACGGAAGTGTCTGTAGCTATCTGTGTGGATCCTTCAAAATATATGTATATTTTAAATATGTAGAAGATGAGAAAATCTCACAGTTTGGATACTCTGTATAAACTGAGCAGCATATTTTTACCGTATTTTCATTGACCTGATTTCACTATCTGGATTTCAGGTTTTTATTCTTAATAATACCTTTTTTTTTTTCCCTCCTCCTTTCTTGGGGAGGGCTTTTTATTTGTTTTGTAGGTTTGGGTTTGGTTTTTTTTGTGGGGGAGGTTGGCTTTTCATAGACTTGTAGAATGTGTTGGGCTGGAAGGGACCTTTAAAGGTCATCTAGTCCAACCCCCCTGCAGTAAGCAGGGACATCTTCAACTAGATCAGGTTGCTCAGAGCCTCATCAAGCCTGGCCTTGAATGTCTCCAGGGATGGGGCCTCCACCACCTCTCTGGGCAACCTGTTCCACGGTCTCACCACCCTCATTGTAAAGAACTTCATCCTCGTGTCTAATCTAAACCTATCGTGCTCTAGTTTAATACCGTTGCCCCTCGTCCTGTCACTACGTGCCCTTGCAAACAGCCCCTCCCCAGCTTTCTTATAGGCCCCCTTCAGGTACTGGAAGGCTGCTATAAGGTCTCCCCAGTGCCTTCTCTTCTCCAGGTTGAACAACCCCAGCTCTCTCAGCCTGTCTTCATAGGAGAGGTGCTCCAGCGCCCTGATCATCTTCATGTCCCTCCTCTGGACCCACTCCAACAGGTCCATGTCCCTCTTGTGCTGAGGGCTCCAGAGCTGGACACAGTACTCCAGTTGGCGTCTCACAAGAGCAGAGTAGAGGGGGAGAATCACCTCTCTGGATCTGCTGGCCACGGTTCTTTTGATGCAGCCCAGGCCTTTTGGACTGCAAGCACACATTGCTGGCTCATGTCCAGCTTTTCATCCACCAATACCCCCAAGTCCTTTTCCGCAGGGCTACTCTCTATCACATCATCCCCCAGCCTGTATTGATAAATGAGGATTGTCCCAACCCAAGTGTAGGACCTTGCACTTGGCCTTGTTGAACTTCATAAGGTTTCCTCAGGCCCACCTCTCTAGTTCATCCAGGTTCCTCTGGATGACATCCCATCCCTCTGGCACATCGACCACATGCACTCAGCTTAGTGTCGGCAAACTTGCTGAGGGTGCACTTGATCCCACTGTCTATGTCATTGATGAAGATTTTGAACAGCACCGGTCCCAGTACGGATCCCTGAGGGACACCACTTGTCACCCCTCTCCATCTGGACACGGAGCCATTGACCACCACCCTCTGGATGCGACCATCCAGCCAGTTCCTTATCCACTGAACAGTCCACCCGTCAAATCTGTATCAATAGGTACTACAGCATTCCCTTTTTTTTATTTGTTTAGGATCAAATCCTTGGCCATGTACATGGAGCATCAAGAGACACAGAAATAAGAGGTTTGTGCCACTTCTGCCTACCATTGAGTGTCAGGGGGGCTGGAGGCACCTGCTCCATGCTCAGGTCCTATGACAGCAGACACTTTATAAATTTATTCCTAACCTCTATGGCAGTTACTCAAGTAATCAGGTGGGGAGCTGGATTGACGTGGTCTGTAGTTTGCTTAAAATCCTCTTGAAACTTCTGCAAAGGATGGTAATGAAGCAGCTGCTCATTCTCTCTCTTTCCCTGTCTTTGTCTTCTCTCAGCGCTAAACCCTCTGGTGTTTTACCAGTGGTCCATTTTGTAGCATCATCATTACGAGCACAGAGCTTTTGAAGTCAGTTTTCACCTTTGTTTTTCTGCTGGTGTGCGCATAATAGTTTGTACTGTATAAGTATACATATATCTTTTGCAACACCTCAGCAATGAATTGTTTGGTGTGGCTTTGGGGAACTGCATAATCTCAATACTCACATTGGAAGTTTTACTCTGAGATAAATGAAGTGTTAAATCTCAGGTTTCCTGCTAAAGGCATTAATCTGCAATGTGTAGACTGAAAGACTGTTTTTTTGGTTTAAAATACGGGACAAGATAGTTTGGATTTTGTGCACACAGTCCAAAATTGTTTTAAATAATGTATAAAAAAGAAGATAAGAACTGTAAGCTAAACATATGAGTATAAAACCGCTATAATAAACATAACACCAAAAAAAAAAATCCATGGAGGAATTTACTTTGTAAAATCCTCAGGAAAACCTAGCCATCCAGCTTAGTTTTACCAAGATACCTGGTAAGAAGAAAAGCAGTAGTCTTTTATTTCTTCACAATGAATAAAAGCTTTCTTAATAAAAAGGCAAGCTAAACCTTGTGAGGCTTTTCTATAGGCTCTTACAATCCATATCCAAAAGTTGGTGGAGCAGTGGCAGGAGGAAGGGGAAAAATGTCTTCTATTTTAAATGAAAAATGATCGTCTCTTTTGTACCTGTGTTTTTTCATAGTATATCACTTGTCACACACAAAAAATCTTCCTGCCCTTCTTTCCATTTGTACACGTGTGCTGGGTACTAATGTTTCTTTCTGTGCTTATAGCAGAAATAATTGTACTATTCAAAACATTGGTATGCTATCAGTTTAGTTCAACAGTACTTTGGGGTTTTTCCTAATGTCAACAGTGTTGATTTTAAGACCAGTGCCTCAGTAAATATTGCCTTGTTTTCATAAATTCTGTGATGGTTTATGATCTAGATGATTCAAGCTGGTAACTCCTGGAACTGTTATGTCAGTTCTTGTACATCCACAAGACATAAATTTCATAGTTCCTCTTTAATATAATTTAAAAAAATTCTCTTTAGAAGTGTTTTTTGCACAAAGTGGTTCATATCCCAATTTCTACTGTTGCTAGGTATAAATTCTCGGGTACTATGCAAAGAGAACAAATTAATAATGAAGTATCTGGTAATATATTTTTTTTTTCTTACAGACATTAAAGCTCCTGTAAGTTTTGGAATGACCACTTTTGTCTTTAACATCCCTTTGGCTAAAGAAAAATCACTGCTGAAAGATAAAGAAAAAATAGTTTTAGTACCACCCTTGGACAAAGTAGGTCTGCTTTTGCTTTATATTTATTGGAAATCTTTCTGAATGTTAGCTAGTCGTCACAGCTCCTAACAGTCTCTTTTTCAGTTGGGAAAGACTTTGATGGTTGAGTGTGCTAATGAGTTGGATGTGTAAAACTACTATGTGTGGTGTTCTGTGACAACTGTGAGAAGAATTAGGAGAGATATCTCTGCATCACAGTTTGTTCCCTACAAGACTAAACTCAATACCGAGCAGTGACTTTCCCCAGGCTGAGCTTTATATGCAAAGCAGGTAAGAAGCAATATGGGCTCGAACCCTACAAAGTTCCCATCACAAAACAAAAAAGGGAGGTATCTTAAAAGGCACAAAAGAGGAGGAACGGTGCATAGAAAGGAAGCAGAAAAATCATATAAAATAACCTTTGCAAGGGGAAAAGTATTCATTTCCCTCTAATTTTAATAAATATGACAGTAAGATGTTTATGAGGCGAGCCAGTTAATGTATGTTGGTGGTTGGCCAAGACAGAAGGATGCTCAGGGCTAGAGAAAGAAGGCAAATACCTGAAGCTTGTGTACGGTGGGTCCAGCCAGGACAATCTTCTTGGTCTCAGTGCTTAGAGTGTACTGTATGGTGCCGACTGCTGCTGGATGGTTGAGACAGGATGCTCTCCAGCCCAATACAGTGTGGCCTGACTGTTTCAGGGTATATTGACACATTTTAGTAAAAATCATTTAAATCTCACTTGTGAAGTTTTGTTCTGTTAAATTTATTTTTGTGAGGTACGGTGTTAACAAGTTATACAGTGTTTGAGATTTATTTAGCCAGTATGAATAAATAAAATCATTAACATGAAATACACCTTTTTAAAACCCATTAGTTTGACCTGAATTTCATTTCATTTCGTTTGCCTTGAATTCAGGTTTCTCTTTATAGTAATAAGCTGATTGTCTTCATTCATGTTTATATACACTATTAATTTAAAATACTTTGAAATATAAGTTGTTGCTCTAGTGTCACAATTCTTGAGAAAGAATGTGAAACGTGCATAACTAAGAAAAACTCAAAGTAATGTGAAAACAATGAGGACAGAGGCATTTCGAGGGACAAATTATTACTTAAGTAACTTCCAGCAACAACATACTTAAAATAATTAAATCTTGTAACCACAGTAGCTTGCACTGACTTAACTGTAAAGCAGAGAAGTTACTGAAGTTAATCTTATATTTTTACAGTAAAGTGTTTCTAGTGAAACACTTTTATTCTGAAGATCTTCTGAGAACTTTAGGGCTACTTAGATAATTAAATCCCTTTTACTCATAGTCATCTTAGTCTACAAGGTGATGGTTGAAAGCTGGGGATTAAGAAAAATACTTTTTTCAGTGTTACTTGTTCATAAGTTATGATAGCCTTATCAACATCAAAAGCACATATAATAGTTGTACTGCTGATTTCATGATAAGATGCTACTGAACCTCTTATTAGGTCTTTCATGCTTTATTATTCATTCTTTGAAATAAAGTGCAGTATTTGGTCATTAAGGCATATGGTCAAGTTTTATTCTGATATCATTCTTCTGATACCAGATTTTAACATGACAGGTACATATGGGGACTGTGTTGTAATAGCCCAGAATGAAAGAACATGCTATTATTTTAATGGCCCCCAGGGCTTGTGGCCATGTGAAGCTACTTTGTGCTTCAGTGAGGATTTTGGCTTTGATTTCTGTGGCTTAGTGACTTAGCCTGGATGCAGGAGATCTGGGTGCAGCTCATTAATTTATCCTTGACCTTGAGCAGGGAAGTTCAAAAAAATTTAGATGTGAACAATTAATGGCTATCAAAAATCCTGGACTGTGCCTGACTTCAGTTATCTGTGGAAAAAACTATGAAGAGAAGCATTATTTGTTTGTTTTGTTTATTTATTTTACATATTTTTTTTTTGTCTTACATATTTGGGCAAGTAAACTGTGGCACAATGATGGAAAGACTAGTGGAACAGGACCCCAGCTTTTGTCTATTTACTTAAGGAGCTAGTCCTGTCATATCTGCTATATATACTAAACATCATACAGCAATTACAACAGATAATATTTTTCATAGTTAAGCTGTGCATATTTTAAAATATATTAAATATACTGTAAAATAATTGAAGGAGAAATTAGAAAGTTCTATAGCTATTTTCAGTCAACTAAAAGACTTAGCTGTAATCTGAAAGATGGCTTCTGGTAGTTTTCACGTTTTGAGCATCTATCACACAAAAAATCTGTGTGATTGCACATAAATATATACTGATAAGCATGAAGCATTTTTTTCCCTCTAATAATTTTTATTTCAAAGCTTTAAAAATGATTTACAAAAAAAGAATAAATGTGCTAAATTTATTTTAAAAAACAAGACTTAAATTGTAAGCATCTGAAAAATGATCTTTTTTGAGTGGAAATGAGCTGAGATATAGACAGCTGTCATTGGCGTTGCTTTAAATTTATTTTCTTAGTGTTGTGGCACTAAATTTATTCTGCAGAAAATACTGTCATGGAGGAGTCTCTCCTGTGGAGCCTGAGTAGAGGGCTCCATTCATGGAACCTATTTATTATTCCTTACCCCTTTCACCTCCTGGCCCCCGCACTCTGCAGTGGCCAGCTTGCCTGCCCCAGGCAAGAGGTGCCATTCACCCTACTCTTTGCAAATTTGCCATCTTTTTGTGCCCATCACCCACTCTTCTGCGACAGGCTCTCCCTCACTGCAGAGCTACTGGGTAGCAGGAGTTCCCTTGCCTGACCTGGTGTTTGGAGATGGCCCCTCACCTTTCTCATGGAGGTGGGACCAAGGGGTGGGTTGGCCCTGGGTGTCCAAGGAACCATTGTAAAAATAGTCAGCACTCCTGGGGATAAGGTTCACAATCATGGTGAATTTATTGGATTTTTGTGAAGTTGTAGAGCTGAGGAGAATGCATAAATAATATTGGACAAATGTATGTGTGTCAGTATTGCTTTTTTCTCCCACACATCAGAGAAGTTTGAAATTTCACTTTTTTCCCTTTCTCTGAATGGCTGTTTTTTTAAAATGTAGCTTTGATAAGCTGTTTGGGGTGGTCTATTTATGTATTTTGATGTTTTCAAAACATAAATGTTTTACTTGGAGTTGCAAAAGAACTCCTAAAATGCTTCCTAATGAGCTGCACTTCCCCCCCCCCCCCCCCCCCAAGGTGTATTTTCCCCATCAGTCCCAGGTGACCCACTTCCCATCTAGGTAAACTAGTTTTCCAGTAATGTGTCCAGACCTGCAGCTCCTCTGTGTGTAATTCATCTGATGTATCATATAACTAAGAGAGATGATGGAGTTGTCTAATGGCAGCAACATTTCTCCAGAGAAACCCACCCTCAGAAGATGCAGGGCTGGAAGGTCTTGAGAGACAGGAAGGTGGTTTGCAATGTTTTGGTAAATTATTCTAAAATCAAATGCTTTAATTCTTTTTTGTAGGCATTTCAGACCAGTAGAAAGGAGATAAAATACTATGTTTTGGATTATCTGATGGATATTACAGAGAGTTCATTTTCTGCCAGAGGACGCGATCTGATGGAGAAGTCACTGAGACCTCTGCTATATCTCCTAAGGGAGAACCTGGATTTGTCTCAACTATGCAATAGGTACTTTGCCTAGAGAGCTATCGTTTGTATTTTGCCAAATCTTCTGGTCTTTCTTCTCAGGCTCCGGCTTTTTTTTTAATGATTGTTTTGGTAAGAGAATATAAAATTTACTTACATATCTGTCCTATTAAGATACTATATAATAGCAAAGATGTTGAAACAACAGATTGTTGTAGATCCTTGTTCAAGCAGTCCAGATAATTTAAAGAAGAACAAAATCCTTGATAGAACATTTTACAGGGATTACGGCATCCTAACAATAATGAACAGCCTCTCAACATGTATTTAAGTTCTAATGGAACAAACTAAAAAGTATTAATTACTAAATTATAAAGCTGTGTTTTTACAGTTTTAATCCGTGTGATTTATTTTTTTTTAGATAAAGTCTCCCTGCTAGTTTGGGGTTGTTCTGTTCTGCTTGAGATAATCATCAAATAATAGCTAATTCAATACAATGATCAATTCAGTTGCAGATCAGTGTAGCATTCAGCAGTAAAAAGAAATATCTCAAGACTGTACATACCCAAAGCAGTATTTAATTCTAATACAAATTAACTGAATGTTTTACAAATTTGCATGACTTGTTTCCAGTCTTGTGGTCAAACCAAGATAATGAGATCTAAACACCAGGATTTACGCTTAGGCACAAATAATGCAATGTTTCTGAATGCTTTAGGCTGCGTTACTTTAACATATGCAGCTGTTTTAAATTTTGCAACTTCAATCCCTGACAAATGGGATTTTAAAAGTATAAAAAGAGCTTATCATAAAAGAAAGAACACTTAGTTTATTGTATTGGGTAAAGTCTTTTGGAGGTGATTACTCTCTCAATAAAACACTATTAGCACTCTTGTGGCACAGGCGTCTGTCACTCAGAGATACCACCCCATAAACCCAAAAATATAACTTTTTTTTTTCTCCATTCTGTATGGATAAGTGAAGTCTTCAAGTTGATAACACTCGGTGACATTTGTTTAAGTGACAGATGTTTGTGTCTAGTAGCCCTCAATGGGGGCATGACCTTGTTGTCTTAGTGGGAGTTTGGGAGTTTCATGTCAAGTGTTACATGTATGCAGAGAATATGTGCCTTTATGAAGGATTAAATTTATAAGGATGTTTTTACACTTCAGATTGCTGCGTGTGTAATGGAAAAGCTTGGAAAAAGATAGCAAGATTTCAGGGCTTGGTTCTAACCAGCCCTAAATAGAACAAGATTAACTCAATGAACTCTTGTAGATGTCAAACCACCACCAAAAACCTGTGGAGGATGAATGGTATAACAACAGGCCCAAGACTCAAATTTTTGAGCTTGTTCTTTTCTCCTGGATGGTCTAGATGTTAAAATTGGTCCAGCCTGGAGGACTCATTTTGCTGAGGAACATCAATAGCTGTATGTATGGAGAGTGCAGGGAGAAGGCTTTTGGTCTGAAGAGTTGAAATCTCCAAACATTTCTGTTTGGTCAGTCTAACATGTAGTGCCTGGTGATCTCCTCACTAGGCAGATGTTTAAGCGTTGCTTATGCATAGTTTAGTCTAGGAAAGATGATGGAAGGTTTTTCAGCAAGATGGATTCTGCTTGGATTAGCTTTAGGATGGGTACATTTACTTGGGGAAAAATGATGGTTCAGATAGTTCAGTCTTCACTACTATTCTCTTTGGTAGCCGTATTAGTTTCTGTGCATACATTCTAAACTTAGTATTTGTTATTTGTCATGAAGGTATTCTGAGTCTCCAAAGCGTTCTTTTCGGATAGATAATCTCTACCTAACTCTTCCTTTTGGAGCATGAATGATCAACTGATTTATTTTTTGCCTCCAAGCCCCTTTATTTTCTAGCTGCTCTTTGCCACTTATAGTACCCAAAAATTTCTGTGACAAACAGTCCTACAACGTACTTGCATATGGTTTCAAAACAGCCGCCTCAGGCTTCCTGTTTTATTACTTGCTTACTAATTTTTCATAGTGGAAGAAACTAAGCAGTCGTTTCCTTTTCACCTTCTCTGTGTCATTTCATAATATGCAAAATCATAATGAAAATCCCTGCAGATACTTGCGATTACTGAGGTGGATTTTTGATTAAAAATTTAGAGACAGTGTCTTGAACATCTTGATCTTTATATGTGAACTTCTTGCAGATTTTATTCCCAAGAGTCTTTGTAAATAGTACAAAAGACCAAACCTTTCAGTGTAAGTTATATTTGGCAATGACATCTTGTTTGTTGATTTTTTTATTTTTTTTTTTTAATTATGAATTTTTAGTTTCAGCAAGGAGTTTTGCAAATGAATTGGAAGTGTAGTACTGGGGTCCATATACATGCAGCGTGTGCCTCGTGTACAGCGTGGATCTTTGGCTCTTCATTTAATTACATTGTGTTAGAGAGAATCCTTTGTTGACATGACGTGTGAATGACTGCAGCAAGAATTCAGTGACTGAAGTGATGGTGCCTAAGCATGAAAGCAAACAGAATTTTTAATTAAAAAAGAAGAGCAACAAATATTTCTGTAGGAATATGCTTGTATTTACTAAATAAATACGTACAAAATGCAGTAGTCATGACTCTCATAAGAAGATTACACTTCTAAGGGGTAAAAAATAAAAAAATCATTGTTTAAGCAGCTGTGTTTGGGTCCTCAAATAACCAGTGGCCTTTTTTTTTATTATTTTATGTATTTGTAGGGTTTTTTCTGTGGGTTTTTTTTTAATCTTTCTGGACTTCTAATTTCTTGTCAGCAAACTGGGATTAACAGACCAGTTTTGAGGTGATGGTTAATACATTAGTGTTAAGCACTATAGAAAAGCCATTGAGAAAGGTAATAACACACTGTTAAATTCTCAATTTCATTGTGTGCAATTCCAGTTTATTTTACTTCCTTTTTTGCCACAGCTTACTTAAAAGTCTGGGTTACAAGTCTCAGGCCATTTATACATTAGGATTTTGCCTGCATATGCAGTTTTGTCGACTTAACAAGTCAGTTTTCGTAAGGAAGACTTCATGAGTTTTTTGATAAACATTTTAGAGGCCTCAGCATAGTTTGTGGTGTTGTATTAATTGTGTGAAAGTTGACTGCAGAGTCCAGCTTAGGTCTTGTCTGTGTATTTTGTCACACTGATTCTTCTATTATTTAGATTAAAAAATCAATTTAGTATATTAAGTTCTCAAAAATGTTTATTTCAATATATGTTTGTTTATAGATTATATTAAGGAGCTTCCTAAAAAAAGAAGAGAAATAAAACCCCCCAAATCCTTTTTTGGTAACAAGACTGTGTCTCAGATGCAAAGGATGCAAAGTTTCTTTTGATAGTCTTGAGGAATTTGCCCCACTCTCCAAGGGTAAATTGTTAAGAGCAATTAAACAAAATGAAAATAAAGCCAAGTATCTGTGTGTTTATTAAGAATGCTTTTGAGGTTTTGCCATATAAGATTCCTTACAGTGTTCTAAAATTTAATTTGGAGTGAATCTATTTGATGAAAAGCAAAATTATTAAAACTAGTCTGAAAATAACTTGCTGACACAACAGATTTTGAAGATCCAGATTTTTAATTGCACCAGTTTTTTCTTAAGGGATGTTTTCAGTGCAATGAAAACGTGACAAAAATGAAGTGTCTTGTATAAACTCAACACTATTTTAAACACCTGTTAGTCCAAACTTATTTTGATGGATTCTCATCCTTTTAGTTAGGAGTCTGCGTTTGGTAAGTGCAGTATCTTAATGAATTTTCTTCATTAGAGGAAAATTACTCAAGTTAGTGATCTGCAGGGTTTTTTTACTAGCACTGACCGTGGCAAATTCTGCACTTCTTATTTCAGGGACCTAATCTATGTAGCGGTCTGAGTTTCAACCCAAACTATTTTCTCAGTGGAGGTTTTTTCTTTCAGCTGGGTATATTCACATCGCGTGAGTCATCAGCCAGGTGCTGGGTTTTTGACTGTTGTAAACGTATCATGTTGTTTGATTTGTAGCGAGAGGGAAAAAGGCAGTCTCTGTCCTTCTGCGCAACTTCGTGGGAAAAGAAAAGCTAATTGAGGAGTCTTTGTTGCTGAAAATCTCTGGCATAATTCTGCTACTAAAGTTTCTCTACTCTGCTAGACAGTGACCTTCCTGTTTTCCATCTCTTGTTTTGTTTCCTTTTTATGACAGTAGTACAATATCTGCATTTTCAGACCATTTTTAACCCTAATTTTCTATCTCTGCATTCACTATTCCCTGTTTTATTACGATATAATGCTGCCTCTAACATACTTATGTTAAAAACTTCTCTTTAGCAACTAAGGAAGACGAGCATTGTGAAGCATCAGAAAGCCTTCATATAACTAGCACATTTACACTTAACCCTGATCTGTATTTGGTTATCCTTATTGTGTTTCTGGGTTTCTTCTGCATTTCACACATTTGAGTATGGAGGTCCTTCTAGATATTAATTTTGTCAGGTCTTTGCAAGCTGGTTTTCATGGCAGATGACACTGCAGATCTCGAAGAATTTGCAAAGCAACTTCTGGAAATGTTAAACCCCAAGGTGTAAATTCTGATAGGAGTGATAGGTATGCGTACAGTGTATCTTTTAGAGGTTTGATTCTGGTGGGGTTTTTTAATGACGTATATGCTTGGGATGGGATGTTCCGGTATTTTAGTTTCTTGTACTTCACATATTGAATTCTGGTTTAGCTATGGGCTTTTTAATATGTAGGTATAAAAGTAGAATGTAAAGTGTAGATAATCCATCAAAAAGGTCATGTCTGAGTTTTTCCTGAATATTTTTTTATCTGTCCAAGGCCATAAAAATAGGAAAATGAAATTTGTGTTACTGTAATCTAACTCATTTACTGAGTTCCTTCTTCTCTGCTTCACTAAGACATGTGGATTCTGCTTGCATTACAGCTACAAAAGGAAAGTCACTGGGTTGTGTGTCAACCCCTGTTCAGACCTACGCTGTGGGAAAGGGAAGGACGTTATTGCTGGCATTAAGTACCAGACCTTCAAAATAATCATCCTTATGGATTCATTTTCTGAAAATGCATCTCTTTTCTATCAAATATTTGTATTTGGATTCTTTTCAAATGTTACTTAAAATCTTTTGGGAAGATGCCATTTGTTCACTCTTGTAATTTTTCATTTTTTCCCATTTTCTCTTAACAAGGCATGACTTTTCTAATTTGATTCCCCTCCCCCAGCTATGACCAGTTGTGACAAATTACTTTTCAGCAGCCCTATGTGGCTTTTGGTAGACCTTTCTTACAGTCCCTGAGGGGATTGCCGCTACGTCTGTCATGGGATTGCACTACTCATGATACTTATCTCTCAGGGCATTTTTTTTTCCTTTTGAATACCAATACAGGTCTTTGTGACAATTTTCTTAAGATGTGTTTGAGTCTTCAACAGCATCACAAGCAATGCCATGGTGACTGTTTTACCACTTAACCTGATGAAAGAGACTGCAAGCATTTCCCAAGTTACTGGTTCGAGCTGCTGCCAGTACGATGGCTCTGGTAATTACTGTGGCGCAGCAATGCTGTTTGTGTTGAACAATTACAAATATGCTAATATAATGTAGTAGAATATAATATCTAATGTAATATGGAAATTCAGGCTACAAAGAACGTACCCCTAATCCCACTCTATAGTGTGCTACCTTCAGGATGGAGAACGATGCAAGGTCCCAAAAGGGGATATATCCTACATATCCCACCTTTCCTACACATGTCCTGTCATTCTGCTCATTGTGTTATTAGTTGGGAGGGAGATCCTCAAGTATGGCCACATAAATAGGTCTTGCCTTTTTTGTTGTAAGTGAGTATCATCCTTTTTCTGAATGCTTTTGAAACAGTTCAAGTTTTACAGCCTTTTCGAGGTAACCTACTAGTAGCGTCTAGCTAGTACTGGATGTTTTGGATTAGATGTAACATTTAAAAAACATCCTCTAGTGTTTTGCCAAATGGTTTCAGAGTTTAACGCATTTCTGCCATGCGGATGGGTGCCAGCAAATCTCTTAGTGGGGTGATGAAGACTGCATATGGAAAGGGGACTCAGAGCTTTGAAGAGACAACCCTGACTGAGCGCATGTTGCAAAAACCATCATCCTCTGCACACAGGCTCAAATTATCCTGCTTTGCTGCTAAATCCCATTCGATTATAAACCTCAGTGCAGGAATGGTGAAAAGTAGATTAGGATAATTATTAATCATGAGTCTTCTGTCCACCTTGCTTCCTCATCTGAAAGAAATTATCTCCTGCTTAAGTTCAAGTGTGTTAACTGCTCTGCAGCATAACAAGCCCTTAATCTTCAGGCTTCTGAGTGTCCTCTCACGCCTTCAGATTTTCATCATCTTTAGGCTGCTTTCTCTGCTTTGCATTGCTTTAAAAAAAATACTTTAAACAGTTGCCAATCTTCAGTGTTAAAGCTCCAGAAAAAAAATCATTATAGGCTTTTTGTAGGTGACTTGTGAAATAAATATTTACTGAGGGTTGATCCCTTTTAGCACGCTGCCAGTGCTACTTTGAAATTTAGTGTTTGAATATGGGAATATTACAGTTCTTTCCATAGATTACTGATGTAAGAACATTTCCTCTGTAAAATACTTTTTCTGACCTGTCCAACTCCCATTTATTTTGCAGCCTGTGTATTTGCACATAGATTTCTATATTATTTGATATTTATATAGGTAATCTAAAATTCGAGGTACCTACTGCAGGCTATTATGTCAGATAGCACTTACAGTATTAGAAAAAAATTATTATGCTTCCTTAATCATGGGGATGTGTTTTTAATCTGCCTGATTAGGAGAACAGGTTGTGACAATTGACTATATATCACCATCAGGCCAAACCATCTAATGCAGCCAGAATGCACAGGTGAGGGTCTGGTGTGAAACACTGTAGTGTAAAATTTTATATGACTAGTGCCCTCCTCAGAGTGCTGCACTGTGCATTGCCAGTATGTCATCTTGGGACAAGATCAGAAATTCAGCTTGTTCAGTGTGGTAACTTGCAATTGAGTGCTGAAGCTGGAACTCAATACCAGTTTACTTTAGCAACATGGTATAAAATTATCTGTGTATTTGCTACTTGTTTTGTCAAATGAGTTAATGTTCTTACAGTTAAAAAATAAATGCATCATATTGCAATGGGCCTTTTTTCAGGAGTAAGTACATAAATTACATTAAAATTTAATATTTCTGTATACAGACATCATTCAGGAAACTCAGGGTCAATCAAATGTTTCAAGTCTACTTTTTTTTTAATACACTGTGCCCAGTTTCTCTTGGTGCATTGAATTAAAGATCTCTAGTAACATTTATGCCAGGGAGGAGCTGGATCTGTTGGGGCGGTGCTCAATCAGATCAGACTTTCCAGGCAGGGCTGCAAATGTCGCAATGTGCTTTGCTCCTGCCTGCCAGGGTGTAAGGGGCACTTTAGGGCAAGGCAGGCTTTTAGTCTGCATCTCTTACATCCCTGGGTCTGAGTATATTGGAAACTTTCTTACTCAACGTTTTAACGATTCAGTAGTTAAATAACAAAATAGATCATTTGTGATGGGGAGGGATTAAAGGAGTTAACGGCATTATTTGCTTTCAGAGACGTGTGTGCCTTCCATGGAAATAAATTAGTCCCTCAGCCTTCTGAGGAGAATATTAGACCTAACATCTTATTAATATATTCTAAAACCGTGTGTCTGAAAGAAGTGAATTAAAGGATTTTAAATTTCTAATTACTTTAGATGTAATTAATTTCCTCCTTTTTTAAAATAAAGTTGGATGGGAAAGTGTGGCTTAAAAAGGCAGAGGTAATGTGAAGGGGAGTAACTGTTATCCTGTGAGAACTGCTGCAAAGCACTGAATTAATGATTTTATTTTGCGCATGGCAATTAACCATAGCAGGACTTTACAGATACCAAGTCAATTCTTCATTTTTTTTTGAGAAACATCTTGCATTTTACTATGGTGAGACTTGTGGCATCCTCAGGACTCGCAGCCTGTGTTCCAATGCACTGCAGCCTTGCAGAGGATACCTGTAGAGCTTCATCCCAGGTGCGAGCCAGCTGCTGCCTGCTCACAAGGATCTGCTCAGCCCCACTGTATCTGCAGGGAGGTGAAAATCCACGTCAGAAATAAGTCATGACAGTGCAACTAACCCCAAAAAGAATTAGTTTGAGTTACCCTCTCTGTAAGTTTATAGCTTGTGACATCTAACTGGGGTTTTCTGGCAGCCTTTGAAATTTATCAGCACTACCTGATTTCCCCTTTATGTCTTGCAGTAAATTTAGAGCATTCACAGCTTCTGACTTCTGTCTGCATTGCTGGCACAAAATGTCAATTTTACTGAATTTCCTAGAGATGTGTTTAACTAAGCACAGATTGTTGATGAATCCACCCAACATTCACCTCTGCTTTGGCCAATTAAGAGCTTGCTAAAACTAATGAATATAAATTTTGTAAGAAGAGATGCTGTATTGCCTTAAGATATTCCCAAGGTACTGTCAATATGATCTCTGGATTGCACAGCAGCTCGGTGCTGAGTAAGGGCTAGAAACCATGAGATGCTGCATTCTGCTGCTGCAGTAGTAATTGAAGATTTGTCTGATAGGATGTCTTCCACATCTCAGTGCTTTGTTTTCAGAAAAAGGAGGGTGAAAGAAACTTGACTGTGGGGACGGAGCAAATTTTACAGCAATAACTTGAGATAAAAACAAAGTCTACTTTTACAGGTTTTTAACCTTGGTACATTAAAAGAAAATGCTCAAATTAAGCCATGAGCTGTGAAAGTTAATTTCTTACTCTCCCATTTTTGTGCCAAGAGAATTAACTGTACTCAATTAGCCCGAAAGTGGAGGTTAACAGAATCAGATTTGCAGTGCAGCCTTTCCTATCATCTGGAAGTACAAAAACCCTTTTCTTCCCATGGCTCGGGAAAATCTACACTGCCTTGCCTGATCACAGAAGACATTCTCTTGCAAACCTGGGTCCTTTTCATCAGCATCCTATTACACGGTTAGCTCCATCTGTTGGGTGAGATCATGGCTTTCAAGTATAAGACAAATAAACCTGAAGTATTGACAGTACCTTCCAGGCTAGACGTACCTGAGGTAACCTCAGACCTCACTGCATGTCAGGCTTAGATGTCCTGTTTAAGCCTGTGAGCCTTCTGCTAGAGGATGCTCATGAAGAAATGCTTCTTCTCACCCCCTGCTCAGACACAGCAGTGAGACAGGATTGTGAGCAGCCTTTCTTCAATAAGCTCTTTAGCAGTATGTTGCTTTGTTGTGGGAATCTTCCTTGATATTTCTGTTTTGTTTTTGGTGTCCTTTTTCAAATAAAAAATATTTTCCTTGATCTTACCATATGTATCAAAGGAATCTATATGTAGAAGGGATCTTCAGAGAATTAGTTGCTGATACTGGTGAGCGTCTCAGAAACATACATGAAATGTGGTTCATTTTGGTGGGTTTTTTTTTGTTTTCTTTTCCTGTGGCTTCCAATTTCTTTAAATTTCATGGGATGTCAAAAAGTGCATTTTAACACAAGGGTAAATTCCTTGTAAAGTTGCAATCACAATTCTAAACTGTAAAGTGACTGGAGTTTCCCCAATGAAAGAAATCTAATAATTTTTTTAATATGGGCAAAATAACTTATTTCCCCTTAGCTTTGTTAGTGAAAATAGTTCTACACAGCTCACAGAACCTTTTCTGCTGCAGCTTTCAATAAGATTTTCTCTGTCCTAAGCATTAGCAGGAAAAAGTGTGTGTCGTGCTTAACCCCAGCTGGCAACTGGGACCATGCAGCTATTTGCTCACTCCCCCACAACTTGTGGGCTGAGATAAAGGTAGTTTAACAAGTAAAGCAAAAGCAGCACGTGCAAGCAAAGCAAAACAAGGAATTCATTCACTAGTTCCCATGGCAGGCAGGTGTTCGGTCATCTCCAGGAAAGCAGGACTCCATCATATATAACAGTTACTTGGGAAGACAAACCACCATAACTCTGAGTGTTCCCCCTTCCTTCTTCTTCCCCCAGCTTTATACACTGAGCCTGACATCATAGAACCATTGAATGTGTTGGGTTGGAAGGGGCCTTTAAAGGTCATCTAGTCCAACCCCCCTGCAGTAAGCAGGGACATCTTCAACTAGATCAGGTTGCTCAGAGCCTCATCAAGCCTGGCCTTGAATGTCTCTAGGGACGGGGCCTCCACCACCTCTCTGGGCAACCTGTTCCACGGTCTCACCACCCTCATTGTAAAGAACTTCTTCCTAATGTCTAATCTAAACCTATTGTGCTCTAGTTTAAAACCACTGCCCCTCATCCTGTCTGTACATGCCCTTGCAAACAGCCCCTCCCCATCTTTCCTGTAGGCCCCCTTTAGGTACTGGAAGGCTGCTATAAGGTCTCCCCAGTGCCTTCTCTTCTCCAGGCTGAACAACCCCAGCTCTTTCAGCCTGTCTTCATAGGAGAGGTGCTCCAGTGCCCTGATCATCTTCGTGTCCCTCCTCTGGACCTGCTCCAACAAGTCCATGTCCTTCTTGTGCTGAGGGCTCCAGAGCTGGACACAGTACTCCAGGTATGGAATGGAATATCCCTTTGGTCAGTTGAGGTCAGCTGTCCTGGCTTTGTCTCCTCCCAACTTCTTGTGCACTCACAGCCTACTGGCTGGTGGGGTGGTGTGAGGAGAAGAAAAGGCCTTGACTGCTTAGCAACAACTAAAAAAATTAGCGTGTTATCAACATTATTCTCATCCTAAATCCAAAACAGCACTATACCAGCTGCTATTAAGAAAGTTAACTCTATCCTAGCTAAAACCATGACAGTGGGTAATCCTAAGAATGAGGCTTTATGAATTTGTGAGTCATGGAAAAATAATGTAAAATGTTGGGGGAACTAAATTATAGTTTGCAACCAGCTTTTCCTACTAGCTCTTTTGCTGGTTTTCAGTTGACTAACTGGTTTGCTTATCTGGCATTCAGCTAGATTGACATATACAGAGCCTAAATATCAGGCGCGACAGGATATTTCTTGCTCAAGACTCATTCTTTGGGAAATAATTTTTCCAAAATAAAGTTTTCTGCAGATCACTGGAATAAAGCGAGGTTAATCTCCAGTGTGTTTATGTAGCTCAGTGTAAGGAACAGTGTTTATAATCTGATTGCAGAAAAATAGAGCCAATGTTGCATAAGGTTTTTTTTTTTTCTTTCCAATGCTATATCTGCAGTCTCAGCTTAGTACAGCAAACTGGCAAAAAGGAAAATGTCCATTTAACAGCTCTCCTGCCACCACAAATCTGTATTGGAAAGCATTTTCTTATGCGGTATGAAGTGGTGAAATAATTGTCAGAGTTGTTTAAATCAATACATCCTCAGCTGGGATAAATAATGATTCCTGCTGAGAGGAACTGTGCTGGCAGGCTGCAAACCTGGCCTGGGGATCCTGGTACTTTTGCTCATAGAAAGTAGTAACTTATTTTGGAATAAGGAATCACTTTGCATAAAGGAACTGGAATTTGGTATGTTCTAGTGTTGCCTGGTGCTGCAGTGCTGTGCTCTGCAAAGCATCAATTTTACAGTGTGGTTGGGAGGGATGGAAATAATGGAGGCACAAAAATTAAATCCTTGGAAAAAGGCGGTCAGCATCACAAACAGCATTGCAGACACTAATTTTCTGGTGCCTTCTCATCTGTTTGCCTGTCACCTGAGGTCGTCCTGGAGCCTCTTATTTCATAAATAGGCAGTGAGGTTGCTCAGAGCAGCATCCTGATGAGCCAGAGGACTGCCCAAGTGATTCCTTATGAAGTATTGAGAACCGAGGGTTTAGATTCAGGTCCCCTCCAGGAGGAAGAGTAATGATGATCCAGAGACTGTCACATCCTGGTGTATCATGTGAGCAGAGACAGCACCAGTTTGTGACACCTGAGACGTGACCATGTACCAAAATAGCTGCCGGCCTGAATCTTGGCAGTGAGACAGGCAGAGGCGAGAGAGTATGCTAATTCTTGAATAGTTTTGCCATAATTGAGAAAATAAGTTCTGCCATGTTATCAGGACTGAATAATGATTGAATAGTTGTGCCCAGAGGCTGAATGTGAGGCACCTGTGAAGCATTATCGATGGAAGCTGGGAAGTGGTCTTTAACACTTGCTGGTGGTCGTTTGCGTTTGCCATTTGATCCCATTGTTTGTGCAGAGTCAGCATTAGTTTAATTACATTAAACTAAATACATTAGTCAGCATTCCAGCAGTATAAACTAAAGCTAAATGACGTATCTTAGAAAAAAAACGTAGTTACTGTGAAATTAGTCCTTGTGAGCAAAATAATCAACATATTTTTAACCTGGGCTGTAGCAAAAGCCCAAATGTAACTGTTGGGACCTGTCACTATGTCCTGACGTCATGTAGAGGTCAGTTGGTCTTCCTTGTGTATGTAGATACATGTATTAAATGTCTCACAACCTGTGAGACATTATTTTCTTAAATACTTGGTGTATGATGGACTAATTAAGATGACATAGAAGAATTAGGAACATCCCTTGTGTAAAAGTAGGTAAAACTGCTTTGTCCTTTGTGATTCAGAAATAGAAATGAAATCGAATAAAGTTACTGCAGTGCCAGTTTCAGGCTGTAATGTGATCTGACATGATACTTGACTGCTTGGAGGGTCAGGTGTTATGGTCATGTAAGTGAAATATAGGTGAACTGTGTACCATGGCTGAAAAGGGGAGACTACACAAAGACTGGAGAGACTACTACGGCAAACTTCTGGAACTACCACGGCAGAGTTCTTCTGTGAATCTAGGAAGCAGATGAAATCTGTAAAGGGATTCAGGAAATGTAAGAAAAACTCAGGGTCAATGCAGAAAAGCTGTAAGCACTCAAGTCTGTTATTTCTCAGGGAACTATTCCAAGTGATCCACTGCAGCCAAAGAGAAAGTGCTAACTGTGCACTTTTCCTTGCAAACCCAAAAGTGAGCCAATTGCTGAGTGCCTGAAATAACCAGAAGGAAAGGAGACCTGATGGAGGATAGCTCCTCCAAGAGTCAGCATACATCACATCCTGAAATGAAGGTCTTGATGTTCCATGCTGATGCCAAACTTTCAGGTAACTTCATCCCACTCAATTATGAGCCTGTAAGAATGGGCTGGTTTGAAATATGGGAAGCCAGAGGGGGGCCATTTTTATTTTTATCTTTTAAAAACTAGGCGAATCCTGGATTGTGGTACACTTCAAGTAAAGCCTGAGATGTCAGAATATGCCCATCAGAGGATTTTGCGTAGTTAGCCACTCCTTAAATTCAGTTGCTGAACAGTACAAAGTTCATATTACATTGTAGAAGGAGTTAAGAGTATTGCTAATACCCACTGCAAAAAATAGTTCTGTATTCTGAATATTTTTGGTAGTTTTAATTTATTTTGGAAAGACACTGCTTATGGCTGAATATATGAGACTACCTAATTGCACTCGCAGTCTTCTGATTAATTATTAGTGTGAAGTGGAAATTTTACTTGTATCATTTTGTGTAATATTGTATTATATTTGTAACATTATTAACATCCTGAGAGTTGCTCAGAGACCTACATGCAAGGTTTTTATCCTCTTTAGAAAAAGGGCAATTAATTTCTTTGTGCTCAATGAAGTAAGGACATCTGCAAATTATAGTTCTGGTATATAATTACATGTTTTGGGTAGCACGCTGAATGCCAGTAGAAATATAAACTATGTGTAGTGATAAATATATCATCCAAGTCCTGCAAAATAAGCGGAC
Source organism: Alca torda (assembly GCA_008658365.1). Taxonomy (NCBI): domain Eukaryota; kingdom Metazoa; phylum Chordata; class Aves; order Charadriiformes; family Alcidae; genus Alca; species Alca torda. Next base: position 23,524,542 of record CM018084.1, read on the forward strand.
TTCTGTTATTGCTATTTTAGTTGCGTGTAATTGAACTGTTTCTTCTGGTTTAAGTTTTCAGATCTCTTTATAGCTTGAAATGAAATTTGGGGGCAGAAAAAAAAAACAGCATTAGGGTGATTAAAGAGATGATTCAGACTTTTCTTCTTCTATCTGGCTCACTCAAGTGCAACAAAGATTATCAAATTTGTTGACAATATCAACACACAACAGTGTGTTGTGTGAACACAACACACGAAGTATCTACCTCGTTTCTCATTTTAAAGGCTAAACGCTTAATGGTGTGATAGGCAACTTCCACTAACAAGGTTAGAGTAGGTCTTTCCTTGTTGAGAGTTTCCTGTCCATAAGGTTGAGTTGATCTGGATAGGACTTCTTTGTCTAAGGCTGTGCTTTGTGACTGCATCCCACAGACCAAATCTCTATCTCCAGTGAGGTCAGTTGCCACAAACAGCAAAACTGACATTGAAACAGGATGTGTGTCTTGCTCTTGAGTGTCATGCAAAGATTAAAAATAATAATTTTTATCTATATTAAAAATATGTACATACTAGTAATAATTAAAATATTATATGAAGTCTACAAAGAAAGCATTAGTTAAGAGATAAAATTCTTACGTGTTTTGGTTATTGTTATTCAACAGAATTGTACTACAGGGATCTATGGGAATAAACAAACATTTTTCTCTTTTCCTTGTTAGATTCTTGTACAACAGTATTCAGTGTTAGTCTTTCTGCATGAAAATGCCAGACATGATTTTTAGTTTGGATGACTGTGCTCCTATTGCCCAGAAACACTCATTACCAAAACATTTCTTGCTTACCTACATCCTTCAAAAACAAAAATACAAATATTATTGCAACACCTGTGGCAGTTTTTAGTGGTTATAGTGTTCTGTAAGCATGGGTGTTTTCTGTTACAGTTTCTATTGTGGAATAGATTTCAATAGAAATTTAAAATTGACTATGATATTGATAGATTTATATCACTCCATAACATTAAAATACCTGTGAAATTTTTTCAAGGGGAAATATAATCAATTGTAAAATAATTCAAAGCTGAAAGTACAATTAAAACTTCAGATTTTATTGAATTGGACACATTTCAAAGTGCTTCTGTAATATTGTCTGTGTATATATAGCTCACCTAGGGATGGTACATGTTGTTTTTTGCCAGCAGAATTGTGAGAACATGGCGGGGGGGGGGGGGGCATTTGTGTGTATGGACTTGGCAGTAGTAAAAAGCAAGCCTGTTTTTGAACTCAGCTATTTTGAACTCAAAACACAAGGGTTTTGAAAGTTGGCTTTCCTTGAGTTATTTATAGTATCACACTGGTAGACCGTGCGCTTTAAAAGTGATAAGCCAGAAAAAAAATGAATGTGGTATTGTCATGTCTGCACATCTGCATTTCTAAAGGTTAGGCAGAATTTGACAACAGACTAAAGATGGTTTCATTCTTTGAGAATTCCTTCTCTTCATCTATGTTAGATTTCTGGAGCTGATATCCATGGCAATTCTCAAGGATGATTTAGGAGCTAGGCTTGAAAACGTCTATGAGAGTTCTTATTCTAACATACTTAACATTACTTTTGCGAGTTCATTTATAGAGGTAAACTTGTGGTAAGCAGTGTACTTAAACTTCTTTTTCCCCCCTAATGCACATAGAATGTTCATTTTTAGTGCAGTGGAGAATCCCTGTGATTTGGTTTCATTTCTGTAACAAGTCTGAAATCCAGATGCTTGTGGATACACCTGAATGTTTTTACAGAACATGAATGGGGTTCAGGTGGGCTGATTTAAACTTCTAGTGATCTTTTAGTTTTTGGAGGATCAGTTGATAAAGTTTGATAAATGTCAAATTTACTAATAACAGTATTTAAAGTTCTGAGCATCTTCAAAGTCATGTCTATTAAATCTTATCTGAGAGGGGGAAAAACATCACACAGGACGAATACTTCCTAATGGTATTTGAATTCTAGATACCTTTGGAGCTAAGAGCCATTGGTGTGAGCCAAATCCAAGGGCTGTGATTTAGTAAGCAATCATTTCCCCAAGACCATCTTCTCTTAAAAAATTATTTATTTCTCTTTTCCTTGAAAGCTTTATGAGCTTCAGTGCCATTCTAGCACATTTCTGAGACAGCCCTTTAGCCCAGCTCAACAATATTTTGGTTGGATCAATAGGTCTCTGTTGCTGTGAAGTTATATTTATTCTCTATTTGAATTTTCATTAGGTACAGGACATATAAATTGTTTCTCTCTTTCCACTATTATTCTCTCAGCCATGAGTTTGTTCCTTTATCTCCCCTTTCTGCAGTTCTCAGCTTCCTTAGGAGCTGGTCTGAAGATTTAGCAGCCTGAGGGAAATAAATAAATAAATGTCTTGATTGAGCTTGCTAACTTTGTTACTTGATATAAACCCTACTTTAAAGAAAATTTGTGATTTCTACCTTGATTATTACATTTGATACTTTTAACATGCATTAAATATTTAAAGTTACAGTTATTTTAAGCTTTTGGCGGAATTGTATTATGGTCTAAACTTGATCAACAAACTTAATACTGAAATTCTTAGACACGATAGATGGAAGAGCATTTCAAGAATGTAGCAGGTCATAGTACTTTGGATTTTGTAATCCTTTGAAAATGTTTTGGTGCATTTGGAATTAGTTCCAGTTGGGTTGTATGCCTTAGGATATTTTTATATATTGTGAAATAAATTTTCTTGAGGAACTTAAAGTTGAAAGCCCAATAACCTCCTTCAGTTTTAATCCTTCCATCAAATATAGGAAGACAAGGATTTGTCTTTTAACCAAAGAATTCAATACTTTCTTATTTTTTCTCTCACCTTTTCTGTATAAATATTCTTATCTTTTCTGTTTTCATAGTCTGTCACCTGAAGTTCCTGAGGTGAAGCTGTCTGTTGTACTCACTTAACACAGACATATTACAGACTGTAAACCAGAACTGAATTTTCCCCTTACAGACAGAAGCTGATGAACGAGATTTTTATTTCAATTACTTAACCATTAGTTAAAAATAGATGAACTCATTTTGGAGTTTACAGCTATGGTGCTGAGTTTAAAAAGTAATAAAAAAAGTTATTTTGGAAGCTGATCAATCCTAGAAGTGAATCACAGGATGGTTGAGGTTGGTAGGGACCACGTGCGATCCTCCCTCGACCTGCTGGCAGCGCTCTGCCTAATGCAGCCCAGCATGCTGCTGGCCGCCCTTGCCATCAGGGCATGTTGCTGGCTTGTGGGCAGTTTAGTGACTACCAGGATCCTAAGGTCTTCCCTTGTGGCAAGTCATAAGGATTTTCCCATTGACTTTATTAAGATTATATGTAGGAGCACAGACAGTGCTCTGTTCACTGTAGTCAACAGAAAGCAAGAACAGACCGATATACTGGAACAGTGGAGAATAAAGGTAGGGTCAAGTAGGAAATAGGAATGCATTTATCAACGTGGGGATGTTGGAGAATGGCTGGGGAGTAACACAATTTGCAGAGTTGTCAACTTGGTGTTCTCTGGAGCCAGCTGACAAATAGATGAGGATTGTTTGCACAGCTCGTGCTTTAGGAATTGCACAGTTTGGTGAAGCTAAGAGAACAAAGAAAGATGCAAAGAGGATTGGCTTTGTAGAGATGATTGTTGTTGCAGTTAAAAGATGTGATGAGCTAGTAAGTAATCTAAATGCATTCTGTATGGTACCTAGAATGTCTTGATTACATCTTCTTTTTTTATTAAATTATTCAAATGGCATTGCTTGTACAGGTTAGCAAATGCCATAAACCTGCCCAGTTCTTGGAAACAAGTTGGCTTTTGTTAAAGTTTATTGAACTATAAAATATTATGTAGATGTAATCAATTAATTTAAAGATTTAGTTTGCTGTATTTTGGTGTGTGTTTTGTTAGTTAAGCTTCACATTTATTTTTTAAGTACTGTGCTATAAAAGAAATCTCACTTTAGTGAATAAATACTTCATTGATTTCTAAGTCATGCATATTTTCTTGGCTTCTGAAAACAAAGTGGTTTTCTTTATTGGATTTTCATTGATTCTTTTAATTTTTTTCAGTTATTTATTTTTTATAATACATCACTTCGCAAAGCACTTGCAACTTTAAAAGTAACCTTGTCTTCCCTGGAAGTGCTTCTTTATATAAATCCAAACTGAATTTTTAGTTACAAAAAAAATTTAACTAGCACCCTGCCTGAAAAATAATGAAAACTTTATGAAAAGCTGCAAGGAAAATGTCAAAATGCTTTCCTTGACTATTTTAAAAATTATTTTGGTATGCTGTTATGTTTTGAGAGCATCCATGTGAGTTGCAGCACCTCCAGTTGCTTTCTGGAAAGGCTTTTGACACAGGTTTCCTGCATTTCTGTGCCAGTAAGTCTGCACGAGGGCTGCCAGACTAAGTGGCCAAGACCCTTTGCTTTAGGGGTGTGATGAGGCCACACCAGTCCTGCAGAGCTCCCCGAGCATCTTTCTTTTCCAAGCCCAGAGTAACGGTTCAGTTGGTTCCAAAGTACCCCTGAGTACCACCGTAGCTTTATATTGCAGGCAGCTGCTGTCCCAGCAGCAATAAAATCTTTATCTGCAGGCCTCTCCTCCTTAGGTCTTGTTGTTTTACTAGTAGGACTCTTGGAGAGGCGTCCTGGGGCACGTGAGTCTCCTGAATTTAGGTGGTGCTGCAGGATTATGGCTTTGTGGATTCTTTTCTTGGGATCAGTTAAAGTCTTGAGTAGAAAGTTCAGGAAATTTTCTGTAGCACAAACTTGCCTTATTCACCACTAGGTAGGGATTGCGTATCTCTTTGTGCATTCAGTTTATCTCTGAGTTCAGCTTTATTCCTATTAACTTGTAGTTTGTCTAGAATAATTCCTAATGCTACATAAACATACGACTTTATTTAGGACTAATTAAAACACTAATTAAAAGGTGATAGCTGTGCTGAGAAAATATGTATTTGTCACTCGTGGACTCAACAGAATCATAAATCCCTGTTTTTACCACTTAGTATTAATATTACTCTACAGACAATTTAGACATCTGTGCATTGTGAAGCCATTCAAAAGTGCTCTACTAGACTGACTTATTAAAAACATGGTTATCTAATTCAACAGCTCATTGCTCTAAGCAAACCAGCTGGCGTAGCACAGAAATAGAAAAAAGTCCAATGAAAGATGAATTTATAGGGCAGAGTCCGTTGTTTTATTACAAGAGATCTTTGGCAGGAAGGAGAGTATAGCTTTTATTTTCTGTTAATTAGAATATTAATAATTTTGTTGCAATTGCTTACCCACTGCTTTGGTGAGTAGATGTGGAAGACTCTGCAGGAACTGGAAAGTTTACAAGGGTCTTGGAAAATAGATGTTGATTTGGACTTTAATACGTTCAGTCCGTGCCTTCCCCAGCTGTTGCAGCTGTGTTGTAAGATTGAGAATGACTGACCATGGCCCTGTTCTTAGGAACTGTTATGACTGTGCTGGAATTTCGCAACCTGGTGTTAATGTGATAAACAGGGATTTGCCTGTGACTGGAGTTGCACATAGCCAGTATATAGGGACAGAAAGTGTAATCCTTGCAGAATTAATTGGCACTGAACAGGAATGTGTACAGTAAATCAGGAAATTGTGCAGGCGCGGAAGACTATAAAGCAGCATCTAAATACTGGAAAAGATGGAATAGTTATTTGGATTACACTGGCTGCTTTGAGGTTATTGGAGTCTGCATTAAGAATGAAATTGTGGGCATCTCCACATCATATAAGCTCCACAAGTCACTTTGACATTTAAAGACCATAGTGCTTTAATCTGTTGGAGGTCATGCAGGTTCTGTTAACGTACAGATTCAGACACTGAAGCTATGCTGTCTTCCAAAAATACTTCCTGTGACCAAAGTAAAAATTGCTGTGGACTAAAAGACTGTAAAGGAGTAGGACTCATCTCTATGGAAAATAGTGGTGGCTGCAGTATAATTTACAACTTTTATCTTAACTTTGTTTTGTAAACCTATGCATGTACTTGTGAACAATTCAGAGATTTTAAGAGAAATCCATCCACATAACTCACTGAGACTTATGTATGATGCCAGCATAATAGCAGTAAGTTGTTGAGCAATGACAGAATCATATGTGCATTCATAATGGACGTTTTTAGAAAACTAAATCCATTCATCCACTGAGCCTTCCAGGAAGCGTATCTGTAAGCTGATGACTGTGCTCTGTGTAGGCTTCGTGTTTGTGGTGCTTTATTGTTATTTATTTATTTTTTATAAATTTTATATAAATTATTATTTATTGTTTTTTTTTTCCAGAAATAAATAATTTATCCTACTTCTGCAATATCTGGAAATATATTTCTTGAAATTTCTTGTATTTTTAGTAATACACTTCTGGTTTCTATTTCCCTAAATTTATTGACTTAGAAGGCAAATGTTCATTAAAGTTAATAATTGCCCGAGTGTACCTCTAAATAGGAAAGCATTAGTCTTAGCAACACGTATTTACATCTGTGTACAATATCTCTGATTAATTAGAAAATTTTAAAGTACGTTTTTATTATATTATTTGTAGAAAGATAGCTGTGCATGTTTAGCTGTGCATGGGAAGGGACTAGACCAGCAGTATTGAATGGCCACCAGTCTTATTTTGTAATCCTTTACAATTTGCTCATGGAAACACTTGGAAGTTGCTTTTACAGGAAGAAAAAACTGTTGTCATGAAAAATCTAACTTAAAAATATTTACTAGATGTGAACGTTGTCCATGGATATAACAATTAGCCTGGAATCCTGCCAGCACTCCTCTCCCACGGTCTGACCCAGTCACTATTGAAGGAAGAAACAGAAGAAAAGATCATCACTATTATTATTATTATTATTAATAGTCTATCAATACTTTAGTGGTCCATCTCATAGTGCTTTTCTATAAGGAGAAAGAAAAAGGTTACTCTCTGGAGCTATTCAGCATCGTGACTGTTGATAGGAAATAGGGGAGATTAAAATACCCTTCCTATGCTGGAACCTGGGCAGACATCTATGTTTGTACACATCTGTATCCCTTCAAATTGATTCCGTCTGCCTTTAAAAATACTGTCACGTACCGTATTTGCCTTGCAGAAATGAAATTTTCTCTAACTTCCAACATAATGAAAAATTGGATTAAATATCTTAGGACAGATCTGTCTTTCAAATGTTTTGCCATCATTTTCCATTATAATGACTAGTAACACCAGGGAGACATCACCTTCATCATTTGTCTCTCTTCTTCCCCTCCTTTCTGCCTCCATTTCTGTCATGGTATGATAAACATATCCATGCTCATTATCAGAGCTTTCAAAAGAGCAAGTAAGTATGAATTTCAAGTTGAGCTCTTCCAGAGTGAACTAGATGAGGTTTCTTCACTGGGCTGTTCCCTTTGGCTGAGATATTGTTTTGATTAACTTAAAGTCATAATGGAAGAGGGCCAAATTGACTTTCATGTTTCTTGGATGTCTGCTAGGAATATAGTCATTATAGCAGCATAATTACAGTGCAAAGGAACATATTTTCTATGTTTTTATATGTATTTTCTATAGGGACTGCACTGAAAGAATTGAGACTGTACTCATCTTGTCCTGTTTATGCCAGTGTTTCACTTGTACTTTCTCAAAAAAAAATCACAAAGCTGGCTTGGTAAGTGCTGCTGACCACCTTAGATGCATCCAATTTGAAGAAAAAAATGTCTGTATCATGAATAAAAATAAACAAGGCTTAACTTGAGCAAGCGTCATTGCTCAAAGTTGGCATCAGAAAGTGGCCCAGGGCTTCAGGACACTGCAGCATTAAAATTCCTGTTGTAAGTCAAATCTGCTGGTTACTGCCCTCCTGCCTTTCAGGTACCAATGCTGAGCTCTGCTCCTCGCTTTTTCCCAGGGCTAGTTTGGCAACTTAAAGATGCAGTGCTGAGCCACTAATAAAGGTATACTGCAGCTTTCACTGGAAGCTAATTGCTGTGCTTCTGCTCCCATTGAGTTTTTTTCTGAATATTTGGGAATGTAAGCTACCAGTTTACATTTCCTTGCAGGCTTACACCTTGGGCTATGCTGTTGTCTGCAGGTGTTAGCCCTTGGACATGTTAGTTTAAAAGCATCAAGTGAAAAGCCTGAGGAGCTCAAGATTTGATGCTGATAATTCAGGAATCAGTAGGGTGGTAAGTACAACTGGGTTATTGCAGGTACTGGTTATTGATGTTGATAAAGTGTAACGCTGACTTTCCCTTGTGACTTCCTAGCTTTGCAGAACCTTCTTAATGGACTAGATTTGTAATCTGGGCTAGGGGAATCCAGGATGTTAACAAGTTTCCTCATTTTATATTTAACCCATACTTTTGCTTGCACTTATTAGAGGTTGGTGATGTTTTAATTTTTTTAAAGTGGTTATTTTAAACAAATATATATCATTCCTGTATCCTAGTACATAGTAGAGACTGTAACTCTCTCCTCCCCTTCCTTTCTGCCTTCCAGAATAACCCTGTCCTCCTGAAGCTTTGAGGGTTGCATCAGGCAAACTTAATGGATGTCATTTGTTTTGAATATCTGGTAGTATGTACTGGCAAACCTATCTGTCTACAGATGTGTAGTCACACACAGTGATGTCAAAGTATAGTCTCTACAAATACTCATGTGTTTATATGTAGTGCAACACAGTGTGGACATGAATATGTGTCTGTCTGCATAAACACACACATGCATCCCTATTTATGAAACTAAATGCACAGTCATGATTCATTTTACAAAATGCCCTTCCAAAAAGTGAGGTTCCATTGAATGATTTATAATTTGCCAAAAGATGTGGAAGCTCGGATACTAATTGCTGCAAAAAGTTGGTGAGTGATTGATGATCAGTGTTTGTGGACCCTTCTTTTTTTTTTATACTGTGGGAAAGCAACGGAAGATCGGCGAGGAGGATTGTAAATACACTCAAGTGACTCGCATCTGGGGTACTGGAAAACACATATATCACACTAATTGTTATTCAGTCTCGGGTGCTTGCAAGAAAAACACTTGCACTTAGATAACATAAGTCTGTGATGGACTCAGGGACACCTTATCTAGCTGCTTGAGAATCCTGGTCTGTTATTGAAGAATATCAAAGCACAGAGGGAAAACTATGCCTGTTTGAACCCTTTTTAAATACCAGCAAGAACAGGGAGTCCGCGCCCGCTCTTGCTAACAAGGACTCTCTCGCTGCCAAGGACTCTTGCTAACAAGAACTCTCTCTTGCGCCGCGGTGCCTGTGGTCCCTGCTTGCGTGCCTCTGCCCGGGTGTTGCTTCGGAGATTCCCTGGTCTGTGAGGTATCGAGATTAAAATTGTTCTTTGCTTTCTATCCGTGGTTTGTGGTTGTTCCTGCATCCTGCCTGCATTGGCTCACACATATACTCTTTGAAATATTGCAGTAGAAAGGAAATTAACAGTATTTCTGGAAGCTTATGTGTAAAAAGGATTCTAGAAAGTTTCATTAGGTAGATTATTATGCTTTTTAAATATGATTTGTGCCTTTTTTTGTTTCATCCCTTAACTTTAAGAAGCCTTTCTTCAGACTCAGCAGTTGGTAACATTTAATTTCGTGTCATTTTATGTCTTTAGAGATGCGTTGACATTTCTGCTTTTCAGAATAGCATTTTTACATTCTGTCATTAGCCCATGTGTTATAAAATGCAATATTAACCTTTCTAACACATTTAGGTGTTACAAAGAAGATGTTTTATGGAATAATATGCTATTAGTTAAATAAGTAGTATATATTGTATGAAAAAATTGTCTGAACACCAAAACTCAATCAAGAGTTGGGCGGAGAGAAACCTTATGGAATTCAACAAAGGCAAGTGTAGGGTGCTGCACCTGGGGAGGAATAACCCCATGCACCACTACAGGTTGGGGGCTGACCTGCTGGAGAGCAGCTCGGTGGAAAGAGACCTGGGAGTCCTGGTGGACAACAGGATGACCATGAGGCAGCAATGTGCCCTTGTGGCCAAGAAGGCCAATGGCATCCTGGGGTGCATCAAGAAGAGTGTGGCAAGCAGGTTGAGGGAGGTCATCCTCCCCCTCTACTCTGCCCTGGTGAGGCCACATCTGCAGTACTGTGTCCAGTGCTGGGCTCCCTGGTTCAAGAAGGACAGGGAACTGCTGGAGAGGGTACAGCAAAGGGCTACAAAGATGATTAGGGGACTGGAACATCTCTCTTATGAAGAAAGGCTGAAGGATTTGGGTCTTTTTAGTCTGGAAAAAAGACGACTGAGGGGGGATCTTACCAACGCTTATATATACTTAAAGGGTGGGTGTCAGGAGGATGGGGCCAGGCTCTTTTCAGTGGTGCCTGGTGACAGGACAAAAGGTAGTGGGCACAAACGTGAACATAGGAAGTTCCACCAAAACATGAGGAGGAACTTCTTTACTTTGAGGGTGGCAGAGAACTGGCACAGGCTGCCCAGAGAGGTGGTGGAGTCTCCATCTCTGGAGACATTCCAAACCTGCCTGGACGCGTTCCTGTGCAACCTGCTCTGGGTGACCCTGCTGTGGCAGGGGGTTGGACTAGATGATCTCCAGAGATCCCTTCCAACCCCTACCATTCTGTGATTCTGTGAAGACAATAATGTGTGTATGTATTAATAGTTTCAGGATACAGCACATTTATGTCTTTAGAGATGTGTTACTTAAACAAACCTGGAATTTCCTTCAGGAAAAAAACAGTCACATCTCCAAGCATTGAACTGAACAGGCAGTGTCCACTGCTCTTGACTTGTCATGGTTTGTAAAAGTCTTGGTGTTGGGCTGAAAGAGCCAGCCAACACCTAGTGGAACGGCGGTGGGAAGAGAAGAAAAATGTTCACATGCAAGACTTCTCATCAAACACTCGATCATGACAGATGGTTCTGATAGGGGAGTGGGGGATGTTCTGCTTTGGCATCAGCAAGGTAATGGATTTAATTGCAGGCAAGATTTGTCATAAAATGTCAGTTGTTGCATGTTGAATCTGATAACCACAGAATGTTCATTTGTTGTCTTATTTTATGTACTTTTATAGCTATTTAGAAGTTAGTACCAGAAATTGTCAAAGTATGTTCAATCTTTGCATAATCCAAGCATATTACATGGTGTAAGTACAGATTTTAATATAAGGAATAGTTCCAACTTTACGGGAGCATGTGCCAAAGTGATGAAAGGTATCTGGAATTTGTGTATCCACGTGGAGTTTTAAATGTTGAAATTCTAGGTCAGGTCCCCAGAGCAGTACTGTTGCATCAGTATGGTGCTGCCTTTCAGCTGCAAATCCTCTAAGCAGAGGTTATGAGTTCAGGTACTGAGTCACTTGGGGCAGGCTCTGCTGCTCCGGGTTTCAGAGCAGGCTGTTGTCGCTGCAGGTCAGATGGAAATTGCTGATGGAAATTCAGAGGAGGCTTGCCCTGCTGTTGTCTTTCACTCTTTATATCAGGTCTTTTAAAGTTTCTACATTTTTAATTTGTTGCAGACAGTTTAGAATGCTAATGACACTATCTGACGGTGATCAGTGACTTTTTCACATGTGCTTCTAATCATAACCGTACCGTGATTCATAAAATCCAACCACTACATGGGCATTTAGTTCACTAGGCAGCTAATGTTCTAATACATCTGGAGAATAAAAATCCAGCAATCAACCTTTATTCCTATAATTGCATGACAAAAATAAATTCAGAGGCAAGGGGGAAGAGACTAGTAGAGGCACAGTGTTTGTTGTGCTAAAAGGTCCCCAGTAAATTAGCAGGATTAATTCTAAACTGAATGAACAGCTGAAAAGTATTTGGGAAACAAGATGTAAAGTGGATAAAATAAGGGATAAACATGATTTTTAAAATGGATCTTCAGATTTGGCCAAGCTAACGTTTCTTAACCCTGTTGTTCTTTTTTCACGTCATATTAAGATACGGTCAATATATGATCGAATTCTTAACATTGAAACTACTAGTCTAAATTTTAATTTCTGCTTAAGTAAGCAGAACTATAACTCTCTGTCCGAATTCCAGTGGTTATGGTCAGGAAGAAGCCTGCAAAATGTGCAACATTTACATTTTTTAAAATTAAATCCTATTCTTAATGTCACCCCAGGGTCAAAAGGATCCTGTTAAACAAGTTAGTTTCCATCCAAGAAAGAACTAAATCTAAGTCTTTGCATCCTAACTATTTCTGTTTCTAATCAGTGAAGGTAGCCGATCCCCTTTTCCACCTTTGTCCTGTTTCTTGACGCTATTACGTAGCTTGGAAGCATTTGCCTGCTCCTGTTTTCTGTGGGATATAATTGTATCTCATCTGAAGACATATCTACAATGATCTACTGTGGTTTGGAAAAGATTTTGCCAGGATGTCACATACATTGAACAGCATGCTGGAGAAAACAGATTACTGAGAGACTCTGAATATAAAAGCTCTGCCATGACATATAGAAATGGGCTCTCGTTTTTGTAATAGTAAGTCTGACTGCAGGCTAGACACTAAACTTTATTTCCAGGTCCCAGGTGGTTCTGAAAGCAAATGTCAGAGCCTTATTAAATGAGTTAACATCGTTGTTAGTCAGAAAAAGTCAAGTGTTTGGGTTTTTTTGTTTTCTAGGGGTTTTTTAAGACTTTTGGGGCTTTTCCCCATGTGATTTTGCTTCCCAGTCTGAACAGGTTGTCTTCCTTGTGGAAATTTTGCCCTCATTCAGTTTTTGTCTTCATCCTGGTTACAAGGGGGAAATGCAGTAATAGGTTTTGGTGTAATGCAGTTTAAGAGAACCTAACTTGGAGATTGCTCCACAGAGTGAGTTGAATAATACAACTTATTTCTGCATGTACTTCATGATACTGTGTCTGAATCAAAACTTTAAGTTTGGGGAGCATCTGTTTTATTCTGAGATTAATGTATTTGTAGAAAATAACTGAAATATTCACAACCTTCCATCTAGAGCGGAAAAAGTTTGGTAGATGGTTTTCAACCACAAATAGTCACTATTTCTTATGTTTGTTGTCACAGTTTTCCTTTTATCATGACATAGGGCAATGAAATTTAATCCCAACCGAGGGATGTTAATGCTGTCAGAGGACAGCAAGGGTGAACAAAAGTGCTGTCAATTTAGAGCAAATGCAGTACTACTGCTTCTGCTTAAGAAGGATAAATAGCAGCAGATGATGGAGTGAATTCCTTGGACACTCTCTGAACATTAATGACTTTGGGGTGGTTCACATTTACTATGGTAAATGCTTCTCCACATTGCATCTTGGCTAGTTTATAAAAAGGCTTTGCTTAGCTGGATGCAAACCCCTGAATTGTGTGAATCCTTTTTCTACCAGTGGGCATGATGCATGCAGGGAAATAGAAAGGAGGTTTTGTTTGATTTTTAAGAAACAAGCATGAGAATGAGACACCTTCATGATTTTAAGATGTTTTCTTAAAAAAAAAGTCATATTTCAAGAAAAGTACAAATATTAGTGGCTGTGAATAGCAACACTGGTTGAGAATAGCAAGTGTATGAAGGCATTGTAATAAGAAATGTGGTCTGGAAAAAGTAATTTCACAGTAAAATACGATTGTTTCTCCTGTGTATTCATGCACTCACTAATACTCATGTATTAGTGAATTGTTACCCTCTCAGAGTTGAGACACAATCAATGTAGGACACAGGGTGTTTGTAAACATAGAGAAAGGATGATACATATGGATTCATATTTATGGGCATGAATATTGGTGGCATTGAACTTTGTAAATATGTAAGATGGCAGTGTGCAGTTGAGGAAATAGATTTACCAAAATATAACTGTGGAGTAGCTTTAATCACTGAACGATAGATTTGAATGACTTCTGTACATGGCAAACAGGTTGTGTTGAGTGCTTTTTTGTTTCATCAGTAAATAGTGAGAAATTAAAAATATATGATTTTGCTCCTAGAACGCCAAGTCACGTTGAGGTTTCAGATACTAATTAAAGTGACTTTAAAACACTGAACCAGCAGTCACGTTGCCAATCTTAAGTATCTGGGATACCTAGTGCTCTATGTTGTTGCCAGTCCCTGATTTTTAGCTGAAAAGGAGTTTTCACTGCTATTTTCATCTACCTTTCCATTAATAAAAACTTGGATGACTAATAAAAATTTGTATGTATGAATACATAGCGTTTAATAACAGTGTAGTACTTTTGCCAGTTGTGGAGGATAAAGATATAGAGAAAACTGGAAAATGGGAGCACATTTCAAAATGCTAAAAGCAATGAAGATGGAAAGAATCACATTCATTCAGTCCGAAGTCATTACAAACTGTTGAAATCATGCTGCTTCAAACACCACTGCTATTTAACTTCAGTTACAAATAAAAGTATTTTATTCTCATTGAAAGAGAAAAAAAAGGTTTTAATGAAGAATTACATATATAATGTGTATATATACACACATATACACACACAATAAACATTGTTTTCACTTTATCTTGTAGTTGCTTAAAAGAATTGTGGAGAAGTTTCTCCTTTATTTTTCTGTCTCCCTTTTACAGTTGTTTCCTGGCTCCCTTAGCAGCTAGGCTTTTTTTTTTTTTTTTCTTTTTTTCTTTTTTGGTTTCTTTTGAGTGTTAGAGACTAACTGAAATCCAACTTATTGGAAGGCAAACCCAAGATTCCTAATTATCAAATTGCTTCAGTTCAGATTTGTAATAAACAGCCAGATCCCTTAAACAGAAATGGCACTTATTATAGGGACAAAGTCGATAAAGCAAAAGCACAGCGCTGGGTGCATGACTCAAGTCAGAGGCACACCAGCTAATACTTCACCCACGTCTTATATACATTCAATATTGCATACGTATTCACTATTTTAGGCAGAGTAATGATTTATGATGATTGATTATCATTAGTCCCTTTTCTCTTTTATTTGTGCGTTTCCTTCTGGCAATTGTTTCTGAGGATCAATGATCTTCAGTTCCCTTTTCCCATGCATCTGTTTCTTTCTGGTAGGATCAACTCCCTTCTCCTATGCATCTGTTTCCTTCTGTTAATCATTTGTGGGGTCTTTTGGAGAAGTTCTCTTTTGTTTCTCTCAGATGTTCTTCTTCATAGCTGCTGTTGTTATCTTTGAGGTTTCTCATGTTTCCTAATTTACTAAAGGTTAGTTATCCTTATTAGTCAAATATTTATAGCCTTGTTATTATGGCAAAAGACAACAATACCTTCACTACTTTTCACAAGATTCACATGCAAATTTCACCCAGCTTACTGCTTTGAGTCTTAGGAAGTTCTTAGGAGGAGCACTTTATGTCTTCAGTTTATCAGTGCTCTAAACCAGAAGGAAGCAAATCTTGTAAAGGAAGAAGCAGGTATTTTGCCTGTATTTTCTTCTGTGATTTTAGCCCATGACATAGAGGAGCCATGTTTCTCTTGGCAGAGGTGTTGGTGGATAATGCGATGCACTAAGCAGGACCGTAGCAGCTGAGGAGAAATTAAAGTGTCCAGAGTTTAGACCTGATGAAGCATGGAGTACGTCTATCAGAAGTTAAAAATATTTTGCATTTGTCTTTGACAAGCACTGCTTCTCTGTTTAATTAGGTACGTTAATGACTTAGACTTCCTGGTGCTTATGTTATAGAGATAATAGTTTATAACAACTCATTTCTTAACCCCTCCCTAGCTACAAACAACTAGTCTTCAGAGGCAGCATGTTTGTCAAATTTGGTGATAGTAACTTGGAATATAAATCCCCGAATTTGAGCCCTGTAAATTATTTTTTTATTATTTTTTTAATCTGGGAAGAGCTTTTTTCAGGGAGAAAGCATAACGAACACCCTGTCATTGGGACGAGGAAATCCAGGTAAGTGGTCAGAGGACATTACGCCCTAAGGACATAAGGACAAACATTAATACATTGCTTTAGGTCACAGGGGAGGGCTGTCCTCCCTTCCTTCTAGTACTGGCAAGACTATTGCAGCAGTCTGTATCTGAGTGAAATCATCAAGCAACCCCTTAAGTTTCATATCTGAATGATGAGTAGCAAACACAGGAAAATAAATCCTCTGCTGTACAGATGTGTTGAATAACAGGTTGTGTTGTATAATGTGCCACACAGGCTTAAATAGATATCGAACTAGACTGAGTTGGTGGTCAAAAGTAGTTCCTGGTGTCCAGGTAAATCCACATCTTCCAGTTCCACATCTTCCAGAGGAGGTGGTAACCATTTCAGAATAAGAAGCCTGTGTAAATGATAACCTGGCCAGATCAACAACTACAGAGGCTGTTTACCTTGTAAGGCTGTTAGTATTGTAATCTTTGTTTTAATGTAAACATGACTTCATACTTGCACAGTTAGTATCTCTTGGGTGAGAGGTGTCTTTTGGAGACAGCTGCCTTCCTGGTAGCTCACATATGACAAATCTAACAGTGGTTTTGTGTTTGGTCAGGTTTTTTTTACTTATTTGCATAGAGTCGTTTACCTGCTTAGGATCAGGCAGCTAAATCTACAGAATGCTTTTACCTGGTCTGAGCGTCCTCTGTATCAAGTGGAAATCAGATGAGAAATCTGTAATTTTTTAAAATTTTCAGTTCACTAAGAAAATCTGTAAGTGCCCTGAATTCTCCATTCAGGATCAGTTAAATAAAATGATGCTAAGATATGTCCCTTTCATTTTTCATGTTCAGAAACAGAATTATCTGTTACACTTTTATATGCCTGAGTCTTTTGATGCAAGAAATATAGGATAGTCACGAAAATATGTTGAAAGACTGAACATAGTATTTCAATCAAAGACTATGAAATTTCATTTATGCGTTTTGTCAGGAACAAATCTTTGGTAATAGCATTAGTTTGATCCTTCCCTTGCATTTATCTCAGCATCAGGCTAGAAATTGGTGTTCTATCCTGTTTTCTCTTCAAGTAGCTTACTATTATATAATAAATGTTGGTTTGTAGTTCACTTGTGTATGAACAAAGCTCAGCATGGGGATTCCATCATTTTGCTCCCCAAGGTCTGGCACTGCTATTCTGAGGGCCTTCACTGGAGAGAGTATCCCTGTCCTTCCAATGTGCCACTTTGTCTACTTGTTCTGAGTGGTTTACTTTAAGTCGCAAGAAGCCCTAAGAAGTCACTTGCCCTAAACATAATTTACATTGCCCTGAAGTAACGTGGAATCTTACACTAAATTTTGTTTGGAGTTGAAATGGGCTTATTTTTTTAAGTAACATATTTGACCTGAGAAGGCTGGCTTTGGTGTTTGGAAAAAAGGTTGGGAAGTATGTTTTGTTCCCAAAGGTGTTGGGAAATATGTTTTTCTTCATATTAAACTGGATAGACCTTGGGGATGATCTTTTGTTGCTCACCTCACAGCAACGACGATGACAACAACAAAATGTATCCTTAGTGTTTTCTGGTTCCTTGAGGTACCTACTCGTAACCTCCCTGCAGCACTGCAGTGGAAGGTCTGCAGTTCTCTGAGCTCAGCTGTCAAGTAGAGTCATACATCTTAAACGATGAAAATTGAGGTTGAAATAAAGAATTAGGTTGTCTATGGCAAGAGCATATCAGTGGTGAGAAACTGGGACTATAACTTTCTTAATGTAGCTATAGTGATTTTCTTGGAAGGGAGCTAGATTTAAGAGAACATGCTGAAGCACAGTATTGCTGTTTTAGCAGCGGTCGTGTGCTGATCCTCACTCTGCTGTTTCCAGCTTCTCTGCAAGTCAGTATATCAGATCATCACATCCATCTTCTCCCTCCCAAGCATTGCTGTTAACCTTTTTGTGACCATATCTCATGAGAATGCCTAAGACATACTAGAAGTATTGTAATAAATTTAATGATGCTTTAAAAGTATTTCATAAAATGCCTTTTTAAGACCATACGTTATTCCTTTATTGAGGATTCCTGCAATTTAATACATGTCATGTAGAAGCTTGTTTTTAACGTGCTCAGATTGTTGAATATCAAAAAGAGATTTAAGGGAAGAAGGCATTCCTGGCATAGGGCAACCCAGCAGCAGCCTCTGGCTTAATGTATCTGGTGGGAAATTCTAATTTATTGTCAAAGTGACAGCGACTCACTTGGTATGAAGTGCCAAGGAGACAGATGGCAATGTTGAAATATTCTCTGTTGTGCCTACCATCAGGTACAGTGAAAAGAGAGCTCAGGAGCAACAACACATTGTAGTAGAGTAAATAATACTTGCTACCACTTTTTACAGGGAGTGAGTTTGTTTAAGCTGCTGATACAAAGCTGATCTGGATTCTTTAATGGGGATGGAATGGAAGTGTTAGAAAGACAGGTTTATATTAAAGTATACCTTGGAGCAGCTAAATTAAATTTTAATTCCAGTAGAAAGTATGAACTTTAATGTTCAAGTTCAGTGGCAGCAGGGAGGGAAGCGTGCAAGCCCCAGGCTGCTGGTGGGGATTACTCTGCTTCGGTATTAAGTGCCTGCCTCTCTGCCTTTGCTTTTTGTCCCAGTTTCACATCTGGATGATACTGCTGCTGCGTGTGCCAGACTGATGTTGATTTGAGACACTTCCTCGTGATGAGTTCTAGAATATGTGATTCTCTGTTACAATTTATATATGAGCAAATTAAATTCTGTTTGTGTTGTTAGATTGCACTTTGGAGTCAGTATGCCTTGGTTTGTCATAAGAGGTTCTACAAGGTAATATGGACACATCTGTGAAGTGTTAATAGCTACATCTTTATCTCTGTGGGAAGAGGAGGTGTTGCAAGGAAATATTTGCTTAAGTTGCTCCTTTGGAACAGGGACCTAAGAGTCGGGACTTGAGTGCTGTGCTGTCCCTGCTGGCTTGGTCCATGAATCTGGGCGTATCTCTTTGAACATCTTATTACATGGAAAAGTGACGTAATGATACTAGGAATAACAGTATCAACTTTAATAATTTTTTGTGTATTCTAATGCACTTGAGTATTTGTAGGTGGCATCAGCTTCCTAAAAGCTGCTAAGTATTTGGAGAATATGGACACTTTTCTACTTACTGTAGATCTTCTAACTGCTCTGTAACAGCTTTGTGCTCTGGATCCTAAAGGTTGATGTCTAACTGAGAAGGAAGCGGAAGAGTAAAAATTCACTTGTAGTTTTCTGGAATTGTTGATCATTTCTTTCTTATCCGTGAAAGATCTGTTAAGAAAAGAGTTTTAATCTTCATAGGAATAGCTTCTTTGTGGAAATAAGCAAAACAAGAAGAGGACAAGGTACAATGATATAATGAGTTTCAAATTATATACATTTTAAATATAGTAATCATATATGTTAATGTTGGTGCTTCTGGTGATAAACTGATTTGGTCTTTGCATTTATTTGTCTGGATTGCAGTCAGAGCAGTAATTCCAGCTAGAATTTTGAAACCTAAAAATATGGGGAACTACCACTATTTAATTTCAAATTAAGTATTGTTGTATGGCAAGAATTATTTAGGTCTTAACAAACAAATACATTGATTTGTATTACAGTTTTTCCCTTCTTCTCATCAAATTCTTTTTGTCTAGAGTCTTGGTCTGTTACACATCTTACAATAAAAACTTAATGGTGTCTTATGTTTGTTTTTGCAAGGGAACAGAAAATAGTCCATGAATGTGTGTTTGACCCTTAGGAGGGATCTTTTTGGATCATTCGCTTTGGTTATGTTACCATCTACAGCAGACATTAGGGGTTTTATGTATAAGGACTGTAGAGAATCTGACCTGTAACATACTGTGCAAATGAGTAATTCTTCTTTTAGGTTTCTTTTAGAGCTACTTAAGATCCACAGGTTTCCTTGTAGGTAATGGTAGGTGAAAACTCACTGTCTTGTAAATGTGCTTACTGAAAATTAAACAGTTTATGCTCTTCCAGCCAAAACACATGCAGTCTTTCAACATTTCTATATTATATCACATCCCAAATGGAAAGATATGCACCAGACAGATAAAAATTGAAGATATATAAGATGGTTTAGGTTGCACGAAATTCAAGATTGGAAGCAAGAAAATGTAAATAAGAGCAACTGACAGACTTGAATGTTGCTTAGATAACAAGGGCTTATGTTTTTTCTTTTTGTAAAAAAAAAAAAAAAAGTAAATCCTATTCCAAGGATATATATTATCTGTTAATGATACAAGGTAGCAATAGTGCAGCTAAATGCATTCCCAGTTTAGTTTCTTATGTGTTCTATAACTAGGCAAGTAAGACAGAGGTGTTCTGCATTATAACAAGCACGTCATTAAAATGGCAGATGACCATAAAATTAAATCTTACTGTCCCATGGGATCTTTCTGAATGTTAAGTGAAAGCATCTGCAACTGCTTATTTTGTCCTTATTAAGCTCAAACAGTCCAGAACCTTGAGTTTTTAAAGGCAAGTTCATCTCTTATGTCGTGCATTTGTGATGAGGTAATTGAATAAAAAGATGCAATATATTTTTAATAACACAGACTTATCTCACTGATTGATTGTGATTAGAGTCTGTGTTAAGATGTTCCTATGCATGTATTGTTTTGATCTAGAAGTCTGGCTGGCAGTCTCATGTCAGGGGCACTGCTAAAGCAACTTTAAGGCTTCTCTTATTGAGTTCAGTTCATGGAAGTATGGTATCACTTTTTATTCATAAGCCTGGCTAAGGGCAGCCTGTACAGATGTAAGTGAGAATGTATGTGGTCATTCCAGTTATGATAGAAATATTGGAAACATTAGGAACTAAAGGGGAAGAAACTAGTCTGACATTAAACGCTTATGAATTTTCTTATAAACTTGTAAATCTCGTATTTGCATTGTGCATCTAAATTTTGTGAACTTAGCCACTCCCAAGATTGTATATTGCCTATGTTGCCTAAGCCACTGTATGTATAAATACAAATTTAAAATTAAGTCTAATTCAAGCTAGTATGCTTTGCAATAACTAATTTACAAATATGAATTTATCTTGAAAGCCACTTTTCAGGAATGAGAGTAGCTGTATTGCTAAAGCATCATGTCTCACAATATCTGTGGCATAAAGCAGGTACCCATGTTTCCCTATTTTTCTGATGCAAGAAACAGGGGCAGGCTTCATTTTAAATCCATCATTGATGACTTCGATATATCTGTATTCCTTGGTTTTGATTAGTGCTTACTGATTGCAATTTGAACCTAGAAGTATCCAAAAAAGTTTATGCAAAAGTAATGAGAATTGTATGACTGCATCATCTTTGCATAAATGGAAACTTGATTTCTCACCAATGCTAAAATTTTGTGACTGTAACACACCTGCATTTAGAAAGCAGCTTATTTTTTTTCAAATGGCCACATTTCATACATTGCATATAATAAGGTATATTTAACAACTACGTGGTAACATAAGTTAATAGCAGTGTCTTTAATCAATTTAATTCCTCTTTACTATCTAAATCATATTTATTTAATGTAAAAACAAACCTGAAGATGGGTTTCCCAAAACCCTCTTCCACCTGAGAGGCTATATTTTACATGAACAATGTGATACAGGGTTTTATTGTACACTGCTATTAAATTTTAATAATATCTTGTCCTCTGCTTGTTAATCTGTGTGTATAACATAAATATATGTGTTTAGGAAAAAGATGGCAAAAGTAAGGGACTTCATGAAAACTGAAGAATTGTTGCTGGGATGTGCTTACTGCTGTAGTATTAATACACTATTAAACTGTTTCAGTTGACTGAGTAGAGCTATGTAGTTAAAATAGTCTAGGTTAACCTTACTTTTTTCCCTGAGTAAAATAATCAACAAGTTTTCTTCAGAAGGGCTACAGAAACAAAACGGAAAAAAAGAGAAAAAACCGCAACAAAACCCCAAGAGTGGTAGTATAAAATAGGTGATGCATTCTGACCTGATAACCATTTTCTGCTTTATTTACTGCGGCAAATTTATTATGAAAGAAAAAAAAATCCAAAACATACCAGCAAATAGTTCTGACATTAATGTTTTCTTGCAAACTTGCATAATTTGTACATCTGAAGGCTACGATTTTTCTATATTACAGCCTCCTTAAAGAGATTGTACCTGCAAAAACAGCAGCTATATGCAATCAATTGATTGCTAAAAGTTATTATCCCCCTAGGATGCTTTCCTTTTTATATGCGCTAGAACATTAAATTTAAAAATTAGGCCTGCTGTGAAACTAACAACAGTCTTCAACTGAAAAATGTCAATCCACTTCAAACAATTTCAAGGAGATGCCTTATTTTGTCCTTCACTTAAAAACTCCAGAAGTCTGAAGGGGCTGCGTAGCACATCCTCACTCGAGGACAAATCCTGCCTTACTGAGGATAATGAAGACCTTGAGCATGGCCTTGTCCCTGTACTGTCTTGCCACTGTGTCTGAGGGAAGGTTGGAAGGCGGCAGTTGGATGTTCACCAGCTCCCCTTGGGAGGATGATAGGAACTGAAGGACTTCGTGAAGAGCACTCCCCGCTGAGCATCTTCCTTTCTTCACCCTGATTGACAATTTACATCCCAGATTTTGGCGAGACTGAGCTGTTGGGTTTTTTCAGACCTTCTGCCAGCCAGCACAGGAACAAAAAGCATATACTGTCAGAAAACCATTAATAACTCTTTAGGGTTAGGGAATGTGAGGAAATTTTATCACCTGTGAGGCCAGTGCTTTGAAAACTCAGTTTCTCAAAGAAGCTGGAAGCATTCCGTCTGCCTTAAAGGGTAGTGCTGTCAAAGAGGATGAAAACAATCAAAGACAGAAAACCTGGCCAGGAGTATCACTGAGCTGAAGGATTTGTACTGGAGAGGTATGAAATAAAAAGTTCCACTATGGGAAATTTAGTTAATGATGGATATCTGTATGGGTCAATGGAAAAATCAAAAGATGTTATGTCAAATTTTGCTTTACCTTCTCCAAAGTCAGCAGAGGTTCAAGAGATAATAATAAAAAGCTAATTCTAAAGCTTTTAAACTTTGGATTTTACACAATCTAATTCTAGATAGTATTTTATTCTCCTTGTAATGTTATGCCCCCTTTTGTATTTTGCTTAGTTTCAGTTGGAGTTGCCATTTTGGTGTCTAGCTAAGAGTTTCCAAATTGCCAGGATAGGCTATCTGAGTACTGGACTGTCACTAGTCCAATTGAAAAAGGAATTGGAGCACTACTCACCACATTATTTAGGAAAAGAGGAACAACAGAGCATGTGTTGAGCCAAATCCAACTCTATCTCCTGATGAAACCATGGAGCTGCATTATGTAGGCCTGTAATAGGTTGTTAGGTTTATGTGTATTAACTTCAGTATTTTGTGCCATTCTGAATAAATTCAAAATAATTTGAGTTCAGAAGTGGAGTTGAGATGATTATCTACAAATCTTTGAATTAGATTTTTTCCTTTACATTTGGAAGTTCTGTTTGCTTCTAAGTAATAAATAAAATTAGCCAAAATTTAGAGAAAAATTAGGCAAAATTAACTCACATGCCTGAAGGAAAGAAACTTAGTGTTATGAACGTATGGCTGTACAGACAGTGGGTTGGATTCATCTCAATTAACTTCAGCCATCAACAAACGGAAGAAAATTTCAGCTGTTTCATGTGCTTTCATTGGACACTGCAACCCTCCCATTTTTGCTATCTCCATTAAAAGGATAAATTCAAACCAGGGGCACTGTGTAATTTTTTCATTAGCTACAGGAAGGCTCAGAAATGGGAAGGGTGAGAAACTTGTTTGGTTTTGGATAAAAACCATTGTGTAGAAACTTTCTTTCTGATCAGGAAGCATTAGCCTGGAGAAACGTAAATTTTCTGTAACTGTGAAAGTCAAATGTGATTGTAATAGAAACCTCGCCAAATATAAAAATGACATAAAAAGTAATGTGTGTGATGCAAAGAAACAACTCAATATTTGCAGGCTGTCTAGCTTGTAACAGTAAAGGCGGAAGCTAGATTTATTGGAAATGGGTTTCTTACGAGGTTTGTCATCTTCCCTGGTGACTGTCACTATTCATTTCCACACTGAACTATTTTCAGTCAGACTATGTGGCAAGTACATGGAAGTATATTAACTAAAATCTGTTAGAGTTTTTGCATGTGAGCAATGAAGGGCGGAGAGGTTTAGGTAGCAGCACTCTCCAAAGGTAATATTGTGAGGTGAAGTTCACTAGCAATATGGAAGAAACAGCTTGATTAAAAACCATTTTCTAAAATAAATCATTAGAAGAGTGAAGTATATTTAAAAATCAGAAGAATTATTTTTTTTCTTTAATGTGAGTAGGTAAAATTTTCCCCACTATTTGTATTTAGAAGTGAATTATTTTTTGGCTTTTTTTTTAATATTGTTTTTTAAAAGCAACTCTAATGTTGGGTTGATTTTTTTCAGAGCAGAGCATATGATATATGCTGTATGATATACTGCAATTCTGTGAATGCTCCAGTGCGTATTAACCCATTTTCATACTGGTTTCTGGCTTGGGACAATCAGTCTCAGCTTGGCATTAAACTGAAATTAAGATTTTATTAATTTATTTAATAATAATAGTTGGTTCCAAAAGTCCAAAGAAATGAGAAATTGTGTTTTCTCTGACCAGTGTTGCAAGTTGTCAGCTATGTTTGTAGAGGTTTATGAAGGCCTGTGTCTCTTTGGACTAAAGTGAGAAGAATTTTGTGTGTCTTAGGAGGTCAGTTACTGTCACGTATTTCTTTCTAAGTCCCAGGTGATGCGTGCTGTACTGATATCAGAAAAGGGCGAGAGCTCTTCAGGTTTGTTACATGTCATCTTTTTGAGCAAGAAATGTCCTTGACGCATCACCAGAAAAAACTTTGTGATGTGCTGTTATTTATTGTTTATGGGTAATAATAATAGTAATAGTTATTCGTATATACATAACTGTTTTGCTTTGAACTTTCTCAAGGGCTTTATAAGATGGATAAACATCAAAAACCTAGGGAGACTGCTCTGCGTTGTACCACAGCAGAATATTGTGTCTCTGGCAGTGACCAAGGACAATTTCTGAAGTCCAACCTCAAATCCTTTTTAACTCAGTTGCTTCCAAAAACCAGGCATCGTTCATACCAATTTTTAAACCTTAGCAGTTTTCTCTTACAGTAATTTTTCTAATCTGCCCTACATAATTTTTAGCCTCTACCACATTCTGTAGCAAAGAAATTCATGGTTTAACTACACCTTGTGCGGTGAACTACTTCCCTTTTTTGGGGTCTTAAACTGCTCTGATGCTGATGTCATTAACTGATGACTGGTTCCTCTGTTAGAATGATAAGTAACCGCTTCCTATTCATCCTCTCCACATCATTCATGTTTTTAAACAAATTGCTCCCTGATTATAGTTGGGGTGACTACAGGACAGATATACAAGATTTATGTATCTTAAGGCCATGTCAAATATCCAGTAATACATAAAGTCATATGCATTTTTATCCAGGAAGGCTGTCAAGGTTGGGTTTTCTTTATTTTGACTGAGTAGTTCTGATTATACCTCTGCTGCATAAGGTAGTGTTTACATGGGTAAAAGTGTTTATATGGTTTAAAGTGGAAGTGAAGAAGGTATGTATGTGGCTTTTATGTTTGTACAGGCCTTCTTAATAGTGGGGAATAAAGACCTATAAGTATGTTACAGTTAAAAAAGCAAAAACAAGAACATTCACCATAAATAATAATATTTCGGTAATATAACTTTTATGTGAAAATAGCAGAATTTAAGGTATGTACAAAATGTATTGAGTCCAGAACAAGTAGAAACATTTGAACTACAACTGTATTGTCCAGAGGACAAATAGACTTTTTCTGCAGTTAAATAATGATTGGATTTCATAGCCTGTTTATTTACAGGGAATAAAAAATCACATTTATGCAATGTCTGTAATGAAAATCTTGCCTGTATATGAATTAGGTTGGTTTTTTTTTTCCTATTGGTGTATATAGGATCTGCCATCCAGAATTAGGGTGCATTTTTTTGTTGTTTTAAAGATCAGTTTCTAAATAAACTATAAAGTAAGCCTAGTATTCTGCAAAGAAAATGACTATTGAAAAGCAAGGCACATCCTTAGCTAGCACTCAACAAAGCAGTATAAGAAGAAAAAGAATTTTTGCAGCACATTGAAGCCAAAGTCTCTCTATATGTTAATAATAAACTCCCCAGTTTCCCAGGAGTACTATTTTTGTAATACAATTTGCCTGCCTTAGGTTTTATCAAAGTAAATTATGCTGGGTATATTCTAAATTTAAAATTATTTGGTAACATCAGGATTGGGTATGCAATAATTTACAGTGTGTCATAGCTTTTCGCTGAAGCATGCGAATTCATTTTTCTTTGGTTATCTGTCGTCTAATGGGGTAGCATTGCTTTATCCAAGTGTGTGTCTTGTTAGCCTCATGCAACATGGGCTTTTGTGATATCAAAATGCTTACCCAGTGCTTTTGAATACCTGGAGGAAGCCTGAAGTGGCTACACTGATAACAAGAGAGAAGAGTACTGCCCATATGCTAATGTCCAAATACTTTTTTCTTCTGGGCATCAGAATTCATTTATTAATATCAAGATAGAATAATTCACATGAATGCATTGTTCTTTTTGTTGGCAGGCCAAATATAAGACTCATGGAATAAAGCCACCTGTGACACTGTATCACAAAGACTTTCTCAAGTCACCAAGGTTCATGTATCCATGAACCACTTCACATAGGACTAACGGGTCTTTAGGTTTTTTCAGCTCTAACGTGTTTCTTGCACCTTTTTACATCAGCTGGTCCTTTCCTACACTGTGTTATTGAAATTTTTAATGATCTGCTTTTAGTCCTCATTTATCTTGCTTGTTATTCACATTCCAGACTGTTAACTGATCCTTTCCTAAACCACAGTCTTCCCCAGGCTTTTAGGACACCAAAATTGTGCTCTCTTTATCATCCCATACCAGTGAATTATTCTTAAATTCTCAATAGAACTGGAAAAAGGGCAAAGGAAAGTAGCACGCAACTGACCTTTTGTCCTGTGGGTAAAGAGAGATTCTTGACATGAACTGTAATCTGGGGCAATATTTCAAGATACGGGATTTGAGGTGTGTTGTAGGGCTGTTTTCAGGTGGAAGGAGGTTTACTGCATGTTATTAAAAGAGAAGATGGTTGTTTAGAAGGGAGAAAGTGGCCAAGGGCACAGGGAAGAGAGCAGATGCAAAGGGAGGAAGACCATTAATTTAGCACAAAATCAAGATACTGGAAAGCAACATTAATCAATATATCAAAGGAGATGAAAAGAAGAAATGCTTTGCCTTTGTGCAGATGTTAAGAGCCTGCAATAAACAAAAAGTAATGAAATTCCTCATTTGTAATAAATTTAAACAGGTTGCTAATAATGTAGCCTAATGCGAAAATTCAAATGATTGAAAGGCTGAAAACATATTTAAATAGCACTGAAAGGGAAGAAGAGAAATAGTGGAATTTTTCTGTGTTCATAATAATTTATGAAGTAATTCTCTTGAATAACTCACAGCTCCACTTTCTAATATATAATTTGCAAAATGAAGATCTAATTCACCGTGTGCAGTAAGCCACCAGCAGAGAGCAACGTGGCCAGCTCCTTAAAAGCCTCCTGTAATGTGTAGGAAGAAAAATCACTATTGTGGGAGATTTCAATTTGTATGATGTTACTGGAGTCACACTGCCTTCTAAAAGTACTGTTTGAATTGCTTTAAGAATATACATATATAATGTACGTAAATGTCAAGGATTAATTTCCTTTCACAAAATCTGATTTTGAGAGAGTTCTATATTAGGCCTCATCTTCACAGATGAAAACAAAATTAGTGGTGGTTTAAGTACCAAAGGGATTAATTAACCAAAGTACAAAAGAACATGAGTTAGCTCAATTCTGAGCTGCAAGAATTATTTTAGAAAATGTGTGTGTGTATGCATATATATGTATGTGTGCTCAGTGCACTGAAGGCAGCCAGCTTTTGAGAATAGTTGTTAACTCTTCTGATTATAAAGAGAACTCACTGAGAACAAGGAAGAGTGGCTAAAATAAATCAACCAAAAAAAGAGAAGAGGAAGTTGATGTTAATGATTATGAGTTAGAATCCAGAAATTGTAGAAAGCTACTGAGCTTTTCTGTGTGTGTGTATATGTATATATAATATACATATGTATGTATTATATATCACATATATTGTATATGTATATAAATATATCCCTAAATAAATCAATGGTGAGGTAGAATCAACATTGTAAAAGATTATTTTTCTAATTCTATTAGAATATTAGACAGAAAAATGATATTGATATATATATAAAAATAAGCAAACATAAAGTATGATTACTTCAATAGTAATGAAAATGTTTTAAATAGCACCATAGAAATGAAAAATAGAAGAGTTTAAACTGATAATGCAGAACTGTCAGAAATTCTGGGCAAGTATTGATGTTCTGTATTTAGAAAAGAAAGTTAGCAGAAGAGCGTGACAAAATTTCATTACAACAGTAACTAAGGATGCTTAAAAATGGATAGTAGTGCTGGGCATTTTGCAATCAACAGAATTGAATTATAAGTCTCAGAGAGTTTTCAAATATCTGATTGAGTCATTCTGTGAGTCATTGCTGTTGATTTTTAGTAAGTTGTAGAATATTGGGAAAGTTCCAGACGATGGGGAAGAAATCTAATGTTGTGCCAATAAAAGGCTAAATGGGACGACCCAGATAATTATAAGTCTGTCAGCCTGACATTGATCTCATGCAAAATAATGGAATGGTTTCTAAAGGACTCAATTAATAAAGAATTAAACAACGGTAATATAATTATTGCTAATTGGCATGGGTTTATGGAAAACAGACCTTGTCAAATTAGCTTGGTATCATTTTTATGATGTTACAAATTTGGCTGATGTAATAAAGTTCTGTAGGGCACTGACTTAGTACAAAGTATTGATGAAAATCTGGAAAAACCTAGATGGTTATTTTGCAGCGTAGAAGGAAAATGAGTAAGTTCAGAGCTTTATAGTTAACATCAGAATATTTTTTTTTTTACTGCTTGCAATGGAGAACAATGTAACTTGAAAATAGACACTGGTTTATTTTCTGCTGAGCCAGAGACCATACTTACTACCCAGCAATGTCTCCCTAGAGGATGATGTATCCCAGTATTCTTCTAAAAATAATGATCGATTACTGGTAAAAACCATTCTGGTTCAGATGGTGAACTGTGAGCAATGTGTTTGAATGCTGTCTGGTATCAAGATTACAGGTAGAAAGAAGGGTGCAGATAGCTAAGGACGAGAAGCATGATAGGTGAAGATTGAAGGGGTGTAAGGATGGTAGGTGACAACAAAATCATCTTTTTATTTTTTCCTCACCCTATGTTTCTCTTTCCCTGATAGACCAACTGTGTCCTTTTGTTGATTTCTTTGGGAATGCCAGTTATTATGTATGTACAGCACCTAGCATGGTCAAGTGGTACATCACACTTCCCAGAAATGGGAACTTTTTAATTACTTTTTTTTTTTTAACAGCATGATGAAGTAATTTTCTTCTTGTAGCCTCTTAATACCAGAAAAAATTGTACAAAGGCTAAAACATAACCATTTGTAGTTGGCGTATGTGAAGATAACATCCTTTTTACTGAGTTCTACTACAATTTTCTCAATCTGTTCTTCTTAGGTAAATTGTTGGGTTTGCTTCCTAAGGATTGATTAATTAAAAGTAAATCAGAGTTTTTTTCTTTTAGAGTGGTTGGTTGTTAGCGCTTCCTGGAAACATTAATTTCTGTTCTTAGGAGAATTCAGATCTTGAAGACATAGCAGAGAATAGAAGCAGAACTTCTAAATTTCCACCAGCTGTGACTGATGAAGAGTTTGCTGAGCAATGTTGCAAGAAATATTCATACATTTGTCTTGCCCGCTAGTTTGTGTGGGAAATCCAGCTGTATTCCACTGGAGAACTTTCGTATGTGTGAGGTGATGTTCTCCACTAGAAAAATCACCTAAAAACCCCTTTGGACAGTTCCTTTCTCATTGTGATCTCAGTCAGGTTTTATTAATGCTTTATGCAAAAACGCAAAACACAAAAAGAATTTTTGAAGTTGCTTCAGGTCTTAATGAAGTGTAAATAGGGCTTATCTAAACACATTGTAGTTTCTTGGATAATTAATTTTGAATAATTATTTTGCTTCATTTGTCTTAGATTATTTTTCCCTCTCTTTTAGTTTATACTATCTATTGACATGCACATTTTTAGATCTAGGTAAATTAAAATTACACGGCAAAATCCATCCAGGGCAAATTGGTTATCCTGAAGTCAGAATCTTATCCTCAGACAGTATGTTGTGTGTATATACCTAGAATTCTTTGTGGAGGTTCATGACGTTGAAAACATTTTATACCTTCATTAATTTCTTTCTGAGAACAAAGGAATGCAAAAATGTGATACACTTTTATTGAAAACATGGTAATTTTCTGTTTAAGATGAACAGAAATACACTGGATATTAAAATTATGGAAATTTTAAAATTTACAGTACTTCAGGAACTCCTGTAAAAACTCCAGTACCAACTTTCTTAAATGTGTGCTGTTTGATACCATCGCTCATTTATGCAGATATGTTAATTATATTTTTAGTCCTGGTTTCTCTAAAAGGCTTTCACTAACAGTTTTTGAATTCATAAAAAATGTGTGCAAGGTGAGAAAAGTGTGAAAGTAATTTTAGATGTGAAAAGACTTTTGTGTGTTTTTATTAAAGGCAGAGAGGATGAACAAGTCTGTTCCTTTTCCCATAAATAATAATAGCTCCTACTCTTTCCCTTCCCTCCCCCAAGTTACAGCAATTGGGCTGTTTTAAAATTGTTCAGATCCATCAATGAATGAACAGTCATTGAAACAGAAGGACATGACATCTAAAACTGAGAGAAGGAGCTTGAAGTCATGGATAATTCAGTATGACAGAATACCAGTGAGGCCACGAGTATGATGAAAGAAAAATCGTAGCATCTCTTTCTCTAGATCTGCAATTACAGGAGATGAAATGTGAAAATGGAGGGGAGTAAAAATCCCTCAGTCTTTAAATACATTTACAACAACAAAAAAAAGGTAGCAGGAGAAAGAAGTTTTGTTAGGAGATTTTTATTTTTCCAGCATCTTTCGTGAAATTATTTTAATGGCCTTGAAAAGATCTGTTAGTATTGGTGACAAGATATTAAATTAGAGGTATCTTTGGTCTGTCCTGATGTGATTATTCATCTGTCCCTTAATTTATTTGGGAGGTAAGTAGAGGATTGTCAAAAGAAGTGTATAAGCCACACAGAATTTGCAATTACAACCAAGAAAAATTGGATACTTGCACTTAACTTTGGAGTTTGCAGTAAGTAGTTCTCAATGCCAATATAGATTATTGACATATAAACTTGATACAAGATGTGTGCAGCTTTTAGAGCGTCTACTAAAACTTTGGTCATGAAAGAGAATCTGGGAACACATCTCCAAATAAATAAAATCAGTTTAAAAATTCCAAGTTTCATATAATTGTTAATCTGATCAAACTTAGATATTTCTACGGTGCAATCCTAAATGTAATATAGTGATATTTTTCAGGGTTTCACTTACAGAAAAATTGGCAGCCAAATAGGGAGATAATCTGCAAGACAGTATGGATTAAAATAGCCTACAGTTTTTCAGAAAAGTGTTTTCAAAAGTGTTTTCAGAAATAAATACATCAGAGTTATTGGGATGTTCATGCAAAGAAAGGCATCTGCTTTCGTCAAAACAATGTAATGTTCTAAGTTGATTTAACAACGGTTATAATCAGCAATAAATTATAATCATGATAAATGAAGAGGTTTAGTATGTGTAAGTGCAATATACAACAAAGGATATTGCAGGTGTTTGTAAAGTGAATGAAGTACTCTGACATATTAAAAATGCTGTTCTCAAAGTTTGGAGATGTAACCATTTTCTTCTCTCTATTTTAATAAATTTTTAAGAGCTGACTGGATTCTTTTTTTTTTTTTTAAAAGGACAAACCCGGCATTGTAATTTTGGGATCTGTTTCAGTAGAGTATAGTGATTGTGCATGTGTGTCTGAAAACTGTGGGAATAAAGGAACATACTGTTTTAGAAATCAAAATACAGAATTTTGCTCTTAATGTTGGAGACTTGGGAGAGAAGAGTTAGAAGCATTGCTGAAGGCAATTATCTAGAGACTTGCTAAACTCACTGAATTGTTCATATTAAATATACAAATTCCCCAGACATTAACTCAGCTCAGGAAAGTTTCCTAGGTTTCTCTATATTAATATTGTTAGGAAGAAAAGCAGGGAAGCCAGGGCAACTTGTGAGACTAATTAGAATAGAATGAAGTTAACAGAAAAGATGCCTTCATTTTCTGTTTGTAGAGGACTGAAGACCTTTGTTCTTTCAACTTTTATGAGAGAAGAAGGAAGAAAAGTTCTAAAAATACAGTGTAGGAACCCCAATGCAGAATACAGGATGTTGCATATATATCCCATATATACGTGGAATGGCCAGTGGTCCTTATCCTAAGAATCCCTTTGCTATTTCGATGCTGAGCAAAAGGATTACCATGCTGCCTCCTCTTCCTTTTGGACTGTGGCATCCTCCATTTTGCTGTGCTGCTGCTGTTAGTTATTCCAGCTGCTTTCTGTTTCTGTAATTCCTTTTTGTCTGCCTATTCCTGTTTGCCTCTTCTATCTTTTATTTCATTGTGCTTGAGAATTTTGAAACCAGACTGGTATTAGCCATCTGAGTATCTCTCATTTTATTGCTGTATGGATTGCTTTCGTTTTGGCATAGCACAGAACTGAATTCTCTGTGCCATTCAGTCTGTTTTTTCCCTCTACTCTCACACAGCTGGAGGGAGGAAAGGAAGAGAGTTTCTGAGGGTGTTGCTCTTAGTTTCCTACTCTGTAAAGGCAAGAAGTAGGGTCTAACTGAGTGGTGTTATTTTTTTCCTGTTCCCCAACTTTATCTGTAGCTTTTAAAGTAGAGACTCTCCAGTCCCTAACTCAAATTCATACACATATAGCAAACCACCACAGTACTATCATTTTACTAAAGAAGCTTTTGTCTTGGGAGATAATGGCAATTTCAAAGATATTATGAAGAAATATGAGGCTGCATTTGTTGTGTGAATAGTCTTTTCCTCCTACAGAGCCCCTAAACATTTAAAGCGTAGCTGTCGGCTTAGGATAAGCTTGTCTGCAAGTGCCTCATGTAAAATAGTTTAAATATGACTATATATAAGTATATACAACCCTGTTAAAAGCTTTTAAGGAAAGTGACGTGTGACAAATGATATATTTTCTCTCTACCATTTCTGGGTATTTGGATTTTATTTGGCTGATGCTACATGTACCATTATGAGTGTTATCCTCGTGCTTCGGAGCTGAACAGGTTTGATTTGTGCTTGCACATGCAGCGTATTAAGCATAGGTGAAGCGGGACATTGTAGCCAGTAAGAGGAAGGGAACACCATCTTTAACTCCTCATCTGTGGAAGAAATTTCTTCTGCTTTTTTTTTTTCTAAAATATCATCTACTTGTGCGACCTCACAGAAAGTTTTTCTGAAGGTAGAAAATGTCATTGTCAAACTACCTTTACAACTTAAATCCAGTTTTTTAATGTTGGTCCTGAATCATATTCTGTTTCTGTTAGTTTCAATTTGCATAGTTTTTTGTGTCTGTAAGTAACACTGGGATCCAGCAATAAATCTGGGTGTTACTCAGTGAAGTATAATGTTGGACAAGAGTTGAAAATTGAACAACTCCTTCATGTTTGCTATGGGGATATTGATGTTTTGTTAAAAGAAAGCATCTGAAGAAAATGTGTTACAGGCTAGAAGGCAGAAGTTGTTATAACAGAAAGAAGTTTTTTCTTCAAAGTTTACACACAGTGTAATCTAGGCTAAATATGATCCGATCAAATATGAGAAAAAACTTCTTTACGGTGAGGGTGACAGAGCCTTGGAACAGGCTGCCCAGGGAGGTTGTGGAGTCCCCTTCTCTGGAGACTTTCAAGAACCACCTGGATGTAGTCCTGAGTAATGTGCTCTAGGCAATCCTGCTTTAGTAGGGGAGCTGGACTAGATGATCTCTAGAGGTCCCTTCCAAATCTGAAAATTCTGTGATTCCGTAATTCCGTGAAATAAAATCCTTGAAATTTTCCTTCAAAGTTTAGTTAAGCCCTAGATGTAACTCTTGCTTTAAAAGAGCCATAACTTGTAATTTTCATCTAGATACAGTATTTTTATTTTAAAATGCCTAATATGATTAGATGCTTGGCATAGCATTATAATTACAGTATTTAATAAACTGTGTAAGTACGCTTCTTTTTATCCATACAGTTTCTTTGTGAGGTTGAGTTTTAAGGCCTGAATTCTTAACAAACTAATCAGCTTTCCACAGCAAAGCAAACACAATTTCCTCCCTTGCATATTTTAAGTAATCCAGGCTTGGGGGAAGGTACCAATCTTTGGTGGTGATGGCTTTTTTTTTAATTCCTGCATAATTCTAAATCCTTGAAATTAAAGATGTAACAGCAGAACAAGAAATGTTGAAATGCACAGTGTTTTCCTACCTCCTCATTAATCTGTGCTAAGGTAGTACAAACAAAAGGCCTTCCATTGTGCTGCTCTGCAGGTTTACGTTGCACTAGTTTGGAGATTTATCAAGACACAGATGAAAATAAATGCATATGAAAAGTGTGCAATCTTTGCTTCTTCCTGATTTTTTATATATATACTTTTTTTAGCTCTGTAGTCTCCAAGCAGCTGAAGCTCAAGCTTCCGTGACTCAGACATTTTCCTGTGCTGCACTCAGATAAGCAAGGTTTTATTGATGGAAGTAAATTAATTGGTGGACCTTTTACTTGTAATGATTTCTTTCCTCTGTATGGTAATTTCTTTTACCTATACAGAGACACTTTTTCTGCTGATTTGGTCAACACTGGCAACCAGATATGCTGAATGTGTTCATCCATAGATGTGAGAAGGTGAACTGCACGCTGCCTCCTATGCAATGGAAAATATATTTTTTTGTAACCTTTTGTAATATTAATTAGACCTGCAGCCTAGAGTTTTTTAAATTGTGTTATTATGTTTCTTTTTAAATAGACACAGACTCTTGTTACAGGGTTGGTGGATCTGCTATTGCAAAGAGGGAAACCGTGTTCCCCCCTGTATCACCTCACTAATATTGGTGCCCCGCAGTTTTCTGGAGTCAGTCTAGGGATCTTGCAATTGTTGACTGATGCTGATCTATACCTCTGCCATAGCCACAATCTCTTGCTATTAAATGGAAAGATGTGTGTCTGAGCAGGTTGCAATTAATTCCAAGTGCTGCAGCTAGATTACCTAGATGAAATGCAGCCCTCATACGTTTCTGAACTCTAATTTATACTCTGGATGCCTGTAACATTTTACATCAATTGCAAGTCTTTGCATCTTCTTTGCACTGCCAAATATTGCTTTTAACAGTGTGTTTTGAGTGTTCCACTATATATCTCTTCTGCTTTTATTCTGTCTGAATGTTTTTTGAGCATTAGAGGAGTGAATGGTTACTTCATGCTTCATCTATAGCAGACTTACGGTTAGGTTGTAATGCACTTGTAAGTGCTGTTGAACATCAGAAGATACATAAATGGTTGAGGACAGAAATAAAGGTCTTTGGTTTTCAAGTTGGAGAAATACACCTTTATACCTACTTTTTGTATGTTTCAAATCAAAAGGTTTTATATATTGTACTTTTTTCAAGACAAACTGTACAATTTCAGTGATTTCTGAGGTTACAAGAGATACATATTAAGTATCTGAGGTACATAATTCTTTCCTATTTTGTCTGCACTGCTTAACAAACTGAAGAAATGCAAGTCTCTTCATTTAACTACCATTCACACTCATCCTCCATGCTCCAATTCTTTCTGATACATGCAGGTTTTTTTTTATATAAACCTGTACTTTTGTAGTACACCTGCAATATTCATTTGAGGGAGGAGGGTGACATCATTTTAAAGAATAGGGAAATCGGTTAGATTTTACTAAATATGTGGAGAACAGAATGATTTTCATTGAAGTACATGGATATAGATTGAACTTAGCATTTAAATGCACTGCAGTTCTTCCCTATGGCACTTCTACAGTAGGTGAGAAATCAATGTTAAGTGTGTAGCTGAATTATTTATGCTAACAAAATGTTATTTGATCTGATAATTTTAGCCTGGAACCAGCCAACCCGGAAGTACTTGAAAATTGCCACTGAGACACAAAATGAGGGTTTGAAATGTGGATATTGCCGGACCCTCATGTTTTGGAGTGTGGAAGGATAAGTAGAAAGGGTATCCTTCCATGCAATTGAGATGAGCACTTGCCACCTTCTACCTGAGGAACAGGGCACAGGGATGTTTGTGTCAGTCAGTCAAGTCTTTGCAGAACAAAATCATTGAGCAGTGTGTGTGTTGCATAACTCTTGTTTTAAACTTGAAGTAGTATGCGTTTTTAAGCAAACACTACTGCAAAAACTCTAAATTCATCCGACTGCCAAGATTTGCAGTTCTGAGATAAAAACACGGTGTGTGAGTTTATACTTGAGACTTAATCTGTTAAAAATATGTTATTGAAGGTGGTTATTATTGCATTTGTAAGCCAAGATAAATATTATAAAAATAAAAGACAGAAAATCTCTGGAAGGTTCAACTGCAAGTTTTTGCTGCATATGGATATTAATATATTTATTGCAAAAGGTAAGTGGACAGTATGTTCAAGAGAAAAATTAAAATAAGGTATGGGGCCTTTTCCCCTGACAAAGCTGGGCATCTTCTAGTTAGAGGCTTTACTAGAGTCTCGGGAAAAGTTATGTAGGCTCAGCAGGCTGTTAAAAGAGAATAACCCTAGTTGCAAGGGTTTCAGGACATTGTGCTGCAATTGTTTTGAGACAAATGTTGTTTTCCAATTTTTTTGGCATTGGTAGGTCAAGAAGAGCTTTGTGTGTTGCCAGAAATACTTTTAACTGACTTCCAAAATGAAAATTACAAAGATGCGTGGATTTAGCTGTCTATAAACAGAAAATCTAATGTATTCAGTGCTCTAAAATATTTTGTCTGGCAGGCAGCTACAGCTCCAGAAACGTGTGGCCGTACTGTAGGTCCTGTCATGTCATAGACGCTCTAAATAATCAAAAATACCAACTCATCTCTAGGTTTAGGCAACTGAATCTCACCATGTGTTAAAAAAATTAAGTTTTTTCTCAAAGCAGAGGGCCATTTAAGTGTTTTCCATAGCTGTTCATTTCAACACAGTTTAAAGGCAGTAATTAGTGCCTGCCTGATTATTTTCAATACCGCAATGAAATACTATTAAGAATATTTGAAAATGTAAAAAATATATGAGAAAGCAGATAATTTAAACTGGAGGGCTGTTTCACCATATGCAACTAGTAAATGCTACGTTTTGGAGACTGCGCTTTGCCCAGTGTCATTTGAATGAATATGGGTTTTACTAATTTCTCAAATTACATACTGCATATGAAAGAGCCCTGGTTAATCATCATTAGAATGTGAAAATGGCATAAAAGTACTTTCTAAGTACTTTTAATTGCTTTTCTGTATCTTCCAGAAAACTTCTGGCATTACCAGAGGCGCAGTTTTTTCAAGGTTGGATACGGAAAAACACTGAAACATATGCTGTAGTTAAAGATCTTAAAATGTTTTCCATAAGCTACTTCTTACACACCACCAGGGATTGCTCAGCTACATTTTTAAGTTCATTAAGGATGATAAAAATCAGGGTGATGGAAAGATGCTTTCAATGAGTATCATTTGTATTCCTTCAGGATTTGCTACATTTTTTATGATACAATTTTGAAATGATAACTGATCTTGTATCTGTAAATTCAATGAAGTTTTATCTATGTTGAAAAATAGATGAATAGATGAGTATTCTTAGTCATAAGTGTATGTATAAAATCATAGCAAACCAGACATTTCATTAAATGGTGCTCAGTGACTCCAAAGTACTCAACTTCTTTTGACTTGACTCAGGCAAACAAAATTATACATCTGCCTTAGCCAATGTAAAGAGGGTGGGCTTTAAGTACTTTTAAAATACTATTCAGAAGCAGGAACATGTCAGAGTTTGCATTGGGAATATTGTTTAGTGATTCCCTGTTTTTTCGTGCACTCATAAAATGTGGAATTTATCATGTCCATTCAGTCTTATCTAAAATGCAGCAGTGAAACACTTCGTAAACTTCTCTGCATATTATAGAAATCTGCTAAATACCAATTCTCTGAAGACTGCACTTCCAAGTAGTTATTTTCAGTACCTGTACAGAATTTTATGAGCTGGTTTCATAATGCAAAGCTATATCAAAATGCACAAAACTTGGAAAAAGTACCATACAAAATATCAAAATAAAGAATATTTTATAAAATAAGTATTTGAGGGCTGTAGCAATATGCAGCATCTGATACAAGATTGGTACCCTCTTATGTTACCTTTTTTCTGACCAAGAAATGAGGCCACCTTACGTGTGAGTCAGAGTCCAGTTCCTATACATGGGTTTACTGAACACGTTAGCTTTCACGTTGGCTAAAGTATTCAAGAATTTTTTTGCTTCATGTTCTTCTGAGGGCAAAGAGACATGGTAACTTCTTTCCTTCTGAGGTGTGGGTCTTGGCTGTTGTGAGTGGAGACACTCTGATGCTTGTGATTCTGCAAGTGCTTTTTGAGATCCTTATTGATACTATAGCACTGAAATATTATAATACCATTATTCTGAATGTGTATTACTGGTCATATTTTCACAGAGGGTATGACTACCTGGTGATCTGTATACCTCTAGTAATGTTAGTTCATTCCTTTTGATAAAGCAAGCACCAAGAGTCTTTGTAGAAGAGTCATTTTTTGATACCTGCCAGAGAAGCTGTATTTAGTAGATTTCCAATGTTTATAATATGAAAAAAAGAAGAGGGAAAAAAAAGTTAAATGTAAGCCGCTCTATCAAGAAATTATTCCTAATTGTATTACTATTCCTGAGATGTTACGAAAGAATTCTGGAAAAATAAAATTGCGGGATG
Organism: Alca torda; assembly: GCA_008658365.1. Classification (NCBI taxonomy): domain Eukaryota; kingdom Metazoa; phylum Chordata; class Aves; order Charadriiformes; family Alcidae; genus Alca; species Alca torda. The sequence goes on from CM018084.1 coordinate 23,563,574, forward strand.
CAAACCTCGGGTGTCAGCTTGTCACTATGTTACATTTAAAGGAGTTATTAAAGTCATTATGCTGTCAACTTGTGAAGTTTAAATACACCAAATATAGCAACCTGGTTAATTGCTCATTATTTTACAGTGAGTGAAAGAAAGGCAGAAGGGGAAGTGGGAGTGGAGAGAATGGTATGTTTTCAAGGTACCCATAAAGGCCTCTTTTCCTGTGGAGTAAATTAAGCATATGTTGTTCAATAAGACCTTAGTCTTTGAATATACTATACTATTATAAATGCAGCTGCCTACTGGTCTATGTAGTTTAGAAATGGTTTTATTGAGATCTTCCCATAATGCAGCACAATACATATTGACATGACTTTGTAGCTCTAATCATGTTATTGACACTGCTTTTCTCTTGGGGAATCAGATTAAAATGAACTGGTGTAGCCAAAACCAGTGTTTAAAATACTTCAGGTCAGGTGTCACAATGTAATTTCCCATTGTGGTAAAGCTGGAGAAACTTGGCTGAAGTTACTTCAGATTTGTATTTGTGTAAGAAACAACTTGACTCTTGATTACTATGGAGACTCCTCAGTGAAAAAGCTGAAATGTGACTTTAGGTTAAAACAGTAACTTATAGCATTGCTACAGTTAACTGCATCAAGTAGCCAGTGAAAGGACAATTTCCAAAGTGTAAGTTCTTGAAAAAAAAACCCAAACCCTTAGCGGTTTAGTTTTGAAGGGTAAATTTAAGCCAAATTATGTGTGTTGCCCCCGTAAAAAAGTGAAGGATGAGGAAAAAAAGTAATTTCTCCTGATACTCAAGTTTTAATTATGTTATGTCTTTGCATTATTTTTCTCTGCTTTTCCAAAACTGGGCTATTTTTCTTTTGGCCTGCATAGGAAGTAGCATAAGACTATTGATGCGGAACCTACCAATGGCACCCTTCTTTATTTGGGGCGTAGTGATTTCACCAAATAGTAATTAATGACACTGCATTTGTATTTCTCCACAGTGTTTGAAGGCTCTTAAATGAACTTGCACAATCACTAATTTCAGGGTATTTGCCATAGAAAGCAAATTACTTCTTTCAGGTAATCTTGAATTTTTTGTTGTTCATAGTCGTATCATTACTCAAAACTAGAATTCAAAAAATAAGGGATTTCACAGTTATTGAACCCTATATATCACAAGATAGGATACTAGTATCAAATTTGTGCACAGTATGGTTAGGAATTTGTTTAACCCCCTCCAGTGTTCCCGCACCTGATAGCTCCATGAAAGACAGGAGCAATGCATCTTCTCATGGCTGAGGAGCTAGATTATGCTAAAGTTAAGAGATGCCATATTCATGTGCAAGGGGATCGTGTATGTGTTGGTTGACAGTGTTATGGTAGTGTAATGTGTGAATAAATCATAAGGACATCTTCATGGTTGCTCTGGCAGACTGGAGGGTAGAAGGCCTGGGAATGGGCATATGTTTTCAGGATCAACTTAGTCAAAAATATGTGGTCAACTGAAAATATTTGTGCTAAGAAATCAAGGTCTGTCAAGATTTTTAAAGACATATTTGAAAATGCTGTGTACCAGATTTCATTATACTCATTCTTACTACTGGTAAATCACAATGAGCAGAATATATGGAGACCAATTTCTCAGAAAGAAGGAAAAAAAAAATAGGCAAGTCATCTGTCTTCTGGTAACGAAGCTGGTTTAGTTTTCCAGGTGTATTACATAAAATAGCCTGGTTTCTGTTATTGTTAAATACCATTCAGATTCAGTTTGGGCTGAGAACTGGAGGACAGGCAATCTTTCTTGCTTACCTGTTCTGTTTCCTGTTAAGAAAAATGCAGAAAAATAATCTGTAAATTCAGAAATATTTGTTGAGTGTATTTCTGCAGTCTGTAGAGGTCATTGCAAATTCTGCTATGTCTATGAAATTGTAAAAAAAATATGAAATTAATCTCTTTCTTATCAAATCTAATATTATGGAGATGAGAGCACTGGAGAAAAGTGACTGGAGGTTAGCATTCACTAGGTATTTTTTGCTTCTGACTGGCAATTCTTGCCATATTGCAATACGATTCATCGAGATAGATGTGTACTCTGTAGTCAAAGAATAAGTGCATCGTATCCTCTTCTGAGGATAATTTATTGAAGAAAACGTAGTTTTCCTCTGTTAAAAGTATCTGTGTAGTAGGTATCTGTTCCTTCTGTCTAGCCAAGGAAGTCACTGGCACTGCATGCTGTAGATATATCCATAGATTTGTTAAGCATTTGTTTGGAAGAATGGAAGCTGATATTGAGTTCATTAACACTTCCATAGTGGGATGTTATTAGAGTTACAAGGGAAATTCAGGTACGCTGTTCTGTCCAGTAGGGAAGTATTTAGCTATCGTAGCATCACAGTTATTTATTTCATGTCTCCCTACTTGCCAGGTAGTATGTTGGTCTGGAAGGAGATTAAAAATTAGAGATCCTATAGAGTAAGAAATATCTGTTTCCTTCTCTCTGTACCTCTGGTCTTTTTTTTTGTCTTGAGCTATTTGCCCAAAAGCATATATTTTTCCCGTAAGACTTTATAGCAGAGCTGATGTAATTATTAATTATACTTCTCCCACAAGGAAATTTGTTGTACCAACACACATCCCTTTTTGCATAGAAGAATTTCAACTTTCTATGAATCTATGATTTAATTTTGTGTGTCTCTACTTAAAACCAGTTAACACATATGGATAGAAATTACTAATATACCCACTGCTTTCTGATTATACCTCATTTACCATTAATTGACTGTACTCTTATAAATGCTTAGGGAAGCATAGGCATATCTTGGCATTTTAAATATTTGGGGCTTGTCATCCAGGTTCATCTGAACTGCACGTGGCAGGGAAAAGGATGACATTACTACTGCTTTCTCTGTGTGCCAGATCTGCAGGGTCTGGTGGGCCCTGTAGCCTCATGTGGCTAGATGGGAGAGTTTATCTCAAAAACGCTAATGGGAACTTACTTGCCTTTGTGTGCTTCAGAAGTAGTATTAGGTGGAAATGGGCAGAGTGAACTCTTTGATGAGTACTAGCTTTATGATAGCTATTAGCTATATAATTCAGATTCCTCACACTTTCAGAGTGAAAGACTTTTTCACTTATTTTTATGAAGATATTTTAAAAATATTTTCATGAAGATACTTTGCCTATGGTGTTGGAATCTAGAGCACTAGAGGGAAAACATATTTGAATCCAATAACACATAGCCTGCCATCGAGGGGCAGGAGCCTTCAGTCCTGTTTTTTAAGCCATTTTTTAACTCCTTTTGGAAGACTGAATGTGGTCCATCCCACACAGATGTATTGAAGGACTACTGGCTGTGTTGGGTGGTTTGGTTTTTTTGCTTTGCCGGTGTGTGTGACAACTGTGTGTGCAATTTTCAATTTATATTAAGGGTCTGTCAAACTCAGTCTGTGTTGACCAAAATTCTCTATTGCAATGAAAAAATTCTAATATAATCATTACCTTTTATGTCTGAGCATAGATAATTCAAATTGGACAGAGAAGGGGCTTCCAGGCTCCTTAATTTTCTACAAAGGCTGATATGCTACAGAGACAAAGGTAGAATCTGTGGTTGTTTTTTTTTCTGAGGATGAAACCACTTTGACTCAAATTCCAAATTTGTGACCTTTGAGAGCACTCCACAAGACAAAGTCTGGTTTGCTTGTGTACTTTGGCTCTAGTAAGTGTTTGTGGACCATGATAAAAAACAGAGTATAAAATTCTAATCAGCCCAGAACTGATGTTTGCTTTTGTTAGATGCAGACTGCTATTGTTTTCTAGATATTCACATGTAAAAAAAAAGAAACAAACCAAAAAAAACCCAAACAAAACCCTCACAACCTATTTTAAAAACATTTGATTAAAGGCAGGAGGCAATGATGACTGCTGGCCACAGTACCAGAATTTCTGGTATAAAATACTCCCCTTTCACTCTCTGATGTAAGAATGGTGATATAAGAACAGCTGTACGATGTCCTGAGCAATGATGGAAGAACAGCTGTAACAGTGCCTTAGTTGGGGGCTACCTCCAGATGCTTCAGAAGGTCTCTGATCTCTGGAAAAAAAGAGAGAGATATCATTGAAAAAACACTAATAATATGGCACAGCAGACCTCTTCTAGCATTAGGTCTTTATCTGGAATTTTTTTAAATGTGATTAGAAATTGCATATCAGTTGATTGCATATCTTATTTCTTGAGAAACTATTCTGATTGGTTATTTCACTGTTATATCACCACGTACTTGAAGATTCATGTCATTTTTTCACTGGAAATGGCATGATTTGTTTAAATCTCTCTCTTCAAGGCAAACTGTCCTGTTCTGTGTATTTGTACAGTCCTGATATCAGTGGACTGACCGTAAGGCCTTGTGTTGCTACATCAATATAGTTGTAAATTATTGTCATTCTTAAAGTGACTGGTGTAGCAGACTTTTCTTACAAAACTGCAGACATAGTTAGCCCACAATGAATTTTAACATTTGCCATATGACATCCATTTCAGAAAGCTGATTCACAGCTTCTGTGAGTAACTGTCAGAGATAAAATTTTCCCCTTTGTCTCTCAGCTGATATGAAACTCCATTCTAATACAAAAATAATGTGAATAATACAAAAATCATATAATTATACAGAAGCAAATAACTGAAAAATTTTGCTCATCCTCTTTCTCTGGAAGTAAAGAGAAATTCAAGGCTTTGAAGATCTGCTATGCTTTTTTCATTAGATTCAAATGACATTTATATTAGTTGTTCAGAAATTACATGAAAATGTGCTGATTGACTGATGTTTATGTGGAATAAATGAAATATATTTTAAAACTGTAACTAGGAGCTTTACGTTGATTCATGACCACAGTGCAGATTCCACCCTTGTCCTATATGTCATACATTGTGTGCAATTTCTGATGTTAAATTCATGTCGACAGATACACTCAGTAGACATCTATGAGCTGGTACCTAAGAAATCACATAAACTGTTAAAATCAGCTGGGTTAGCTTGTTGTTTCTGTGAAATAAAGGCAGAATGGAAGGGCATGGCTAAATCTAGGGCTGGAAGTTGTTGAGGAAACAATAGATGGTGGAATGGTGCCAGTGAAAGATGTAGCTTTGTTAGTATGGAATGTTTGGTTATACGAAATGAGAAAAAGTTCAAATTCACTTTCAAGTCAATAGTTCAGAAAAGAATGAGATAGGTATGTTGGCAGGTGGATGCATGAGGGATATCTGTCTCTGGGTTCCTCAGTGCCTTTCTAAGTCTCATTTATAGGAATCTAATTACATTTTGAAAGGCCTGTTGACTTCCAATGCCACTCTGATTCTCAGCAAGGATGATCATAAAATCATAGAATACCAGGTTGGAAGGGACCTCAAGGATCATCTGGTCCAACCTTTCTTGGCAGAAGCATGGTCTGGACAAGATGGACCAGCACCCTGTCCAGCTGAATCTTAAAAGTGTCCAGTGATGGGGAATCCACCACTGCCCTGGGGAGATTATTCTGATGGCTGATTGTTTTCATTGTGAAACATTTTCCTCGTGTGTCCAATGCTATGGAATCTTCGCAGGAGCAACTTGTACCCATTACCCTTCGTCTTTTCCATGTAAAAAGGGAGTCTCCTTCTTCTTTGTAGCTACTCTTTAAATACTGGAACGTGGTGATAAGGTCTCCGTTAAGCCTTCTTTTCTTCAGGCTGAACAAACCCAGTTCTCTCAGCCTTTCCTCATATGGCAGGCTTCTGAGGCCTTTGATCATCATTGTGGCCCTTCTCTGGACCTTCTTCAGCCCGTTCACATCTTTTTTGTATATCAGGGAGCAAAACTGAAGACAGTATTCCAGGTGTGGCCTGACAAGCGCTGAGTGGAGTGGGATAATGACTTCTTTATCTCTGCTGGTGATGCCCTTGTTGATGCAGCCCAGCATCCTGTTGGCTTTGCCGCTGCAGCATGCTGTTCACTCATACTGAGCTTGTTGTCCACCAGGACCCCCAGGTCCCTTTCCACAGAGGTGCTCCCCATCCGGGTAGATCCTAGCCTGTGCTGCACTCCTGGATTCTGTTTTGCCAGCTGCAAGACCCTCACTTGTCCTTGTTGAACTTCATAAGGTTCTTGTTAGCCCACTCTAACAGCCTATCCAGGTTTTAACATCCTATCTTCTAGTTTTGACATCAATTCAAGCTGAGCTTTTGCTTCTCTAACTGCATCTCTGCACACCCTGGCAATGCCCGTATTATTCTCAACAGGTATTCATCCGCTTTTCTATCTCTGGTGTGCTTTTCTTTTGGCTTTGAGGAGACTCAGAAACTTGCAGTTAAACCAAGGGGGTCTCTTCTCTGCTTTCTTCCCTTACCTTTAAAGGGGGTGAACTGTTTTTGTGCTTCCAGGAAAGTGTTCTTGAAAAACTCCCAGCACTTGCTAACTCCTTTATCCTCCATGGAAGCTTCCCATGGAATCATTCCCAACTGAGCTCTGAGCAAGCTGAAGTTTGCTCTTCTAAAATGCAAAACCTTTGTCTTTGTGCTATCCTTCAGCGTGGTCTGTAGGATCCCAAACTCCATACTGTCATGATCACTGCAGCCAAGGCTATCACTAACCGAGATATTACAAAGCAGGTTTTCTTGGTTTGTGAGTAGCAAGTCCAGCAGTGCCTTGCTCCTGGTTGGCACATCTAACATTTGTATGAGGAAGCAGTCCTCTATGCATTCCAGGAACTTGATGGATGACATGTGAGCTGCTTTATTGTTCTAACCAATGTCACCCATGAGAACCAGGTTCTGTTGACTCGAAGCTTGCTTAAGTGATCCAAATGTCACTTCGTTGGCCTTATCATCTTAGTCTGGAGGTCAGTAGCAGATGCCTGCTGGTAAGATCCACCTTGGAGATGACCCCTCTGATCTTGACCCAGAGGCATTCGATAGGGCTTCCACAATCACCATAGCTGACTTGTACACATTCAAGGTTCTCCTTAGCATAGAGCACAACTCCTCCTCCTCTTCCCTGCCTGTCTTTATGAAACAGCCTATAACCATCCCTCCCGATCCTCCAGTCATGGGAATTGTCCCACCGTGTTTCAGTTATTCCTATGATCTTGTAATTTTATGAGTGGGCGTGGAGCTCCAGTTCTTCCTGTTTGTTCCCCAGACTGCGTGTGTTGGTATACATACACTTGAGGTGGTTGGTCTTCTGGTTCTCATCTTGGGAGGCAGCTAAGGGACATTTGTCACTGCTCTGGTTGGCCTGGCTTATTCCCCAGTTGTTAGGAGATGCGTGAGCATTGCCGTTTTGGACACAGCCCCCCAAGTCCTTCAGTTTAAAGCTCACCTCACCAAGTTGGCCAGCTGTTGCGTTAAAAGGACTGTAGTTTCGATATTTGTCTGTCAAGAGTCCCAGGACTTTCACTGATTTACTATCAGAGTCCCACCAAAGGACTTTCACTGAGTCAGATTCACAAATAATCAAAATTAGTTATTTTATTGAGAGCGACAGTCGCAGGTTCGAGATTGCCATTGATAAATTCACTAAGTACAATAGCGCTAATTAATTAAGGTTAATATTGCTAGCAAAAATAACGATAGTACAACAACCCGGGGTAACATTCACCAGAGGGTGAAAGGCGCAGCGCTTACCCAGAAAGGCATCCCTGCCTGGGGTGGGGGAAGAGAACACAGCCCGCCGACTGGTCCGTCAGGTATCGAGTTTCTTCTCTCTCCATTTAACAGTCATTTTCTCCATCCTTTTGTCCCCCAAATAACAATGTTTCCCTCCCCTAGGTGACATGTAGTATGATTTGGGTGGAGAGACGAGTGCTATAGTCATATATGTTTAGCATGATCTCTAAAATCTTCATTAGCATATGCAGGGGTGTCAACTTTAACATGCATTTCACAGGTAATGAGGCAAAGGACAAGTATGGGGCATGGTAGCCTCTCAAGGAAACAAGGAACTACAGAAAGTCTCTGTTATCTTGATTTTACTGTCTCTGCTGATGAAAAGCAGGGCTGTCCTGGCTCCCCAAGACTACCCCGTTATTTATGCATCCTGTGATAGCCAGACAAGCCTTCACTCCCCTGGGTTGCACAAGAGAAAGCAAAGCCAGTCTTAATTGCTCTTTGAGCACAGAGACTTCACCTCATTATCCAAATTCCACACCAGCCTGCTGCCAAAGATTCCCTTGCGTCTTCCAGCAGGCTATAGTTATCAAAGAATGTCCCATTGTCATAAAAGCCAAAACCCTCACAAAGGCACCAGCCATGAAGCCAGAGGTTGATTTACATTAAATGTCTATTTCTGGCTACACCCTTTCCTTGAACTAGTAAAATGGAATAAAAGATAACTTGGGCACCAGTACTTTTTGCTTGCACCTCAAGGGCTTTGTAGTCTTCCTTGATTCTGCTCAGGTTCTGGCTTGCGGTGTCATTTGTGCTCACATGACAGAGTATCAATGGATAGTAGTCTGTGCTCTTGGTGAGTTGTGGCGCCCTTTCAGCAACAACTCAGACCTAACTCCTGGAAGGCAGCATAACTCTTGTGACTCCCTGTCAGGCCAGCAGATGGGTGCCTCAGTGACCCTTAACAAAGAGTCACCCATGACAAGCATTCGTTGTTTCTTTTTGCGGTGATGTATTTGGATGTGGGATCTTGGAGAAGGAATAACAAATTTTGCATTTCCTTTTGCCAGTTAATTTTACATTCTGAAGTTTGACAGTGTATTAGCTGTAATGTGATAGTCATGAAGTAATCTCAAAGCATGTTTGCTTTGGAGCCAAAACTATTCTTATAGCAAATTATTCGTTTAACAAGCTTTCAAGATGCTTGCTCCGGCTCTCTTAAGCTTTCGTTAAAAATATGTATATTGAATAAATGACCAGAGGTGAGCAGTAGTTTCTGAAGAATGAGTGTAGCTGTCTGAGGCAAATAGCCCAAAGCTGATTATGTGTATCAGCCTCCTCCACGCCACTTGACCCTGACCCATTTTGGAGCAGGCAGGTCCTCCTTATTTCATCAATGCCATTGTTAAAGACGGTGGCTTGTTGGCTTGTTTCTTACCGAGGTCAAACACATCAAATGGAGTGGGACATCAGCATGATCAGATCTAAATTGTTTGCTGCACCAATTTCTACCTGTATTGTGTTCTAATATCAAATCTCCTGGTTTCCTTGCAGCTGACATATGAGACACACATGGTGTGGGGGGAACAGAGGAAAAAAAATTAAGACGAGTGAAGTTTTCAGCCAGATTATTATTATAGTGACTTCCAGACCAGGGAGAGCTGTGGAGGCATAGATTGCAAAGCTCTACCATTTGTTAACTGAATTTACTGTTTTAGAATAGAGTTAATTCTCAAGTTCTATGAAAGAAATATTGGTGGTGTAGTAATACAAGCATACAGTACTTTTGTGGAAACACAAAATGCCCTTTTGGAAATATTTCTGAAAAATATCAGCATTTCAACACAATCACATCTTTTAAAATAGTCTATTGAAAGGGTTCCACGATCCTGTGGGAGCTTATGCAAAAATCTGCTGAAACAAAATCATTTGTTACTTTTAACTGCGTAGAGCCTGATGCTATATTTTTATATAATCTTAAAGCTTCCAAAACCACAGGTATTTTCCTAAATATGTAATATCATATCTTAGGCAACAAAAGGCACTGCATATTGGGTCTTAAGGTTGCCTTCAGAAAGCTAAATTCACATAAGAGTCTTAACCTGCTTACTGTTTTTGTGAGCATCATGTTTCAGTGGAGTATTATTGTCCAAAATGCTGTTTATATGTTAGGGCTGGACAGTCTTTTAGAAACTGAATATTTTGCTCCTGATATTTCCTTCATATGTAAGGAAGAAATGAGTCACAAATTGTACTTGAAAATGGGAATAATGTCCGTATTTACCTTCAAAGAACAAACTTTACCTGAGAGATCTGATTCTTTAGATCAGACAATGCTATTTATAAATAACTTGCTTCCCAATATAAATGTTATATAAACTCCGAAATAGAATTTCATACCTATAGAGCTGAGAAGAAAATGCAAACATTATGAAATTTTAGTAATCCAACAAATCCTGTTGATATAAAGGTTAGAGGGTTTTTCTTGGTTTTGTTTAACTATTACAGATTTTATCAATCTTAAGCAAATCTGTTATAATATGCTAAACTAAGTGTTGTCAGGATCTGCAGTTCATCAGCAATTTCATTCCCCTAACTCAGTCTTCTACTGAGAAGCTTTTCTTTCCTATTCAGAATGGACAAAACCCTGTGCTCTGCCAAACAATTGAAATACGTAGTGGCTGAGAGAATAGCCCTTACTTCTCCCCTGTTACCTGGATATTAATGGCAAGGAAGAATCAGCTTCAGTGGGCTTTAGAAATGGATGTGAAATGAGGGAAGAAAGGTTGTCAGGAGACCTCCTTCATTCAGTTGGTTAGCATTTCAGAAAAGCTACCTGAGAGCCCGCTGATGTACAAGCCCTATGAAGATGGCTAGGAAGACAGCTAGTTTTTGTGATTTAGTTAGTTGGAAGGTAAATGCTGTTTTGCAGGTGGGTTTGAGCAGCTAATCAACCTCTCATTCATACGTTGTTTTTCTCTTGTCATTTTTTGGGAGAGCTGTAGCATGCTTGGAGCTCTTTTAAAACCTTGACAGAAAACGTGACAGATGTCTCGAGCATGGCAATCCTCAGACTGTCCTCCCCTGTTTTTGGAAAAGCCTTTTTGCAGCCTGTAGTGTAAATAGCTAAATCAGATGGAAAGGACTGATTGAGAACCATTGCTTTAGCATGAATAGAGGAGGCTTGATAAACGTTACTGTAAGTGCCCTCATATATGCACAGGTTCAAACTGTTTTTCTAGGTACTATTAGTGTTGGCATTTACACATTTTTCAATAAGGAAGTCTTCTCATCCTGAAGATATCACTTATAATCAAACGTTGTTAATATATTTAATTCAATATTATAAACCTGAATTTTATATATATATATAAAAAATCTGAAACTGAGTCTTTAAAATTATGCTAAGCTACATCAGTTCAAATGAAATCTATAGAACTGCTCTCTGCGATGAATTCAAGCATGGATGGTTTCTTTCTTAAATGAAGATAAAATCAAAGATGTTATTTGTATCCACTCTGACGTTTTCATACTAACATCCATAAAAAGACCACATGGTAATCAATTGGTGGTGTTGGCTATTGTATAAGTGTAGCTTTTGCAGTGCATCATCAGTTTGACTCAGGTCAGATGGGCTGAAATAAAACCATCTGAATAAAACCATTTCAGTTTTATGGCATTTAATAAGTGCGAGATGATAATTGCTGTCACTGAAGCATGACTGCTTTTGTAGTGAATACTTTCCACTTGTGTTCAGAGTATGTAGCTCTGTGTGTGTAATACAGCATGCTTTAATCTTAAAATAATAAGCAAATTTGAAATTGAATTTATTGTTCAATAAAATTGTATTTGACAGAGGTTCTGGCTTCAACAGTCAAGTGATCAATGTTTGCTTTTAATTACATAGCACTGGAGAGATCTTATACCCCTCTTTTTGTGATGGCATGTGTTTCCAAACAGTTATGTTGATAATCAGATCTGAAAGGCACGGTTTTAAATCAGTTAATGAAGTTAAGTGTTAGCCCAACATGTCACGTTTTCTCCTCCGTGCTGTTCAATCAAACCAGTGTTATCTGATTTTACAGTGGCTTTAATGTGGTTCTCTTGTATTTAGGTGGGATTGTTTGACTTGTTCGCCTTTCCATCGATCTTGCCCACTGATGATACTGATGTCACCTTTCTGTTCATGTAAAGTCAATACATTCAGCAGTAAATTAAGAGCTACTCCCTTCTTGCTGGAAACAATAAGTACAGTAAGATGAGTTTGCCTTCTGGTCCTCCTGTGCAATGGTATAGCTAGTGTACTGTATGTACTGTATATAGGACTGCAGGAAAGTTGTAACTCTTTTCTGGCATTAATAAATGCCACACATGTTCTGCAATCCTCTGTTCAGAAATTATTCACCAAAACTCAACCTGTTTGACTGTGTGGGAAAACTGGGAACCACTGAAATTAACAATTGTACAAATATAAATATATATATATATATAAAATCGTGTATATGTGTATCACATTTGGAGAACAAACAAGACCTGAAAGTCTAAAATTTCAGTGTTGCAACCATATTGGGTTATATAATCTGACATTTTTTTAAACATTATTTTAATCTTCTGAAGATAGGAAGCAAAAACAAAACAGCAACATAAAAAACCCATAACAGAGACTTTTCAGTATGAGAAAGTTTTTGAACTGAGGAAGGAAATGCCACATTTTGCTGGACAGCAAATGTTATTTAAGTCTTTCTTCAAGAACATTAATACGTGGGTCCTGCTGCCTAAAATTGGAGAATGTGTTAGGGATGTATGCTTGAACCTGTGTTTCATGATTTCAGAAGATAAGGAAAAAAAAATAGGACAGAAAAAAATTATTTTATTAAGGTCAATATTTGCTTGCCATAGGCACCAGCTGTGGGCCTGTGGGAATGAGCCGGGTCCTGTCTTTCTGCTGGGAACTTCTCCCAGCATGGCTTATTTGGCTCCCTGCCACTAGTATGAACTTCTGTTAATCCCATTAACATGACGAGTTATGACGTCTTCTTGTAAGTGGTGACCTAGTTGTTTGCAAGTGATTAGATATTATTTCATTAATGGTTAGGCCCTCAGGTTTAGTGGGTGTGCTGTTTGGGGTTGGTTACTTGAGTGTGGGATGACATCTGTTGGGAGTCAGCTCTTCTCTGCCCTCTTCTCTGCCTGTCCTTCTGAAGTGCTCGACTGCCCAGAATAAAGGCTGAAGCAAGCAATACTAGAGCCAGGGAGCTCTGAGACTATGCATTTAAATATACATTAAAAGAATTTGCACTTTCACTTACATGCTGTTGAACTGTTTTGCCTGCTGCTTCTCTTTGTGACTCTGTTGCTTTAAATGCAATTTAAAAATACTTTATTTCATAATTATTTGTGAGGCATATAGTTACATTGTAAAGAATATTATGACTAGAATCAAGTAGGCAGGGGAAAAAGTACTTGTTAGTGGAAAAAGTAAAAGCTTCATGCTAGTAAATATTTTACCAATTTATGAGAGAAAATGGTGTAGGAAAGCTTCTTAAAGGTCAATGAATTTCTATTAAATTATTCTGTTCTCATTGCCTTTAAAATTACGCATGCAAGGTCAACATTAAAAGCCCTATGTTCAGCATCTGAATTGCCATTTAAAGCAGAAATCAAACACTTGGGCTTAAGAAAGAGAAAGGAATGAAAACTTTTACTTCTTCCTACTGCTTTTACAGGAGCTGTTGTTCACAACAATAATTTTAGATCCACCTCATTTGGTAAGATATTTCCAAAATGAAGATAGTCTATATGTAGAGAATATATATACCATCAGCTTAAAGTACCAGATCCTGTCAGTCTCATATAGGTTATTCTCCTAATGAGTCTTGCGATGGTTTTGAATACTTGATAACTCATAAAGGAAGTCAGCCAGGGAAAATACATTACTTATCCATGTCATGCTGTGTTACAGGACTTTGCTATTATGTATATAAAGCTCACAATCTCACTTTCCATTCCTGTTGGAAAGGCGTTTGGTCAACAGGTGGTTTGGGGATGACCTGGAGGCCAGGAGCTGTAGGTGGTTGGTTGGCTGGAGCTAGTACTGGGGAGCATCACTGGTCCTGGGCATGATGGGGTCTTCTATATGTGGTGAGATGTCAGCATTGTAGGCTTGATCTTCATTTGAGTTGCTGAAGGCTTATATTTCTGTGCAGATGGGTGCTGTATCGAGTTGGACAAAGGAAGGTTTTCTTTTAATAAAGACAAAAATCAATACTTCAGGAGCTTGTTTGAAAACATTTAACAGAATTATTTTAAAAATCCAAAGCGATGGCCACCATCTCAACTTTTCTATTTTCATCACTTGCTCACTTCTGATTACTGAGCTATAAAACCTGATTTTAAGGTGACAGGAGCACAATCCTGAAAAAATGTTTGAAAAACCTCACAGATTCAGGATGCAGAAAAAATAATATAATCAATAGACATGTCTCACATTCTCAAGGAAAGACTCCAAATAAAACCAGGTTACTGCTGAGCGCTGATTCTTTTCTGTGGATTTTCAACTTTCTTTTCAAGGAGACAAACTGTTACTCCCTGTCTGCTAAAATCTCTATTTGTCTCCTATTATTGTTGCTAAGGCATTTTTTTATACGAGAAGATTGCTCCAGCGCCTGTTAAATTCTCATATCAAAGTTAAAGAGATGTTCAATTTATTTTCCTTTTAATCTGGTTTAGATTAGAAACCCCTTTTCTTTGCTTCATATTAAAATCCCTTTCTTAAAAAATTTATGTTTTCCTCCATGTTGCATATATTGATTATTAGTGATGGTATTTATTCATGATTAAAAATAAAGTATGAAAAAAATATATTTTTTAAAGCTTGACATAAAGCCTTCTGGCATTTTTATTTCACTGCATTTTGATGTTAACCCTTATAAGCGTCTAAATAGAGGAACTGTGCTTTGTAAAGGCTGATAAGAAAATCAAATGGGTCCAACTGGTATTAATCTGTCTTTCAAATTTTGGGCTAACCCACCTCAAAAGTTTTTCTAGCTGATACAGGAGTGCAGTCCATCGTTTTGTCATGGCTTTGGACAGTCTCTATATGAAAATGCAACTTCGATCACAAAAGTATCTGCACAAACCCCAACCAAGGACCAGCTTTGTTCTGACTGTTAGTGCTAACAGTAACAACTTTCTCTTCAGGAAAGTAATTATTTTTCTCTTTTTTCTTTATTTCTTTTTTTAGTGTTACGTAAGCAAGATTCAAGCAGCCAAATATTAGAAAGATTAGAAAGAAGCAATTTAGCTTAGAAAGAGCTTTACAGATTGTGGAGGGTGACAGAAGGTGTCAGTATTGATTTTCTGCCACTTTCCTGCCTGACCTTTTGTATTCTAGCAGGCACTCTTAAGAGGATTTGGCTTGTAACAAATTAAAGATATCACAGAACAATTGCTGATTCATATTATGAGAGCTGACTGACCTCCTTTGTTATCAGCACAGTCTCACGGTATGCAGGGACATCATTGTTACTTGATTTAATGTGCTTCTGTAGATAAAACTGATTGAAAAGCTGTTTATAAAAATGAGGTTAATGATGATAAATGAAGTTACTATCTATCTACTTTATTTTTATACGCATACATGTGTGTACATATGCATATATTTAAACATATAATTTTAAACTTGGGCTTGTGAAATTTATGATATGCAAAGGGATCAAAATATTCAACAAAAACTTTGATAAAAAATCCTTAAAATGAAGCCATTAAAAACATGCATATATAAAAGCTTCATCTGCTTTGTTGTGGGTGAAATTGGAAGAAAAAAACCTAAGTGCTTTGTCTTCGTTTAACACCTCCTGGCGGCATCTCAACACAAAATTTCAACATGAGCATCCTCTGCTGAGTACCCTTCCATCCTATTTGGAAGAAATAAATTGTTTGTCTGGAGTGGTTAAAGACTTTAATCTAACTGAATCATCAGGAAGTATTTTACCATATGACGAAATTCAGTTCGCAGAAATAGTGATTTTTTAACTGAATGCCCAGAATACATACAATAAATATGTAATAATAATAAATAGGAAAATTCCTTGTACGTTAGCACAATTTTAAGAAACAAGGTGTTAGTATGTTTTTTTCTGTGTGATAAACCTGTGCTATATTAATGTATTTCAAAATCCCACAGGAATATGGATCCCAAAGAGCTGTCCATGCATTCCCTGTGAGAGGCAGTGAAGAGCTGAATATTGTCGGGGGAGCAGAGCACTAGGTGTGTTGGTACCAGCATTGCTACCTCCAACTCTCACCATTTTTGTGCTCTTTTTTTTTCCCAAGCATTTCACAGAAAAGGAAAGGTCAGGATTAAAACCTCCTTGAGTTTGGACTTCAGGCTAAGGTTGTCCGCTGTACTGACTTTTATTTCTAACACTGTTTTTACCTAATTTCACTGATTTTTATGGGTCACTTCTTTGTACAATTGAATGTGGCCTAATTGATAGTTTCCCTGATCCATTTTGGTTACTACAGATGTGTACTTCAGGTAGCATATTTGAAGTCTGGTTTCCAAAGTTAGGTTTATGCTGGCACACTCTGTATGTGTACATGTTAATCATAGGATCATAGAATTGCCTAGGTTGGAAGGGACCTTTCAGATCATCTATTGCAACCATCAACCTAACTCTGACAAAAACCATCACTAAACCATATCTCTAAGCACTGTGTCTACCCGTCTTTATGAAACAGAAAACCCACTGCAGTCTAAATTAACAGAGAAGCAAAGATCTCAAGGGTTTATGTATTTTACAGTGATGGAGGATCTAATGGAAGAGGAAAATGGACCACAGTGTGAGGATATTATTCATAAACATTGTAAGATCCACACTTGAAACTCAAGTCCGGAAGAAATCAGACTACAGATTGAGGTTTGGGAATATTTTTTTTTTTTTTTTTTTTTTTTTGTCTGCTCACTGCTACTTAAGGATGAGTTTTTTTAAGTGGGCCCTGCTAAGCTCTGTATCCAAAATGTCAGTTTTAGTTTCTTTTATAGGTAGCCATATTAGGTCAGTATTAAATTTTGTTGGTTTACAATTAACTGTAGCTAAGTTGGAATCCTGTTCATCTGACTCCTGTATTAGTAATATTGCAAATACTGTTGCTTTTTAACAAAAAATGATTAGCAGGTTCAGAAATGTTAATTTTGGATATGTTCCACCAGTGATTCCTGCTGGAAAAGCCTGTTGTGCATCCATCAGTTTCTGTGGCACGGGGCATTTGTCTGCTGTTTGTTTCAGAGTTCCTTTCAACTAAAACCAGAAAACTTTTGGCTGGTCAGGGATGGCTTAGGACTAAGAAAAAAATGAATAATACAGGAAAATGAAGCCTTTGAAAAAAAATCAGCACTTGTATGCAAGAAATCTGTTACTTTTACTGAATGACTTGAACTCACCACTAATGCTGGTATCTCCTCAATATACGTTTCTGTCTAGCATTTTGTGCCATTATTTCTCCCTTCCCAACTTTTTTTCTAGTTGTATCAGAAGCTACTTGAGCCTCAAGGTCATGCTTCTTCTGTAACTTGTGAGCAGTTCACAACCGTATGGCAATTTCTTCATGAAGACTGAATAAAGATTTTTGGATCTACAGTTTTATGGAAACCTAAAAGTGCACATTTATCAGACAGAGTACACAACATTAGGAAGCTTTGGTTTTAGTTTTGGTTGCTGCACTCATTTCTTTTGGACCTTTTGCTGTTGCTATCAACTTTGGTTCCCCCTGTAATAGAATTGGTTGGTCTTGACCAGTTCTCTCACTTGTTCCACATCTCATGCAAACACCGTGTTTGTTCTGGCATGGTGGTGATGGAGCTGAAGACTACTTAACTGGATATGTGAACTGATTCGCATTTTAGTTAAACATATTTTTTTCTCCTGAAGAAGTATTTTTAACTTAAATCAGCTTGCTGGTCTAAATAAATACATGCTCATGCAAACAAGTATGCTGGCACCGATGAGGAGTATCTAGGCATAGAGAAGACTTGCTATTGAGGAGGAGGTACCTATAAGGTACCACTTCAACTTCCCGGTACTCTAAAACTTCTGGGTACTCTACAGCCTTTTATATTCTGTTCAGAGTCCCTAAAGCAATGGGAACCTATAGGCACTACTGTAATAGAAATGGTCAGTAAGATGTGTAATACTTTTTGTGATGGAGTTTCAAACTGGACCTGATGTTTTTTGCAATGTCCCTGCTATTAGATAAAGTCGAGACAAGTGTATTAGCACTGCTCATAGGGTTTGTGGTTCAGCATCTCCCTCTCTGATGAGAGGGAGCACTGGCAGAAGTAGTCCCTCGAACTTCAGTCAAATCTTGGTCTCTAGTCTGGTCCTGAGCTTTAGTGAGTGTATGTTGAAAATGTATTAAAAAACCCATTTCTTTACCTGACAGCATGACAACATGTCATTTTCTGCATTTTTGCTCAATTTCAGGGATTTTTGACAATTTACTCTGCAGAAAACAGGACAGAAAATGGAGAAAAATGGAATAGTGTGACTAAGGATCAGTCTAAATGTATCATTTATGCAAACATGTGGGTTTCCATGTGATATTTTTGAAGAAGCTTTGAGTGTTTTGTGGACATGGCTCATTTTCTCTGCGTGTCTTTAAACAGAGGTAATGATTATGGACAATGCTGGGTAAATACTTCATCTTTGTGTGTTCGTCACTCAGCGAAAGGTGCCACTCACACAGCACTGCTGGCAGCAAAGTGGTCCAGGGTATGGCTGCAGTCCTGATGCTGTTTTAAGAGTCTCATTGGAAATGCCATTGGTGGTAATGGCCAGTCATTTTTAGGCATTTTCCATCAGCTCATGTACAGATACTGGGTATAAGACTCTGGAGTCTGGTGGCCGCCATTGCAGGGATGACTGTTATTGAACACTTGCCTGGGTAGGTAGACAGCAAAGAAATGGATAAAAATGGTTTCTCGTGCCTTTTCTATATCTGACACTCTCAACTTCAGAAGTGTTTGCCTAACAGTATATCTTGACATGTGGCTGTACCAAAGTCCTTGATTTTCTTCCCATTTTCCAACAGAAGAGTGAAAAGTATCAAATCAACCAAAATCTTTCCTTCTCCCGTTTGGCCAGGAGGTGGAATTAAAATCAGGCTTTTATGCACTTTTGAGCCTTAAGTGATATTTTTATTAAGCTTCATCTGTCTTTTCTTTTATTGAAATTATTGACTATCAACTATCCAGCTTTATGGCCTAAAGTCTTCAAAGCTTAGGTGTTATTATTCACATAAAGTAGCTATTCTCGTGAGTTGCACCTATTCAAATAACTTTTTGTATATGTGAGGGTCATAGCAATGATAAATGCTCCATCTGCCTTTTGTTTCTCACACAAATAAAAAAGTAAGAAAAACTTGTTAAAAGTCATTGGTAAAAAGATATTTGCCGTGGCTCATTGCTTACTGTATTTAGTATATAAACTGCTGCTTCAGCAGCAGCTACGTGTACTTCAATCTCCTTTATTTTCTCCTCCCTCCCCACCCTCACATTTGTTTTTTTTTAACCTAGGGCCATTCATAAGTTTGCAACATTTTTTATTATCTATTCAGAGAGAACAAAGACCAGGCCCATCTCATCTCAAAGAGGCTATATCTGGATTTAAGACTGCAATAAGGTCACTCATAATTTAGCTAGTGTAGATCCGCCAAGGTAAACCAGGGCTTCTGCAGGCTCTTACACTTTGGCAGCTTACAAAACAATATCTCATAAATGAAAGAACAGGATCTTCAAAACCTGTTTGTGTGTTTGCAAAGCACTGTTCTTACAGTCTCATTTCTCTCTGTCTAGATAGTATTACTGTCTTTTCACTTAGACTGAATATCTTCATCACAGTCGATTACTGCTTATGAAGAGTATTTTGAATCAATGCAAAATTAGAAGAAATTTTTAGAAGGATTTTTTTTAATGCATTTTCTCTATGGCAAATTTAAACTTGATTCCATTTCCCACTAGGACAAACTTCTCTCTGGGCTTCTGAGTAAAAAGATTTATTTGCATTATTTAAAGATGCCAAAAGAAATGATACATTTTTTTCCCCACTTTTTGGTGTTCAGTTGAAGTCTTTTTCTAACTGTGGTAACACTGAGGATTAATTTTAGAGAAATTAATATTTACTGCATCATATTGTATCATAATGCAAATCTTAAGCTCATACCTGCTCTAGGTGAACCTGCCTGGCAGGGGGGTTGGACTAGATGATCTCCAGAGGTCCCTTCCAACCCCTACCATTCTGTGATTCTGTACATATTCATAATTAGACAACTGAAAGAGCTCAGGAGAGTCATTCCTAGTGGGTTTTGTGTTTTGAGGTGGTGTTTTTTTTTTTTAACTAAAATTAAAAATACTTTGGTCCAGCCCTACAGGCTGTATTCCATTTAATAACCGGATGTCTTTGTAGGAGATGCTTCTTTCCAGTTGTTTCCAACTGTTTCCTATCTGCATCCAGGACTTGTTGGGCAGGCACACAAACCTGCCTAGGAATGTTTCAGACCTGGCCCAGTTCTAAGGTCTCTTTTTCAATGGCTGGGTATTTAAGTGCTCGTGGCACATAAATTCAAAGCACATAATGTAAGGCTAGTCATGATGGGTCCCTGAAGCTATAAAAAGATAGTAAATTTGCATGAAAAGGTTTAATGGCCTGGAAAGCCATAGTAAAATGGAATCAGTAAAAGAATCTGTAAAGAAAAGTCACTGAGCCTGCTGTGGGGATTTCCAGGAGCACTTACTTCAGTAGGCACCATGTGCCGTTCCATAGTGCCCTGCTCCTAACAGACATATTGGCTGTGAAAACACAGTGGACCTATTGAATTTAAAATACAGCTTGAAACTTTCTCAATAGGGCTAATATAATGCTCACATTTTTGAGACATTGAGTTGCATTCAAATAACATAGTTTCAGATTTATTTGAAAGAGAACAGATTGCAATTTTAACTAGTCAGTTAAAGTTCAGGAGAAGTTGTATTCTTGAGAGGAACAAAATGGGACAGAAACATCTTTATTTCAGTTCAAAGATTATTATGCTCCCCTTTGCTTTCCTTAAACAAAACAAAACACAAAAAAAACTTCAAAAAAATAAGTATAAGCAGAAAAGAGAAAATACAGGAAAAATAGTGTTTTGAAAACTTAGCAAAAAAAATCACTATAGAGGATCTTGCTGGAAAAGAATCTATTACAGTCAAGCACAGTAGCCAAAACTAGGGAAGCTGAACTTGATAATCACCAAGAACTCTCATCCTGAAAATACAGGTATGCAGATTTTCATGTGTAAGTTGTACCATAGATGAATCATATGCTCAAAATTAAATATATTTAATAAGATGGCATCCAAGTCTCTGTTTGCGTGATGCCCCTGCCAACTTTACTGGCAATTTTTACGAGACCCAAAAGTAACTTCACCAAAAAATTAAAGCTTGAAGAGCTCTAGAGCAACTTTTAAAATGCAAATTAATAGCAGCCAGTCAATTGGCATTCAGTTAACTTGAGGTGAAATAAATAAACAACTCCTCTTGCCATGTCCTTTGCACTTCCTCGGATCCTGAAACGCCTTACGGAATATGTGGTCATACCCTCTTCAGATTGAGGGCTGCCAGGCATGAACACTGACGTTTGGTCCAGTGCTCAGTTTTCGTGCTGAAGGGGGGGTTTCAGTCCATCTCCAGGGTTGCAAGTTCTGCAGGGTTAAAAGATACTTCATTTAGTTTAGTGTATTGCTGGAAGGATAAAATAGAAAAACTTGATTTTCCCAAAGAGTGTAATTACATTAGACACTTACCTGTCAATTAAATTACATTAAGTAGCTATGAAAATCTTTAGATGCCTACATGCCTGCTATAAGGAAATTAAATGCCAAAAATCAGCCCCAGGATGTTTTTACATAAAAATTCTGCTCTAATTAAAGTGTATGACTGGACTATTTAACAGTAGAGGAGTAAAGGAGTTTAATATCAGGCTCCTTCTTCCCTTGCTTTACATTAAACAGTGGTGAACATTCAGTGAAGAAAATACTATCTAGAATTAAACCTTCTTTCTTTTCTACAGCAAAGCCTTCTCCAGTTCCGCCTTGTATGGACTTCAAAAGAGATGGGGTAAATAATTTTTTTTTTTCCGTTATAACTAGACCCATGCTTTCTCATAAGCACTAATGAAGAGTTCCTTCTTAATAAAACTATCCAAGCAAAGATTTGTGGTCACCACTCTCACCTTGTAAGTGTATGCTCTTCCTGGAAGTAGATTTTAAAGCACTGGAATAAATAAATAATTCTACAAATCTATGCACAACAGTTAGTTTTAATCGAAAAAAAAAAAAAAACCAATCAAGCGATTTTATGAGTCCCAGTTAAAAGTAATTATACAGTATAAGTGCTTTAAGTAAGTTAATGAGACAGATAAATCTGATAACGAATTGCTCTCTCATCATAAGCTTCCTTTCAAGTTAATTAATCTTAACATTGCAGGACACTGTTCAGCATTGCTTTGCTCTCCACTGAGTCCAGCTCTCTCCCTGTTCACATTTCATCTCACTCCATTTAGTTCAGGGGGTGCGAAATTCAGCTGTTTGCATTAGTAGGTATACGGTTAACAAACTTGGTGTTTCAAAAAGATGAGGATGGCACTGGAAAGCAAACAGCACTAATTGGAATAAATTTTGCTGTTTCCTTCTAATTTCATTTTCTAATTTATCTAAATGCTAGGGTGTTTATCTGAATGTGGAATACTGTCTGTGTGTTTATTAGGAAGCTGAGAAACCAGTTTTATAATTATTTGCCTGTCTTCAATAGCATTTTCAAGTACACACATAGCAGAATACTGATTAGCTCTCTTGTATGTAATAAGTATTTTGGTTGGAATTGGTTGTCTGCAACTAATATTGAAGAGAAAATAAAGGTAGGGTGTTTTTTTTTCCATTTCTGATCTCCAATATAACATAGGAGTCTTCCGGGTACCACTTCCTCCTTGGGCCTATCCTTATTGCTAGTGGAGTCTCCTTTACCTGGAAGGAGAATGTCAGAAGGGAGCAAGAAATCAAGGAAATAGTATCTGATGTTTATAGCCTTGTGAGTTTTACATTGCTATCACATCTCTACAGCTAGTGGGAAGGTTTCAGGTAAGGTAGTCCAAAAGATCTGACAATATTCTTGGTCTTTATTTTCCCAGCCAGTCTCCTTTTAAACTTGGTGTGAAACCAAAACTCACTGTACAGTGCTTGGAAATGAATTTAAGATCAATGAGTAATTTGATCAGTGTGTCTAATTGCCTTTTGCTTTGGTCTCACCACCTCAATGAGGACAAGAACCTTATAAATAATTAGATTTGGTACTAGACTGCATTAATATTACTAATGTATTCAATTTTTTATTTATTCCTTCAACTGCATCAGTGGGTGATGTATGGACTGCTTACATGAGAAAAAAGTGATACGCCAAGATATTAAAAAAATGTGTATGTACCAAGTAATACCGATATTGATAGCAGAGATGTTAGTAAATTGTGTATTTTATTCAGTGAAATCTGCTTCTTCATAGTATCTTTATAATACCTAGTAAATATACAAAAAATGAAGGAATAATTTTTAATTGTGTCCATGGGTATTGCAGTTAATTGGCTATACAGAAGCGTGCTCTTGAGCTATGGCTGGTTTTTCCCTTGATTTATTTTTTTTTCTTTTTTTTTGGTAACAGCATCTTTTTATGCAAATTCTTTCATATAAATAAAGCTACTATATAGAGTAGTTTTGCCAAATCAAGAGAATTAGCTGGAGTTTTTTAACAAAGTTCAAAATACAGTTTTGCTTTTTTTGATTTATTTTAGTTATTGGGACAGAAAAGTGCTTTAAATATTTTTTTTGTGAAACAAGGTTACACTTGATTTGTGAAACAAGGTATCCATCAGTGGTCTAATCCAGAGCAGTCTAATTCTCTCTGGGATGACTGTATCAGTAAATTATCCTGAAGAAGGGGTTTATTTCTGTAATACACTTTACTTTGCAGTGTCTGCATGCCTAACCCTTTTAAGTCCACAGTAAACTCAGAAGAGCTTACTGCAATAAAACGAGCTCACATTTATTGTAAAGTGAGAATATTCACACTGGCAATCACCATGGAGTAGATGATGTGTTATAATTTCACATTCTTACTTTTTTTTTTCTAGTTGACCTTTCTGCAGACAGTAGAAGCATGAGCCTGAAGTGCACTCCATAAAAATATCCACTACGTTGAGGCATCCAGTCAAGTCTCCAAAGTTATCTATGTAAAGCGTTTAATGTTTCTGTAGCTTTCCTTCTTTTTCTCTCACGTAATGGGAGCAGAAAGTCCAGTCTAGTTAGAGACAGGCAGCCCCTCTGTCGGTGAAGCCTGCTCTTAATTCAATTTATCAGACATTTGCAGTAGCATTTGCCCAGGCTTAAGGCTTTGGAGGATGGAGAAGATGGATTTAGAGAAATGAAGCCAGCTGATAGATGTGATCACTTATTAGAGATCTTTCATATAAATTATGAGAAATAGCTACAGTGAATTTTAGCTGTAGGCTTTCAGATGATAAGCCTTTTAGGACAAAAATAATGAAACTAAGTGACACTCAGTTCTGAGTTTCATTACCAAGCTGAATCGTAATTCAAAGTTCTTTTAAAACTTCCAGGACAGTTGACAGATCTTGATGAAATTGAGACCGAGCTTGATCATATTTAACCATTTCAAGTGAGTTTTTTGGCTGCTACTTTACTCCAGGAATATTCCTCTCCACTAAGTTTCCAGGTCATTTTTGTCTGCAATCCATTACCCAGTACTATCAAGGTCCAGGGAGTGTAACTTTTGCTGTCAGTTTTTGGGCAGTTATCCCTCACCAAAATTGTTAGAGGTTGTGAAAGCCTCATCTTCCAAGGTAGTAGTCCTTGCAAAAGCAATAAAAACAGCCTAGCAGGTGGAGAACCAGCAGCCTGTACTCTGTTTCCATTCTGTCTTCATCCTTGAAATCAGACTTTCCTCAGCTCACAATGCTAACCAGCAATGGCAATTTATCCTCAATCCTGACACAGTCCAGGAGATCCCATGGCCACAGGGAATCTCCTGAACACTCTCCATTAAGGGTTTTATTAAGGCGGTTTTGGTGCATACATGTGCAATACAATAAGGTGAAGTCTTGGAAAGGACGATGTTTGGAGAGAGGATTCAATATATTTTCCCACCAGATGAAAATAAAATTGATACGTCTCATCTGGTAGCCCTAGGGGCTAACATGAAGAAACTGCCTATTTTTGTGTTTCATGAATGTTTGAAGGGCAACACAACACAAAATTTTGTAAAAATAAACACTTATGCTATTATTTCTTTAGAAATTTCGCTGTGAATATATTCCCATGGAGATAGATACTTCACTGCCCACAGTTAATAGCTAATGATATTGCCCGTGCTTAGATCCCGAAGCTGGTACCTCAACCACAAGGTTTGTTAATGACCATTGCTGCCACTGAAGAAATGTGAAGTTTCTGAAGTCATGTGAAGTTTAGTAGTTGAATAGAAACATCTCCTGCCAGCAAAACATTATATAGCAGCAAAGGATGTGGGTGATAAAGGAGTTCTATAAAAATGTTGGTTTAATGCTCTGTCATGATTTTAAAACATTGAAATGTTAAAACTTACTGCAAAAAGGCATAGGGTAGAAAATAGAGAATATTAATATAGTACTGCATTGCACTGTGGTATATCATGTTATCATGTCTTCTTTTGGAGGCCATGAAAAGAACACACAGAGGTGATGAGTGGCCTTTATATAAGGAATGCCTGAGTAAACTAGGACTGTATCATTCAGTAAACAATACCTGAGAGACAGTGTGGTAGGGGGTGTATATGAGTGACCCAGTCAAAGGGAATAAAAATGACCTTTTCCAATATGCAGCACCTGAAATGAGCAGAATACAGCTGCAAAGGGAACGGTCCTTAGTTAAGAGTCACTTTCATAAGTTGTACAGAATAAAATGTTACGCAGGTTCAAAAGATTGACCCGATCCAATACAGCCATTCATGTGTTCCTAAGGCCAAATACTTTTGATTCTTGTCATTTAAAAGTCCTGTTTTTTCCGTCCCCCATGCATGATCCAACTCCGTTATTATAATCCATGCACTTATTTGTGTCTCATTTAGATGATGTGATGACATTCTTTACTTGCCTCTGAAACTGTGATGTAATATTGTAATGTAAAATTAACCCTACCCCTGAAAGAACCCTAGCTGAAGGAACTGAGTAGTAGAAACTCTGAGATCATGGTGAGATTTTATTACTTTGCAGTAAAGTTGTTCACAGGCTTCCGGTGTCTCTGCTCCATTAGGATGCATTGGCAGGTCAAATATAATTCAGGTTAGATTCTGCTATATAGTAAATATATTGCTTCCAGAATGGTGCTTTATGTCAAGAGGCATACTAATGAAGTTATGTAACTTTATTCAAGGTATTATGCTACATTAGTAAGTCTTGCAAAATTTCACTTGAGGGTTAATCGACAACAAGGTGTGAGATCTTTATATAAAGAAAAATTATTATTCAGTTCACTGTTCTTGTCTTAGAATCCATCACATTCACTCTCATCCTTCACAGATGTAATATATAATGTTTCAGAGTTCTGATAATTCCCCCAAATCCATAATTTTCTTTTTTATGTTTTAAAAAAAACAAAATTAGGTGTCATCCCTTTGTAGACTATGAGAATTAATTTTAAAGTGTTTCAATGGATTATATCTCTATATTCTGTCTCCAGTGCTTTCCTAAACATAGGCATCTTGGTAATAATTGAAGTGGTTCAAAACCAGTAGTTTCTTACTAGTATAGAGTTTCCAGGCTAGGTTTCCATACAGCAGACATGTATTTCAAAGTGTAAAATACTACTGTTTCTTGAAATAAAGTGCTAACTCACTTTGTTTTTAAATAAAAGAGATTTTATGAAACATCATTTTAGAAATGTGTTAGAAATGTGTGGATGCATCATGTGTCAGCCAGTATTCAAAACACCACTCTGAAGTGACTTTTG
Source organism: Alca torda (assembly GCA_008658365.1). Classification (NCBI taxonomy): domain Eukaryota; kingdom Metazoa; phylum Chordata; class Aves; order Charadriiformes; family Alcidae; genus Alca; species Alca torda. The sequence goes on from CM018084.1 coordinate 23,590,290, forward strand.
CAATTCTTCTAATGGACAAAATTTTAGTGAGGAAGTAGTACCTCAGTTTGGGTATGAATCAATGGTGTTTGCTAGCAGTCCAATCATGCTGAATTAAATTTAAAGTACTATTTTAAATAAGTACTTTGTGTGTATAAGTCTAATTGTATGACTATTATTCCTCTCTTTTTAAAATAAAAATAATTTATAGGAAAATACTATAATCTGATAAACATAAATTTTCCATTTTAAACTCCCAAAAATATATTGGAAGTATTCAAGTCCTAAGCTGTGAAAACTGCTATCAAATAGGGACTTTTTCCCCCAAATTGACTCAGTTTTGGATGTTCTGAGTACAATATCAGCTTTTGTCTTAATCTAACTGAACAAGGAAGAAGACAGAAACAAGGGGGATTTAGGGTCAGTTCCAAAGAGTTCACAGTGATGAAATTTTGTGAAACAAATCAAAGGGTTGTAGTTTCTTAAAAAGTATTTGCCACATTTGGGATTTAGGGGGTGAGTCTATCCCAAAAGCAGGAGTCATTGCACTGAAGTTATACATGTTCAGTGTTTAACTGGTATTAAACTAATCTGAGATGACAGACCATTTCCATGCTCTTTCAGAACAGGCCATATTATCTTCAATGTATTTAGGAAATTAATAAATATTACTTGCATATAATTTGCTCATAAATGATAAGCAAGGTTGTTTGTAATGGTAATCAGAGATGTGTGTCTGTCCTTCTATGTTCCTCATGTTGTCATGTGTACATACGTTCAAGAAGGACCCAGTAGGGTTTCCTTAATTTTGTTTTCTTTTTAGTAGGCGTACTTTCTTGTAAAAGCCTGATAACTAAATTATTGCCGTTTGTAACGTCATGCTTATTCTGCTTGGGTATATTACCTAGCAGGTCTGTGCAGCAGTGAGTCTTGGATCAAAATTAACTCAAAAACAGCCTTCAGCAAGATAAATATTTGTATTTAGACAGAACCTGGGGAAATCCTTCCAGCCTCTGACAGAGCCCCTAAGGGGAGCTGGCAACTGTATAGCAAACTGAAGTGTGCAAATCTTAGCCTCGCAGCAGATACAGTAAATAAGTGCAGTGTAACACAGCAAATAACGTGAAGGCTTTTAGTTACGGAGGTGTGTAAATGTTTACAAATATGATTAACTGCAGAGCACAAAATCCATTCGCAGCATCAAAGGCAAAACTAAAATTACTTTTTCGCACCCCCTCCAGGATTATGCTGAAAAGAAAAACACGATAGCAAAAGCTCTGGAAGATCTTAAAGCCAACTTCTACTGTGAACTCTGTGACAAGCAGTACTATAAACACCAGGAGTTTGACAATCACATTAACTCTTACGATCATGCTCACAAACAGGTAAGAGGAATCTGCTCACTACTTCAACTTAGTTTCAGGTGGAATAATGAAATAAGGTGTCCTTCCGGCGGGCTTAGAAATCACTGTTGAGTTGTGCCCAAATTTCAGGTTCTGGGAAGCAAGATACACTGTTTTCTTAGAAACAAATCTTAACATGAAGATTTTACAGTCAAAAATTCTGAGATGGAAAGAAAGAGAAATGTGAACAGTTAAATTGTGAAGAGGAATAGGGAATGATGAAAAATATGATTAAAAGTGTAGATGTACAATTTCCTTGTTATCAGTTTAATTTTGCATGTAAATAAATACTGTGGTATACCTAAGAGATGACTTACTGGGAAGCATTTGTTGCAACAGGTGTGGATAGGAAACTTAACATACTCTTTGGTAAATTTTCTTTTAGTGCAGATACAGTTCTGAAATGGGCTATGATTTTACTTAAATACATTGAATACAAAAAAAACCTGTAGTAATGAAAAGTTTCTGGCTCAGCTCACAGTAAGATATGTGCTAGCTTTAAAACATTGGTATTTACATTGTTACCACCACATTTTATCACCAGACCTCCAAGTTGTGTGTCCTACTTTGGTAATATAAAAGCGATGCTTCCACAGAACAAGAGAGGCAGTGCATTCCAGTGCAACGTCCTGGTCTCTGGAGTGGTCAGGACTATGTAACGCAGAGGAAAACACAAAACACTCTACCGAAGAGATATGTAATGATGATGTAAAGATATGTAATAACTGTACAGGAAATTTCTACTTAGTCACTTAGCTGGTAATTATTCTGTATCTTTTTTTTTTTTTTTTTTTTTAATCTGGTGAAATCATATGGTTGTGGATCTGGTTTGATTGCTTTTCATTCTAATTGAATCTCCTTGTTGTGTAATTCTGCTCAGGGTGAATGTAGATGAGTTGCTACACATGTTTTATATCTGTATTATGTAAGTAAATGATTGACTTTTCTTTCCTTCAGCACTTCTCCCTGAAACACTTGCCCCTCTCTCTCACTGGTATTTTTATTTAGCCCATAATTTACACTGTCAGCATGAGTGTTAGATTTAGTTTTAAGAACTACAGAGATATGGACCTCAGCAGCAATAGCGATCTATGAGAAGCTGGAGAGAAAGATACATTAGATAAGAAATCAACAAGTCGCTTCATTGCATCCTGTAGATATTTATTACGATTTGCAAATATTTTTAGTTAAAATATAGCTGGAACCGATTCTTCAGGTGTTATGTTCAGACAGCAGCACCTGATTGATGGAAGGCAGGAAAAAAAAAGTGATGGGCAGAGTCTTCCCCACTTGAACTCTCTCAGGATTTTTATTTATTAAATTTTAAGTGCTCTGAAGCACTTTTAAGTAATGAGAAACTGAGGGCTGCAGCGTTCACTCCTTCATTTAGTATTGATGAAAAATTGATTTTGAAACTGAGGTCAAGTGTGAGACTGAACAGGGACTTGTTTCCAGCGGTTCGCATAGCTTTTCTTCTTTTCTGATGGCTTTAGACAGGAGATAGTGGACACTGCACCAGTGTCTGACGGAGCACGACAGATCCTACCTCTCTGTCCTTTGTGTAGGGAACCTGTGTGTCAGTGTTTGCATGTGGCTTTGTGGATGTGTTTGGTGAAACACAGGAAGCCATCCTCTTCCTGAGAGGTACACAACTAATCTCCTTGGTAGGAAATCAGACAAATGTTTCTCATTTTCCATAGAAAAAATTGTATGGATGCTTGTTTGGGCAAAGTAATATTTTTCTGTAGTATTACTAGCAAATAAGAATATTGATTACTGAGATTAAGACTTTAAGTCAAGTTTAACACTTCCGCAGTGTTTTTTGTGGATGGCTTCCACTGGTGTTGTAAAGAAAAAACATGCGTCTTTCATATTTCAGGTGAAAAAGGGAGCAGGCATCATATGCTGCAGTGCAGGCTCACTCAGATTTGCTTAGTTTTCAAAGAACTTCATATCATGTGCTTTTTTGGAGTAATCTAATTTTACTAAGTGGGCTACAGCCATTTGCAGGTGCTACTGTTGAATGCTCTGCTTTTGTCTTGAAACTTCCTACCTCAATGGCAAAAGTTTTCCAGCAGTTCAGTAGGGGTGAGAGGAACAGATAATCTGCTTTTGGATTTTGCTTCATATTTTTCTGTAACTTTCTCTCTTCAATTACACCTTTCTACTATTAATGGACAGGTAAGGGGAAGAACTTCCATGATCCAAGAATAGTTTAAGCGTATGCAGCCAGTTCAGTTTCAGTGACGTGACAGTGCAGCACGTGACAGTGGTTTCTATATTATCAAATGGATGAAAGCTCTGCCTAAACCTGAGTTCATCCCAGCTGTTCTGAAAAGTTGTCTTTAATCCTAATTGAGCACTCTGTTACCACACCATCTAAGCCATGGGATGGTTTATCAGAGAAAATGTTCGCAACAGCTCCTGTATGTCAGTTTTATTGTAGAAGATTTTCTTTCCATCGATTCAAAGGTTGCTAGTGTAGAAAACTTACAGGATTTAAAATAGAAGATTTTACAATTATGTGGGTTTCCTCCATTGGGTGGGGGGCCCTGTATTGTCAGGGGCTGGCTGTGGTTTGATTTATTGTATCTTATAGCTTCTTAACACCCACTTTGTGATAGTATGAGGGAGGTTCTTCTGAGTGGTCCAGAAAGAAAGGATAGGAATAGGGGAAAACTAATTTCCTAGGACCTGAAGGAGTTCAGACCGGTATCTCAAGATCTGCACTGTCTCTGTTAGTGTTTTCTTGTTCTTAGCTTTGACAGTATGGTTTGGAGAGCAATTTCTGTAGCCTTTATGAAATACTGGAAAAGCAGTCAGTGGTAATGGAGAAAAATGAACTCTTTTGTTTGCTTTGAAAGCCTAGACAAAAAAAAAACGAACAAACCCCAAAATATAATGCAGGTGTCTTTAAAAAAAAAATGTTCTGGGCTCAATACAGAGAGAAATCTAACTAAGGCAGAACCATTATTATTTAATATAGTAATGACAGATTTGCTACTTGATGGTGATGATCTAAAATCACAGAATGCAGCTTTTGAGACCCATGCCAGGACTTTAAAAACATCTGTATGATTTTATGCAGCATTTCTTAAGTATTTTGAAGTGCATGAGGAGCTCTCTGAAGTGCTGCATTCATTCAGGGTGAAAAAAATCCTGTCTGTGTTCCTCAAAATGCTGCAGTTTTGATAAATGTGGCTGAGCATTAAGTCTAAGGCTCTGAATGACCATTGTCTTGTAGCCGTTCAGAGTCAACGAGTTGTTCTCTCTTGTCAGTGATCAGCTAGATCCCCTACATCAGTTATTCCTCAGGAGACTTTTGTCGCTACAAGAATGAAGAGGTTTTATTCCTGTATTTGAAAGTCTTCCTCCCCATCCCAGAACTTCTGATTAATTGCATAATATCACAGCAGCACACCCAGGCTTGGCGCTTTTTCCTCTCCCAGGAGTGCTCTTCCAAATATCAAACAACAACAACAAAAAAGCTGTGATGAAAACTAAAATTAATAGCCCTGATGTATTTGCATCTAGATATGCAAATACATTCAATTAAGTAAATTATAAGTAGGAATTTTCCCTACAGAATCAGAGGTCATTTCTCAAACTGTGTCTCCCTGGATGAAAATGGTCTCCCTGCTCTAAAAATGTATTTAAAATTGTATGGAGGTACTAAGACACAAATTATGCGTGAAGACTAAATTAGTAGTTGTCTTCTTTCCCTATTTGACACACAGACTTCTTCTGTCTACATTTTTCTCCTGTCTCTACATGTTTTTCTTTGCACATTTGTTGAGAGCTCAAAGCCAAATAGGTTAGAGAATATCAATCTGTAGCCAATCAGAAGTCCAAACTTTTATCATCTTTAGCTGTTTGAATAAATATGTCATGGAATATGGGTGAAGAAAAAGAAATTTGGAAGTGGAAGGGTGTGGTTAGGCATAACAATAAAAACCCTATAACTGTACTAAATTTGTACATCCTAAGAGGTATGAGGCATATAAGGTATAAAGTAAGAGCAGTATGATTCTATGATTCTATAGAACAGTGCAGCATCTGGGAATGCTGGTATTCTCAGCAAAGATAAGTGGATGTTATTGGTTGTTTGACTGCAATTTAAAAACAAAGCAGCGAATCTTTGCAGTCATCATTACATTTTTTTTAAAAAATTCTCATTGTAGAGTTAGTCCCTCTTGAAAAAAAAGGTCCCATCTCTTCTACTTGGTTGGTGCCTGCAGAGGGTATAGAATCATAGAATCATCTAGGTTGGAAGGGACCTTTAAGATCATCAAGTCCAACCATCAACGTAACGCTGACAAAAGCACCACTAAACCATGTCCCTAAGCAGCACGTCTACCTGTCTTTTAAATACTTCCAGGGATGGCGATTCCACCACTTCCCTGGGCAGCCTGTTCCAATACTTGACGACCCTTTGGGTGAACAGTTTGTTCCCAATATCCAGTCTAAACCTCTCCTGGCATAACTTGAGGCCATTTCCTCTTGTTCTATCATTTGTTACTTGGGAGAAGAAACCAGCGCCCATCTTGCTACAGCTTCCTTTCAGGTAGTTGTAGAGAGTGATAAGGTCTCCCCTCAGTCTCCCTTTCTCCAGGCTAAACAACCCCAGCTCCCTCAGCCGCTCCTCATAAGGCTTGTTCTCCAGACCCCTCACCAGGTTCGTTGCCCTTCTCTGGACTCGTTCCAGAATCTCAATACTTTCTTGTAGTGAGGGACCCAAACCTGGACACAGTACTCGAGGTGGGGCCTCACCAGTACTGAGTACAGGGGGACAATCACTTCCCTTGTCCTGCTGGCCACACTGTTCCTGATACAGGCCAGGATGCTGTTGGCCGTCTTGGCCACCTGGGCACACTGCTGGCTCATATTCAGCCAGCTGTCGACCAATACTCCCAGGTCCTTTTCTGCCAGGCGACTCTCCAGCCACTTGTCTCCAAGTGTTGCATGGGGTTGTTGTGACCCAAGTGCAGGACCCGGCACTTGGCCTTGTTGAACCTCATACCATTGGCCTCGGGCCATCAATCCAGCCTGTCCAGATCCCTCTGCAGAGCCTTTCTACTCTCAGGCAGGTCAATGCTCCCACCCAACTTGGTGTCATCTGCAAACTGACTGAGGGTGCACTCAATTCCCTCATCCAGATCATTGATAAAGATACTAAAGAGAACCGACCCCAATACCAAGCCCTGGGGAACACCACTCGTGACCAGCTGTCAACTGGATTTAACTCCATTCACCACCACTCTCCGGGCCTGGCCATCCTGACAGTTTTTTACCCAGCGAAGCATACACCTGTCCAAGCTATGAGCAGCCGGTTTCTCCAGGAGAAAGCTGTGGGAAGTGTCATCAAAGGCTCTACTGAAGTCCAGATAAACAACATCCACAGCCTTTCCCTCATCCACTAGGCAGGTCACCTTGTCATAGAAGTAGATCAGGTTTGTATACTGCAATGCATCTGCTGGTCATGAGTCAGTCAGTTCAGGGAACTGCAGTGGATCTGCTCACAGGCCATCTGCAACTTCTGGCATAGCCAAAGAATTTCTATCTGTTTGAAGGGAAATGAAACGCATTGCATTGCAAAGCAAAAGAAATTAACTGTTTACTGGGAACGAATAGTACTTTATGTTGTTTTTTTCAGGCCTGCTTTTTGCAGATTGGATTCCACTGGAGCTATTTGAATCAGTCTAAGGCAGAGGCAACATGTTGTATGCCATCTTCAAAATGTAGAAATAATGATTCTCAAAATGTGTCCTAGTACAGAATAAAACCTTAAGAGCTTCAAGCATGTTCTGAAGATTTGCTTCATAAGCAAAACAAACATGATATATAGTGGGTCAGAGTTTTGGGGATGTTCACCATTAAGGGCTTTCATAAAATAAGAATATTAAAACTTCTGTTTCTCAAGTGTTAAGTGTAGCCTTTCCTGCGGGTAACCTGGAGTTAGTTACCTGATAGACTAAGGTGGAGGGGATTACAAGGAGCAATGCAGAGCAAGACAGAGTTTGTTTCGTGACATGTGTCTGGCTGTGCTGGGCTCTGCTTGATGAGACATGCCTAAGAGGGGAGGCTGGAGGCAGAGCCCAAGGCTGGCTGCCCTCAGCCAGGTCCGGTCCTCTTCCACCAGTCAGCATCTCCGCTATAGCTCCATGCTGCCTGACATCGCGTTGCATTTTGATGGACCTTGCTGTGCATTGAGCCCAGCCAGGAGGGATGTTTAAGATGACGAAATATACAAGAAGGCGATGGTGAGAATTTATAGCTTTGAAAATCCCTGAGAATGGTAAAATGAATCACTTCTTCAAGCACTACCTAGGCTGGTCTTGGATCAGAAAAACGTCCCTATGGATGTCTCGGTGACAAACCTATGGTGTCCTGTGTGACTGAGAGGGCAGGTGTCTCTGCAGGGAGAGTGGGGACAGGCAGCAGGAAGGCAGTTGCAGTGCCAGCAACTTCGTGTCCTGGTGGGGAATGTGTGACCCCGGAGCGTGCTGTTGGATGGAGCTTGTGGGAAACTGGGGTGGAAAGCACATGCAGCATCATTTTTTCTGTTCCTTGCAAGTGAAAATAATTCTTTGAAATACATTTCAGTGTGCTTTCTCCTCTTTGTAGCTAAGTGACTTATCACTTTTAATAGCAGATAGGATTCCTACTGAATTTTCTGGAATGGAGAAATGTTATGTTCCTTCCCTTATTTCAGCTTGTTTCTCATGTTAGAAGCAACATTTCAGCGTGTCCTCATGGGCAGGCAGTCTTTACTTTCCAAATATTAAACAAGCATAGATGAGGATTTAAACATTTTTTAATCAATCTTGTGTAGCTCTTTCTTACTGTTATTATTGCTTTCCCAGAATGTAACTTGGCATCTTTTCCTATATTTCTTTCTTTTTCCTCAGGAAAAGATAGTCATCTTTGTAGCCTTTTTAAATATTAAGGGAACAGGCATGTTCAGCTGTGTGTTCTTATACATATGTATATTTGTAATGCACATACAACCACAAAATGGCCCCCTTCTCTTCCAAACACACGCTGCTCTATCACTGTATTTCAGTTTATTTTTTTTCCATGAATATTGCATTATTCAATGATCTTTTGTGGTTGGATTGAGTTTTGTTTCTATTTTAGTAAAAAGCTTCCTTTTAAGTTTTAAGCATTTATACTGCCAGTAGTACTAATAAGGGTCATCACCAGACCTATTAATTATAGCTCAGCACTGCTGGTAGCATTGGAACAGAGTACTTCAGTAGACACTGTGCTTCCTTTCTAAACTCTGTAAAAAAAAAAAAAACAACAACAAAAAAACAACCAACCAACAAACCTGCTGCTGTTATTCTGAAGAGAAAGGCAAAACTGCCAATATAACAGGACCACACGAGGCCGTGAAGGCGGAGGGAAACACAAATGGGAGGGTCTCTGCTTCTCTGCAACATGAGGATGTGCCCAGAGCAAATGCAGGAGAGAAATTTCCAATGGGGAGCCTGTTTCTGGATGGTAGGCTGCTGAGAGTGCTGCTTCTGGGGTTGCCCCTGAGTGGGTGGTTTGGGGTAGGTTTCGGTGTAGACAGAGTGAAGTGCAGGGAGACAATTAGCGGGAACAGGAAGGCTTCAGGAGAAAGGGAACTATAGTCTCACTGCATTAGGGCACAAAGCCACTTGCAAAGTGTTTTGCTGGTCCGTTAGTAATGTCTCTGCATTGGAAGGCTGCACATGACAGTTTGTTTTCTGATTTATGGAATGTATTTTAAAATTAAACAGTTAAATTCTGTTATTTATGAATATTTCAGTATATTTAGAGAGAAACTTCACACAGTTTCCTGAATGAAAGAAAAAAAAAAATCTATTTTCCTTCCAGTTTTTACCTATAAAATTTAATCCCAGAAATTGGCTTCTTGATTGGTATCAGTGTAACAGAGTTTTTAGGCATTCTTTAGCTAAAAACTTGTACTAAATGATGGTTAGACAAGGTATTCTTGAGTAAAGTTTTAATACTGCAAAATCCAATTTTGTTGCCAACTACATTATGTTTCCTCATTACCAAAAAAGACATATCACTATGTTCCTGCCTTAGTTTTTCATGTTTGGGAAATTCTGTTCTGTAATAATGTTTGATTAACTAATTATCTTTTCTGAAAAAGTGTTTTTAGAATGAACATAATTACAGCAGAGACGTATACACCCTGTCTATCCCCCTAATAGCCTGCAAACAGAATCTTAACCCCATGCACTGACACTTCTGATTCCACAAGGAGCCTGCTCTTTAAAACAGGAGCAGCCTTACCCAGCTGCAACCCTTCCTGAGCTTAGAAACTTGGTGTTTATCCTCAGTTCTTTAATTTTTTTTCTGTTTTGAATTACCACAGCCTTCTCCTTTCTGTCCTTTTTAATATCCAGATCAGTCTGATAACCTGATAAATCAGTAATGTTATATTTCCATGCAAAAAAAAAAAAAAAATACAAATTTAATTCAACCACCCATTGCTCATTTATTATTATTTCCTATATCTAGATTGAGCAAGTTACTTCGGGGGGGGGGGGGGGGGGGGAGGGGAAATACAGCCCCAATGCAAAGAGGGAGGGAGGAAAAAGGGACAACAAGAAACATGGTTAACTCCGTACATCTCCTGGGCATGCATTTCTACTGTTGTGTGGTTCACTCTTTTATTTAAAACTATACTCATGAATTTCAGTTCAGCTTTGCCTTTTTAAATCAATTTGTGAAACTTTCTAGATGTACCTTAGCTGAACTTGAGGCTAATTTTAAACTTGCTTTACCCTGGCAGCATTTATCAGATTTCTGCTGTTTGGCCAACACTGTTGCAAAAGAAAATACTTTTTTCCATTCAGCACTAAGATAAGAATAAATGTAATAATTAGGATTTGAAGATATGAAATAATACAGTGTTCCAGTACATGATTCCCAATGCATCATGTGTATTGTAATGCATCTTTTGGCATACAGTGTTTTGATGGGGAAAAATGATTAAAAACTTGTGTTATACAAATTCAGAGATGGTTTACCTATCCCTTGCTTTCTTGTGTTAGGCTAAGTAATTATCTGGAAGAAAAATATTCTTTTTTTATTTTCATTCATTCCTTAACAGAATGAATCTCCCCAAGTTAATTTAAGCTTTATTATGACTGCAAAATTTAAACCAATCAACAGAATACCTTTTCTGTGATTTTCAGAAGTTCCATTGCTGTCCTGAAAGTAATCAAGTAGAATACAGATTAAGTTGAAGTAATGAATAATATGAAAAACATTTTGTTACTCCATGGTTTTGAGCTGTCAGTGATCATAGAGAAAAATGGTATTTACAATGAACTTTTAAATTTTCTTAAATGAAGGAGAAACATATTGCTAGTAATATATTCTGACCTCTCAAGGTGAATAATTTTTTTTGGTGACATTAACATGATTTAATTTGCTAAAACATTTAAGTTGTGTGTGGTAATGGTTAGTACTCCGTCCCTGATGCTGCAAAAGCCACCTTATAGTTTTTTGTTTGCTACCAAAAAAAAAGATTCAGGATACTTTTTTTTTCCTTAGGAGCTCTGCCAGAATTGTATTTTATGCCCTACAGCTTGTGCATGCTGGTTTACATGTGAGAGTTCATTCTTCATTGGGAAGAACTGTTCACCTTTTCAGTACAAGGCACAGTAAGTCTTAGGGTAATTATTGATGCCTTTGCTGATCTGTGCAAAATCAATCCTTCATTCATTCCAGAAAAAAAGCTTTTTCTTTTTTCAGTGGTGGTTCTGACATGTTGACGAAACATAACGTTGCAATCAGCTTTGCCTTTTGTGAAGAGATGTGGCGGGACAAAGAAAATGTATGGAAGTGATGGTTGGTTTCCCTCAAGTGATGATTCCTGCTCAGTCCTACACGCTATGTGCAGTAGGACATTGGGACCTCTACAGAGCCAGGGGTTAACTTATGGTACATCTAAGGAAAAGTTGTATGCCTTGAGCAGATGACTGCTGCTGTAGGTTCTTTAGGCAGACCATTGCTACTCTAGAAACTATAATTACTGTTCTGCATACTTTAATTGCAGTTCATTAGCAGCTTATGCAGAAATGTCTTCAAGTTCCTAAACTGTTCAAGGAGCGTTCAAGCCAAGTCTAAAATATGAACTCGTATTTTTCTTCTTTTTTCCATGTGTGGTCGATGCCATCTTGGAACAATTTAGCTGCAGAGCCTCTTTATGTTTGTGGTTTGCTTTTTGGGATTGAGCTGTGATGGTTAGCTGGTTGGCTTTTGTTCCTTTTTTTTTTTTTAATTATTGCTGGAACTACAACTGTCCAGTGAAAGTCTGAGTGGCTCCCTAATGTAAACTTTCCTGACCCTTCCACTGCGAATGAATGAAATAAGAAACACTTAAATAAGGGCTCTATGAGCATTTGAAGGGACAGATGAGGTGAGCAGGAATGCAGTCTGTTGTGACTTCTCGGCAGACAGGCAGTAGCTCTCGTTTAAGAAGATTTCAGGAGTCAGTGGAAAATAAGGATAGAATTGTACCCCTGTTTTCAGTCCTGTTTGTATTTTGGATTCAGCTGAGCCTTTTCCTTCATCTGAAGGATACCATACACTGTTATTCCAGTAATTTCTCCTAGTTTCTCACCATGCTTTCACCTGTGCTTTTTAATGACAAACATCCTTGTGACAAACCTCAATTATTCTGTAAAGGACCTTTCAATTTTTTCTGAAGTCTCCATGTGCGGCAAGAGTAGTGCTTCAACATCAAATGATTGAAAGTGTTGATGTCTCTTGGTTGAATGATTTATTTTATTTTTTTAAGACATTCAATCTGCAGAAGACAATATAAATACAAGCTGTCTACATGACTGTGCCTCCCTTTTGCAGGCATCCTTCTCTTTCCTTTAATTGTCTGTTCCAACAGCATGTTGCATCTTTTTTTAAACTAGAACCGACAACAGACCCATGGTATCCTGTAATATAAATAATAAATAATATTAATTCAAGTTCATTCAAGATCAATGCTACAACTTTTAAATGCCCAGCTTCTCTGATACGACTTACTGCTGTTGTCTGGATATGTAGTCTTGGTACACCAAATAATACCAAGAGAGAACACGAAAAGTTAGCTCTGCACCTGTAACCCACTTTCCCTTTTCTAGCAATGAAATTCAAGAAAACTAAAAAAAAAAAAACTATTAAATAAAAACCTCCACCTTCTTTAATGGTGTTATTTTTTTAAATTTATTTTTAACCACTTTTTTGTATATTTTTATATAGCTATTAAGTGCTTTCTTGTACACTGGCATCTGTATGTTCACATCTGGTACAGGATCTCATTGTGTTACATGATTTTTAACTACAAAAAGACATATCTGCCTATAGATTGCTTGTAATGAGAGCTAGAAACAAAGCAAGAGACTCACAGCAATAGCGTGGAAGAGAAGTGTTACATCAGTACCAGAGGTTACGGATCATTATCACAGACTCCCTTAAGGATCAGGTCTTCTCCTCATCACCTCTGTGCATCTTCCTCCCCTACTATTAGGGTTGTTCCTCTCCTGACTGCAAGAAAAGCAGCTGTGTCCCCTTTGGCCAGGGACTTTTGTGGAGGCACACCAGTTACACGGAGCACTGCAAGAGCAGGACACTTGTTTAAGGATACTTAAGGTTATCAATAGTCTTTGTCTCATGGACAAAAGGTATGGTATGAGACAATGCTGTCACTAGGGATGATAAAAAAAGGAAGTCTATATTGATTTGAAAATCAACCCACAAATGGAACAAATTAGAAAAAAAACTAAGTGAATGAAGCATTAAAATTATGCTTATCAAACTCATCCTTAGTTTTTTTCACTTTATTTTGCCAAGCAAGCATTAAGCTAACCTGAATGGTTTTCTTTTTCTTCTGCTTTGTGAGACAGAGGCTGCTGCCACCTCTCCTGTCTTATCTCTCTTTGCAATCCTACTTCTCTGGCCCAGCAGGAGACTTTTCTTCTATGCCATCTCAAGACTCATTTCTTGCTTAATGTATCTTTCTTTTTTCCTTTGTTGGTATGCAAGTACAACACAAGCCACTGATGTGGATTATTTCATTTTCTTCCCTCATTTCTGCCCATAGTTACATGGTACGCATTTCTAAGGAATACCCCAATTAGTATACCTTCTTGGCATCAACCTACTGTATAAGATTGGTTAAAAGTTGTGTGTTGTATAATGGGAAATATATTAAAAATACCATCTAAGTTAAATTATTATAGTCCACCTGTGAGCATTATATGCTCACTGTAAAAGAACGTTTGACTCCTAAGCTGTCTCACATCTGCTTTGCCTACCAAGGCTGCGACTTCTTCATGGAGCATGTGGTGTTTGCTTTGCACAGTGGAAGCTCTAGTTACTCCCTAGTGACCAACACTGCCAACATCTTCAAATGGCCAGACCCCAATATAACTGAGTTCAACAAATCTCAAAGAGCAAAGAAGGTTTCTGAGGGGCAGGCGAAATCACTGGCGGATTAACAGCTAAAAAAATACAGGGAATATTTGCAAGGAGATGTTCGTGTTCAGATGCTTAGAAGTAAGTCAGGCCTGAAGCAGATGTCCATCCACCCTCTGCCAAAATTCCTGCAAGGCATATGCTATATCCAAGCCTATTTTAGGATCCCTTTTTCTTTTGTTCTTAACTCAAAACAAATTAGAGTGAGGAGGAGTGGCTGTCCAAGCAAAGCTCTCATAACAGCTGAGCAATGGGATTTGCAGTGGTGAGAGCTGGGTAGCTTTAAAATAGTAGGTGTTGAATAAGCTCACTTATGATGATGAGGTGGGGGGTCACTTTACTTAAATAGTGGTAGATAACATCTTAAATGATAGCTACTCTTTTCCAAATGACTCTGCGGGAGGCGGATTTTCTTTCCAAGCACTGTTCAGGGATCTTGCTTTGGCTCTGCACACCTGCCTGGCTATGAACAAAAGGAAGCTAGAATAGCTAATGACTCATCTCTGCCTTGATTAACAGGAAGATCAACAAGGCAAAAATAATATGTCATACCATTTTCCTTAAGCAATAGTGGGAAGAAAAGTTTGTCTATTAAAAAGTGCTGGGTTTGGAAGCTTTTTATTCCCTTAAAGGGGATTTTAAGATAAAATTCAAGGTTTACGTCCCTATTGAAGTACAGCTTCTCTACCTGCTCATTGTAAAATGGAGATTCACCACTACAAATGGGCTTCTGTGTCTTCTTCTATGGGTATGCACAGGGAGATCTGACTCCTTTGCAAGTCCCTCAAGTTACCATCTGAATTGGAGATATTTGATGTGTAATTTATTGTTAAGTAGGCAACTCAGAATAACAGGTTTCAAGCACCATACGTATCTTTTCTTGGTCCATAGCAGAGGACAAAGGATTCCGCAGGTGAAGCCAACCCAATTCTTCATTGTTTTTGAAGTGAAAGGGAAAAAAAGCAGAAGCATGTTTCTGAGCTTGGTTAACTCTTGGGATGAGCCTTGCACAAACAAGTTGATGGCTCTGCATGCTGTCTGAATTAAATGAGGAGTCGGAGTGAGGGAAACGAGGGCAACTGGTGAGGTCAGAGAGGCACCAATGCCCTGCCTGCCCTTGAGCTTATTGAGGGGAGAACTCATCTTCCTGCAGGAACTGGCTGCCGGCGTGCAGGAGTCTGCTCGTCTCTCTGCAGCCACAGGCACCCTGAATAGGTTCCTTTCACTCCCCTGGCAGAGGTTGTGTGTAGCTGGAGGATGTAAAGTGGTATGGTGTGCCCTCCTGAGCACTTCACTTCAAGCACTCATTCATATGTGTGAGCTTTGGAAAATAAAAAAATAAATAAAATAAAATACACAGTGTTCACAATAAAAATCTAAAATGCTGCACACTTTTGGGAGCACAGATGTTTTCTGCAAAGTAAACTGCCTGGTATGCTGCTAAGGAAAATATTTTATTGTACATTTGTAACTGCTGTCATTGACAATAAAATTGCTTGAAATACAAAATAATGGTAGTGTTTTGCCTACTGTGACAGAAACTGTGAAAGGTTTTGGCCTTTAGTACTCCTTAATGGGTGCTTTACAGAGGAACTGACACTTCCATTTATTAACTTGTAATTGTCCAAAATAAATCCTACTTTTTTCCCTCCCAGTAGATTGAAGCCTAGTATATGTTAATTGTGCTGGCTTTTCTCCTGGCCTGACACCTTGACAGCTCTTGTCAGCTTTTAAAAGTTATTGCCTTATGAAAACTGTAGCTTTACTGGTTATTCTCCCATAATGGCCTTGCCACTCATCTCTTCGGTGTTTTTTAATTCTGACATCAAAGTTTATGCTTAGCGTTGCCCCCTGACAGGAGAGCATTCTGTAATGACTAGTGGTAGGTCAGTGCTCCCTGTTTTGGAGAGAATGCAAAAAAATTAAATCCAGCATTTTGGTTTGCAACTGTACGCCTGGGGCTCTTGCTTTACTAAGGTTCAGGTATTCTCTTCATTAAATGCTCTTCATTAAAGAAATGAGGTTGTACAGTAAACTGATTTATTAGCTATACCACCTAGTGCTCTCATCTCTTCAAATCTCACACTGTGCAGGACTAGAGCATCTCATAATTTCTAAAAAAAGACTGCTAATTAACATTTATGTGCTACCAGACTTGGTACTTCAACGGGTGGCACTTTTTCCTTTGAGTCACTATTGGAGCAATATAATTGTGTTGCCAGAGTTGCTGCCTTCGAGATATAAAACCGAGACCTTAACCACCGTGATAATTGAAGTTCCCAGACTGCTTTCTTAGGAGCGAGGGTGGTGACTCCAGTCGTGCACTGGCCAAAATCCAGGCAGGTAATTAGATTCTGTTACATTAATCCCCCCTGCAGCTTCAGCTGATGATAGTGACTTCTCTCCCCACCCTCACTGTTTGGTGTAATTGGTGTGCACCATCAGACAGCTGCCACCATCTAAGTAAAGAGCACTTGTGTTTCAGTGATGAATGACACGGTACAGGTGTAGTCCTCCACCCCAGCACCTGCAAAAGAATAAAAAGCAATTGTTACACTCTAGAATTCATTGCTATCAGAAAGATAGGGTTTGGGTAAGGAAAAATACTACTGCTGTATTTGAGTACTTGAGTCACTAGAAATGACTTCTGTATGGTTTCTGTATTTGGGTTATATGTCAGCAGATGAACAATGCAATTACCCCAGGATTAATCAGATCACATTGAAGAGTGCACAAGTTAAAGGCAATGCTTTTGCTTCCACTTGCTTAAAGTGCAGTAGCAGAATATTATTTGGGAGAGTTTGATGTGTTTTAGTGTGGGGATTTTTCTGATGACTATTCTGATGTGCTCTAGAATCTAAGTTTTTCTCCCTCTGACCTGAAGATGGCGAAGTTACAATAATATGGGGAATACACAGTAACTGGGAGAGGCCAATAAACAGTTCCTTTTGAGGCCGTTGACTCTGAAATAGAATAACTTCTGTTAAGATGATGTAATTAACAGTTTCACTGTGTTCGTAATCTTCAAGAGTGAAAGGCAAAACTATCAAAATCAGTAGTAATTAGAGTTTCATTTTCATGTTCCAGTTAGGCTGAGCCTGGAAAGCCAATCTGCCAACTCTTCAACCCCAGAGAGCAGGGACTAGAAAGACCAGTTCTTAGAAAAGGCAATTGTTGCACCAGCTTCTCCTGTTACCTTTAGGATTAATAGTGAGAAGATGGAAGACATTGCCATCATAAACCCAATTCAGAGGGTGATAATGAAAGACCAGAAATAGTTGAGGAGCTGTACAAGAGGAAGGATCACTAATTTAAATGTGAATGGACATTAAAAATAATATGACTTAGTCTTTCCTAAATTTTACATCCCATTAGCCATTTATTTGCTGCTGATGGATAGAGTTAAGCTCTTCTGTAACGTTTCAACAGCTAGAGAATTCCTCCAGAGTGGAAGTGGGAGAGGCAATGCTTTCCCTGGCACTAAGCAGAAATCTGGACACAGATTGCATATGTGCTGCATGCAGGATGCCAGCTGGTGTCTTGAGGGTCAGTAGAAGTTTCAAACAGAATGATTTATTGTTAGTGATACTGCCCCAGGCAGAAGTGAAAGTTCACCGCATCAGAGTGATGGGTACTCTTTGTAGACACAAAAGATTTGTTCCACATCTGTTAAAAGAGGAAAGCAAGTTGAAGCTGTGCTAATGTATCTGATTGCAAGGGTGTGAAACTGCTACCTGTAATTGTATCAGAACTCTTTATTGCCTTTTGGAAAACAGTAGATCTGGCATTAGTAGTGAGAAGTACTGGGAAACTTCATTGCTTAAATGTGCATGCATTTGATGAATAGACCCAACTTGTGCTTGTGTTAGGTGTAGCTGTGTATATTCAGTGTCTCAGGGAAGGCTTTGAACTTCTGGTGGGAAGCCAAGTATCCACATTTAGGTTTTCAGTGATTTTGTTCTTACATTCACCACCTTTTACTCATTGAACAAAAGCTTGAAGTTTTAACATTGCAAAATATCTGTATTTTAATACAAGAGGTACTTAAAAATTATGCAAAATTACTTAAGCAGTCCTTATATTTTGTTTTTCGTGTCCATTTTTCAATGCAGTCAGTATACATTTTGGAAGGCTATCAGTATACAAGATGGTGTTTCTTTTTTTCACAAAGATGGCCATTTGCTATTTTTCACACAGGATCTGATTACCCTTCTTAAATTTTACAGATAAAAAGTGTTAAAAACCTAGCATAAGATGTTAGTTCAAGGCATAAAAGCTACATTCAGTTTATCTCTATGCAGTAATGTGCTACACATTAATAAGATTTGATGAGAATAGACAACACTGTATAACTTATAACCAACTTATTAAAACTAAGTAGCTATAACTGTAGTTACTCCTTTAGTGATCTCTTAGCAAGTTATTTCTTTTAATACAAATTGCTCTAATTTGGGCAGTGGGATGAAGAAAGAGCTTTAGTTGTCTGCTAGCAGCTTACCCAGCAACCTGAGTCCTCCAAATTTGGAAAGGTCCTACCAAGTCCAGGTGAAGGTTTTGGTTTGCTGACAACTTAATACTTTATTAACACAGTGTGGTGACACATACATCCTTGCTCTAAAGTTACTAATATTTCAGTCTGCAAAAGCAATGATGCAATAGAAGAAAAGCATAACAGAGAGATAGGTGCTCTCACAACCGCTTGCTACCAACATCTACTACTCATGGTAATGTCAGGGATATGGTATCAAAATTACTTTAGCACACATTTCATTTGCATAGTCGAAAGTGAAAGCCTAAGTCAAATTACAGTGTTAATTAATTTTGCCTTGCAAGATGCAGTCTTCATATTTAATAATTTTTTCTTTAATCTTGTGTTTTTCTCAGAGGAGTCTGTGTGAATAATATTAAAGGTCGAGTTAAGGATAACAGATTTGGGCTGTGCCAGTTAGCTGTGGCTGTGAGATATGTGTCAAAATTTGGAAATGCCTGTTCTTGTCTCAATTTTCATTGGTCAAATTTTATGTATTCTTTGAAGAAACTTGTCATAGTCCTGGGATAATCTCTGCCAAGGACCAGATCCTACTGATGAGAAGCAATTTGTGAACAGAGGCTTTGAATGGCTCTGTGATCCAATATAAAACAGATGTGAGAAAGTGATTGTGATTTAGCTGTGACATAAAAATTAAAATAAAGAGCTCACTTTGAGGGAATCCATGTATCTCCTTCAGCCCATCAGAGTTATTACAGTATACTTCAAGGATTTTGGAAAATATCCTTTAGAGAAACTGACTGTAAATATGAATTCTCATTTTCAGTCATTGTGCACATTGTAGAGACTGGTAAGATTTAAGATTTGGTAGGTTCATTTCAGTCTCCGTGGCAAAGAGGCTGAAAGCATAGGCCAAAAATTTCTGCTTGCAATTTTTAATGTGCTTGTGGAAAGGGTATTGTGTCCTTCTTCAGTAAAGAAGGAATAGTAGTGCGGTCCTACAGAGAACTTCAGTGCTGGAGACCCAGTGAACCATTTTGACCAAGGTGAGAAGCTGGTGAGTCACAATAGACACCAGAATGTGTGGAGGGCAGAGTTGTTGGATGAAGTCTCAAAGATGTCAGAGCTGCCATGTATGTTACCCAAGCAGAAAAGAGAAAAACAGTCTCCAAAATGAGCAAAAGACAGCTTTAACAGCTAAGCCGTCCAATGCTTGTGTGTTGATGGAGCCATCCATTTTGTGGCCTTATCATCTCCCACCAGGGAATCATTCTAAAGGGAAATCCAATATTCCCTCTCCAAAGAGGTGTAGAGGTGACCTTTCTTTGAAAGGAGTTCTTAGTGAGGAAGTTGTTGCTCCTGTGAAATGATATATGGAAGATGAATGCTGCTCAAATGGGGATTTTTCTAATAGCTTAAAGCTTTCCAGATAGAGTTGGAAAGAGATGGGATTGTTGCGGAGCTCTTGTTACTTATGCATGGGAAATTGTAACTGGCCAGATGTCATGGTTTTGGCCAAATTGGCCAATGCCCGGCGACAGATGCTCCTCCCCAGCCTCTCGTACATGGAGAGGAGGAGGAGAGATAAAGAGATTTAAGAGTTTAGAAGAAACTAAACTACTTTAATGAAATATTAATAATAAAAATTTAAAAAAAAATGAAATACATACAGTATATACAAAAACGTATTAAGCTCCCAGGATGACGTCACCGGTAGGCACTGGGGAAGTCCCAGACCGGACTCAGCGATGGGTGGAACTGGGTTCCAGAGATGGAGTCAGGAACATACAGATCAGGACTAAAGGCAGATGAACAGACAGGGTCCTCCTCGGATTGTCAGCCATTGAAGGAAGAGAGCTGACCCTTTGATCCCTCAGCTTTTATACTGAGCATGGGGCAGATGGGATGGAATACCCTTGTTGGTCAATTTTGGGTCACCTGTCCTGTCCTATTCTCCCTGCAGGTGGGACCCCTCTACGCTTTTCCGCTTCTGACCCTCCAACGGGGCAAATAACGAAATTAGCTGACCTTGGTTGTTATAGCAATGAGTATAATCAGGAGCCTCTCTGCATACCATTCCTTGGCACAAACTGTCTTATCACTCTGAACGAACCGTTTTAGATACAACATGGTGTTAATTTCAGAGAGTTAGAAAAGGTCTAGCTAAGAAGTAAAATTACTGAGCAGAAAGTTGGTTCTGTTCTACCTCAAACCAGGACACCAGACAATAAAGCAGTCATCAACATTTAGCACTCGGTGACTGAAAATACCGGGAGGCAGTGCCTCACTGAATGAGTATTTTGGTTGCAGCAGAACTGTCAAACTTGAAAATATTGTACATGCTGTACTTCACTGCTGGAGTGAAAGCAAGGTGGTGGATAATGCTATGGGACCAGGGAATAGCACGTGCTGCCTGAAACGATCTGCTGGGTTGTCCCTGCAGAGCAGCAAAGAGGAGCTGTGGCCTCTGAGGGCAGCCCCACGCTTATGGCCGTCTGTGTCTTCTCAGAAGTGTGGAGTCGAGCCCTTTTCTCTACAGTATTGCCCGTTTCTCTAATGGTGCTAGGAATAGCCATTGCTTCACAGGATTTAAAATGTTGCATATGTTTTTTTTTTAATTAGAATCCTAAATGGTGCACGAGTGGGTGTAAAGGTAAAGGGTCCTTAAAGAAGCGATGTGTACCGATCTTGTCTTTAATCTTTGTGACTGAAGAATCTTCATTAAGTGTTGCTGAAAACTTCGATGGTGAATTTAAAACCTTTGCTCTCCCTGAGCTCAGCAAGAGTTTCTCCATTGACTTCAAGAGAAGTAGAATTAGGCCTAGAGTCATTAAAATAAATACCTTTAAATTAGAGACTAGCATATGTAACGACTTTCCAGATGCATAAGTGTGTGTCAGCTTTATGTTCTTTTCATTATCTGTAAAATTAATTTGATATGTGAGATGCTAATTCTGTATTTCTATGCTGTTTTCTTTGGTCTTGTCCTAAATATTTGTGGAGTATTTAGCTGATTTTTGCTGAAGTTAACAAAAAATATCCTACAGCTTGCAATAAGATCAGGCTGTTGTTATGCATGTGGTTAGTAGCTATCGCAGTGAAATATTCAGTATGCAACGTTCAGCAATTCTGCAGGCTTAAAACAATGTTTTTGCACAATGGCAAGGCTGCAGCCATTTAGTCAAATTTAGAAAACATAGTTATCTTAAAGCAAAAGAAACAAAAGTCTTAATTTATGCTCCGTAACCTGTTATTTGTCGAAGTCCTGGAGCCTTGTTCAACTCTAAGCCATAATGCTATCTGAATCTTGAAGCAGGGAATACTGGAAATGGAAAGGAGCAGAAGATGCGCAGGCACCAGAATGATGTCAAATGAAATATGAGGCTTACTATGCTGGGAAAGGCATTAATCATCACAGGATGAAGTACATGTTTGTTTCTGGCAGATAATTACTGAAGAAAAAGCATTAAAAAGACTAGAAAGCAAAAAAAGATTTATTTTTCCTTCTGTTACTCCAGTGTATATCTTTTGCAGTCACCTAATCGAGACCAATTAGTAAGATCTTCATCAAAGATAACTAGCTTTCATGTATATTACAGATGCAAGTGTGCAAAATATTTAATATTCTGATTTTCCTTATGATTTTGAAAACAATTTAAGTTTTCCTGTGGTTTTGGTTTTCATTTTAAGCTCAAGTTTCATTCATTTTTTCCCCTTGAACTTCAACATAGGAAAATCTAAGTGAACTCGAGACACTTTACAAGAAAGATGCTTCATATACAAGTATGAAGTAGTTTCAAAAACTAATTGTATTATTTCATGATAAAATGATTTCAGCTTTTATATTACAAAAGTAAAATAGACCAATGTGAATTTTCAGGTGTATACCATAATACATGTATTTAATATATATTTGTAGCATCTGAATGTAAAAGCTGGTTCAGCAGTTCTTTCTTGCAGAGTACACAACGAACTGAATTACTGCGTATTGCTCAAGTATGCTTATGAGGAAGTTATAGTTGTTTGTGAACACTTGCATTACATCAACTCATTTAAAGTTAATAAAAATCTCTGGAGTCATGAAGAATCTCATCTTCTCATCACCCGCCTCCCTTCAGGCCCATGACAGGCAGGTAAAACAATTCCAGCCTTCCCGTCCTCTTAATTAATCCCAGCTTTCTACCCAGTCTGGGACACTGCTCATGACAGTGGTGGAAAAAAAGCACAGTTTCACTTCAACTGAATCTATGTATTCAGCAATATTGTGGGCTCCAAGGACTTGCTTTTTTTAAATCCTGCATATATCTATATCTCTATCTCTGTGTGTGTAAGATTTCTTGTATTAAAAGACCATCAGGAGGGTATGGCTGCAATTTATGGTAGAAATAGGAGAGGCAAAGGATTATTCACGACCTGCATGTTCCTTGCATTTTGGAGGGCTTAATATCTGATCATATAAAATGGGGTTCTCTTGCAAATTTGTGGAGCTCTCAGTTTCTAAGAAAAGGTTTAAATTTTGCAGCTTCAAGTGAGACGCATACAGCTATAGCCAGAGGCAGTTAGAAGCAGTTTATAACTCACAACACTGAAAGTTATTCACAAGCCGGCAACAGATTGATGTTATTTATTAAAGGCCTCTTAAAAACAAAGTATGTAGTCCATACACTGATAAAGTAAGGACATGAGATAACTCACTGCATAAGACAGGAATCATAAAAATGGTGGTTGGAAGGAGTCACTGTCTTCCTGCTCACAAACATGAGATCCTCAAGTAAGATGAGGCTTTTTTCATCCATGTCTTGAATTTCTGCAGGGTTGGGGATTCCACAGCCCCTCTTGGTAATGTGCTTCAGTGCCGCACCACCCTAGCAGGGAGTTTTCACCACCACTAGCAAGAAGTGACTCCATCTGCTGTGCAACTCCCCATCAAGCAGTTGTAGGCTGTAAAAATTCCCCCCTGTCCCTCTTCTATTGAAAGAATCTATTATAGCAATTAATTTTATACTGGCAGCATCAAAAAAAAAATGGTATATTAATTTCTTCCTTAGCCTGCTTATTTGAGTGGTTGAATTTCTCATTTCTTTGAGATACCTCGATATTTCTCCTTGCTGTGAAAATAACTTGCCTTGTTTAACTTCTGCTAGGGAAGGCCTGTAGCACTAGGGTAAGTTCTGCCTGTATTATAGTATTGTTTCCTTGGAACTTTATTTTTCTCTATAACCTTTTAAAAGGGAGAATATTTATTTATTTATTTATTTAATAATAATATGAAAGGTATGGTCATGAGAAGTATTTAGAATTGTAGACCACAGCACAAGTTGCAGAACAGTAAAATATATATGCTTGCACAAACCACTAAAGACAGAAAGAAAATATGTATATTTTACATCTTCGTAAGCAATGTTTTCTGCTTTAAATGGCATGTTTCATTCCCCATTTGAGTGTTACAGGAGCTCTGATC
This sequence comes from Alca torda, assembly GCA_008658365.1. NCBI lineage: Eukaryota > Metazoa > Chordata > Aves > Charadriiformes > Alcidae > Alca > Alca torda. Next base: position 23,614,102 of record CM018084.1, read on the forward strand.
TATTCAGTTATTATTTATAATTGATTAAGCTCAATACTCTTTGTGAAAGGATACTAATCTGGTTTGGTGTGACAAGTGTTTAACGAGTATGTTGTTGCTCTGTTGGTCATACTGTAATTCACATAAAGAAGCAATAAACCATCTGGGTTAACAGGAAGTATATCAGCAGCAGTCATGTAGTATTCAGAAAAAGGTGAATAATCACTGGGAGCTAAGAAGTACTCATATTTAAACCCTGTGTTAAGCAGTAGTCAGAGTTTTAAAAAAAACAAACTGAATACAAGCCAATAAAACTCTTTATTAAAAATTAAAAATATGGTTTCTATCATATACAGATTTTGATGGAAGAAATATTTAATTTGTTTTAAATAAATCCAAATGGCACTTTTGAGCCACCTCCACGACAGTGCTGAACTACCAACCCATGTTCCCCATGTTTAGGTAATTTTTGAAGGGCGGGAGGGAGCTGCAATGGACTTTCAGCTCCTTTTGGGGTGCAAATGGAGTATAGGCAGCATAGGAGCTGGGGAAGCTCATGCTGGATTTAGGACACACGTCTGACTGAATACCCCATGTCTTCATGGTCTCAGCCTAACGCTGCTGTCACTGGCTGAAAGGGCTACAGCAGGAATTTCAAAGTGTAACATAAACACTTGGTATTTTAGTGCTCAATATATAAAGGACTGTAGCAACCTGCTTATGCTATTTGGGCTTCAGCTTCGAGTATTTTATAGTTACGGAGCAAGAAAAGGAAATTTTATTTTGATGAGTTATTTTTAAAAGGTAACAATTGCATAAATTCCTGATTCAGTGATTACTGGGAATATGGTCATTTTTCCTGATAAAGTAAAAAGACAATAAATCAGCAAAATTTGATGTCATGGCTGTTAAATTCTGTAATTTTATACTTCCATTGATCAAAAAATGAATTTTTGGTCTACATATTTTCAATGTCATAAAAGTCCCTGTAATTTAATTATTAATCTATGGTCAAAAGCAAGTTAGCATAATAATATCTGAACTGTACTGCCCTGAAATCCCCTGATAGATATCTTTTTGGCTCCTGCTGTTATAAAAACTGTTCCCATTAGTTCTTTACCCTTGTAAAGTTATTCCTAGATGATGGAAATAAGCTTTGCACGGGTAGTTTATGAGATCCTCTCTGAATAAGCAGTCCTTAGATGATGCTTTAGTGCTGGGGAGGATGGCTGGTTTTTGTGTGGGATATTAATGCTACAGAGAGAGCCTGTATCAATCCTGACGCTTGTTATGATTTCTGCTTCGTTTTCATAAACTTTGTTAAAAGTTTCACTGCTTTTCTTCAGAGCCAGTTCTGATAACATTAATTATATGTTTTAAGGTATAAACTGTTTTATTTGAGGCTGGTTTTATTTGCTGGCTTTTTTCCCTCATTTCATCACCTGGTATCATAATATTCAGGTATATTGTGTTTCACTATTCAGCCTTTCATGTCCTGGGCATATTTATTAATTAACATCTTCTCTATGTTTTTAAGACCAATTAATTTGAAGTGCTATTGTTGCAAGTGCTTAAATCTTGAGTTTAAAAAAAAAAAGCAGCCAACAACCACTTTGCAAGGTGACAGAAGGCTTGTAATAGCAATGTAAGAAGTGCACTTAATGTCATAATGTGTCTTTGCTTTTGAGAGGCTTTGATCCACAGAGGTTTCCAGGCACCTGGCTCCTGTAGCAGGAACTGGGCTTTTGGTTCCTGTATTATAAAATGCAGGGGAGAATTAGGAAACTCAGCATAAGCTTTTTGAAAGGTGGCATGCTGAAATGAACTGTCTAATGTGGTAAACGGGGAAATGAAGACAAGGGTGAAGTAACCACAAAAGGGGTCCCTTTGGAATTCCAGATAGGATTTCTTTGATTTTTTTGATGGATATCTTCCACGGCAAGCTTGGGGACACCTGAGATAATTTCTAAGTGAAATGTAGCCACACCTGAGTTTGGACTCATGTGGTCTTCTCAGGTATAGTTTCATCTGTGCATAGGTACATAGGAGCTGATAAAGTCTTCCTTTTCATCTGGACTCACATACCTCAGCTCAACCTGATTAAATGCGTGCACAGTAGGATTCCCAGCTGAGTTAGTTATAAAAGGGTAGAATATTTCTGCTTCAGGCCCAGTGCTACAGTTCGATTTGTTAAAATAATCCAGTTTCTGCCCGAGTGAAAGCAGCCCAGTTGCAGGATCCCATTGCAAGGCTGAAGAGTCAGGGTCAGGTTTCTCATTGCTCCAGGCCGGGGGAAGTCATTTACAAACCGACCGTGGTCCGTGCTCTGCACGGACGGTGGTCTGCGCTCTGCATGTTCAGGATAACGATGAAGGCCTTTATTTCTCTTGGAGAAATGTCATTTAATTATTCATTATGAACTGTTCATTGAACTCTGCTTGCTAGGACTTAGACTTATTGGGCTGGTTCATAAGCATAGCAAAATACAGGAGGGAATCATATTTAAATACTGTATGACTGCCTGATAATTATTTGTTTACTGATCCATGGAAGCAAACAAACATAACAGGAATTAAACTAACTACTGAAGTTAGCATTGGTGAATAGCTCTGCCACATGGAAAGACATGAAAATACTAAGAAAAAGATGCTTTTTAGGAATAAGGCACACTTGTTTTTTTATTGCTACCATTAACTTTGAACAAGTTTTGTAGGGGCCCTTGTGCTACTTGGTATACGTGAACTAATGGCATTATACTTATAATTGGGTAATATCTCCTTTTCATTTGCATAGCAGAAACAAAACCAACAAAATATAAATATAGGGCTGTATAAATGCAATGCCAGCAATCCCTAGCAAGACTAAGTGCAGCAAGGGAGTGAGGTGATGATGGTTTATCAGATGGCTAAATTAAAGACAAATAGAAAATAACTACAATACCCAATAATGGGGACACGCTTTTCCCCATTTAGATGACTTCTTATGAACAGGAAATAGTATTTTTGGAAACTGCCTAGTCAAGTCTCAAACCAACTTGCACCAGGTGCATGTTTTGTGGTTTACAACTAAGAAAAGTTCCACTCATACATATATATTTGCTGAATAAAGTCCACAGGAGTTATCTAGGTATAATCCTTGTGCATTGTTAAAACTGTCCATGAAAAAGACTGAGATGCAGTTGTGGAACTAGCTCATGTTCTGCTAAGACCAGTTTTCCGTACAGAAAAGGGCCAGTGTATTTGAGAGGAGGCCTGACAGAGGGGAGCTCTGGAACAAGTAGTTCTCCAGAAGAGAAGAACAGGCAGTCCAACGTGAAGGCTGTGCACACAAAACTTCTGCCAGATCTCTCTGTCTTACACATTGACACCTACTTGTAGCAATCAAGGAGAACAATTTAATTACTTGACAATTGTGAACAGTTTTTCTATACCAAATGCGGTATGTGCTAAACAGATAATGACTGATGAGGCTGACAAGAGGCTCAGATTGGTAGAATGGTGTTTGCTTGGCAAAGATAGGCAGGAAATGCATCTTCTGTGCCTCCAAGATCACGTAAAATTTCCTTTAACGGTATTGTCCCTATTCACTGTGAGGGAGACCCTACCTGCCCCCTGAAACATGGAGTCATGTTAACTTTGGCACTCCTGATTGTGTGAAGTTCTGCTAACTTTTATCAGGAAAAGAAAAGGGGTCAAAATCTGGTCAGAATCAAATCACTAATTACAATCACCCCAGTAATTACAGTAAAGTGCTGCTGCTGGAGGGTGATTATGGATTTGTACACGCCTCAGCTTCTCCTTTTTACCCTTGTGAAAAAGTACCCTTTTATCTCTCTTTTCTTCTCTTGCTTTGTTGCATACTTTTTTCCTTATGCATTGGAGAGGAAAAAAGCTGAAGAATTATTGAGCTCTTCAAAATGGAATGAAATCCTGTCTTTAAATGCCAAGGGCTGGAGATGGGGAGGGAAAGGAGCAAACTTCATCCTTTCTCTCATGTTCTGAGTATTCAGAAGTCACCTATGAAATGAAATACTTCAGGTTTCATGAGTGGCTGGTGGGAAGCAGGGCCAGTGTTGTACTATCTTTAGGAAAACATGAACGCAGAAGGGTAAGAAATGTTCTGCAAAGATGCTTCACATTTCAAGCCTTTTTTTCTTGGGGAAAAAGTTACCATACATCCAATGTTGAGTGAATTTATAATTTTATACTGGATTAGCACAATAAAACAGATTTTGATAAGTGTATCTAGAAAATATAAATGGTAGAAGTTTCAAGTTATTTCTCTGTATCAAGGATGTCTTCAAATGAATATCCAGTCATTTGAAAAATAATGTAAATTGAAAATAGCACTCATTTTTCTGCAAGCATTTGTTTGCTTTCTCAGAAAGTTTCTGCGTATATGTTTTTTGGCATTAAACAGACTGCCAAGGTAGCATCAGCATCACCCAAAATAGCAAAGACAACTTAAGATAGGATGGATAGTGGCTTGGCAACTCATCTGCCAGTTCCCTCAGCGCCCGCAGATGAATCTCATTGGGTCCCATGGATTTGTGTGCCTTCAGGTTCCTCAGATGGTCTTAAACCTGATCTTCTTCTACAGTAGGCAGTACTTCATTCTCCCAGTCCCTGCCTTCTGCAGATTGGACAGTGTGGCTAGAGCCCTTGCCAGTGAAGATCAAGGTAAAAAAGTTCTTGAGTACCTCAGCCTTGTCCATACCCTGCGTGATCAGGTCTCCTGTTTCCTTCTGGAGAGGGCCCACATTTTCCCTACTCTTCCTTTTATCACCAACATACCTATAGAAGCTTTTCTTGTTGCCCTTGAAGCTGGAAATGGAGAAGAAGCAAGAGAACAGTGCTTATAGAGTTTTTCAAATTCTAATCCATGTTTATCCATTATGTGCCACCAACAACACTAGAAGCTCTCAATGCCCCTCAAACAATTTGAAGTTAGAATTATTGCTTTTACAAATCCACGTAGCCCCTGTTAATGGCTGGCCGTTAGCCCTTGGACACTAAAACGGTGGCAAGTTACTGGGTTCTTCCCAGAATCATGAGATTACAATCTCATAAAATGATGTCATCTAGTCTGTGAGCCATATCAGGGACACTCTGAGCAACTGAATGGTATACTGATGGGATTTGGGACCTACAGGAATACTTTTTGCTGGCATGAAGGATTAGGAAAGCCTCTGCCTGTTGTCCTTATGTGATATAAAGAAAATGAAATCACCCTTTTGTGTGATGAATCAAGAGATGTGCATTTTAATTCCCTCCCAAAGAAACAGGAGAGAGATGATATCAAATAATCAAATAATACTGGACCAAACCTCAGCATCTGCTTAACTGCTGTTTCAGACACCAGTGAGGGCAGGAAACAAAGCTCATCAAAGCAATGATTTTCCCATTTCAAAATACAAGACTTCTCTGGCCATGACATCCCTTGGGGTTGGCTGCTGGGGCAGGACATCTTCAGTAGTGACCTGGATGGGAGGACAGCACGCTCTCAGGAGCTTTGCAGATGATACCACATTGATAACGTGGCAGGGCAGATCAAAAGGGACCTTGGTAGGCTGGAGAAAAGGGCTCACAGGGACCTCATGTGGTTCAGTGGTGACAAATGCTGTGTCCAGCATCTGGGGCAGAAAAACCTGAGAGTGAGTACTGGCTGGGGAGGTCGACAGGCTACAGAGCAGCTTTGCAGAAAAAGACCTGGGGTGATCTCATTATTTCTTTATTACCATCTCAAAGAGCAATCAGGCTGTGGGGAAGGTGTTTGGGAAAAGAGTCATGAGCACAATTTTGGATGAACATTGTCTAGTCATACTGAGGCTGTTCTATATTAATCACAAAAGCTACAGTAAAATCTTCTAGGTTATTTTTAACCTGGCTAACCTGTCTCTAGCATCTCTACGTATTTTGGTTATTCACTTGAAATGTATAAATTTATTGAATGGGTTGCTTTGGTTAGGTCTGAAAGTAATTCTCATCATGAGTGCTTACCAGAAAGCAATTGTCATTATAAATGTTTATCATTCCTGGGGTTTTTTCTGTGTGTGTGTGCTATTTCTGGCAGAGACTAAAGGAACTGAAACAGAGGGAGTTTGCTCGAAACGTAGCATCTAAGTCACGAAAAGATGAAAGAAAACAAGAAAAAGCCCTTCAACGTTTGCACAAGCTAGCTGAGCTAAGGAAAGAGACGACGTGGTAAGTGCCTAGCTGCTGAAACATAAAAAATACTTTAAAATAATCCCTCCATTATTAGCTGGTGCTGTGGGACACAGGGCTGTTGGAGTCCCTCGGCTGGAGCACAGCACATGCATTTTTATGGCATTTTTGGAGGAGTATGTGTACAGTAATTTGATTCACACTATGTGCAGAAATGAATGTTTAACGTTGCTTTTTCAGTGAAGCTAAAATGACATGTATTTTCAGTTTAAAAAAAGATGTGTTTCATATATATTTCATAAAACTAGGCACATTGGTTGAAAGCTGAGTGAACTAGGTCATGCATTTGAAGGCTGACACTACTTCATTGATGAGGTGAGGAATACAGTCTGCCTTTCTAGGATGTAGCAGATCTCTGTGATTTAGTTTTCAAACTGCTTGCCTGGGAAAGCATCCAGAAATATAGTTTTAAATTTCAGTAACTGGATTTTTTTTTTTTTATTAAAAGGTAAGTGCTCCTTTTCCCCAGCTCCACAGAGTGTTTACCTCTCCCTGCTAAAGTGACTCCTTGCTAGTTGTATGTTTTAGTATTGCATCTAGGCATACTATGGAAATTAATATTGAGCTTGCTAGTTGTGACTGTATTCTTAGTTAAATATTATGCTGACAGGCCACTGAAAATACATGTACCAGCTTTTCAGAGTGGAATCTCAGGGAAAAAAAGGTAAAAAAGTTGATGGTCATATGTAAATGTTTTCTTTTTATCCAGCCTTCATCTCACCAGAGGAACTAACAGATAAGTCCAACCATATGAGTTGTAGCTCTTGCTAAGTAGTAGTCTCTTTCTCCCTAGTTTGAATGGTGGGTAGCATGCTGAAGCAGAATCTGTAAGCAGGTAGAAAGGACATGAATGCTGTGAGGTGTGCTTGACATGAGCAAAGTAACACCTAATTTTTAATTTTTTATCCTTTTATGATAAGGCATGTAGAGGCTCTTTCTGCTCCATCAGCATTTTGAATGTCCAGATCTAATACTTGAGGACTGCGATTTTTATGTTCCCAGCTTTACATATTATTCCCCCTAAATATACTCCACAATCTGAATTTGGCGTATTTCAGGAGAAAGAGGAAAGAGGAACTTACTGTTTACCTTCTTCCATGTTAGTGAAGCACAGATTTAGCAAGGTTTTGTTGTTTCTGTTTTGTTGTGTTTTTTTTTAAGTACCCTTCTTCTAGTTCCTGAATGAGAACTTATCTCTGAGCTTTATATCTCTATTTCATAATTGCTGTTTACTACTACTTTGCATCCTTAGAGGTGTGATATAGACACACAGGATTTTTTTAACTAGTATTTTTCCAATTTGGTTTTGTAGAAGAAGTCACCATTTTACTTTGTTAGAGAAAGGGTTTGTGTGGGTTTTTTAATATATATTTTTAATTTATTAAGAACTGGACAAGGCAGGAATTCTCATGAGTAATTCCTTTCTCATAAAACCTCTACCTCAATTTCTAGACCAAATAGATCAAACTGGTCATTCTTTACCTCAGCACATCTTGGGGTCATAAACAACACTTGCAAGTTTTCCCAGTGACCCATCATCTAGTATTGCTCTGCACTGTGACATAGAATAATTTGGTTAAAACAAAAAAAAAAAAATTTTTAACATAGATCCATTACTCCTAGTTCTGAGCAGTTCCTGTGGATCCTGGAAAATTGGCAGCTTAAACAGTTTTTGCTTGTCTCTGCTTCCTATTAAGTCAAATAGAACAGATGGGAAGAGGACATGAAACGAAGAACAGAAGTAGAGAGTGATAATTTTTTTCTCAAGAGGAATGATTCACTTACTGCACTACTGTCAGCTGAAATACTCTTCCCAGTATTATTTTTTCATGAAAGAAATTGCTGAGATTGCGATGGTTGGGTTTGTGAACACAAATAAGATGGGAGCTGCTGGGTGATTGCATGTGGGCAGAGCATCAGTCACTAGGATGATGACTTAAGAGGGAAGTGGTCTGTGAGGCGCTCTCTGTTTTAATATGTTTTGTAGGACAAAGGAATGTAAAACCCCTGCTATTTGTAGTAATAGTGTTGTAACCAAGATGTAACTGGGAGGAGGACCAAGATTTCTAGGGAGATATACAGTCTCTTATAAGGCCAGCCAGTATGTCTGGGAAAAGTGAACTACCTTGTAGGAATATTAGTCGCTCAGCTGATAATTTCACATGAAGGAACTGGGGGCACAATGTTTGTTCTATGTCTTTTTTTATACTAGTCAACTGATCTTATTATAAAATATGACATTTTTTCCTATCCTAAATCTACGTATCCACAGATTCTTCGTCTTTCCTTAAAAATACCTCCTAGATACTAATGTAATACCATATTTCTGCCTGCAGTTCTCTGAGAGGTACTGACTCCCAAGTTTTATTTTCCTTCCTAGTGCTCCTGGAAGCGGCCCTATGTTCAAATCCACTACAGTGACTGTGAGAGATCATTGCAATGATATCCCACAAAGTGCTGCCATAGATTCTGACAACAAACAAGATTTCAGCTGTACATTAATGCACGATGCACAGAATTGTAAAGACGTTGCTTCTGTTATTTCTTCCACTCCTGGAAATGCATGTAGTAATAAATCCAAGGCTACCAAATGTGGAGATCAGGTACAAGGAGCTCAAGGACATAGAGTTGGGTTTTCTTTTGCTTTTCCTAAGAAAGCAGCGATCAAATTGGAGTCTTCAGCTGCCGTTTTCTATGAATATAATGATGAAACATCTGTGGAGCACGGACTTAGCAGAAGAAGTAAGTTTGTTCCAGGAGCATGTAACCTTCAGTCTCCTTCAGCAGCAGAAATAGTCCTGTGCCCTGAGGAGAAACATAACTGCTTTCACCCCCTGGTGGAAAAATGCATAGACACAGCAGAAGCTCCTGAAGCTCAGGAATCAAAAGAGCTGGTCAGTGAAGAAAGCAGGGTGCTAGAGGGTCCTGCATTAACTCCTGCTGTGTCCCATTCAAAGCAACTGGTGTCCTTGGACATGGATGTCTATGGTATTAATGTAAGTGCAGCAGACTTACCGGACCAAATGCTGCCCACAGTTGCAGACAGTGCTCAGGTCCTGCCCCCGGACTGCAGCAGTTACGAGCTGCAGGCAAACAGGGCTCTTGCACAGGCGGTTGCGGGGGATTGTTTATCTCTGCAGGATGTTGCAGAGGAAAATGATAAAGACAGGAACAGTGACTCATCCACAGTTGAAACTGAAATAAAAAGGCTGGTGGCAGATGCATTAGTTCCATCACCATCTGAAGAAGGTGGTAGTGGAGCCTCGCAAAGCAAACCGGACATGCGGAAGAGACCTTGTGAACCCTTTGTTCCTGTTCTTAGCAAACATGGATCAAATATTCTTCAGTGGCCATCGGAAATGTTAATTTACACAGGTACAGACCCATCAATTTCTTATAGTTGTAATCCTTTATATTTTGATTTCAAGTCATCAAGAGCAAGGGACAGCCAAGAAAAGCCCAAGCATCAGCCAAACGTACCTCTTTTGCACCATAAAACTGAATCCAACCATAGCTTAGTCTCCAATTTTATAAATAAACCTACTTCAGATTGTAGTTGTTATGAAACAGAAATGAATAAAAATGTGTGCAACTATACAATACCCCTTGTAAGTGATGTGTCCCTTATCAGAAATTGTGATCTTGCAAAAAATCAAAATAAAGTGTCCTTGGATGAGTCATTCAGAATTAGACAAATAGAGAAGTTTCACATTTCTAAAAATCACTTGCGACAAAACACTGTGATAGATGAGAAATATAACAAAGTGTGGATCAAAGAAAGCCATGACAAATGGCTTCGCAGAAGTAGAAAATGGAAAAGGAGAAGAAAATTATGTCATTATCATCATCACTGTGGGGACACAACAGCAGCAGAAATTGAGATGTCCTCAGTGACTGAAAAAGAAATTAGTTACAGAGATGAAAATAAATATCAGCACCTCCAAAATAATCCAGAGAAGTGCAGACATGATGCAGGGAATATCTGGCTAGCTACAGGTGAGATACAGCAGTCGCATCAAAAACTTGGCATTGAAAATGGTCCTGAGAGAGTCATGTCTGCGTCAGATCATGTACATGGGGACAGAGGCTGGTGTGGCATTTGGAGTGCAAAAAATAGCAGGCAACACTATGGTTGTAAACGACTGCACAGAAAGATCAAAACACACTCTCAGAGACAGGCAAAGAAGCTGGCATCGAGTTCCAGGAGGCACAATTTAAGGTGCTCTAAAACATGTTGTACCTGGAAAGTCAGGAGGTCAAGCTGTAGCCCAGAGCGTAAATGCTTAGGACACTGCAGTGAGGAGGAGAAGAGTCCGAGTCAAAACCAGTCCATAAAGAGAGGTTACAGCGTTCTGACAGGGGAACCTGAAAAATCCTACCGCAAGCGGAGACAGTATAACTATTCCTCTTCATCAGAGGAAAGCTCATACGGACAGAAATTATCAGCAGAGGGATATCTAAGGCAAGCGCGTACTTTAGGTACACATCATAAGGCAAAAGGGAAACGCAGGAGAAGGAAAACTAGGATCCATCACGTATTTTGTGACAGGAACACAAGAAGTGAGACCTCCAGACCTTCCAAAGAAAATTCTGCAAATTCTACATTAAATATTCTGGGGGACTTCTTGACTAAAGACAGTCTAGACGAAACTACTGTAGATCTCAAAGCTGATCATGCAAAAGATATGGATGAGACAAAGCAGCTGGAGGAAAGTAAGTTATCTCTAGAAACTGATAGTTCACACATGCCGGAAAACAACAAACTGATGGCATGCTCAGCGACGGACGGTGGTCCGGGTATATTTTCTGATGTTGTTGCAGGTTCTGCTGCTTCTCTTCCTGAGCACAGTGCTCCAGCAGCTGCTGGCACACAGGGTGTTCTGCAAGATGAAAAGAAAAAAGAAAATGTCAACACTCATGAAAATCAAGGTCATTACAAAGTTCTCCTCCCCAACAAACATTTGGAACAAGTTCCTTCTAAGTCGTATCTTTGCCATTATGAACTGGCCGAATCTCTACCACAGGAGAAAATAAATGAGGTGACCAGTGAATGGATACAGTGTAATCCTGGCATATTTAGCAGCCCACCAGCCTTGCCATTCAAAGAAGCACATGTAAACAGTCATACCGTTTTAACTACCGAGCAGTTAATAGCCCCCTTCACCCTGCCCAATCAGACATTGATATTCCCTCCAGATAACCACGAAAAATTCAAAGATCTCCCATCTGAGGCGTATCAGCAGATCATGCCACAAAACATGCTGGCCAACAAAGGGAAGTTCACCTTCCCTCCCCCAGCGATCCAGCCCCCGAATTCCCTGCTACAGCCCTTACCCTTGCAGCCACCACTGTGTTCTACCTCTGTTACCACCATCCATCACACCATCCTACAGCAGCACGCTGCCGCCAGTACGTTGAAGGTTCTCCAGCCCCACCAGCAGTTCCTTTCGCAGGTCCCAGCTCTTTCCAGAGCGCCTTTACCTCATCTACCAGTAGGACCCAGGCTTTGCCCAGGAGGCCACGCAGCTTTCGCCGCCCCGCCACATTTGCCGCTGCTGCCACCCTCCGTCCTGCACCCGACCCAGCTGGCGTTTCCCCCACTGCCGCACACCATCTTCCCATCCCTGCTGTCTCCGCACCCAGCTGTCATTCCCCTGCAGCCACTCTTTTAGGACAGGTTCTCGGGGATGGGGGAAGGAGCCTTCGGCTAAATGGTCCTGCTGTGTCTACAGTCGCCTCGGCTTTGCAAAATGGTTCTGTGGAGTAAACTGGTTAAAATTCCTTATTTCTCGGGAAGCATTTACTGTAAGTATAATGATGCAAACATTCATGTAAAGTTCAGACCTATACTATGACTAAAGCACTGAATAGTCTTATACTAATATGAACTCTCTATATATATATGTGAAAATCATGTCTTAGAATATGTATAATGTATATAAAATATATTTATAGTTCTATAACTTATGTTGTAAAGCATTCACTTTTTGGTTTTTATCTTTGTGTATTTGCACCTATTAAATGTTTAGACAAAGCTGATGCACTATGTTTTGTACGATGTCCTCTGAAACTGTAAATCTAGTGACAAACTATCTCTTGCAATAAATTTTTGTTAACTACTTAAGTATATCAAAAATCTTTCATTGTAAGCCTCATGGATGTTGTTCTTCCATGTTCTTCTGCAGCTGAATGGCATCCTCTACCCCTGCTATGTTGGGATAATCAGGTTTCCTATACATCAGTGATTTATCAGGGAGGCTGAGAGGCTAATACCTTGAGGGCAGCTGTCTCACCAAGCAAGAAAAAAAGGGTTACAGATCTGTTTGTGTTAGCAGTTTGATGTCACCGTGACAAATTTTGCCTACTTGTAGTATGTGCACAAAGTGCTGACTGTTGGAGCTAATCCCTGTCATACTAAACCACAGAAAGATGATGTAACAAACATAACATCAATGATAGAGGGAGGAAAAAAAGGGAAATATCAATTGAAGTTTGACTTCAAGGCAATATTGCTTATGGCAAAAAGGTAGAGCATAGGGAAGGTCTTGCTTCTACCAAACCTACTTTCTCAGATTGCACACATCCCTCCACCGGGGACAGATCTGTTGGAGTAAAGGTCCTCGTGAAGATAGCAAGACCACGTGAGCACGAAGGGGAGGTCAGGAACAGCTTCACATGAGAAACCCACCAGGCTTTGATGCAAATTCTTACCTCAATTCACCCCTCTCTTTCCCACAGCATTTTGGTAAAGAAATAGAATGACATAGAATAGAAATTCATAATAGTACTAATATACTGCCATTATTTCTAACTGTATTTCAGAGAATTCTCCCTACCTCTGCAACGTTTTTATTGCTGTCGAACCTCACCCGGCTTTAGCCCAGGAAATCTTCCCATTTGCTGTAGTGTGAGATAAATCAGGCCTGGACCTGTGATGGTCCAGAATAAAACCAGAAGAGGTTCTGAGATAGAGCCATCTCTCTCAGTTAAAATGAAGTGTTATCATGTGAGTGAAACTAAGGATTGGCAGCATGAGCATTAGTACAAGTAGGCCCTCTATAACTAAAGATAGGTGCTAGCTCTCCAATTAATTACTTCTTTGCACCTTTCTATATAGTGTAGTAAAAGCATATACAGTTGAACTGAAAGAATAGTAATTCTGGAATATTATTAATATACGTTGCATATAATTAAAGGCATCCATTTGAAAAGTAATACTGTGTCCTAAAACGTATATATCTGGGTATTTTCTGCATCTATAGTGTTAGAACTTACCTATATCAATACTGTTTTATTATAATATTATATTAAAACTATAGCAAACAGCACCTTGCTACTATGATTACAATGTCAGCTACTCAAGGGATGTGAGTTTTCCATGTCATGCAGTTACAAAGGGCTAAACTACGTTAATAAGCAAAAAGTTGATAAGAAGGAGCAGGTGAGCAGTCAGGTTCTGGAGAGCGGCTTGTTCCCCTGCCTGTGGCTGTGGCATGGAGTGAGCAGGATGTTGCTGAGCATCTGTCCCTGTAATGCCATAAAGAAGGTATATATTCTCTAGTTGTAATTTCAGGTGAATGCCTGTTTCTATTTACGTGATACCTGAAAAATATAGTATATAAGTGACTTTGTACTCCTTCTTTATTTCATGAGTATGCCTACGTAATCTGTGGTCTCCACTACCTCCTGTAAAATACAGGTGCCAAGCAGGCTCTACACATGGGAATCTCTTTTTGAAGGTGGAAGGTGGGTGCTAGCTGCTTCGTCTCCCATCTCAGCTGACTTGTGCTGGCTTTTTTGTATTTCCACCCTACTCTGCGATTGTTGGCGCAGATGGTCCCCTGGGTTCTGATATCTTATCAAAGGCAAAATCCATCTAATTATCTAACAGTACAGGTGAAAAAAAGAAACCATGTAGGACAATTATGACTGCATGTGATCATATCCATACAATTTTATCTGACAGGAGATTAAAAATTACCGATCTCAGATTTTCAGTTGCAACACTGATTGAAAAGTCCCATCTATTAACTTAGAAGTCCACATATTTTGAACAAAATGTCCAAACAGCTTTGAACGTTACTTTTTTCTTACAATTTAAATTAATTTTTTTTATTTTTTAAGTTGTTAAACAATTTTAAGACATTGCACAATTATTTATTATCTACTCTAATTGCTTTTCAATAGTGTATAAACTTACAGTATTTACTTACAGTAAAAGACTAATAACCATCAAATGTAATAATTTTCTAATATGGTATTGCCTTTAGTGCTAGAACTGTTTGTATGTGTGACTTCATATGTAAAAGCAAAACCAATATAAAAATAAATCAAAAGTTAGTTTAAAATTGAACATACTAAATTAAATGATCTAATAAATTACTCTTTTGAGTTGCTGTTTTATTATTAAATGTATAACTTTGAGTAAGTTATGTAAGGGTAGTTCTTTTTCATGTTTTATCTGGTATTTTAGATTAAATGTGCATTTTTATTCCATAACTTGGTAGTCTAATTTATAAGTAACAATTATTCCAAATGCTAAATAATAGAATTTTTATCATTCTACCAATATAAATTCTACCAAATTCGTTAAATCTAATTAATATACTTTTGAATTTTCAAATTTACACAGATTTAATATGTCTATGTTCCTGGCTAGTTTGCCAGTTTTCAGAATTATTGGGCTCTCTTCCTAGTGTAACAGGAGGTTATACACCTGAATTGCAAGAATTAAAGCTTCAGACCTAAACCTAAACGAGGTTATAGATTTTGTTAGGTGATTTCCCAGAACAGCTCTGCAGAGAAGTGCTTGAAAAGTTAATCTCTTCCACTGAGATGAGAAGAGTATCTTTTTTTTGGTCCTTGGAAAGTTGCAATATGTCCAGACTATGACCACCCTGGGGACGTACCATTTCTCAGGTAACATGAGCCATATAGTAATGGTCAAGAGGAACTTTCGGGCATTAAAGAACATAATTGTCTTGTGCTCTTATGGGCAGTTTGGAGTAGTCAGTCTTTTGTCTTGTCAGTAAGTACATAGAATTTTTTAATACTACCAATGTATGCAAAGAATCAAATTGTTTATTTGGTTTTCATCACAACCTAGAAGCTATGCAAGGTTTTAATTGCTTGTGAGAAATCACCAGATTTCTGATTCTACAGGAATGAGCGATGAGTAGTCATGGACGTAGAAACTGCTGATCATAAGCACTGGTAAAAGAAACACCTTTTATGGAGCATTATTGGGTGAGAATATTTTTATCATTTGGTGTAATCAAACAACAATGAAATCATTATGAAGCAAAGTCTTCTTTACTTGCAATGTTAACTTTGTATTAGTTAGTAAGCTTTTACACTCTGGTATTCACACTAAGCTTTGAAAGACCATTGGGACATCCATTTACTTTAATATATTGCTATATGTGATAATATGCTGCTTCTACAATATACAACATGGCTATAATTTTTCTGTCAAGTTCATTTTCTATGATTATGCATTTTTCTCAAAATACATGTTTCGCATTATGATAATATTTACTTGATATGCTGCATTTAAAATACACTTTTAAGTATATTTGGACAGACTCTTAACTGGTGTAAATCAATGTACAACTTCTTTCTTTGGTGGAATTTCATTGATTTCTACCTACCGAAAATCGCTCATGTTGCAACATTAAGGATTTGGTTAACTTTCCCAGATCAAGGCAATATGTTATGACCATGTGAATGTATTTTGAAGACAGTTATTTGTTTGTAACTAAGGTGGTAAATTTTAATATACTGAGTATTTTACTGTGGTGCTCATAGTCTACATGTTCTAAACTCCCTACATTCATTTTCTGATATCCATTACTGTACATTGCCTAAAGACTTGTATATATGTAGCAGTGCACATATTTATGCAATATGCCTACCTGTTGTAAAATTTACAAAGCTATATTAACTATCTTTATTGAAAGTAAAGACATTTTTACTGTATAAAGATGATTTGATTTTTTTAAATTAATATGACTTCCTATCTAAATGTGTATGATGTTTTATAGATCACTTACACTTAATGTTTGCAGCAGACATGGTTTTGTATATTATTTTATGTCATTCCTTCTCTTTACTTCAGGAACACTATAAAATTTTCTCTTTTTCTGTTTGTCTGTGAGTAAGATTATCAGAGTTTATTGAAATTTATATATTTATGAATATGAACCAGGCTTTTTTATTACTTTTAACTGCAAAAATTAGTGTACCAACTTTAAGAATTATACAATATCTTATTTTTGCTTTGAGCTTCTGTTTTATTTTATGGATTTTATGGTTGGGAGGATTTCTACCCTGAGGCTGAATTTTGGCCTGTTGTGAAATTTTGAGACCAATGAAGTCTCAGGAAGCTTTGCCGTTAATATTACTGAGGATTTATTTTGACCTGGGGTGCTAGGGCTCTTTATTTATTAAAACTCCCTTATACTTGCTACTTTCAGTTGAATAATACTTTCATAAGGTATGATGATGAGCACAATCCAGTAAAGAAAAGTTAATCCATTTAAAATCAGTCTTATACTTCCTTTGTTCTAAGGGTATTTGCATAATTAATGATCATAAAGGTTTATCTTTAAAATTTCTCTTATATATCATCAGTGTTTTGAAAAACGTACATGCACCTTCTATTCTGATACCAAAGAAAAAAAGCAGTTAATGAAAACACTGGGTTTTATACCTGTACAGGCTTATTTAGAAGTTCTAGTAAGTAGGATTGCATTCATAAAATATTGATGTAAAATAATGCATTGTTGGTCTTTATTTTTGCTGGGATAAGATGAAAATGTGCAAATACTTGTAGAGAAGAACATAATAATTGAGTAAACTTCAAATGTGAATCCACAACGGATATAGTATTACTTATGTGAATTAAAGAAGGTTACTGTTAGATCAGTAGTGGTTATTTGCTGTGAATGAGATTTTTAAAGAGAATTTTTCTCTTTTTCCTCAAAAGAAGCAGAAAACAGGAAAGCACTTTTGAAAAGGGTTTTTTTTTAAATGAACTGTAGATAATACCTGTGTACCGTTCCCAAAGATAAGAAACAGCAAGTAAGTATTGCATATTTAAAATCATACATATGTTACAAAGAAACATCTTGCATTTCTAGTGCAGTCATATACTTGATAAGGCCAGTGAAATCTGGAGGGAGAATTAGCCTAAAAAATAGAAAGTTCTAATTCAAAAGGGCAGAATCCTCTTTTTATATTGTAATAAATCAAAGAAAGATCCATTTAAATTAGCATGTTTGCACTACTGTGAATATAGAGAAAGTGAAGACTGGTTCAGGTCTAAATTTTTTCTTGCAATGTAACTGGATTTAACAGCCTAGATAATTTGACCCGAAACCTTCCTGTGTGTAACAGATTCTTTTATATATGGCTTTTATGTCACTGTAGCACTGGCAAAAAAGACAGTAATATACCATCTCTGCTATTGTGTTAATAACGCCTATTGAAATAAAGAGGAGGCAATCCCTCTAAGACACACTGAAAAGAGGAAACCTGAATCTGCCAATGACTAAATAATACTCTTTGCTTGTGAACTGTAATTGGAAATAGAAGTTTATTTTTATTTTAGTGCTTATACATATGCATACATATGCAGGTGTGCATGTGTATTTTGGCACGCACATACCAGGTTACCGGTTCAGGATTCTTTTTTTCTAGATGTAATTTGCACCTGTAATTAAGTAGCGGTAAGAATAGCTTTTTTGAAATGTTTGTAGTAGAAGAGAAGAAACCATTGAAGGGAGGAATACTGGCACAGAGTAAGAAGGAAAAAAAGTGATTATTGTATAATAAACCCATCTTTTTCTCTCTAGAGTGATGGGAAGTTGCTTCAAGTTACTTCACCTGCTTTTTATTGCCTGGCTGTATTTTGTATCTTTTTACCGCTTAAATTAACAGTACTGTTTCCCTTAGTATGACTTTTGCTAGCTGGTCTGTCAATCCGTCGTTGTCAAAAAAAGACAGGGTAGTAAGAGAAGATTTGCATACAATTTGCTCTTAATAAAGTCCCTTTTCTCTCTGGAGAAATTATTCACTACAATGACCCTTTAGCATGCAAAATATGCAAGTTGCTCTCTTTGCCACTGCCTGCAGCTGCACTTTGTTCTTCTCGCACTCTGTTAACTTGTCATTCTCTAGAAGCAGAAGAAATAAAAAGGAAGGTCTTTTCTTCTAGCACCACCAGTTTACCCAGCACTGGGTGTAGAGGAACATGGAGGAGGATTAACCACATTATTCCCAGATGAGGTTTTATCGTAAGTGGAAGGAGTGTCACAATCACTGGACATTTATTTTTCCGTCCTTATCTACTTCAGAATGAATTAGCCAGTTAGAAGTGCACAAGTGGAAACACTACGGCAAAGTGGCTTAAGCAAATAAGGCATTTAAAAAACTCTCATTAGATGCCCATCAGCTCTAGACATGCTCAGTTCTCTGCATTGCAGACTTTCAGCAGTGAGAACTCTCATAAGAAATTGGTCAATGATTGAGTGGGCAAGGAATTGAATTACGCTTCACTCCTAAAGAAGATTATCATTTTATGAGCATTTGATTGGATATTTTGGTAGAACAGGGTGGAGGACCTTCCTTTTGTTCTGTTGCTGGTAGTCCAGTTTCTGCATGGAGGGGTACAAGGTCAGTAGAACAGAGCTCTACTACACTCTTCTGAGACCTCACCTGGAGTACTGCATCCAGCTCTGGGGCCCCAAATATAAGAAGGACGTGGACCTGTTGGAGCAAGTCCAGAGGAGGGCCACAACGATGATCAGAGGGCTGGAGCACCTATGCTATGAAGACAGGCTGAGAGAGTTGGGGTTGTTCAGCCTGGAGAAGAGAAGGCTCTGGGGAGACCTTAGGCCTTGCAGTACCTAAAGGCGACCTACAGGAAAAATGGGGAGGGACTCTTCATCAGGGAATGTAGCAAAAGCCAAGGGCTAACAATTTTAAACTGGAAGAGTGTAGACTTAGATTCAATATTTGGAAGAAACTCTTTACTGTGAGGGTGGTGACACTGGAACGGGTTGTCCAGAGAAGTTGTGGATTCCCCATCCCTGGAAGTGTTCAAGGCCAGGTTGGATGGGGCTTTGAGCAACCTGGTCTGGTGGGATGTGTCTCTGCCCATGGCAGGGGGATTGGAACTAGATGAATTTTAAGGTCCCTTCCAACTCTGACCATTCAATGATTCTGCTGGCAGTAGTATATGGGAGCACGTACAACCCGTAGGGTGCAAACACATTGCTTCTCTGTATGCGCACCGGCTGTCTGCCAGGTTTATGTTTAGTTAGTGGAAGGACTCAAATCTCCGACTGGGTTTCCTCAGGTCCCTTGGGTGAAGGTGCAGTTACCTGTGCATGAGAGAGGTCGATCAGAACTTTGTTCTTGTGGTGGGACTAGGTCTGGCTTGGAGCCATAAAAGGAAGCCTAATCTAGGATGTAGGGTATTTTGTGGTTTATTTTCCACAAAATGATGTGGGCAATAAATGTGTTATTGGTTCATAAAAAAGGCAAAACATTTTTCAGGTTGTAAAAGGCAGAGTAAATAGAAGCTATGTGTTGGGATGAGATCAAGAATGTCAGTCACAAAGTTATCATGAGGGAATTCTTAAGGTAAGAAATTGATAATGAAGAACAAGAGCAATAATGATAATACTTTACATGCACTATAAAATATCCTTAGATATATGATGTCTATGTAAACCAGTCCTCTCAGTCAGCAGTCCAGTACTGAGAGCGTGGCTGTATTCTGGGCAGCAGGTTATTGAGGGAGGCAGTGCTGCATGGGACACAGCGGTATGCAGAGGCGTAGCAGTAATTGCTACTCTGAATAATGTTTAGGGGAAAACATGCAGGTACTTTTGGAGAAAAAAAAAAGGGGTGGGGGGAATTGAACCTGGAGGCCAGGTAGAAGGGAGCACTGCTGCAAGGGTTTTTAAAGAGAGCTTTAATAAACTCTATCCAGGCCTGCAGAGAGTCGTGATGATTAATCTCTAGAAACCCCGCTACCTCCTTTTATTCAGTTCTCCTTGGGGGTGCTTTTATTTTTTAACCCCTGGATACCAAGCAATGAGATTTTCTGACACAGCATTGTGGGGCATTAGCATGAGCAGCAGGGTGAATCCTGCAGGATACCTGTAAAAGTTTAAGGAGCAAACACCTATTAGTGTTCTTCACAGAGAGCAAAGTTGTACAGAAAAATGAATGGAGACCACTGCAGCTGTATGTCTAAGAGGTTTTATTTGAGATTGAAATGTTTTAGACTCTTTCTGCTGCTGTGTCGCAGTGTGATGTACGGTATCAAAGCTCCTTCTTTCCATTGTTTTTCATTATCATGCAGGGTTATGAAGCTTAACAT
The DNA here is from genome assembly GCA_008658365.1 of Alca torda. Taxonomy (NCBI): domain Eukaryota; kingdom Metazoa; phylum Chordata; class Aves; order Charadriiformes; family Alcidae; genus Alca; species Alca torda. Next base: position 23,634,697 of record CM018084.1, read on the forward strand.
AGCTGATAGATGCGATTTGACACATCACAAGCAGATGCGTCAGCAGGAACATCTAAAAATGACACAATTTTCTCAAATGCTGCAGTTACAAAAATATCCTTCTTGTCAGATATTTTAAAATAAAGCTATATGCATTTTGATGACAGTGGTGAGACCCCTGTCCAGGGACCGTGGATATTTAGAGAGCTGTCAGCTGTTTTCCCTTACAATAGGAAGAAGTGATGGAGGGTTAAGCAGATATTGATAACCAGAGAATTTTTTTCTGAAACATTATATATAATTTTAGCAACAGGAAAGCAAAATCCTAGTGGTCATCAGGGATTCCTTGCCTGTGCCCATTCAGCAGACAGCTCTCTGAAATTCAGTTGCCTCATAGATGCAGAAAGCTCTATAGAATAACTGACAAGCTTTCTTTTCATCTTTTAAATCCATAATGCATGTATATACGTATTGTTAATAATTCGTATTAATGGAGAACAACTGCCCAAGAGCACAGGGCATTCCCCTATCATAGAAAATAAATTGTTCAGTGATGTCTAGGATAGAAATCAGAGTCTGGTTCTAAACCCAGCTATTACAGAACAGTACTAGGCCTGCAGTGCACAATTCCATAAACAAATAAATTCATTACAGTTTAATAACAGTGGAAATAAAAAATGTGAGGTAATTTAAATAAGGTGCAAAATAAATCCATATTTTATCCTACAGTACTCACATTATCAGGAGTTCTTGAATGCCTTCAAGGCTGGCCCTAGTGGAGTTCAGCAGTAAGGTTGAACTTTAATGTTTTCATCCTGGCCTAAATTTATAGGGTGGCAAAATTCAGTTTTGTGGCAGTAGTTGTCTGAGCCTAGGTGTTAAATGGAAAAGAGTTTGGGATTGCTCAGTTAGGTGCTGGGTCACTCAGTAGCTTTAGGTGGCAGGATGTGATGGAGAGTGGCTTTTCAGATTTGAGAGCAGAGGAATGGATCTGCAGAGCGTCAGCCTCATTGAGGGAAACTAGGGTAAGGAGATGGCAGTGGTGCATTGCAGAGGTGGGCAAAATGGTGAAGAATGGAAAAGGGACCTTCAGTAGGCTTGCAGAAAAGTGGTGCATATTGTCTGTACCCTCTGAATATTAGCTAATTTAGGCAACTATTTTTCATAAGTTTTTAAATAAAATATAAGATGTAATTTCCTTCCTGCTTAGAAATGGGTAATAATGGAAGACTCAAGAGTGACTGAAATTTTTTTTTCAAACCCCAGCAATTGAAATCTTCCTCATGACAGCGAGAGCTCACTCAGCTGGGTAGTGCCATGTCCTACTGGTGTTCTCACAGTGAGGGCTCGTCTGCAGCAGATTGTTTCTGGTCATCAGAAACAAACATTATCAGGTACCAGGTAACCTGAGATGCTTATGGTTTACGTATGTTCCATTTTTCCTATAGTTTCATGTACCTACAATACACACAGACCATTTCAGTTTAGTGTTGTGTCAGACTAATTATTTTTCGTCACAATATATGTGTTTGTTCTGTGGTAATTCAGTTTCAAATATTTTTTGCTTGTTCTATTAAATGATTACTCCTTTTCCTTTCACAGAATTATCGTAAGCGTCCTACCCCTAGAACTGAATGATTCCAGTAAATGATGTGTGACTCTCCTGTTATGTGATAAGAACTACAGGATACTAGGATTGGGGCCTTTTGCTTTTCAATATTCTGTTAAAGTAGTATTTAAATAGCCACTGGTTTGACTTGAAATCATGATTTTGCATATGCTTACCTACAACATACGTAGCTGGTTGAGCGGCTCTGAATGTATATTTGTAGCTTCAACTAGTCTGTGTCAATAAGTTTTTGGTTCTATTGAAGGTTTAGCTCAGAAATCTCAAGCCAAGGTCTGGATTTTGAATTCAGGATATTCACAGCAAACTTTTGAACTGGGCCTTCGTTTGACAGCTTTGTGGGTCTGATGGGAATTTCTGAAGCCATTAAATGATTCTGAATCCTCTTTTTGAGTCCATATAAGAACCATTTTGAATTTTCTTTCCACAAAAGGATCACACTGATCGTCAGCCTCACGCACTCAGCTAATTCCTTGGAGTTTTAGCATACCAAGCATGTAACATATTTGTGTATTAACAACCATAAATGGGATCTCATCCAGTTATTTTCCTGGAAAATCTCACCAGACCAAATTTTGCATAGGGTAATAGAATTTGGTAATTTCAAAAATGGTGGCTGTATTGGTTTTATTTTAAAGTTTATGCAATAATTTGAACATTAATTCTCCTTTTGCAAGCAGGGAAAATTTTGAAAGCTGGCTTTCTCTTGTTGTTTGTCACAAGGAACTGATTTTATATTCAATAATATTTTTTTCTTTCAAGTCATCCAGAAATTTTAATATGCTTGCTCTGTTATCCAATAAGAGAATGATGATTTATCCCAAGAAATATTTTTTTCAAGCAAAAAAAGAATCTTTGCTTCTTTGAGGGTTTAAACACAATTCTTGTTTCCTCTCAACTCTGTGTCTTGCAACACTTCTTGTCAGATTAGTGTGTTTTAAAGCTGTTGCTACCTGACCTGTCAAAAAGGAAGATTAAAAACACACCTTTCTTTCTGCATTGCAAAATGTAGAGGAGGTGAAAGAAAACCTCTCCCGCTTACCATTGGCATACATCCGAGGCTTGCTGTACGTAGCATTCTGGTTACATCTTGGGGTTAGGAAAGAATTTCTGTTACTGTCAGACAGTCCTGGATATTCACACTAGAACATATGCAGGATCCTGAAATGATTATATTGTGAGAAGCAGAATGTACTTGAAGATAGAAACGAAGGGACAGATTTGCTTTTTATTTCAGTCACAAACATGGTGTGTGACTTAGGACAGAAATAATTTCTCTCTGCTTCCTTTAGCAGGAACAATTGCAATTACCTTCTAATATAGTGGGTACACATCTTCTGATTTAGTTGATCGGTAGATTAAATACATTTTATTAACTTCTAAGTTTCATAAAGTTTTCAGCTAGGAAAAGGGAAAGCTACAATACTTCTAATACTAACAAATTGACCCTGAATTTACTTCAGAAATTATTTCAGAAAAATGTATGAGGTAGATCTATAGTGTGTTTTTTACACAAATTGAAGTTATTTCTGAAAGAAAAACAGAGAATAATCCTTGTAACTGAAGAAACAGAGGGGCATTCTGCAGCAGCTCCTTTTGATCCCAGACTCTAATGAGACCGTAAATGCTGGCCAAGGTCCATAAATATTGTGGAGGTTTGGAGCGACAGTGTTCACCAGTGCCACTAATCCAACTTTAAATCAATTTTTCAGAACCTGGATCTCAGTCTCTACTCAGTCTGAGTAATAAAAGGTGTAGAAGGGAAGTGATCCACATGAGAAAGCGCATTTCATATCATGGAACCTGAAGAATGATCCAGGACCATATATTTCTCTAGTATTTTACTTAGTATATTCAGCTATCATTTTGGTTATGCACTTATAGAAAGTGATTGATTTTGATCTAGTATGTATTCTGAAGGCATTTAAGACCATTATTTACAATTTCTTAAAGTAAGAGCCTGTTCCACCCTCACTAACTGTAAATAACTCTCTTTTCTGTATATGGATATCTCACCATATCTTACAGTCAGGTCAGGTTTTTTTCTAAATGGAGCAAGAAAAACTGCTGTGGGAAAACAACCTGGAAAAAAACAGTAAAATTAAACAACAACAGATCTCAGCAGACCCAAACACACATATCATAGGTATGTATATTTTAATCAGAAAACAAACACACACAAATTCTAGTTCTTAAATTATGTCTGGGCTTACTTGGTAGAAATTACAAAATAGGACGAGTTGTCCTTTCAACACAAATTCTACTTATCAAGAAAATAAGGAAAAAGCAACCGAGAAACTGCCTTACAATTAATAGATTGGCAGGATTCATAAGCAGAATGTTCTCTTTCACTGGGATATAATGAAATAAATGGGCTTCCAAATGTTTCTGGACACTGAAACCAGCTGGCCTGGTGGCAAGGCTCTTGTACTGCCCCAGGAAAGGTGGGTGTGTACAAACAGGGAAGAAGTGGTTCTCAGATTTTTCAAAATGCAAAACTGTGCCTGCTAATTGCTTGGGAAAGTGCTAATTGGTGTAAGATGGGTCTGTACAAGGCAATGTAGTGACACCTGTAATCAGCCACAGTCCAGTGCTCTGTAACTGTCCAAGGCATGCCTACATTTGTCAGTGAGACGCAGCCAAAATGCTAAAGACTTTATAATGCGCAGAAACAGTTATTCAATTACATGATTTACTTTTTACCAAAAAAAACCCACACCAAAACCACCCAAAAGACCAAATCACTGAAAAACCACAGTAGGTGGATCAGGAGGGGACTGAACTTAGTAAACCAAAGCTCATTTTCAGTCTGGGTTTTTGTAGGTGCACTATAGGAAAGGACAGACTGACAATAGATTTTCAGACATACTGTGTTGGATTTTGCTGCTAAACAGGCAATATATATATATTGGACACATCTGATCATATCAAAAATCAAAAATCGGTTACTTATTTTCAGTCACAACTTTTTTTCTTATAATGTTGTTTGGTCTGGTACACAGTAAGAAAGTAATTGTTCATTTTTGAAGGAAACTTTCTTTTTATGATGAGCATGATGGCCACTGATTTTCTATGTATATGCAATAGGTCATTGCTGTGTAGAAATTTCTTTCAGATTGAAAAATGACAACCGAAACTGTGAACGAATTTGTATCAGGTCATATTGTAAGAATGTGAAAGTGTGTTCAATTACATGATACATAATTTCACTTTATCTTGGTCGGTGCTGTGTGATGGGATGGAGTGCATGGGGTTGCCATAGGAATGGTACATACAAGGAAGCTTCTAAATAGAAAGTAGTACATTTGAGTTTAACTAAATAACTTTTGGTGTCACTACCTAGTTACTTTCATGTACAATATTTAAAAAGGCAGATATTTGTCTTTATCCAGAATTGTCAGCTTTATCCAGAAATGTTATAAAGCCCTCTAATATGTACCTTGAGAAAAGACAAGTATTTTCTAGCCATGTGTAAATGCATAGCTCAGAGGTGTTATGCATCATTATCTTTCTGCTACAGCCTTACAGGATCTATACAGCTTCTTGTCAGCTTGTGAATAGTTGATGAGATCTGAACAGGCTTTTCACGCCCATTGCCTTCTACTCTTCATCAGTTCTGCTCTGTCATGATTAATGTTTTCCATTGCAGCAACCTTAATTTTTCTTTGAGGGTTAGAAGAGTGATCATAGTCACAGCTGTTGTGAATTTAATTCTGATCTGCAAAGAGACTGCACTATAAGCAAACATTTTCATTTTGAACACTTTAATCAATGGTTTTCAATTACAAATAGAGAACCCACTAGCTGGAAGCATTCCTTACTGGAGGGTAGATCCTACCTCTATTAGCTATACACATTGCCTGTTATTCAGACGTTCACAGTTTAAATTGTAAGCACCAGAAATAAAGGATGTGGTATCTACGGAAAACATTTCAAGTGCATGATCTCTAAGTAATGAAGGGGTACTGATAAAAAAGCAGGTAGGTTACCACTTTCTCTTGAGTGCCTAGCCATGAAATGGCATTCCATCTATGAATGGTGTGGATAGTCTCATTTCTTTCCTCCTTTCTTAGTTGCACTTTTGTTTTCTAGATCCTTGCTGATGCTTACCTGAGTTTAGGTTTCATGTACTACAGAGGTTTATTTCTACAGTAAAATACTGTTCATGTCTTGCTTGTTGTTTGAACTTTTGGAGGTGTTTTTTTGTTCTTCCCCCCTCCACTTGCAGTAGTATGCAGTTCTTTCATGCCTGCATCCTGGCGATGCAACAGGGAAACCACCAGGAGAGCAACAGTTGATCATGGCAGCTTATGAGGCAAAATCCCATCCCGTTAAAGAATACATAGCAAGGAGAACAACTTCACTTGAATGACTTCACTTAAATTCAGCTTCACATTGTGAATTTCATAGTACAGAGACAATAACAGCAACAGAATAAAGATTAAAAACTCCCAATTGAAATAATGCCCAGAAATTGCATTCACTCAGTGCCAAAGACCTGTGCATGGTTGGAGTCTAACAAAGCTCTGTACTGAGCAAATTTAGGTAAGTACACTTCACATATGAGTAAAGAACATTTTATGTAACATATCCTGTGTTTCCTCCTAGCAGTTTGGGGTTACAGTGTAATAATTCTGTTCTCTATAAGTAGTACTTTCCTTCATAAATTTTCTCATGAACTTAACAAGGCTGCTTTTGGATTTTGGTGCCATTCACTATAGATACAAGAAGTATATTTACAGACCTATACAACAGTGCTCTATCTACCATTTGACTTCCATAGTGATAATGGAATGCTAAACAAAATAAAATATGTGTATGACCTTGCATTTAAATACATATTTTTACATCAGTTTCAATAATGGTTCATGATTTTAAAACCCCCAGATTATTAAAACTTTCAAATAAAAGCAGCACAACTGCCTCAAAAGAATATATATAAAATACATATTTAAATATATATATTTTATATATATTATATATGCATATATAATTGCATCTGTATGCCTGACTTGTTTCCTAATATAACAGCATTCAATGTAGAGTCATATTTCATTTTCCTATTATGAAGAATAACAGAACTAACCAGGACGACTGATTCCATGCAGTTACGCTTATGTCCCACCTTCTTCTACATTAGTTCAATGGAGTAACTTGCTATTAAGACTTTAAAGAAAAACCTCTTTGTTGGTTGAAAAACCAGGTCATAAAATATTTTATTATATGAATTGTAATGTACTGAAGCTAATACTGGTTTGGTTTAAACTATTTAAGTTTGCCAGTGATAAAATAGTTCTGGGGGATTTTGGAATATATTAGGAACATTGGTAAATATTTCATATATATTTCTGATAATTAAGTATCAGATGATGAATATCAATAAATCAATGCATGTTTTTCAACATAAACATTCCAAAACCTGTGAGAAAAACCAGACTGCCCTGATGTTGCCTTTATCTTTGGTGTAATGTGAAACCATTGCTCAACAATGTAAAGAAACATTGCTCAACAGTGCAGGATGATATGATTTAAAGCCTTAATTAAACATGCATGGGTGAAGATTTAATCTATTTTTGAAATATTACATAATTTAAATAATATATTGTAGTTATTGTTTTTTATTAATTTATTTTTATAAAAATATTTTCTTTTTAACAATATTTACAATTATATTTTTTTAATTGCCCAGAAATGTTGGGAATAAACTGTGAACATTTTGACAGAGTTTCAATGAAAAATTATGTTGAAGCTTGAAGCTCTGTATTTTTATTTATTTATCTATTAAATCAGAGGGTAGTGGGAGAGATCATTATAGAGGTGGTGCAGCTTTCATCCCTAGAGGCTTTCAGGAGTCTGGTAGATAGAGCCATGGCTGACCTGACAAGTTGCGTGGAAGACCGTTAGATCCTACTGATTTCAGTAGGGCCACACTGCTAAAAATCAGCCCAAATAGAAGTGGGATTACAAGGGATGGCTAAGTCTCATGCTTGGAGTGGAGATAAATCAGAATCTCCATTAGGCCCTGTCACAACCACCTCAAAAAAAAAAAATTAAATCTGGGTTTGGTGGGTGGCATTCAAATCCCAGATTATTTTCCAAATCAAGAAATGTTTTATCCAACTCTTAGTATTTTCCTTCACCTTTTATCACTGGTACAAAAATCATGTGTGACATTGTGAAGAAAAGAATGACAGGTGGCTATATCTAAAGACACATTGCAAGACATAAAGTGTGAGAATTTTTATTCTTTGCATAGCTACCAATAACTTAATCCAACCTTCCTTGTGTGCATTGTTGGGGTAGATCACATTTTTATTTACCCTTCTCTTACAATAGTTTACGTTCCTTTTGACAACTGACATTTTCTAATCTCTATAGATGTCATCAATAGTTCATTTGTTTTTAACAAACCACAGTTATACTATATATTTATTCACTACACCAAGTGAAACCTTTTCACCTGTAGATGTTAAGGGAATTATTACTTTTATTGTTTATTTTATACTTAAGTTGTATTCTAGCAAATAGAGTGGGTCAAGGTTTTCAAAACCCTTTCATTCGTCAAAGTAATTTATGATGCAGTTCAGTTACAGTGGCAGATCTGTTCTGGACTTTGGTTCAACATCTCGAGTTTCAAGTTGTTCTCATGGTCCCCTTAGATTATCTTATTGATTTGCCAGACACTGGTTTACTGACTGCTTTGCCAGCACCCATAAGATCATAGAGTTTGTTTGTGTCCTTAAAATATATTCCAAAGTATTCCTGTCCACTGACTAAGTTTGCAGAGTAGGGTCTGTGGCTTTCAGTCAGATTTCCCTTTAAAAATATTTCTATGTAGAAATAAAAGAAAAGTTATTTAATGTTAGATGCATTTCCCATTGATAAACAGCTTAGACAAAGAAACTGGAATTCACCAATTCATCTTAGCCCAGTAATGTATTCTCCCTTTTTGTTTTAGTTTGCACCTACGTCAGTTTTCTAGAAGTAATTGTATTCAGCCTTTTCATTTTAGGGTAAAACTAATATGTAGACTTTTCCTGAATTTGCAAATGTTAATCTGCAACACAAGCATCCCACACAGAGATTGCTGAGCAGGCAGTATGCAGTGGACGTCTGTACACCTCTGCAGCAACGGGCCCTGCCATTCCTTATTGAGGAAATGTGGAGGTTACTATAAAGTCCATTAATTATGTCTCTCCTCTGTTTCCTAGAACAGTTTCTCATTTGTTCCTCTCCTAGCAAGGTGACAGAATATCTATACAAACATGGGAGAGCCTCCCCAGTCTTTCACTCTTCCCAATAATCCTTCTCATAACAGCACAGCTTTTGGTCAGCTCCACATTCCTGTGCATTACTCTTCACTACTTTGAGAAAAGGAAAGATCCCAGCCTGCATCAGGGGGAGACACTGATGGTGATACAAGCTAATAACAAATTAGTTTACCTTGGCATAAGTGGGCAATTGTAGGAGGAATAGATCAGATGGTGGGTTTATTCCCAAAACTGAAACTGAAACGCAAGGACTTCCACAATGTCCTTGCTGAGCAACAGAAGTAGCAAATAGTGAACTTGCATTCTCACCTCATCAATACCCCGGCAGTATGTCTAATCTTCTCTGATGACCCCAGATATGGAATGAATATATTTAATCAGTTTATGCACATTGTATTAGATAGACAAGGCTTTGCTTGGGACAGGGAGGTGCACACAACCAGACTCACAGAACCTCACACGTTTCCTATTTATTTATTTTACAGCATTTAATGAACTGACAATGCTTTGCAAAGATTCAGAGAAAGATATTAAAATCTTTCATCCTCACATATTGGTCTACCTTATGGAAAGAAACTTGGAAACCTTCAGCATGTTATTTTGATGTGTCAGAGCAGACTTAAGAAAAATTGTCCAAGTTGAAAGAGGTTGTGAGATGGACAAGTGAACAGTTTCTGTTTAGCCAGTGTTGGGCCTAGTCTGAAGCAAAATGGTATTAGAGAGGCCACTTAGGCAGGATGCAGGAAAAGAGGGAAAATAATTTTGGCAGTTTTGATATAGAGTAGCTGATGGGTTTGTGGCATTCTTGGGTCACTTCCACATCTGACTGTTGAAGCAGAAAAATGAGGCTTGGTTGTGTTCACAGACTATTGGCTTTTTTCTTTAAAATCAGGAAAGGTATATCCAGGAAAAAGAAAGCTCGCCTCTGTAAAGAAACACACTTTTCAGAGCTGCAAAATGAACCAATATTAAAAGTTCCCAATGGCTGAAATCAAGCCAAATGCCCAAATACTGCTGTATAGAAGGAGAGGGGCAATATCAGCATCACTGAGCTTTGAAGATACAGTGGCCAACACAGAAAAATAAAACCTCTGTATCACTAATAGCCAGAATATGAACTCTAGATCCCAGATGTTAAGCATTTTGCTACTACAATGCTTAGACTTTTGTCACTTTTTTGTAGAAATACTGATTATCTGGCATACAGAATAGCAATATTTACCATATGTCTTCATGAATTATCATGTCTTATGTGCAGTGTTTAGAGTACTAATCTGCCTGCTGTGTTATTTTCATGTCAACTTTAATTATTCTGCTTTTAAATGCTTGCTACAGCGAAATAATTTTTCAGTGGATTAGTGTTTAGGAGTATCCACATTCATAGTACATTCTCTGACTGATGCATAACATGCATTTGATTCAAAAATTAAAGATGGCAGATTTAGGGTTTTATGTCTAGAAGTATGTATTTATATGATTTAATCACTAAAGAGAGCTGGTTTTATATATATAACTTTAAATATGGCAAAGTGAGTATTAATGCAAAGAGAACATCTTGTTCTTAATATCAATTGTAAAATTTGATAACATTAATTATATACATTTAATTAAAGGAACAACCTTTAATTAATTAATTAAAGGAACTATCCCTTATAAAGAAAATGGTGAAGAACCATTGCCCAACACCTGCTGTAAGAGAGCAGACATGGGAAAAGCAATGCTTATACCTAAAATGAGCCCTTAAATAAGAATAGCTCTTCATTGATGCATTTGTTTGAGAAATCCCCAAAACTAATTACAATATACACAGTGAGTTTTCTTTGGTGTAGATTTTCCTAGTTTTCCTGGGGACCAGACAATGGAGCTTTTGAAATCTTGAGTATGTCTCTTAGCAACTTGCCAAAAGGAAGCTCTACTGTGATTACTCATAATTCAAACATCATCTGCCAACAGTTTTGGCCAAATTCCTCCATTAAGAATAAAAGCAATCATACCATGCAGTATCCAGTTCCCCACTATCTTAGCATCCTATTAGCTCCATCTTCCTACTATATTTTGCACCTGGAAGTGGACTTTTAGAAATAACCCCCAGTTCCATACCACTTGCAATACAAGTTTCTTTCATCCTTTTGGGTTCCTGCCTCAGGAAGGATGGAGAAACAAATACCATGCAGGGGGATAAAACTGGGAGCACAGCCAACAGCAGTAGCAGGGGTCGGAACCCAATAGAGTGGTTCCTGCTAGAACAATTCTTCCTTCTTCCTGCCATAGCAACCTGGAAAGCCCCCTGGAAAGCCTTGGAAATTAGGACTTTCCTGAATAACACACACCTGTGGGGTACTTCTGTAGTTGTTTCATATTATTGCTGTAAGTGCAAGGTAGTTATTTGTGTCTGTTCCTTTTTAAAAAGCAAACCTAAAGAAAACAGAGATATTAGGGTTCTCAGCGTGGAACACAGTAATTCTTTGTTATTTTCCTTAAAAAAAATAAAAATCCACTATCAGTTTTGTAACAGGCTGCCACATAGTTGAAATGGAAAGTATTCCTAGGTATCGGGTGAACCTTCTGCTGGATAAATCTTTATGGCCAAGTTCTCATGTTTGCTACCGCGAGCTGAAAAACACCACCTCTGTTTTAAGCATTCCTGAAAAAAAAATTTCACTGTGTTTGAAGTCTTATAAATGAGTATTTATTTGCCTTCAGCAGTCGTCCCTGTTTTGTGTTCCACTGCCAGTAAGGAGTTTAATTTGAAGGTAATTCAACACAATGCTGTATCTTAGAGCTCTGACGACAGGCGTGAAATTGTTTTATCTTTTTTGTTCTTGGTGCGCTGTGCTGATTGGGCTGGCGCGTAGACCATCTGCTGCTGAGGTAACTCTTGGGATACTTGTCAAATTGATTGCACTTAGGAACAACTGAGACATGGGAAAAATAGAGTTTCTAATTACATTTTACCCAGGATCTTGTTTAACTCTAGGAACTGGTAATTCAGAAATAAATGGCTTTGGTGGACATCTTAGAAACTGTAATTAACAAATTACTCTATTAACACACACATTGTTTTCCAGGTGAGTGAGATCATTTGCCCCTGGGGCTTTTTTTCCATATGTCTTCTGTTCCTCCAGCTAAATATGTAGCAAATTGAAGTATTCATTTTGATTACATAAAGCACTTGGGTGTACAATTATATGAAAAGAAAGATGACATTTGTTTCCTGCCTTCCCTAAGGCCCCTCCAGGCTTGCCCTTCCCTGAACAAATAAGGCATAAAGTCATTAGAGTTATATGATTTTTTTTCTCTACACATGACATTTTTTGAAAGATTTTTTAAATGGAGAAACAAACAATTACCAGAAACAAAGGGATAATGACTATTTTCAAAATACCACTAAAATAACAAGTTTTTCTCCCAAAAGTTTTATATTCTTGCATATGTCTGTTGTGTGACCATTTTGGAGCTTTTAGGAATTAATTTTTTTACTGTTATCAAATTTTAATACTAAATGTTTATTAAAATATAATAAGAATGTATTAAATATTTATGTAAACATAATTAGTTTACTGTTTAATTTTATTAAATGTTTAGTAATCATTTATGCTTTATTACACAATTAATCTGCATTTGAATCCCTTCTTTATATATTATTTTATAGGGACACTTTCTGTACTAACTGTGAAACAATTCCTCAGCATGTATTTTACTGGAAGAGCTCCCATTTCATTGCAGTTTCAATATTTATTGAAGAGGTAAATGAAACATTGGGAAAGAAAGTTAGCTTGCATAAGCAAAATGACAACATTTCCAAATTATATAAAATCACCAGGGATTTTTTTAAGTATATTTTGATGGTGAAACATGCACAGGAATTTATTTGAAAAAAGTTCAGAAAATTAATTTGAAATAAAGTCAGGAGTGTGTAAAATAGTTTTGAAGAAGAGTTTCCAAGTCTTGGTTGACTTTGCTTTGTCCTTCATGGGACTTGGATCTAATCCCAGTTGTGGTGATGCTATTCTTATTCCATATCCTCTGTCTTTTTTTTTTCTTACGTGTCTTCAGCTAGTTGTTTAAGACAAGGACTCCTGAATTTGTCTAGACCTGACCTCTCTCCCCCTGCATGTTTCAGATGTCTTTTCTGGTATTTCCTTCTGGATATCTTGCAGAAATTCAACCCTGGGAACTCAAGTGTGGCCCATGCTCTGGTTCCTTGTCTCCTCTTCCATCCACAAATGAGGAAGATGGGTTGCATCTGGATTCATGATAACAACAGGTGGTTCTTACTGTAGATTGTTTACTGTTGGTGAATAAAAATGACTGCATAAACCACCATTTAGATGAAGACATTGAAAAATTTTTGCTAGTTCAGATAAGGGTTTTTAGTAGTCTCTTTCCTATTAATACCTGTTGGACAGCATACAGTTTATCTTTCCAGTTTCAGGAAGAAATGTGTCATCACTAGAGAAGACTAAGGTAGAAGACAATGTGGCCAAGTAAATATCATGTAACCACAAACATGAAATTCTACAAAGTCATTACTGGACTTATATTTCAGGGTGTAAACTTTCTGTCATGTTTCAGGTAAAAGTCTATTCCGTGCTTTTTCACTATTCTAAGCAATAGAAGAGAATGCATTTGTATGCCTATGTATATTTGTGAGCTTTTGTGTTTATATATGTCTACATAAAATCTGTTTCTATCATCAACAGAGAGTTACACATATTTCACATAGAGTTGCTTTGTATTGCAACACCTACCTCCCTAGTATTTTGCTCTGTGATGGCTATGATGAGTGCTATCTTCCATATTATTAAATGATAATATGAGCATATGCTGGCATGTCATTGTGGCAAACAATGACTGCTGGCTCCCTTGAAAATTCACATGCATTTTATTGGCGCTTGAGAAAATAACACACATCACCACTGCAGTTCTAGTCATTTTACTGATTGGTAAAGGATTTCCCCTCTATTGCCTCTGCATTTTCTGTGTTGCCAGGTGTGAAATGAACAGAATCATAAAGTCAGGTTTGTTTGGAGAATAAAAACAGCAGCATAGTCTGTGCTGATGAAATAAGCATCATCCTGAAAGTGGAAAAATGCTAGTAGCTATTGGCAATCCAACATATGTGATGGATAGTACAGTGTAAAAGACATATTTACAAATTATGCTAATTAAAAGCAGTGGTAATATATATTACTGACTTGGGAAGATATTTCATCTTATCCTTAAATTTAAGTATGTGCTAAAGTCTTTCTGAGAGCAACAGGACTGCTACACTTGCTTAAAAGTAAACAGTATTGATATTTAAGTGTTCCTTAAATGTGGCTGGGCTGCCAGGAACTCACACCTTTGCTAGTTGCAATAGGAGTTTCAGCAGTTACAATATCATATGCTTGATTCAATTCCTGGTAAAACCAGTAAGATTTTTTTTTTTATTTTCCCATTGAGTTGAATAGCAGTTGACTCAGATGAGATGTGGTTGTGGAAATGGGTTTTAAAACTGGGCCCGATCAAAGCTGTTTTGGGGACAGAATGGGTGTATCTGAGGTTGAGAGGGTAAAAATCACCTAGCTACAGAGTGAAGAAGAAAGATAACTTTATGGGGAGTCAGGGGTATGGCTTGGATGTACAAAAGTTGTTTACATATTTAAGGATTTACAGGATCAGCACAGGAAAACATCTGGGACAATTCTTGAAAAGGACAATGAAGCTACAGAAGTCTTGGTAAAAGATAGAAGTGCTTCCCCTGAATGAATTAATAATGCCGTTCAATATCAGCAGGGCGGAAAGTATAGCCAAAAGACCATGAGAGGCACTAATGCACCTGAATGACCCTAAATAGCCTTACTTGGGACCCCCATCCACCCCTGCCAGGAAGTCTGTCTAAGCTCAGTCTGGTGTGTTGCTGCTGTGTTCTGGCAGTAACGTCATGAGATGGATTCCTCTTCCTTGAGATACAAGTTTCATAAACAGAGTAGGTGAGAAAATGGTGAGTAATGTGCTCTGGCTGCCGCTCTGTGTTCTTGCCACCTAATCTATGAATAGGGTAACACTTCTTTCAGACAAGATGCAAACATTATAAATATATTACAGACATCTAGAGTAAAATAAGAGATTTTATTAATATTTCTTCTTGAAAAATGAAGTGTTAACAAAATAATACACTACCTCTGTTTAAAAAAAAGTCTGTGAAAAATCACTTGTGAAAACCTTAGCTAAAGACAAATTAGACTGAAAAGCTTAATAAAAATAAAATAAAAATTAAAAAAAAAAAAAAAAACACAAAAAACCCCCAACCAAACAAAAGAAGCATGAGAGTCGAAGCTCTCTTCTCCATCTGTGTTTACTCAAACAGTCCCCTCGGGCCCCTGCCAGAGCAGACAGATAGGGACTGGGTGAGCCTTTGCCATGACTCAGTATGGCCATTCTCATGGTCTGGGTCGTAGGATAGAGGCAGTTGGAGAAGAAGGGGAGAGGGAGAAAGAACTGAAAAGAGACTATTCGTTATGGCAACCATCTTTTGGTTTAGTCTTTTTCCCCATCTCAGGAGGGGGAGATAACAAGCTGATGAGCAGCACCTAGGGCACCTTTCTGAGCCTTGTGTAGACAGGACTGTTTGCTCTTTATGGGAAAGCCTATTTCTCTCTGTGTGTGTATGGTTCCTAACACAACAGAAACCTCTTCTTGATGTACAAACAATACAAGGAAATAACATTTAATTATAATCCGTTATGATTTATAGCCTCTGAAAGGAAAAAAATGAATGCCAGAAGCTTATAAGTAAGTGAGGTCAAACAAGGAGGAAGCTGCAGGCAAAAAATTATCAGCAAACACCTATTGTCTTTTGGAGAATCTCTAAATGTTTGTAATCTACTTTATAAGGAAAGGAAAGTTCCATTTTTCTGCTTATGAGGTCTGGAATAGCCAACTATTTAACATGTTGGCCCATTATGAGGATGGGTAGAGCATAAACATTCATGCAGGCAAATGGAAGACAGGCTAAGGAATTTCTAGCAAGGCCTCAGTTGATTTTTTTTTTCTATGTACCTTTGCATTTGAATTGGTTTTAACTTAACAGAACATCTTTAATTCTTCCACTATAAATGTATCAAAGAACACACAAGGGTAATACAGTTTCAAATGCTTTATAGTCCTTCAGGTAGGTGCAAAACTGTGTTTTTGACCTTTCCTCCCTCATGGGTTTTTTGTTTCCTGGTGTCATCATCAGTTGCGAATTAGCCTTAGCAGGCTCTTCTGAGGTTGTGGTCTAGTTTAACATCGTTTGATACTCTGTGTTATTCTAATGGCCTTAGACTGCATAGGCAGTCTTTTGGCAAGCATAAATATAGGTTCCTATCTTTGTTACCGTCTCCATTTAGGTACTGTGCTCTTGGCATGTAAGTACCAGCAGATGCTATCAAGTATAAGGTAGCATTTGGCACCTGTGTTTCAGTGCCCTCACAGAGGAGGGACTTTCTATAGAAGAGATATTGCTCCTAAACTGCCCATCTAAACTCATTTTGGTTGGCACTGAGCAAAGTTGGCACCATCATGGGTGAGCAGGCACCGTGCCATCGCAGCAGATGGGGCTGATTGAAGGGAGGTATTTGGGAAACCTTGTCCAACCACCAGGTGCACATCTGAGGGCAGGGTTTCCAGCCAGCAGCCTCAAAATGGCTCCCTGTCCTCAGCTCTAGTTTAAAAGGCTCTGTGATAGATTTTGAAATGTTGATCGTAGTTTTAAAAGCTATATGGTTATATTGCTCTTGATAAAATTATTTCAGCCTGGATACAGTTATGCAGGAGGGTCTTAGAATTGCAGCCAATGGATAACAGAAGTATGGTCTAAATATCTGCAAGGTACCATAACCAATGTACTTTGCTTAACATTTTGAAGCAAATTCTTTACAATAAGTAGATATTACCTAAAAATCATGAAGAAGTATATGTCACTGGTTGGTTGGGGTTCTTCTTCCTGCAAAATATTTTTCCACCATTATACACAAGTGGAAACTACTCAATAGCAAAAAAGTTAGCAGCTGTCTCAAATAGGTATTAAAAACCATAAGCTAAATGCAAGGGGGTAGGTTGTTCTAACCATTTCAAAATATGTGCAAATATATGCACCCAAAACTATTGCATGGCCCTGGTGGAAAAGCCAATGTTCAAAATTAAAGCAATATTGCAATCCACAATTACCTGTCTGTTTTTCACACCAGTCACAACAGTTATGTGTTTTTAAAGCAGAAAAGAAGCATTTTGTGAAGCTGGTTGCCATGTCTTTGCCCCAGCAGGGCTCCTGAAGGTCCCTTTTTATAACCTCATAAAAGCCCTGGACTCCCATGCTGAGTCATATGTTGTCTATTTAAAAGTGACAAATACTCTTTAAAAAAGCCACTATCAATTCCAGTATCTGCACTGATGTGGGTATGGAAGCAATGAGATGCCCATTCAATAGTAAGACCAGAGACTGAAAGATACGAATTTCTCCTGACTTCCTTGGATAAACACTACTTTACAAAAAGCATGATCAACTTACAGCTATTCTGGATCCAGCCTTTTTGGTTACTTAAACTGCTATAAGCATAAGCTTAATGTTAAAAAGAAGCTGGAGTGATTGAAAAATCAAACTAAAATCAAAAGAAAATGAACAAGGTATATGGACTAACTCATGGTGTTCCTTGATGTGTCTATAGTTGTCTCACAGGGTGGTTATTAGTCACTGAAATAGCAATTTAATGACATTGATAGTGCTGCAGTGGCATTATTTGCTTTTCTGGTGTTGTTACTTCAAGAAATGTAATTTTTCATACTCTCACTCCAGTAAGTAGGATAACAGTAATTTTTTTTTTTTTTTTTTTAGTTTTATTCATACAAAGTTTTCCTGAAGGCTAGAAATACATACTTGAAGTCTGATTGATATGATTTTTTTTGATCTGGTTTATTTGGTCATTTTTTTTTTTTATTTCTTTTAATCAGCTCATAAATGAGAATGTTATTTGGAATAATGCTAAAAGCTTAAATATGAATTTTTCCTCTCTCAATAGAGATCTATAAACTTATATAACACAGAAGTAACTGTCCTGAATGTATTAAAATCAGTTACTAAAATTAGTAAAATCAAGTATGGGCTTTGCAATTAGTTATAATGTAGTTTTAACTTGTGCTCAGTTATCAGTCTCTGCAATAACTCTGGGGAGGATTTGGGTGCCCTGTTGCAGGCAGTCCCCCAGGAAGCCTGGCAATGGTGTGGGCTCTTCCCTTGGCTCCCCAGCACTGTTCCAGCAGCCTTGGCTCCCTCTGCCACCTCCACATGCTCGAAAATCACCACCCTGCCTGCTGTGCAGGCCTCACACTACAAGTATTTTTCAGGAAAAAATATCAAACTCAAAAAGTAATTATATTTTAGGACCATGGGGCCTTGAGGAGACCTAGGGTCTTGTTCAATTGGTGCTACTTGGCTTAATTGAGCAGTTTCGTTCCACAGTATAGCCTCTGAAACCAGTTACGTTACAAGGTACTTGGGACTCAGAATGAGGTTTTCAAAAGTCACCATACGCTTTGTCCAGGCTGAAGAGAGCAGCATCCTAATACCCTCAGACACATGACCCATCTTCTTCTTTTCAGGGTGAAAGGATTTCAAATATTATTCCAAACGTCCAGATACCTGTCAGAAAATACTTATTTCCCCAGGAAATATTGAACAAACCCAAACTTTTAACAAAGCTGCTGACTTTACTTTCAGCATTGGGCTTCACTACAATACCCCTTACACAAGGCTTGCATCTTGACTTGTGTAGTACAGAACAACAAGGAATTAACTGGGGGCCTGTTCTCTCCAGTACTGGAAAGAAAATGGAAAGCTGAGACTGGTTAAGGCAAAGAATACAATCACAGTTGAAAAAAAAAGAAAAGTACTTCCTTTTTAATAATAACTTGATTCAATTGCATTGCAATGTAGCAGTATTTCTTGTAGCTGGAGAGCATCAACACATTACATAACTCTTGTAGACTGAATAGATAATTAATGCCCATTCATAGAAATACATTGATAATATGTTTGACTTTCACAGTGAGAGCTAGCATATTATTTTAGGAGGGCTTTTTTTTCGCCTTCCAAGTGGTGCTGCATATTAAGGTTTTTTTTCCCCTCAGCTATTCCATTACCAGAATGAAATGCCACCAGTATTAATAGGATGGCAGAGTAAATGTCACAAGCCTAAGGGACCACAGGAATGTGTATTTGCCACATGTAGAAGCAGTGCTTTATTAGAGTGCAGTGTGGAATTTATGAGCATTGCTATAATATTCTAGATATGCCTCTCTGGTAATATCTCACATATATCAGTGCTAAAAGTCAGGCTGCTGCAAAGTCAGCTCCCTTTTGCTCTCTGTACCTTTCCTAGACACTATGGAGCTATATAGTCCCAGTAATGCACTGTCAACTAGAGCAGGTAAAACTAGGCCCTGAATATTATTTATTGGCCTGTGAATGCAGATTGCATACACACTTTATTACCTGCTAATTTAACACCTGCTGGCTGAAGGATGGTGAAAGTCTACTATTGTTTTATAGGAATTCATTATGCCATTAACCTTTCACTCCTGTAGGCCATGAGGAAGAATTTCTTCAGTTAATTCACTCCTGTAATAATGCTCTACAAATGAAAACAATGATTTATTGCTCCACACCAAGTCTAATAAACATAAATTATATCCTAATGCTCTGCCTGTTGCAAATGATTGTATGTACAATTAGTTACTCTTTCCAAAGACTGGTTTAGTCTCCTTTGAACCATGTTAAGTAGGAATCATGCCCATCTTGGTATTTGAGGTAACTTTTTAACGTTTTGCATTGTAAAAACAGGGATGTCATTAAAGATTTTGTGGTTTATGTATTCTAGTTATTTTTTTAAGGAGAAGGAAGAGAAAGAAAGGAGAGAGAAAACTGCAGTCACCTTATCCTAACAACTGAAATCGAAGTTAAGATTTTATTGATTTATTTTTGTTGTATGAAGTCCTTGAAGGAAAGCTGGTGTAATTTTGATGTAGGATACAATCTGTGTCCATGCAGCCCTCTGTGCTCCATGGAGAGAACTGATGTGGGGTGTAACTGGAGCAAACAATCAGACTCCTAAGGATATTCCAGCTGAGCCTGGTCCAGGAGCATTTTCAGAAATATTCTGGGTTTGAACAAAAGCATCCATGCTTGTTTATTGAAATGCTTAGGTGCTGAGATTCTTAGCTGGTGTAAAATAGCACTGCTGTACGCCATGCCTGTGTCAGAAAAGGAAATGTTCTTCAAGGTTCCCTGAGGCAGAGAAATGCCTGGGCAGCAGAGACACTGGCCAGGAGCCGTAGCTCTGGAGAGAGATGCTGACGAGGCCCAGGCATTGCCAGAGCAATGGTGGGAGATTTAAACGCGGCATAATGGAAACTAGCAGTCAGCCACCAAGGCCAGCTGCTCCAGAGCTGGCCCAGCCCACAGCGGAGCAGCAGATCCTGGCCACAGGGAGTTTTCCAGAGGCAGGGAAGTGCCAAGGCAACCAAGTGGGCAAACAGAGCGTGGCACATCAGGAACGGTGTCATTTCCCTGCCAGCTCCAAAGGTCAGTTCAATTGGTGGTCCTTAGCTACGATATCCACCCGGCAGAAAGTCATGTCCTCTGCACTCACCAGAACAGGTGTGGCAACACAGACAGAGCTCCCACAAAAATGTGCAGCCATCCAGGTCTCAGGCTGCAGGGCTTGCCAGACCCTTTCACTACTAAGGGATGGCAGTAGTGAGAACAGCTGTGTGAGGTGTGACCCGGTGGATGATCTACTCAGCCTGATGGCAGAGCTACAACAGGAAGTAGAAAGGTAAAGGAGCATCAGGGAGTCAGAAAGAGATAGACTGGTGGACCATGCTCTGCCCTCCCCGAGGGAGAAACAGGAACAGCCACCAGAAAAAAAAAAAAAACAAACTCAAGATCAAGGGGATCCCACCCAGCAGAAGGCAGTAGCTTAAAGGAAAGAAGTGAATGAAGGCAAATCCACTCTTGGGGTGGCAGGCAAACCCCCTCCTTCCCAGGTGCCTCTCCACAACAGGTTTGAGGCTCTGGATGTGGAAGGCCAGTCAATGGATGATGTGGATGATGGTCCATCTACACCACAGGTGTTGCCAAGGTCAGAAATTCCTACCACACATATCATGACCATCTCCACAAGGAACAAGACGGGTTACAGTTGTAGGTGACTCCCTTCTGTGGGGAAGAGAGGGTCCAATATGCTAAACTGACCCTCCTCTTACTCAAGTCTGCTGCCTCCCTGGGGCCGGGGTTAAGGACATGACTAGGAAACTTCCTAGCCTGGTATAGCCCTTGGACTGTTACCCATTATTGCTCCTCCATGTGGGTGGTGAAGAAGCTGCAGCACATAGTCCAAGGGCAATCAAAAGAGGCTTTAGGGTCTTGGGACAGTTGGTAAGGGAATCTGGAGCACAGGTACCTTTTTCCCCTATCCTTCCAGTTGCAGGCAGTGATACTGGAAGAAAGAGACCAACCCAGTCTATTAATATGTGTCTCTATGGCTGGCATCACTGCCACAATTTTGAGGTTTTTAATAATGGGATGGTCTACACAGCACCAGGCCTGCTGGTATTAGAGAGGGGTTCACCTTTCTGAGACAGGGAAGAGGATCTTTGCTCATGAGCTAGCAGGGCTGATTGACAGAGCTTTAAAATAGGCTTCGGGGGGAGGGGATAATATCAGTGTCACCTGTGACACGCTGTGAGATGACAGGCAATGGTTAGAGGAACGTAGTGCTAGCCAGGGCCATCAGCCTTTTACTTTGAGATTTGCTAGGTATCTTGGAGCATGCTTGAAGTCTTACGAAGATAAGCCAGGGGTTCCTGATGTAATAGTAGCAAACAGGGAAACACTGGTGAAGGAATTAAGATGTGTTCCTCAAAAGAGGTGACATGGCCGACAGCTCACCTGAAGCACCTGTACACCAATGCACGCAACATGGGCAACAAACAGGAGGAGTTGGAAGCCATTGTGCTGCTAGAAAGCTATGACCTAGTTGCCATTACTTAAACTTGGTGGGACAAATCCCACAACTAGAGTGCGGCTATTGATGCCTACATGCTGTTCAGCCTGACCAAGGGAAGTCTATTGACGAAAACTTCTTACTCCAGTGACAGGAGCATCATGCTCACAGGCTCTCATCCTGCTGGGGGACAGCAAGTACCCTGACATCTGCTGGAAAAGTAGCATGGTGAGCTGTAGGCAATCCATGAGACTCCTGGAGTGCAATAGAGGATAACTTCTTAAGTCAGGTAATAGCCCTACCAGAGGAGGTGTATTACTGGAACTGTTGGTCACCAACAGAAGTGAGCTAATTGGTGACGTCAAGATTGGAGGCAGCCTGGGCTGCAGTGATCATGCACTGGTAGAGCTCGCAGTCCTGAGGGATACGAGTCAGGCAAAAAGTAAAGTCAGGACCCTGAATTTTAGGAAAGCAAAACTTCCAGATGTTCAAGGAGTGAGTAAATAGGACTGAGGACCCTGAATATACGTAACTCTGTGGGACCTGATGAGAGTCCTGAAGGACTGATGTAGTTGCCAAGCAACTCTTCATGATACTTGAAAAGTCATGGCAGTCAGATGAAGTTCCTGGTGACTGGACAAAGGGAAACATTGCACCCGTTTTTAAAAAGAGTAGAAAGGAAAACCCTGGGAACTACCAACCTGTGCCCAGGAAGATCATGGAACAGATCCTCCTAGAAGCTATGCTAAGGCACATAGAGGACAGGAAGGTGATTCAAGACAGCCAGCATGGCTTCCCCAAGGGTAAGTCCTGCCAGACCAACCTAGTGGCCTTCTATGATGGAGGGACTACATTAGTAGACAAGGGAAGAGCTACAGATGTCATCTATCTGGATTTGTGTAAGGCCTTTGACAGGATCCCACGCATCATAGAATCATAGAATGGTTTAGGTTGGAAGGGACCTTAAAGATGATCTAGTTCCAACCCACCTGCCATGGGCAGGGACACCTCCCACTAGACCAGGCTGCTCAAAGCCTCATCCGGCCTGGCCTTGAACATTTCCAGGCATGAAGCATCCACAGCTTCTCTGGGCAACCTGTTCCAGTGCCTCACCACCCTCACAGTAAAGAATTTCTTCCTAATATCCAATCTAAATCTACCCTCTTTCAGTTTGAAACCATTACCCCATGTCCTGTCATTACCCTGCCTGACAAAGAGTCCCTCCCCATCTCTCCTGTAGGCCCCCTTTAGGTACTGGAAGGCCGCTATAAGGTCTCCCCGGAGCCTTCTCTTCTCCAGGCTGAACAACCCCAACTCTCTCAGCCTGTCTTCGTAGGAGAGGTGCTCCAGCCCCCTGATCATCTTCGTGGCCCTCCTCTGGACCCATTGCAACAGGTCCATGTCCTTCTTGTGCTGAGGACTCCAGAGCTGGACGCAGTACTCCAGGTAGGGTCTCACCAGAGAAGAGTAGAGGGGCAGAATCACCTCCCTCAACCTGCTGGCAATACTTCTTTTGATGCAGCCCAGGATGAGGTTGGCTTTCATGGCTGCAAGTGCACATTGCTGGCTCATGTTGAGCTTCTCGTCCACCAGCACCCCCACGTCCTTCTCCTCAGGGCTGCTCTCAAGCCATTCTCCACCCAACCTCTATTTGTGCTTGGGATTGCCATGACCCAGGTGCAGGCCCTTGCACTTGACCTGGTTAAAATTCATGAGGTTTGCATGGGCCCACCTCTCAAGCCTGTCCAGGTCCCTCTGGATGGCATCCCTTCCCTCCAGCATGTCAACCACACCACGCAGCTTGGTGTCATCAGTAAACTTGCTGAGGGTGCACTCAATCCCACTGTCCATGTCGCTGACAAAGATGTTAAAGAGTACCGGTTCCAGTACTGACCAGCTGGGGGATGAAAGGATTGAGAGCAGCCCTGTCAAGAAGGACTTGGTGGTTACCGGTAGATGAAAAGCTGGACATGAGCCAACAGTGTGCACTTGCAGCCCAGAAAGGCAACCACATCCTGGGCTGCATCAGAAGTGTGGCCAGCTTAGAAGGGGGCTTATAAGAAAGATGGAGAGGGACTTTTTAGTAGGGCCTTTTGCAATAAGACAAGGGGTAATGGTTTTAAACTAAAAGAGGGAAGATTTAGACTGCATATTAGGAAGAAATTTGTTATAATATTGGTGGTTAAACACTGGAACAAGTTGCCCAGAGAGGCGGTAGGTGTGACATCCCTGGAAATATTCCAGGTCAGGTTGAATGGGGCTCTGGCAACCTGATCTAGTTGCTCATTGCTGGGGAGGCTGGACTAGATGACTTTTAAAAGTCCCTTCCAACCCAAGCTATTCTATGATATGATTCTATGAAATAAATAGGTTGATGGGAGTCTGACATGAACAGCTCCACTGAATAGTCTTAAAATGCTGTAAATTATTTAAGTCTCCTTTTGCTTTTCATTTTTGTGTCCTCTCGTCTTCCCTCTCCATTTTTGGAGACTCATTTTCTTGAAACTTGGAGAGGATTGACTCTGAAATTATTTTAATTTTTTCCCCCTCTCTACAGTTAAAGCAAAATGTTCTGCA
This sequence comes from Alca torda, assembly GCA_008658365.1. Classification (NCBI taxonomy): domain Eukaryota; kingdom Metazoa; phylum Chordata; class Aves; order Charadriiformes; family Alcidae; genus Alca; species Alca torda. The sequence goes on from CM018084.1 coordinate 23,659,179, forward strand.
AATTTTCCAATGTTTCAGTAAATGTTTTGTGAAAGGGTACATCTGCAATGAGTGCAGCATTGGCACTCTATCACTTCTATATTTTCTGCACCTTTCTGATAGCCTACAAAATCTCTCATATCCATTTCCAGCATTGACAATTAAAAAAATAATCCTTTGCGGTATGTGTGACGTTCACGTTGATACCAGTGACATTCAGAGAGCTTGCTGATTTTTAAGCTAGTGATTAAGAACTGTCTGAAATAGTTTCACACGTGGTTAGTAAATCCCAGGTCAGAGCTTTTCCATCACTGCTGCTGTGAAATATTTCTCCTTGGCTTTACAGATGTTTAACAAATTAATTTGCAGGAACTGTCCATCTTGAAAACTGAATAGTCTCTTTCTTCTCATAAAAAATTATTTCCTACAAATACAAGAGCTACTACTAAATGACTATAATATAGCACAATTTTGCACTAGATAGAGGTCAACCTAGCACATGACTGAGATAAAATTAATAATGATGTAATTTGTGGTCTCTCTCTTTTCTCCTATGACCTTGTTTTTCTTTTGATTCTTTGTCCAAGTTGCTATTAAGTTCCTTCTTAGTGAAGCCATTTGATGCAACTTTCTTCTGCCCCTCAGTTTAGAAATAGTTCACAGTTTGAAATAAACAAACTGTTCTCCCTTTGATGGTATTTCTATTCATCTTCAAGAAATGTATCGATTTTCAGCCCGTGTGATCAGCTAGTTTAAATCTAAGACATGATCATCATACTTTTTAATAACCTGTTAAAAGAAGAACATAAGTTAAATAATTAGGTTACAAGTAGGTCTCTTAGATGGTGTGAACAAAAGGTCTTACATGATGCACGAGTCATACCAGAAGTTTTCTCCCCTCAGAAAAAGATGCAATTCTGTAATTCCTGTACTTGGGTGACTAAATACAAAGGTGTAAATGATGTGATCAGAATGGCAACATCTATTTACTCAATTTTAATTGATAAAGAAAGCTGAAATTAAGAGACATCTGCAACTAGTATAGCTGATTTGTATCTGTATGACAGTTTATATCTGGAAAAAAAATTCCAAAATAAACCTTGTCAAACATCTTTGAATCTGTGGTCTTAATTGCCCACTACTATGCTGTTAGTGATGTTATGCTCCTTTGATCTGTTTTTTAGCTGTAGAGTTGGATTTCATAATAAGAAGTATGAGAAATTTGTAAACAAGTCATGCAGACGTTATTACAAACAGCAGCAATCGCAATATGCCGTGACCTATAAAAAGGCTCATAAAGGCTATTCCATTTCCCTGAGCTGACGCCTGCTAAATGAAAACTCTTTTCTTGAAAGAGTATTTTGCAAAGTCTGCTCAGTTCCCTCTTGAAACTGTACGATAGCACATGATTGAAGATAAGATACAGTCCAGTTAATCTAGAGATTAGGTAAGAGATGTCATTAAGTAGTTCCATCTTTCCTGGCTGACGGCAGATGTGTTGGTTTGTAGGTTGGGTCAAATGTTGGCTTAAAAATTTTGGTGAGCAACTCTTAATGAAAGTAGTTACCAATTCACATTCCTGCTAATAGAACTAAATGATATGTTCAAAAGTTACACCCAAAGAGTCCACAGGATGAGTCCCTTGGATAGCTAGGCTTAGAGGTTTCCTCTAAGAAGTGCGCTCCCGCATCATTTGATAGAGAATAATCCAGTTTAATCACACACTTGAGGGGAACTAAATGACTTAGAGTCTCTTTGGTGTCAGTCTGATCAACTTCTGTTCATCTTCTACTTAACATTGTTCATTTTTTAAAATGGCAGTCAACCATCATGATGCAGGTATTAATAAAATTATAGTTTCCACATCTTCATCTGAAAAAATAGAGATGGTCAGTGTCAAAACTGCAGTAGTTCATATCAGATCCTGATCAATATATGTGACTGAGTCAGGGTCACAGTTCAACTATTGGAAGACTTCTTTTGGTTGTCTGGTTTTCAAAGACAAATTTTTGCACTCACACTGTTTCTTTTTGCTGCTGTCTCACAGGAGGATTTGGGTAAGGGGATTGGCAGGTGAGATGGGAGGCATGAGGCAGAGGAACTTTGTTACAGTGGTAATGGGTTTAACAGTTTACAGACAGGGTAGAAGATGAATGCCTCACATGTGTAGGAAATCAGGCTTCATTAGCTTTGCTCCTTGCAGAAAAACATGTTCTTAATTGTCCTCAGTCTCCAGGGGAACTACTAGCCTCATTTGAAACTTTTCTGCTGATTGTTGTCTGATCGCTGAGGTGTGCTCTGAACAGAAGGATGTTTTTGGTGCAGATAGATCAAACTCTGAACTGAAATCTGCTGAGATGAGGAAGCCTGAATCAGCAAAGACAGCTTTTAAGGAAACAGACATCCCTCTCTGTGGAATAAAGGAAAAAGTGTTGCCAGAGACAGGAAATATGAAGTCTGTGCTCTTTAATGCTCTGCACTCTCTGGGCCCCAGCCAGCAGCCTGGAGGAGAAAGGAGAAATTACTTGAGGATGTCTATCCAAGGAGGAGAAGAGAGCTAAGTGGCTGTATGTAGGAGTGAAAGGACAGCCTGACATGATGTGTGGCTAATGTATACATGAAGTATTAGCAAATGCTCTGCAGTGTTAGGGAAAATTTCCTGGGACTTTCTCTTCCTGTAACTTCTAATACATTTTGAATGTGTATCTTTAATTTGAGGTTTTCCACACTGTCCTTTTTGGGTTAGAATTCTGATACTAAGGACTGACTTTGCACAGATGAAGTCTAAATCAAGGGTTTGTTTCATCTCTTTTAATGCAGAATCCCAGATCTTCACAGTATTTTTGGATGAGAAGTAGTTTCCAGCTCTAATTTTGTCCTCAGCCTTCTTCAATTCACACTCTACTACTCTTTGCCTTTTTCTTTCACTATAATTGTCTAATATAGATCTGTTTATTATTTGCAAAGGTAGCCAGTTTGTAGATATTCCTGTTGAACGTGTATGACATGAATGATTAGATAGTGCTAATTTAGAGGGAAATACATTTACATGTACCCATCTCCTGTACTTCTCCAGAGGATTACACATAGCATTTATCTCTGCGACATCCTCTGGATCCTCTGTGATGAAATCTTTGACTACCTGGGTCTGATTTTATGCTGCAAGCCTTGGGACATGGTTATCAAAACCCCAGGCAAGCTTCACATAGTGACTGCTATGTTTGTTCTTCATGCTGCTTCCAAAGGGACAGTTTGAGCAAAAGCAAAAAAACACAGGTGAAATGTGGTTTGCACTACTACTGTCTTTATAAAATTCATGTCACTGGATGGTATTTTTGAAGGAATGGATAGTCTTGGCTATAAAGCGCAAGCTACGTATACAAAGCAATATGTGACTGATTAAGCTGTGAAGCGATGTGACCAAGGAATTTTTGTGAGCAGCTTGAAAAACAAATTGCAAGTAAGTATATCTACATTCATTTGATATTCTTAATTGATTTTTTTAACATAATACAGTTGATAATAGTGTTTAAATTTCAGTTGGTATATCATAATTGTGAAATGGCAGGGGTCTTGATTAGACAATAGAGTAATAGCTTAGAAGCAAAAGAAATTTGGGAAGATTAGTCACTGGAATTCTTATTTTGTGGAAACCTCAGAAAGACATTAAAGCAGACAAGTGCATTAACAAACTTAAAATAAGCTTTTTATTACTTAATATTTTTTCACTGAAATTCAAAGCTTTGGCACTCTAAGTAAAGCAGAAAGTGGAAATCTCAGCAGCACTGCATTAATTTTTCAAGCCTTAATGTACCAGACAGAGAATAAGTTATTACATCTGTTCCCTCTGGGAGGAAGAAAGAAAAGCACAAAAATGATTCCCCACTATTAGGATGGAATAACTGATTAATAGCTGATATAAGCAGTGGTGTTGCAGCAGAAAAGTTTACAGCAGCTTTTGTGTCATCATTAGGAGCAAACATTTTTCTGTATAACTAGTGTAGCAAGACTAGGAAACATGGCAGGGCTTATTTGTTCTTCTCAAGGGGCCCTTTACAATTATGGGAGAATTTCGAATGAGTACCTCAATGCAGCTGCTGATAATCTATGTGAGATACTCCTTTTTTTTCATGTTGAATTTGCAGCCTGTACACATCACTTCCAAGATCCACAGGAGAAACTATAATTGTCTCCAACAAGCTTATGAGATCAATATGGCACTTCAAACTGTGGTGCCTCTGGACAGGTTAGGGCTTTGTCTTGCCAGAAACCTGGCTCTTGGTGGGCTGCTGGAGGAGAAGGAATGAGTCCATGAGGCTCTTGTCCCTCTGATAGGCAGAAACGTCTGCTGGTGCTGGAATGAATTGTTTTCCAAGCGAAAGCCCAGGAGGCCTCTTATTAATGGTTGTCTTCTCTGTAAATACACTCATAAAGCTTTTTAGGTTCTGTGACAACATGGCAAATAAACAGAAGGATAACCCCAGTCTTGAGCAGAGGAGGGTATGGGATTTACTTACGTTTCCATAAGGTCACCTGGGAACAAAGTAAGATACCAAAGCATCATCTCCATGCTTCAACAGTGCCTCGAGCTTTTATGTGTCACAAACTATCTCAGCCTTAAGGCATCTCCAAGAGGTATGAAAGGTTTCACTAATGTGGAATGGAGCTGAGGAAGAAAAGCAACATGAATTTTTAGAAGGCTCTGGTTCCTCCCATCTTTTAATCAAAAGTCAAATATTATTATGACATGTGGACGAAGGAAACCATGTAGGCAACAGGGATAAAAGCATTTTATGCCTTCTCAAATCCACTCATCCTTTGCTGAAAAGACAACTAGAATGCAATTATAGATTTTTATCTTCGTCTTTATTTAATCAATTTTAAGATAGCTTTATAACATGCTTTGTTGTGGGCTGCCATTGTCTTGCGATCCAAAGAAAGCTCATTTCACCTGACGGTACTAACTGTACTGAGAGTTTTCATGCACATTTCTGTAATTAATACTAAACTGATAGAACTGATATCTTTTCTCTGGAATGACCATGCCTTGTCAAGGGTTCATGTGAGGTCTGGGATGCAGAAGGCTGTGGCAATTTACTGTGCCATGGGACATAATGCATAAACAAAGGCTATTTTAAGGCTGATGTGAGCTAATAGAGAAGGTAAGTGCAAATTAAAGCTAATGGAAACATTCTGTCACTGATTTATTGCAAACACCATCTAACTGTATTAGTGTATCGAGGCAGACTAAGGATAGTCCTCTACTGTTCCCTCTATGCATTCTTTAATTTTCTTAATACTTTTATTTGTATTGGGCAATGCCAGTGCAGCTATCGGTATATGGATTTAGCTGAAATCAGCTTTTTTAAACTTGATTCACCACTCTATTTAATTAAGCGTTGTTGGAAAGTTTCCGTGTATTCTGTGTAGAATGACTATGCCTTAAACCTCACCTAGCTAATTTTGACAGTTCATCAGTAAATCCTAACAGGTTGTGTGCTCTTATAAAGGATGATGATGATATATGTAATAAACCAGTGTAGCAATTCTACTGTGACCGGGTTGGGAATGAGGAATCTTCCTGATCATAAGCACCTTACACAACATTGACAGTATGTAACAGTGGTACACCAAATGTGAAGGCATTCATTTGTAAACACAGAACAAGTATGTGCTTGCATTTTATTTTGAGTGTAAGCATACAGAAAGACAAAAAATTTTTTCAATACCCCTGCCTCTACACTAGCTTGTAATTAGCCCTACGTATTGGACTAAACATCAAACGCCCACATCATTTTCAAATTAGTCTTTCATTCTTGAGACCCATCTATCTCAGGGGTGAACTGTTGTGAGTTCAAAATAATTGTCTCAAGACTTGCTTAAGCTTCTGCAAATCAAAGGCAGGCTTGCAGGCTGATAAGAAGCTTGTATTTAACACTTTCTGCAGACCATTCTTTTGATTATCAGTCACCACCGAAGATTGCCACCAGCTGAAAAGGGTGTATTGCCACCAGCTGAAAAGGGTGTATTGCCACCAGCTGAAAAGGGTGTATTGCCACCAGCTGAAAAGGGTGTATTGCCACCAGCTGAAAAGGGTGTAGGCCTTTGGTTATCAGAGTGGCCAGACCCTGCCTACCCTGGGGCTTGCCTGGACTTGTCCTCCTACCCCAAACTTGCTGTGTCATGATGACTGTGCTAAACCAAGCTCTGCCCAAGCAACAAAGGTAGGAAGAGCTCATACGGCGACCATGTCAAACAACAATTAGCTAGGCAAAGGCCACTGTCACACCGATTGGTCAAGCTATGGACCGACCTGGACTATAAGTGGTACGGTGACCCACCATGATTGGGAACTGCGACCCCCACCACCATTATGACTTGAGAACCACCAATGGGATGCTGCTGAATTTCAGAGGACTATCAAGATGCTGTCGGGCCTGTGGTGGTGACTATACTCTTGCTGTGCTCCATAATACTGCTTCTCCTTTCTGCCTCTTCTCTGCTCCTGCCTTTACTCTGTTGCTTGCCTCAGTGACTATTGTTGGGGAATAACAGTAAACCTGCAGTGAGCGGTATCTGACCTCGTTTGTGTCTTAATCTCACGCTTGGAATCATTGCAAACCTCTCCTGGGCCCAACGTAGTCAGACTGGGACGTAACAACTGTAGCTAAAGGCATCCAAAACCCATTACATAACATCTCAGGAAAGGAAAGATCTGCAAGTGTTAAGAGTAAACCAATTATAAATAAGGAGAAGATTTTCTATTGTGAAGGGTAATGTGTCTCAGAGGTAGATTAACGCTGACATATCCCCTTTAGACAAGAAGCTCAGAACTGACAGCCGTTTGGATTTATGTCTGGAAATGCTGTTAACACCCACTCATCATGAAAAAAAACATGGTCTCTTGGCTGCCTGCAGTTGCAGCCATCTGTTTGGATGGCTCATTGCTGCTCATTGGTTGGTTAGAGTAGTTCACTAGGACTTCATGGGTGCCAAGCAGCAATAGCTTGAAAAGAGCAGACTGTATTTTTTATTAGGAGCCCTCATTCTGCGTGACTGCAATAACATCACAAACATCCTTGGTTTGTTGACCTTTGTTGATACTCACATGTCAGAATAAAGGAACAGAGGCAAATAAAACAGCTTTCGGGGAGCCTTGTACCTGCCAAGATGCAGTGCAGTGGGCACCTCAAACTTAAAATACGATGTGGGACAATTCAAATGCCTTTGGGAGAGCCAACTCCTGAGCTTTCTAGATAAATAGAAAAAATCACTGCCTTTTCACCACCCACTGAATCAGCTAGAATTTATGACATAAAATTGCTCATTCAGTTCCGGGAGGGGAAAAGTCAGTCAAAAGACCTAATTACATGAATATTGAATATGGACATAGCACTCTCTAAAAAAAATATTAACTGTGCCACAGAAGTGGAGAGATCTGCATAGCTGGAAGGCAATGCAGCTGTAAGGGATTTTATTCATGTGCTGTGGATTTTACTTATGTTTTCGTTCTACTTTTAACAACAAAATTATTTCACTTAAGAAAAAAAAAATCAATGATTATTATTTTATTGGTTTTTCAATATATTATTTTTTATCTTGATTAACTTTTTTGTTTTTTCTTAAAAGCTTTTCAGAAAATAAAAATAATAATCCAGTAATGTTATACCTAAACAAAGCAACAGTGCAGGTATCACTTTTAGCCAGAAGCGTAGTCATCATGTCACTGCTGTTATAATGCGTGTCAACTGGGGAGTGATTTTATATAGCATTAAATCTCCACAGATTCAAAACAGCATGTGTTTCCTTGTATGAAGATTGTATGCTCCAAATTTCCCATTGTGAATACAGCCAGTATCTCCGTGTCTTTGAAGATATTGATAAATATCCAGATCTGGCCTTACTATTTGTTAACAATTCCATTTGCATTCCCTATCATAGAATATTATTTAGCAAGGTTATTCATGGGTGCCATTAAATTAGATTACAGCCAGGCTGTGTGATTAGATTAAAACCAGTTTACTGATCTGCTTCACAACTGTATTTCTGCAAAGCCCAATCAATTGCAGATCTAAAAATGCTAATGCACTGTGCCATCACATACTGGGACTCGCAGAGCTGGGGGATCTGTTATGAGACTGCATGGCAATGAGCCATGATGAGAGTGCTAAGATCTCACTTGCAGGGGGCTGTGCTGCCTGCTCACCATCAATCCCGTGCCATGCGATGCGGTGCATCACTCTCGGGAGCAATCCATAAGGGGTGTTAATGGGCAGAGGGGTGCAGTTCCCCCTCTCAGTGGAGCTGGCAGGATGAGGAGCAGCCATGTCTTTTCAAAGCGAAACTGGTATTGTGCTTTTAGCAGCCCTGGAGGTCTCTGTTTAATGAAATAATTAGCTCTCAAGCTGCTATTAAGAAGGAAAATTTTATTTAATTCTACTGACTCATTTTCCACAAGCACACAAGGAATGAAAATATGAAGTATCCACTAAAAAACATAGCTTTTAAGGTTAATGTCTAACATCACAGATTTCCGAGGACATAGACTTACTGCCTTTGCAAAACAGATGCAACATGCTTTTAAAAGGCCCCCAGTCTGAGACATTGGACACATTGGACACAAATATTCCCTTTGTCAAAAAGCAGTGTTTTAAAGTGCTGGGTTTTTTTAACTAAAGAAAAATGAGATGTCTATATTTTACACATTGTTCCTGCTCAATCCTTCTTTATTTCAACACAAGAATTACTTTCGGTCTTCCTGTCAAAGGTCAGTTGTTATCTGGCCTTTTCCCCTGAGAAAGCCTACTTACTTCTTACATGTAACTTTTTACTCCTGCCTTTTTTTAAACATATCTACCTTTCTCATACGCTTTCACAAACTCCCCCCAAAACTCCCCTGCTGGCACATACAGAAGCCAGGGGGGGAGGGGTGGGGGGGCAATAATGCAGAAGAATGGAAGCTTGCAATGGCCAGGGTCAGCAGGAGGAAGAGACTTCCCCCCAAACCCTGAGGTGACCTTGCAGAACCGCTTCTCCACTCTGCAGAGTGAGGAGGAAAGACCAATCACATCGGGTGAGATGCTGGAGCTGAGTAAGGCAACCTGATCTGCTCCCCATATAACAACCAGTGCAACTAAAAAAAAGCGATGGGTGCTAGTTGTTGGTGGCTCTATTCTGAGAGGTATGGAGGCACTCATTTGCCAACCTGATGCACTTTCTAGAGAGGTGTGCTGCTTATGGGGGGCTCATATCAAATCGGTGACAAATTTGGTGACCTTCTACAATAGGATTACAATGTGGATGCATAAAGGAAGAGCAATGGACATCATCTACCTGGAATCGTACAAAGCATTTGACACAGTCCCACATGACATCCTTGTCTCTAAATTAGAGAGACATGGGTGGACCACTCAGTGGATAAGGAATTGGCTGGATGGTCGCACTCAAAGAGTTGTGGTCAATGGCTTGATGTCCAAATGGAGACCAGTGATGAGTGGTGTTCCCCAGGGGTTGTTACTGGGACCAGTACCGTTCAACATCTTTGTCAGTAACATGGACAGTGAGATTGAGCGCACTCTCAGCAAGTTTGCTGACAACATAAAGCTCTGTGGCGTGGTTGACATGCTGGAGGGAAGGGATGCCATCCAGAGGGACCTGGACAGGCTTGAGAGGTGGGCCCATGCAAACCTCATGAATTTCAACCGGGTCAAGTGCAAGGGCCTGCACCTGGGTCATGGCAATCCCAAGCACAAATAGAGGTTGGGTGGAGAATGGCTTGAGAGCAGCCCTGAGGAGAAGGACGTGGGGGTGCTGGTGGACGAGAAGCTCAACATGAGCCAGCAATGTGCACTTGCAGCCATGAAAGCCAGCCTCATCCTGGGCTGCATCAAAAGAAGTATTGCCAGCAGGTTGAGGGAGGTGATTCTGCCCCTCTACTCTGCTCTGGTGAGACCCCCGCTTGGAGCACAGCATCCAGCTCTGGGGCCCCAAGTGTAAGAAGGAAATGGACCTGTTGGAGCAAGTCCAGAGGAGGGCCATGAAGATGATCAGAGGGCTGGAGCACCTCTCCTATGAGAACAGGCTGGTTCAGCCTGGAGAAGAGAAGGCTCTGGGGAGACCTTAGGCCTTGCAATACCTAAAGGGGACCTACAGGAAAGATGGGGAGGGACTCTGTCAGGGAGTGTAATGGTAGGACAAGGGGTAATGGCTTTAAACTGAAAGAGGGTAGATTTAGATTAGACATTAGGATGAAGTTCTTCACAATGAGGGTGGTGAGACACTGGAACAGGTTATCTAGAGAAGCTGTGGATGCCTCATCCTTGGAAGTTTTTAAGGCCAGGCTGGACGGGGCTCTGACCAACCCGATCTAGTGGGAGGTGTCCCTGCCCACGGCAGGTGGGTTGGAACTAGATGATCTTTAAGGTCCCTTCCAACTCAAAACATTCTGTGATTTTATAATTTTCTTCTTTTGCTAGATCCCTGATTTTTAACATGAGTATGTCGGTGACTGAGTAATGCCACCACTGACTCCCAAACAAGTAGCAAAAAAGGCTGACTTTTTAAATTTATTTCTTTATTTTTTGACTAAATTGCTTCAGAGTTATAAAATACAGAGTAGGTTTCTAGCACAAACTCCCAAACAATCTACCTATACCTTAAAGTGGCACATTGAAGAATTGGAATGGGGGATAATAAGCTGCAGAAAATAGCAGTTTATGCAGCATACCAAGCGATGTCAGAAGACAAGGTTTTGCCTGAGAACATCGAGTGGTGGTAGCGGGGAGGCTGGGCCATCAGGTATCTCTTATTCAGCTATAACATATAATGATGCATGTGAAGAATCCATCAAAGTCTTCCATAGTGACAAAGTGCCATTTACCTGTATCTGCTAGTGACAAAGTGGCTTTCACCTCTTCCCACGCCCATCAGCTACCCGTGCTGGAGGAGTGCGCTCCATCCCCACTCTCCATGTCAGCAGGGGATTCACGTGAGCAGGCATTTTCTCCTCCCTTAGCTGGCATTCACCATGGTGTGAGACTGAGCTCATGTTCAGGGCAGTAGTTTCAAAACATAAGCCCTGGGAATGACTGCACCACCTGGGAGTTTGGCCATAGCGCTCTGAAAGCCATGCAAAGTGTTAAGTGTATTCAAAAGAATTACTGTATAGGAATGGCGTCTACAATTCCAGGCTTTTCCAGCATAATATGCCAAAGTTTTCTGAGGTTACCAGTTGAACTAAATATTGTCTACTTCTCCCATTCCGAAAAACCTTTTATGCTTGACTAAACAAATAATGACATTGCCCTGTTACTAATCTTGCAGATTTTCACCATGTTTGATAAATACTTTGGAACAGATTTTATCACATCCAGCAGATCTAATGCTTCTTAAGATAAGGCAAGTGCCTAACAGTAACACTTTTTTCAGTCAATTCAACTACAAGTAAATACTGTAAAATTTCCTGTCTGCCTACTGTGTGTGATTATAGGATTAGATCTGAAGCAAAACCCTGGTTTTATATGCTGTTAAAAATCTGTTGTTGAAGCTCTTCTGTCTCTCTTGCTGTAGAAAATGGACTCATTCTTCCTTAACAGGTTTCCAGTTATAAAAATTGATTGTAGGCTGAAAAACCAGGATGTTGGCAGAGTTTTAATTTCTTTTTGAGAGGATCATTTTTAAATGGAAATACACTCAATTTTGGAAAATTTCAATTTTATTTTTCCAAATTTCCCTACAAATTAATTTTTCTGCTTTATCCTTTTTTCCTTTTCATGCTTTGTGAAAGTTGCCATAGCTACACAGAAACTGATGATAATTTCACTCAGTAAAGAAAACAAGTTTTTTTTTTTCCAAATAAATCTCGGTAGTTATGAAGAAGGATGTTATTACTTGTAACAATAAGAGGTTTCCTCCTCTGTACCCTCATCCTCTTGTCAATTGTGTCTATTAGAGCAGCAATATTTTTCTGACTCATATTTACCTGATGATTCAGAACGTCAGAAATGAGATTCCATAATCAGAACTGACCACAGTGGGTGTTAATATCTGTGTGAGATATGGTACAGCTTGGACATCTATAATGCCCAACATGTTACATCATGACAAAGCATTCCCATTTCCTAATTTTGTCATCTGTAATGTAACACTGGATGGAGATATCGAAGTGCATGTTTATTTAATTTTTTTTTGTTTCATCTTTGACAATTTCTTCAAAATCTCAAGACTGTTTAAGTGCTGCACTTTAACAAGTAATAATAATAATAAAAAAGGTTATATCCCATTTCTGTGCCTGTTGGAAAAGTTCCAGAATCCGATTATGGTTGAGATGACAACCTGTTTTCAGACTAAGAATCACTGTATGTGGTTCCCATTATAAAATATGTAGAATTGGCACCAACAATTACTAGTGTTACTCTTTCAGCGAGCTGTGCCTATATCTGAAGGACAAAGACATCATTGCAAAGCTGCTCTCCAGCGTTGGAAAGGTCACGGCAATTGCAGGTGTTCCCAATGACTAAAATACCCAAACATTACACCTGTCTTCAAAAAGAGAAGGAAAGAGTATCTGGAAAACTACCAGCCAGTCAGCCTCAGCATAGTGCCTCTGAAAGTTAGGGAGCAAGTCATCAAAGAAACCATTTAGTCTCACTGCCTCGTCCTCCACAACTGTTTATGCAATGTGTATAAAGTGGGATATCCACTCACAGGGATATCCTGTACAGTCTAGTGCGGAAGTAGAGCTCAAGGCAAGGTTAAAATCCACTTGCTGCCCTTCACTGCTTTTCTTCCATGAGCCTGAAAGCCAAGAGTATTGCTATAGATCCCACTGATTGAACTGAACAAAATTTTTATTATTTCATTAGAGAAAAGAAAGCCACAGTAGCTCAGCTTTCACTCCTCTGAAGCAGTTTCATTTTTAATTCAATTGTTGAAGCAAACAAAAAGCCTTCCTTACACAGTTTTAGTGACAACATATCACACCAAGTATAGCCCAAGCTACTGTTGAAATGGCTTCCTAAAACTGTTACTTGCACTTTCAAAGTCAAGAACTACCCACGTACTCCATCTAAAATTTCAGCAATGAATCAAACATAATGTTTTCTGTTTCTATGGAAATAGAGTAGGAGCGCTCATCAAATCAACCATATTGTCTTAGTTGATGAACAGATGAGGGAAATATCATCCCAAACTTTATAGCTGCTTCTGAACCAACGCAAGTTAAGTGCTTGAGTCCAATGTCTTAAGGACAATGTACAGCAAGGCAGGATTTGAGGGTTGTGTTATTGCCTCTGAGGCTGTCTTGGTAACACTGAGTAGTTATAGGAATCTTTGCTGTAACACTTTTCTTTAGAAAATGCAAAGACATCATGTATAAGTGAATATTAATTTTAAGCATACAGCAAACCATACTGGTTCTTGGTGTGCCGTGCTCTGGCCAAAAATGACATGGACAGTGTTTCCAGACATACATCTTCTATACACAAATGTGCAAAGCGTGCACACATAGACAAACACATACATATATTGACATTTGATTTGGCAGCTCTTTTTAAAATTTCTTTAAATTTTTAATTTTAATTCATGTATGTGGTGTGCTTAATAAAACAGAATCTAAGTATTCATGGCTGTAGCTGGAGCTATAGCACATATGTAGCGTTTAGAAATGTTTGCAGTACTTACAGTATGTGCAATAGCATATAAAAACCCTCGAAAGGTAGATGTTACTGGTGAATAGTCCACTCTAAAAAGCATCAAGTCATCATAAAAATGCATAACACGTTTGATAATGTAATATTTTCTTCATGGGAGATAAAAATAATTCACTAAAATGATTGGATTTCATCCTTTATGTAATTTTAAGGGAATTAAATTCAGTTTTGTAGTTAACCTATGTCAATACTTGGCAAGAATAATCTCTGTTTTAATCAATGATTTATTTTAGTGTCCTTCTCACATTGTCATGCAGGTACCCAAAGGAAACCCTTCCTTATATTAATAGAACACTTCCTTTCCATTTGTGTTGGACTTCCCCAGTAAGTAGAGAATGTGATTTGCAGTTCACTGCAGCAGGTGCAGACATGTTATTAAAGCTGAATATTTAAATTAAGTAATTCTGGAACTAAATATATGCTGAAAAGCATGTGTCACGACTTTAAAATACCAATAACCACTATTACTATTTGTCTATTTTTGTGAAAAAAATTCTCCTGTGGTCTGGAAGGTGTTTCCAATTTTGCCATGTTTAAAGAACATGGGAATTTCAAAATTGTCATAGTGAAGTTTAATATTATTTCATCCCTTTGCTCACATGGTTTGTCACTATTTAATTTGGAAAACTGGATGATCCCTTTTCTCTGATGTCTGTTTTCACAATCTTCATATATTCAGAAAAAAAGATCTATAAGAATTTTAAAATAAGTAAGCCTTGTAGGGTTTTAAGAATCTCAGCTTACACTTTAGCTGTTTGACAAGCTGGAGAATATATTCATGTATAACAACAAAAAGAAATTATACATCTTCTTCTCTCTTCTGAAATACTGTCTGCTTAAAATGAGGCTTTTAAAATGAACATTGAAAAAGAACCCTTGTAAAAAGCTTATTTTCTTTTGACAAAGTATGAAGTTGCTATCTCTATTATTTTTTTAAGGAAAAGGAATAAATTCATTGTTTTCCTGTTTAGTCTCATTTGAGGTGGAGTAGAGGGAATATAATGGCTTAATGCTTTGTTTGGTGATTTTTGTTTTTCTGTAGGGAAAGTACATGTGTATATGAAAACCTTTATTTAATAATAATTCTGCGATCTGTGTCAGAAATATGATCTTCTGTGTCAGTCAAAATATCAAAGTATTTGTTTCATTACATGCAATTTAATTACATTTTATCCGTCTGGTTTCTACAGCTGAATATCTTACTACACTTCCTTTTAGTAGATGCTACAGTAGAGTTGTAATTGAGCTTCAAAAAGTGAAATTTCAAACTGTTTTAGGACATCAGTTTGCATAGATATGCAAATTACTATTTAGAGTGGCTTGGCTGTGAAATGCAGATCTCACTCTGGATTCTGAATTGAAAGACATTTGGTCTAGTATTCTTGGTCATATTTTGCTTTCAAAGGCATTAACAGGAAAACTGTAGTCATAAATGTGGGGCAAAAGTCCCACCTGTGCATTGTTGTTGCAGGTGATTGCCCTGCAGTAGGAGGCTGAGATTATATATTAGTAGCAATGTAAGAAGCAGCTATGCATGGGGTAGAGTATGGGCCCAGTATGCACTTGTGCATTTCCTTCTCTACCTGAATTGAAACAGAGCAAATGCAAACAATACACAGAGTTATAAAAAGAAAATCACTTAACTTGAGAAGAGCCACACACAGCAAGACCAATAGTCTGTCTAGCCTTGTATGGCCTTGGATGCTGACCAAAACCAGGTGCTTAACAGGGAAAGAATCAGCAGGTTCAAAAGGGAGTCAGACAAAATGAGGGGTGATTGGCTGTCAGCCGTCAGGGCAGGACTAGGGTATAATTACCCTGACCAGCTTCACCTGACACTCCATCCGTACCTGCAGCCCATCAGCTCATTTAAGGTCCAACCTGAAGGTTCACTCTTGGATTGAGCTGGTTTAGGTATATCTTTTTCCAGTCCTGTTCCTGACTTACTGTTTGGATTTCCTGGGCCGACTTTGGGCCTGACTTGTAATCCTTCCTTTGCTGAGAATCACTGGATTGTTGATGGGTGTTTTTGCTGTGATCATGCCTGCTCTGCTCACCTGGATCAGGAGTGCTATCTGTGGTGTCAGTGCCTCTATTTTTAAGAACAGAGCAATGGGATGACCTTATATACTGTAATTTTCCTAAGCGCTAAGCAAGACAAACGTGTCTTGTCTCTATCAAAGTGCCTAGACTTTAAATCTCTGCTTGGAATTCAGCACACTTACTTGGTAATGGTTAGTTGGTAGCAATTCAGCAAGTGCTGTAACACAGCTTGTTTTCTCAGGTGAAATCTGAATTATCTGTAGTGAATTGAAATGACGTGTGGTTAAGTAATGTATAAATATAGAAGGGGTTTAACGGCTTAGTAGTTCAAAATAATTTGTGTGTGTGTGTGGGAAAAATCAAAATACCTGATATCTTACACAGTGTTTTCCCTTCTGCAGCATTTTTATACCTAGCATATGCAGGTTCAATTCACCACCCACTTAAACGAATCTGATTCAGTAGAAAAGGATACGAGTTTTCTCTTTAGAGAGCTGTTTGAGTATAAAATGTCAGGAGGCTGAAATTCCGCCATTTCTGAATGAGTAGGGCATGTGCTGTTTTTCTTAGGGAGAAGTAGACTCTTCAGAGAGAGCTTTTTAAACGCACAGGCTCTGGTGTCACATATTGTGTTGCTTTTTGCTTGGAAACTAAACTGCTGCTATTATTTCCAGATGCTAACTTGCATCTATTGTGAAACTCTAAGTGTCAAGATGGTGTTGGATGCTTATTGTTAGCTCTGGATTCTTTAGGAGGTGGTAGGACAGCAGAAATGCTTCTGGCAGTGAGGTTTTGCCCTACAGCCATCTACAAGAAAATTAATATTTCAGCCTTCACAGGTATAACTGAGAGCTCAGCTGTCATTCAGGGGCAAAGGAGTGCTTGGGAAGAGGGATAGCAATAGGATTCGGGGAAGATGTACACATGCAAATAAACACTAAAATACAGATTTGGAAAGCATGTTAATCTTCTAGAGGCAATCCTTATGCATTAGCTTCTAGCTGCTTTCATCAGGCCTGAGATTTGATTCTAGGTGATTGTGAGAAGAGCCTTTAAATGCTTACTTCTTTCTGCTGAAGGCTGTTTACACTTCACAGAACACAACAATTCCCTGTGATCTGAAGAATCTTTCTAACCAGACTGGATTTCTCTCAGGGAAAAGAACCACTGTCCTACCTAGCCCTTGGGCTTACATCAGTGTACTTAAATGCTTTACTGTAAAAACAAAGTTCATACAAAGATCACACGTGGGAAAAAAATCCACTTGCAAGGAGCTGTATTGATGGTCCTTTGGTTTCTCTGTTATGATTTTGAGATGTACTTTTTTGGATGTATTAGCTGCTTGTTATGCCATAATGACAGCTATATTTACAACTAGTGTTTACAGAACCAAATGAAACTTAAACTTGGACGCAGGCTTATTCCCCAAACTGTAGCTACTATGACAAAACAGTTCTGTCCAGAAATGCAATGAAACTGGTTAAATCTGTAGGGATGTTTCAGAACGTAACTAAAATTTCTATAGAAGACTAGTGTTGATTTTGACTTTTCTTGCAATGAAGAATTGGGTAGCTAATGGCTGCAGTTCCTGAGGTGGTCTCCTTATACAGAGTTTTAGCTAAAAGCAATTCAACATAGATATATTAGAAGGAAAAAGTACATCACCTATGCAGGTATGTGCAATCGTGATGTCCTGAGGATAATGAGGGCTGCAAAGTGTTTGGTGTATTTGGATAATAACCTGGATGTCTGGACTTCACACTTTGTTTCTAAAATGTTGGCTAATAAGGTTAAGGGATATGACTTACGTTATAGCAGGTCTTGGAGACCTTGAATATAGTTAAAGACCTATGGTCCATATTTATTGCCTTGTAATGTGTGTATAGGTTCACGTTCACCAGCATCCACTCTGCCACTCATCATGAAGGCGGGGGGCGTGGGGTGGGTGGGTGTAGAACATAAGGGAAAAGTTGTAAGATGGTAGGGTTTGCGAAAGACAAGAGTGGAATGTTGTTCTGTAGAGGCCTGTTCCATAGGCCACGATTAACACAACAAAATTCTCCCAGAGCCTGCATGGAAGATGTTCTTGATTTACCTTTCTAAGCAAGTTGAGTCTACACACTCATGCTCTCATATCCATCCACTCACAAGCACTGAGACATGCCCTCGAGTAGTTTGGGTAGGATTGATTTCATGTGACACAAAAGACAAGGAAGGCCAGCTGTTGAGTATGCTTTGACTCCCTGGGTTCTTTTTGTTTGCCAACACATGAAAATCACGTATTCCTGAGTAATGAATAAATTATGCTGATCTGAATAAATGGTACTGATTCAGCTCAGGGCTCTTCAACTATGAGCAAATTGGCATTTTACTGTCCCAAGGGTAATGGGCTGGCACTGAACCATTCCTGTTATAAAATGGTGTAGGATATGGTTAGACTAGCTAAACAAAGCTTCTGGCAGAGCATGGAAAGGACTGAAGCATTGACTTCTGGAAGGGATTACCTTCTTAGTGGTAAAGCATATTCCACATACACCTCCCAAACTCATAGTAGTAGAAGCAAGTGCAAACAGCCCTGGATTCTTAGCCATCTAGCACAGACTGTGCTGCTCTTGGAAAGATGTTAATCAATGGCTGATTTGGCTGTTATGCAGATTTAGTATCAAGATGAAGTTGTCAATGTTTATTGCTCAACCTTTCGCAACAAACAGTTGGGGGACTGTGTTTGGTAATGTGACTTGATAGCTGCTTGTTCACAATACCTGTGCTCCCCAGTAACAAAGTCTTGATAAACTATTCAAGCAATAATTAAACTCTGTCAAACCTCCAAGGATTTTGGAGGGATTGAGGGAGGGGGTTGCTGTTTTGTGTCTGACTGCTGGGAATGAAGTCAGAGATTTGGATGCAGGAATGATAAACCAAACAGCTTAAATAAGGCTTTGTGGTATGTGGAAGACCAAAGGTTGTGTAGATCAGGACGCACAAACAAATCATTTGAAGCTTGAAGCATTAAAATTGACTGCCTTTAAGTTTTAAGGTACCATTTCCCATTTTGGTTTTAGTTTGTCCTGCTTTATTGACATTCCTTAATCACTGGTAAAGTTTATTGCATGCAATAGAAAAATTCAGACTACTTCAGAAAGGCTTTTAAAAGGGTTTTGTTTAAGGTTATGTTTGTTTGGGTTTGGTTTTTTTTCTCCCCCTCCTGAATGATTGTTGTACTATGGAAATGATGCACATCTGTAGTAAATGGTGATGAGGATGCAAATATACTGAAGGTTGTAAGACATTACACTGGAATATCAGGAAAAATTACTTGAAGGGAAATGCCTACTAAATAATAAAAACATTAAGAAATATTATCTTTCAAGTGAAGTAGACAAATGTTTCAACATTTTTAAGGAAAACTGTTGTATGTTAATAGGATATTGATGGAAAGAGAAAATAACATGAAATGTGAGAACCACAGGAGTTGTTCAGTCCAGAACAACTATTTACATATGTGAACCAGAAATGCATGAGTTAAGGTCATAATACGTAGATCCCAGGATCAATTGCACCCATGTGGTCAGTCTTGTATCTTCTTAAGGATTAAGAAACATTTCCTGCAGAGATTTCATGACTCTGTATTTAAGTGACTGAAACTTCCTTGATCAACTATAGCCCTCCTTGTACAGCTTCTGGGAACTGGGGGGAGATCCACATGCATTTTTATCAAAACCCAAATATCTTAGACTGCATGTTTAAATAAGAACTTTACTAGTTTTCTGATGTTTTAAAACTCATTCTTCTCACAGCAAATGTCAGGAACAATGCTAATCAATTTCAGGGGAAAGTACAAATTTATTTTTTGGAACATTAACTTCACATGCCGTAAATATAATAGACATAATAAATAACTGTTAAGTGATTTATTTATTTTTTATAAGCAAATGTAAAAGCTGATTTTTCTAGGATACTTTTTTTCCTTGATACAGTTTCCTAAGCTACATTAAATTCTCACAAAACTTTGCATATATTCTCTCTTCACTATATCACTGGAAAATTTTTTATTTCCAGAGTTTCTGTGCAAAAATTGGATAGACACTTGGGTGGCTTTGGTGAAGTTACATGCTATTGGATTATTGAGAACAGAATAAAATTTGGAATTGAGAAATACTGTTCCATGTGAGGAAAACATACTTCAAAGCCTCTGTGGTCTAAGTCTAAGATTTTCTGGGCTAGGTTGTTCTTGAATTGTACAGTGATAAAGGGTATGTTACATGTCAAATAGGTTTATTATAAAATAAATAAAATCAGAAAACTAATTGTGCCCAACAGGTAGCTTGGCAGACTTGTAACATTGATTCATCTTTCGTACTTATGAATAAGACAATGTCAAATATCAAAATTTATTACTGCTTTAATTTCAAAAGTGAGCTTCCCAATTGTCTTTCCAAATCCACGTGAAGCAACCATTGTTAGTACAGCTAAAATGAAAATAATATAGTTTTTATGCCATGCTTTATTTGTGGTCAGTGTGTATTAATTAGTTATATGTGCAACCTTGTCAATTCTCCATCTGATGAGCCCAGACTATCTTGCTCACACTCATTCCAATACATGCAGTGAGAATGTCATGTATCTCACAGTTTTCCAATTAGGCAGCATATTTTTCACCCTTGTTAATGAAAGGAAGAGGACAAGCCAACCTTACAAGTTGTGTGGGCTTTTTTCTTTTTTTTTTTAATTTTCTGTAGCTGTCAAGATGTTCATTACTCATATGCTGAGCTTTTGCTGCAAAATTCCTCTTGTGACTTCCCTGCTTGCATCTTTAACAATTGAAGTGTTAGAACAAGATTTTCAGAAATTTGCAACTTCCTTGTAAGTCAGACTAAAAATCTATCTCCAGTAGCTAGAGTTTTCTAAAAGAGATAATCTTATTGTATAGCAAGGTTTTGGGAGATAAATCCATAAATAGTAGAAGGTGTAGTGTTTTCCACTATTGCTCCATAAAGTACCTTCTAATAGTAATAATACAGTGACTAACTGCTGCAAGTATTGATTACTTCCTGATTAAAGTTTTAGTTTGTATTAATGTCATTATCTACTACAAGTGTGGGTTTAAGTGTGTCTGAGCCTTGACTGGGTTACCCCATTAGTATCTAAGCTATTCAGCATTTACTCCCTTATCATATAACTCCTAAGTCTCCATATTAGATCACTCTTGCCTCTTGTATCCATGTATATTTTGTGATTCAAACTACTTTGAAATACACTATAATGTGATATTGTGTATATCTGCAATAGTGTATACTGCATGTGTAATAGGGGAATGCCAGAAAGAAACCTTGATGTGTAATGTATATTGAACGTCAAATGCATCTGAAGTCAAGCTCACACATCCTGCACTGTATTGGATGTTCACATGTTTTGACAATGCAAAGCATGAACAGTCTGTAGCAAATCTCTTAGACATGCTGCAGGTATGGTTTGACTACAGAACACTTGTAAAATCTATACATTACGTAGTTACTGACCCCCTGTTGAAGCTCTGATTGGGTTACCAACAGTGTGCAGGAATGCATGGGCTGTACTGGATTGGATGTTAATGAGTCACAGAATCACAGAATGATAGGGGTTGGAAGGGACCTCTGGAGATCATCCAGTCCAAGCCCCCTGCCAGAGCAGGGTCACACAGAGCAGGTTGCACAGGATGGTGTCCAGAGATGGAGACTCCACCACCTCTCTGGACAGTCTGTTCCAGTGCTCTGCCACCCTCAAAGTAAAGAAGTTCCTCCTCATGTTTAGGTGGAACTTCTTATGCTCAAGTTTGTGCCCATTGCCTCTTGTCCTGTCCCCGGGCACCACTGAAAAGAGCCTGGCCCCATCCTCCTGACACCCACCCTTTAAGTATTTATAATCATTGATAAGATCCTCCCTCAGTCTTCTCTTCCTGACTGAAGAGACGCAAATCCTTCAGCCTTTCTTCATAAGAGAAATGTTCCAGTCCCCTAATCATCTTTGTAGCCCTTTGCTGTACCCTCTCCAGCAGTTCCCTGTCCTTCTTGAACCGGGAAGCCCAGCACTGGACACAGTACTGCAGATGTGGCCTCACCAGGGCAGAGTAGAGGGGGAGGATGACCTCCCTCAACCTGCTGGCCACACTCTTCTTGATGCACCCCAGGATGCCATTGGCCTTCTTGGCCACAAGGGCACATTGCTGCCTCATGGTCATCCTATTGTCCACCAGGACTCCCAGGTCTTTTCCACTGAGCTGCTCTCCAGCAGGTCAGCCCCCAACCTGTAGTGGTGCATGGGGTTGTTCCTCCCCAGGTGCAGCACCCTACACTTGCCCTTGTTGAATTTCGTAAGGTTTATCTCCGGCCAACTCTCCAGCCTGTCCAGGTCTCGCTGTATGACGGTACAGCCTGTGAACAGTACTGACTCCTGGGGAACACCACTTGTTACGGACCTCCAACTAGACTCTGTGCCACTAATCACAACTCTCTCAGCTCTATCTTTCAGCCAGTTTTGAACACACCTCGCTGTCTATTCATCTAACCCACACTTCCTAAGCTTTCCTACGAGGATGCTGTGGGAGACCGTGTTGAAAGCCTTGCTGAAGTCAAGGTAGACAACATCCACTGCCTTCCCCTCATCTATCCATCCAGTCATGCCATCGCAGAAGGCGATCAGATTAGTCAGACATGATTTCCCCTTGGTGAATCCATGTTGACTACTTCTGATAGCTTTCTTTTCCTCCACACGCTTAGAGATGATGCTCAGAATGAGCTGTTCCATCATCTTTCCAGGGATGGAGGTGAGGCTGACTGGCCTGTAGTTCCCCAGGTCCTCCTTCTTGCCCTTTTTGAAGACTGGGGTAACATCGGCTTTCCTCCAGTCTTCAGGCACCTCACCTGTTCTTCAGGACCTTTCAAAGATTATGGAGAGTGGCCCAGCAATGACTTCTGACAGCTCCCTCAGCACTTGCGGGTGCATCCCATCAGGACCCATGGACTTGTGGATAGCCAGTTTACTTAATTGATCTCTAACTTGATCCTCCTCAACCAAGGGGAATTCTTCCTTCGTCCAGACTTTCTCTGTTACCTCCAAAGTCTGGGACTCCTGAGGGCTGGCCTGAGCAGTAAAGACTGAAGCAGAGGCGCCTTCTCTGCATCCTCTGTCACCATGGCACCTGTCTCATTCAACAGCAGGCCCATATTTTCTCTAGTTTTCCTTTTGCCTCTGATATACTTGAAGAAACCCTTCCTGTTGACTTTGGCATCTCTTGCCAGGTTTAATTCTAAGGAGGTCTTGGCTTTCCTTGTTTCATCCCTGCATACTCTGACAGCATTCTTGTAATCTTCCCAAGTGGTCAGTCCCTTCTTCCATGTACTGTAAACTTCCTTCTTCCACTTGAGCTTTTTCAGAAGCTCCCTGCTCAACTGTGCAGGTCTCCTGCTTCCCTCGCCTGATTTCTTGCTCTTAGGGATGCACCAATCCTGAGCTTGGAGAAAGTGGTATTTGAATATCAACCAGCTCTCTTGAGCCCTTCTACCTTCCAGAACCTTAACCCATGGGATTTCTCCAAACAGTTTCTTGAAGAGGCCAATGTTAGCCCTCCTGAAGGTCAAAGGTTGCAATCCTACTTGTTTTGTGCATACTACCCATGACCCTGAAATCTGTCTTTTCATGATCACTACAGCCAAGGCAGCCCCCAGCCTTAATGACCTCCACCAATCCCTGTTTGTTTGTCAGTACTAAGTCCAGTAGTACACCTCTCCTTGTTGGCTCCTCCACCACTTGTGTCAAAAAGTTATCATCTATACACTGGAGGAACCTCCTGAACTGTACATGCCTGGCTGTGTCGCTTCCCAGCAGATATCAGGGTGATTGAAGTCCCCCATGAGAACCAAGGCCTGTGACTGTGAGGCTAAAAATGAAAACTAAATTATTGTGTTTCCTTCACCATGTTTGTGTGTGGAACTTGATTTGAAAAGGATACTTGGAATAATAAGAAACACTAGCAGTATTGGCAGTTACTGTGTAATTATAATTAAAAGATACTAAAGCTGATTCAAATGAATTCTGGAGACTACTAGCATGTCCTTCAAAATTAACTGTACTGGTATGGTAAAGTAAAAGTTGGTGGGAGGATAGCATCATGAAGCAATGCCTGAGTTCTATTAATGAGAAATCAGATATATCAGAAATAAAGAATATCTGTTCATTCATGGGTAGAAAAAAAATAGATTTTCTTGACTTTCTTTGAAGGGGTGAGAGAAAGAAATGTAAATGTAGCCAGTCAGAGGACCATCAGTAGATAGTGTGTAAAAACAAACAAAAAAGCCCACCACAAAAACAAATGAAAAAACAAACAAACAAAACCAACAACAACAAAAAACCCAACAAACCAAACAATAAGAAGAATGAAAAGCCTTTAAAATTAGGGGGGGGGAATGGGAAAACTGCCAGAATGAAGCATGCCTGGAAGTCTTTCAATAGATCTCGGTAACATCTGTTTTCTAAACTGGAGAAACTGAATTACTTACTTGTTTGTTAATTAGGAAGGCTGGTATGTTGCTATAAGAAAATTGAAATGTGATTAATAAACCTGTCCTGAGGATTACCACTCATTTTTCCTAGATAAATGTTCCTGTTCAAAGGTGAGATTCCAGAGGCATGATTTGATCATCACAGTAGGTGTTGCACTTGATACTTCTGTGCAATAGTTGGGAAATACCAGATTATCATTAGTGTCCTGAAAAAACACTTCTTTACAGAAGCATTCTGTGTTATAGCTGGGCATTAACTAGTCCTGGCCACAAGCACTTTTTATTTCAAACAAATTTTAATTTGAGAGGAAGCAACACCAGTCTTTCATTAAACCTAGAGTTAAAAATCACCTCTGCTAAGAGCCTAGATACCTTTAACTACAAGCGTTGATGGTAGAACTGGGAAGCCCCCAGACCTTTTCTTCTACTTTTTTTTCAGAAACTAGAAATTGTTGTTGTACTCCAGTTGTTTGGTTGCTGGAGGGTAAATCGCCCATCCACCCCCATCAGTCTGCACCAGTGTAAAGAATGCTGTCACAGGCCTTCTTACATATCCAGATAGAGAAGATCAATTTTACCTTCACCAGATTAAAAACTGTAGCCTGGAGAGTAGGGCATACAGAAAGTATTTCTCTGTATTTCATCAAATCCTTGTTATTTGTGCTCCAATTAATGCTGTTAATCTTTCATTTGAGTCAATGGCATTTAAATTATACAACACAGAAGTTAAAATATTTCCAGAATATGACAACAATTGGTGTACTTAAAATGTTTTTTGATGTATTAAATCTCTGAGTAGCCTTCAGTGTGAGAAGAATGAAGCATGTAATGTGGGACTTCTTGGAAAAGTGCAGACAAAATTAAGCTTCACTGTGACAAATGGAGGGAAGAGGAAGAGGAACATGTGAGGAAGGTAAGGAGAGCTGGGCTTCCTGCTCCTGCTGCTGTCAGGAGACCAGGAGGAGAGAGCAAGTCTTGGGGTGGATGCTGCTGGCAGGGGCTGCCAGCTCTTCCCCCAGAGGTGGTTGCCACTGCCTGCGGAGAGCGGTCCCTTCTTCCTGGGACCACCATGGTATTTCAGTCGCTGACAGGAGGATTAAGAGGTATTTTTGTTAGACCACATGTATTATTTCTTACCAGTAAGGATCATCTGATATATTTCAAGCAAATTGACAGAGCCTGAAGCTGTAGTCAAAAAATGGTGGTGATTTATTTCTCCACTGATTTTCAGCTCCAGTGGAATGCATGGACAAAATACAAAAATATTCCAACTTAGAAATAACTCTTATGCTATTATATCCAGGGCTTTCCTCTTTAAATATCTAGAGTAAATGTAAATATATTCATAGCATTGTATACTATGCTTATAAAAATGCATTTGCAGTGTGTCAATGTGTTAGAAAAAAAAAAAAGGAAAACACTATTTTCCTAATAAAAAACCCCACAAAAATGGAAGGCAGTAAGACCAGCAAAAGCTGTCCCAAAGAGACATATCACTCCCTGTATTCAGTATTTGAAATTCAAATTGTAATTACAACATTGTGCTTTGAGGTTGCTCTAACAGGGATTTAGATTCTTTCTAGTAATCATTTCTCTGTAATGACTAGGTACTATAATGACTAGGTATTACTGGTGACACAAATATCTTTGACAGATATGGTTAGCTAGCTTAATCCTGCATGTGGACTGTTTAGATAGATGCTGTAATTGAAAACATTGTTTAAAAAAAAATCACAGGACTGTTCATGTTGGGCATCTACAACTTCAATTTTCAGGACAATGGATCTGGTGTCTTTAGGAGTATGGAACTCTTCCTACAGGCAACTGGCAGGAATGTGTACAGTATCTCTAAGCTCACATGCATGCATCATCATTGTGGTGTGTATATATAGGTATATAGGTATATTGCTACACTGCAGTATGTATGTCAACTGCTGTGCATCATACTATGACTTAACTGCTGTGTATCATACCTAGAGGTTAGTGAGATTTAAATGTATGTGGTTTTCAAGCAAGTGTGTGGCTGGTGGTGGAGGGTGTGCAACAACATAGGTTAATTCTGAGAGGTATAGTAATAGTTTTACTTAAAGAATAACTTCTTTTGTAAATTGAGATATTTTAATAGTGAGTATCTTTATCTTCCTTCCTGGAAATCTCTAGCCTTTTTACTGCATGAAAATGGACAAAATTATTGCAATTTGAAAAATAAGCTTCAAAATATGGACGTGCATGGATTGATGTCAAAGAGGTTATATTTCCTTAAAGAAAATTTTTTTAAAGATTAGCATATATATGCACGATTGTGTCCTACTGAGAGCTATAATATAAAAACCTGGAAGTCAGATTGTCAAAACCAAAGTTATTTTTATGAGGACTTCTACAGAAAAGCTGAGATAGTATAGCACATCGATAATATACGTTAGAAATTTTGATTTATATTTATTAATAAATGCAGCTTTCATATGTAGAATTTCCACACTAATTAAATTATAATGTTGAAGGAACGTAAAAAGTAATAGGCCTTCTGCTGAGAGCAGATGGAACGTGTAATGTATGTTTAAAATGTTCCTAGCATTCCAGAACCAATTACTATAATGCAGGCATTTTTTTATTGTATTTTAAGGAATCCCTGACCTTGAAAAAAACCATAACTTTCCCTGGGGGGAAAAAAGAAAAACTACACATTGGAAATTATTACAGCTCCACAAAGGAATTAATGTATGTGCTCACACTTCTGTAATCCTCTCATTCTATTACTATTATTCTATTACATCCTATACTATCACACCCTTTGTTTAATTCAGTGTTTTTCTTGGGCTAAAAATCAACAGCAATTGTTTTAAACAATGGTAGATGAATTCAGTGTATTAGTACTTGGAGGTCTTCCTGCTTAGAATAAAACATTAGTCAGAGCTTTGGGTAGCTTCATAGTATCTAAATCTCTACAGTACAACATAAGCAGGGAAATGTAAAATTCCCTTCCTTCCTGCAGCTGTTTCATTCTTTTATAAAACTTCTCACAGTCTTACGTAATGAAAAGGGCCTCAGAACTGAATAGTTTACTCATTTCGTTAACACAGAGGCACAAATAGCTGATGTTGCAGAAATATGGGATACAGACGATAGAATTAGTAAGGCTCTGTTACAGGTATATCAAAAAACTGTAGCTTTAAAAATTGTTCTGATAATCATAGAAACACTTCATGAGTATCTTTCTAAGTCAAGATTCAAATGGTCTTATACTAAAGCCAAATAACATTAATATAAGTATACCAAAATTTGGATTTTAGTACAAAAATAGGTTAACTCCCACTGCAGAACAATTTTGCTCCTTCTAACCATAGCCTTATCCATTTGATGTGAGCTGATTCTAACAGTATCCTGCTCACAAATAACTAAACTCATTTTCCAGCTTGACATATGAAAAACAGTAATCAACAGTGATTTATGGTGTGCCTTAGATTTTTGTAGCTACTTACTTTGAAGGATCTCCAAAAAAACTTTTCAAGAAAAGTGGACAGAAAAATAAACATCTGTATAAAATTGCAAAGCAGTTAGAGCAGATAAGACTAGATGTTATTTCTCCTCCTGAATTTGAAGTTCTTAATCACATTCACCCGAGAATGTGATTTGAAGGATGAATAGCTAAAATACAAATCTTGCATATACACAGATGCATACCTAAAATATAAACATATACAGTTATATTCTCATATACACATACACAGATTCTGTCTATTCATGATGGTAGCTTTTTAATCAGGAAAAAAAGCAGGGTTAATGTTGATATCTTTGCTTTATCCAGCAAAGATAGTAAGTCACCATTTGGGGACTGCTTGTAAGGATAGAACGCAATCAGTTGCACTATTTGGCTGCAGAGAAAGACTTCAGTTCACACATGTTCTTCTTTCTTTTTTTTCTTTTCTAAATGGAACATCCACAACAGTTCAGCGGAGCTCAAAATTACAGCTGAGGAAGGATCAGTTAAATCTGAAAAAATTGCAGGTGGGAAATAGAGTGAGAAATTAGTTTCTTAATATTGACATGATACTACAGCCATCATTATAAATAGTATTGTAGTCTGATATCATTTTAGCTTTACATACAGATTTTTTTATGTCTCACAATGGATCACAAAAATTTCTTCACGGTCCAACAAAATCTAAACAGATCAGTTTGAAACAGTTTCATGTTCATTAAACAAGGGCTTCTTCAAGGAACGTAGATGTATGCACCACTGCTACGCATGTTGCCTGAACACCTTCTTTCTACAGACAATTCACTTGTTAACCAGCTAAATTTGCTGTCTGCCCTCCATGGGAAATCATGAAAACTTCCTATACTTTCCCAAGGATGTTCTAACAGCAAACACTAAACTTGAAGCTGGAATTGCCGTTGGCTTAAATAATTTCTCAGGGCTCTGTGTCAAATCTGTAAGCCAACAG
Source organism: Alca torda (assembly GCA_008658365.1). Classification (NCBI taxonomy): domain Eukaryota; kingdom Metazoa; phylum Chordata; class Aves; order Charadriiformes; family Alcidae; genus Alca; species Alca torda. The sequence continues at coordinate 23,687,892 of CM018084.1, forward strand.
AAATATGTTGAGGACTGTTGTTTGACTGTCATGTCAAATTTCTTTTTTATATATACACATACACATATATATGCACATATCTATTTAAGTATACATAGTATATTATTCCTTAAAGGGATTTAAAAAAAAAAAAAAAAGATTATTAGATATAGTGATATTACAGGGAAGAAATTATGGCTGAAATTAAATGCAAAATTTGGAAAAAAATCTCTGAAAACTGAAGAGCAGCTAGTCCCCTCATGTTCCAGACTATTGTCAAGACAACTCCTTCAGCAATATCCCCTGAAGATGACATATTTAATAAGCATGTCAAATACCCAAATAGATAATGAATCTATCTTCTGCTTTGTCTGTCTTTTCCTTATAATGCAAGAAAATGGTGATATTCTCTCATTAGGCGAACTAGGAACAACCTGGGATTCTGTGTGGGAATGCTTTTCTTTTCCTTTAGTGCATGCAGTGATGCCTGAACAGATTAATTCCTTTCCTCATCTGATGTAGAGACAAGGACAGGATATGTAAAGAAGGCAAAGTAATTATTAAGCTTGCCCTGAACATTCTGTGCAATTCCCAACTGTGTGCTCATGTCAATTGTTGAAATAGAGGTTTCTGTTTTAAAGTGATTTGCATTGTAATCAGACCGCTGTGATTATAGGAGTTGGTTATGAACTGAGGTTAGATATGAAGAAAATGTGTATTTCCCATCCCTTGGTCCTGGCAAAACAATATTGACCATTTGCTAATTGAGGCTGAGTCAAAGAAAACTTTCTGAATTTCCCCCAAAATGTTCCAGCAAGAACAACAGATCTTTAAATTGGAGCTTGGCAGTTTTCAGTAAGTCTAACCTCACTTAAGTCTCAGACTGGTACAGGACTACTTTAACTGATACAACATCCTCTATCTGTATTACATTCACTAATACAAATACTATCTCTGTCTTTCTTGTCTGTTTTACTATTACGAAATACAGTTTCTCCAGGGTGTGAAAAGTACTCTCTCACCTGTGCTGTAAATTTTCTATCTGTTATTAGAGTCTCTGGAACCACCTGAACAATCGCAGAATCACAGAACAACAGAATGGTTGAGGATGAAGGGACATCTGGAGGTCATCTTGTCCAACCCCCTAATTAATGTTATCAAAATGTTTCTTCACATATACTTGGCAACACTTTTTTTTTTTTTTCTCTGCTCAGAACTCCTTCCAGTTTGTCTGTATCTGTCTGGGTTGCATTAGGTTTGTGCAATATGGTAAATTTGGGCTCAGTGGTTGTCAATGGAAGACATTTAATTAGCTGTGTTGTCCACAGAATGAAATCTTTATTAATAGGGTGTAAAATCACAATAACATTCTTTGCTGTCATATCAATTTACAAGTTTATACCTAATTAGCTGTCAGTTCTCATCCTTAGGTCTTTTCTTGCACACTTTCTAAACATCTTCCTTCTGCCAAAATACTTCAGTAGACCTCCTCTCTCCAGCCATAGCATTCCCAGTGTACTATCTGGGGTTTCTTACCCCTAATTTGCTTAGTAATTTACTAATTTACCTCTTCTGTTGTTTTTACTTTTCCTAATACTTCTAGGGATTTGTACCTAACAGCCAAATTTCTTCCACGTCTTTTGAGTGAGACCTCTTCTACCTCTAGTCGTGCCACTCTGGTCTTTTATTTAGGATGGCTGCCAGAATTAGACAAAATGAGCTATTTACTCCAGATATTTGCTGGCTAGGTCTTGATTTTTGTAGAAGGACATTTCTCTTTGTTAGAATATAAATAAGTAATTCACAACTTACCTGGTGGGCAATTTTTTTTGGCTTTACCTCCTAGAAACTCATTAGACAAAAAGTGTTTTCTCAGGTAGAGGAGAGGAGGGCCAGGCAGGGTGGAGTATGTGGAGCTAGAGATGTTTTCATGACTTCTTCATTTGGTGACAGAGTTGTTTTATTAGTATTAGTTGTAGCAGTAGTTTCTAATTTTTGTGTGATCTTTATATTTTGTCCAACTATATAAGGGACCTAGAGATAATATAGATTGCAATTATTTTTGTAACTATATAATAACAGGAAGGTATAGATGTAAACAGATATATTATTTCCCAAGTGTCTTCTCTTTGAATCATGCTTTTTCATCTGCATGCCATTAGCTTTTTTCCAGAAAACAACCTTATACGATTTCCTATATTTTCAAGTCCATAGAACTTGTACTAATTATTTTCCTGTTTTGAATATTTGCAGCTCTTTCCAATTTATGAATTTTGGTAGTGTGCAGCTTGCAGCCCCTTGGAGATCTGTGTTGAGGACACTAACCAGTTGTATAAAGCTGTATTAGACTCACTGCTGTTACATTAATAAATTTTATTATGCTAAAATATGTGATTGTAGGCAAGTTTTGATTTGAAGTAGACCTCTAATACAAACCAGTTAATTTTCCAAACAAAATAATAGAGAGGCAAAATTATTATGTCACAAAGAAGTAGAAATTCTTCTGAAATTCAAATCCCTTTTATCTCTTCTCTAAACTCTCCCAGCTGACAAGAAAAATGGTAACTTCTTTAGTGAGGCTTTACCTTTTAGGATAAATAACTTTAAAGTTCAGTTTTAAATAATCATGAACCTGAAACCCTGCACTTGGAGATTGTGTGGTACAAGCCAGCATTGTCAAAGCAAACATTGCAACCTATCCATCACCTTGCTCTTTATTTCATTGTTTTATCCTTAAGAAAAACAATCACAGAAAATAAATACTTTTGTTAAACAATAAAAAAAATTCGATAACATTAAAATCAGTTTACTATAGCTGGTTTTGTATTATACTAGTGGAATGCTGCTGACTACTGTGAATGCATCTGAAAAGCCTTTCATATCTAAAGAAATGGAATCCAGGCAAAGGTGATAACAAGAGCAACTAAGAAAAAGGAAATGATTACTCTATTTTATGAGACAGGATGGGGAAAAAATTGTTCTTCTTGTTTAGCTTAGCAGCGTAGGGCAGGAAAGGACTACTTTCAGAAATAGTGATTTCTCCAGTCCTGCTTACTCATGAAGTTAGGACTACATCACTTTTATTGAGACTATCTTTATTTTTCAGTAGTACAAGGCAATGCTGAAGAACAATTAACCCATCAGAGTTCATGATCGTGGGTGTGTGACTTTCCAGTTCGCTTCTGTATAACACTAGGTCTGAAATGCAGTAAAACTAAGTGCTTAAAAACAACAGGTTAATCTAGGGTTTACCACCAGCCCTGTTCATTCCTTGATGTATATTAAACTTTGTTCCACAGTCAAAATCTGTCTGTTAAGAGAATACTCCAACTGATCCTAGGAAACACTAGTACTAAGCATTTGCATTCAAATACACAGGGGGGGAAGGCATCAGGAAATTAGCTCTAACAGCCTATCGTTGAAAATCATCTTTTCTCTGAAATGGTGCTATGCATATCTAAGCACAGTCAGGAATCTGCTTTAATTTCTAATATACCCTTTGATTCACTTTTTTTTTTTTTTAATGTCCCTGGATTAAGTAGAGGATGCTTCTGCCTGTGGCTTCTCAGTTTTCTAATTTTTATTTATTTATTTTTAGCAAATCAATCCTGATATAATAGTAGGTCACACGTTAAACATTCATTGTCTACAGGCTTTGTTTTAGAGGATTGGTGCTATTCATATATCAAAAGTTCCTTTCTTCAAGATTATATCTTAAAGATAACTTGTATAGCCTATAAAATTAAGACCTTAAAAAGAATGCATGAGTTAATCAATGCTAATTTGGTTGCTGGAAGTAATATCTTATATTCTGGGAGAGATTTCCACATTTAATGTCGGATGCCCGCAGATAATGTGGCATTACAAAGCACAGAATTAAAATATCTGTTTTATAGTGTGATTCATCTTAAAATTTCACAGCTGTATTGTTGTATTTTAAAAGAAAATAATAACTTATAAATTTATTCCAGATGAAATGTCTGTATGTTTTTATTTCTTCTCTAGCTGTTGTTCGAGCTCCTAACTGAAATCAAGGTTTTATTTTAATAGATACTGAATTTACACATAATAAGAGAAAAAACATGCCCAGTAAAATTTACAATAGGCTTCAAAGGAAATGTAAAAAAGGTCAGAGAAAGGAAGTGCTATTATCTCAGTTTAATAAATAGAGAACTAAACCACCAACAACACAAATAGTTTCCCTACAATTACTCATGAAATCTACAGCAGGAATGAGAATGACACCTTCATCTTATGAGACCTGATGACTTGATTAGCAAAAAAAAAAAAAACCCACAAAAAATTCCTTTCCATTTTTTTTAATGGAATTGTATTTTGAAGTTCTTTGTAATTCTTACCTGAAAGAAGCTGTAGAAAAATGTTCATAAGCAGGGATAAAGGCAAGACTAGGGAAGATGTGAGCCCTCTCTGGAAGGAAATAGGAGACCTGGTCCCCCAGGATATGGAGAAGGCTGTCATGCCTGACAAATTTGGTGGCCTTCTACGATGGTGCTACAACATTGGTAGATAAGGGGAGAGCAACCAGTGTCATCTACCTGGACTTATGCAAAGCGTTTGACACTGTCCCGCACGACATCTTGGTCTCTAAATTGGAAAGGCATGGATTTGATGGATGGACCACTCAGTGGATAAGGAACTGGCTAGATGGCCGAACTCAAAGGGTTGCAGTCAATGGCTTCAATGTCCAAGTGGAATCCAGTGACGAGTGGCGTTCCTCAGGGGTCAGTACTGGGACAGGCGCTGTTTAACGTCTTTGTAGGCAACACGGACAGTGGGATCGAGTACAGCCTCAGCAAGTTTGCCGATGACACCAAGCTGTGTGGCACAGTCGACATGCTGGAGGGAAGGGATACCATCCAGAGGGACCTGGGCAGGCTTGAGAGGTGGGCCCATGCGAACCTCATGAGGTTCAACCAGGCCAAGTGCAAGGTCCTGCACCTGGGTCATGGCAATCCCAAGCACAAATACAGGCTGGGTGGAGAATGGCTTGAGAGCAGCCCTGAGGAGAAGGACTGGGGCTGCTGGTGGACAAGAAACTCAACATGAGCCGGCAATGCGCTCTTGCACCGCAAAAAGCCAACCTCATCCTGGGCTGCATCAACAGAAGTGTGACCAGCAGGTCGAGGGAGGTGATTCTCCCCCTCTACTCTGCTCTGGTGAGACCCCACCTGGAGTACTGCGTCCAGCTCTGGAGTCCTCAACACAAGAGGGACATGGACCTGTTGCAGTGCATCCAGCGGAGGGCCACGAAGATGATCAGAGGGCTGGAGCACTTATGATATAAGGACAGGCTGAGAGAGTTGGGGTTGTTCAGCCTGGAGAAGAGAAGGCTCTGGGGAGACCTTATAGCGGCCTTCCAGTACCTGAAGGGGGCCTACAGGAAAGATGGGGAGGGACTCTTTGTCAGGGAGTGTAATGATAGGACAAGGAGTAATGGTTTCAAACTGAAAGAGGGTAGATTTAGATTGGATATTAGGAAGAAATTCCTTACTTGTGAGGGTGGTGAGGTGGTGGAACAGGTTGCCCAGGGAAGCTGTTGATGCCCCATCCCTGGAAATGTTCAAGGCCAGGCTGGATGAGGCTTTGAGCAACCTGGTCTAGTGGGAGGTGTCCCTGCCCATGGCAAGGGGGTTGGAATTAGATGATCTTTAAGGTCCCTTCTAACCCGAACCATTCTATGATGCTATGATTCTACAGAATATGAATAGAGTAACAAACAGAATATGTTCATAATTAGGTAACTTTAAAAGCATCTTAGCTTGGCTTAGGGATAAAACTTGAAGGTGAGCTTTCTCCTGAAAGAATATTAGAAGTAAATCATAACTAATTACAGGCTTGGGAGAGAGAGACGGGTCATCTGCAGGGTGATACAAACAGTCTCTCAGAGTTGCAAGCCTGTTGTCCCATGTACCTAGGTAGCAGGGACAGAAGTAAATTCTAAAAAGTTGTGGATTTGTTTTTGGTGAAGGTGTCTTGATGCAATATTTTCAAATACGAGTAAGTCGCCAGTTTTATAACTCAGATTTCTTTAAAAATATTAGAATAGCGACTCTTCTCAAAGCACCAAGTTAATAATCTAGTGGATGGGCATAGGTAAAAGTGTATTGTGGGGGAGGGGAACTGTGACACGCACTTTGATCTTTTTATTTTTTTAATTATATTTCTTCATAAAATGTAGAAATTCCTAAGGACTCTAACAAACTCCATGTTTCAAATGTTGTTGGGATTATCTGCTACTACACTTAAGCTATTACAGTGGGCTGAGCACCAGCTGTTAGGCTGATGAGGTAGTTAATACCTTTATGAAAAAGTGCTGGCTGCACAGCAGTATGCAAAGATTTGTGCCATTGAAATAGTGGGACCAGAAATGCCTTGGAATTAAGTGCATAGCAGTCATCTGACTGAGGCTGTGATGGTTTATCCAGGCTGAAACTGTGCTCATCCATCTCTCTTGTAGGAAGAAGTAGCTCCTAATCATAGTAGCTTGGTTTTGCCTCCCTTTCTATCATCCTGGCTCTCTGCTAGAAGGTTTGGACATTAAAACGGTCTTTGACTTGGGACTTCACAGGGGAACTGCTATATAAGCAGCTCTCGTGGCCAAAAAATACTAATAATGGAGCAACTGGAGTGAATCTTGTTCCATGCATCTATTTTTCTTGCCTGCCCCCCCAACTCCAATCCTTAAAGCCCAGTTATATGTTTGTGTAGCTTTTGACAAAATGGTGATGATCCTTACAATGATCATACTATGAACATATACATTAACTATACATAACTATGCTGTTAGAAAAAGTTATTTGGGGCAAGGGGGGAGGAAGAGGAATTGCGTTAACTGTGCAGTCTTTCAAAGAGCCTTTTTGTATAGTGATGTCTCTTTCACTGCTGTTCAGGAAGGAGGAGCTTCTTCCCTAGCTTCTGTACCTAGAGACTTGCATGTGCTCTCCTTAGGCTTGGCATTTAGGTAGAAGCAAAAAGACGGAAATACTGCTGCAGTGATACAAGGACAGAAAGGAATCTTCAATGATAGCTCTAACACAAAGAATCATTAAAAATTTTGAACACTTGTTTTACCCTACTTAACTGGCTTTTTGCATTTAATACCCAGGTATTTCTTTAAAAGGAAAAAAAAAATTGATAGCTGATATCAGATGTTGTTGGTAGTCTGCCTTATTTTTGTAAATGTGTTGCTCTGTCTCTACCTTGTCCAGTCCAATTAATGGATATTCCCTATATACTAAAATTGGATATTAAAGACAGTCACAGCATCATGTGCTTTTGCCATATTAACTGAATAGTAGAAAACTTAATGGTGGACATGCTTGATGTTTGTCATCAGAATGCTGCCACCACAGTCCTAGCAGGGTCACCCTACATCTGAAAATGGTCATTCTATGTGTGAGGTGGGAAACAGAGATTCCTTGATCTCTTGAATTCAAGTAGTGCATTGATTTATAAACTATATTAAAAAGGAAGATTCTTCAAAGTGTTGCCTTCTATTTCCTGACATTAATAGCATTTCCCTCGGATTTTAATTTTCCTTCTCTCTTTAATTCACCGGGGAGATGTTTAATGTGTTGACTCCTATACATATAGAAACACATACCATTTCAGCACAACCACCTCATTATCTGTTCAGGGTGATAGACCTTGCAGATAAATGATGAGATCTTTATGGTGAAGCAACCTTTATGTCAGTCAGACACTTCACCCTGAATTTTCCAAATGCATCGAACATGAAGTCCAAAGAGATAACAGATATTCCTAGCATAAAAATTGGCTTTGAGTTTCTCTTTTGTTATCAAAGACAATTCCAGTAACAAGAAATGAGGAAAATGTGAAGTGTCTGCCAAGTGTCTCACATTTCGGTATCGCAGAAAGAATGCACTTGAGTGGAAAAGACCTGTGTGCTAAAACAACTGGTGGTAGCAGACAATGCATTGCCTCAAAAAGGAAAGCTCAAGAAAGCCATTGTCACTCTAAACAATTCATTCTCCAGTGATTTCCTCTAATAACACTTTCCAAGGTCTAGCTAGTTCTATGTGAAGCTACCCCTTCTGAAAAACATAAAAATGTCAAGTTGTCTTACGATATTAATGCGTGCTAGACAGCAGAGAAATGTTTAGTGAAGTATTTAGGTAAAATATACAAAACATTGCTAGAAATAACATTTGATAAAGGCAGAGATGGTCTTTTTACTACTTGCTGTGTAGTACAAATGAGTATGTATATTTTGAACAAGCTGGATTTTATCACTGGCGTTTGCACAATACCCACAAATAGGGGATGAAGTCCTGAACAACGATTCAAAACTCTCAGCACCTCTGAATTTCTGAGGTTTCTTAAATCATGCAAATTGTGTATTTGAGTTAATAATGTGGGTCGTTTTCCTGGCAGTCTTTCTATGTATGTGATGCACATGTGAAAGCAGGGAGAAACTCAGGTAACTAGGATAACACTTTCTGTGTTAGTATGGAGTTACTATTCCTGTGGATAATCTAGATTGTGCAAGATATTCCTTTGCTACAGTGTGTAGAAAATAACCTTGATCTCTGCATTTATAGAAAGATTTTGTTATAATACAGCATCATAACCATTGGGAGAAATCTATTTGCATTCATGGGGAAACAGATCATCTTTCTTTTATTTTTCTCTTTCACACACACAGGTGTCATGTAATAATTTTACTTTATGTCCATATCTTATTTTTGTCCCAAACAAACCTGCTTAGGCTTTGTTTTCTTCTAATCTGTTGTGCAAATAAATATACTTCTGAAGCGTATCCCTATGTGCAAGGTAAGTTAGACAACGCATTTTTTTAAATCAGTTATTTAACTGATAACTCACCTGAGGTAAAATGAAAAGATATCATCCTGTTTAAACAGGCATTAAAATAAAATGGATTTTTCTTAATTTCTAAGGGTTGCACTTCATACATAATTAATTTTTTCTCTCAAAAGTATATTTTCTCATTTCATATTAATAGTAAGAAATTAATTTAACAGTGTGAATAGAGAGTTTTGAGAATAAAAAAGACCCAGGACACTTAGGATCAAATCCTAACTCAGTTGTAGAATAATCATTCTGGCATTGATACCTGCAAACAAATCTACTTTTACTTTCACCCATATTCTACCTTCTCTTCTGTTTCCTCTAATTCTTCTCCTCTCTCCTTACTGCCCAAATACATTTATTTTTAGGTGCCTGGCGGTGGGGGGAAGCAATAGAGTTGTTCTCTACCCAATCTACCAGGTTTGGTTTGCTGCCTCAGCCCCCAGTAGAATCATGAAAGCTGTCTCTGGCACATGGGTAATCTTCCTATTTAAAATTGCAGACAAACCATGATAGCTCAGAGTTCATTGAAGGCTGTATGTTCAGAACATGAGCCTGGCATGGACTTTCTCAAATGTACCCAGGTCAATCCCTTATACAATAAGGGCAAGGTCCTGATAATTGGAACATGAGTCTCCTGTTAACACATTTCCTCTCGGTAGCGCACAGTGCAGTGATACCGGGGTTATTGAATAAACCCGATCCAACTTTCAAAGCATATAGCATGGCACTGCATTAACACATTTTCCAACACAGAAATTTCAAAAAAAAAGGCCTTTTAAGATCCACTTTGATTAAACATAGAGCAGCTGTTTGGAGGCAGGGTAGAATCAGATTATATCACCATATTATGGAGACGGTATGTGCTGAGTTTGCGGTGACTACCCAGAGGGAGAAAGGATGACATCTTTGCTATGCTTCATTGGAATCAGTGGGCTCTCCAGTTACACCCATCCTTACACAATTTACAGAATGGGTTTCAAAAGAGGACAGTTGCCATGAAAGGAGATATTTCAACTGTGATCGATTCCTGTCAAAGCCATTACTATGTTATTCTATACTCTTTCTAAATGATGTATAGATCCTATGCCTTATTTGTAAAAACATATCAAAGCTATCCATTCAGTATTTTCAATTAATTAACATTCACTTTGTTTTGACTCTATTAGTATTTGCTTCTCACTTCTGTTCTTGTTACTGGGCCAGGTGAACTAGTGATAAGTACCAGCTTACCGTTTCTGCCAATAAACCCAGGGTATCCAGCCACAGGTAGCTTCCAGTATTATGAAGGGGAAAATCCATTAGTAAATGTGACCAATTGCTTGTGAACAAACCATAAAAACACCGCTTGCTACATAAGGCACTGAAAGAGAATTAATTACTTCAATCTTTTAGTTGAATCCAGGCTCCAGGTACGTTCATTTGCTTTGAAGTTTTTCAATAAGCAGAGTCCTGAGTAGCTAACGTTCCTTCGTGTAGGTCACACATTAAAGACATTTAAAATATTAATCAAAAGAAAATATGCAGTTGCACACATACACGTGCCCTGAAAAGTGATCATGCAGAATTTCTCTTTAAAATTACCTGGCTTTCATGGTTTAATTAATACTATTGTATAGATAAATTGAGGACGATAGAATGAAGTGGCGGTAAGAATTTCTCATGAGCAGTGAGGAATGAGTTGTCATATATGACATTTTGTTCCCCAGTAGCTGAATGTAGTAATGGACAGGCTGCCAGCTCAGACATTAATCTTCTCAGCTATATCCATAAATGAAATGTCACGCCTAACAACTCCTCTTTTATTGGTATTTCATCTCAGCTTTCCCTGATTAAAATTAATGTCTGTGCATGTATGTATAAAAATGAGGATAAAGAGATCTACATATTCAGATGGTCAGATTATACACTCACACACAGAGTGCCCAATTTCAAAGAGTACCTAGAAAAAACAACAACAAAAAAAGATCTAGTGGGAGGTGTCCCTGCCCATGGCAGGGGGATTGGAACTAGATGATCTTTAAGGTCCCTTCCAAACCTAACAATTCTATGATTCTATAAAGTCAGAGCACTTGTTTTTAACAAATATGACAACCTGCCAAAATTTCATCTTGAGATGTGCTTAAGACTATGACATAGATAACCAGAAATTACTGTGCGCTGGGATAGCAAGTTAAAATCCAGAAGTCAATGAGGCCACAGGATATTGGGTTTAAGACCATGAAGAGGTAGTCAGTGTTTATGACACTTCATTGCTGGAAAAATATCAGTGTACTCAATGTGTGTGTACATATTTGAATGCTAAAGCTGGGTGAAAGTCAAATCCATAGAAAAGTTGTCATCATAAGCAATTGAGCATCCTCAGTCATACGGGTCAGGAGCAAGTCTGAATTTATATACCATGAAAGAAAGAGAAGAAACATTATTTTGATGAAACAGAACTCAAGCATGCAGTTTATTGAAGTTAAAATCTGGACTTTGGGTCCAGCTCAGTATGGCTAGTCTCCTGGCATATTATTAACATAAAATAAGAAAATGAAAATTCAGGGGAGTGAGCTGGTTAGAAATCTGTAATCTGCTATTTCACTCTGAGTTGGCTTTATGTTGCCAGGTACAGGGGTAAGTGTTGTCACTGGGGTTAAAAAAACAAACACAAATTAACGTTGAGTTTTCTAAGTATTGCAGATTTGTTCTGGGTCTGTTCAGAAGATACATGTTGATGTTATTTCATGGAGAACAAGTTAAATCCCTAAATTCTCTATTCATCAGTTTTGGCTTGGCATTTAAGTCAGTTTGAATTTTACTTGTGCCACCCTACTTAATAATCAAGAAAAAAATTTATATTTTCTTACCCTTTGAACAATTTTGACTAAACCAAATACTTTTTAAAAAAATACATCTATAAACTGAGACCGAAAGGTAAAATTTTAATGATCTTCACAGGACATTTTTTAGGAGTGTTTTATGGATAACAGCATGAGACATGACTGACATGTTAAAGCATTTTGTCCTTTGCCTGATCTAACTTAATCTTTTGTCTTAAAAAAAGGCAATATTTCTCATGAAACATAATCTCCTATCATTTCTGACTACACATCCAACCTATAATGTTATCTGACAGTAAATATGCAGCCACATCAAATCACTTATCTTCCCACATTTCAGCAATAATTTTGAGGGAATCTGACTAAATTTCATCTTGAATGGTATAGCTGCTCTCAAACAGCAGAACTAATGAATTGTCATGACTGGGAGAGAGGGAGAGGTGCCTTGCATCCGTATCTAAGACAGACAACAGGATGATGCCTGGTCAAGTTTAGTCACCGTCGTTAATTACATGCTGAGGAATTATAGCCACTTTTAAGTTAATGGCTGGTAAACACCTAGTGACAGTTTACAGCAAGAAAGGACTTGCCCTGCAGTTTAAAAAGAGGGTGGGAAGGACATTTTATACTGCTGTGCTGACCCTCCAACAGTGACTGTCTGAGCCAAATTACTCCAAAATGATGTCCCTTGTTACTTCTGAGGCTTTTAAAATCTCATCATATTTATAGCTTTTCAGTATCTGTGGTATTCTGGTTCCAAAGGCATTCCAAATGCAAAAACTGAGGACACTTCCATTTTAGATTTCATTTTTGGTTTTTATGTAGAGATATATTTATGCTTTAAAGGCAAGTCTACTCAGTCATAAGCAAGAATTCAATTATTCTCCCCCTTCCATCAATTCTTCTCCTCAGCTAAGCATGTACGGTTGTAATAAAAAATGTCAATGGTGTGATGGTTATACCAATAATGAAATAATTTGCTCTCCGTTTTGATCTGAAGATACTAAATCTAACACGCCAGTCATATCTCTAGAGTGGATTTGAGTGAGTGGTGAATGCTAGCTCAGTCAGCAGAGTTTTAAATCAATTCTAGTGTTCTGTAAAAGCAAGAGTACCTTGTCAGGTTTGAAAATGTTAATGGACTAGCTGGCAAGCATGACTTGAATTAGAACTTGAAACTTAAATTTCACTATGCTCATCACTTTTTCTTTTTGTCCCCCTGCCCCCAACAGTAACTTGCATAAATTGTCTGGTAAGTCAGAGAAAGTGTTTCAGGTTGCAGATGTATAATATATAAACTAAGGTGAAGGTGATAAGTGAGAAAGCTACGTAAGCAACACTAAACATACAGTCAACTCAAGTGGGCCTTAAATTTGTAATACTGCTTCTGTGCTGCTTTAGTGCTGCTTAAAATTTATCGGCCTGGGAATTTTCCTTCCAGACCTGTTGCAGTATTGATCCTCTCTGCTATGTAAGAGGGACGGCAAAATCTATAATCAATGCATGTCTTTATACTCTGATACTGAAATGCTCAGTCTTGCTTTGATACCCATATTTTGTGAATAAAGTTGAAAAATCCAAGAACAAAAAAAGATCCACACTGAGGTTTTCAAAGCTAAAGAAAGTTCTTTATACTGATAGACTGAACTAAGTAAATTTGTTTAATTTATCAAGACGTCAACTGAGATGGAATTTGATTTCTGTTATGTGAATAGTTTGTCACTGACAAAAAGGAAAGCTGGTGACGGGGCCTCTAGTTTTCAGGGAAGAGCATGACATACTTTGATTTATGAACAAATTCTAATGAGATACTAGGCCCAAATGTTTAATCTTTCAAAAATGATGAAACCACCAGAGCAGCCTGCAGAGGAAAAGGCCAAGTTTACTGTTTCTCGGTGGCATTTATCGTATCTAACTTTTGGATATTGAAAGTGAAACTAAGTCCAAGAGAGGGTGTTATGGTTTGAGAAAACCCATAACAATTTATTGTTGTTTAGACAATTATTCTGTCACCCGATGACCCCTCCCCATCCAGAAAGGGGAGTCGGGGGAAGCAAGGAAACACAAGGGTTGAAATGTAAATAGATTTAATAGGATAAGACTAAATAATTAACAATAATACTAAAGAACCAGTATTAATCCTGATACTATTGTAAGATATACAAGAATTATATGTACTCAGCCAGTTATATCAGTAGGAAGCTGTGCACTCCCAGCAGTGGACAGTAAATGTCGGACACTGCGAGCACAACAGCTTTGGGAGGGAAGGGAAGGCCTCAGGGATCCAGCACCAGAGTTTCTCTGGACTGCCGCCATCAAGGGAGAGAGAAACTACTCAGCAAACTTTCTGATTTATATAGAATGTGACATTCATGGTATGAAATGATCCTGTTGGCCAGCCTGGGTCAAATGCCCGGGCCTTGCTCCTCTTCATCCCTGCACCTGACAAAGCTTGAAAACACTGAGACCTTGAATCCCACATAGCCTAGCTGGCTACAACGTAAATATTTTCACAAATTCAGACACTAGAGCCTTCCAAATGTGGAGTTTTCCCCAGCATTAGGAGAGAAATTAGTCCTGTGTCGCTCAACCTAGGACAGAGGGTTAACATCTTTATTTGTATTACTCTTTGAGATATTTGACTGGAAATTCTTTACCTTTAAAAAGTGTAAATGAACATGTAAACTTAAGGCGTTGGGCTAGAAATGTTTTTATTATCTGCAAATGTATACTAAGCTTGGTACAATGTTTAAGTAAAAAAAACCAAAAGGCATTGCATCTGAATTTCTTGTTTCCTCCTGCTCAGGTGCAATCAGTTCTGGTGGCATTTGAAGTGATGTAATATTTGTATTTGAATGCAAAAGAATCTCAGTTATTGGAGAATCATCTAAAATTCATCAGCGATTTCTCAGTTTTGGGTTCTGCATAGACAGTTCTTCTGTACAGAAGTCTTCATAAGCATACAGATAGCGTTAAAAACTACAAAATATCTTTTTAATTTGGAAAATGAAAAATGTAAAGATGATGTTTGGTAAGGCATTCAAGCTTTAGACAATCATGAGTATTCTTACTATTAGGTCCATATATATATGGAAAACTTTTAGAGGGAAGACCCTATTTATACATTCTGCTTGAGGGAAAAGTAAATTGCTCATAACTGTTGTTAAAATTTCATTAAAAAACTCACACCAGTTCATGCTATGGAAGAGAAAAATAATGAATTCTGAACAGCAGACATCATTACTTTTTTCACTGAAGGTGTTAATTCATGCTCCCAAAGACTACCAATGAATGCAAAACATGAATCGAATCGTCACTCTTGGCTACTAGTTTTGAATTCCTGCCTTTGAAAAATTTATAGCCACTTTGTTACTACTTTCCAGTGATGTCAGTGAGAAAAAAAACTTTTCTTTCATAGATATTAACTCTTATTTGACTATCATAAAAGCCCCTTCCAGATGAAATTTGTTACCACTGGATCAGTAATGTTTTACAGTACAAGGAAAAAAATAGTGGAGGGGTTAAAAAAGAAAACAAAACACCCAAGCAAAAAATAAACGGACCTCCCCAAAAAAATCCAACCCCCCAAAACCTCTAGAAATGAATGCAAATGTACTAGGCTAGGAAGGTTACCAGTATCATATTTTTATTTATATAGTTTTCAAAGTTTTTCGTAAGTTTGAAAAAATTTTCTTCAAAAGGTTAATACACTGTGTCTCTCAGGATCTGATCAGAACATCTTCCAAAATAACAAATAGGAAAGGGATGCATGCGTGGTTCATCTCCATGACTGTTTTATTGTGCAGGATGGGAGAGACGCTTGTTTTTTGCCAATATAGTAGCCAAATTTCTTTAAATCTTGTGGGAGCTTCCCCTAAGGAAAACCTACTAACAGTACTATAGCATCATAAATACACCATCAAGAGAAGTTCCCTGTTTCTCCAGTTTATATTTTATGCTCAGCCTCCTTCTAAAGAGATATCAGCCCATTGCAGTTCACTTAAAATTACCAAAAATTATTTGGTAAATGATGTCTCCCACTAACATAGCATTAACGCTTCACCACCAGTGGCACAGATTAACAGCTTTCCTGGATAGCTTCCTAGGAGGAGCTTTAAGTTCTTTCATTAGTATGCTATTGCCAAAATGGATTATTCAGAAATGTATTTGCAACTTCAATTTTTGTGTGTGTGCCCTTTGACTACGCTTGGACTATGGTCAAATAAATAATTGTATTAATTTCAACAATCTTTCCTATGAAGAAGCTAAGGTTTCACTAGAATGCTCTGCCCAAGCAGACTTCTGCAAGCCACTTCTTTTCATGTAACTTATCCCCTGATTATACAAACAAAATTAAGTGATAGCACTATGTCAATAACCCTTCACCTGACTGTTCTGGGGAGGAGTGCTTACAGCTTACAGGCTTCCTAAAATGAATGAGTAGAAAAATGATAAGACTATCTGCTCTCTAAGGATAAGCTTCAAAGATGCCTAAAGCATTCTTTTGTGTCATTAATGAACTGCAGAAAGTGTTTTGGAGGCTGCACCAAGGGTGGTTGTGTCCATAATAATTTGGGATCTTGTGCCCTCATTCAAAAATACCCAGTGACTGAAATAGTGCTGAGTCAGTTTTTAAAGTTTTGGGGGATTTTGGTGGGATTTTTTTTTGGTTGGTTGTTTGTTTTTTTTTTTTTTTTATTATTGTTTCATCTGAAAATATTTACACTTGGTGTTGTGCAAGGGCTTTATTTGGATTATCTTATTGCATGTTTCCTTAGTAAGGTAGTACTATGAATATCAGGAAAACATGCTTTTAGTTATATTAAGAATTGGTTTAGTAAATAATATATTAAAAAATCATTGTCAATTGGAAAGTCAGTACTTGAAGAAGCTCTAACCAAGTCCTGAAATAGTCATCGTCTTTCTGATTTCCTGAAATGGCATAAAAATTTCCCATATTTTAAAGAAGGGAGCATAAGCATGCTAAAGAATATTATATTTGTTGGTATATCCAAAACCTCTTGCTCTTTTCTTATTTTATTTTATTTTATTTTATTTTATTTTATTTTATTTTATTTTATTTTATTTTATTTTATTTTATTTTTTTTCCCTAAAGCAGCTTAAAATTTCCAATTAATGTAGAAAGTAGGTAAACTGGTTCTTAGCTGGGATTGAAGGGGGCAATCATTTTCTGTTTCCTTATTGAAGTTCAGTGAGTTGTTTTGGTTTTTTGAGTCTTCAGCTAAGTGAACTGGAAACAGAAAAAATATTGCCTGTTTCACCACCGGTGTACATATTAAACCACCTTTTTTATGTATATCACTTAATTGCTAATGCTGAAATACTTCACAAAACTGCAGAAGACTTCCTGTTAACTGTAGTGAAAGCCATGATGATAGTAATGCTGAGTAAAAAAAGTGAGTGTCCTGATTTAATACCTCTTAAATGAATTACTTTTGCAAGTCAAATTAAAGAAATAGCAGATGTAAAAAAAAAACAACCTCTTTGCTTTGCAGCATATGAAATTAGAAATTCTGCTGTTGCTACCTAGCAGTGGTTGTCAAAAAGCAAAATACTTGCTTAGAATCATGAGTTCTGTTCAGAAATACAGAATGTTTTTCTTGTTAGTCTCTTTGGTGGCTTCATGTTACCTTGAAATCAAAGCATAGCTTTGCTCAATAGCTTGCTTTCGTATTTTCTTACAACCTAATGCTGTCTATGCTGGCTGGATGCAACATATTCCAAAGTGCATGATAAAACCGAGGTCTTTATCAAACAGCTTCAGTTCTGGGTCTGCTAAATCAAATAAAACAACATCGATGGGTACAAAACCCTTAGTAGTTTTCCATTAAGAAGGGCTATGCTATATCACTATGATTGGTGGAGACATAAAGGCAAAACAAAGGAATGCTTGCTAGTGTTCAAATGTCCACTGTGGCAGTACTTTTCAAAAGTTAGCACAGAAAATTATCTGGTCGCAAAACCCACTTGCAGAGTATTACAGGTCTGGATCTGACGTTGGCACTACTTTTCACTTTTGCTGAGGAATTTACTGCAATCCAGAGATGATGGCCTGAAACCTGAACCTTCAGGAACATTCTGCATAGTTTTATTCTTTGTAAGGACATACCATAACCTGACAGATGAGACCAGTGTTGTTTGTAACCAGTCTAGACATGTATTAAGGATGAAAATATTTGTCATGGTTATGATTTAGCAGCTATTCATAATTTATTAATGATGTAAGGTAGATTGAGAGGTTGAATTTTAGCAGCACTTAATCATTAACCAGTTTAGGGGTTTACAAAGTAAGTAAACACATGATGGCACAGAACATAGCATGGCCCAATATATCGAGCTTCTTTGTGCTGCCATAACTTTTTAAATTGGTTTTGTCTAGTTTTGCACAACTCTGGAGATTAGATACTGAAGACCTTTGAAAGAGGAAAGCCTCCTGGTTGGTGAACTGAAGTGGCAGACCACCATCTTCAGGGGAAGCTATATGAAAAGGCCGAGGACTGCAAGAGTAGCCTGTCACCTTGTTAAGCTGGTAAGTGGTGAAATGCTACATTCACCTTTCAAAAACTAGCAGGACATTCCTGTTCACAAAGGAGGAAAGAACAAAAAAATAAAGAAATAAAAAGCAGGTGGTATTTTTTAAGAGCTAAGCAGCAACTCTTTGGATCTCTTTTAGAACCAAGCTCTGCATATATATATGTTGGACAAATGCCCAAAATCTTATCACACACCTCACAGGGCAAAGGTGTGGGGTTTTGTTTTTGTTTTACAAAAAAAAACTTAAAAATTTAGAGTTTGTTCTGAAGGGATTTTCTTGTGGCTGAACTAACTCAATTTTATATAGAAAGGAAAGATAACCATTCCTTATGCTCAACAGTTCTAGCTGGAAGGGATCACTTACAAAATTACTCACCCAAAAATCTGAACTCATATCCTTTAGGGCAGAAGGGAGCTCATGGCAATGGTTACCAGGGAAGGTAGATCTCTGACATGTACATTAAGTACCAGGAGCAACAACATGGCATAGTAATAACTAGTTAGGAAGACAGCTTGTTTTTCCAGGTGTCCTGTGGTTTAGTAGGGATCCTGGCATGGGATCAGGGCATCCTATCTTCTCAGTGACTGGATCCACCGAATTCACATGCAGCAAGATAAGCTGCAGAGGAATTTGTCGTAAATAAACTTCTGCAATACACGTAACAGATTTCTAGTTGTCTGGCATGGGATGACTTATAAGTGAATGGTAAAGAAACAAAAGCATTTCACCAATGCTTTAAAAAAAGCAACTGAAATAACTCAGGAACATGTTGCATGTTCAGACAATATTAAAAAAAAAAGCCTCATGGATGAAACAAAATCCTGTAGTTCTGCCTATAAAATCCCTTGGTGCTACCAGTATTTCAAGTGTTTCACTTCAATTTGCACTTATGCTAATGAACATTTGAATATTTCCATTCTTTTGTTTGTTTTATTATATTTTTTTTCAATCTGGCCCAATAGTATACTTTTAAGATCTTATGCTCTGGGATAAAATCATGCTTTTTACCTAGGCTTAGAGCACACGTTCCCCATTCTTCACTTTAAAGTGTCCCTGGGGCTGAGTTCATTTGCAATGTGGTGTATTTTTTCCCCATAGATGATGGGCTGCTGTTGTTCCAGACATTTCTCAAATGTTCAGTGGGATGGTGAGACAAACACCTGTTTGTTTCCACAGTCTGTATAATCTGTACCATTTTTGCAGATGGTGCACTACACAATTCTGTGAGGTCTGTGCTAAATAGTCATGAATGACTTGGAAGGAATGCTGGAAAAAAATATAGACATTAAAACTTCCAGCAGTTTCTGCTCCCATCACATTTTTAAACCTGGCTGTGTGAGGGAAAGCATAGAAAGGGGAGGGGGAGAAGGTAGGATTTCAAGATTGCTAATGTTCCTGGGTTGCTAACGTGCCATTTTTCAGCTATGAAAGAAGTCCTCTGTAATACAGAAATGAAGCAGTTTACACAGCAGAAAATAAGTGTTGCCACTTTATTGTTTTTGGCAGGAGTTGGTGGTTCATCATTTGGACACATCAGGTGCTTTCTTTGTGACTATCATATAATTTAAAATGACAATGTTTCAAATGGTGACAAAATGACAAAGTACTGATCTGTGTGGAAATCTAGCATGGTGAGAGAGATTCAGCCAGGCAATATTGTCTTGAAAGGGAGCTGGAAGAGCATCTTGCTTTCAGTTTGTTTATTTAGTGTGCTTTACCTTCACTGATTCACTACAAGGGAACTAGGAACTGTGAGCGCTGTCTTCAAATGTCTCTAATTTTTGTTTGGGGTATTGTTTTCATAGCGTTCTCTCTTCCAACATTTTGAGGACTTATTTATACAACATTGTTAATCATTTTGGAAACAGCTAAAATCAAACCTAGCACATTTGCGGTGGTTAGAATATTTATGTCTGTCCACACAGTAAGGAAAAAACCCTGCAGTTAAAACTCACTCGGCTGGTTTAAATTGTCACAATTGCTTTTCTGACTCTCAAATAGTAGAGAATATAGCTTGCATTTCAGCAATATGTGCTCTGCCAATCTTTCCCAACCCAAGAAATTCCTTGATGTGCACAGCAGTTGCATTATGACAGAAACACAGTGAAAGCTGGTCAGCATTGATAGCTTATGGTAGGAAAGTGTCCTATGGCTGGGAATTTACTGCTGGCATTCCTGTGACAGGAGCTAAGGTGAAATCTCGATACAGCTCCATAGTCCCATACAAATTTTCCCCCGAGGGACTGAGTGGGACTTTGAGGATGGGAGTGAAAACAGATTGTCTGGTCACAAAAAAGGATTTGTTTTCTGTAAAAAACCAGTGTATATTATTAGTGTATTGATTTAAAAGAGTCTAGCTAATATGCCTTCAGTTCAGTGAGGACTAAAGTTAAATGAGATTCTTGAAGTGTACAAACACATACCAGAGAAATGCTAGTGAATGATATTACTATCTCAGAAGCTGGAATTATTTCTAGATGTAACAAGTCTGTTTAGACTGAAATTAACAGACTGGCATATTGTGACACTTTTTTCTTTAGTCACTTTTACTACTGTTCCTGCGAGAGGCTGTGAAAGTGGGACTGATGTACAGTGAGGATATCACCTGCAATCATCTTGTTCCCATCTTGCCAACAGGTTTCTTTTAAAAGGGTTTCCTATCTGCCCTCCCACCCCATGTCCCTGTTGGGTTGCAGGGGAAGCACATGTTGAGGCAAGCGGTGGGGAGCTGGGGGAAGGGAACCCCAAAGCAACCGCCTAGCTTTAGCTCAGCAAAGGGAATTCTGCACCTGCCACCACTGTTAATTGGTATCGGACCCACTAATGCATAGGTCCAGGAGGATGTAGCTATCTCCAGTCATTTAGGAAATGTGAATTCTGTGTCTGACTGGCCTGGTCTACACTTCTGCCTTACAGGTTTGAACTATTCAGTGGCCAGAACCAATTGCAAAATACCATAAATGGAACAGTATCTTGAGTGAAGCTACACAGTGTCCTTCAAATTAAGAACTGTTATTTTAAGTACGACTGTAGTAATGGCAATTTTAAAAAGCTCCTGAAGATCGTGTTTATTTTGGTGAGCAAAGTACATGGTGTTAAGGGAAGAGTTCCTCTGCCCAGGATTTCTTCTATGGCTGCTTTCAGTTTGAACTTTTCTCACTATTTTTGTGATTAACTTATCTATTTCTAGACAAATATAAACTGAAATGTCAGACTCCCAAATTTAAGGCTCACATATAGGACATCGAAACAAAGCATTAAAAAATGCCCATCTATGCTGTAGGAGATGCATATTTCCCAAGTAATATCTCAAAGGCTGTTTCTAAAGTCAGGCTGGTGTGACTGGTTAACAATGCACTTTTGAGATTTAAAGTCTGATTTCTTGTTTCTACCTTCCAGCCTGTGGTTTTAATCTTCTGTGGAGGTGTGCTGAACAGAACGGCTGGTCTGTAACTGTGAGGAATTGCTGAAGACACTTATCTCTGTGGGTGTTACTCCTGTTCTTAGCATTATTGCTGTTAAAATGATTATAATTTTCACCTATAGTGTCTTTCTAAGACAAAAAATAAGCATGTGCCACTTATGTTTTCAGTATAATTGAATTGTTTCAGTGCTGACTGATCTTTTTTTTTTTTTTCCTTTTTTCCCTGCTGATCCTGGGGTTGGCTATAGCATAGCAAAATTTGTACATTGTTATTATTTACATGCTATTTAGCAGAAGTAAGCAGGATCTAAATAAGCTTAAAATTTCTGTTCTGCTTACCATCATTGGAGTGACAAAATCTTTTATCCTAACAATCAAGAAAAAATCCAAAGTATTTTATAACTGTGCTCCCAAATTTTACAGTAATTCTGCAGCTTATTCAGATCTTGTTACACTGGCTGTTTTTCATGCCACACATTACCATTTTCTTATAACTCTGACTGCTGCTGGGCAGGTGCCCCACTTGTTGAGACAGTCTTTTCCTAATTCATATAAGCCAAACTAGTGTGATTGTACTTCATGTGACTGTTGAAAGAGGGTTTGTACAGATTGGGACTCTAGAAATCTGATTTCAGCTGTTATCTTTAGCAAATATTTCTAGTGTGATCTCACTTAATCCATTGATCAGCCTGGGTGTGATCTGCATCCTACCAAGGTTAATAAATGTGTTTCTTTTGATTTTGGTGAACT
Source organism: Alca torda (assembly GCA_008658365.1). Lineage (NCBI taxonomy): Eukaryota > Metazoa > Chordata > Aves > Charadriiformes > Alcidae > Alca > Alca torda. Next base: position 23,710,276 of record CM018084.1, read on the forward strand.
TTAGCTTCCTCATCCACAAAGCATGGCCATTGCTTTCTTGTTTCTCATCTTTTTTCTGTAAAACAGACAATGTATAATCCAGGAAAAGCAAAATGCATGGCTCTGGTTGCATATGAGTAATGCTACTAATGATGGAAGAAAACAACCTTTTGAAGGTCAAGTTACCACACATCCAAAATCTATAAAGCATTTGTCATGCCCTGAGAATTGATTCGAAATCTGATCAGTCTTGGAGAATAAATCACTATAGAAAGCACACATTAGAAGGTCTCTTACTGAAATTCCCCGTGGAACTGATTTTCTGGAAGCAGACTAAAGTATAGTATTGGTAATAGGACTAGCATGCTAGAAGGAGGCTTGCAACTGGAAAACTGAAAAATAGCAGGGACCGCAGAAAGAGCGATGAATACATTAGTGCTTATGGATAGAGGGACTTGAGCACCTTCTTTCAGCACAGTGGAAAGCCGTATCCCTCTTCAGATGCATAATTATAAATGTTAAGCATATGGACCTCATTTTGAAAGTTTTAATGCTGGTATCTTACATTGGATAACTTGTAATAAACAAAAAGAGCAACTCCATGAAGAGTTTAAAATAGGAAGGAAGGGGGTGACTAACTCGTGAGTGTTGCTGCTGTCTTAGAGCTCCTTGTACTTCAAACTCTATGTAAGAAAAAATAAGACCATTTGACCGTTTCATACAGCTAAGTAAATTTGATAGTGCAATACCATAAACATCCTGTCTCTTGAGAAACTTTATGTACTAATTGTAAAAGTATTAAATTTATTCTATGAATTTTCTGGGTCTGTAATTTTTAATTGCTTTTATTACTTGTAGCTCAAGGCAAAGGGGCAAAGAAGCAATCAGTAATTTGTCCTTTAGCTACATCATGTAATTTAATCAAGTCAATGTCCTATGTAAACAGAAAAAGCGAAACACAAAGATGAAAGCTCTGTCTGGTATTACATAGGATTAACCAGAGAACAGAAAAAAGGTATTCCTAAAAAATAGTAGAGGCCTACCACAGGTCTCCTCCCCTGAACAGAGAGTAAAACATAACTGTAAACTCTGGCGGGTCCGCTCTGTACCATTTCAAACATTTTTGGCTTTCACGGTTTTGTGCTAACGTGGTCTGGAACAACTGTAATAGCTGTAGGGTGGAGGAAGAGGGAAAACAAATCTTCTGCTATAGTGTTCAGTTTGAAATTATTTTCAGGCAGAAGAAAGCTGAATGTAGCGCACAATACAGTTTCTGCTAAGAGAAGGGGCTGGTATGGAAAAGAAAGTGGCTGAGACTGAGAGCAACACAGCATAAGAGAAATTTGAAGTGCAGCATTATAAACTGTGTATTTCTCCTGGTCCTTTAGTTTATCTAGAATACTCCATCTTAAAAAATAAAATAAAATAAAATTTAAAATTGTGTCTGGGTATTTTTTTCTAGCTTTCTTTTGCTATTTGCATACATATATTTATTCAAAACCTTGTTTTTTTCAACAGCACTCTCTTTTTGTCCTTCATCCATGGCAAAAAGGAGCCAGCATTCCTTTGCAAAATTAATACAGTCCTTTTTGCAACATAGTCCCCATGCAAAGGTAGGTATAAATCCACAGCAATTGTTACAAATGGTGATTTATCATTTGTCCAATAATGATGATGATGTGATAGTTCCTAGCAATGAATTGTTAGAGATGATGTAGTTAGCCATGGCAAGTGGTGAGCTGTAAGTTTTGACAGACTAAGGCGGCCTTAAAATCTTCAAATCGTATGCAGCTTTATCATATTTTTTCTCTTTTTTTTTCTTTTAGTAGGTATTGTCTGTCAGCCATTCTTCTTTTTCTTTCTCTTGCTTTCTCAGATGAGCAAAGATCTTTGATGCTTCCATTTGCTTGCTCTGTGACTGCACCAAACAACACAAAATCCACAGGGCTTTGAAACAGGAGGAGCAGTGAAAGAAAAAGATTACAGTTAGATAGAAAAGACATACATTTGCCTGTCGGTTGATTGGTCTGGTTTTGATGTTGACATTTCTGAGTACAAAAGCATTAGGGAGAAGCAGCAATGGCATTTTTAGCATTGTGCTGCAAAAATAGCCAACTTGAATTTTCCTATTTGGCTTACAGCTATGTAATATTCCTTTTGACCCCTCACTCCTTCACCTATGCTCCCCTTCTACTACTTTCTCAATTACGGTCTCTGTTGTTCTCACAGAAGCAATCACTGGAGCAGCACTAAGCTGAGCACAACAATTGCTTTAGCTACTATTTGAGCACATCATGTTGCACTTCATTGGGATTTTTACATTACCCTTTTTTTGTTTATTTGAGAGCACTTTGGCTTTTCTTAGAGGAGATAACTTTGGCCTTTTATATATCGTATCCTAATCTGCTCATGCTAAAGCAACAATAAGACAAATGCTTATGTTACTTAGACATAGCACTCTTTCATCCCATTTAAATACCAATTAACTGTTTGCTACGATTGCTTAGCTTACTGTGGCACAAGTCTGCATATCACTAGTTTGTTTGATGTACAGTAAAGCCAGCAGAGTATCACAAAGAAAAGTACCTTAGAATACTTCTAAACCATAACATACATGCATATACATATATAAATGAAATTGTGAAGTCTCTGAACACTTCTGCTCAGTTAGTAGATAAAATATATTGGGGTTTTGTGCTAAATACCATTGGAAGATACCGTCTTGCAGTAAATTTCTAGTTATCATGAAGTGGTAACCAGTGCTGAGTAGGTTTCTTTGCCTTAAAAGGATCCATAGTCTAAGGACATTCTTGAGTGGCAGTCTATATATGAGAAATGTTATTTGAGTTAAGTACAGTTCATATTCCTATCCTCTTTTATAGTACTTCCCAGAGGCTCTACTTAAGTTTCAGGTTTTCTGTATAAAATCACATGCAATAAAAATGTTGCTGCTGCCAGCTTGTATGCCTGAAAGCTCATTTTTTTTTGTCCTAACTTTATCAATTTCTTTAATAAAAGATATTAACTCTCTTCACAAACTTGTCTCACAGAGAGAAGAAAAATATCCCCTGCTCCAAAGAAAATATCAGTTATATTTAATGATTAAAATAAATCAGTGTAAGAGAAGACATAAGGCAACTGCAAGAAAATTCTGCAGAGTAGCAAGCTATAAAAGCTAAAATTTTCTAGCCATTCTGAAAATGGTTTGGCTTTTCATGGTAGTTTTACGGAAAAGTTCTAAGTGGCAAATTATCAGACTTCAGATCTTTCTTCTACTGAATACCGAATAAATACTAGAATAAATGGTAAACAGTCCTCAGCTGAGGACTGTCAGTTTTTGCAGAGGCAGTGGTCACTGAAGCAAGGTGAGCTCAGCAAGCGCCGGTAGCTTCTTGGCAATCGTGAGATTGCAAGTGCAGTTACTGTGTCCTGCTTGCTGCAGCTGATCGTTCATTATTGTAGGTAAATGAGAACTGCAAAATAGAGCAAGAAATCTTTCAAGATAGTGATTTTAAAACTGCATGGGTAGGGCTGCTTTTCAATAAATCAGGAAAAGAAGATGAAGCAGTAGAAGATGTTGGTTTATCTTTACTGCTGCAGTGTCTTAGCGTACCGTAGAGCTCTGAAACCAGTTTCCTCCGTACTTTGGGCTCTCTCATTAAAGAGAAGCTGCCACTTATGCAACTTGTGCTCCTCAGAAAAAAAAGGGCTATGTGTGTATGACCAGGCCAAGGTCTGGATTAGCTCTCCAGAGGCAGACGATTAGTGTACTAGGCAAAAATAATTCCCTTAAAGGTGTAAGGCTTTAAGGTTTTCAACCATACATATTTATAAACTGGCTCAGAAAGGTTTGGTTAACAAGATAAACTGTCAGCAAGGGTCTCTTCAACGTAAGGTTATTTCTTTCCTGAAGAAAAAATATCTTATGAAAAAGTCAAATTAAACTACACATTTTCAGCTTCAGTGATTGTATTTCCCCATGTGTATGATAAAGAGTTTTATTAAAGCATGTGAAAAAATTGCAAGTGGTCTTTTTTAATCATAAAACATAATCACGTTATTTAAAAATGTTTGGTCTAGATATAAAGCATGTAGGGTTAGAATATCTTGTTTCTTGTAGCTCACACACTCATGTCTACAGATATACCTCTGCAACCTGCTGGGAGCCCAACGTTTTAGGATCTGAAATCCTTTTTACAGTATCTGACTGGCTGAAGATTGTCCTGACAGGTCAGGTTTACAACTCAGAGTTTCTCTGCCTTGCAAACAGAGGCAAGGATGTGAAAACTGGGGTTGCTTGTTCCCAAGGTATGAAGTTGTTGGGCATCCAGCTCCCCATGGCAGCCAGAGCTGTGCAACCCTGCCAAGTGTCACAGGGTGATGGACCCAGGCTTCTCCTTTCATGGAGAGTTTCGTGTTTTCGACTGCTTTCCAGCTCAGAATCACCAATTTTGAAACATTTGTCCCAAGCCACATGGCAGGGAAAACGGAGGGAACAAGGTGTTCTCAACAGCCTGTGTTTGACTAGAGTTTTATGAAAACTAACACGCTCGTAAAACACTTCAGTCCAGTCTAATGAAAAGTTTTTACTAGGAATTTCTGGGTGGGCTGCTTTAAACTCCTTTTTCTTGTTTGCAGCTGTAAATTAAAAAAAAATTAACCAGGTGCGACTCCTGTCATATGATGTCTTCCTTTTCCCTATGTCCAGCCCAGCTGCCTTCCTCTTTCTCCAACTGCTCTGGCTGTCTGGAATGAAGTGGTCTCCAAGTGCTTTTACAAGAAACAGTTTTTTTCGGCAGACTGACAGAGCTGCTTCCTCTGGAAAACGCAAGTGGGGTAAGAGAGAAATTACATACGACAACAAAAAGACACCTCCTTAACGGAAAAGGATTCAGTCTGGCATGTATCAAAGGTGACAATACATTAATGAGAGCATTTCCAAGAAGAGCCATTTATAGCAGTGTCTTTTAAGCAGCCAAACCATATTCACCACTCTCGTTTAACTAGTAGTGTATTTTGTGAAAATACTTATAAACACCCATAACAACAGTCAGGAATCTGCATTTCAGGAAGTTCAGGTAGTAAATACATTTTATAATCATATTACAGAATAAAAATGAAAACACCAAGCCTTTAGGACTAGAAAAAATTAACTTGTTGATCAGCTATCAATATGTCATTCAGCTTCCATTTAATAAAGTTTGAAATGAATATATTATTATTTTCCAAAGGGATTTAATATGTTCAAAATTACACTTTTATAGAAGTAATGATAGACATAAAATCTTGCTGCATTATTAGTAAGAAATATAATTACCATCAACAAAGAACAACCATATTAAAAAAACCCTCTGGTCCTACAGATTTGGCACTCTGTCTTCTGCACACTATTGACTGCTTAAATGAAAGAAACAACTATGATGGGAAGGCTGTGGAACAAGCAGATACTCAGCTAATCCATCAAATGAAGCTAGTAGCCATAGAGACGTGCAGCTCCAACAGTATGCAGCTTCTGTGCTTAGAAGGTATGTCTAATGAGTAAGTTGTCAGTAAATTGACCATGTCATATCTGATCCATGCCGAGGCCCACAAACTGTTAAAAAAGTACATTATTAGCCTCCACTTATGCCAACTGCTCTCCTTCTGGGTTTTGGTTACTTGGGCCTTATATATTTGTCAGATGCAGTCAAATGGGGACTGCAGTAAGCACTGTGTTCATCCACCCTAATTCTAGGTGCACTGATCCTATGCACTGAGAAACACATAAAGCAAACACACATCCCAATTTAGATTCTTGATAAACAGAATTTTAAACTGTATTTTTAATTCTTGGGGTGATTAACACAAATAGTAGCTTACCAGGGAGTCTTAGCGATTAAAAAAAAAGAAAAAAAAAATATAAATTTGATTTGCATTGTAAGAGTAAGATATATCAGCACAATTTCTAAACATGAAAAAAGGTATAAATGCAATGTCATCTTTACAACTAGGGTTCCTCTGAATATAGAAGCCATGAAAGAGGATTTCATCTGGTATACTGCTACTGTTTTTCTGCAGGAGCCAAGGTAAATTCTGGGTGCAGGTGTAGATCAGCTGTGCAGTGAGTGCATGGTGGGGCTGCTGCACCTTGTTTGAGCCCTTCCCAACACAGCAGCTGCCTGTGGGAGCTGTTTTTTGAACTGATCATCCAGAATGCATCCTCTGTGGGACTGTGTGGTGAGAAATAGCATTAGCTGTAGTCACTATATTTAGGCAATTATGTGGAGGTATTCCTGATCAATTTTTATGAACGTTTTCTGTGAATGCTCCTTCTGTTTATATATTGTGAAAAGCTTAATGATGCATTTTACCTCAGTCTCTTCTACTGTCTGCCTCCATCTTTGCTATCAACAGTTATAAAGGCAGGTTTGATTTTGATTTTTGTTATTTTCACCCTCAGTGAAACACTTACTGTCAATAGCAATTTTTAGAGAAACAAGCTATTATACAAATGTCAGGGAATTTTGTGAAGATGATAATCGCCTAAAGGCTTCATTAACCTTTACAAAATAGTGGTTGCTGGATTACACAACATACGATTAAATGACCATTAACATCCAGAGCAATTAATGAAAGTAACAACCTCAAGGTACCACAAATCACATAGATGCTACCCAATATCACTCTCCAAGCACAAGTCTTATTCCAGCAAATAGCCTTGAAATAAGATGTTCTACAAATGACAAAGACTACTCTCTGTGGAGCATACAAGCCAGGCAACATATTTACCGATGTTTATTAGTGCCTGACAGAACATTACGGTGAGACTGAGTGGAATATCCAGTGCCAATAGCATTGTCCTATTTCTGTAGGTATTCCAGAAATTAAGAGGCTCACAAATAATAACCACTTAAAGAAATGAGACCCTGCCCCTTTTGTTTGAAGAGATATCAGAGAATGGCACACAGAAGTGAGGTTAAAACCTTTTTAATCTACCTCTCCAAATAATCTGTTCAGCTTCAAAGAAGTTAAGCTTACCTTGTACTATTAACCTAAATGAAAGCTTATCCAGTCTCAGCATTGTTATTGCTGATGATGTTGAGTGTTTCTTTGTTACAAACCATCCTTTGTAACCATCCAGCACTTTTCCTAATAAAATTTAATAAAATAACTTGTTGAACTGGAAAACTATGCCTTACTAACTAGAATTGTGACACAGTTACAACTGAAGTAAAAATTATAATATTGGTATATGTATTTACATAGAGGAAAACATAATCAAATAATGTTAAAGATAACAGATTATGTATTCAAGTTCTCTCTTTATGGGTCTCTGTAATCTTGATTTAGTTCCTTCTTTGTACAGAAGTATGGAAAAGTGCTGTCTGAGTGATTCTAGGCTTTATTTATTGTACACTGTTCAAATTCTCTCTGAAGGTGGAGCCATTAATTTTCTCATGCGTTTCCCACTCTGTAGCACTCACCACTACAGTATCTACGTGCTTCTCAAACATGAATTAACTAACCTATGCAATACTATTTTATTGGTGTAGAATTACACTGAGATGAAGAACAGAGATAGTAACAGAGTAATGTGTCTTATCTACTAATTTTGAATGTACCTTATGTCATGGATTTTTTAAAACGTGCATGTTTAAATATGCATGTTTAAAGATGTACATGCAGTTGCCTGTGACCTCATATGAAGTTATAAGTACCAAACATGGAAAGGTTGATTTTAGCTGGTGAAATGTCTCAGCGCAACTGAAGAACAGTGCCTAACATGAGAAGAGGGCATAAACTTTTCTCATGCTGGGAGTATTTCCATAAGAATCTGATCTAGTCTACATCCTTGTTCCGTTGTATTCCATCTCAGTCAAGGTCAGTTATGTTGATTGAATAGGACGTGTATAATCTGCATTGTACCAAAACCAACCAACCAAACAAACAAACAAACAAAAAAATCAACAACCCAAAAACATCTTTGGGCTTTGATGGTGGTGTGGCTTAGCCCCAGCTGGCAACAAAGAACAATAGGGTTGCTCACTCACTCCCCTACACCCCAAAGGCAGTTTAACAGACCAGCAAAGGAAAGAGGAAAATAACAACAATAATACTGATAGAGGAATATATAAAGCATGACTAATGTATAGCTGCTCACTGATGGGAATCCAAAACCCAGCCTGCTCTGAGCAGTGATTCTTCCTCTGCCCTCCTTGTCCCTCCCTACATCTCCCCAGCTATATACTGGGCACAGCATCACATAGTACTGTCAGCAGACCTGGCTGTGTCCTGTCCTAGCTCCTTGTGAAAATTAACCCCATCCCTGCCAGAACCATGACACATGGGAAATAATAATCTTTCATATTTACTAATTTTTATTTTTTCTTCTTTCAATCCTTACTTTACTGAGCAAAGGGGATAGTAGAAGAGATGATGGAGAGCAGACTGCAGCATGTCAGCTGAAAGACCTGGAGGCTGAGGTCATGAAACCAGTCAAAGAGACTAGAATGGGCACAAGAAAGTTGAGTGTGAGGCAGAGAGATAGAAAAGCAGAGTACTGTGAACTTGATGAATAGAATCGTAGAATAGTTTAGGTTGGAAGGGACCTTTAAAGGTCATCTAGTCCAACCTCCCTGGCAATGACCAGGAACATCTTCAACGAGATCAGGTTGCTCAGAGCCCCATCCAGCCTGACCGTGAACGTTTCCAGGCATGTGCATCTACCACCTCTCTGGGCAACCTGCTCCAGTGGTTCACCACCCTCATTGTAAAAAGTTTCTTCCTTTTATCAAGTATAAATTTTCCCTCTTTAGCTTAAAGCCATTACCCCTTGTCTTATTGTAACAGGCCCTGCTAAAAAGTTTGTCCCCATCTTTCCTGTAGGCCCCCTTTAAGTACTGAAAGACTGCCTTTTCTTCTCCAGGCTGAACAACCCCAACTCTTTCAGCCTGTCCTCATAGGAGAGGTGCTCTATCCTTCTGATCACTTTTTGTGGCCTTCCTCTGGACTTGCTCCAACAGGTCTATGTCTTTCCTGTGCTGAGGGCTCCAGAGCTGGATGCAGTACTCCAAGTGGGGTCTCACCAGAGTGGAGTAGGGGGGAAGAATCACCTCCCTTGACCTGCCAGCCAAGCTTCTTTTGATGCAGCCCAGGATACAGTTGGCTTTCTAGACTGTGAGCACACATTGTTGGCTCATGTCCAGCTTTTCATCCACCAGTACCCCCAAGTCCTTCTCGTCAGGGCTGCTCTCAGTTCCTTCATCCCCTAGCCTGTACTGATACCAGGGGTTGCCTCAACCCAGGTGCACTTGGCCTTGTTGAACCTCATGAGGTTTCTGTCAAGGTCCCTCTGGATGGTATCCTGTCCCTCAGATGTGTCAACAGCTCCACTCAACTTGGTGTTAGTTACAGTTGTGGATTGCATTATTAACTATGTAAAAGGCAATGCAACACTTACTCTGTGTACAACCATACAGTCTTGAAAAGGAAAAATGTCAAATCCTAAAAGGTTACCACCGGATACAGCACATGAAGAACAAATACTATCATTGCTCTGCAATACGCTTCTAAAGTACAACAAAAGACTAGTGTGTTTTGGTGTTTTGTTTTTTTTTTTTCTAGTGCTTCATATTGCAAGATAAAACTAATATAGGCAGTCTTGCTAAATACACCATTACCATGACAGCAGAGCTAAAACGTGCGCATGGATAGTTAACCATTTTCAAATATTTTTCTACCATTTTATTAAATATAGGCTTGTGTACCATCAGGTACTCTACCATGTGATAGGGAAAAATTCAGATCATACCTATCTCTGTTTTTTGTAAAATTTTTACTTAGACTTCCTATTTTTTTTCATGTGGCTGATTATCTAACAGGTTCCGCTATCTGCTTCCTTTATGGAGAGCCTGCAGTGAGTCAACATGTCCCTGTGGCTGCTGACAAACTTGTGTGGGCATGGTGAGGGGGCAGGGTCTGGAGGATGGTTCCTCAATCACGTCTCTGCAAGCCTGAACACATCACAGGCTTGTGATCTGCCTAGCTATGAGCTCCACCAAAGGCTACCGTGGGTGTGCATCCCAGGTAGGGTCAAAGCGACCATTAATGGAGTTAGACGCTGCTAATCCTAAGAACAGTCTCTTGACTGTATGTTCTTAATCTCTATTGATCCTGATCTATTGGAAATAAAAAGGTGAAAGGCAGGCATGGGCTAACTGTAGGAATTCACACACAGACTTGACAGGGGGTTTTTTTAAATAAGAATTCTTGAAAGCTTACCATTTTTTTCTAAACATCTATGTGCTCCCATCAACAAATTACAGGAGAATCTGTCACATTAAAATACTTTATTGGAAGCCCATTTTTTCCATAGTAAAAAAAAAAAAAAAAATTTATAAAAATTCTCATAAAATGTCAGAAACAAATGTCTGTAGCCTACTGTAAAATACTGTTGTAACTGTTATTGATATTTGCAGTCTAGGAGCCTGACAGAGGATTTATTATGCCCCAAGTTTCTTGAGCTATGAATAAGTAAAGTAATTTAGTTGAACTTTCATTGACATCTTGCCAGTGTATGTACTCATTAACGTGATTTGTCTGTTAGGCTTGTACTTTACTGGTTAATCTAATACTTAAATGGTAATAAAAAGTACCCATATGGTAATCCTTAGAGTTGAGTTGCTATGGAAGGGAACATCTCTCATATACTGATGTTGTGCCTCAAAAAAACATAATCCGTAAGTGAAAGGGACGTAAGAAATATCTTTACTTGGTTAGTCCATGGAGGAGTCTGGAAGCTTCCTTTTCCCTTCCCTTTCCTTTCCCCATTTAGAGTTCCCTCACAGTTCATTTTCAATACTGTGAGAGAGCTATAAACAATTAAACATCATCACACATAAATGCCATGCCCCCAACATCACCTTATAGCATGAATTCTCAAAAATTGGAAAACTATACACAAAACATTACCAGCATATATCATCAGCATAAACTTCCAGTTACTGAGAATTCTGACTCCTTACTCAGTGACAATCGTTTCTACTGAATTAATACATTTCTTTATCTCCATCACCAGGCTCAATATTCTGTAGAATCAGGAATCTGCAAAGAGAAAGAAGGTTAAAGTAAATAAAATAAACTGCAGCAATAAATACCAGCAAAACAAACTTAATGACGGCGATCCCTCTTTACAGACAATGTTCAAACCTTACAATAGGCAACTTATGGCCCTAGTCTTGGCAAAAGTCTCATGTTTCCTATATAAATAATCTATGATGAGTGACTAAAAACCAATGGACATTAGGAATCTCTCCCTTTTTCAGAATAACGTCCGTCTCTATTATCCTGTGAAGAGGGAAATATCAGACAGAGACTTAAAAAGATTGCCTGAACCTTCAGGCCATCCAGCTGAGTTTTATGACACTATGTCCCGCATTGTTTAATTGCTTGTATTTATATCTATGCAATCCACTTTTCTCTACCAAGACCAAATGTTAATGTTCTCTTTGTGCTTCCAAGTTCACACTCAGATCATTTTCTATTTGCAACCTGCCACTCAATAAATAGATTGGATAAGAAGTCTTTGTGCATTTTGTTTCTATTTAATCAGCTGAAGATCTGGAAAACAGGCCAGTTTCACAATTTAAAGATAAAAAGATTATTACACCACCACTAAAAAGAGTAACTATTGCACTAGAAACATTTTTTCTTCTAACTGTAGCAGCCTCAGTACTTTCTACAAAGAGAGCTCAGTACAGCACATATTTCAGTTGCCTATTCCTGTTTCTTAGCATTAGTTTTACTATGTAGTATCTTCCTATTTACTGTTTCCCTATTTACTTCTTCATTACACAAAATGCTTGTGCAAAGGGATCAAGGGATTTAACATTTGCCAGAAGCTGGAGCTCAGAAACACATATGCCAACCTAAACCTAGTCCTCTAAGCTGTTAGAATTGGTGAATCAAAAAGGCACAGAGAAGGGGAAAAGTTCCTCTAGTAATAACGTGTAGACATTACTCTCTCTGTTCCTATGGCTAGGGATACCTGTAAGGCAAATGACAGCAAACATGGGCTTACCTGCCCCTGTTCCTAGATCATCCACTTGATCTGCTACTCATACACAAGCTGTTGTGCACAAACCTGTGTACAATATTACCAGTTTTCCTTTTCAATACCTAGGTTCTTTGGTTTCTCCTTAAGAACTATGTTCCAGCTAGCAGGGTCCACATTGCCTAAGTTACACAAAGTCCTTATTCTCTCTTTCAGAAAGAATCTTAGTGATGGTGGTCACGTGACAGATTTGACAGCAAAAGTAAACTTAATTGCTCTATTCCACAACTTCTGGCACCAGTATGACAGATGACTATATTCATAAGTCAGTGTTAAATTTTTGCAATGTAATCTAAATCCTTTTTTTTTTTTCCCCAGAAGAGCCAGATCACTTTCAGATATGCTTTTTTATTGAATTAAATCAACAGTTTAAGAATATTCCCTTCTTTCCTTTCCCATAGGTTTCCCGGTTACATCTGTGGGACCTGCTAAGTTTTTTTGCTGAATACCCTTCCGTCAGGCTATAAGAAAACCTGAAAGGAAAGAACATCTGTCAGTGCAGATTCTCAACTGTCCAACTATTTAGTGATACAATACAGTCTTTCTGTGATGTTGCCAATCCCTGATTCGCACATGAAGACCTATAGAGGTACTTGAACTTGATTGTTTCAGACTACAGAAGACTATTAATTACTTCTGCGATGCTAACTTCTCCTTACTGTGCATTCTACAATGGTTTCATCTTAGTTAATGTACATTTCTTTCTAAGTGAGGAAAGAGAAACAAACAGAAATTCAACAGAAGGCTGTGCTGAATTTATCTTCCTGATATTCTCTTTCTGAAGGATATGTTATTTAATAGTATCTTTTTTTTTTTTTACCAGAGGATAATTAATCTGCATAGAAAAAAAAAAGGAATAACAAGCCCAAAGAAGAAAAATAAACAGCAGACCAATGAAAGATCAAGCTAATACACCATGCTCCTGTGACTGAAAAAACCAGGCATTAAAATACCCACGCATCATCTCTATGTGAAAGTTTGTAAAGGGAGGAGTAACTGATACTACGTGTATCTATTATCATCATGACACAAACAATAATGAAAGTGGAAAGGATTGCGAACTGTCCAATCTCATTTAAGGCCTGTATGCCTAAATTCAAATCATCACTGTTCTAACCTCCACCTCTGCTCAGACAGAAAGAAAGGGATGCTGGGAACAGAATATTGTTCTGAAAGAAACCCAGGAATATAGGATGGTTTTTAAGCTTCTGCACAGAATTTGGCTCACTATCTACAGAAGCACAGATTTCAGATATTGGCTTGGGGAATTCCTTAATTTTGACCAAATTTAATGCACACTCAAAGCCTTACGCTTGCTTATCAACAGTGAGGCGATCTCTACCATCATCACAGAGTGGAGAGAAACAGATTGGTTTCTTAGCACACAAGAATGTGTTTATGGTTTGAAATGTGAGGGTGTCACTATATGTCTTTGGCAGGAAGGCTGGCTTGAAAGTTCCCAAGATCCATGACCACTTTACTGCCCCCTGAGATGTATTAGTAAATGCTTACGGTTCTGTGCGCCAAACCGGGCAACTCAGACTGTCTGGAGTCAAAATAACCATTCAAACATACCCAGTACTAAAAATCTAACCATTGTGGAAGACAGGGTAACATAGAGTACAAGGGGTGAGCTTTGCTGCTGAAACACAATATAGTATCTTGCAACAGTAAGGGAGTTGTGCAATCTTCCGCTTGAATAATTCCACTTGTGCAGCTGTGTTCCCAGTCTGTGGCAGGACTAACCATGTGCATCCTGATATTAATGGACTTATTCCCATCATGTAGCAAGAGTAAGAGAAACACACAAATAGTGTGGGAGGGTTCAACACCATCTGCTCTGGCTGCTGCCAGTTCTCACTGCTGCTGCCAGCTTCAATCACTGCTGGCAGGCTGCAAGCACCCCACAGACTCAAGTCCCTGCTCCTTCTAGGGATCAGCCTCACAGGACACACACACTTGCTTTGTTACAACATTTCAATTTTTAGATGCTTTTAACATGAAATAAACCACCATCAACCCTCCCCAAAAGATATGTGTAAACAAAAGGCCCATGAAGTGCCCCATGGAGCGCCAAACTCCCCAAAAGTATTACATTGCTATCCTCTTCTCACTAAAAGCAGATAAAATGGACTCTTTTACATGAAAGGTTTATTCCAGACTTTTGGAAATAAATGCAGTGTACAGAATTGCTTTAAGCCACCTGTATTTCAGTTATGAACTTCTATGGCAAGACCAAAGAGCCGTGCAACAGTTAGTTTATTCACTATTTGCTCACAGTGTTTGCTTTGGTTAGGGTTTTGCTTTGTCCCTTTTTTTTTTTTTAAACTTCAGCAAACTTCACTTAGCATGAACTGTCAACATGAACAGTGTCTCTTCAATAGCTTTATCATTTTTGTCATATCCTACTCAAGTAAAGTAAGAAAGTGTCAGTAAGTTTTAAAGAACAAACTTCTGCCAGAATATGATATGATTTTCTTTTACTATAATTAACGAAATGCCTATTTGGACACTGCACACTTTATAGAATTACATATGTTGTGGTACAGTTAGGCATTGATAATTTTGGGCTGTTTTTACTCACAATCATACGAGGTTTGTTTGCTCATGACAGAGCAGTACACTTTGCTTGGTTTTACCAATTTCTTCTTCATTATGTGCATTTACTTCATCATATGTGTCCTGGTAGCTGTGGAAAAGACAGGTTTTGAGAGACAAGAAAGTTGGACACACTAGATAATATTCACATGTATTTTTCATAAATCAGTTTTACTGATTTATGTAGGTGTGTAGAGATCCAATCCAGTCACCACTAGAACTCCAAAATATAAAAGTCTAATCCGGGTAATGCAGTCAAAATTCTTCTTTAATAAAGTGATCAAATAGCAAGACAAAAAAAAAAAAAGAAGCACTAAAACATTCTGAGGGATTTTGTTTTTTTATTAGAACATTAGTCCGAGATGCAGTACAGAATAACTATCAAAGGAGATTGATTGTTACTTTGCTCAGAGCTAAATGCTAGACAGAGAAACGCAGACTGACATCATTAATGAGCTTAAAATCCAAGTATCACTCAGCACCATGTGGCGTGGGAGATGATATCATGAGAACATTATTTCATTCCTATTTCTTCTTTTATCTAATGATATTCTACTGACAAAGAACAACGTGTATATGTGCATGAGTGAGAGACTCACATGAGGCAATAGCCACCTTGGAGGGCAGTCACATGAAAGAGTCAAATGGAGATTGCTGAAAGCAGAGATCAGATCAGGCAGACAAGGATCAAATTCTGAACTGTGTTAGCTAATAGGTCTATGAATCCAGAAGAACTGTGTCAGAAAATACTAGCCAACTTAGAGAAAGCAATGAGAATCTGATCTGAAAGTGGAAATATGGAGAAGAAAAACCCCCAACACCTGAAACTGACCTGCAATTTTCAAGAGTTCTTTTAATCTCTGTGAAGTTCCTTTGAGTTATAATAGGAGAATAGTTGCATTATATCAAGAGATCCACAAAGTTCTTCTAATCATTTTCAGCATTGCAGCATCTGGGGTGCAGAACTGATTCCTTGATTAAGGAGATGGTGCTCTCCTAAGTAGTCCTATTGAAACCAGTTGAGCTACGTCAGTAGGACAGCAAAGGACACTCATGGTACAGCCTTTAGATTTTACCAGACTTATTATTACTTGTAATACTTCCATCACTACATGACCTGGGTTGACTGATTGACCCACCCTATGAAGTAAAAACCGGGGGGTGCGGCCTTTGGAAACAGCCAATTTTGCTCTCTGCTATCAGAACCAATTTCATTGGCATTCAGATCAAAAGGTAATTTAAGCAGACTCTTCTTCAACACTTTTACATGTCCGGTCTGGATCCTATAAATGTTTGAGGTGCTTCAGTTTTTACAAATACCTGTATTTGCATAAGAACAAGGATATTAAGGCATGAACAAGAGCACTTCAGTTCATTATTCACTAGACTCTTCTTAAAAAAGCTGAAGATGTTCATTCAGGGAAGGGAAAGATCACTTTGTGTCTTGAATCACAGCTAATGAATTCTGAAAGGAGTCTCCTTAGAGATAATTCCATATACTGCAATTTTTGCAGGCAGATGATTTGATGCATAGTTATAAATAACTAAGGAATTTAGAGAAGTCAAGAGTGGCTTGTAGACAGGATGAAAGAAGCTACACTTGGTAACTACGTTGCCCATTACGTACCTCACAAAGCTCCGTTATTTAATAATACAGTTGTTATCAGGAGTTTCTAAATGGTCAATGATACATGAGTTTCATTACTGTGGTAAAATTTATAGAATTTAAAGTAGTGCTAAGTAGTCTCTTCTTTCTGTTCTGCTTTACTAGAGCAGAGGTATAGACATCTAGATGTTCACAGAAGCACAGCAATTTGAATCTGGCTGTGATTTATCTATTAACATCTATTAACAACGAGGAGGTACCAGAAGATATGAACATGCAATGCATTTGACAAAAAAAAAGTTCGTAAAGATTCTAACACAATGAATGTGAAGAAGCTTCAGTTTGATGAGTTTGCATATTTTAACTGGCAGAGGAATATCTGGTATGCAGGACTAAAGGTAATTTTTTTGGGACACAAACTACATTCTGGACCAGGGGGGAACAAGAGTTATTTATATGTGTAAACTAACGATAACTTTTTTGGACATCCTTCAGAAAGGGAATACTTGATAAGTACTTAACACGTGTTGTCCCAGAAGATGTAGCACCTACAGACATTAATAACAATGTTGTTGTTCTCTAAAATCTCTGAAAATCCAGCATTTTGAAACCTTGGTAGTCCTCTCCTGGGGGAGGTTTTTTTTGGTTTGTTTTTTTTTCCACATAGGTGAAAAAATATGCAGACTTCTAGGTACATATTTTTCCTATGGTCTGCCAAACCATTTAATGACCTCAAAACCAAAATTCCTGGGTTGCATTTAAAAGTGCATATGCACTCTGAAATGTTTCCCCTGGAAACTGGAAAATTAGAAGACATCCAGGAAAAAAAGTGACACTTTTAACAGTACAATTTTGAATCTCCATAATATAGCAGTAATAAAAGGTTTGAGGGCTTAGGGTTGCCAGTTCTGTAATCTTCACAGCATATTCTAAAGATAACTTTTCCTCTTACTTACCCATCCTATTGCTGTCTTGCCTATATATTCCACCACTTTGGTCAGCATTGTTACAGATGAGTGGAAGGCAGCTCAATCAAAAGAGAGAAGCAGCATTATATTTTAGTGAGGTAAAATAATAATTTGACAGAGTTTGGTAAGTTTGATGAAATTTTAAAAAGTTTAACAGTGGTTTGACAAGGGTCAATAAGTTTGATGGCAAGATTCACCTTATTACTTACTGTATGGAAGAAACATGCAAAGGAAAAGGAAGTTAGAATTGAGTTAGATATGGATAGTTAGAAATGGATAGATGGAGTTTTTCACTGAAGGCTAGACACAGAAAGGCTGTAGCCCCTGCCATTCATTTGTGATAAGTGATAATGCCACTACAGTTGCTTAAGCCGAAGTAAAAACAAACTTTGGTATTCTAGCTTGCCCATCGACTCTAGTTTGTCTCTCTGCCAACCACTACCACAGACAAAAGGTCCTGTCTGTGCAAAATGCACAATCCAACAGTGTTTAAAATAAACTACCATAGAAATTCAGAATCTCAGAGTTAGGTAGACCAATAATTTTTGTGTCTTTGTCAGAGTGGATATAATCATTTCGTGAAAGCAGGAAGTTATTATTTAAATTCATATTTGTTCAATAACTTTGTGTTCAAACATCTTCATACTGAGTTGAAAAGTAATTTCTGACAAAAGAGGTTCAGCCTAATTTGCTTACTGGTCACTCTAATAAGAATTTTAAATTGCATGTATACTTGCTCTCTCTAGTGGAATACATTTACCATGGAACACACTACCATTTTGTTGGAAGAACATTAAAGTAGCTCACATGTCATCCATCAAGTTCCCAGAATTCATAGAAGATTGCTTCCCCATACAAGTGTTAGATGTGCCATCCATGAATGAGGCACTGCTGGACTTGCTACTCACAAACCAAGAAAATCTGCTTTGTAATATTTTGGTTAGTGATAGCCTTGGCTACAGTCATCATGATATTGTGAAGTTTGGGATCCTGCTAAGCACACTGAAGGTTAGTACTGAGACAGAGGTTTTAGTGTTGGTGCTAAATAGCTCTTTTTCAAACTGGCAACCTACCACAGCTGGAGTTCCCAGGGATTGATTCTGGGCCCAATGCTGTTTACTATCTTCATAAGTGATCTGGATGATGGGATCAAGTGCCCCCTGATGAAATTTGCTGATGATACCAAACAGAGTGGGGAAGTGGACACTTCAGAAGAGAGAGACACTGTGCAGGAAGAAGACCTGGATAGGCTGGAAGAATGGGCTAATGAGAACCTTATGAAGTTCAACAAAGACAAGTGTAAGGTCTTGCACCTGGGAAAGGAGTGCAGCACAGGCTGGGATCTACCCAGATGGGGAGCACCTCTGTGGAAAGGGACCTGGGGGTCCTGGTGGACAACAAGCTCAGTATGAGTGAACAGCGTGCTGCAGCGGCAAAGAAAGCCAACAGGATGCTGGGTTGCATCAACAAGGGCATGACCAGTAGAGATAAAGAAGTCATTATCGCACTCCACTCAGCACTTGTCAGGCCACACCTGGAACACTGTGTTGAGGTTTGGTCTCCGGTATACAAAAAAGTTGTGAATGGGCTGGAGAGGGTCCAGTGGAGGGCCACCAAGATGATCAAAGGCCTGGGAAGCCTGTCATATGAGGAAAGGTTGAGAGGATGGGGTTTGTTCAGCCTTGAGAAAAGAAGGCTTAAGGGAGACCTTATCACCACATTCCAGTATTTAAAGAGTGGCTACAAAGAAGATGGAGACTCCCTTTTTACAAGGAGTCACAAGGAACAGACAAGGGGTAATAGGTACACATTAATCCTGGGGAGATTCTGATTGGAAGAGGAACAAGAGGAAAATGTTTCACAATGAGAACAGTCAGTCACTGGCATAATCTCCCCAGGGGCGGTGGTGGATTCCCCAGTGCCCTGGTTTGGGGTGGAGCAGAGCCAAATTTCTGTTCTGTGAGAGGCTGGTACTCTTACTTGTTGCCGTGGTAACCGGGGTCAGCTGACTTGGTGATTTACTCTGTGGAGGGGTTGCGCCTGTGGGGAGGAGGGGACAGGTCAGGTGACCCAAACTGACCAATCGGGTATTCCATCCCAACTGCCACGCTCAGTGTAAAAGCTGAGGGATCAAAGGGGTCAGGTTGGCTCTTCTTCTATGGCTCCTTTCCAATGTCTCTTCTTCAGTGGCTCTTTTTTGCCAATGACTAATATCTGAAGAAGGTCCCATCAACTCATCTGCCTTTTGATCCTGTTCAGTGTGTTCCAGTTCCCATTCATCACTGAGTCCAGTCTGGAACTTTCCCAGTGCCTGCCAGTGACATCTTCCTGGGAACTTGATCCGGTTTTGTATATATTTATATATATTGTATCTATTTCATTATTGTATCTATTCATTATTTCATTATTATCTATTTCATTATTTATTATTAATATTTCATTAGTTTAGTTTTTTCTAAACTCATAACTTTATCTCTCTTCTTCCTTTCCTTGGAGCGAGTGGTGGGGGAGAGCACCTGTCATCTTATCATTGGCCAGCCACTGGGCATCTGGGCCAGCCACATTAGCCACTGGGCATCATTGTTGGGGGAAAAAGATTATGTTAATACAGTCATTAGTTTAACTGTATGACATTGCTTTTCCTTTATGCAAGGGTAAGTAAACATGCATTGTTGATAACAACTTGACTTTCAAACATATCACTTGCCTAAAATCAGACTTACTTTTTTCACCAACGATTTCCTTCAGGCATACTACACTGAGTTTTAGAATTGACTTAGAAAAAGCATTTTCAGGCTACAGAAAATGTCTTCCACATTTTTTAGAAAATTGTTGAAAGTGAAAATTCAGCACAACCCTTGTTTCAGAAAGCCCGTTCACAGGAAAAAGATAAGTTGGCATAAGGCCCATGAATCCTTCTGTGATGCCAGTATTTTTCTGAGTCCCCCAGGTGAGGAGGGCAGGTACACAGAGAATTTGACTTCTCCTCCAGTGGCACAGCTCAACATGAGCATACAGACAAGCTTCTTTGGCAATCTGTGAATTAAGTGGTTCATGCACAGGGACTCATGTTTTAGAAGTAAAGCCTGCCAAAATGCAGATTCATGTAGTTCCAAGAAAATTACAGACTGTTTAATTTGGTTTGTGCTCAAACTCAGGATGGGCAGTTCAGATATAAGTAGGAGAAAGGGAAGCCTGTGCAATCAAACACCTTCCTTCTGTTGGTTACCATGAGAAATAGCTTAAGCCAGCACACTGAGGACAGAGCCAAGCAAAAATGGTTTCCTCCATAATCACACACACCTCAGGTCACTAAGACAACCTTCTTTGACCATAATACAAAAGGACACACTGCACATATTTCAAGTCCCTTTTTTTCCAAATATGCACAAAAAGAGAAAGCTTGGCCCGAGGAGGTGATGCTGCACCCTAAATATCCTTAGGCTATGTATTGCTTGCCTATGAAGAGAGAAGCACTATTCTAAAGCAGTGACATGCGACTCCCTCCGTGACAATGGCTAGAGAGGAGCTTGGGGTACAGCTGGAGTGGACCCACAACAGCAGAAACCTCTCTCACAGCCAAGTAAACTTTCCCTCCCTCCACTCAATTAAAAATTTAGCATGGTGGCACGAAAGTAGTCCTCAGAGACCTAACGGGAAAAAGATTAGGAGACAGTTTGCTCTGAGTAGCTTGCAAGGTTCTTGTTCAGTTTCATTATCATCTAAATCCACCCTAGGAAATTTATAACTTTCCTGCACCACTGTCCTTTAACAGTGTGCACCAGGATCTTTCAGAGGAGTCAAAACATATTTTCCTGTGCGCAGATGATCTCACAACACAAGTTGCTATAAGCGTAGCATCAACTTGCACTTTGCTTCAGTACCACCTACTGACTGGTTTAGAAAAATATTCCTATTAATAGTAGAATTTGGATACCTTAAAAACACCTAATACAAGTGTACTAGCTTTCCCCAAAGAAAAAGGCTCAATTATCTTTGTCTTTTAGAGCTACTCCTGCAATTCAAAACCTCTCTGCCTAGAATGAAGCAGTAAATTCTATGTACTAGCAACTAACTTTTATGGAAGTTAGGAAGTTATAGCCCAGCAAGGCATTCCTCTCTCACCTGCTAATAAATGGAGCAATTTCATATAAAACGTAAGATATTTTGAAAATTTGATCGTGACTTCAAATCAAAGCCTATCAAAGCATAAAACTGGGAGCAAGATTATTTTCCTGGTTTGTAACATAAATTTACACATTTTAAACTCAGAGATTTTGTGATTTCGTCTGACTTCCTTACATGAGATAAGATGTAGAATTAGACTAAGCGGTGCATCAAGTGCATAACATCTGACAGAGATACAGCAAGATATTCTGAACTGATTTAAATACTTAAAGTGATATATTTTTGAAAATGCAAAAACAGAGTCAGAGAGATACCTTATAACCCGTCCAATTTAATCACCCTTGGTATTTCAGTCCTTGTGCCCTGTCCTTACTCCAATCCTATGATCACAGACATCTATCCCAGTTACATGCAAATTCCATGCTCAAATTACGACTGACATTTCTGGTTCCTGGACGAAAGTCGTACCTTGGATAAGAGGTTACATATAATTTGTAATTAGGTTTCGTACTTAATTCACATATTCATTGCTTAAACCAAAGGGGAAGCGGGTGACAAGCATGGAGAAAAGTCTGATTTTGGCTCATTGGATCTCCTCGTATTGCTGCGTGTGTAACTGGTGTGTAATCTGGAGTGTACCTATAGACAAACATGCCTTTGAATATCTAGTTTTAGGTCCAGAAGGTGCTACAGCAGGTGGGTAATGGGAGCAATTACCTTTCTTCAACCTGACTTGTAAAACAAGCATGTCCGTATTAGGAGAGCAACACAGAACTTTAATTTCTGAAAAAGACAGATTACATTTATAAGGTACCATTTGATTTATCAGAGCAAATTAGTCTAAACCTGTAATATGAACACACACAAAAATGGTGGAAGAAAAAAAATCCAATAAACTAGTAGTTTATTGAGTTATAATCCGTGGCATTTGTAAGAAGTGGAATATAAATCCCAGTTAGTATTTTCATCCAGCACATTTTTTTCAGGTTCAACATTTAAATTGAACCCATCTGTGGGTGCAAACAATGAGACAGGTATCATTGTAGAATGAGAAAGAGGCAAGTCTGTGTACAGTTCATCATCAAACTGCGTTCTGCGTGGTCACTGATTGGTTATTCAAACTTTTGCAGAAAATAAGTATAAAGTTCAACTTTGGTGGATGATCAGTCTTTATGCACCATTTAAGCCCATAATTTTATTTCAGAATGATACTGATTAAAACAATTCATGGGCAATTGTAGTCTTGTTCTGACTGGAAGGGCAGGAGAAATGTGACCCTATCATCAAACAAAGCACACGCTACAGTGAGCGGTGCTAACATGGGCAAAAGCCTATGGGGGTGCCTATTTCCACGCCTGATTAAATGCATCTTACTGGTATAATGCCTTCAAATTTAAAAAGCTTAATTTTAAAATCACCAGATAATTGTGTAATTGCGGTATTTGTATTCCCTGTGATGAATCATTTCTAATGGTTCTGTGACAATAAAATTGTCTGAAAGCATCCACGACAACTCTGTTCTTTGATGTAACTGTGGGGCTCAGAGTTTGTCCTTAAAGCAGGTCAACAGTGGTTGAATTGAAGATTCACTGACAAATAGGACTACACATACTATGTCCGGTAGACTTTTCCTTCTAAGAAGTACATAAATCACCTTCATTCTCAGCAGCAGAAGATTGCCAAGGTTTTTTTCACAGGCCAATCAGTGCTTCTGATCTCTCTTTATAGCAAGATCCTTTGAAGGTAGTTCAGGAACACGAGCTGCACCGCTGCTGTGTTTTGTCTGGCAAGCAGTGCTGCCGCTTTCAAAGGGAGATATATCCATGATGAATTGGTTGGACTCTCATGAAAACAATATGCTCAAAGCATTTTGAGTAAACAGATGATTCTCAGTGCTCTTTTAAATCTTCCTATTTCACTAAAACACAAGCCACCTGATAAATGCATGTACAACAGAAGTAATTACAGTCAAATTGTTGGAAATGCCTATCAAAGCTAACGACAAGTAAAAAGATGCTAAGGAAAAAACATCTAGATGCTACTGAATAATTACACCAGTAAATTTGGGATAAACATCTGGATTTGTACAAATGGGGTGTTTGTACATTGCTTCATAAAGAGTCTCCAGAGACAAACAAAACACAAGTAATTACAGGCAACTGAAGGTAGTCTTTAATTCTTTCATTTCACCTGTATGGAACTTGGCAATGCAACAACTTTCAACAGCAATGAACAACTTTCAAATGCAACTAAAATCTACTGTGAGACTGCATGCCTCCAGCTATTAGTTCTTCTAAAGGCAAAGAAAAAGGATGTACAAAAAATGCAAATTCAGGCCAGAAAAAACATTTGTCATCTCACACAGCAGCTACAGGAATTTTGGTACTAAGGTATGTAAATATCATATCTTTCCATTTAGTCTGAATAAAACCGTCTTACAGCAATACAGCTTACAGGACAAGTAAGTCCAGTGCTGTTCAGCATCACCACTCCACTACATCAAGCCACAGTAGCCAGCCTGGGAGTTACACCATCAATGGGAGGCCTCAGAAACACCCACGTCCAGTACTGATGAACAGCCTTGGTAGAACACCACTCAACAAGGCTACTATGTCTAATCACCACTTAGACATAAAACACCAGTGGTGCTGTGCAGGTCTTTTGGATCAGCACACCATCATTCAGCAAAACCTGTCTGTTCACTGTCCTGAGCTGTAATAACCCATGCCTTTCCCATCTCATCTCCATCTCTGCCCACTGAGGAAGGTTTAGACATCCTGGTTAGTAGTTTTTTGCTGTAAGCAGGTTTTTCAGGTTCTTTTACTGACTGACTGACTGTAAGGTTTACATACAGCTGTCTAATCCTTTTTTTTTTTTTTTTTCAAAAAGCTTGTACTGGCCTTCCTTTCCTTTACTCTTCTCAATGGAGGAATCTGGACCATCTCCTAGAGTTGCTGCCAATGACCTTTCTCCAGATGTCTTTGTCCCAGAATCCCTATGATGCAACATACAGATGTACATATTACACTTAATGGCCAAAGATGCTACAAAGCAACACACAGGGTACTCACAACAACATGTGGTTTCCCAAGTATCTCTGGTAAAACACTCTACCATCAAAAGCACTACCTAGAGATGTAATACAGCAAAGCACTGCAAATGAAGCCATAGCATACAATAAAAAAACATGCAGTACAGATCTAAAGACATTACTGATGTTACAGGTCTGTGTAGGAATCTTTTTTTTTTTAAAAGAAATTTTCTCTTTGGGTAGTCAGAAACTTTCTACTGATACCAAGTTTAAATTTACTCATTACCAATCTATATCCATTTAATTCTGTACCAGTATTTTAAACCAAATAATTATTGACTAGTCTTGGTATGTTTTCCACTGATGCAATCATAAGATATGGTTGTAGTTCTTCAACTTGCATTTTGTTAATCTAAACAAGCCTAGAAAAGTTATTCGAAGAACTTTTCAACAGGTATACTGTCCTTTTCTGTAAACAGAATAGTAGCTCTTTTGTTTATCCAGTCCAATAAAGTGGTATATGTTTTTAAGGTGACTGCTTACAGTAATCTAAATGAAAGCATAGCAATGTCTTTTACAGTATTTCTTTGATTATGCTGGAAAACATGCCTGTTACATGAAAATTGCACTAGTTTTTTCTTGTCAGCAGCACACACACGTGGGTCACAACCATAGTAAACTACAAATACATCCAGGATTTTTTTGCTCTTTTATAACTTCCAAATGATGAACTACAGAAGTTCTTGTTAGCAGTCCCTCAGGACATGAATTTATGCAGTACATCTTGTAATATTAGGATCCAAAGTACATTTCCTTGTGTAATTAAGTTAATCTTATTTTTGTTATACCAATTGAAAGACATTCAGTTCCCTGTTTATATAGACACAGCCCCGACTTCTGTTTCACACCATCAGTTGAAAATTTCAAACACACAGAGGATTTGCCCCACTTTTTAATGAACATTTTAATTAGTATTAAACTCCAAATCTTTTAATATCTCCTACTGTACTTCTGCCTTTGAGTTTTATACAAGACTTGTAAGGGGACAAAGTCGAAGAGTAGATGGACTTCAAATTGACATTGCAGAGATTTACCTTGAAAGGAAAGCTTTGTGATTTCATTATATATACGTTGAGAAGAGCTTTTAAAATGTATGGAACTATAAGCCACTGCATTATCTTCACACCATGTTGTGTTTATACAGTAGCAAATATACTCCATTTCTGTTCAGATATTTAAACTGTAAAATCTTTGGGTCAAGCATTACCCTTTGGCTGCATGCTTTCACAGTTTTTAGCCCCAAGAAGACAATGACCTTGACTGGATACAAACACCACACATTATACAAATTATCCATTAAGAATTTAGGGAGTTCTCTTTGGCATCAAACAAATGCCCTGATCATTTACATATTTAAACATCATCACCATGTTTGAAAAAAATAAAAAAGTAAATGTGTCTCTTACCCACAAATAACTTAACAATGAATTTTTTGCATCAGAATTTTCATTAGTGATCATCCTCTAAATTACTATGTAAATCTACCTCAGTGATCCTGTTAAACACAGTTCACTGACACTGAATAATTATGTCTCCAGCATTAGGTGATTAGTCTGAAGTTCTCACATAACACTTTACCTTACTTACGAATATTTAAGCTTCTAACCTAATATGTATCAACTATACCTTCAAAATAGATGTTTCTTAATATTTTTAAGGAAAAATCAGTAAGTTCAAAAGCAAGGAATGCTATCCTGAGCAGCCACGTGACAATAATGTGTAGATTGCAAGACAAAAACTGCAAAAAATCTTGTACCTTTATGATCCTACATTACTGTATGATATTAGACACTACCACTCCCATAAGTTTTACTAAGCTGGAAACAACTTGGAAGATGAAGAAAAACAATCTCTAAAAGCTAATGAAATATAATTAAAAGTGTTGGCTGGCTCTGTCTTTTTAATGTTTTCTAAGACTGAAATATAGTGTCTAAAATTAAAATACCGATTTGAGCTGTCAACAATGCCAACACATGTAGGTAAAACTACTTCTCATATAACAGTATCTAATTCCTGCTTCTCTCTGGGTTTTGGACCCAAAACTAAGTGACAGAATCCATGCTGTAGTTATATTAAAACATCATCTCCAAAAGCACAGATATTTCAAATTTTTTTTATACTATTTTTTTGTAAAATAGACTTTTTAAAAGCTAATAGTGTTAAAAACTAGCACATATATGAGAAAAACAATGGTTTGAGATTATTTATTTTGCCAAGTTTAAAGTATGAATCACATAAAAGCATTAGAAACTGATACTGCAGTATTTCATAAAATCAGAAAGTGCTAGAGTGAAACACCTGCAAATTTAATGTCTTTATATATAGGTACTCCTATGATATTGCCATCATCTACTACTTGAAACAATGAAAACAATCAAAAAATTTTATCTTAAAATAAGTAGCAATTTACACTGGAATCAAACTGAATACATATGGCAATCCTGTGCACTATTTGAATTTATCCATTCAAATGATATTTAAAGAAAATAATTAAATCATCAACATTCTCAAATTGAAGAGGGAAAATTCATTAAATAATCCCTGAGTATGTAAGGTATTGCAATTAATACAATTAATAATATGCTTATGCTTTTAATCAAGTGTTGGCTCTTTTTTTTTTTTTTAAGCATACACAAAAGAATATGCAAGAGGGAAAAATTATCACAAGCTGAAATGCTAAGCTTGTGTGGTCTCCTCAGTGTATTCTAGAAATCCATTACCATGCAATGGACAGGTTTCAATACTGCCATCATTCTTATTTCTCATAGTATCTTTTGGTGAGATCTTCCTAATCACACTCAGAATATTAATATGCTGCTGAGTATAATTTTTTTTCCCTATTACAGATCATGCTAACATGTTTGAAGGATTCTCCTGCAAACTGTCTATTAAAGTTAGGCCAAACAACAGCAGACATCTGAGCTTCCCTATGTGAAATTGTTGATGCTATCAAAATTTTTACTGTCATCATACCTTACATCCCACAAGTTAATTACTTTATTATCTAAAGTACAGTAACTATTCCAGATATTACATGGAATGACACAAAGGAAAGATCTTTATCTCTAGATTCCCTGAACTTACATGTCAACTATCCAGAATATATGAAACACTGAAAAACATCACTTTTCAATGGAAAACAAGAGGGAAGGATAGACAAAGCAGGTTTTGACCTTAATTCTAGGATGCTTTTGAAAGTAAACATCTGCAGTTATGATGCAGATGGCATAACATACTTGGGGCTTTTATATCATATTAGAGACTTCCATTTTTTGTTAGAAATTGTCACGTTACAAGGCACTCAACATTACCTCAGCAGCTTCCTATAATTTATTTCTTTATTCAGACTTCATAGATTTTCCACAATGGAGGGAAAAAAGCCCCACCCAAACATTACAGGATGGAATGAAATGTAGGAGATGTAGAAGAATGGCAGGGCTTTTTCCTTGATACTAATATTTCTGACAGTCCTTAACATGATTTCCTACATCAATAGGAACCACTAACATAAGTATTTCCAATGTTTATGTTTGGAGTTTTCATCGCTAGAATTTGTTACCTCTTCTTTTCAGTTCTGCTGAAGGGACAGATAATGTAAGGGGTATGAAGAAAAACTGCTCTTTGCTTCTTGTTGTTGGCTTTCCATCTGGTACAGGATATTTGCAGATATGATCAGACAGTATTGGTGGGGGGTGGGGTGGGCAAAGACTGGTCAAATTTCTATTAGGAATGGTTCTGAATGTAATTGAGATCAGTCTACAGTAGCTCAGAGTGTCACTCTTAGTCTTACACAGGGATATATCTCAGAGATCCAGGTTCCTCTTATTCCTGTATCCATCAAGCTACTGGCAATTTTGAATTAATGTCAAAATGGAATTGCCAAGGCTTTTTGTGTTCTTAAATATTTTACCCCTTAGCACTTCCATATGGCAAAGAGATGAGAACTATAGGTGGTCTTGTAAAGTATTTTCAAAGTAAAACAATAGTGACATATTGATGCATTTGAGAAAGCATCACACACTTAATTACTGATGCATTTGAGAATGAAAATATATTACAGAGGCAAAAGACACCGATGAGGGGACAATTCATTTATTTGAACTGAGTATGCAGTTTGAGTGTGGAAATTTTATCTAAGTGTGTTTAGAATTAAAGGAAATTATCTGACCTAAATGTTTATGGTTTTCTTATGATTACTATAATCAGCAAAAAAAAAGCTGAAATATAAGAATTACCCAAAGACTGGAAGATTAACACAGCGTTTACTAAACACAGTAAGAACACCAGACTAATGATGCCTGTTCGTTCTCAGCCAGTATCACAAACAAACCCTCAATCTGAACCAATCTGAGGCTCAGTGTTGCTTTTTGTGGCAATTTCTACATCCAGTCTCTCTGGTGTTTTTTAATCAACTTAGAATTTTTCATGAAGTTATAGATGTAGTCAGATAATGGAATAAAAAACCCAACATCTTGCTACCAACAGCTGCCGATTTTTTCAAAACTAAAAATGACAGGATCCATTCCAGTAACTGACAATGGAGGGCAGCACAGATTCCCTAATTCCCCCATCCCCCCACCATTACATGCTCTATTAAACAGAGCATGTCCAAAATAGGCCATCAGCCCTATGCTTCCCAAGTTCCTACAACATATCACACCCTTCGAATCAGGGTGCTGATGCTGTGCCCTGCCCCTGCAGCCTTTATGGAGCGGAGAAGTTGCAAGCCAAGATCTTTTATTTCCCTTAGCAGCATCTAAAGCTCTCATCTAGTGTACAGGCATCTATCTTGTGGCAGTTATAATATTATTTGAGGTTATCTCCCTATCTGTCTTATCTGTCTCCTTTTCACAGGAGAATTAAGCTACTTTATGTGTGGGGCAAAAGCCTGCATATATTTAGCTAACTCACAGCAGGAAACATGAAGGCCTTTTTAGGATTAGCCGTGTCATTTTAGAGTACTATCTATAAAAGGAACCAAGAAATTGCTTGGACTGCTTTTGCACTGTAGAGCACCTACTAGTTTTTAGGCTAAATCTGATGAATAAAAGGGTTTCCACTCTATCCACATGATGTTAAATATAAGTAGGCAGCCATTCCAAACATTATGAAATTAAATGTCCTCCTCTATTCTGCATAATAAAACCAAATTGCTACAACTGTGTCATTAAATGCCAAACGCTGCTAGTACGAAAAATTGGAGCAGCGTGGAGATTTTTCTTGGGTTCTGTCAGCAGCACACGTCTGCCTGCAACACGGAATACTTATATCCATATGCTGTCTGTCAGCCTTGATGACAAATACAGCACAGTCTTTGTGCTTCCAGCAAACAGAAAAAGTAAATGATATATAAAGCCCCTCTTTGTTCTGATTCATGGATAGAAGGCATTACACAGACAAAGAAAAATGTAATGTCTGCATGCTGATCGGGGATATTAAACTACTGCAGCTGTGAGGTGATTTAGAAAAAACACTGTTTTATTTTATATTTATGGATTTGAATCCAAGCTAAATGTATTTGTAAATGACTGGGGCTCAGTTGTCACTTGGCCTCCACCTACTTATGCAAGCAATACGACCACTTGGTCTGGGCATGACAGTGCTGTAAGCTCTCAAGCCTCACAGTAGCAGCGATTCCCTGCATCGCCACAGCTGAATCAGCGACTGAGGGTGAACAAAGGCATCCGAACTCTTTGCTGTCGTGGACAAGCAGCAAACTGCAAATTCCCTGGAGTAATGGGTGGAAACTGGGAGGAGGCTGGTTCAGGGGGATTGCTCTTTCTTTCTAATGATTATCCAGTGGTGTAGGACTTTCCCTATCACTATGTCTAAAAGGCAAAATTTGCAATTGTACAATGCCAAACACCTGTTCGATTATAATTTTTGCAAGGCTCAGCTTCCTATATTGTAATGAAGGAAAACAAAAGGCCACACCAAAGTAAGGTCTCTCTTGTGCTCCTTCCTACTTGCTCTATTCCCTTCTACTTCCCACATTCTAGCAAAGAAAAATTCCAGGCTTCTGTAGAAACATGTGCTGATGTTAGAAAAACATTTTATACAAATAAATATATCAGAGGAAATTAACATTATTAGGCTCATCCCCAGAAGAAAGGTAGAATTCATGTCCCTTGAGTCCACTAGATAATTAGAGGAAGATAAGCAGCTCCTAAAGGAAATTATGACCCACTAGATGTCTTATGTACTTATTTCACAGCAGTGTCCATAAAGTTCTTCTGGTGATACCTTACATATTTGGCTGACTTGAGAGTCTAGGTGACTAAGTTAGGTTAGAGGTTTCACCTTACCCTTTTTAGATGGCTAAACTTAAAGAGTTAATAAACCAAAAAAAATGAGGCTTTTAAATCCACACATCATGTTCATCATTGAACCACTATTTCTCTTGTTCTATTCTAAAGCTGACTTTAGGTAATCAACAAGCACGCAATTTCAGAAATAAAATTTCATAACTGTTAGGCAACTGTGGCAGCAATGATCATTCCAAAATAATACCACTGAAATAGGAGGTGCTGTTCGCTTTGTTATCACAGGGACTGTTTCCATAAAGCTCCTATAAAATCCATATGCACAGTAATCCATATTTGCAAGTGAAAACAGTTGCTGATGTGTGCAATTATTTATTCTGAATAAAGAACAGACATCTGAATGGGTAAATGGATGTACATGCAAATTTTCTCCCAAACTTATA
This sequence comes from Alca torda, assembly GCA_008658365.1. Lineage (NCBI taxonomy): Eukaryota > Metazoa > Chordata > Aves > Charadriiformes > Alcidae > Alca > Alca torda. Next base: position 23,741,443 of record CM018084.1, read on the forward strand.
GAGACAGGTTTGATGCAAAGCCACAAAGCTTTTTGGAATATTCCTGTTGATTTCAGGGATTTTGCCCACAGATGTTATTTCCACGCCATTGACATTAATTCATTGCTCCTAAATATCAAGAAGCAGCTTAACTTTTCTTTTACTTATAGCACAGTTAAAGTGATACTGAGTCAAATCAAGCCCAAATACTCTTAAGGAGGGATAATCTCAAGAAGTAAGCTTGATAGTCACTATGTAATTAAGCACGAATCGTACTGTTACATATCTTCTCCTGCAGTGGATATTTGCAAGCAAAAATCAGGGATTTTTTTTTTTTCCCCTCTCCGGGAAATCTGTTAAATAAGGAAAAGCTCCAAACTTTTAAAATCCATGTGTATATGTTAAAGCTTTCCTCTAAAAAGAAAAAAAAAAAAACAAAAAACTGAACACCCTTCATAAAGCTCAAAGCTCAAACACCTTTCACGGTTACATTCTGCTGCTGCTGAAGGATCAAAATAAGTAAGAGAAAAATAAGATATTCTGAAAATCTTTTGAATTCCATAACTGTGTTCACATTGTGATGTTTTTTTTTTTTTTTTTTTTTTTTTTTTTAAATCCAAAGGCTCTCAATTATTAGAAAGCTTCCAGGTTGCCCTCAGGCAAAAGAGTACCACCAACTCTCTATTATCATTCAAAGAACCAACAAACACTTGAGGCATCTCTGTATTATACATTTGCTACTATACAGGGTTTGGGGGCTCTACTGTTCTGTGGGCACAGGGGCATTTTCTGCTTAAAATGTTCCCAGTCATCACAGGGCAGCTCATCTGTGTGAACCAGGATCAAATTACTGGTCAGGTCTCAAACAGAACTGAAATGTGCCCAAACCAGCAGCAGTGACCTCTGGCACTTCACTGGGTGGCCGATCAGTGCAGGAATGGGCACTTGTTTTGCTTTGACAAATCCTCTCATAATTTCTCTTGAAAACCCAAATTTTCCATTCTTTTGGATTAAGGCACCGCACTTTAATAAGACGAGTTGTTAGAATCATAGAATAGTTTAGGTTGGAAGAGACCTTGAAGATCATTGAGTCTAACTGTTAACCTAGCACTGCCAAGTCCACCACTAAACCACGTCCCTCAGCACCATTTCTACACGTCTTTTAAATACCTTCAGCGATGGTGACTCAACCACTTCCCTGGGCAGCCTGTTCCAATGCTTGACAGCCTTTTTGGTGAAGGAATTTCTCCTAATCTCCAATCTAAACCTCGATCACTTCCCTAGTCCTGCTGGCCATGCTATTTCTGTTGTTCTTGGTTTGCTGATTGATAAGGTTTGAAGCATGTTTAATTTGCATTCAGTTACACATAACCTTGCAAGGGGCTAGAAGGAATAATTTATAAAGGAGATAAATTTATATAGATTACCTGAATGCCTACTGAGTGAGAATATAGCCATCTAAAATATTTAAAAGAATTAGACAGCAAGGAAAAATAAATATTGTTGAAAATAACACATGTAGTAGGCCACTGAAGTATAACTAGGAATAAATAAAAACAAGCAAAGAAAAAGGCTAAGAACAAAGAGGAAAGGCTTAGCAGCATAATCAGGTAAACAGAGAAGGGTCATAGCTCTACATCTATACCTCTGTCATCACTCAGTCTAAATTTATAATCTCAAACATATTATGCCTTAAGTATAAGATGATAGCTAACTACTTAGATTAATGACTTTAGTGGGTCTATGTTCCTAATTTTCAGCTGAGCAGCTTGGGACATACCTTCTCTCTCTCCATTTACGCTACCCATGTTAAACTAACAATAAAACATACTTATTTCTCTTTCCTCATACTGTGTAATGTATTTATATTTTGTCTTTGGGTTAACATGTATTTAGCTACAGATTAAGACCAGTATCTACAAATGTTTGTTCTACCTGTATGTTTGAAAACTGTATCTGGTTAAAGTAGCACACCAGCTCATACCTAATTGAAACGGATGTTGCTACACTTCAAAAATCCTTTTATATTAACGGCATGCTGAAGATGTCAATGCATCTATGTACTGCTTTATATTCCTGTCACTCCCTGTAGACAAACCTATATACGCATTTATATACACATATATGTACACATATATACATACACACTATATACACACACACACACTATATATATATGTATATATATGTACACACACTTCATGCAAGGATTGTGTGGTGTGCCCATCACTTACCTTGGAAAAGCAAGCAAGCAAGCAAGCTAGATTCATTATTGTTAAAATTTTGGCACAGATTCCAGTCTGCCTCCCAATTCCAACAATTTAAGAGTAGAAAAAAGTACTGCTCTCATTCTGAATAAATCATCATGATAAAGAATGGCTAAGCACAATTTTGCTAGTCTTTCCTACAAAATTTGCACTCCTTTTGTGGTGAGTTTTTTCCCCTCTCTCCTTAACGGGGGAAAGAGGATCACCAGACAACATGACCCAGCAAGTGGACATTTATTTAGTGGACCAAGTGGGAGATGGGCTGGATCAGGGCAAGCTTCACACTTGTACTCGTGTACAGGTGCAGGGGACTGGGACCTGCCCCAAGCACTGCTCGGCAGTCAGCACAGCAAAGCCCTGGGAAAGCCCACACTCTTTCCCCATCAGTGTTGGCACCATCTCAATCCCAACACACAGTCTCTCTCTGCACACACTCTGCTCTACACCACATCAGACATCTCTGCATGGTGACATCACACACACACGCTTGACTATTACTGGGGGATTTTATAGCAGGATGTTGGCAGAGATTGCCACTCAAACTAGTCCTCACTGTTACCACTCTGCATTTTCCAAAAAGAACTCTGATATCAGACACGCCAAAAAGATTTACAGGCTGCCCAGGTTTGCACTCAAGCCTTTCCTGATATTGCAAGAGGAGCTCATCTTGTACAAGGAGATTGTCACAGCATCTCTTAATGAGAGAAGTCTGCTGTTTTTTTAGAGAAATTAAAATTATATCCCCTCAAGAAGTGATCACATAATTATTGCACTGTATCATATCCTTATTTCTTCCCAGACTGCAGAAAAGGCTGTACAGAGAAAACCTTCGTAGCACCTAAATACTTCCATCAGTATTACTTTCAAATTTTTTGAAATAAAAAGATAAATCTACTTACTCCTCAATTTTCCACTTCTGGATGAAAAGAAGACTGAAACAACAGGAAAGTGCTAAAAAAAAAAGAAAGAAATATTAAGCATAAGTGAAAAATGGTGATTTCTCCCACTAATCATCTCATGGGATTTTTAGAGTTAGATGTTAAAAGTATAATCTGTGAATAAGAAGCATCTCTTCGGTCTTTCAGAAGAGTAGTGTTTTACTGACGCAAGTTCTTAACTCTCTATTATTTATGGAGGTCTGAGTGGGGCAATTAATTTATATTAAAAAATGTTTTTTGCCTCTTATTTTAATTATTTGAGTAATGCATACTTTGTACAGTTTTCTTTTTAAAATATAAAGTCTAAAATCTCTGGAGTACAAAGAGCTCTGAATAATCCTAGAGAGAGCCTGACTTCATATTAATTGATCTGCTAAATCACAAAGTGGTTATTGCCTGTATATATTTAAAAATAGATAATAAGATCTTAATCACTACTCAGTATGGAAGTTCTGCTTTCTTAGGTAGCAAAGTCTGTAATCCTATGTGGTTTATGCCTTATCTCTTAGATTACCTCTCACAGAAGTCTGGCTTGTTTGCTTTGTTTTGTGTAAGTATATGTAAAAACATACTAAAATATCAAAGAGAATTTAGAGGGTTTTATAACATCTTTAGAAAACTTGTGACTATTTAAAATAATACTATTATTCTCATAAAATCATAATAATTTCCATTTTAGGTCCTTGTTACATGGAACATGTCAACTCTACTTGATAGAAAATATCTATTTTAATAGGAATGAGACCAAAACAAAATTCTAGCATAGGTAGCCAGCTAAACTGGACAGCATTCCAAGTAAAATGGTTCTTTCTCTCTACTGTAGGCACAGCCTGAAAAAAAATTATATATCATTGCTGCTGCTATTTTTCATTTGTCAGCATGCATTCAATTCATGAATACATGGCAGAAGTATTCCTAGCCCAAAATGACTTTTATAAAGCATGATTTTATCCTGCACATTTGCTCCCTACTGTCCAATCCTGTCTTTGGTTTGCCTGTTATTTTGACCTTATCCAATGAATTCCCAGGTTATGATTGTACTAAGTCATTTGCTGTCAGAAGTTCAAAACCAGTTATTTGACCTTTCCAGATTAAGTGAATCTAAATTAAAGTATGAGCAATTAATGTGGTATTTAAATTTTCCACCTTCCCTTATTGATTTCTTTCCCCCCTACCTCAGTACTTCTATTAGTACCAGTTAATTTTTGTTTGTCTCAGAAGTTAATTTCTATATTTCAAAAACCAACAAACAGGAATTTTCTGAGCTGATGTTGTGAGGTGAATTTTACAACCAAACATCATTATGATTTCAGTCTGATTTCAGGGAAAGACAGGTCTACAGACTGCAACGAAAAACAGATCGTTCCATAGACTAAAGACCAAGCCCCAAAGTACACAACGACAGCTGCAAATAAACTAATATATTTTCAGTCTATGCAAAACATCAGCTTTTCTCAGCTGAGTAATGGAGTGAGAAGTTATGGGATATATATTATGCAAGTATGTTTTCAAAGTCATAAAGAAAACACCCACATTTCATACCGCTAACACTATCGCAGTATACCAGAATACTTCTTATTTGATATGGAGTCCATTCAGTAAAAAAGATAACGATATTTATTGCATTCAAACTAATTTATGGAATTTCATCTACATATTTTTAAGTGTTTCACAGAAGTGGCTTATATTCCAGCCTTTAATGGGCAAGACTACATTGTACACACTTCGAAGAGAAAAATCCTGGCTGTACTGAAGATGATGACAAACTTACCAAGAATTCTAAGACTTTCAAAGGGAGTTGATATTATTGACCCAAAAAGACACAGAGCCAGACCAGGAAATCACATTCTTCAATTCCTAGTCTCATCTAAAACCACTACAATACAAACTTACCGGCTGTTTTATCTGTGTGTCATCAGCCGAACCAAGAACATGGTCATCACTTTATCCCACTGAAGCACACGCTTCCATAGCACTTTTAAATTGTTAAAATTTTAAATTGGTAAAAACATACTCTTGGTACTACAGTTGTCAATTTAAAACAACAATCCATTTGAAGTTTTACTGACACCTTGATGCAGTGAAATGCCGAAGTTAAGACTCAGTAGCCTTGGTGACTATTAAGCAGGTATTCTTTATTGCAGTGCCGGGTGCACAGGGGATTGCTCCACCTAATAAGCGCGCCAACTGATTTAGATGTACAGTTTAAATACATACTACGTATACATATTCACTAGTTTTCCAAGAAGTAATTACTTATTCATTAACTCATTATTACAGGTTACTGCCCACTCCTGCATGCGCATTAGAGTCTCTCGGTGGTCTTCAGGGATATCTGGTGGTCATTTACTTCCTCCACTCCTCTTCAACATGGTGACCTTCTGGTGAACTGCAGACCTCTACTCCTTTATTCTTGCTGGCGCATCAAAAGTGTTAGCTTTGACTAGTCTCTGCATACCTCAGTAATCCTGGGCCCCTTGTTTTGAGAGATAAGCTTCTACCACAAGGTTATATAGTCCTAAAGCAATCTGTCTTAAAAAATAAGAGATAAGTTCTGACATTTAGTACTACAACTGTTGCATCTGCTCTTCGTACAGCCTTAAGGCGCCTAGTCTCCTAAATTAAGCTCCTACTCTAATTTACAGTTCTAACATATTAAGTCCCTACTTCAATTAGTTTACAGCTTTAATATATCAAACCCTACTTCAACCTAAAGTGCTGATAAACCTCCATTCCCCATCATCTCTTTATGAAAGGGATTGGACAAATCAGACTAGAACCCTTTAAAGACACTAGATCAAAATCAAAATGGAAGGGAATTTTTCCTGACGTTTATTCTCACTCTTTGAAACTTTTTCATTAAAAATAAATTGCATGTTTCTTCTCCTAGACAGCACCTGGTGGATTAATGGTTTCGGAAAACTACAGCTAATCACAAAACCAGCTAGTTCAGACATTTTTTTCCTGGGCTGCATCAAAAGAAGTGTGACCAACAGGTCGAGGGAGGGGATTCTCCCCCTCTACTCCACTCTCGTGAGACCCCACCTGGAGTACTGTGTCCAGCTCTGGAGTCCTCAGTACAAGAAGTACATTGACCTGTTGGAGCAAGTCCAGAGGAGGTCCACAAAGATGATCTTAGGGCCAGAGCACCTCTTCTATGAAGACAGGCTGAGAGACTTGGGGTTGTTCAGCCTGGAGAAGAGAAGGCTCCGGAGAGACCTGATAGCGGCCTTCCAGTACCTGAAGGGGGCCTACAGGAGAGATGGGGAGGGGCTGTTTGCAAGGGCATGTAGCGATAGGATGGGGGGCAATGGTTTTAAACTAGAGCAGGGTGGGTTTAGATTAGACATTAGGATGAAGTTCTTCACAATGAGGGTGGTGAGACACTGGAACAGGTTATCTAGAGAAGCTGTGGATGCCCCATCCCTGGAAGTTTTTAAGGCCAGGCTGGACGGGGCTCTGAGCAACCTGATCTAGTGGGAGGTGTCCCTGCTCATGGCAGGGGGGTTGGAACTAGATGATCTTTAAGGTCCCTTCCAACCTTTCCAACCCATTCTATGATTTAAACTAGTAATTTAATTTGATCCTTTGTGGGTGATGAATTTTTACCGTCTTACTTATGGTACTTACGTACCAATTCATATTGCCACCATGTGTTTGCTCTGGTGACATCTTTAGCAAAGCAACTAGTCTTTATGAAAAGGGACTTAGAGACAAAACCAACTATTGTCACTGGCTGGAGTTGCACTCAAAGGGAAGCGCTAATTTATCTCAGTTGATTGTTTTATTTATTCTGTATTTTTCTATTAAATTGGTATGAGATAGACTCCTTTCTTTAGAAGTGTCCTTCTCCTAGAAATTAATTTTACCTAATTGTTGATATTTATCAATAAATTCTTTAAAGAATCAGCTGTTTTTTAAGATACTGTTGCAACCAATAGCAAGCTGTTGGGGAAGCCAACTACGTATAATAGAAGCCATGCTTTCTAAGTGAAGATAAAAGCACACTCATTTATTCAAAACCAATGGAGAGGAAGTAAAATGGAACACTATAACATACCAAGTGTCATCACCATTAAGTTAACACACACACTATCTGTGATGCTGAAATGCCTGAGTGTGGAGAGCACGTTTTCTCGTAAGTATTGAGAAGTATTTTCTGTCCACTCATGTACAAAATTCTACTTCATGTTAAGCTCTTTACATTATATGTAAAAGAAAATTTCCCCCAGAGAATATATGCTACTCAGCTTTGAATTACTATAAATTTTTCAAGTTAATTTGTTTTCCTGTTCTGGGAATGTATGGCTATCTTTTCATTGCATGGTCATTTTCACCATGCATTGTTTGTTACACTCATCCTACCAAGTCATTTTTGATTCACATCAAGCTTTAGATAAATTTCTGGGGTGATTTTTCTTCCTGAATTCACTGGGTTTCAGCAAAAAAAAAGCATCACTTACTATATTTAAGTAGTATCACTTGCTATCTTTAGGTCATTTAAATTGCTAGGAGGCAGGGGAGAAGATTTCTGAAGCTGCTGTAACCCTTGAAATTTTTTTTTGTGTATCTGCATGTGTCACAAAACAAAAAAAAATGCTGCAAGATTCAGAAATCAGTCTTTACAGTAGTAGGAATTCCATCACAAAAAAAATACAGGAAACAATCTTCCATTACTGATACATTTGACAATTCAAAAGCACCAGGAAATTACCTCAGTAGTCGAGTAAGCAGATGTCTTTCATGTGGGGAAGGTCACAACTAGCAGAGAGCTCCAAAAGTCTTCCTTACTGTGCTCATCTGCTTTATTTTCATATCTTGCTATGTTGCTCAGTAATAGCTATTTTCACTTATGCATCTCTTAGTTCAGTTTTCTCACAATACATTCAGTAGGATGGCATCATACACAGCAGCTTCTGATCAGAATCAAAACCCTTCACTGTACTGCTCCAATCATTTTTGTGTCAGACATATCCACCCTCCTACTTATTCCAAATCAGCTGGACTCCCTCTCCCTCACTAAAATCAACTTGCTTCGTAGGCATTGCTTTAGAGGAAGAAGCTATAAAACCTCTGGGCCTGTGCAATTTCTCTGGTTTTACAGTTCTATCACATTATCACTCCCTGAATAGTTCAGATGCTAGTAGGTCAAATTTCTCTTGCCCTGACAGAATACCCTGTAATTTTCCTGAAGGAAGAAGATGATAAAAATGATTCTCTAAACAAATATTTTATAGTCTTACCAAAAATGGTGAGAATGGATCTGAATTGCCAAACTTTAGGTGCTCTACTGCTTTTAAAAATACAGCCAAACTTCTTAGAACTTGACTCTTCAAAATGCAGATTTGTACATCTGGAAAGTGGGTGCAAAAAGGGGCAACATGGGAGTCTATTTACTGTTTCTCTGGTTATTAGTTTTGGGTTCTTATGGAGCTTACATCTATCTAAACAAGCAGACAGTAATTGAAGTACTCTCTAACTCATTGTGGAAGTCATTTACTGTAAATTTGTCTGAACTTCCACAATGTGCACTATCACCTTTCACTTCCCAGCTTTCCAAAAATATAAAGCATAGCATAAAAATACAGCATAAGGGTGTCATGAGGGTAGTTGCACAAACAGATTTGTGGAACGTGTAATAAAGCCTATTTTCGACTGCAGTAAATGCTTCTCTTCCCTATGGTTTTGTAACCATAGCCTTGAAAATAGTAACTTAGCTAAGTATTTGCTTTTCAGGATGGGAAGATATGAACTTAAATTAAGACAAGAAATCAATTTTGGTCCAGAACTTCAGCTATTAAAAGCTGTAGATTCTGCGGTACCCTTCAGCTGCTCTTGCTCGAGGGCCTTTCAGTGACCTATCTGAATGGCTGGGCCACGTACATCAAGGTGACTTCGCCCATTGTGTACATCCCACAGGAGCCTTTGCTCTGCAAATAGCATGCTCATTTTTCCTTCCAGTGCACTTTCACTACATAATTACTCATATTCCAAAAATCATTAATACATTTCCAACAAGACAGGACTTGTCCTCCAGCACGCACACAAGTTCTTAATGTGAACTAAGAACCTGATAAAGTCATATTTCATGTTTAGTCTCACATTGGAAGGGTCAGGGAGGACGATGAGGCTGGAATCTGTAACCAGGTCAGAAGACACTGACAGACAACACAATGAATGGTAAGACCAAGAAAACAAGCAATACGAATGCTATATACAATCTTATTTCTGTTCTGTGATTTGACACAGTATTGAATCACAGATTCAACCAAGTTCATCTTGAAGAACATGTTTTCACCTGTATTCAATGCTTGTCATGTTAGTAACAGACTGGTATCACTTGTGAATGAGGCTAAGGATGTGCTTACCCTGATAAAATACAGCAGCCTGCATTTATTGCTTAGAAAGACTTTCAGTCTGGCACTACACCTCAGTGTCATCACTTGCCAACTTGTAACAAGTGAACATCTTACAGGGCAATTGCCCTTATACACATAAGATGTGCTGAGTGTCCCAGGACTTTCCCAGATTCCTTCCTCCCTCCAAAACAAATGCTGGATGTCTGAAGAGGCAAGCAAGTCAAGAGGCACACAATGGTCTTATAGGCAGTTGGGCCAATGATCATTATGCAGCCGACCACTGCAAGGGTGGTACAGCATGGTCATGACTGTTGTCCTCAGTGAGCAAGTTTTCAATTATATTCTTGCATACCCTACAGAGCAGAAACTTTCAAAAATTCTTTTAAGTGTTGATTACAACAATCAAGCCTTATTTCAAGCCTCTAAAGCATGTTCAACCAGCAAAAGAATAAGTACACAAACCAAAATTATTTAGCAAGTGGAAAAGATATTCCGTCCCAAATTTCTGGTGCTCCCTGTTACTATGGTGAATACCAGTACCTAACGACCGAAACAAGAGAAAATATGTCTTTTCCCCCACCAAAACTACAGCTAATATTTGAAAATCTTTTTAAAAAATACTAACCAATCTCTCTTACATACCTTGTGCTGTAACCAAGCTTTTGATAAAAGGGTCTAGGAAACCTATAAAAGTTGTATTTTATTTTCCCAAGCCACCTGTATTTATCAAAGAAGTGAAGTTGGTTACAGATTAGCTAGAAGCACCAACCAAAGCTTCGCTATTTTTTTCCCCTCTGTCTGTTATGCAGACAGACTCAGTAGAGGTCAGTTTCTGATAAAACCTTAGAAGATAGGAGAGTTAATGACTCACATCTGCAATTTTAAATTATTCAGTTACCACTTGAGTACTAACCACAGGCGCAATAAACAGCAGCTAATACAAGTCATGCATGTTTCATAAAGGGAAACTGTACCCTCTGGAGGATATTACATTTATCTCTGAAAAGAGCAACAGTGTTTTCAAAATCATTTAAGACCAGTTTTTCCTGCTACTACTTTAACTTTCTGCAGTAAAACCTCCCATTGATTTAAATAGGAGTTTTATTCAGATAGAGGCGACAGATTGCAATCTATTAAAAAAAATATTTACTTTTAAAGTCATAAGTACAGGGGAAAACTTTTTACAAATGGGTTGGCTCGGTTTCCCTGTAGCTTATGTAATTTTCCTTTGCCTGGCTGCAGATCAACAGGCATCATGTCCTTTGTATTCTGCTGGGACATCCAAAAGATTGAGCACCATCCGAAAGTCAGACACTTCACGAGGAACAGGGTAGCTTTCACCAGTATTACAGCGACGTTGCACACTGCAATGAAAGGCTTTTCTTCTTGGGTGCCTGGGAGCAGTCAGACATTCATCACCCTTCAGCAGGGAGCTTCTTGTGTTGCCTGAGGAGACTGAACGTGACCAAGGTACCTTCTCCCGCTGTGAGAAAAGGAGTCTAGCATAGAAATACTGAACAGAAACCCAGAAAAGGGAAGAAAATAGGAAGTACTGAAAGGTGCATAATTAACTACAATTTTAGGCAACTCACTGGCAGCTAGTAATCTTAGGAACCTGGGTCCCTTATATGCCCCATTCAGTCGTGACCTTCTTTAAATCAGTGATGACTAAGAAAACCTGTACAAACCTTACTACAGTTGTTATTTAGTTATCCAGGAGAATTTATCTAGGAGAACTTAGTGAGATTACCTGCACTGAAGTCTCGGCAGTTACTGTTGGCAATATTATTAATAGCAAAGCTTGTGAGACAGAGAATAGCAAAGCAAACAAGCAGGATTAAGAAATAAACCACAAACATCCACAGAAGTGCTTGGCACAAAATAACAGTCTGCTAAAGCATAACCTAAGGAAAAAAGAACATTTCACTTTAAATAAGCACATTGTGAACACCTCAGATAGATAGAGGCAGGCACCACCAGAGTATAGCCACAGGCTGTTAACTCCAGAGCTGTTTTTAGCTGGACCTGGCCAAGTCACTATTTTCATAACTTTGCTACACTGAAACTGCAGCTCACTGAGCTGTTAGCCATTTCCTTACACTTCTCATTTTTTTTTGTTCTATAATTGGTTCCCTATCCTTGACTTGGGAAGATAGTACCATGTAACATCATTCTGCCAGCAGAATATTTGTTCCTCTAAGGAATTAATGGTACTACTCTATATAAAAACATCTCTATTGAACCAATACAGCTGCTCTTTTAACTCAATTACAGAGCAGTCATCCAGGAACAGAAGATGACTTCTAAGGCAGGAGAACCCATGTCCCTCCAGAAATGCTACCTTTTCTTCAGCTGTGGAGCCATGACCCCTCAGGATGCAAGCCATTAAAAAGTGCCCGACTATCACAGGATCTGTCATCCGATTACTGCATTCTGTCTTCAAAGGAGCTCTTTCATTCACAAAGATATTAGCAGGGAGTTAAAGTGCCATCAGTTTCTCTCTGCTGTCTCTTGGACAGGGGTTTCATCTCTTCCACTTAATAAGGTTAAAGAAGTAGAGATTGTCAGTGAAGTCACAGTAAATTAAAAGTGAAACTTCTGCATCAGTGCTATTGCAGAGTTGCAGCCCAATTCACCATCTTCTCCTTGAGATTTCACTTTAAATGAATGACAATGAATTTTTGTACAAATAGCAGCATTTCATGCACACTTAAAACCCTCATCCTAACCTTTCACTCAAAAAAATGTGTACAAATACTCATGAAAGAGCTCAAAATAATTTTTATTTTAAAAATGTGCTGCTTTTATAGTAAAATCTTACAAAGACTCCAGCAAATGACATTATTCTGCAAGCCCCTCTCACTAGTTTTCCTACCTTCTTCATGGAAGAATGCGTGTCACCTTTCAACATAGCCATTTCTAACTTTGGCAGGTTATTCAGAGAAACACCAACAAAGCCCCTATTTTTAGCCTAGTCATATGACTATCCATGCATCTGTCCACAACTAAGGTCCCTATAACAGCAATAGCACAGGGACTGGGATGGGCATGTAAAATACCGATCTGACAGTACATATTTCATCTCTTCACTTCCCCAGCTCTTCTCACCAGGTTGTCAAGTAAATGAGAAGTTCACAGGGGAGAATATTACAGAATCAGCCAATTGCCTTTTCCTTTACTCCAACCATAAAGACAGAGGAATTTACAGGGAAATCAACACATGGATTTAGAGTTGATAAATACATTCATAGTTGAACTCCTCTCCTAAAAAGGTACATATCTCTCTTCAAGATTTGATAAAATTCCAGCTAGTTTTAAATTGTTTACATGTAAATAAAATGTACACTTGTCCCACATCTTTTAGTTGGAAGTGGTGAGTCTCTGCAATGAAACAATGGATTTTGTTCATATGTGGCTTGTTTTGCTGTTCTGAAGAGCAGAAAAACCTGTTTACTAGTTTTAAAGTATGGAATCCTGGTGGTTCCTTCACAACTATGTAAACCAGAATTTTATTCAAGATTTCTTTGATGAGCTTAAAACTCAACAGAACAGTCTTTGCCACATCTAAGGAGGTTAAAAAAAAAAAAACCCAAAACAACAAAAGAACCACAACAACAACAATCCCCCAAACCACTGTGGCACTACAAATTGCTTTACTCCATTAAGCAAACAACTGAGGAACTCAGGCAAAGGAAAAATGTCCTTTAGTGCTAGAAGCTTTGCTTATGTAAATAACAGATATGGTAGACCAGAACTTTCCTGAATATAATTTTATTCATACCTTCACAACATCTAGTATGGTAAACCATTACTTAATATAGTGATCAGGCAACTTAGGTTACTGCCTAAAGAGGTGAAATAGTACTGTTCTCACTATGCTCACAAAAAATTTGAAGTGGTTTTTGACACATATTCTGACAACACAGCATATTTTTTTAAAAGGTAGAGATAACTATCAACTCTGCATTAAAAGACATTTTTGTGATCCTGATGCTATCACAGTTTCATGCAGAAATAAAACTAGCATAAGCAGAGATGTGATTATTAGCATAAGCAGAGATGTGATTCTTATTAGCAGAACAGACCAGACACACGACTACTGCCAAAACAATGAAAAGAAAAATCAAAACTGCTGTAGGTTAAACGCGTGAAAGAAATTCATGAAACTAGGAAAATGCTTTAATACTATAAGCAGTAAAAGAAGAAAAAACGTACACATCTTAGAAATGGAGATTAAAGATAATCTAAACAGAGCTCAAATTAAATTAAAATATCACCTTTTTAAAATACCAATAAGGTGGAATACAAGTGCAAAGGTATACAGGAGAAGAAGACCACAGAAGGAAACTACTGCAACCAAATTTGAAGCAACATGGAAAGAGGTATTATGCAACCCTTCAAGGTAAAATAATCTAAGTCCATGAACCTGGAAGAACTCATACATGCTTTTGCACATGCAGTAATAAATTCTGCAATAAATATTTTAACGAGAAGGATTTTTATTTTTTAAAGATAACTAGTAAATCAAAAAGATCTGGAAAGGGTTTGGGTAATTAGTTTAATCTCAAACATATGGAAGACTATAGTGGGAATTTTGGATTATACAATAATTAAAGATACAGATATAAAAGGAATGTTTTATAAAATGCAACAATAAGTAAGCAAAAATACATCATTTTGGACTAACTAAGTATCTCTAAAAGAAAAATTTCCCCAATATCACCCGTCGTGTGATACCACCACTTTTTGTCTTTTTGGCAGTCAGTTGGATGCCCTTGAAGAGAGCAAGATCTATCTCAGCTACACACATTATTCGGTGGCAAACCGTGACCCAGAGGTGTCATCAAATATGACTCAATGGTATCATACGTAATAGTTCTAAATGCTGCCTTAGGATTCCTCAGTTCATTCATTTCCAATAAATACTGGGAAGTAGCAGATATTTTCAGCTATTTTAATGTTTTCATTTACTGTTAAAACCTTATGCAGAATTCTCTATGCAATTCTAGACATTTAACTTGAAGGAAAAAAGTGAATTTGAAATGAAAGCTTATGCCAAGAAGGATCACTACAATAATAAAGAATTTGACTGTGGAGAAACCAAATAATTTCTGACTAATTTAATCCATGTTTTGTCTATTCTTCAAAATGTTTTAATGGACATGAAATTGTATCAACCACTAAACAGTAAAAACAGCACCTTTTTTTATTGTTAAGTACAAAATTCCCATCTCTAACTTGATTCCTTCCAAGTAGGCACCACATACCACCAACTCATATTGGTTGTTGCAAAAAATATGCTACAACCATTTCCTTAATTTCAAATTCAGACCTTCTCATAAAAAGTGTAAACAAAACCCTGTCCTTTATTCTCCTAGTGCCCCTACATCAAAAGTAAGTACACTGCTAAGACTGCAATTAAACTTTAAGAGTTCTCACCATCTATTTTACAATTCACATACCTTAAAAAAATAACCATATATCAAGTCTACTGCTAATTATGACCCATAGTCATAATTTTTTTCCCTTCTATCCAACATAAACCTTGCAGTATCCATTATCATAGTAAATTATTTACAGCAGAGCTGCTGAATACAAAAGCTAGGCTTATTGGAAATTCTGTTGGTACACAAAATAGCTTTACAATATATTATACCTTCCTACTTCTATTAGACTTATTACTTCATATTTCAAGCAGAAGTAAATATTCCCCTTGTGGGAAAATACTATTTGTGTAAGACTTAATACAGACGGTAAATTGTGCTGTTGGCTCGAGTTAGACATGCAATACACTTCAATAATGTGCTATTTCCTTTTGTATATGATGCAATCCTAAAGAAAACATGATTAGAAAACCCATTTGTGTTTGAAATTTCCTTTGATTGTTTTAAGGGCTATTACTCACATCAACATTGTACTATTTTTCCCTCAATAATTTCCATTATCGGTTTGATTTAGAGTAATGCTGTCCCAGTAGGTTTCCCAAACTGATTTTAAGTGAATACAGTGTTCTGATAAAAAAGCAAAGCAAACAAAAGCCTATTGATTCAATACATTCTGAAAGACAGTTAACAAGAATAATATGAATTAAGTATTGCATTCAAAGATCTTTGTTTCACATTTTCATTAGAACACATATTCTTTCCTCAAAAAAAAGAAGAAAAATGTCACTACATGTAAAGACTTCTCAAATCTTTGCAACAAATTAAATTTTCCCCAGAATTTTCCTTTTTATTAGAAACTCTACAAACAGGAAGATGTACCCAATCTCATCCAGTCTTTCCTTTCCACCACTTATTTACCAACATTTATAGCAATTAGCAATTTATAGCAACATTAGCTTGGCTTTCATATATCTGATGCTCTCTTGCTATAAAAAGAAAAGTGCGGTACTGGAAAAAACACACAAATAAGGACCATTGCTACCTAATGGACAAGTCTGTTTTCCAAGAAACGCATGGAAGAACCACAAGGTGACTATCCCCGTGTGTATTACTGGTTGTTCACCTAAAAGCTGGTGGAACGAGACAGGAGAAGCAGAAACTCCAGAAAGGAAACACTAGCAATGAATCCGTGAAGCTGTCGCCTGATCTAAGTGCAGTCAATAAGCTAGATGAAGTGAGGGCTCTCCGAAGAGAAATTATTTTCCTGCCAGCATCTCCAATAGCTATTTAACCCACAAAGGTTAATAGTCTATGCTGCTTTTAGTAAGTCAGTTCTGAAATAGTTCTTTATTTTTTCTTCCTTTTTTTCCTGAAGAAGTAATTACTATTCAAGACAAGATTTCACAATAACAATATGTTAACAAGAGATATTTACTATTTTTCATACTCTCTCTCCAGTGCTGAATTTTGCCTAGCAGATTTTCTTCAAGTTTATTCTGACCAGAATTAATTTCTTTCTCTGTTTGTTCATCCATTTTTCACTACAGGTCACGAAGCAGAAAGGAATAAGGAATTCAAATATTACAGAATGTCTTAATACACAGCCAAACAAAATAGGTATCACTGCCTATTATTCATTACTTGAAGAACTAAGAGCATAAAGTTGAGAACAGAACACAGATCCTCTCCTAAGCACATCCAGGCAAAGATTGTTACTGAAGTAACAAAATAAGTAATAAGCAGGAAGAGCTGGAGGTCTGTGTGCAGTTGCGGGGCCACGATCTCATTGCAATTACTGAGACGTGGTGGGACAACTCGCATGATTAGAATGCTGTCATGGATGGCTATGTCCTTTTCAGGAAAGGCAGACCAGCAAGGCGTGGTGGTGGAATTGCACTCTATGTGAGAGAGCATTTGGAATGCATTGAGCTCTCACTAGGGGCGGATGAAGAGCGGGTCGAGAGCTTATGGGTGAGGATTAAGGGACAGGCAAATATGAGGGACACTGTTGTGGGTGTTTATTACAGGCCACCTGATCAGGATGGGGAAACTGATGAGGCTTTCTACAGACAACTGAAGGTAGCCTCGCAATCGCAGGCCCTGGTTCTCATGGGGGACTTCAATCACCCTGATATCTGCTGGGAAGACCACACAGCCAGGCATGGACAGTCCAGGAGGCTCCTCCAGTGCATTGATGACAACTTTTTGACACAGGTGGTACAGGAGCCAACAACGAGAGGAGCACTTCTAGACCTGGTACTGACAAACACAGAGGGATTGGTGGAGTACATTAAGGTTGGGGGCACCCTAGGTTGTAGTGATCATGAAATGATTGAGTTCAGGATCATGGGTACTATCCACAAAACAACAAGAAGTAAAATTACAACCTTGGATTTCAGGAGGGCTAACTTTGACGTCTTCAAGAAACTGCTTGGAGAGATCCCACGGGCTAGGGCTCTGGAAGGCAAAGGGGCTCAAGAAAGCTGGTTGATATTCAAAGACCACTTCCTCCAAGCTCAGGATCGGTGCATCCCTAAGAGAAAGAAATCGGCCAAGGGACGCAGGAGACCTGCATGGTTGAGCAGGGAGCTTCTGAAAAAGCTCAAGTGGAAGAAGGAGGTTTATAATAAGTGGAAGAAGGGACTGACGCCTTGGGAGGATTACAAGAATGCCACCAGAGCGTGCAGGGATGAAACAAGGAAAGCCAAGGCCGCCTTGGAATTAGACCTGGCTAGGGACATCAAGCACAACAAAAAGAGCTTCTACAAGTATATTGGAAGCAAAAGCAAGACCAGAGAAGTTGTGGGCCCACTGTTGAATGAGGCAGGAGTCATGGTGACGGAGGATGCGGAGAAGGCAGAGTTACTGAATGCCTTCTTTGCTTCGGTCTTTTCTGCTCGGCCCAGCCCTCAGGAGTCCCAGGCATTGAATAAAGTAACAGGGAAAGAAGAAGACTTCCCTTGGGTTGAGGAGGAGCGAGTGAGGGATCAATTAGATCATTTAGATATTCACAAGTCCATGGGCCTTGATGGGATGCACCCGAGAGTGCTGAGGGAGCTGGCAGAAGTCATTGCTGAGCCGCTCTCCATCATCTTTGAAAAGTCCTGGAGAACAGGCAAGGTGCCTGGGGACTGGAGGAAAGCCAATGTCACTCCAGTCTTCAAAAAAGAGAAGAAGGAGGAGCCGGGGAACTACAGGCCGGTCAGCCTCACCTCCATCCCTGGAAAGATGATGGAACAGCTTGTTCTGGGTGTCATCTCAAGGCACGTGGAGGAACAGAAAGCTATCAGAAGTACTCAGCATGGATTCACCAAGGGGAAATCATGTCTGACTAATCTGATAGCCTTCTACGATGGCATGACTGGATGGAGAGATGAGGGGAGGGCGGTAGATGTGGTCTACCTTGACTTAAGCAAGGCGTTTGACACGGTCTCCCACAGCATCCTCATAGGGAAGCTTAGGAAGTGTGGGTTAGATGAATGGACAGTAAGGTGGATAGAAAACTGGTTGAAAGATAGAGCTCAGAGGGTTGTCATTAGGGGCACAGAGTCTAGTTGGAGGTCAGTGACGAGTGGTGTTCCCCAGGGGTCAGTACTGGGTCCAGTCCTCTTCAATATATTCATCAGTGACCTGGATGAGGGGATAGAGTGCACCCTCAGCAAGTTTGCTGATGACACAAAGCTGGGAGGGGTGGCTGACACACCGGAAGGCTGTGCCGCCATGCAGAGAGACCTGGACAGGTTGGAGATCTGGGCAGAGAGGAACCTTATGAAATTCAACAAGGGCAAGTGTAGGGTGCTGCACCTGGGGAGGAACAACCCCATACACCAGTACAGGTTGGGGGCTGACCTGCTGGAGAGCAGCTCTGTGGAAAGAGACCTGGGAGTCCTGGTGGACAACAGGATGACCATGAGGCAGCAATGTGCCTTTGTGGCCAAGAAGGCCAATGGCATCCTGGGGTGCATCAAGAAGAGTATGGCCAGCAGGTCAAGGGAGGTCATCCTCCCCCTCTACTCTGCCCTGGTGAGGCCACATCTGGAGTACTGTGTCCAGTTCCGGGCTCCCAGGTTCAAGAGGGACAGGGAACTGCTGGAAAGGGTGCAGCAGAGAGCTACAAAGATGATTAGGGGACTGGAACACCTCTCTTATGAGGAAAGGCTGAGGGATTTGGGTCTCTTCAGTCTGGAAAAAAGACGTCTGAGGGGTGACCTTATCAACACTTATAAATACTTAAAGGGTGGGTGTCAGGAGGATGGGGCCAGGCTCTTTTCAGTGGTGCCAGGGGACAGGACAAGAAGCAATGGGCACAAACTTGAGCATAAGAAGTTCCACCTAAACATGAGGAGGAACTTCTTTACCCTGAGGGTGGCAGAGCACTGGCACAGGCTGCCCAGAGAGGTGGTGGAGTCTCCAACTCTGGAGACATTCAAAACCCACCTGGACGTGTTCCTGTGTAACCTACTCTAGGTGACCCTGCTGTGGCAGGGGGGTTGGACTAGATGATCTCCAGAGGTCCCTTCCAACCCTATGATTCTATGATTCTATAATTCTATGATTCTATGAAGTCAGAATAAAAGAAACTAACTCTGACAAAAAGTTGTCAGAAATGCTGTAGACAGGGTTGATTCATCTCTGAGCAGTTTACAGTCTCCTGTCAACATCAGAAAAAAACACTGGTCCTGGGCCAGAACAAGGGACTGTCTAATCCTGTGCCCTGTTCCTGTTACCAGCCAGAAGATGATGTCTAGGAAAGTTGGCAAGTACCTCCCCAAATCCTGTACCAAATACCATCCATTTTCAGCTAAGCAACTGTAAGAAGCTATCATTCAATCATCCACTAAAGGAAGGGAAAAAAATATATATTTTTTAAATAATGACAACTGAAAACAAGTTGTGCATGTGTGTGTGTGTAGAATTAGAATAAACTCCTAGAGTCTCCTAGAAAATGACTTTAAAAGACTAACATCAACCTGGCCAATCTGGGGCGGAGTGAAGCCAATTTCAACTTCTTGAGAGCGATAGTTCTTTGGTAACCAACTGTTCTCATATTTCCATATTACAATATACTGGGGCCAAATCAACAGTACTTGCTTATGATGTATACCACATTACAATCTTATGCAGAGTCTCCTACTGTCTGTTCAGGGTTGCTTTCCACCTGTTTGACAGTAGCAGAGAATCATGATTTCCAAACAAGTTTAACCTTGAAAAAGTACCATTTGTAGATGGTGTTAAGGTCAATAGAAAAATCATCCTTCACTCAGAAACTGTTCCATGCACTGCTTTTTTGGGATATGAAGCTCACTTTTGCAGCATCGAGAGACCTCAAAATTGTTTATAGTTTTGCTAAGCATCTTTCAAACCTACTAAACTGACAAGATTGCTCTGGACTGCTTCATGTTTACCTACCTGTTTCCTGTGTCTGGTTGCTACGGGGCAAGTTCCACTTAAACGCTGCAGAAGCAGTTAATCAAGTCACATATATATTTTGAAGAACTAATGCTTCTTCCTGGAGGACAGTTAACACATGGAAGGGGAAAAAAGAAACTCATATACTAACAGTGTGAAAGTAGCACATCCCTAATTATATCTTCAAGAAAAATTCAGACACTTATATGACTGGAAGTCAAAGTGACGTATTCCTTTGCAGTTCTGAGTTTCAGTAGAATAGTTTCCTATTAGAAGTCAATTTAACCTAAATTCCTTTTTCCAACTTTATCCTTTGCTAACTGGAAACACACAAGAGTAAATACAGACTCCAAGCCCAATGCAATATTCTGAAAGGATTAAATAAAATCTGTCTAAGCAAACATAATATCATTATACATTTCTCAAGAAGGCTGAAGGATTTAAGTGCCCTAAGATTTTCTGACTAGAGAAGCAAGCTACTTTGGGACATGTCTCAGCCTACATTACTGGGATTTTTATACATTTGCCTCATTAACTGGATTATCAGAAAGAGTAAAGTTACTTAGAGAGATTTATTTTTTTTAGGTACTGCAACAGCAAAACCAACAAAATCGAAAGAAAATTTAATTTATGAAAGCTGAGAAGATTTTATACATATGAACAATTGGCAATACACAGTAATCTGAGGGGTTCTAGACCAATGTGATTTTTCCTAAGATTAAGTAAACAATGCAGCAAAAGATTGCTTTTTGTTGTTTTGGAATTTGCTGGTTTAGAATTATAGAATCATTTATGCTGGAAAAGACCTTTAAGCTCATTGAGTCCAACCTATCACTGTCAAGTCTACCACCAAGTCCCTAAGCACCACATCTACACGTCTTTTAAATACCTCCTGGAATGGTGACTCCACCACTTCCCCGGGCAGCCTGTTCCAATGCTTGACAACCCTTTCAGTGAAGAAATTTCTCCTAATATCCAATCTAAATCTGGTGCAACTTGAGGATGTTTCCTCTTGTCCTGTCACTTGGTATTTGGGACCAGCGACCAACACCCACCTTGCTACAACCTTCTTTCAGGTAGAGAGTGATAAGGTCTCCCCTCAGCCTCCTTTTCTCCAGGTTAAACAATGCCAGCTCCCTCAGTCACTCCACATAATACTTCTGCTGGAGACCCTTCACCAGCTTTGTTGCCCTTCTCTGGACAAGCTCCAGCACCTCAATGTAGTGAGGAGCCCAAAACTGAACACAGTATTCGCAGTGTGGCCTCACCCGTGCCCTAGTAGAGTGGGACAATCACTTCCCTTGTCCTACTCACCACACTGTTCCTGATACAGGCCAGGATGCTGTTGGCTGCCTTGGCCACCTGGGCACACTGCTCATATTCAGCTGGCTGTCAACCAACACCCCCAGGTCCTTTTCTGCCAGGCAGCTCTCCAGCCACTCCTCCCCAAGCCTGTAGCACTGCATGGGGTTGTTGTGACCCAAGTGCAGGACCCAGCACTTGGCCTTGTTGAACCTCATACCATTGGCCTCAGGCCATTGATCCAGGCCATCCAGATCCCCCTGCAGAGCCTCTCTTCCCTCAAGCAGGTCGGCACTCCCACCCAACTTGGTGTCATCTGCAAACTGACTGAGGGTGCACTCAATCCCCTCATCCGTATCATTGATAAAGATATTAACAGAACTGGTCCCAACACTGAGTCCTGAGAAACACCACTCGTGACCAGCAGCCAACGGGATTTAACTCCATTCACCACAACTCTTTGGATTTGGCAATCCAGCCAGTTTCTCACCAAGCAAACAGTACACGCAGCCATGAGCAGCCAGTTTTAAATGGAAGATAACACTTCTGCTTTAGAAAAAAATGACCCAAATATATCAAAATCACAAAAATGTTGCTGAATGTAGCACTTATCCATTGATTTATAAAATAGTAAAAGTTAAGAATAAAGATAATTAAAATTATCTGCTCTTGAACTGTTTTCCATATTCAGATATTTCCTGTGCTTGATGCAATCTGAGGTATAACCCAGAATGTGAGTTTTGGGAACCAACAAGTGAACTATTTCATGGGATGAGAGGCAACTCATTTCCTTTAAGAAACACTGAATGGACAGCCATTGGAGAAAGTCCATTAACTGCTTTTTAAAAGAATAAATCCACTTTGTAAATACAACACGTAAATACAAACTGTTAACTGTTAAATATTCTCTAATTCATATATAGTGAATTCTTCTAGTATGTTATCCATTTTTGTTTTCTTCTGTCTTTAAAATTAAAAACTGGGGGGAGTAATGTAGTCAGGAATCTAAACCTTCCTTTATGCTTTAAATGTTCTGTGTAGAAGTAAAAGCAAACCCATGCCCTTATGGTAAAAGAAAACAGGAGGGTACTCATGCTACATTAGAGATGGTTCTGGTCATGGCACTGTCAGATCAGTTAAAAAGATAATGGTGATGATAATGATAGCCCAGCATCAGTGCAGGTGATAAGATGAATGGGAGTTGGAAGACAACTAACCAACACAGCCATCTCCCAGAAGTTGTGCACAATCAATGGACACCTTTAGACTGGAGCAGTTTTGGGGCTCCAGGCCTGGCCACTGGTAACACAGCTGTTAATTATACTGAATTTCCAGGAAGCCCTGCATTTATAAAATGTCAGGTACCTGTACAATTTTACTGCAGGAATCTTTTTTGCAGACCCCCATTCAGTTTCTTCACTTACCACCTCCACCCTACCACATCCTGAGATTTAAAACCCAGATAATACCTTCTGGTACTTGGTTTCTCCATTGGCTGCCTACAGCAAGGAACTGCAGCAAGTCTGAAGTGGCACAGGATAACACTGAAGATGCAACTAAGGCATCTACAGTGGATGAGCATATTCTGCTTCTGTATCTTAAAGGGAAGGGTACTAAACCCACCCCCTCTGGCGTTAAGTTTTGAATCGCTATGAGAAAAGACACCTGTTAATTATTTAATAACCTTATCATCAGTTTTACAGGAAGGGGTACTACTAAACTGTCAAAGACAACAGTATACCTTACTCTTACAAAAAAGGGGCTCAAAAATTAAAATCCATTTTCAGAGTATTTTTTAAAGATAACACTTTTATTTTCATACATTATTTCAGCTAAATTTTAATTGAGATACAGTCAAGAGAACATCTATTTTGGTGAAAAAAGTTATCTTTTTTGACCAAAAATTTCATGCAACTTGAATTCTTATTCAAATCAACCCACTACCTTAAATTAAACTTAGTTCTGCTGTGTTAGAAAACTTCTCAGAATAAAAATTGGCACCAGAATGGTTTGTGGTGAAGATTATTCCTAGGCCTGCATGAAAACTTCATTTGCATCTGTAAAAAGGAATATATTATATTCCACTAGAATAATAATCAGAATTTTTAAAAGTATAAATACTGGCAAAAGACCACATTTATACAAATTGCTCACTAATATTTTAAATAAGAAATTAAGTTTCTAGTCATATGAGAACCGAATCACATAGGGGTGGGTGCAGCACAGATCTGTGAATATTTCTGGTTACCCTTCATTACCTCCAGTTTTACAAGATCAGAACTGATTGCTCCTACACAGAACACATTTTTCAGGTCTTTGTCAATATTTTGTTTTTTAAGAGGTTCATCAGTTTAGCTTTTATGCAAGTTTGTTCAGGAATCTATTCTTTCCCCTTTTATAGCAAGTGCCAGGCAAAAAAAAGGTAACTGTTCTTTTTTTTTTTTTTTTTGATGTTTTGTTATTTGTTTATTCTCACCTTTTTAAATATGTCTAAAATTTATGACTGCTAGGTAACTTTCCCCTGATATGAAGAAAAATTTTAGTGACCCATAAAAGTCAGAATTAAAATTCATTTATTTTTGTTACCATTAATTCTTAGTGTGACCATCACTGCTCACCGCAATTTAACACATACTGAACACCTTAATATAGCTGAAGCAATGGTCTCTAGGATCCTTTGAACAAATGACCATATTGAATGGACTGTTCAAGTGACGGACTTTTCTTATTTTTTCTTAGTCATACAGGGTACCACATGTAAAAAGACCAACTGAAGACTGTCCTTGGACTCCTGAAGCTTACAAGATGCAGCATTAAAATAGATGATGCTTAGAACTCATGGTTTTTCAAAACCATTGCCAAGCTATAAAAGCTAAAGTATAAGCATTTGTGGTAAGCAGTTTTTCACTTTTTAAGAGCAGAAACATTATTATGTGCATATTTACTAAACTTAATGAAAGATTCCTCAGTGCCGCAGGGAAAAACTGCTCAGTTCTTGGGGTTTAAAGTCCAATCAGAATTGGAGTGCTGTATTGATTCATTAACGACATAATTAACTGGAATTGGTGAACTATACCTTCAGGATCCGTATCTGCAATAAAAGAGCTAAATCACACTATTCAACATTTACAAAATGTTAATACCTATAATTTTCTACATACTCATCTATAAATAATCCCAAGAAGTCCTAATCACACACACAGAGCTACATACACAAAACCTCCCAAACATGAAGCATGAGCTACAAGCTTACATTTAACCTTCTTCTGGGAGTTTTACACCCACCTCTCCAGCATTTGAGGGTAATCCATTTACACGTAGTGTTTACACCCACACTCTGCAGAGACTTTAATCCAGCTAATTCACTTTGCCAAGGCTGGAGGGGAGTGGGACAGGTGTCCTACAGGCACCCTTACACCTTAGTACAAAAGATTATAAAGATTATCAGGGAAAAAATTCCTCTGATTTCAAGTAGATTAGATAGTATTTTTTCCCTCATGCTCTCGTATTTTCCATTCCCGTATGAAATTAGAAAGGTAAATAAGAACTGACATTGTTTTATCTATTATTGTCCATTTATTTCATTTGGAATTGCTACATTCAGTTGTTACCTTCGCAACTTAAAATTATTTACCCAGTTTTCAAGATCTGGGTAGCAACACAAACTTGATTAGTATTAGATAATGAAATAAGTGCTAGTTTTATTTCCAAAAGTAATTAAGGCAAATTAATCTTCAAAATAAATGCAATGCTTTTAAAGAAAAAAAAAAACAGCAAATGCATATACCAAAAAAGTTTCAGTCAGCCTCAGCCAACTTTTTCTCCTTTTAAACTTTTTCTCCTTTTAAACTTTTTCAGATAGTATACATTAAAAAAGACTGCATTTGAAGTTTTTTGCCACAAGTACGAACAGCATTTCATATAAATATATATCACTGCAGGGAAAACTTTTTCCATCTATATATGAAGTTTCAGCACAGACTGGATTGAGTAATAATAAAGAAGTACTTGTTTGACTTCCTATGCTGGACTGCTTTTGCTGCCAGCATCCTTGAAAACAAGAACTGCATTGCTCATTTTGCCGCAAACAATTCTTCAATTCTTAGGAAATCTGAACGTTAGTTTCTATTACATTAAACAACTTCACTACCGTACTCCCAAACTTTTGACCTCCAACAAAAATAGACCCAAACATCAGAATGTTTGCCTGTCCTGAATCATTTCAGGGTCCAAAAAACATGTATTTCTTCATTTCTGTTAAAAAAATAAATCATTATGTAAGGCATCAACAGCATGTTATTAAAAAACTAGCATAGCTTTATTGGTCTTATTGCCTAGAAATCAATTATCCTCACAAGTGTCCTGTTTTAAGCCTACTTAGACAATAAGATCTTAAATGACCACTGACAGACGTAGCATCCATGTACCACAGCTACCTATACACACAAACACATGTACATCCATCTGTGGACTACAGTGGCTTATACATTGCATAATACCATATTATGTTTATGCAGCTAAGTAGTACTGAACTAGGCAATAGGAAATAGATTATCAATTCATAAATAGCAGTACTATTGAAATCCATGCCAGAATAAGACTGATCATAAGGAATGAAGCCAAGAACAAGCTGGCTGTGGTCATTTACCTTCCCATCCTACACACACTACTGGAGAAACCATACAAGCCTGGGAGGTGGTGGAGATGCCAAGGAAGTTCATAGTCCCATGAAGAATCCTTAGCAGTCACTGTGGTTTTTGCCTGACAGTCTCTTCCTGCTGCCGATGTAGCCCACAGGATCTGACCTTTTTATTTTGGATGGAATGGCTACTATGAGAAATGCCTTGTGTAAAACTACATCACACTGCTCTTGCCTGCCTTTCCAGATGCAAAATACCATTTTTCTCAGTGCAAAAAGTCTTTCTGTTTTAATTGGGGGTGGGGGGGTGTAGCTTTTAATTTACTCATCTCCCATCCCAGCAGTAGTTTGACATTTCCCACGTTTCCACAGAGCTGAACTGGCTGACAGCACAAACACAAAAAAACCACCATAGACCAACTTAATCCCAGTCAAAGAAATGATAGGTTTCCACCTACCTCTGCCACAACTTAAAAGATGTTTCACTGGAAGTTAGTGAGTAACTAGAAGTAAAAAATGCCTGTGCAAATAGGTAGCCTTTACTAAGAGTAACCTGTCCACTATGAAGAATCGGGTATAAAATTACTATCTATGGTTTCCCTACAAAAAAATTTTCTATATATTTTTGTTACTACAGTGGACTTCAGAGCAGCCCCAGACTACAGATGCTGGCAATCAAGAACTGACTTCCATACAAGAAGAGTTTGAAAATCTTGAAAACTATTACAATTCTGAGGATGGGAGGTGATGTAAAAAGTAGCACTCATGCCCAAATCCTGACACCTGTCCTAAATCTTAACTTGATTGATTTCTTAGTGTTGATCTTTTAGGTTGCTAGGGTACAGAAGACTGCAATAATTACACACAACAGAAGACTTCACCAATGACTGAAAGTATCTACCCTATGTTTATACATAACCAGCTCAGAAATTAGCAAAATTATTAGTTACTTGGTAAACTACAAGTAATTAATTCATAGTCTCAGAGAAGTTCACATCACAGAGCTAACTTCACTGAATCAAATATGACAGAGTTTTCCAATAAACTTCCAAAAACTTTAAAACAGATCCCCATGTGGCAGGAGAGCTATAAACTGAATTCATTTTTTTCCTTTC
The DNA here is from genome assembly GCA_008658365.1 of Alca torda. NCBI lineage: Eukaryota > Metazoa > Chordata > Aves > Charadriiformes > Alcidae > Alca > Alca torda. Next base: position 23,768,835 of record CM018084.1, read on the forward strand.
CCATTTTAATCATCCCATGGGAATGAAATTTCAAACAAAATAATTTGGCTATGTGGGACAATTTTCTTTGTTATTTAAGTTGCATTTAAGAATGCTATATTCTACAGGTTACTTTACTAACATAAATTCATTGTTACGTTCTGGAAAACAGCTTTGAAGTCCGTGTCCACTAACATGCAACAGACCAGCTGATGGTTTTTTTTCAAATCTAGCTTTATGTAGTGCAGATTAAAGTAAAAATGCCATAGAGACAAATCATACCTCTTGGCCAACTCTTAAAAGAATGTAAAAATCAAACACAATAAAAAAAAAAGAAAAAAGAACCCAGAAATATAATAAGTAGAGCTCCTATAGAGTCTAGTTAGTCAGAATTCAAACTTGTTTATCTTTTTTTTCCATTCTTCTACAAACTTTCAGGTGCCTGTCTTAGACAGTAAAGTTTCTGGGCTACTAAGTATGAACTTATGGTAATCTATAAAGACTATGTTCTTCCACTGTTTAATTTTCTTTCACGGAAATTCTAAACATCTCCTTAGCCGATACTGCATGCAAATGTAATAACCTGATGCAGTACGTGGTTATCAGGTTATCAGAATGCTGATCAGTCCTAGCATTTCAGAGTAAATTACAACAGGTATTCTGCATTGAAGGGATATTTGCAATCAGCGCTACCTTTGATAAGCAGGAAAGGTAAAAATAGCTAAGCCTACTAAAATATGTTCACTAAGCATAAAATGGGGATTAGGGTGGTGAAAGTATATGCCTAATTCAATAGCTACTATGCATTCTGCTGTCCAGCTGTCTTTTTTTTTTTTTTTCATTTTATTGAAACAGATTTTTAAGCAGGCTTTAATTAGAGTGTTTGCAGTTGGTATGCTTATTTTTCTTTTCAAAAGTCAGGTTTCATGGATTTGGATTGATGGCATTTCTGACAAGAAACTGGTCAATCTCTTGAAATTTACAGAATGTGCTTTTTTAATAGAGTTGGGAGGAAGTTCTTGGGCTGAACCAGTTAGGCCACTCAAACTCTTAAATTGCCTGGAAATAACAACACATTTCAGCTATACTTCTCGACATGTCCTGCCATTTGTTCATATAGACTCAGTACCCCCACTAATCTGAATATACAGAATTCTTCTATTATTAGTACCTAATCCACATATATAAACAAAACAGCAACCACATGAAAAGTTACCAGAATGAAGAGAGAGATTATTTTTTTTTCCTATGTGACTTTTAAAAGAAAATATAACAGAAAGTTATATTTATTATATTGATGTGGATCAAAAATAGTAGCTACATCAAAACACATATCAATTCAAGGACAGTTTTTACTGAGAAATTAGCACAAAAACCAAAGCTACTAAAGCAGTGAAATCTACATAAAGGAAGACCTCAAAACTCTTCAACATATTTTACTAAATTAAAACATCTGTGGCCATGAGCCTGCAATCTCATACATTTGGACAGATTACTGTACTTGTGTGAAATGCAATCAGCTTGCTTTTAAAGACTTCTCTGTGGTTCACAGATGCTAAAGCAATCATAATTAACATCTGAGTTATCATTCCTTACACACCAAGTTTGTATCAAAATCAGTGATTTTAAGAATTCAAGGTCAGGCCTTCAAACACTGAAATCTCTTGTGATTGAATATCTAGCAATGATTAAACACCTGGTTAGACTAAAATACAGTTGTTCAAGAGTCTAAGAAAAAACAGCCACTACAGGGGTGGAAAAAAATAGAACTGATTGCAGGTTTGTTAACCTGAGGCAGTAATTTGACTGCTTATCACTGTCTCATCAGCACATCTTTATATGTTGAATAAAGCAGACACTAGATTACTGCTTTAATCAGCATCATAAAACACCATGTTTCTCTCTGCTTTCTAACAGCTGGTTTAAGAGGAATAAAGGTTTATTTGATGGGAAAGTTGGAAGATCTCCAAGGGCCCTCTAATCTGCTATGTTTCTACAGTTGGGCTTTCAAAGCAAGTTGAGACTTTACAAATACTGTTAGCTTAGTTTTTTAGAGCATGAAGTTTTCTACAAAAAAAAAAAAAGTCAAGCTAAACTTGCTACCTCCAACACAAGAATCTACTTGCTCATCCTTTAACATAATGTCAATTATATCTTCTTTTGCCATCAATAAGGAAAAATATATTATTCCTGTCAGATACATCACATTAAAATCTAATTCCATAAAAGAGAAGTAATATTTCACTACCTACACATCATGCTGCTAAATTGTGAAGTTTTGCATACTTCTCTATCAAATCATTTTCACAAAAAAATCCTTCTACCTCTCATTTTTCTCTCCCCTTGCTGTGGAAGAGACCCATACAAGCAGAGCAAACTGACCAAGCCTGTATGTAAGGGAATCTCTATGACACAGATGTGAAAAAGAACCTCCACTGACTGCAGTATAGGACCCAAGAAACTTTATGCTCGAGAGAAAATGAGATTTTTAGAAGGTCTTTATGTCAATCTATTGATACTCCTACTGAAATAGGTTACCCCAATGTTGAGTGCCTTTAAAAATCCCAAAGTACATAGCAATGTCCCCCCCATCTCCAACAAAAAAAACCAACCCAAAACTAAACACGCACGAAGAAAGTAGTGTTAAGAAAAATAGTTCTTTCTGTTATTTTTTTTAATAGTATATGCAGAATTACATCAAATTATTAAAATAATAATAATAATGAGATAATTCAGCTGAGGATGTCTCTAATCAAGGTTTGTGCTACTTTTTTCACCAAAATTTGAAACAGAACAAACAAATAGCACCACCAAATACCTACCAATTTCGAGAATTTGCTAATGATGATTGTTGGTAGAAAACTGAACACCTCTCCTAATGTCACATTATTTTATGTCATACAAATTTGACTGTGGCATGCATCTTTAACGTGGCTGTGCAAAAGAGGTCTAAAAGTCATATTTACAGTTGTGGTGGGGCTTCCCTCTAGTATAAATGCTCTGCACAGTCACAGATTTGCTTCCTGATTCCCTCAGTTTGAAGATTCAGTTCCTCTTTGGTGACAAGCTTTGCCCTTGCACTGCCAGAGTTAATTCTGCTCTTGGGGAAATTGAATTATCATTGCTCTACACATTATCTTCACTTTAGTTCTTGAATAAATACAACTGAGAAATTAAAAAAACCAAACCCTCAGTCACCTGGTCATTTCAGCTTGAGCTACACATTTACAGATGAGGAGTGAAAGGTAAAGTACAATCCACTGAATTTTGATATTTAAAACGTCCAATTTGCAAAATGGTCATTTGATCTCTTGGTAAGTATTTTCATTATAGTAAGAAAACAACTTTCAAGTAGAATCACAACCTTCAAGGGTACATTAAACTTAGGCACATGTGCCATGCTGCAAAGATTTCTTATTCTGCTACAGAAGTTAACAAGACAGTCATAATTAAATTAAATTAAAACAGCCTTGCAGAATTCCCTAAATTATGTCTGGGAGCTCTCTAGTCCCACCAGGATTAGGCAAGCACAAAACTGCTTTACAGATATTCTACCCTGCCTATTAAAGATACAGCACAGCACCTCCAGCAATATTGACTATGAGGACATGCTTTATTTGGAAAAGTAAGAGGCATGCAGTACAATATATTGTTCAATGATCCCACACTTATTTATAAGAACATTTAGCACAGATATGCAGGAACCTAGGACTTCAATTCTGTACACACACACCCCCACACGCCCCTCCCCAAGATTAAAGTTGCGGTCTAACAGGGACAGCAGTTATTGGTTTTGTCTTTGTTCTGTTTGCTCCCCTCCCACCAGTTTTTGTTTTATTTACAAGTCCAGATAGAGATCATTTATGGACTGTCTACAAAATCACTGAGAAGTCTCTGGACTAACATCCAGGCAAGAATTGCTATAGATGGCTTCTCAGGGTAACAGTGAAACCACAGGTATGCATTTTGGGATGGTCTAGAGAAGCACAGCATAGATGTGTCCTCCAGACTTCTACAGGTTATGTTATTGCTCCCCATCTTCACTCAGCTGAAGTTAATACTAACTCAGTATGGGTCATTTCCAGATACAGTAGGGAATACATTCAGTTATGGGAATATGTTGAAAAGCCAACACACAAAAGCAATTTATTTGCTTTAATGAGAAAGAATAGCAAACTGAAGACAGATCATTCTCAATGCAGAGCTTTTACTAGACAGAAAAGAAATCAAGGCATCCACTACAATGAAATAATATAGCGAGACTTGGAGAAGAGGAAAATCCATTTGAACTCTCAACTCAAGTAGCTTCAACCAGAGACACTTCAGGATAAGCAGTAATGTCTCCTTCAGGACAGTGAGCACAGGAAAATTAAGAAAGCAATTAGCCCTTTCTCTTATGGAGATGCTCTGTACTTTGTGTCATCAAAATCTTGCAAGTAGGTTTTATCCACTAAGATAAGCATCCTGTGTTAAAGGACTGCCTGAAACAATAGTCTTAGTTTTCATACATACAGCTCCAAAGCAAAAAACAAAACAAAACAAAATAAAACAAACAAAAAAAAACAAGCCAAAAAACCAAGCAGCTTACAAAAATGAAGAGAAATGGCATTGCATGTCCAGGAATTACACACAGCACCTTTTTTTTAAACTCCAAGAGAAATCTCTTGTCACCTCTTAAATAGGATTTGTACTGTAGATGGTATTTGAAAACCAGATAGCTACCAAACAGCTACGCTGTTTACTGGCTGTGTAACAGCTACTACTGCATCAACAAAACCAGTCAGGGTGCTCTCTTCATCACTATAATGCTTTGTTTTATTTGTTATTCTTTTAAAAAAGACAGTGTTTTGGAGGAGGAAATACACCAACCAGGTGACCACAATCTGGGCTAACATCAACAAACCCAAAGCCCTTTCTAGAAGAGAAAAAAAATATTTTTAGAAGACAAAGTACAATTCCTTTTACTTTTCATTTTATTTCTCCTCCTTCCTATTGGAACATTAAAAAATTAACATTTTGACTTAGGAATAATGTGTCATGTAACAGTACCTACCTATACCTACAGTATATACCTAACCTATATAATACATACCTGTGATTATACCCTGAAAAAAGATGAGACGCTGTGTATTCTTTCAGCAGTGACCTACATATGCTAAGAAGACTGATAAGACGGCAAGAGAGAGGTTACACTGGGAACTGTTTGATTTTACTGCTGGGGACTAGGAATAGATGTTGTTCTCCTGTTTATATGAGCCAACAGTTTCTATTCATGGGCACCACAACAGAAATGCTTCTTGGTTTGATGGATAGCCAGGTGAGTTTTGTAAACATTTTTTAGATTATAATAAGCAAGATGGTTTTTGTTTGTTCTTTTTTAATATTAGAGCGCGCTCAGGAAACAAACAGGTCCAAAGCTAACAACATTCATTTATTACTTTACTACGTAAGAAATCATTAAAATTTCAAGAGCTAGAGACCTATGGCTTTTATTCTGCCTGACATAAAAATCTGGCAAACGCAAAATCATTTGGAAACAGATATATTACATTTTGATTAATCCTGCTATATCTTTTGCTACTTCCATCTGCAAGTAGGCACATTCTATTAAGTCAAAACAGGAAGGTCAGCTATTTGTGTGGGGAAAGAGAGGATCAGGGGCTGGGGGCGGTGGGGGTACAGTATTTCACAGAGCTGTTTTCTGCATCATATTATCTACTTCAGCCCCAAGAAAAGAAATAGCATAGAATAAACAGAATAAAGTAGTCTTCCTACAGACTAGGGACCATGACTATTCTCAATGGGAGAATTTTGCACCAAAACCAGGAATGACAGTTTAAAGTGAAAAGAATTAATATGCAGATTGGGGTTTGGAAAGTTCAAGATATTAAATGTGAAACAGCTGTTGCACAAATAGACCTTCAGAGCAATACTTGCAATTACCTCTGAAGCTCTTGACATGGTTTTGCTTTTGATGGGAAGCACAAAAAAGGCAGCAACTCTTCTGTTGCTTATAGCTCCAGCCCAACCTGTGCATGACCCCTCCTTTTCAGTGTCACCTCAGTTGTCACCTGGAGTGCTCTCAACCCATTGCAGCCATTCATTCCATACCCTTGCTTCCAATTTATACGATCTGATACTTACTTACAAAAAATAATTCCAGATTAAGGTTCAAAGTGCCATCAAAAACTAAGAAAATACTTGGATTTGTGCAACTTGAATTCTACTCCTTGCTTGTACAATGGTGATACAATTATTAAAATACTGGATTCCCCCCTCTCTGAAACCTTGGGTCTAAGTGCCCACAACAGATGATTTCCATACACTAAGAAGCTAATGACCAGTCCAGTTAACTATATCCACATCCATATCCTGCACTGAATACATGAAGCAATTATTTTCCTATTTTTCCCCCAATGCTGCAATTAGTATTCTTTACAAACAAGTATCTGTCTCCAGTACATTAGCACGGCACAAGCCGTAGCATCTTGAGTGAGAGTTTTGCATGAAATCTACCTACAGTTTGATAGCCAGAAGATGCCAACCATAGAAGGAACAGAGTAAGCCAAACAGATTCATATTCCACCTTGAGAAAGCGAAATGCTTAAAATCCTATATTTAATACAATTCATTTTTTATAAGACACACTCTTTGTCTGGTTTCTAAGAAATGTACTGTGCCAGCCAAATAAACTTTTTCACTTGAAGGCAGAAGTCAGAGCAGATCATATTAGTGACATTGTGATAATTATTCATTTACTGTAAGTGATGAATCTCAAAGTACCAAACCCAACCTTTTACACTTGTTTGTTTGCTTTTTAATAACACCAGTATACCAATAGAGAGAGTCACTATCAGGGGAAGAGGCCTAATGCTCTGTATAGTCAATTGTTCATAACTAACTGTTCTGTGTAATATCTAAAGTAAATCCATTTTTGAAGAGGGAGAAGAGACAGAAATTTTGTTGGCAAATAAAGTTAAAATAAACCAACATAAAACCCCCAAATAAACGGCAGTGTATTCAATTACATAAAATTAGTAAATATGCTCCCACACATCTGGGGAAAAATGAACATATGATCAAACTAATAGGATTATGCAAAAGAAGCTTCTAATAATAGGGCCATAATTAATCTTTTTTAGTCTTGGGGCTTGCCTATAATCATCCTTCATGTGCATAATTTAATTTGGGCAAAACCTAATTCTATTCAGAGGACACATCTTACAACAACTGTCCAATTGTGAGGACTACTTTTCCTAATTTAGTTATGGTTCAGCAGATGGTACAGAGTCCACTCCTGTGCAATGTTTAGCTTTCTTCCATGCTTTGTTTTACTGACAAAAAAAGGGGAAAAGTTTCATTGGTACCATTAAAACACCTTGGTATACTAAACAGATAAAATAGAATTGAGGTGAATTCTCAGAAAACCTTATGACTTCTTCCTGCTGTTGCTCTTTCACATGGGTGGTGACAAGGTGGCAACACATAGCCCAAGAACAATCAAGAGAGAATTCAGGGCCTTGGGAAGGTTAATAAGGGAGTCTGGGGCACAGGTTATGTTTTCTTCTGTTCTCCTGGTTACAGGCAGGGACACTGTAAGAAATAGACGTGCAATCTATCAACACGTGGCTCTGTGTCTGCTGTCATCACTACAGTTTTGGGTTTTTCAACAATGGGATGGCCTACACGCCACCAGGCTTGTTGGCGTTGGATGGGGCTCATCTTTCTGAAGGGGGGAAGAGGGTGTTTCCTCATGAGCTAGCGAGGCTCATTGACTGGGCTTTAAACTAGGCTTGTTGGGGGAGGGGGATGCTACCCGGCTTCCTCATGACAAGCCAAGGGACAATGCTCCAAGGTCTGAGGGGTGGCTCAGTAGTGAAGGCCCTCAACCTGTTGCTCTGAGATGTGCTGGGTACGCTGCAGCACACTTGAAGTCTTATGGGTACGAGCCAGGGACTCCTGAGGAGATAGGAACCAGGGAGTCACAGATAAAACACCCCCGGGGAAGACCACCTGAAGAGCAGCATGAAGAAAAAGCAAAAGCTCCAGCCAGTGAGACAGCTTCATTGGACGCCCAGCTGAAATGCCTTTACGAAAATGCACGCAGCATGGGAAATAAGCAAGAAGAGTTGGAGATGTGCGCACGCCTCCAGGGCTACAATCTTATTGACATCACAGAAACATGGTGGGATGGCTCTTAGGATTGGAGCGTTGGAATGGACGGATACTTACCCTTCAGGAAGGCCAGGCTGGGAAGACAAGGAAAGGGTGTTGTCCTCTATGTCAATGTACAGCTGGACTCCATGCAGCTCCACCTGGGGATGGATGAAGACCCAACGGAGAGCTTATGGGTCAAGATTAAAGGGAATGCAGGGGCAGGGGACATTACGGTAGGGGTCTGCTACAGGCCACCTGACCAGGACAACAGAGTGGATGAGGCCCTCCACAGATAGGAATGGCATTGCGTTCATAGACCCTGGTCCTCATGGGGGACTTCAACCACCCCAGTATCTGTTGGAAGGACAACACAGCAAGGCACAAGAAATCCAGGAAGTTCTTGGAATGTGTTTATGACAACTTTCTTCTTCAAATGGTAGAGGAGCCAACAAGGAGAGGAACTATGCTGGACCTTGTCCTTACCAACAAGGAGGGGCTGGTGGTGAGTGTCAAGCTCAAGGGTAACCTCGGCTGCAGTGATCATGAAATGGTAGAATTCAAGATCCTTTGGGCAGCGAGGAAGGCATGCAGCAAGCTCACTACCCTGGACTTCAAGGGAGAAGACTTTGGCCTCTTGAGGGACCTGCTTGGCAGGGTAACATGGGAAAAAGTACTGGAGGGGAGAGGGGCCCAAGAAAGCTGGTTAGAGTTCAAGGATCACCGCCTCCAAGCTCAGGAGCAGTGCATCCCAAGAACGTAGAAGTCAGGCAAAAATGCCAGGAGGCCTGTGTGGATTAACAAAGAGCTCCTGGACAAGCTCAAAAGCAAAAAGGAGGCCTATAGAGGGTGGAAGCAAGGATGGGTTGACTGAGTGGAATACAGAGAAACTGTCCAAGTGGCCAGGAATCAGATTAGGCAAGCTAAAGCCCAGATAGAATTAAATCTGGCTAGGGACATCAAGGATAACAAGAAAAACTTCTGTAAGTCCATCAGGGATAGAGGCAAGACTAGGGAAGATGTGGGCCCTCTCCAGAAGGAAACAGGAGACCTGGTCACCCAGGATATGGAGAAGGCTGAGGTGCTGAATGACTTTTTCACCTCGGTCTTCACTGGCAAGGGCTCCAACCACACTGCACAAATTGCAGAAGGCAAAGGCAGGGGCTGTGAGAATGAAGAACTGCCCACTGTAGGAGAAGATCAGGTTCAAGACCATCTGACGAACTGAAGGTGCATAAGTCCATGGGACCTGGTGAAATCCATACATGGGTCCTGAGGGAGCTGGCAGATGAAGTCACTAAGCCGCTTTCCATTATATTTGAAAAATCGTGGCAGTCTGGTGAAGTTCCCACTGCCTGGAAAAGGGGAAAAGTAACTCCCATTTTCAAAAAGGGAAAAAAGGAAGACCTGGGGAACTATAGACCGGTCAGTCTCACCTCTGAGCCTGGCAAGATCATGGAGCAGATGCTCCTGGAATCTCTGCTAAGGCACATGGAAAATAAGGAGGTGATTGGTGACAGACAATATGGTTACACCAAAGGCAAATTGTGCCTGACAAATTTGATGGCCTTCTATGATGTTGCCACAGCTTTGGTAGATAAGGGGAGAGCAACCAGTGTCATCTACCTGGACTTATGCAAAGTGTTTGACACTGTCCCGCACGACATCTTGGTCTCTAAATTGGAAAAGCATGGATTTGATGGATGGACCACTCACTCAGTGGATAAGGAACTGGCTAGATGGACGCACTCAAAGGGTTGCAGTCAATGGCTTCAATGTCCACGTGGAATCCAGTGACGAGTTGTGTTCCTCAGGGGTTAGTACTGGGACCAGTGTTGTTTAACACCTTTGTCAGCAACATGGAGAGTGAGATTGAGTGCACCCTCAGCAAGTTTGCCGCCAATGCCAAGCTGTGTGGAGCGGTCAACACACTGGAGGGAAGGGATGCCATCCAGAGGGACCTGGGCAGGCTTGAGAGGTGGGCCCGTGCAAACCTCATGAAGTTCAACCAGGCCAAGTGTAAGGTCCTGCACCTGGGTCATGGCAATCCCAGGCACAAATACAGGTTGGGCAGAGAATGGCTTGAGAGCAGCCCTGACGAGAAGGACTTGGGGGTGCTGGTGGATGAGAAGCTCAACATGAGCCGGCAATGCGCACTTGCAGCCCAGAAAGCCAACTGTATCCTGGGCTGCATCAAAGGAAGTGTGGCCAGCAGGTCGAGTGAGGTGATTGTGCCCCTCTACTCTGCTCTCGTGAGACCCCACTGGCAGTACTGCGTCCAGCTCTGGAGTCCTCAACACAAGAAGGACACGGACCTGTTGGAACGGGTCCAGCGGAGGGCCACGAAGATGATCAGAGGGCTGGAGCACCTCTCCTATGAGGACAGGCTGAGAGAGTTGGGGTTGTTCAGCCTGGAGAAGAGAAGGTTCCAGGGAGGCCTTATAGAAGCCTTCCAGTACCTAAAGGGGGCCTACAGGAAAGATGGAGAGGGACTCTTTATCAGGGAGTGGAGCAGTAGGTAATGGTTTTAAACTGAAGGAGGGTAGATTTAGATTGGATATTAGGAAGAAATTCTTTACTGTGAGGGTGGTGAGGCACTGGAACAGGTTACCCAGGGAAGTTGTGGGTGCCCCACACACGTGTTCAAGGCCAGGCTGGATGAGGCTTTGAGCAGCCTGGTCTAGCAGGAGGTGTCCCTGCCCATGGCAGGGAGGTTGGAACTGGATGATTTTTAAGGTCCCTTCCAACCTGAACCTTTCTACAATTCTCTGATTCTTAAGTTATGATAATTACTTTGCTGGTGTAGTCTTACTAGACTTCTTACTGCACTCCTTAACTATCTTATTTCCCAGGACTTATTGCATGACTTTTTTTTTTAAATAAATGGTCTGTTATTGAATCAAATAGCATCAGTAGCATGAAACACATTATCTAGTATTTTATGCTGTGTATGTGCATGCACATATTTATCTGTGTCTCCACATAAAGCAATATATATTTCATTATAAAGTTTTCCTAGGTTTAAGGAATAGATTATCCTTACAGAAAAAAATACATTAAAATATCCCAAAATTTTAATTTGCTTTACAAGTGTCAAGGAAGAATGATGACTAAAAAGGGGGAAAACAGGGAAATAAGAATGGTAATTCTACAGAAAACCTACTTACCCCATAAGTTTTTTTAAAAAAACATGAAATATAGTGAAAAGGTTTTCCAGTTATGGAAAAAAGTTCATTTTTCAGCTCCTAAAACTAATTCAAATCTTCACACAGGACTAAGAAAACATTCAGTAAAGTAGTTCTCTCTTTCTTTACCCAGGTTATTTTGCCCGGTTATTTAATTAGGGGACACCACTGCTGGAACTGTAGACATTCTCTAGCATATATTCATTTTCTAGCTTCATAAAATGCAATATCTGACAGGTGATAACCAAGGCCGATATTCCTTTCCTGTTCTCATAAGAATAATTGTGTTCTTTTGGTTATGAACGATACATCCAGCCAGCTATCAGAAAGACCTCAAGCACCGTCACTTCAACACCTCAAATGTCACCTTTGCTCCTCATTCCCTCTCATTCTCAAACTGAGTACATAAGAAAATTTACCTGTTTGCGCTGTTCAAATGGGGTTCATTTTTTGCTGCATGTGGTGTTAGACCAGCCTCCTGTAAGACAAGTGCTGCAGGTTCCATATTCATTTGTTATCAATGTACATAAAAACTAGACTAATAAGGCATTGCAAAAACCCCCAGTACAGGTTAATTAAAACTTAAAATCTATGCTATGGGCTACCAAGCTCTTACTAATGTTAGAAATAAGAGAAAAAAGGCTTAAAGTTTTAATTAGGGACAACAAAAGATTCTGGAATGAAATCTCAATATATTCTGACCAAAATCAGTGAAGTTGCTCTAAATGTGATTTAGGTGAAGAGATGAGTTCCTTGCTATTGATTTCTTTCTTTTAATTTATATTACTGCTACTACTACTACAAGCCTCAATTGTAGTGTTGGGAGGTATGAATTCACAGTAATATACCCAGGGATCTTTTTGGCTAACATAGTAAAAGCATTGGAGTCCAAGCTTGCTGCAGAGCAGCATACCAAAACCTTGGCGGAAAAGGAATGTAGCTCTCTGCAGACGTTGACTGCCAAGAAGGCCAATGGCATCCTGGGGTGCATCAAAAAGAGTGTGGCAAGCAGGTCAAGGGAGGTCATCCTCCCCCTCTACTCTGCCCTGGTGAGGCCACATCTGGAGTACTGTGTCCTGTTCCAGGCTCCCCAGTTCAAGAAGGACAGGGAACTGCTGGAAAGGGTACAGCAAAGGGCCACGAAGATGATTAGGGGATTGGAACATCTCTCTTATGAAGAAAGGCTGAGGGACTTGGGTCTTTTCAGTCTGGAAAAAAAGACGACTGAGGGGGGATCTTATCAATGCTTATAAATACTTAAAGGGTGGGTGTCAGGAGGATGGGGCCAGGCTCTTTTCAGTGGTGCCCGGCAACAGGACAAGAGGTAACGGGCACAAACTTGAACACAGGAAGTTCCACCTAAACATGAAGAGGAACTTCTTTACTTCAAGGGTGGCAGAGCCCTGGCACAGGCTGCCCAGACAGGTGGTGGAGTCTCCATCTCTGGAGACATTCCAAACCCGCCTGGACGTGTTCCTGTGCAACCTGCTCTGGGTGACCCTGCTGTGGCAGGGGGGTTGGACTAGATGATCTCCAGAGGTCACTTCCAGCCCCTGTGATTCTGTGACTGAAAGCTAAAAGCTGCAGTAGTTAATTCATGTAGCCATAGATCAAAATAGTACACAGAAACTGTCCCACGTAACAATAGAAAGGAGAAGTAATCACTGGCCATACTGAAGGTAGGTAGCAGACATGTAAGATGCTTCTACAGCTACCAGAGTTTAGAAAGAAAAAAAAAAAAAACAAACAAGCAGAAGAAACTGAAGAGCACTTTGAAAAATTAAGTGGAGGAAGTAGCATTCTTGAGGTTAAAGGGGTAATTTAACAACTGTTTTTCATGTGGAAGAATTAAAATAAATCATCCATATGATTGCATCCACAAATCCATAAACAAAGGAGTAGTCATGAGCAATGCAAGATAAGGATGTGTATTTCACCTTAACAATATAAGAGTAATGTTTTCATTATAAAAAAATGCAGTCAAGGGCAAAATGCATCATAAACCCAAAGTCAGTGTCCATAGAGCTGCAATGGCACCATTTAAAAGAAAACTCTGTTTGTCCCAGAATGTTCCCAGAAATCTTCCTGAAGAGATGTTCTATCATGAAGCAAGACCCTGTGCCTGGCAGCATGCCTGCTAAATGGGCTTGGAATACTGTGCATCTTGGTCTGTCCCCAAACTGCACTGGAGGCTGCGGTGGTGCAAAATCTGTTTGCACTCTGTTCATCCCAAATACACTAAGTCAGGCACAGAAATACAATTTAGTTTTTTATACTACACATACATATGTGCATAATATACAGGTATAGTTCAAAAGAATCACTGTTTCATCACGTATTCCTTCAATTCTCCCTGTTACTCACTCACTCTTTACAGATATATCATTGCCCTTCCAGACTGCTATCTGCTTGCACAGTCTGTCAAAGCAAAATCAGACAGAAGTTCTGCAGATTTAATAAGAATGCTTATAATGTTTCACAAGCTTCAGTGACTCTGTGGATTAGATGCATTTAGAAATGCTATGTAATCTTCAACATTCTGCAAGTAACCATGGTTTGGGACTAAAATATATAAAAACTTGTCAAGACTCTGGTATACTTAATATCTGCTTAGTGACATCTCATTTAGAGAAAGGATTCATTAACCTCAAAATGCTATTGTTTTTTCATAGCAGCAGTACAAAATTTAAGTTTGAGCTGGTGCTTGTTTATAAAGAGATTTTCAGAGTTGCTGTCTGAATGGATTCAGATCTCAGCAGCCTAAACTTTAGTACAACCAGCTATCAGAAAAACACTGAAACCATTAAATAAATAGGTTTGCATACTGGAACCTCACAAAACATGACTGCAGCCTGAGAAGGGGGTATTTCTGCTCTCTAAATAAAAGAGAGGTCCTAAATTAAATGACTAGAATTTGTCTACCAAGCATCCTCAGAACAGGTCTTTGGGTGTTGTGGGGAAAACATTTGAAATGAGCCAGATATTTTTATGCAAGAATGAATATTAAGTACTGAGCAGGTGCAGTAGTTAATTTTCATAATGCTCTTGGTTATGCAGCAAATATAGCATTGCAGGTTTCATTACAAGGTAAAATAGATTCTAACAAATTTTGTTTTGACACTAACTGCCATTCAAATGAGTAAAAGTACCCTCGTTTATTTTAATGACAGCTGGCTTAAACCCCCCCCACGCAAATAAGACAAAATTACATAAAGAAAAAAGTCAATCAAATAATGAAACAAATAAAATGTTAAATATAGGGATGCCAAGGTCTTCACCATACTTAAACATCAAAGAACAGATAATGAATAAACATAGAAAAGAAATAGAGACAAAGTATACATGTGTGTCTGTGTTGTATTTACACAGAAAGTATTTGTAGTTCTCTCAAAACAGCACCTAAGTAGCTGAAGAAGAGAAAGTGCCAAACTTCCAGGTGATGAAAGCAAGCCCAGCCTCTCTGGGATTTTTGCTCAAGCAGCTACCTCTGGACAACTAGAGGTTCTGAAATAAGTTTTCCATCTTGCACAATTCTTCATTCATCAACCTCCTTATCACAAAAAAAGAAAAAAAAAAGTAGCATGCCATTGCTCTGGTCAGGAGCTCGACTGAATCATATTTTGTCTTCTATGCTCTTATTCTTGTTTCCTCAAAATTCCCCACTCTTCAAATGTTGACTGAATCCCAAGCAAAGACTCCAGGAGAAGGGAAATATTCTCATATTTTCTATCAGTATATTTCCAAGCGCCTTTACAATGCCGTGTAAATAACAGCATCATTGCATAAAACAGTGTAACTGAAATGTTGTAATTAATTTTGATACCTGTAATTATAACGTGTAATTATCATGTAACTGGGGAACTATAATCAAGGAACAAAGCCCAATTCCATATTTGATACATTTTGCAGCAAGAGCTCTGTGGTTATGCATCTAAATAGAAGAAAACTCTACAATTCAGAAGATTAGCTATACAATGAGTACACTTTAAAAAGTCGTTGTAATTAGAGATGCTCAACTGAATAAAAAGGGGAAGGAGGGGAAAAAAATGTGTTTTGCTGGTCTTCAGAGAAATTTTTGACTTTTTCACACCTTTTAACTGTAATTGTGATATAACTACATAAAATGCACTATAGACATTACAGAGAAGTCATTCATAAATCTGTCTCAGATTCCTTTAGCTGTCTGTACTATACTGATTCCCCAAAGGTAAGGCAGATTTTGTAATCATTTATAAATCAACCAGGGCAACTCTTGAGGCTATAATAATATTTGCTTGGAATATCACAGCAATATTGTGACAGCAAAGTTAAATGAATATTGGAAAGCCTCTGTAAGAGAGGAAGCTGATCATACTTAATAATTAATTAAATAAAAAATTAAACAAAATCACTTATTTTCTTACACCCACACATTTGCAAGCATAGAAACAGATACATTGAAGTAGTCTGTCCATTACCACCTATACTGTCATGGAGCAGAGACACACCAGCTATCAACATTTCAGGGCTGCTCTTACAAAGGAGAGGATGTGGTTGCACTATTCATGCCTTTTAAGAGTTGACAGGGATTCTGACCTTTAAACTCTCCATTCTGTCCTATCCCTAAGGGAATAAGACAATGTCAGTTATTTGTCTCTTTATTTGGATGTCTGATGGTTGCAGTCCTGTTCTTTATCTTCCCTTCATCATTTCCTAACAGCTTCTGTCTGTCCATTGTTATTCCAGTCTCAAGATCTTGAAAACCTTTGTGTAACTGTGCTGTGATCTTGCTGCTCTAGGCACCATCAAACCTTGCCTCAATTATCCTTCTTTCATTGTTTCTTCTGGTGCTTCCACATCCTTACCTTCCTATTCATATTTTATTCATACAAATCTTATAATTTGTATTACAGATCTCTACTACAATGTGTTTTCACAAGGGTCCAAAACTCAAACTCTGAACTACACTGTTTCCTTCTAGATCAATTAGTTCTTATCTGCAGACTCAGATCATAGAAAAACTGATCTCTCTCAATCCATCCAAAGGATTTGAGCCTACAAAATCACCTGAATATTTTTAATTACACAAGTTACAGAGTGCTTCGCTGGGTTTTTCTTAAAGTTCAGATGACAGAACAACAGTGAAAGAAAACCTGCAGGAGTAACCAAGTTCACTCCTACACAAACAAGAACTAATTTTGTTCTAGCACTTGGATGGTTTGTGCTATAATGAACTTTTCCATTATTCTCCTGTTCTGTGATGGTATAATTATCTTTAGGGATATTCATGTAAAACTGACATTTTATCTGGTGAATAATTTACAGGTTGGCAAAGTTTAAATACATACAAATGACATAATTATCATTAATGTCAGTTAGACAAAAGAGAAGAAGTGGGAACCTGAGGAGATTACATGCTGTTGCTTCACCACCTTGTGCAAGCAAGATTAGAAGGGATTCTCAATGCACTCGCCTACATTTTCCAAACAGCTGATCTCATACAAGTCAGGCATAGATTGATTTTAAAAAGACCAGCAAGGGAATTCCATGGATACCACATACAGTGCCTTGTGCAGTGCCCTGTGCAGTGCCCTGACAGCAAGCGTGAAAGAAGCAGATCAAAGCTGACATGTTGATACTGATCAAAATGGAAAAGATCAAGTATTAGATGATCTCGTTCACAAAGATGAGTTGACTGAAAATAACTTGTACAAGCTCCAGCTATTATAGCTGTACTTAAAATAATAAAACTTACATAAAAATACAAAATATGTTTCGGCTGCATTACAGCCTACTGAAAAACCCCTCAGTCTAAAATGTGAGAATGTCATGGATTTCATCTATGCTATATATCATGGACAATCTAATACCTCCATACTGGTCTTCAAAACACTTAACACTTTAATATACACTGTCAACCTCAAAAAACATAAACAATTTTTTTTAAAGTCGCAGGCAACAGAACTTCTGCCTTACTAAAAACCAAGCAAGTAGATTAAGGGCAAGGAAATCTTTACAGCAATCCCATTTCATACATGCCTGGTAACCTGATGGACGGATAGAGGAAACAGCTAATTATTATGAGAGCTACAGACTCAAAATAAATGGATCTTTTTAAGAATTCCCTCTATATAACCATTTCTCCCAGCAAATCCAGCCCAGAACATAACGAAAATATTTCCATTACATTCAAAGGAGAGGTTAAACAGTCACAATTTTTTAAGAACATGCTGCCTGGAATGCTAATTATGATGTTCCATTTATGAATATTTCATTTTCTATTGGGTCATATGTCCTTGAGCTAAAGCCCATAACTTCTATCAATATTAATGGCAATTATGCATTCAGATCCATAGAGATCAGAGAAGTTACCCAGAGATCTTAATATGCCCAGTCTTGTTTAACTACATTGATTTTTCAACTTCATTTTTAGCTGGTGCTATATGACAAGGATACTGAAAACATACAAGTTTTCAGTCTTTTTTAAAGGGTACAAATGATGATGACAGTAGTTCTCACTAGCATCTGAGTTAAAATGTTAATCAATTTGAAAAGAGTTATTAACTACTGTTCTTAAAAGATGTAAGACTTACAAACTTGTGAGAAAGAGGTGCTGCAGAAACTCCAGACATCCAAGGTAATGAAGGCCCATAAGGGGAACAAGGAATATTGACAAAAACTATTCCAGGGCAGGAAGACACGGTGTGAACACAAAACGGTTTATACTGTTGCTCTGGTTTACAAGCTGTCTGTACACAAGATAAGAAATTGCAAGTGCTTAATTAGAACTAGGTAGGGGAGGGGAGGGTAAAGCAAGATAATTATGTCCAAAGAGCAAATAACAGATGAAATGCAACTATTGTGAACCATAGGGTGAGAAAGGAGTCTTGGGATGCAAAGCCACCTTCATTTGGACAGCTATAGCTGAAGCTTATCTTGGCTGCCTAGGTTAGCATCAGAAACACTGAGTTTGGGTATCAATATAACAGAACTGGGGTCCATGAGGAAAAGCTAGACAACCCTCCATCAGGCTCACATCTGAAATACTCTGTGTGAACAGTATCTCCTAGGAGGAACAGAATTGTACCTTAATACTCAGTGCAGGAGGAAAGGAAATACCTGGCAACTTAATAGCACTCATATATGTCATTTATAAGATTTCCTTATCGAAATACAGTTCTGTATCAATTCTAATAATAATAGCGATTTCATTAGTAGTCAATTAGGGTATCATTAATTTCTTACAAATGTGTTGCTTAGTCAATAAACTTCATAACCATCCTGGTCAGTTTCATCTTGAGTCTCCCATTTAACAGGAGAGAGTCAGACTTGTAGAGCAACAAAACTATAGTCAGTGTGCTCCAAAGTTTTAAATGAAGTCCATCAGCTACACTACATTACATTGTGCAATGGAGTCAGGAAGGAAACACTGAAATATATGACATGCTTTTGCTGAGAAATAGGCATTTGAAGATACAATTATGGAAAGATATTCTGCCCACTAAGTAACTCAACCTATGTGTCTGAACGTTTGAAATGAAAAAAGGAAAAGAAAATTAGAGAAGAGAGAAGCAGTGAAAAAAAAGATTAACTAAAAAATTGAGTCATACTTTAGTATCTGTCAAAGTTTAAGGAGAAAGATTTATGACTTAGGTCTACTACTCACTCTTACGTTGGTACAGACTAACAAATATATCCAGAAAAAAAACCACACCCTGCTCCCCTAAAGTCAAGTACCAGGTGAAGCAGGATTTTGTCCAGTGGGTGGTTTTTCAGATCAGAAGAAATTTCTCCTTCTGGAGAAATTTGAACATATGCTAAACAGTTTTTAAAATGTATGTTAGCAAAGTGACAAAACGTACTATAATGTTGGTTAGTAAAAATGCTATTTCATCAAGTGAGCACACTTCTACTTCACCTACAGGTTTCTCCTCCCATTTCAAATGAAACTAGTATATTCTTTTGTGTGGTAGATCCCATCATCCCCATGAAACTTTTATCTCGGACCCTCCAGGTTCACCCACAGATTTCAGCAGACTACAATGAGATTACATAACAATCACATCAATTTGAAGAAGCTTTTTTTAGCCATTGTAATTCCAAAGAAAAACATCCTGTAAACATATAAACACCAATCAGAACCCCAGTTCTTTGTCTGGAAACAAAGTCTGAGCCCTTCAACGCAGGCTTTCCCCGTTCACTCACTCTGGCACTCTGAGCAACAACCTTCACTGGCCAGCTCCTCTGCCAGTTCTCCCTTCCCTGCCAGGTGCCAAGCCTTCCAGAACTTCCCCTGGGTGTTTCAGTTTGTGAGAAATAACGGCTCTGGATACAATTACGTGCATCAAGTTTAGCAATTTGTCAGTTTCTCTCTGATTATGTCAGCATAAGATGCTTTCCTCATAAAATGCATTAGGAAAGCTTTGAGGAAAAACTACATTCATTCCAGTATGTTTGTTGGTAAGGTTGACAAAAAGAAGTTTTTTTCATCTTTGTTTTCATATTAAAAATTTTCTTACTGGATGACCTTGTTTAGATTTTTCAAAGCAATAAGAAAACAAAATAAGGGGTAGAATTTCCTTTTTTTTTTTTTTTTGGAAAAGAGTATCTTTTTTTTACCCAAGAAGTTGCTTTTCGGGATTTTATTTCTACAGAAACACACACAAGCCCACAATCTTTATGAATGCCCAAAAGCCTTAGTTTGGTCAAAAAAAAAAAAAAAAAAAAAAAAGAAATCGAAAAAAGTTTGGGAGGTTTGCAGATCTCTAGTACTGGGACTTCCTAGTCTGAATAAGATATCAGAAGATACCACACTGTGCTATATCGAGCTTTTCATATTTCTCTTTATAGTTCAAAGGTTTTGTTACTTGTCTGCAGCACAAAAATCAGTGCTTTTCCAAGTGAAATTAGCTCAGAATGACATACCATGAGCATAAAGAGCAGCTTAAAATTCAGAGACTAGAATTCTATCAACATAGTTTTTACGCTTCTCCACCAAAAATATCTGTTTTCTCTGGAAAATTACCATGGATACCTATTTATCTTGTGTGAAGTACAAATGTATTTCAAAGACCACAATTTATCAACAATTTTCTTTTGCATGTGGAAGATCTTGAGGGTCACATTCCTACATTTTATAAAAGCACTGCAGCCCAACTGGTAAAGTCAAGCTCAGTTTGCCTGACATTTAAATGGAGCTACAGCTTTTTACGCTACTTAAAAGAAAGACAATGGCAAAAATCCATCATTCTTCAGTGACCTCCCAAATATCAATACATTTTGATATATCACCACAACAACTTAAAGATAAGCCCAAGAAATGTATACACAAGATAATGATTATGAGACACTACACAATTCATGTGCCCCTCTGCAAACACAGCAAATGCCTCCTCCAGCCTCCCAGGTTTTGGTGGTTTTTTTGTGTTGTGTTTTTTTTTTTTTAATTAAAAAAATATCAGAGGAAAATTACTGTATTGCTGACAGTTACTTTTCAGCAGAAACTGGTGTGCCACTGCTGGGGAGAAGCACAGAACATAGACCATCAAAAGGCTTGAATGAGCCCTAGAGTCTATTAAATGAAAAATTTCAGAAGAGCTCTAGGAAATATCTATCTTAGTATTAATTTACTGATGTACAAAGCAAAGCACTGGCAAGAACGGCATAAAGTATTGTTATAGTGGAATGTAAAGTAACAGCTCCAGATCAGTGCAGTTACATTGCACAGCAAAGTCTCACATCCACATTTTTCAATTGTTGCTACCATTTATCTTTTCACATATCAAACACTTGCAGTTTAATCTTAAACTCTCACTTTTTTTTAAAACTCAAAATCAGATTGTCTTTTATTTCAGAAAGATGCAGTCCTTCCTATTATGAAGCTAGATTGTAAACAAACATTTCAAATAGTTAACAACAAGAAGATCATATTCTCAGCAAATAAAATCAATGTGGCATCATTAGCCTGTGCTGGTTTAGATGTATGAAAACCAGGGCTTCTTCAAAAGGAAATGTATGTTTTTTAAATACCACATTTTGACATTAAGTTCAGAAGGTTAGGGCTTAATCTTGAAATGTACAAGTTCCACAACAAAAAAAAAAAAAAAACATAAAAAATTATAATAGTAATCCTTCCCACCTTTTCATTAAACCAAGAAGCAAAACCAATCAAACCAAAACCAAATAAACAAAGGGGAAAAAAACTCTGCCCAGTCCCTAAATCTACCATCAGTGCTTTCCTTCTCCTGCAATGGACTATGTTATTCTTCAGAGATGTTGAAAACTGGATTTGCAATGGAAAATTTACCTCAGCTACTGAAGTCTGGAAAGCATATAGTAGCAACAACAGCATGAAATTAATCCTTTACTCTGTCTTGAGGTGCTATTTGCCTTGCTGGTTTATAGTGTTTGTGCTCAAAGCTTCTTCTCCACATACACAAATGCTTCAACATGTACACTAAAAACATCATAGCAAGTAATTAAATCTCAGATTAAGAAGAGTAGGGAAGCTGAAAAGCAAATCTTTAAGTGTTTAATTTATTTTTTTTTTTACAAATTATTCCAAACCTGACAGTGTAAATGATAAAACCAACTGAGAAGAAAGCATTAACTCAGAGAAGTTCAACTCTACCTGCTGAAGTTGCACAAGCCTACCAGCACATGAGGACTCAGAGGGTTACCAACCCCAGAGAGGGAAAAAGGTTGCAGCAACTTTCAAGATGGCCTTGTTATCGCCAGGAAAAAAAAAAAAAAAAAAAAAAAAAGAGCCTACATATAGCTAGCTGCAAACCCTGTATCCTGCTGTCTGCTACATGTGTCTTTTTGTATAAAGTATTTCATATTTTAATGCAACAGAAATCAGCCATGGATCTGAAGTGGGGAGAACCAGATCAGAAAACAGAAAGTAAAACAGCACATCCAGATGCTCTTTACCTTTCTCTTCATCCAACACCCCAGCACACAAAGGGATAATAAAGAGCTTGATTTTGCACCACAGCATGTTCCGTTACTCCGTTACCATCCTCATCACCACAGCTTAGCTGATCTGCACATAATTTCATTCTTTCTGCTGCCAAAAGGGCTCTTGTACTCTGCAGAGAGGACTTCTTCTAATTACTTATCTTTGCCTTGTTAACATACATAAAGCATTATGGCATATGTTTGTCAGCAAAAAGTTACGCAGTGATAGAACTAAGATCTTGACATCACAGCGTATCATTGCTCACTGTAATACATAAAGGATTTTATGTATGTATATGTGTGCGTACATCGTAAAAAGTAGAAGAGAGGGAACATGTATGCATAAAAGGAGAAAGAACAGAGAAATTAAATACCTGTTAACTATATTATACCAAAACCATTTCTGCTAAAGCATTTGTTAAATTAGAAAGTGGACAATTTATCTGAACACCAGAGTGACAATCACATACAACGTAAGAAACAGCTTTCAGAAATACAAGGGCAAGAACAACTCTTATTTATGTTTAGAGACAAATGCCAGTCTGATTCACCTGATAGTGATAGAAACTTGGCCAGGAAGATAGAAACTACAAGTAGGGCCTCTGTGAAAATGGATGACTAACTTTCTATTGATTTCTTTCCACTTCGTTAGGAATCAAATTGTTGTAAGACTCAGTTTGGAGCTCCCAGGTTTTTGCTCAGTAGGTTTAACTTCGACTCAGTAACCTTTGTGACACATCTGTTTCTATTTATTATATTCAAGTCTAAAATGGAATTGCGCTTCCTTCATGTCCTCCTATTGATTTGATTTTCTCTGGCTACAAGAAGGGTCATTAGGTTTAATGTAGGTCACCAGGATGCACGCTGATTTGTAAGTGAATGTAAGGCAAAGTGATATTAGGTGTTACAAAAACACAGCTAGAGCAAAGGGGACTGTAGAGAAAGTAAAAAAAAAAGAGCTGAATATTCTTCTAAGAGAGAAAATAACAGCAAGACATAAAGAATACAACACTAGTTATGTTCTGCTTTCCAAAAATAAACCTCTCCATATAGCAACACATAAATAAATAAAATAGAGGTTATAATTGAGAACAGTGGTTTTGGGTGAATGCACAGGAAGTCTGTTTACCAAGACAGAGGAAAAAGGCCTGGCCCAAAGGGGATACTGAAGCCATTCATCAATGGAATGTCTGTTTATACTCACTGTGGACCCAATTCAGCTGTTACAGTGTTAAATAAGAATATTCATATGAATCTGGATCTCTGCAATCTTACAGTTACCAGTCTGGTCTATTACTGCCTTGAAGTGTTTGAGCATTACAAAAACAATGCCTGTTTAGACTATGAATTTTCTAATGTATAATTCTAATCTGTTATTTTAGCCAGAGGTTGTGCAGCAAATTTCAATAAGTAGTGAGTTTTATACCATTTTCCTAGCCAAAGTCCAGCTAACTACCTGTTCTTTCTACCTAAATCCTTCTTGTACTTTTAGATGTACAAGGCTCTGTTTTGAACTGTCACGAAGAACACGCATGCTACCACATCCAGTTGGGGGCAGCCTTCTTCCATGTCACAGCTGGCTGCGTTATCGTGTCATCCTGAATCACACTATGCAGTCATTTTGCATGATCTCCTATACATTTTGGTATCTTTTGATGAGTTCTGCATATGTTAGTTACACTCAGTACTATTTTGTTGGTGATCACTTTGCCTACTAGTCAGGTAAAATCTAAGAAACAGGTCATAAGAGAATAAAAGAAATAAAAATATCAGTGGAGCACTTGCTCCAGTACAGACACACCACTAAGGAGGCCCCTCCAGCAGAATAAGCAACCTGTAGTCATATCCAACAGAAGGATTAGACAGGAGATAAAACTAGCTCAGATTGTATATTTGAACAAATTTATAATAAAGGGAGATTATACCAAACCCCATATCTTTTTCTGTCACTCCTCCTGACAGTGTGAAGAGTCTGTAACACCCTTCTAACGTTAGTAGAGGATTTCCAGAAAGAGGGAACTTCTCATATATAGAAAGGATTATGTATTTAAGATACTGAAATGATACTCGGTAATTCTGACTTTCACTACTGACTCTGTCACAGACTTCCAAATTATTTCAGGAGTCCTTAATGTTTCCGTTTCTCACTGTTTCTCATACCATAAATTATTGCTTGTCACATATGCAGCCACTATGCAGGTGTAAACATAAAATATTAAAGCTAGGAAGGCGGAATGTAGTGCAGGGGTTCTGTAATCCCTGTGTCAGGACAATTTTCTGGGGCCATATACATCTGATTGTAACCTATTGTAACCTTAAAAAAAATGTATATATGTTTGCGTGTGATCCCATATGTATAGACATATATTTATGTGCATGTGCATTAATAGATCCCCTGCACCAAAGCACAAATGAGACAGAGTCCAGTTTTGCACTGTGGCCCAAATTCAGGTCGGATTCTCTATTACCTGATCATCTTGACAGCTGCGGAAGCACTGGGAAATGCACTCTCAAAAAATTCTAAATTAAACTAAATGAGACATGCAGTTATTAGATCATACAGATAATTATATTGGGAGGAGGAGATATCACATTATTTTTGGTATGTCAGTCAAAGTTCATGGCCACAAAACAGGCAGCTACGTCACTGTTATGTTTTACTTACCTTAACCAGTCTCATCTATGCAACTGAACTTATTTAAAATATTTCATTAACTCAGGGGCTTCTTCAAATCATTTCAAGAATTAAATCTTTGTGTTTTTCCCTCCATCTTTGTCACGTGCACCTTTTTACAAACAAAATCATCCTATCTGCTGTTAATAATGAAAAGCAAATCTCATGAGGATCATGAGTACTCAGCACATCTTAATGCTGATTCCAAAATTAAAAGCCAGAGGGATTTCTTTTCCCTCTCTCTGAGGTCTTCCAGCAAATTATTGATTCTTGCTGATCTCCTTCCATTAATATGTTTCTTTCTTGCAGCATGAATGATTGCATTAAAGTGCTTAGTAACTCTCTAATCATGTACATCTCCTGGGGCTGAAAAGAGCTTTGGTTTTAAAAGTAATTTGTTTCAAATGAGGCCTTATGCATCCTAATGTGAGGGTCAGGGGCTCAGGGAAAAAAGAAAAAGTTTTCAGGGATCGTATTTGTGAGATCCAGAAATTTAAGACATTTAAGGTTTGACAAAATAATAACTCAAGTCCATACCTTCTGAAAATCAGCTACCATTAATAACTGCCTATGAAAAATCCACTAATATAAAATTGAGTGGGTTTGAGCCTTCCTGTTCACAAAATATATACTACTAGAAAAAAAAAAAAAAGTGTAAATAGACTCCAGCCTTTGGTAACCTTGAAGTCAGACTTACTGTCAACACAAAGTGTGAAAAAAATGGAGCCATAGTACTTAGGATCTTTTCCTAAATATTGCAGCAGCAACTTATTCTCATCCTAGAAGTCCATCTAAGTTGTGTGATGCCCAGGATTTTTCCCCTCACATTCCAGGCAGGGCCCTCACACTGCTGCCAGCATGTCAAAGGAGAACCTGCCATCAGCACAACTTGTTTCACCTAACTTAGGTCATGGATCGAGCCCGGGTCCTTTATAGTTAAAATTCAGTCATGATAACAAACCATAATAATGTAAAAGTCCCACAGAATACTCCAGCAAAACACAGTTGCACCTATTGAGAAGACACTGGGGTTGCACATTTTGGCCATGCAGGTTGAAAAGAATGTATTCCACAAGTATCCTACCTCCTACTAGACACAATGTTTTGTGCCTACTGAGCTAAAGTGAAATCTTAAGCTTTTTTTTTTTAAAAAAATGAACAAGTCCCTTCCAAATTTTTAAAGGGCTTTAAGACAGGTAAAGGACGCACAGAAAAATATATACATTGAGTTCCTGATTTGCTTTAGTACAAAGCCTTTCATACCAGTTAAGCTGCAATTAAGGTACCAATTAAACCTCAAAGAGATGGTGAGCTCAGTATCCCAATGGGACAAGCAAATGCTTTCACTTCCTGTAATAAGATCTTTATGTTGCTTGGCATGAATTTGTTTAAAAGTCATCAGTGGTTACAAGCTATATGGAAAGTCCTGTACTCCCACAAGCAGCCACAAAATCCTGTGCAGCAAGGTCAGAGGACACGTGGCACAAGTGATTAACATTGAAGGAAGGGGGCTTGATCCACATAACGCCAGATATGTAGACAACATATACAAATACAGAGGATCTTCTCTACACAACATTCTGGAAACATTCAAAGTCAGGACGGGGCTTTGAGCAACCTGATCTAGTTGAAGATGTCCCTGCTCGTGGCAGAGGGCTGGAGTAGGTGGCCTTTAAAGGGCCCTTCCAACCCAAACTATTCTGTGATTCTGTATGTTGCTCAAACTCTTGCAATAAGGTCATATACAGGAGTGGTAGTTTTAACAACTTCATATCTGCCAGACTGGAGTTCATATTCTGCACTGAACAGTGGATTGCAAAGTATAATTCATCTCAAATATTAATTTCTATAGAATGGACTTTTGTTTATTCCTCCCACTTCATCTGCTGCACCTGTTCAGCAGCATAAAGTGATTTGTTGGTGCAGGCAGAAAAGGGAGAAACCACTCCAGCCACTGAAGATAAAAGAAGTTTGTACCAGTAGTTTGATGGAGTGGGTCTGTCAGAGAAACTACATTTTCCGTTCTAAGAGGATCTGGTTCCCTGAATATACAGGGCAAACCATCTAACTGGTTTTGCCTACCCAGGGGATACGCTGCAACTTCCAATGTGCAAAATTTGATAGGTTGGTAACATTTCCAGGTGTCCACCGCGTAATGTGTTAAGCTATAGGGTGTGTTAAATCTGAGAAGACGTCCAATCTCTACAACGTTAGCAAGCCAGGACAAAACTGCAGCTCAGCACAGGTTCCCTAGTGGGGATCCTAAGTTTTTCCAGATTGGATTCCCTTTGAATCCAAAAACTGAAAGCAAAATTGAAGACAATCAACAAGGAAGCGGGAGTCACTGACAATCAAAATTGTTTACTTTCAGAAAGCTCTAATCTTCTAGACCTGAATGTTTTTTAGTTTAGTTCTTTCCACTCAGATATTCAGTAGCTTAGAGACAAGAGATTTTATAACACCCACTGTCTTTTGCCAATAACTGTTAATTTTGTTTATGAGACCATCCTTAGCTTGAATCATACAATAAAGTTAAACCCGTTCCTGTCCTTTTCCTTCATATATCATCACTGTCTTCAGGGAACTTGCTTCTAAGTGAAGCTAGTGGAAGTTTCTTCTTGCAAGAAAGACAAAAACAAACAATATTAATTAAAACAAATCAATTAAATATGTTGCACAAGTTCTGTTGCTGGATAAAACCTGTATAAAATGATATTACAGAGTAGCTTTTAGTTACCTTCACTTTTTTTTGTGCTGCTAAAGTCAATTTAATTCCATGTATACAGCAGATAACAGATTACTTGATACATTTTTCACCAACCATTATGCTAAGAAGCAACTGTTTTAGATGTTACTGCCAACCAGAAAAAGATGTGTTAAGAACATGTGTGTGTATATATACACACACCTAGACATCCCTCTATTGCAACCTTACGTACTTCCCAAGTAATAGAAAATGGGCTGTAACATTTCATTTGTTGCAAAATAAAACTTCCAGTTCAACACAAAAGTAATTAACTGGAGCATATTGAATCTACAAGCAGTAGGTTAAGTGCATAGGTTAAGTGCATAGATTAATGTATTCGTGTTATTTATATGCCAGTTCTGTATCTTCCCCCTGCACTCACTGAAGCACAAACATGTCTACCCACTGCAAGAGCATCTCAGCCAGCAGCTTGATTTGATCGACATAATTCTTGTCTGCCACCACAAACACAAGATCGCTGAAAATGAAATGTTCCACTTCATTTGACCTTTTCTGGTAGAAATATATTAAACATGTAAAAAAATTGTACATTTTCTTCCATTGATTTCAGAATGTATTCAACCTGAAAGCAACAGAACATGGATTTCAAGAGCTGTCAGACACTCAATTTACTGCTGTTCTGGGTACTAAAATGCACAGGGCTTGGAGAACATAAAAAAACAAAGCTACAGTTACATGCTTGGAATATAGAAGATCCAAAAGAGAAGTCAAATATTTGCTAGCAGGTTTCCCAAGCTTGTTTTTTTGTTTATTTGTGCATTTGCTATGCAGACTACTTAGAGACAGTATTTTTTCCGCTCTCTCTCATTTAAATATTAATTATTAAGTATTTATATATTACATAGTTATATCTGCATAAAAGCTTATATGTGTTTGAGCATTAACATGAGTATATAAATATTTATGCACACACCTGCCCAGTAATTAAGGCTTTTCTTCCACACGTTTACATAGAGGCTTAAATGCAGAAGTGATCTTATTGACTTCCAACCAGACTACTCCCACATTTAAAATCATGTATTTTTACTACGAATCCTGACATTAACATTATCCCATACATGGTATAAGCAGATTTTCAGGCTTTGCAGATCACCTACTTACAGAAAGGGATATCAGTAGCAAAGGGCATGGAAATATTCTACATGCAACTTGTTCTTATTTCCATAATAAATACCAGTCTTGGACAGAGATAGTCAAGTGACATGTCTTTCACCTCCCTGGGTGCCTAGCTCTGTGCTTACTTTGCTGACTAAATTAACTCAGATCAGAGAACAGAGCACACAATTATATTCCTGTCACTAAAAAAAAAAAGAAAAACACCAAAAAAAAACCAAAAAACAAAAAAAGGAAACACAGAACAAAAATAAATAAATAACTATCTTCCTTGAAACTTCAGCACACCACATGGTGCACTGGCAAATAAGAGTAGTGCTGACCTCCCCCTGCCGATAGTGATGCAGAAGCCTCTGTGGCCACACCACCTGCTGACATGCTGTAACTGGTATCCCAGGACAGCACATTAGAAAAAAGAATTTATCACAAGATTTTAATAATAGGTTCAGGAATTTACCAATACTATTTTCATTTCATCTGCACGTGGTGGTCTCATCAGGATTTAACAAAGACTCTCACCATCACATTACCTGTGATTCATGTTATAAAACTCTCACATGCTTCTGCAGTAGTGCAAAGGGCTCTATTTAGGTTATTTTAGTATTCCCAAAAGAACTTTTCATGTCTTTCCAATGAGGTATCAGCTATATTAGCAGGCATACAACTTCAGTTTCTTACATTTGAGACTCTGGGCTTACTGCCCATGGCCTTCATTCTTCAAGAGAAGCTTTCACTTGGCAGGCCTCTGGTCTCCAACAGGAGTATGCCCTGAAGAAGTTCTGAGCAAGCACTGCACAATGTAGGAGAAGGAAGCAAGTATGGCAACTTTTTCTTGTAAAAAAGACATTCATAGTTTGCAGGGGTTTTTTTCTTCCTTTTTTCAAATATAAATCAGTGGCATTTTAAATATTATAAAATGACAACTAATTAAACAAAATAAAACACCCTCCAGTAATTCCATGCTTATTCCAACTTGGATTTGGAGTGAAAGCTTTATTCTGGAACTGCAAGTAGCTGGAGTTCCTTAGAATGCCGAAAGGCACTCGTTTCCTCCCACAGGGGCCCAGAAACAGGTCTTCAGGGTTCTTAAAGCCTGTGGCTACAAACCCCCAGTTTTTTTCAGGCTTCTGATTGATTCTTGATTCATTAATTGTGTGATAAGGAGCTGCTAGTCGGGTTTGGAGAATGATCAGTATTTGGGTATCTTCAATCCACATCATATTTCATGAGCCAGAACTACATAAAGAGTCTAGTTTCTTCAAAAAATGTAACAAGAATGTTTAAGTGAACAAACACGTACTTTAGTCCAGATAAGGCTATTGAGTGGTTTCAGTAATCACATTGCACAGGGACTGCTTACAGTCACTGGATACTTCTTCTCTTCTTTCAAATTATTCTCTACAATCAATATTATTTTTCTTGGTCATATTGGTGAATTACTGGATGGCTTGGATAGAACTATAAGTAAAATGAGCACTTTAAGAACTTTGGCTCTCTTTCATCTAATTTTTGTAGTTGGTCCCAGTATTTAAATTTTTTATGAAGAAAAAAGTCTATCATCTCATTCAAATCAGTACTTACTGTTAAGTTTATTATTAACTTAATTTGTAAAGACAAGCCTCAGATGAAATTAGAAATCCTGAATGATGAGGTCTACTAATTTTACACTGTTATTTCTTATGTGAAACTTCAATATGTGTCAGATCAGAAGTTTTTCTTTCTAGCAGGGAATAAATGCTTCAAAACACTCCCTTGAGAATAAAATGTAGCTGTCACATTGAAGATAATGCATTTAATCTCTTTGTTACATTACAGCAACTTTAATAAGCTTTATTGTACTGTTTCTGTTCAGCAACCCTGCAAAAAAATTCATTTACTAAGTAAGCAGCAGCATGATGGTCTGTACGTTTCTACCCACTTAACAATTAGATTAGTGTTTTCAAAATAGTCAAAAGCAGCAGTAAATTCCTTTAATAAAAGCTGGCAAACACAAGCAACCACGTCAGTCATTCCTCAAAGCAAAGATGACAGTTACTTTCTAATCTTCACTGATTTAGTTGAATCTGGATTCAAATTACATATGATTTCTAGCCTTGCTTCACTCAAGACCCATTGTGCAGGTATTTCATCTTTATTTTAATGCTCATATTGAAACCTTTTCTATTACCAACATGAAAGCCTTAAAAATGCTGACTATGTATAAAATGTGCTCTATTTTTCAAATAATTATTTAAAAATTTGCATCTGGAGCCCAGAAATTAATTACATGTATAAATCCAGCTGCAACATGTAAGTCAAAAAACAACTCTCTGAACATCACTTTCCTCTGTCATGTTTAAGTGGCTGCTGCAAACTTGTCCCCCATACATGCTCATAATGAACAGCAAAGTGTCTTATAAGCATACTGCTGTTACAAGATTAAAGTGCCGATCCCATGCAGCCTGTGTAAGGATCCATTTATCTAGTACAAGCATTCGGATTTGTATCACTAAACATTTCACTGATAAAAGTACAAAATATTCTTCAAACAGTCCAAACAACAATCCCTCAATGTACATCAGGGTCTAGGGAATATCAGTACTCTTGCATTTTATTTAACTTGTCTTCTTTTGTCCTTAACATAAATAGCACAATTTTAAGAAATACTTAATTCACAGACTGCAACAGCCTATACATCATTGAGTAATTGCTACAGAATATTTTCTGTATTAGAAGCACAACAGTAGCTACCATGATAGCATCATTAAGCCAAAGCAGGACACTTCTGCTTTGTGTAGAGGGGTGCAAAGTTACACTGACTTTTCTGCTATTTCTATTTTTTGGTAATATGAACTGCTAAAATTCCCCATTCTCATTTAAGCAGGGCAGAAACAATTTTGTATATGATCTGAAACTGCAGTAATAATAAACAGTCATTCAGGACTTTATAAACTGCAACCTATTTAATGTTAAGAGATGATTATCTGGTATAAAATGTTACAGTATAAGAGGAGACTGATGAGACAAAATGGAGCCAGTTGTCATGACCATGTATCTAAAATTGAGACCTCCATGACAAACCAGTGTCAACTCAATCATTAGTTGAAAACCAACAAAGAATTAACAAATATAATTAATGAGGGGAATAATATGGATACAATCTGAAAAAAAAACCCCACAATATAATTAACAGTACAGGATTATTTCTCTAGTTCAGGGTAAGTAAGGAAACTAGTAAGTTAACTGTAAGCAGTTAAATACATTCACACACTGGTTTTGTTAATAAAACTTTCAGACAGTGCACGCTGCCCATCTTGGAAAGGACTGCTTAGAAAGACGAACTTTGTAATATTCCCCTGAAGATGAGCAAACACGAGTTTTGGCCGTGCATTGGGAAGAAGTAGATTTAGAATTCAGAGACCTCAAAATGCTTCATGGCTTCTTCTCCGCCTATAGGTCCCGAATTAAAGACAGATGTTAAACATATGCTTCAGTCTATTTCAGTTCAGGAAGTCAGTGAAGCATGTGCTCAAGGCTCACATTTGGCACAGGGATCATTGTAGAAGTAGACAATTTAGTAATAAGTGATACTTAAGTAGCAGCTTGCATTAGTGATCTGAAGGTGTTTAGTGTAGGAAATCACCATCATTAGCTTCATTTTAACAGACGAAAGAGCTCACACACCAAAATGAGTGATTTGTCTCCAAATCACAAAAGGCCAATAAAAAAAATCTAGGGGAAAAAGCCTGTATTATCTGATTCTCCGTTCAGACTAACAGGCTTCTCCAGTCATCTAATACAACTATCCCAAATGTTATATTTAACATAAAAAAATCAGCACTATATCAATATAGACATTGTAAACCATCAGGTGGTGCTCTGAAAATAAGAGGTTAATGTAATACAAATCTGCAGTAAATCTAGTCCAACACAGTAAATAGATACACTCATTGATTACATTTTTCTAGGGAATTAGAACTTGAATCTGTCAAAAATTTGGTGGTCCATATCAACTTGATATGTCTTCCTCCATTATATTCATGATTTTGGAAGAGTTTCTGTATAATCTACATATCTATTTTCCTAGCCCAAAATAGTTTCCCCCCGGGACAATAAACCAGATATTTGCAAGACATTTTTGACAAATACGTTTCCAAGAATTTCCTCTGCTTTCACTGAATTCTTGCACAACTTGAAAAACACATGCAGACTTATTTGAGTTATTACACATGCGTGAATGAAAGACTGCCAGTCAACTGCAGTGTTTCCCAGCACTTGTCATACAACACAGAAGTATCATCAATACCATGTGAAAAATGGCCAGGACTGACAACTCTCTCATTTCAGCCTTCCTCAAAGACTCATAGACATTGTTGCACTCACCCTCACATGCCATTTCCATTAGCACAGCCTTCAGGTCCAAACCAACTCTTAAACAAGTTAAATGAAATAAATCTCCTGTTTTGGCAGTAGTATGTACACAAGACACACATTTGTTACCAAAACTCTGATGTTCCCTCATTGCTTTATCAGCTGTCAAATCTTATCACTTTGCTATTTCACTAGTGCATTCAAAAAGATGTGGCACAGGACCCTCAGTAGCCAGTAAACAGGTTAAACTATACCAGCATTTGATCACTATCCCCAGCAATGAAAATCATACAGAGACTTTCAGACATCAATAGAACAAAGCTGTTTTAACAGACATAGTTTATCACTAGACAAATTATTTGTATTCTGGTTTTGTGCATGTTTTAAGTCAAGGGACAGTATTTTTCCAACTGCTATTTTACTATAATCCTGAAAACAGTACGTTAACAAAACTATGCTAATCTTCATGTTTGGACAAAATCAGATCCTCAGAGTTTCATTACTTATTTTGTAATTATTTTAACTATTCCCTCAACAAAAAGTATTTTTGCTTACTTCTTTAGATTTTGCAGTTTATGTACAGAATTGCCTTTTAACTGCCTCTCTCTGAGCTCCCACAATCTTAATTCATTTGAAAAAACTATATAAACCTCTGTGCCATCTGGTAACTTTTTGCAATGTAATTATCCTGATAAATGTATGCATGACATTAGACATTTTCCATTACAGAGGTGACTAATGATGCTTCTACATTTACAAATCTGTCTACAGATTTCTGTTACAGGTCCATTTGAGGAGGCTAACAGACTTGTTCATTTAAAATTATATCTTACTGAAACTTGACGTCAAGGTTTTTTGCCAAATGCTATTTAAATTATGTACGACTGTTTATTCGCATCAGTTTCCTGTCTTGTAAATTAGGTATACAGTGTAAAAAAAAGTCAGAGAATTTGTTTTGCACATTTTTTGTATGCTGCCAAATGAAATTTTGAATAAAATCATTGTTGCACTGTGAGAAGAAAAATAATGATTGAAGCAGCATTTTTCCCTTCATTTTGGAATGTTAGGAAGTTGTCTCTTATGTAAATTCAAGACAGACAGCTGACTTTGAAGTTTACTTCAAAGTATTGTATGTGATCTGTGTTACACAAGACTACTTGAAAATATTATGAAATGACACGTAGCACTTCTTATCCAAACATTCAGCCTTACAATACTTGACATGTTACATCACAGTTTTGTTCATCCCAAGGAGCAGTGACGTTATTGACCCGATCAGCACTATCATGACCAAAACCACTCCAGAAGTAGACATTCTTGTACTTCTACCTGTATAAGTATAAATAATACACATTCAGTATTGTCAGATACCCTGCTATGCTGAAGGGAGGCACAGCAGCCCTTCCCTGTGGGACCTTGTGTTTGCTGCTGCTCCAGATATTAAAAAATACAGCCTGGACTTGGTGAATTGAGAGCTAAGAGCAGCCTGCCTTGTTTTCCTCATCACTCCTCCCATTTCTTCCCCCTTCCTCCCTTTCCACATCTCCAGCCATGCTATCCCCTCCCATCCCAGGTTTTCTCCTTGCTTTCATGGTAGCTTCTGGCATTTACTCTGCTGAGTGAATCCAAGCCCTGCCTCCAAGGAATACTCATTAGTATACAAATTAGTTTTCCCCCTGAAATAGCCCAGAGCTTCACAAAGGAAGGTTTTTCTAGGGGTCTGCAGACTGAAATGAAGAGACTAATGTCTTTAAAAGGCAGCTCAAAACACACAGGAAGTCAGCCTCGCCTATGTCCCAGTCATTCACTCAGTCCACAAAGGTCCGTGTCTGTAGTCCATAGAAATTTGGCATAGAAGACTTGGTCCAACATAAGAAAAGTCTTGTGGTCTCAGACTAGCCACTGCCAAATTTCATAGCAGCTACAGAGACAGACAATTTGTGAAATTACAAAAAAGCGAGACTGACAGAAGGAAGAGAGCTGCAGTTTATCTCCATTTAGAGAATAACAATATTTTGTGTACTCAGTTTATTTAACATTTGCAAAACTGAGCAAGACGGAACTGGACAAATGGTTTCTGCACATTTTATAGCTATATAGCTAGTCACAATATTAACTAAGTTTAGTAAATTCCCTTAACATTTGTCTTTTTTGGCAAGTTGATGTTATAAGGCTCACAGAGCAACATACTTTGCTTTCAAAGGTGCTTTAAAGCAGCCACTTGATGTGCCTATGAGTCGTATCTAAAGTCTTAAAAATACCCAGGCTTTTTTAAACTTTTGAAATATAATCACTTATGTAAATATAAGACATCTGCTAATTTCCCAATATATGAAAATTCATTATGCTAAAGATACTACTTTTTATATGAAATATATGTAAAAATATTTTGTGAATTGCTACGTCTGTGCTCCTCACTAGCAGCAAATTACAAAGGCAGCAGAGAAAGGGTTTTTCATAAAGAGGTGCAGCATCATCAGTTTTGTAGATTCCTTCCAACAAGTCCCACTTTCTCAACTTTGGCTCTATTTCATTTAGCACAGTGGCACATAACATCCCCCAGTTTTGGCACCTGCGTTAGGGTTCCCCAAGGAAAGTTGTCTTCCAGTGTTTTTCTTATCAGATACCGCTGCAGATTGCTGAAACGCAGGAGGAGACAATGCTGGCAAATCCTAAATTAACAAACTTTTTATTTAAAACTCAACATTTTCATTTGAGGTGCTGACAAATAACTGCGTATCAGCAGGCAGACCACCAAACTTCACAATTAGACATGCCAGTACAGAAGTACCCTAATTACACAGTATAAGATTTTTTTTTATGCACAGATATACACAGATTTTTTTTTTTATTCTAAACTCTACAGAAAAGGGAGCAGTTGGCTAAATTAGACAAAATTAATGAAAAAAGCAAACACTTAATATTAGACAGGCACATTTATTCTTCTTCAATTCAACCATTAGTAGTCTGTTTTGCTGATGAGTAGCAACAGGCTGGCTCAGCACTAATTAAGCCAGTCATTATCACAGCTAGGTGTTAACAGCCTTTAAACTTCTCACTCATTTCTTCTCCCATTTGTTCCCAGGAAAAGCATTTGCCCTTTTTAATCCAGATAGCAAATAGGCCAGAACAAAAAATTATCCTGTTTAGGGCTGTTAGCCAAGAGGTTAAAAAGTGAAAAGCCTTCCACCTCAAGGCACCCCAAAGGATGCACCGGAGCATCTGGGCCGGGGTGATGGAGGGGGGCAGCTGGTTCAGGGGCTGCTGACATCTGCTAACATGGCAAAGGTACATGATCCCAGGGTGGATTCCCCAAGACCTGCAGAGACCTCCGTGGAGCTTGTGTCCATCTTCCCAGTGGCTGCAGGTGATGTTCAGGCAGTTGTTGATACTACACAGACTGATGCATTGCAACTGAAGCCGGGGGGAGGGGGGCAGGGAGGGCAGGTAATGTGTTTTTCCCTTGTTGCTGTGTGAAGATAAGCTTTTACATGTCGTGATAATGCAGCAAGACGTGGAACGTCTGTTTCATTAAATAACGTTATTAAACAGACTGTCTCACAGCCTTGGTGACAGTACAGAGATACAAAGCTTCATTTTAAATGAGTACCATTCTGAAAGTAATTTGAGGAACAAAACAGAACAAGGGAGAGCTGTAACATCCACAGTGTTTCTAATTAAGACTAAGCTCCTATACAAGCCTACTGCAAGTTACATGTGGCTTTCCTGACACATCCGAAAGCTGAACTTGAATGCCCCAGACTCTAAAGACATGTCAGGTAAGTCCCTGGGATATCCAAAGAATTTCCTGAAATAATGGAAAGGACTGGATCTTGCAACCTTCTATATAATACAAAGAGAAAAAAATCCTAATGAAATCTAATAATAATAATTCAGGAAACAAATGCCACTATCAAAAAAGCCGTCTTTCTTCCTAAATGATGCAAGAATAGTACATAAGTCTCAGTATGGTGGACTCCTCCATATGAAGAAATTAACAGAGATATTTTAAATGTCTAAGACTTAAACCCAGTCATTAAATTAATGATTCTATTGTGGTGATGCACAGAATGTCATTCCTCAAAGACAAGGACTCCCCCAAATGAGTTTCTATTCATCAATATAAATTAACATCATTTAACATGCAGGTTCTCCCACTATTTTTCAGTTCAGAAGAACGTTCAAATTTTCAAGCTGACCACCTGAGATATTATAAAGAGCACAGAATTCTTAGAGTACATCTTAAGTGGAGGAAGTTACCAGTCACTAGTATCCACATGATCCAAGCCTTGCCATGTGACAACTGTTCTGAAAGGACAAAAAGATTTTCTAAGAACACAGAAACACAGTAGTCCCATAATAAAGCAATGGACATTTTATAAACATCCCTGCAGGCAGGCACATCGGGACATACCATTAGGAAAAAAACAGAAGCTTCCTTTATGCTTTTAAAAGACTTCAGCAAATATCTTGAATGGTCTTCCTAATCATAAAAAGTTCACTTAAGCCATGTTTTTGAATTGTAAATCCCTTTTGTTTACCTGTCTCCTAAGTATACGTTATTAAGAATCACAAAGGAAAACCAGAGATGTGGAGCACAGCAACTGGTGCTGTATTAACTGAATCATCACGTCTGAATGACTAGCAATCAAAGTGGACACAAGTTTTTAAAGATGACTATAGAGAGATTTCAAAAAGAAAGCTACCTGGCTTCAGAAAGGAAAAATCTGCCCCAAACTTCGAAGCCATGATTACAACCATTTAACAGGGCAGATGTGCTTCATGGTGTGCCTTGGAGTCTGGGTTCTCCTAACATACCTCAAGCGGCTTCTGGAGCACATTGCACCTCCTCTCCCTTCCAAGCACTGTGGGTCCCATCACTCGTACTCACCACACCAAGGAAAAGAATACATCACTGGTTCTGGCCTAACAGCGCTGGCAGTCAACTGGAGATCAGTGTTAAGTCGCACAATGAAAAGACAAGCAGAGAGAATCCAAATATTTGACAATATAGAACAAGTCTGGGAGGAACAACTGCAAGTTCACTTGAAGATCTACATAAGTCTGGCACCGAGCCGCTCAACACTGTGCTGTTGTGTGAACAGGCATTTATCTAAAAGTTGAAATGCTGTGTGCCACAAGGCTCAACTTCTACTTTGGAGCTCAATCGTCCTTTAAAGGTATCTAATCCTTACTTCTGAATGTACAAAAAGCATACAATGTAACAGTCCCAATTTAAGAATTCCTGAATCACATAGGCTGTAAGAGCTTATTTTTCAAGCCTTCAAAAACTACATAAATATCAGTGAAAATAAGGATGTGGCTCATCTGCTGTATAGGTGCTGCACTGATATAGAATATGTCAAGCTACTGAATCACAAAAGAAAGGGTTTTTTTCTTGCTAGAATATTTTGTTTATTTTCTTTCAGCCACTAACAAAATCACTGATTATTTATTGCTGGTTCTTGTGAGGTTTTTAAAGGAAAAATTATCCACAGAAGTATCATATAAAACTAACTACTTTGAATAGTAGAACCATGCAAGTAATTAAGTCGGATGAAATTATTTTTGCTCATTCCAGTACGTTTGACAAGATTTTAAAATATATTTTCTAAAGAAAATGACATTATTAACAACAGATAAATGTTTTTTAAAAGAAGTAAACCAGCTCAATTGTTTTCTTTGCTCTCCTAAAAAACTGACAAAACTTACATAACTTTTAATGTCCTGGTTCTGCTTTTTTTTTTTTTTTTTTTTTTTTTTTAAATCTTGATACTTAATGTCTGTAAAAATCCTCCAACATGTGCCATCTGTATATGTATAAAAATTATTTTTACTGGATCAGCCTTCCAGATCAGGGCTGTTCTCTGCTATAAAGGCATCTTCTAACTGTATCCAAATCAGTAGCTGCAGGAAGAAGCATGGGGAGACATAACAGGCAAGAGAGACATTTCCTATTACACAGAGGCAGTTACAGTAATGATTGAAAGCAATGCAGTGGGTGTGCTGCTGATAGTTCTTAGTCTCTCACTATCGGGTATGCAAATATCTGCATATATAAAATGCGCAGCATTCTGGTGCAATCGGTAAACAATGGGACCATTTCCAGACAATTTGTACATTAGGAATGGTACACCTTCCTCATTAGATTGAGAACTAGGCAAGATAGCAATTGTGCAGATGTCACCGAGTGCTGCACTGATATGCACAGCTGTCAGCGTCAGGTATGGTGTCATTGTGTTTAATGCTTACATTGCCTGCATGTGACAGTCTCAGCAACGAAATGCTGTTTAGGAATACAGCAGAAATATGGCTGCTTTCTCCAAAGAAATCAGATGGCTCCAAATCACCCAGCTGCCAGAAAATTGTTTGAGTTATATAACTTGAGACTTTCAGAGCAGCAGGAATAGATAATTTGCCAGAGTTCAGCAAAAACAGTAAAAAGGCACCAGAGGGACCTGAGCTAGGTTTACTTAATGCTCCAAAGGGATATAGAATAGACTGTTTTTCACAACTGAAATATATTCATTTGCAGTTTCAATGAAATATGATTAGCCATGGGAAATCAAGGTTGATTCGTGGAAAAGGACAAGTTTTTTGAAATATGGAAAACCTCAGAGTTATTCTTATTGCAAGACCAGAACAACAAAGCAAATCTGATTTCTGATTTCTGATTAGATTTTTCAGCAACAAGTCAGGTAAAAGTCTACCAGAAATGATGCAAATTGTGGATTGAAAATTATGCAGCCTGTTCAGTAGGTTGTTTTGAACTATATGAGCAGTATCAGATATGCTTATGCAAGAGAAAAAGCCACGCTGATTTATGTCAGATGTCGCAATCGTGACTTATCATAAGAATAATCTGTATAACCCTTTTTCATGTAGGATTCTCCTGTGTGTGTAACCATCTTTTTTAAAACGCTGTGCAAGTGTTTTAACATCTACACTGTACCCAATGTGCAAAGCCATAACACTGAATAGGTAATGATGCGCGGCATTTAAGGTCCACCATGCGCATGTCAGAATGAGAAATTTATAAATTGACTATGACCCGCAATAGCATAAAAACTATGTATCTATTAAAATATACATTAAGTCCATAGTGACAGATAAAAAAATAGGAACCTAGCCCTAAATACCTCCTAAAATACCTAGAGCAACATTCATATTTCGTCATTGCCCACACATACCAATACTTTCCATTCGATAAGATCAAAAAACCTCTAGAATCCGTCAGCATACAAGTCCCTTTACCCTCACATTATGAAAGCCCTGCTAGAGTATTCTTATACATTGCGTATACTTAGAACATACCAGACATAGGAAGAAGTCATTTCTTATAGAAAAGTTAGGAGTTGAAAGGTGAGGAAGGGGATATTTTAATACTAATCTGATTGCATTCAGCCACCAAGATTGCTACCCCAGTAGGGATCCTCCTAAACTTAACACTCTTGTATATTCCGGGATAATGGTAAAGTTGTTCCTCTAAGCCCTCATGGCAATGCTGCCCTTTTCTGTCTACATAGCTTCAAATACTTCTCCAAATTTTAAAGATGGTTCCAACTTTATCATGTTTTCACCAATGACCAATTTCTTATCGTAAGTCTTTCAAGGAAAGCAGTTTATTTATCAAGTCACACATCACTCCTTTCATTTTGATGACTTCTGATTTAATAAACACACATGTTCAGCACTGATTCCCCAGTAGTCATTTACTGATTATTTCATTATCAGCCTAAGAGCAAACATTGAGAAGACTTAGCTTGGTTTATTGTCAAGCTAATTACTTTTCCTATACTATGGTTTAAATTATGTAGGAATGTGTTGACAACATTGTTCTCTTCCAGTGATTTGTTATTTGATGTTGCTTCTAGTATTAATTGTGCATTATTAAAAATTCTAATAAAAAGGTGACACTTGACTACTAGTACATCCATATAGACTTACATTAATTTAAAAAAAAAATAAACAAAAGAAGAACCACCGAAGGCAGTAAATACAATTCCTTCAATCAAATTAGTTAGAATACACTAGTTTGCTGCCTTGGTGAATTTGCTTAAATGCTTCCTCTAAATTTTATTGACAGTATAATGCTGGTTCTAACAGTCAGCTCTTCAGTATATTAATAGAACTCATAAATGTATATAAAATATTAAAGAAGTTTGGCATTCATTACTGCTAAAAAACCCTGTATGCATTGAATTCTAATGCAACGGTTAGCAACTCTACCACGGCCAGCAGTGAAGACCTCCACAAGAAAAGTGTATTATGGCCTCTATTTGCATAAACACTTTCAGAGCTTGTTCATAATTTTAGACAGATTCTATTTAAATCTCTTATCTAACTATCCAAGAATTATTACTTTTTCAAGTAGTATTTCAAATGAAATCCCACTCCTCAGACTAACATACTTCCACACCGTTTGTTCCATAATCGTGGCTGAGAATTCGGTTCACAAGTCTTAATTTTAAAAGGACATTCATACACAAACCAACACATCCTACCAACTACTTCAACATATTAAAAAAGCCTGATAGCGCTATGGAAAAGACCGTATCAGTCACATTAATGATTTAATCTAGCATTATACACAGAAGCACAAGAGTTTTAAAAGGAAATGGCAGTTTTGATTGTTTTATTGTTGGAGAAAAGGAGTGTTAGGATTATTGATTCTAGGTGCAGAAGTCTTTAAACATTTCACTGTGCTGTTGTAGGCACCTTTTTTTTTTTTTTTTTAATTTTACTTTGCTCTCAATATTTTTTTAAATGTCCAGGTAAAAGACAGAGACTGTGCAACAAAAGAACCATGCAAAAAATGTATTCTTAAATTTAGACTGTTAATTCGTACATTAAAGTTAGATCTTGTCTCTACTGTTTTTGCGTATTTGTACATGTAATTCTATACAACCTAATGCTCAGTTTTCATGACAGCTCCTGGCAGCAAATTTCATAAATTGCCATGCATTATTTAAGAGGTGTGGAGGAGGGAAAAAAAAAAAGAGATCAATTATTATTATGTTGATGTTGCCAAACATCAACATTTTTTCCTCTCACTATCGTACAATTGTTTTCATGTGGAAATAAACTTACTAAACTACTGACTTATAAGGTAGCATTTCATCTCCTTCAGAGAACTTACAGTTAGGGGCTGAGGGGACCCAAGCTCCTTACTTTTCAGCCAATTACTACAGAAATACATTTTGGTATGGAGCCCTTTATGCCTTCAGGAAACCTACATTGTAGATACCTCTTTGTCAGGTTATTTTCAAATAAGTAATTTTTGCCAGTTGGTACTTTTGAAATGCAGACCATTTCTGAGGTAATCATTCATTAGTTCAGAAGAGCACAAGTCTTATGAGGAGTGGCTGGGGGAGCTGGGGTTGTTCAGCCTGGAGAAAAGGAACCTTAGCACCCTCTACAACTACCTGAAAGGAGGTGGTAGAGAAGTGGGGGTCTGTCTCTTCTCCCAAGTAACAAGCAATAGGACAAGAGGAAACGGCCTCAAGTTGAGCCAGGGGAGGTTTAGGATATTAAGAAAAAAATTTTCACTGAAAGGTT
Organism: Alca torda; assembly: GCA_008658365.1. Lineage (NCBI taxonomy): Eukaryota > Metazoa > Chordata > Aves > Charadriiformes > Alcidae > Alca > Alca torda. The sequence goes on from CM018084.1 coordinate 23,811,553, forward strand.
TGTCAAGCATTGGAACAGGCTGCCCAGGGAAGTGGTGGAGTCACCATCATGAGAGGTATTTAGTGGTGGACTTCGCAGTGCTAGGTTAATGGTTGGACTCGATGATCTTACAGGTCTTTTCCAAACTAAATGATTCTATGATTCTATACTCTGCCTTCACATGTACCCTTCTCTCCACCATTCCACGACTCAAGTAAAACAATATTGATTGCTTTCCCAAAACTTGTTATTAATGTATTTAAACTTGTTATTAATGTAACTTCTTTCACTAAGCATATATAAAAGTAGCAAAGGGGAAAACAAGGGTATTGACTAAAGTTAAACCTGAATTCAACCTATGGCATATTTCCCAATCCTTGTGCAGTGTGTTACCAACCTACTACCCTATCCAGTCTCTCAGTTCACAGCACAGCATCATCAGAATGCCCCCATAAAGATGTGACCATCCCTATTGCTACTCCATCTTTTCCTTCCCTGCCAGCTATCTTAAGTGGTGATGGATATTTGATGTGGGCCTGTTACGTCTGTCAAATGTCAAGAATAAATTTTCTAGGCAAAGATGTAATAAAGTCATTAAAATTGATCTTAAATTGTTTTTCTCACTAGAAAATAGAAAGAGGGTAAACAGGCCTGTGCCAGGATGACTGTAACAAAACACTCCAAACAATATTTGGTGGGAAGGATCAGAGTCATCATGGGACAAGAATCTACAAGTGGAAAAAATGAGAATGTATTTTGCAGGCTTGGGGCAATACTGACATATACTTTCTCCTTGTAATGCCTCAGATAGAGGAAAATATCCTGAGCTGTGCTATTTTTGCAGAGTTTCTCTTTGCTTTCTGATTTAGTATAGGTGAATACAATCCGTAGACCATGCTTCATACCAATGCCTTTGTAACATTTGAGAATGCAAACCCCACAGGGTTCTGCCACCACAGCTGCATTCTAGATGCATACTTTGGCATTCCTACCCTTCTGAGCTGGTTTTCAAATGGAAACATTCCATGGTTGAAAAAGAAATAAAAAGCTCAGTATATTTCTACTGATTTCTACATAATTATAGTCCAAATAAGAGTGATAGAAGCTGGACAGTATTATTGTTCATATGCCAGTTAAAGATAATCAAACAACACCTAGTAGTACTGTAACCTGTAACTTTATTCTTTTGCTATACTGAAGCATACATAAGTCAAGCCACAAAAAACAAACAAAAACCTACAAGTCATGCTGAACGGCAATTCATGTATCTGCTTTCTTATCTACAGTTGAGTAAAATAGTTAAATACCCAATAGTCTCATTTTGAATTGGGTCAGACTGTTGCCTAACTTTATTTTTTGACCTGTTCTTTTCTTGAGAGCAAATTGGCTTCAGTATTGATTTCTCCAATGGGATACAGAATGCATGCTACTGAAAAACATGAAGTGGTTCCGTTCTGATCTTCAACGTTGACCACCAAGTGCCTGGTACTATAAAAAGACTTTCACACAGTTACTTAAATTTGGGGATATTTGACCTGTCCTGTGACTTCAATGGCTACTTGGCTATCTGCACACTGCGAGTGTATTAATAGCATCTGCAAGGCCAGAGCAGAGAATAGAAGCTTTTACTGAAGGCTTTTTTCTGCAAAGCACAGGAGCTCAATTTAAACTGTTCTGGTTACTATTACAAAAAAGCTGGTGACAAAAAAAATTAGAAGCCAACGGGATTGGATGCAAGCATGAGGACTTGATGACAAAGCAAAAAGTATGCTATGAAGCATGAAATTCCATTCTTTTAGTATGCTCTGGGAACAAAACATACAAAAACCTGCACGCAATCCACACAAAACTGTAGGGCATCTGACATTCTTGATAATCTTCTTATATATATGACAGAAATACTTCCAGTGTTTTCAAAGAACTTCAGCAGTGCCTCTATTAACCTGTTAACCTGCACAGCTGGGAAAAAATGGTATTTTCCTCCTATTAAAAAAGAACAACATAACCTATGTTAATTCTATCAGCTATGCAAAAGCTGCACAAGGTTAAGCTCTTTGTATTTTCAGAAATTGTTCTGAATAGCACTGTCATGAAAAAGATTTGGGGAGGGCGACTAATTTTTTTAAAGTGTTTCAATTAAGCATCTAGCATGTGCAATTATGGAGTTTTGAGAAGCTGAAGCAGCAACATGCACTCATTAATTTATACAGCAATAACAGTTTTGGCATGAGGTTAGAATCTCAGACTAATAAACAGATGAGCAGGCAAAACTTTCTCACTGAAAAAAGAACAGGCCTCAGTAGGCTTTCTTGCAAACTCCGTAACTAAAAAATATTTACACAGAGTGATTGACTGGAAGACCTTCTCCAACCTCATGGGATATGTGTGTGTGGGAAGGAGGCAAGCATCCAGGAGCAGGACAAGAAAAGAATTCCATGTGGTTACACACACACACTTCTGCTTTCCTACAGTTAACGAGATACAGGTGAAGTGATGAAAAAGTGATACTAGCGTATGAGAAAATACTAAGTCTGCATTTACTTCATGTTGGACTTTTATCACAGCTTCCGAATTTCAAAATATTTTACAACTATTAATTATGAATAAGCTTGCAAAACTTTGTAAGAAAGTATCCTGGTATAGTAAATTTGACCACATTTTATGAAGTTCTGAATAAAGATCAACTAGTTTCTGCAAGCCATTTTTGAAGTGCTTCTCAAGGGTTCCTCAAAGAAGTATGTATGTTCCCAATACAGTCTGACAGAAAAATACAGTATCACCATCTGAGAAAAGAAAGCTGTCTGGGGGCTTTTATGACATAAAAAAAGTTTATTTATTCATCTTTTACAGGTTTAACTTACACATCAAATAACCCCCATGATGACTGGCATTATAGTTATTCCAGTTGGTACAGTTACATTTTAGCAAGTAACATTTAGCCTACTCTATATGAAATCTGGTATCTCTCAAGTTTCTTACAAGTGAAGGGTAAAGTGGACAAGGGAAGAGCAATGGATATCATCTGTCTGGACTTCTGCAAGGTCCCCCACAACATCCTTCTCTCTAAGTTGGAGGGATACAGATTTGATGGGTGGACTGTTCAGTGGATAAGGAAGGAACTGTCTGGATGGTCACATCCAGAGGGTAGTGGTCAATGGCTCAATGTCCAAATGGAGAGGGGTGCAAGTGGTGTCCCTCAGGGATCTGTATTGGGACCTGTAGTGTTCAATATCTTCATCAATGACATAGACAACGGGATCAAGTGCACCCTCAGCAAGTTTGCCAATGACACCAAGCTGAGTGGTGCAGTCAACATGCCAGAGGGATGGGATGTCATCCAGAGGGACCCGGACGAGCTAGAGAGGTGGGCCCATGCGAATCTCATGAAGTTCAACCAGCCAAGTGCAAGGTCCTGCACTTGGGTCAGGACAATCCTCATTATCAATACAAGCTGGGGGATGACGTGATAGAGAGCAGCCCTGCAGTAAAGGACGTGGGGGTACTGGTGGATAAAAAGCTGCACATGAGCCAACAATGTGCACTTGCAGCCCAATCGCATCCTGGGCTGCATCAGAAAAACCATGGCCAGTAGATCCAGAGAGGTGATTCTCCCCCTCTACTCCGCTCTCGTGAGACCCCACCTGGAGTACTGTGTCCAGCTCTGGAGTCCTCAGCACAAGGAGGACATGGACCCGTTGGAACGGGTCCAGAGGAGGGCCACGAAGATGATGAGAGGGCTGGAGCACCTCTCCTATGAGGACAGGCTGAGAGAGTTGGGGTTGTTCAGCCTGGAGAAGAGAAGGCTCCAGGGAGACCTCATAGCAGCCTTCCAGTACCTGAAGGGGGCCTACAGGAAAGATGGGGAGGGACTCTTTATTAGGGAGTGGAGTGATAGGACAAGGAGTAACGGTTTTAAACTGAAAGAGGGGAGATTTAGATTAGATATTGGGAAGAAATTCTTTACTGTGAGGGTGCTGAGGTACTGAAACAGGTTGCCCAGAGAAGTTGTGGATGCCCCATCCCTGGAGACGTTCAAGGCCAGGCTCTGAGCAACCTGATCTAGTTGAAGAAGTCCCTGCCTACTGCAGGGGGGTTGGACTAGATGACCTTTAAAGGCCCCTTCCAACCCAACGTATTCTATGATTCCTCAGGACTTCAATATGAGAAGGTACAGCCTTTACTCTTTCACCACTTTGCTCCAGATATCCTTCTGAGAGCAAAACTTCCATCCCCACTATGCAAAACTCCCTTCTGCAGGACACTGTAACTCCCCCCCAACCCCTCTGCTACCAAATGCTGCCCAACTGAGTTCACCACATCTCATTAATCAGGTCATGTGGGTGCTGCTCTCATTTGAGCTAGAGTCCGCTTCTGATGTCAGAACAGACAACAGCCAGAAAGGTCATGGGACCAGACTGTTTGCACTTGTTTGTCTCTGCCTTCTGGAAGTGAAGGATTTTAGCTACTATCTAGATTTATGTACAGAGTTATCACAGTAGACGATTTAAATACAAAGTAATTAGTGTTATTACCCTTACCATTCAATTAACGAGTATTTTTCATTGAATAACCACATACACTGAAACATGTTTCTACATTTATTTTGCATGGAGCACTCCAATATCCATGAGGGTTTATTGTGCATACACAGAAAGCATGCAACTGAGCTGTAAACAACAAGACTCTGCAATGTGGACCAAAGTGGAGAACTTTACTCCTGGTTCTCCCACTCCCTCTCAGAAGATGCCATTGACATGGCAGAAGAACCTGTGGAGTTGGTGTAGGGGCTTCAGAATGAATATTCATTTATTGCTAACACTGAGGATGTTAATGAGAGATGCTGTACAGAAACAGCTTCAGGGATGGAGGAAAAAAAAAGAAAAACAAAAGAGCATAAACAAGTCTTTGAACACTGACAACCACAGGGTCAAATTAACATAGATGTTTTTGTGTATGTATACTGACATTCTAATGTGTTTCCTCCTCTGTGTGAGAAGGGAAATGATTAAGGAAGGGAAAAAAATTAAAATCTTATTAATTGGATTTTCCAAAATACTCGAAAATAAAACTTGTTCAAATCAATGGAAATTTGTCTTCTTATTTTCCTTTTAGCAATTAGACCAAGGTGACAGGTGGTGAAAAAATTTTCGTGATGACATTTTCATTTGGACAGGCTAATTGTTGCCTTCGGAATGGATGGCTAAATACAAGGAGCAGTGAATTGCCTGACAGACTAAGGATAGCAGATTATGGTTTGCTACAAGCCACCAACATATAAACTGTCCACTTACAGAGAATCTTTATCCACAACCTTTCCAGAATGTCTTCTCAATGATTGCATCACAAACAGCAAGGTCCTTCCTGCTCTACCGTAAGCTCAAGTGCCAGATGCTTTTCACAGGGTTAATTAATAAAAGGGTACTTGCTAACTAGGTGACTTCAACACGTCTAGATAGCTATATGAAACTGCACTTGCATCTCTGTCCTGTTAGTTCTTGTAATTGCTTTAAAGAGGTAAGGCCTATGCAATGTAGCCATGTGCTGTATGACAGAGTCAGCAGGAACCTACTCTAATGGTGCTTAGCCCATCTGTCACACAAAGGACTTCAGCGAGCATTTTTTACAAGCAGTTTTTCCATTGCCAAGTGAATTTTCTTCCCCTCCTCAAGTGTTTTCCATGGTTTTTAAGTACTTAAAATACAGGTTACAAACCAGCCCCTCAATAACAGATTAGGGAAAAATTTACATTAAGAAGAGATGGTTATTTTCTTTTTATTTAGAGAGTTTAGGGTTCTTTTCCAATGTACTGATACTGCTCTCCATCAGGGATAAAGTTTCAAGTAGTGAATAACTAAGAGGGGTGAATAATTAAGAGAGAAAAAATATTCTATTGTGACTACCAAGCTTTTCAGAGTAGGTATGTAGGTTATGACAATACTGACAAATTATAATAGGATGCTCCCAACAGCCACATAATGTCTTCCAGCCAGATGTTATGCAGAAGAACAGAGTATGAATTCAGTTAAAGAAGAAATCATCACATGTGGGGGAAGGTGCTTAATTCCTGGAGGATATTATTCCATCAGTCAGTGCTAAAATACTTAGAGGTTATTTTGGAAAATAACATCTACATTTTTTTCATACAAGCGTAAATAAAAATCATCTATAACTTTACCCTTGATCATTTTGGCAGTTCTTATACCTTAGGACAATCTTAGGACTGAAAGGACCTTCAAAGGGCATCTTGTACTTTACTATGCCTCAACCATACCAGAACTATTCCTAGAGACAGTTACACCACTCACCACTCAACAGAGATTGCCCATTCTTCCTAAGAGACCCTAGTTCTAAAATTATTAATAATAAGTTCTGTTCCTTATTTGCTTAATTATTTTTAGTTTTGTCTTCAGCATTCATTCTGAATTTGATTCACACAGATCAGCTGTTGTATGTACAACCCAGAGCATCTTCCTGTTCCATCCATGGGGACCAGACTTGGCATATGCCCCCTTACTCTGGCTGCAGTTTCCCTGCAGAGCAAACCCAGAGCACACCTCAGCTGGTACCCACTGTTCATCCTAACAGTAGCCCTAGGTGCTAGAGATTCAGAGTGCACAAATAAAACAGGCTTCTATTCAGTGCCTTCTAAGGCTTTTTCAAACATTTCAACAACTTTCACATGTATCAAAGACCTCAACCTTCCTCTGCTCTCATGTCCCCATTACTGGAAGTGCTGGCTACCAGTACATTCAAGGGGCCAATGATTGCCTTATACTAATCTCATCATTTCATATGTTCTTTCTCAATACATCTGGACTTACAATTTTGATGGAGAGGAAAAAATGTAACTTCATAAACAAAATCTGAATTATATTTCTCCCCTCACTGCAGGCTATATTTCACTATTATCATTTTTAAATAATCACTACAAACAATATGCCCATAGTCTTTATGTCCTGCCAGTAGCCACAGTACACAAGAACAGAAGTGAAAAATGAGAAAATATTGCAGAAACAGAATGAGTTTTGGCTTCTCAAAATGAAATAAAGAAAAGAGATAGTCACTTACTACAAATACCTCAGGAAGTTAAACATCAGGGAGTGGAAAAGGCAATATCAAGACAAGAACAAAAGACTATTAGAGGGGCATCAATACATTTAGGCTGTAAATTATAAGGCTGGCAGTCAGTAGAGTACTGAAGTTCTGGAATAGCCTCTGAATTTGAAAGGCAAGACAAATCATCTAGTGTTATGTGATGTAACTGTTGTTGGTGATGGGTGAGTCAAGAGATTTCTTTTAATTGTGTTCTCATCTATTTAGGACTTCCTCCCTTACACTTATTGAAATGTCGGCATACAATCTAACTGCAGTGTTAGAGAGATAATGCAGCACATGAGTCTTCCTATTTAGGACTATACAAATGGGTATAAATACCCTATCATTTCATTTTAAAGGTGCAATTCACTCAGATTATTCAGAGTAGTTCACGCAAATGTAGCAGTATCCACTTTTACCTCATACATACACAGAAAATATAAGCAAACCTTTAAAGTCTTGCTTTTACAGCAAGATCTGCCTGCTAATATTTCAGTTATTCTTTCTGAACTAGCTTCTTTCTGAACCTTTATAAATGATACTGTGGCTTAATTCGTGACAATTCTCAGGTGCCAAAAGCACAAACCACAGCAGTCAGGTACACAAACTGTCAGAAACTCATATTCCAGGGAAAGTGGTAAAAGGTTCTTTTGGACACTTGCTGTTATTTGATCCTCTAACAGCAGCTGGGAATGCAGCCAAAACCCTATAATGTTGGTGACAACAGGCTGACAAACACCCTCTATCAAAGCAAATTGATAAATGCTTTGCCATATTTAGTAACTGTTTTCCACAACCTCTGACCTTTATTTCTGTCCTGCCTACACAGCCCGTGATGGCTGTCCACTGGACAGCTTCTGAGCCTTAAACAACCAATTTCTTCATCAGGTCTGAAAGCAGTAGATGTATAGAGCTCATTGTCACCCCAAGATCCAGCATCTTCATCGTCATTTCTTCTTAATGGGATAGCTGGGCCTGAAGAGTGATATAAAAAAAAAATAGAAGCACCCCAGAGAAGGACAGAAAAGGGGACTCAGAGAAAATCGACACACTGGATATAGGAAGATTTCGGGATTCACTGTCTTTCTCTTTACTGAAAATTTCAGACTTACCAAATATCCCTCCCAGGATTTATTCTGCATGCTGTCACGGAAACCAACACATTTTACAAGTATTTATGTTGAAAACCACTGAAAGGACCAAACACATCAGCATTAGGGCTCATAAAAAGTCCTCACTGCAACTCATGTACCTTGACAACTCCTTTCTCACAGAAAATGCATATTTTGCAGTATTAAGATCAGGCATATCTCTCTTTCTACCCAAATACAGGGTTTCATCTAAACTGAGATTTCAGAACTGTTATGATACAGCTTTGCTGGAATGAAAAAGTATCTTATTGCCAAAATTACCACTGTATAAAAATAATTATATCCCAGATGAAATGTCTATTAATTGGCAAATCTAGTCTTTTCATTATTTTTGATCAAGGACCATACCATGATACAGCAGTTACTGTATTCCTTACAGTCCCTTTCCTTTTATTTAACTCCTGACTCACAGAACAGTGTCTAAATCAGGACAGCCATTTTCAGAATGGAAGTATTTAAAGAGTAAAGTAGCTGTAAAAAGCCAGGCTACTCAGGTGCAGTAAAACAATTACAGCTTGCCTTTTACTTTTGGCAATACTGTCCTATTATTTCAAGGAACAAAAGCCTCTGTATAGGTTCCAAACTTTTTAAAAAGGTGATATTTGGTATTAAACTGCATTTCTGGCCACGACCTGGACAGTAAGCCTTTCAGAACTGTTTTAGAAGTTTCAACTACCTTTGAATAAAAGGTTTGGGGTTTTTTTCACCTTGAGGTTTTTTAAAACCAATTTATAAGGTCAGGGTTTCTAGCTGAAACTCTCAGTTAAAATGTTTAGAAGTGAAATGCAGTATATCTTCATTAAGTTTACTTTTCTAACAGTTGAAAACAGTTCATGCTATTTCACACTCCCAATAGCTCTCAACTTTCCCCCAGTAATCTTACGTGTGCAGAGACCATAGTGCTGTTTAAAAATTAGAAATAATTTCTGTATGTTTCTTTCCTTGCCAGAACCTTGACTTTACTAAAGTCTGCCTTCAAATTTTGTTATATAGAAGAAAAATGTATTTGAAGATTATAACAATAAGTAAACACACTCAATTATAACTGAAACTTCGTTAAAAAATACAATTAAAAAAATTAAACATTACCGTTACTCAAAAAAACCATGAAGCAGAAGGTAAATAAGTGATTTTTTTTTTTTAAAGAAAATTTTCTCTATGCCACCCCAATTTAAATTGTTTTCTGTTTCTCTGCAAGAAACATGATGATCTCTTAATCAAATTTAAAACAAACATTTAGGACCTACGTGGAAATAAACACACTGTAAGATGGTAGTAAGATTACCGTTATGGGCTATTAATAGATCAGTTCCTGCTCATGAAGAAATCTTCACACAGACTGCATTAAGAAGCCAATCTGACCTTCCTAGTTATCAAACTAATAATTACCAAGTACAAACTGTCTGACTAAAGACAAATTTTTCAGCTTCCATTAGATGATCTGGGTATTACCTTACACAAGGGCTGATTGAATAGAGTTTCAGATTGCAGGATCAAAGCATGACGAACAGCAGTTTTGGTTGGTTTTTTGTGGGTGTGAAGGGGTGGGGGAAAGGACCACTGTCAGAAGAAAAAAAGATGTTTTTACCCCATCTTAGTGAGGCTGTATATGAATGAATGGTATTAGTCTTTTAAATGTATGACATTTCAGTTAACTGTTAAGATAAAAAAGAAGGAATTATCTTATTTTTTTACTTTCTCCCAGTTTTGGACAAGATAGTTTCGTTTCTGGTACTTACCCTCAATATGAAACTTTTGTTTATATTTATGATCAAATTACAAAGGCAGAAAGAAGACAATGAAATTTCAGAATGCATTTTTCCCTCACACTGTTTACATCTAAAACAACCTATACTGACATGGTTGGCACCCCTGTTGAGTTTGTTGACAGTTATAGTGCTACACTAACTCCAGAGACAGTGTCCTCATTTTACATTCTGAAATGATGACATTTTGCACTGAATTTACTCATTACGAATAATCTGCTGCCTGTTAACATAAAGGAACAAAAAACTACTTTCACAAGGAAACCTGCGTATTTTGTTATATTTTCCAAATATATTCAGCATCTAGACTGTCACTTTATGTCTGGATGTACAGAAAGAAAGCAGGAAGAGAAGAGTACAACAGAACAACTTCCTGGTTGCAGGACCACTTATGCTTCTAGACAGAGACAAAGCTCAGCAACTCTTTATCTCATACCCTGCAACACCGAAGTAACATAAATACATGAAACTGTCTTCCAATTGGCCAATCATAGGTACCATCAGAAAATTAAGATGTCCAAGATAGGGCTTCATCTTCATGCGAGGCACCCAAACCTTCTCCTCAGTTCTGCCATATGTGCCAAAGATGACAGTACAGAACTCCAACGCTACTTCTGTAAATTAATCGCATTACTCAATTTTATTCTGAAGTAATGAAATACAAATACAATTAACCCTAACCAATGCTGAATACCTGTGGCAATAATCTCTCATAAAACAGAAATTAAACAGAAATAAAAGTGAACAGCACAACCAGTTCAAGAAAAGGCCAACACAAACATAATCATCAAAAACATTACAATAAACATGAACTTAAGGAAAAAAAAAAAACACAAATGAGATCATATCAGTGGGGTGAACAAAAAGCCAGAGGGATATTAGGGCACTCCAAGCTGTCTGAAGTCAGTCATATTTCTCCCTGAATGCTCTTGACAGTCCCAGTAAATGTTGCAGGAATTCCATTTCCTCTCAGGTAAACAATATCAGAAACTTTTTCTTTTCTTTTTTAGATACGTGGTCAAAAAATAAAAACCAAGTCATCCCTGAATTTTTTGATACCGCTAGCTTTCCAACTTTCTTGGGAGCTACTGATTTTATCTATATGTAGCTACTGTTTCAAGTTACAAGAGGATGGATATAAGCTGCAAAGAGCTTAATCCAACAGTAGTTTCTTTGGTTCCTAAATTTACTTCATTCCACAGTTCTTTAAAATATTACCTCTATTTACCTTGTGAGCGTACCATTTTAACTATGCTCTGCAATTGTCCCTGAACATTATGCAATAAAAAAAATGCTTAAAAGACCAACATAAACATGGTATCCTGGTCAATTTAACAGTACTATTATAATGGCTAGAGTACAGTGCAACCTTCTGAACAGAAAAGACTGCAAGATGTTTGACTTCCCAGTGTTAACTTCATTTGCCATGGTGATATGCAACCTAAAAGACACCTTGAATAACAAGAACACATAATGAGTCTGGCAGTCACTCAAAAGCTGACTATACTGCTTGGTAGGACTGCATCTTGCTTGAGTGAAGGGGAACACTTCACCGGCACAGGGCAGTTCATATACCATAAATCTCCTATTTAGACTACAACCTCCCCAACGCCACTTACAAAAGCAGTAGATCCGTAAGCACATGGATTTCCTATTGAGCTTGTGTTTTGTAGCTTGAAGGCTCATGCAACCTCTCCCCATCAAGCTCACCCAGAGATCACAGGTAACTGGTTTTTTGCTTACATATGAGCCATCACACTAATGCTGGCAATCGCTTCAGGGTCTTGACCTTCGTTTTCAGAGGCCAGCAACATCCTAGCCTGCAGTAGAAATTCTCAGTCCCCTCCCACTCTTGTACTTAACACATTGCAAGTCTCTTACAGAATCTGATCACTGGTGAGAAAAAACTGAAAGCCTGTTGGAAAAAAGTTAAGAGCCATTGGACACAACAATTTTTGTATGAAACAGATATGAAAGAAATGTCGACACAGATGAGAATGTGTTCACAACACCTTTAAAAAAACCCCATGCCATGAGTGTAAAATTTCACTATGTTGCATTATAAGCTAAATGGCAAGGTGGGAGAAAATAGTATGTGACTATTTTAGGAATGATTTTTAAACTAACATTCAACTCAGCATTTTAATGACAAATAACACACTTTCTGATAGGAAAGTGAGCATGAAGACTAGAATTGTCACTGAACCAAAAGAAAGGGAGCATCACTGGACAAAGAGACTTGCAGGAAATGAGTAATTCCTAAGCAAATTGTATGAAATATGAAACCCAGAAGGAATTATTATCAGGCCCATGTTTTGTAGGTCTCCTCCTGTTAGTGCATCAGCCAGGCTGAGCTCTTTAAGGATGACTATTACATAAAACTGTCAAAAGCAGCAAGAGTGTGAACTCTGAAAGCAGTTCAACCAATTCCACATGAAACCAACATGTCAAATTGAGATCACATGTGCTGTTAACCTTAGTGACCTTAAAATATAGAAAAAACAAAAAGCCACAGATCTGCTTATGAAGCTTCCTACATACCTTTATTCTAAACTTCTGGTTAGTAGGATTTTCAACTGTTCCTCACCATTTTGTGAATCTTGCCTGATTCCAAATAAAAAAAATCCATTTGAATTTGTGTGTTGCAAGTTAAGAGAACAAGACAACTCTTATGACAACTTGATTTACCTCTATTTTCCTGGGAAAAGTGTTTCCCCAAATTCTACATAGAACAGCATCACCATTACTGGGAGGACAAGAGTTGTGACAATCTCTTTGACTTTAGGGAAAGTTGATGAAAATTAAGCATTAGTAATAGGTTGTACTTGCAAGTTTTGTTTTCAACAACATAATATAATTAACAAAACAATTTTGTTAAAATTACATGTAGGAAGACTGTGCCAGGTCAGGCCATCCAAATCAAAAATGGAGAGAGACATACTATTTCTGAATTGCATCTATTAAATTCAATAGGAAATCTGGTATTATTACTGGCTCAGAAAAAATGGGCCACTTTAGCCAAAGAAACATCATTTTTATTAAGTCAAATAACATAGAGCTATTACAACTCAACCACCATGCCACTTCTGTTTCACACATTCTTAGAGAAAAAAATGTGTATTTTCTCATTTAGCAATTTCAAATGAACAACTGTATAGTTGTATGTTGCTGCTTAACCAAGCTTAAATTGTTTGCTTAGTCCCAAACTTGCAAAATTTTGAAAAAATACAAGAAGGAAAAGCTATTTTAGACTTGCTGTGCTAGGCGATACAAGTCTTTAAAAACAACTTACACTTAAATATCACAAAGCTAATGAACTGCATAATCAGAAGACAACATCAGCTGATAGAATCACTAGAACTGCAAGAAATGATTGCATTATAGTCTCATCCCTAATACAAATCTGAAAAATTGATTTTTGCCAAGACTGTTTTCACACACCCTGTTATAGTCCAATTATAACCTAACCTATTATCAGATTTAGTTGTTGTCAATTTAGAAAGCAAGGTAAAATTTTAAATGATTGCTCCTGCAGAGCCTCCAGAGCTCTCCTAACACTTGTTCAGTACTGTTGATCATTCAGAGTAGACTTCACTGATGTGAATTGGAACCAAATAGATTAGTCAACATGGTATTGTCACTGCTGTGGCTATCCACCCTATGCCATCCTGCTCTCAACCATTACATCATTTATTCTTCTTTTAATCACTCTTCATTTTTGGAAAGGGACCGATTCTACTTCTGGGGGAAAAAAAGGCTAGGCTTTAAATGACATCATGAGCTGCCCTGTTATCTGCATTAATATTGCATTCCAGAGACTATTATAAATGTGCCCATTTAAGCACTAAGTTACCCTCCACACAAGCATAGCAGCTCCAATATCAAGTCACAGCAGAGTATTTTTGCTCCTTTCTCATTTACAACTGTCCTTCCATAGCACCATATAGGCAGACTGCCACCTTTAAATGAAAGAATCAGTGAAAAAGGTGTGAAGATGCCAGTATTCTCTATAGTCTTTACTCTCACCGCCTCCTAAAACAAGTTGTCCCTTTAAAACAAATGACAAAGTATAAGATACAACAAGTTGCTAGAAAGCAATTATCTCCAAGATAACCAAGATAACCTTGGTGAAATCTAGCCAATGGACTGAAATGTTATTTAGGAACAAGATGACAAATAACACATGGAGCAAAAGACTACATAAAAATTGTTTCCATAGAAATCTTGTCCCGTAAAGCAGTGATAGAAATCACCATGGCAACTATCCTGAAGAATTATGATGCAGATTTAAAATTTATCTTGGTTTAAGGACTAGAGGACGGATCAGACCACTGTACTAGCAGCCACGTCCCTCTTGGGGAAAGTTCAAGTTGGATGCTTGCTCAATTACAATTTTATTAATTTTTTTTTTTTGCCATTACCTAAGATGTATTACTGATTTTCTCTCCCAAAGGACAGAGTTGCACACAGATTTTTACAGTTTTTAGAAGTTATGTTTCAGTTGACTGCATAAATTCCAAACAAAAAAACCCACAGCACCAGTGTATGCTGGGTATTGTTTGAGAGCTCTCAATAAAATAAGAATCAATAAAATGGTAGAAGAGAAAGAGATTTAAAATTTATTCTCATTCTACACAAAAGCCAGAACATTTTTTGGTGCATCCATGCCTTTTAAAGGCATCTGTGTGACAACAGTAGTAGGGAATCTATTTTTTCCTATTCTTATGAACCCAATAATGTATTCTCTGCAATGTACAATTTATATTTTGAGTCTCAGCTGCCTTCAAAACATAACTCTAGATGTTTTAAGTCTGTTTATATTCATACGATGTTAGGAAAAAAAACCCTAACAATCCTATGGCTGCAGACCACACTTAGGGAAAAAATGGGTAGCTGCTAGAAATGATTAAATCATTCTTTTATCCAAATATTTACTTTACATACTTAATGACAATTCCTCACAGGAGATTGTGAAGCCATGCCTTAAGGTCTAAACAAACAGTTCTTCATTTTTGCCCACTTTCAAGGCAGTAATTTTGGTGCTGCCACCAGTTTCAAGCTATGACATATACTCAAAAATTGTATTATAAGGAAATTTGGAGTGAAAGTTAATTTAGATTGCTTAAAATTGTCTTGCTGAAGAACGCTCTCTATCCCCTTTAACTCCATCCTAGCTGTTGTATTTAGGAAAAAGACAGGTGAATAAGTCCCTATCAACTACTAACTTGTTCGAAACATGAATTTATTTCAAATATAAAGGTTATGTCTGGAGGATAGCTAACCTAACGTTATGAGGTATTGCTGTCTTCTTCCTGCTTTTTAAAATTCCATACATACTGTGCTTTAGACTAAATAAAAATTCTGGCTTTAAGTGTAATCCTAGAACAGAAGATGTTTGTGAACTATTAGCTACGGTGGAATTTAGCATAATGCATATGGCTCATCCAATTCCCTCCCTTAATTAAAGGGTAGCCACAGAGTCTGCATTTGGAAGCTCTAACTAATAAGCTAAGGGGTTCTTTATGGGTTTCAATTTTCAAACAGCTGTCTTGTATAGAAACAAGATGTCTTGGCACAGAGAATTATTTATGCCCATGTAGATTAAGCGTGACTGATTATTTGCTACACAACAACAGAAATCTGCAAAATAAGTGATTGGAGAAAGAAACGGCTATCCCAATTCTGGAAAAAATTCTTCTCCATCATTAACTCACTCAAAATTGTTTTTATGCACTAGCTTCAATAACCCAAGAGATCCACCATACTTGGCATACATTTAGAAAAGAATAAACAAACAAAAACAAACCAACCCACCCCAAAACCACTTTTTAACATATTCATTCTCTGAAGTAGATCAATTCATTTTGAGTGTATGTGGTTGTATTCTTCCGTATTGTTTTATATGACTTTTTATATGCATCAGTTCAAGAAGAAGGTTGGAAATTTTTCTTCGTGTTACTGTGATTTTTAAATTTTATCCTGTTGTTAAGTGTGACACTTAGTTGCTAAGATGCGACATTGGTACATACAAAATGGAGCTATATTTCTCTTGCCCTGTGTGCTTATCACAATCAAGAAGAGAAGAAAGAAAAAATGAGATTAAACTATTTTTGTTTGTACTGAAAATAGTTGTTTTGCCTTTCAGTTCAGAATGTTTTTCCTCTGCCTTATCCAGCCATTCAAACTTTCAGGAAATTCTTGTACAAATTAATACTAAGAGGACAAGCACTTTCAACACCTCTGAAAATAACACCAACTGCCCTAGGTCAGGTCAAGATCAGAAAAATTCTGATACCATGCTTTACATCAGACAGGAGTACACAGAAGAAAAGAATATCTAACCAGGCAGCATGTGTTAAAAATATTAAAATGCTAGATTAAAAAAAAAGAAAAAACAACAAAGAACAAACAACAAAACAATTAATCAAAAGTTTTAAATAAACGTTTCCAAACAAAGCAGATGATTCCTTTTGTTTTGTCCCCTTTGTTGAACATCTTATATCGCCTACTGCAGAAGAGAGAGACTTTTTCATTATTAATGTCTAACATGAAGGTAGCTAATTGCCAGTTGAGCTGTCTGCAACTGCTAGACATTCTAAAACTGTACTTTATCTGCTGGATGTCTACATTATTCTGTACCTGCCTTTAGCTCACAAGATTTGAGAGCTGAAGTCTTGATTTAATCTGAAGCACTTCAGAGAAGAGCAGACGAAATCCTCACCAGAGAGCTTTCTCTGTGTAGCTATGCTATTTATTTTCTTTTAGGGACTGCAGCTTGGTGGAAGAGGATAAGCAGTCTACCCACCAGTCAGCTTCTTTCTCATTAATACATCCCAATTTGTTTTCTCAGCAAAGCTGACCATTTTTACCTATGCAGACCTACACAGCCACTGTCACGTGCTTCCTCCTGCTGCAGTTTTCATTTTGTCCTTAGTAACTTTCTCGTTCACTTTACATTAATGATCATACACTTGGCTTTCAATGCAGAGTTTACACCATTATTTAGAAGAAAATGGATTATTATCCAAGGCTCTTAACTACAAAGAAAGGAAGCCACCACCTTTGGCCATACCAGAGAGAAAAGCTTGTCCTGAGGAGAAGAACTTGGGGGTGCTGGTGGACGAGAAGCTCAACATGAGCCGGCAATGCACTCTTGCAGCCCAGAAAATCAACTGCATCCTGGGCTGCATCAAAAGAAGTATGGCCAGCAGGTTGAGGGAGGTGATTCTGCCCCTCTACTCTGCTCTGGTGACACCCTACCTGGAGTACTGCATGCAGTTCTGGAGCCCTCAGAACAAGAAAGACATGGACATGTTGGAATGGGTCCAGCGGAGGCCCATGAAGATGATCAGGGGGCTGGAGCACCTCTCCTATGAGAACAGGCTGAGAGAGTTGGGGTTGTTCAGCCTGGAGAAGAGAAGGCTCCAGGGAGACCTCATAGCAGCCTTCCAGTACCTGAAGGCGGCCTACAGGAAAGATGGGGAGGGACTCTTTATCAGGGAGTGGAGCAATAGGACAAGGAGTAATGGTTTTAAACTGAAAGAGGGGAGATTTAGATTAGATATTAGGAAGAAATTCTTTACTGTGAGGGTGCTGAGGCACTGGAACAGGTTGCCCAGAGAAGTTGTGGATGCCCCATCCCTGGAAGTGTTCAAGGCCAGGCTGGATGAGGCTTTGAGCAGCCTGTTCTGGTGGGAGGTGTCCCTGCCTATGGCAGTGGGCTTAGAACTAGATGATCTTTAAGGTCCCTTCTAACCCAAACCATTCTATGATTGTTCCATCTCATCTGAAGGTGGACATTATTGCACTGATGTGGAAGGGAGCATCAGAGATATGCAAGAGCTGCATGAAGCAGAAGCTGCCACTTTGGGAAACATGAAGACTGGCATACAGAGGAGACCTTCCTAGCCAGGACTTACAACAAGCAACACAACTTTTCTTCCAAGGATGTGCCACTTTCATAAACAACTATCTTTACAGAGAGGTATCATCCAGCTAATGTCACTCAGTAACCTATAGAGACCACACCAGCCCTTACAGCCCAGAACCTACACACAGCCTCCTAAAATTACAATCACTGTCTGCCACCCTGAGATCAATAAACGAGCAGAGATGGAGAACAAACTCTCTTAACCCCCATAAAGATGGTCTCTTCTGGTGAAGTGTTTGAAGAAGCAAATCCACTGGCTACGTTGCATCCAAGAGAAACACACATCCATAAGGATCTATTAACCCAAGTACCATCTATCCAGTAAGGTACATGAACCAAATGAAGCACAACATGCTTCACTACCAGGAGAAAACAAAAAAAAAGAAACCAAAACAAAAACAAAGACAAACAAAAAACCAAGATGACCCACACACCTACAAGTAGTTACATAATACTAATCCAATAAAAGATGTCAGCAGTGAAAAAAAGGACTGGATTGTATGAAACTAAATTGCTAAAATACATTGACTGGATATCTGAAATAATGTATACAAGAATGTTTTCCTGCTCTAATACATTTGTGATTAAAAAGTGTTTAGGCATACCTTCTGAATTTGTTAACAGCTTCTCAGAGTGCTTTTCAGCAAGTAAAAGTTAATATGTACTTGGAATTACCCAGCTGATTTGTCATCTCACCTTCATGTGGTTAAGCCCATCACAGGAACCAATACATATTTAACACCATTTCAGGAAAGGCTTAACAATATCCAGTGTCATATCATTTAGAGAAGGTCGCATGAGTTTTGAAGTCTTTCACATCCACTGTATGACACACTATTAAATCCAAGTGTTTAAAACGAGATCTTACTAAGATTACGCAGCGAGACTAGTGCTACATAGTATTTTACCTACAGAGCACTGTAAAGCATCTTGAACTGCATCAGGACTTACAACAAGCAACACAACTTTTCTTCCAAGGATGTGCCACTTTCATAAACAACTATCTTTACAGAGAGAGGTATCATCCAGCTAATGTCACTCAGTAACCTATAGAGATGCATCACACTGATGCCGATTTCAAAGATTCCCTACTTGAGAGTCTTAATTAGGCAGCTGTATTCTTATAGACTGTTTAGCCTCTTCTGAACTAAAATTTCCTGAGCAGCTTGCCAATTCAAAATACTTTATTCTTCACATGTTGTTGGTTTAGTCTATTTTGCTCTCTTAGATCACCCTCAAATTATTTCTGTCAGCAGTATGTTAGTCTAGTAGCCTCTTAAGCTTAAATCTCCCACTCACATGAAGAACATGCAAGAACTCTTGTATTTTATGACTATTAAAAAAAAAAAATTACCTGTTGTAGAAAACAGAGCCATTAAATAGTTGTACCTGTAGCAGTATGAAGTTTCCCCATCATCCCTAATCATTAGGGGGAGTCCTAAAAATGAGTTTCATCATCTCACTGTTGCAAACAAACAGTTAACAGAGTTCTGGGACAAAGACTAAACCCCATTTTCCTTGGGCTAATCCATTCAGGTCTAAACAGAAGCAAAAAAAAAAAAAAAAAAAAAAAAAAACAAAAAAAAAAACACAAACCATTTTCTGTGCGAATCAGACTTCTGGGTCATGGATGAAATAAAAAGTAAATGAATCAAAACAAAATGCAACACAAACACAAAAACCACCTGGCTTTACCTATTTAGACAATGGGTATGTGCAGCATTGATATTTGAAATGAAATTCCTGGTGATGTATAGCTCAATGAATTAAGAGGCATGGGAAACAGTTTTTCCATGTGCATTATTACATGGAGTTCAATTTACCAGCATTTGCTGTAAGATTTTAAAGAGAGTTTACTCACACACATAAATTTGCAAATACATAACCCACTACAACAGTAATTTCTAACTGTGTCTTGTTGTTCACTCTAGTACAGAACAGCTTCATTTTAAATGATTTTGCTAAGATATTTGCTATCAAATGATTTTGTTGACTTACAACTTTTTGTGACTTGAGCCACAAAAAAACATGCAAAATTCATTACGTGAGTGCTCTTTTTTTTTTTTAAAATCAATAACCTTGTGGTTAAGTACTTTGTCTTCAGATGCAATTCCCCAAACTTTTGCATCCTCTGAGGGCTTCCACCTGCAAGGGTAATGCTCCGATTTCCACACCTAGAATATTCTGGTGAGAAGCATTCTCAGTTACATTGTTTAGGGTTTTCCCCCTCTGGATACATATTAAACTCACACTGGAATACAAATGATCTCAGGTCCCACTTGCTAGAGACCCACTTCTAGGGCTCCATTTCCCTAATCAGTGGAACTTCCCTAATCATATTAATATGATTCTATCTAACTGAGTGGCTATTTACATTTCTTATGGAAACCCATGGGGTTAGCACAGTTTCATTAGGAGAGATGAAAAAAAATGCATTTTTCCCTACTCTAAAGGAGATCAACTCCAAAAAGGTGAATTAAGTATCTTTAGATATGGAACTTGTCTCACTTTTTTTAAAGTGGGAATTTAATTGTTCACTTACACACCATGTTAGTACCATAATTACTTAGTTATTGGAAAAAAAAAAGGTGGAAGGCAGTATAAGCCTCCTATTGTGGATGTTCTTTAAGTTTATTCTTCCATTGTCTCACTTTTGTTTAAAAAAAAAAACAAAACAAACACCCAACTGTTTCAAGAGGAAGACTTTTACTCACAAAAATGAAGTTTCTAATTTTATATTTTACACAAAAACCCCACCTGACTATTACTAAGCATAATCATGTTTTGAACAACCAGTCCTTGCCCCTGCATTTATTCCCAGTCAGACATGAGAAGGAACCTAATACAAAGCCTTCAAAAAACATCAACACTCAAAAAAAAAGCTGTACTCTTACAAATGCTACATGCAGACAGGGTGTGGTTACAACCAGGGTGACTATCCAAATCAGACGTGACACTTTTAAAACCAAGCAGAAGCCAGTTATATGCACCTAAAAGCCATTAAATTTCTCTTTGATCAGGCTACACTGAGTATCTAGTTTTACAGAAAAATTACTACTGATTCTGTTACAGGAAAAAAAAAAAATCAATCCACGTACCCAATTAAGTATTTCTCTCAGGAGTCAATGTGGCAACTATGTCAGCTGTACCTTGTAGTCTACTTTACCTGAGCAGTTTAAGATGGCTCCTTTCATTAAACAAAAGCATTAAAGCACCTATGAAAGCACTCTACACAAAGCTTAAAAAAACCGCGGTACTTTACCTCTTGTTAATTTGAACTAGTCTGCAAAGTCTGATAGTCTGGGGATGGGGATTCTATTTTGCAAGGCTAACTTAACACAGATGATTCTTGACCTTTTTTGAGAAGGGCAGGCACGTTTTTAGTCTAAGAGGTTCTGACCAGCTCCCAGACAAGAGTTTTGAAACAATATTTTCTGTATGGTCTCCAGGTAAAAATGTCCTTCTTTACCCAACTGTGATGAAACTTTAAAAAAAGAAACGAAAAAAAAAAAATCTGTCTCACAAGAGTAAAGGAAGCAGCGCAGCCAAAAGATGTCTTGATGAACCATTAGTACTTCACCCCAGATTTTGGTTACAAATTCCATAGTGAGGCAGGAGAAGGTTCTAATAGATTTCATTAATTATTTCTATACCTGCTCATGGGATACAGCATTTAAAGTGAAACAAGAAAATAAATTCCATGGCAAAGTTAAGCAAAGATTCATGCACATTAATACTACATTCTATGTAGCGGTATTAATGTGCTTGAACTTTGCTTAACTAGAATGTGGTATGAACATGCATGAGACTTCGTGTAACTTCTTGATATCCATAGCACATAGCAATCACAATACTAACATGATCTGCTGTGCTTGCATGTTGCTATACACCATTATCCATAAGAAACAACTCAAAAAATAAAAACACAGTTGCATAACTGACAGAAAATATTTCACACAGATTGTAACAAGCCATGAAGCTTCTCTCAGAGGGCAAGTCATTTGTGTCCTGTACTGGACAATTCATGCCATTAGAGATCACAGAATTAATAGCCCTCATTAAAAGCATCTGGAGAATTTCACTGCTGCAATAACTGTGACCAACCCAGAATGCCCAAGTACAAGTCAAGGTTGTATCCTTCATTCCTGCCTTGAAATTTTGCTGATGATTATTCTTTTATTTATTATACATATGAGCTCTCCATATCAGACTATATATTTTCATTAAATAAGCATTGTTTTACTGTAACAGCATCTGTAGGCTGCTAATATAAGATTTCTGTGTTAGTACTGCACAAGAGCAGGTATCCTATTCCAAAGGGCTTGAAATCTAAGGAGCAGCTTAAGGGGGCTGGTAAGATTTACGTAAAAAGAATCTACAATATTAAAAAAAAGAATAGTTTTCCAAGTCTGGTCAGACTTTCTAACAAATTTAAAAAAAAATAAAAAAATCAGTAAGCTATTTTTCCCTCAAGTCATTTGTAATTCAGCTTGATACTGGAACTCAAAAATGGCTCTAAGTAACATATATAGATTATATATTCAGCTTGCTATGTCTACATGTGTGCTGTATGCAATTCACATGAACAAATTAAAATTTGCTTGATAACTGAATTCAGAGAGGCTGTAATAGACAATGCAGATTATCAGAACACAAAAATTATGTCTGGTACAGTGAACTATTCATGTCACATGCAGCAATACATTATGCACAGGTATAAAATAATCACATATGCCAATTCATGATCTCTCTTAAATGGAACATCCAGATAAATTTAGAGGAATTGAAATTATGAGCCTTCAGATTCATAAGGATATTTTAGCTCAGTTTAGTATGGGTTAAAAAAGTTTTATGCACATCATAGCTCATGTGATACCTACATAGCTCATCTTGATATCTACTTTTTTTTAACCTTCCATTTTCAAGGAAGAATTTCTACAGGGTGGGAGGCAGAGAAGAGTCACAGAAATATCGGCATAGAAAAAAACAATGGAAATAAAGATTGATCAAAGTGCATAACTGATCCCAGTGAGTTCTAGTTTATTAGACATTCCCATTCTTAAGAACTCTTCCATGACAAGCAATACACAAAAACTTCAGAGAAAGCTCTGACTTACACTTCTTAACCAAAATAGTTGTCTTATCACAGCCCAAGTGTCTTGGACAGCAGAATTTGTTCAGAGCTATTGGTTTTAAAGAGGAGATTCACAAAAGTACTCGCCTATAGAGAAATTCTACATCATGAAGGGAAGGAGCAGCAGTTAGGGCCTTCTATATTTGAAAGTAAGCATTCCAGCCCACCCTACCTAATATCTCTATCAGAACTTTTTTGTAAACCTTCTCCCAGGGAAGTACATAGGAAAAAAGCTGCTGACTTTTAAGAAAAATATGTTTTAGCTTTAGGCTTTAATGACATTTAGATTGAGCATGCAGTTTATAGCATGAATTCAGTTTTAGCATTTAACTTAGGCCATGGCTAATAAAGTTAAAGCAAAGGTGAGAGGTTACAGTAATTTAACTTGATCATTCAGGAATTATCTTTGCAATATAGGTCTTATGATTTGAAGAAATTAGCCATAGGTCACTTAGTTCTTCATGAGAAGGGTGTCAGCTGACATGCTGTATAAACTCAAGTGCTGTACTTTCATAACCCCCACAATGGGTTTATGAACAACTCTTAGGCTATCGTTTCCAGATTAAGTCAACAGCACATGAGTTTAAATGTAGGGCTGCTGATAACTCCAGTTAATATATTACACACATTGATCAAAAGGAAGTACTTGCAAACAGCTGTAAGTTTTAATCATATTTCAGTTAAAATGTGATAATTAGGATCTGTAGGAGAGTGTGTCCTTTGTTTTTCTTCACTGTACTATCTAATCTATGCCAATTATATCACATTTTGTTAGGTTTTTAAAAAAGAACGTTCCAAGCTACTGATATTAAACCAGTTGCTCTCCAATTTTAATTTAACTTGCTTCCCATCCTGTCAATATATTCAACAGGAAGTTACATATATTGAAATTAGAGTTGTGTTGAAAGCAAAGCTGCAGACTGCTTTCCTGGATGTGTTTACATGCATTCTTATAGTTTAATCTGCTTCCTAATTTCTAAAGCTATGCATTCTTCCTGCTCTGTCATTTATTTTGAATGCACCATGTTCACAAATGCTGATTACTTTTCTGCTAGGGATTTTAGCCATCTGTGCTAACACAGTTGCTGAGAGAGTCATATACAATAGGAAAAAGAGATAATAGTCATTAACATGAAACAACAACAAAAGACCTAAATTTGCAAGCTCCAACTTTGCCTACAGTTTATGATTAATGAAAACTAGTGCTTACTGAAAGCTGATTATGTGTTTCATTCTGCGTGAAGCCTGAGGGGCTGAGGCTTAGAACACTAAAATCCTTCAAATTCTACCAAATTTAATGTCTCTCTCCAATTAACTTTGCAGATTGAATGACTGAGTCAGCACAATCAGTGCAGCAAAAGCCATTAGAATAGATTTTCCTCTGTCTTGCTAAAAAAAGGATCAGTTGGTGGTATCAGCTGATTAAGCAATACAAGACAGCACAGCACCCCCAGAAAATTACATTTTCTTTGAACTCCCAAATTCATGAGTTTCAAAGTACTGCTTGCATAATTACCTAAGGTTAGCTTAGAATCTAGGCAAAGGCAACATTTCAGCTCAGGGGTAACAAGAAAGCCATAAAATTGTGTGAACTATAGCCATTACTGTTATAGGAAGAGTTGGTGTGCAAGCAAAGAGCTGCTGAGGAGCAAGGACTGTAAGAGTTAAGGAAAAAACAACACAAAACAAACAAACAACAAACCACACTTCACTTTCCTTTATCTTTTTCCCCCCAATAGTTTCCTCAATAATGTTTTTTGTTGAATTTTTCGGGAGCCAAGATTAATGGCAAATAAATTACCAGATTAAAGTGAAACACTGATGGATATTTGTCCTGGTTTGAGGTAAAACAGAACCAACTTTCTGTTCAGTAATTTTACTTCTTAGCTAGGCCTCTTCTAACTCTCCAAAATCAACAGCATATTGTGCAGAAAACTGTTCTTTCTCAGAGTGATAAGACCTGATAATGCCAAGGAACAGTATGCAGGGAGGCTCTTGCTTATGCTTATTGCTGCAACAACCAAGGTCAGCTAGTTTTGTTATTTGCCCCGCTGGAGGGCTGGAAACAGAAAAGCGTAGAGTGGCAACACCTGTGGGGAGGAGCAGACAAGACAGGTGACCCAAAACTGACCAATGGCATGTTCCATCCCATCTGCCCCATGCTCAGTATAAAAGCTGAGGTATCCAAGGGTCAGCTCTCTTCCTTCAATGGCCAATGTCTGAAGAGGACCCTGTCTGTTCATCTGCCTTTGATCCCAATCCACGGGTTCCTGACTCCAGATCTGGAATCCAGTCCCCATCCATCACTGAGTCCAGTCTGAGACTTCCCCAGTGCCTGCCAGTGACATCATCCTCGGACCCTCATACGGTTTTGTATATATTGTATCTATTTAATTATTTCCTTTTTATTTTATTATTAATATTTCATTAAAGTAGTTTAGCTCCTTCTAAACGCTTAATGTCTTTATCTCTCCTCTTCCTCTCCTTGGAGTGAGAGGTGGGAGGAGAGCATCTGTCATCTCCATCATTGGCCAATTTGGCCTAAACCACAACATTATTCTATTAAGGCCACAATTGAGGAAGCACTCCATTTAAAAATATCCAGTATAATGTTCTAATCGTTATGAGTGACATGAACTCACACGTCCTACAAGCTCTTCCAGGTCAGCAGTCAAAGCCAAATTGGAGGCTGGCCACTACATAGATATATCGTTGCAGGTTGTTTAGAGTAAAGGGCTGCAGGATCAGCAGCAGGCTGTACAGTCATAAACAAGGTGGATATGGCATCTAAATAGACAGTACCAGGGAGAAATAGAGTGCTTCTATGAAAGAGGCACAGTTAAGCAACTTGCGATCATGAAAAAAAAAAGGCCATCCCTCCTACCTCGGCTTCATTCCCAGTCTTGCTGTTTTCTCTGCTGTTCAGTGGTGGTTTCTGACCTTATTAAGCTCATTGCAATGAGCCAGAAGATAAAAAAGGTAAATAGTTTCCTGCTTGTGCAGTGAATGCCCATGCAGGGAGAAGAAAAGGTGGCACTAAAAGACAAACAGTCAGCCTAGCCTGACTCCTGACACCTCATCCTTTGCCTAAAAAGCTACATTTGGGTGTTGGGTTTTTTTCTTCAAATAAAGTAAAAATAGCATGTTGATTAAGTTCCTGTTCATCTACCAGGTCCTTAAGAAAGGGGTAATGACAACTGTGTGACTAGAAACCCCACAGAAGCTCCACTTCTCAGTAATTTATTCTAATACATGTTTTTTTCCTCCCCCTCCAGTATTTCACTGAACAGAAAAAAGTACTTTTGAGAAGATGCCTATCCTAAAGAAAAAATTAATAATCCTAAAAAATGTTCATTTGCTGACACTCTGAAAGAAATGACAGCCTATAATCCCAACATAAAGGAATCTAAATTGGAGTTTAAATAAAGCCTTTACGTTATTTAGTGATTAGGGTATTTAATTTACTTATTTTCAAACTGCAGAAAGAATCAGAACATTCAATGATATCTATATCAAGTTAATTATATCAAATATAATTAAATTATTAAACACATTAATTAGTTATATCACCTAAAATTAATTAAATATCACATTACAGTCTCAGTTTGCAACAACTATGTTTGGAGCCAACAGAAAAAGGCAAAGATTCTGTTTTCAAGCCCTATCTACTGCCTTTTAAACCAAATCAATTCATCGTCTGTTTCTAATTAAAGTACAAGTACACGATGAAAGAAAAAATTTTGATCTCCAATATTTCTTGCTTTATGATGTTCAAAGTTTTTTGAAAAAATCATTCTATGCATACAGTCCTTTTCAATGTGTGATCTGTGTTCTAAGAAAATACTAACCACCTACTATGTATTATAATTCCCTGCTTCTCACATTTTTTAAAAAAATTAATAACTATTGGCTTAAGTTACACTATTAGAAGCTTCAATTTTAGTGAACTTTTGGAAAATACATTAGAGTTCTTGGTAAACATAAGCATTGCAGAAGAGACTAACAGTCCTCTACTGCCTGTGAAAAGAAAACCTACACCATTAAAATCAATGTATGTTCTACTTTATAGATCATACGTTGCCTGCAATATAGTCTCAGATCAATTCAGATGGTTTTCTAGGTGAGGTTAATTCCATCAGTTCCTTCACACAGAGAGAAAAAATTCTAGTGCCTTTCTGAAAAAAAAAAAAAAAAAAAATAGAATGATAGACTGTTTTAGCTCACCTATAGAAACCTCCAGGGCAACTTTGTCATTACATACCTGTTTTGTACAGGAGTACCAAAGCAAGTATTCCTGTTTGAAAGATTCAGGTGTAATTCAGCTGAGGGTTCTACAATTCTTGCACTACTCTGACACAAGTCATACAATTTCACTTCAAGTATTTGAAATTCTATATTATTTCAGTGCAGGACAAAGATTTGCACTCACACTCAAGAAATGACACAAATTTGAACTATTAAAATGTGGTCCCAAAATCTGTGATGCTTCCTTAAAAAAAATGCATCTGGGGAAAAAGAAAATTGTTCCTAAGCCTGAGGTACACAAAGCCCATTTAAGTCTGCCAGGAAAGAGCAAATGAAGCATTATGGACAATTTTTTTTTTTTTTATAAGAAAAGTTAACATTGTGTCATGATTTGGGCCAGGTTGGATAATGACTAGACAACAGATGCTCTCTCCCACCTCTCGCTCTAAGGAGAGAAAGAAGAGAGATAAAGAGAGTTATGAGTTTAGAAAAAAACTAAACTAATGAAAAATTAATAATAACATAAACAAGGATATAGTGAAATAGATACAATATAAATAAATATATACAGAACCACACCAAGCTCCCAGAGAGATGTCACTGGCAGGCAGTGGGAAAGATCCAGACTGGACTCAGTGACAAATGGGAAGTGGAACACACTGACTGGGATCAAAAGGCAGATGAGCTGATGGGGTCTTCCTCAGATGTCAGTCACTCAGCAAAGAAAGCTACTGGAGAAGCAATCCCCTGAAGAAAAGCCCACCTGACCCCTTTGCTCCCTCAGCTTTTACACTGAGCATGGCAGTTGGGATGGAATACCCCATTGGTCAGTTTGGGTCACCTGACCTGTCCCCTTCTCCCCACAGGTGTGACCCCTCCATAGGGTAAACCACCAAGTCAGCTGACCCCGGTTGCCACGGCAACAAGTAAGAGCACCAGCCTCTCACAGAACAGAAAGTTGGCTCTGCTCCACCCCAAACCAGGGCACATTGTTAGAGAATTAAATTTGTGATAGAATAATCATAAGAATATCTATACAGTATTTTGAAGTCTTCTTTAGTTAAAAGAAGTAATCACGCAGATCAAATTATTTTGTTTGGTTTTAGTGCCATAGAAAACAACACAGCTAACATATAAGGCAACCAGTCCTCAGAGCAAGACAAGGTCAAATTTCTTCTGTTGTTTGGTTTTGTTTTGTTGCTTGTTTCATGTTTGTTTTTTTTTTTTTTTTAATAGTTCATTCACTGTTGCACAGCACTACTTGCAAGAGGTCTTGACTAATTAGACCTACACATGGGGGACAAAAAGATAATTTAATATATATACTGTCCATCACAATAACTGTGATTTTGTTATTCTATTCCCATTTTGCCACTATCGCTATTTGCTATATAGTATATTGCTAGATTAATGCAATTTTATTAAAACAAAAGTAGTTGTGATACTGCAAAGTCATGTCACTAATATTAAAATTAAAAAACGGAGTGTTGTTTTGCTCTGATATTTTTTTTTATTCTAGAAATGAAATAAAATCCTCTTTTAGAATAACTACCTTCATTAAACCCTAGTATTCTAACAGAGTACAATATCATCTCATTTATTCTATCAATTGGAAAATACTTTTATAATTTGGCTCTCAAATGTGCCCCTGCGTCAGAGCAGCACATGCACAGGAGACAGGAGACAGGAGACAGGAAGACGAAGGGCCTCTCTGCAGCGGTCATCACCTGCAGCTTGCTGTCCCCTGCATCTTTGCATAGTAACTGCCATCCACTAACTTACAGAAATGGTATCAACCAAACTTCCATCTGGAAGGTATAAATATGCCAGCTTACGCAAGGAGCTTTTGAAGCAGGTCCAGCAGCAGCCAGACTGCTGAGGCTCTGGTACCCCCCGCATAGTGCAGGGGATGCCCACACTGCAGCAGGGGAGGAAGGATGAGCACTCTCCCCCTTAGCTGAGGAACCGTTTTGCTCATAGGCACACAAGTTACTTGAGAACATGTAGTGAATTTGTGAATTAAAAGAGAACTAGCATGCTAGACTGTATGAAGGGGACTGAGTCCCCATTTGATTTGTATGGGTTTGGGGTGGGGGTTTTTTAAACCCAATGAGCTAATGAAATAAAGTTGTCCTGTAAATTTCGGGAGATCCAAACAGACTATGGCAGCAGTCTATGTAAAAATCAATTTTGATGATATTCTAACTAGTAGCAATCAAGCCTGAGAGGACAAAATTTGCTGCTTGCCTCCCAAGTTGTTCAAAAGCCTCTGACTTCCAGGATGTACGATATTCCCAGGACTTACAGCTCAGGTCCACACTGGAAAGCCTTACCAGGCAGAGACCCCCAGTGCAGCCACAGCTTCCAGGACTCTCCAGAAGCAAATTAAAATCTCAAGGTCATAATTTTGAACATTATTTGTTTTATAAAAAAAAAGTTTCCTTATATAAAAGGAGTTGAGATTTTGAACTTACAAAATGGAAGCGCTTAATTTTTACACTTTGCTTGGCTTTGACTTAAACACAGATTTTTATGAAACGAGGGAAAAAATTAAAATCTGAGTCAGGTAAGAGTCAGAAATATGAGATCCAAGAAGATACCCCATACTGAACTCTGGTATAAGAGTCTGTCAAACAACAGTAAGAAAAATACTGGTAATAGTACATTAGTAAGTATCAACAGTATTATTATGAGGATGTAAAAGCAACAAATGCTCCTAGCTTATGTTTGGAAAAATAACCAAAAAAGACTAGAGTAATCAGATCACAAGACCGATGCAATCCTTTCCCTCTCCTATCATGACTTAGAAAGCTCTTGATTAAAACAGAATCTTTAGAGTACAAATTAAAGTCATCTGAAGATACAAAATTGATTTTCAATAATTCCTGTAAGCCTGGAGGAACTGCAAAAGCTGTGGCTATATTTGAAACCAGTAAGTGAGATGACTCAGGCAACCTCTGCCCCATCAGTCTGAGTTCCAAACAAAGTAACTGGGCTCTGTCATTCAGAACTATTAATGAAGCTTCTAGTAAGATTGTGTAAAATAAGACAGGCATGTTTAGGGCAGCTAGACTTTGTTTGATGAGAATTAGTTTTTGGCAATAAAGGCTTTGAGATTCACACGTGAGAGATCCTTGACATTTTAGCTCACTGTCTCATACAGGTTGGGTCACTCAGTCAGGCCCTATTTCCTACACTTTCACTACAGTGAAAGGATCCCCAGTGAGTTGTTAATGGTATCCTGACTGCCTGGCATTACAGGAAACAAGATACAGCTGGCAGGCCTACCTCATTTCCACTGCCTTTCTGGTAACATTTTAAGGATTACATTCTCATACACAGCAGCACTACCACAAAGGCAACTCGTACGGGTTATTTCAGAACCCACCTGAAAGCCAGGGCCCAATGACGTAGTGGGGAACTTTGCTGTTTAGTTCAGTGGGACTAGTTTTACCTTGCCAACATCTTAGACGTGCACTCCATATTTAAAAAAAAAATAAATTCTGGACTACGGACACAGTTTATAATTTACAAGTAGTCTTACTGTTAGATATGGATTCCAAGGGGTTACAGCAGAAAGCACCACTAAAGGAGTTTCAGGTAAGATGACTGTAGTTACTTTTCAGGTAGACCAATCTGGTCTAAGCCATCCCCAACACCTTCAGCTATCATTGCAGCCACAGGAATTGAAGATGCCCAGCATGTCATTAACATCTTTTAGGATGTAGCCCAAATAATTTGCACAACATCACTTCAGCAACAGCTAAGAAACTTTAAATTTGTCATTTGAGATTCTTTCAACTTTGTTTCCCATAGTTCCTCATTTTAAGTTCAATATTTTACTACAAATTCTGCATAAAACATAGTTACAAGAAGCAGCAAAGGCTGGTATGTTCTTCTGTTATGCCTCAAAGTCCTAGGTAGTCATAACAAAAACAAACAAAAAAGAGAGTCATTCTAGGAACTACTCTGTTGAAAATAAGTCAAGTAAGAAAAATACTTGTTGTAGATGTTTAAGTGATATTTTCCAGCTTTTCTTTTTCTCTTTTAGTCAAAAATACTGACAAGTACTTCTAAACTTGCCCCCAAAACAATCAAAACTTAATCAAAACTTTTCAAACACAGTAAGGTTCCATTAAAGTAATTTCAGCTTCAGTTTAAGGAGGGTTCACTCATCATTAATCAAATATGTCAATGAGCTCTTTGGCCTAATGGTTTTGCATACAAATAGGAGGCTAATCATAATGACTCCAAACCAGTCAAACAGACAAACGCACATTTCCAATAGCCTCATAGTAAAGAAATCAGACTGTATTCTTTAGCCAATGGCATTGGCAGGCTGCTGTTTCCAAAACTCACCATACATAATGCCATAAATCCAAATGTATCACTTCATACGCAGAAATATGTAGCATTGTTAGTATCACAAGAGGGATAAAATTGAGCAAAATATTCATAGCAACTTTGCAGTTATTAAACTATTAATGGATTTACATAAAAGAAAATATTTATTTACAATAAAATTAGTATCCCTTCTCAAAACATTTCCATGCTCATTTCCAATTCCAATAAAAGCTAAACAGGAATTGTCTTTCTCTCTCAGGTATTGTAGAGCTCTGAGGGCAGGACAGAATTTCAGCTAGTCTATTCAAGCTATGAACTGAGGCATTTTTGGCCCAAATCAGACTGAGTTCAAGCATTGGATGAAAATGAAGGGTTTTTTCCCCCTAAGGTGGAAGGAACCCAGGAGCACAAAGCCTGTCCTCCCTACTAACGTCCCTTGTAAGTGGGACACCACCACTTACAAGTCTCACAGAACAGGGATCCTGTCTCCCATCAAAGGTGACACATTTTCCTCTGATCAGCAGAGTTGGAGCCAGGTAACAGATATGCCCCCGCCCATACAGGGAAGGGAGTCAGAGGAGGAGCAGGC
Organism: Alca torda; assembly: GCA_008658365.1. Lineage (NCBI taxonomy): Eukaryota > Metazoa > Chordata > Aves > Charadriiformes > Alcidae > Alca > Alca torda. The sequence continues at coordinate 23,843,786 of CM018084.1, forward strand.
AGCAGGGAAGAAAGAGAAAGTTCAGCACAGAGATGAGATACATGCTCTGTCTATCCTGCCTATTACAGCTTCAGCAGGCTTTGATCACCAGGCTACCAGATTTGGTTCCCTGGCCATCGTGCATCAGCCAGCTACATAAAATAAACCATAAGACAGGTGGAGGAGTAGGTCTTTGCCTAGGCTAGCCTACCTTCAAAGCCAGAGATACTGTGATAAACATCTGATGCTTAGAATTCAGATGAGGAATTGCATTTCTTTCACCAGACCCAAGTTTTCTTCCAGTGCTGGAATCCAGACTCTTAAATTTGATGAGATGGTATCACTAACATGACCATTTTTAATGATCATAAGTTTGATACTCTCATTAATGATAGCAAACATACTTGTCCTTGCTGATAACACTCTAGTACTATTTTTATTCCAATATTCATGCACAGGTGCCTGATCTTAGCACTAAGGGCAAGGCTGTCAGTAGCAGGAGAAGGAAGGCAGAAGAAAAGAGGGCAATGATCAAGAAATTCATCTTCCAATAATAAAAGCATGAATGGTGTGTCATATTTTAAACAACTTTTCAGGAACTGCAAGATAAGGACCTACAAAACATCTCTTACATTTTTAACAGCGGGAAAACAGGTCTAATGCACTGGCTTCACTTTGCTAAAACTTTCATACTTGTATCCATACAGATAAGGTTAGGTCACAGTAAACAGATGAACAGGCATATTGAATGGAAATTCAAACACATTTATACTTATGCCCCTCAATTTGCCATCAGAAAAAATGATAGAATTATATTCCATTTAAGCTGAGGTCAGGGGAAAATACAGAGAGGTAGAAAAACAGTAAATCATGTAAATTTTGAGAACCCATGGTAATGAAAAGCTGTAGGTTTAATCTCTAAAAAATGAAGATAAATATACTATACCTGGGGAAACTGTTTATTCATAGATTATGTCAAAGATTAAGACATACATAATTGATTTAGCTAGTTTAAGACAAATGAGACACATGGAGAGACAAGAAAGTAATAGTTTTAATGAACATTCATTAAGCTTAACTAAGTAAAATACAGGTTGTAAGATGCAGAGTAGCTTCCATAATTTGTATGTATTCAATTTTCATATTTTCATTAGTGGATATATTTAAGACCATACTGACAAATGAAAAGTTCTAGTTTAAGAAAATAAATCCACAGGAAAAAAAAATATGCAAGGCCAGATCAATTTGCCATTATAAGCTTAGGGACCTGTTCACGCTGTAATATTGCTGATAAATGTAAATTTGATTCTGTGCTTAAAGCATGGAACTTAAGATTTGTGAGATAAAAATTCAGAGTCAGATAAAATCAAGCCTGTCTGTGGACTCACAATTTGCATGGCACAGGGTTAGTTTTTGTTTTGTTAAAAAGGAAAGCACCTAAGATTCTATTTTTTTTTTTTTTTTAACTCAAGATAATAGATTAATACAAACTTGCATTGTTGTTTACATTCCTCAGGAAAAGGCCTGGCGTTCTCTGACTTCAATTTGTGCATAGCTGCTCAGCATACACGGGTGAGAGTGTCTCATTTGTTTTTCCTTCAGAAACATATAACACAGGAGGAGTTAGTCAGGAGACAGCCATTCTACCACAATTTATGCAAGCTGCCATTATGGGTTTTCACACTCTTGAAAACCTCTCCATCTTCCTTGTTTTGTTTTTCCTCATTAACAGCTCATCCTTCCTTCTATTAAGGCTATACAAACTTCTCTTCTTTTTCCTCTAACCGGAAACTTAATGTAACTTTTTTTGCTGAGGGCTACAATTGCACACTCTAACACCATTTTTCTAAAACCCAGTCAGTATCTGATTCTAAACAGGTCAAGTTTTCTCCTACACTTTTGTTTACTGAAAGCTATCAAATAAATTTTCTTCCTGAGAAACTTAATCTAATGATTGTGACTACTGGCTACATATCATCAATAACATTAACTAGCTTTCACACTGCTGATTTATGTCAGCCAGATCTTGTCCCAGAATCCCCATGAAGAGATGCATGATCATTTAGAAGTCAGATCTTAGACTTCCCTTCAGACACAATTAGCAACATAGCAATTGAAAAACTCCCACATCAAAGATTTTTTTCGTTTCTCCACCATACTAGTCCTGTTCAAGTGACCAATGTGAAAGTGTCACACACACTGTGTTCAAAGGTCTTCCTAAGTACCAATTTTGAAGTAGGACAAATATTTTCTATCCCAAAACACAATTTCACTTCTACACACTTAAATATTCTGGCAAACAATTTACCTGGTTTGCTCAAAACATTCTTTATGAAGGCACAGTTCCCAAATATTTTCATATGAAATACCTAATTTACTAGCTTTTAAATTAGTAAGCTGAAAAAAAGAAATTTGAGTGAAGCGTTTATTGGATGTCAAATATTTCTTCATTTTGCTCAGCATAACACCATTTATTCTATGTTCTGTAAATTAGAAACATGATGTTCACATGGTTCTACTCATCTTCATAGAACATAACATTTGTCCACACTTGCTCTGCACATAGCTTTGTTTCTCCACATGATCTATCAAAGCCAATGAGTGCATTGTCTACACAAACACACAGACAGAGGTAAAGTACGTAAACATCTATACCAAAACTTTAAGTGATAAGGGTTGGGTTCATTAAAATACTGTAAAAAACAGAGGAAGCAAATTGTATTCACAGAGGAGCAGCTTTATATCTAAGCACCCTCCAACTTTCTATAAATACAACTTACTGCAAATGTGATGGTGCAGACATGGATCTACCAAGCCTCACTTACCTCACCAATACCCTTCAGCACATTTTTCCAGTCTAATCATAACCAACAAGATCAGTCAACCAAGCCAAACAATTATTTAGCTTGCTCCTCTGACTGACAGAAAAACATGGTTTTGTAATCATGTGTGTCTAGATAACACATTTCATATAGGACAACTTGCCATTGATCAAGCAGATCAATAGGTCTGGTCAGTTTATCTGTGCCAAGTTTTAAGTTTACTTTGCAGGATCATGTAAAAAGTGTTATCACTCAATGAAGTCATGTAAAATTCTCACTCATCTAACTTTTGAAGAGTTTTTCTCACAGAACTCAGGCAGGAACATATCTGGAATGCTTTGTTGACTTATCTTGGACTTAACCAGCAAGTTTAATTCATGGATTTAAAGGCAGAATTGGTCAAGTGTTTCTGCTTTTCCTAGCTGTATTTTCTGACCCTGATAAATGTAAGAAATAGTAAAAGTTTGATGTTTTTTTTTAAATTTTAATATGTTTTAATACGTGCTTTTCAGATTTTTTATCCACTTCTTTTTACAGCCCAGAGGAAACCAAGCAGTCATATTTCATTAAAGTATCCAAATATTTTTTAAAATAGAAATCACCATGGGAAATCAAATACAAGGAATACCTAGCTGTTCCAGCAGCAACACACACACACACTGGGCACTACAGAAGATCATTTGAAAAAATTATAGATACTTAGCACAAGTCCAATCATCCCACCAGCACAAAAGAGAATGTTCAACAGTGTTAAGTGGTCAGGACAAATACAGCCCCAAAAGCTCTGGCAACATACCCACAAGTGTGTTTGTATGTTGTAAATCAAGCGTTCAGATAATTTAATTCTTGCTTCCAAAATTCAAGTTGGAACAAATAAAGAAACAAAAAATATCAAGAAAGCTACTGTTACATCTTAACTATCTGGTGTCATGACCATTCAAAGAAAAAAAAAAACACAAAAAGAATATAGATGTGTATATATATATACCTGCTCAAGTGTTTGTAAACTTTATTTTACATTTCACTGTCAGAAGAAAAAAAAAAAAATTCTCCAGACATTCCCATTATATTTTGAAGAGCTTTATCCTTATAGGATGTAAGTGAAACTCAATTTTGAGAGCTTGGGAGAAAAGGAAGGAGCAAAGTCTTTTTAATATGCTCAGGCACTGAAGATGACAACTATCCAAAAATAAAATGTGAAAAATAACAAGTTCTACAGTACTAAAAGAGCTTTTTTTGTTTGTTTGCACTCAGTTGCTTTCCAACCAAGTCTCCAGGTATGTTGCCATCTAGTTGTGTATCATACAGAAAACACATCCTCCAGATGTAGGCTAGAATTTCTTCTTTATTATGGCAATTTCTAGAGTTTAAGACTACCACTGTAATTGCTAGATGTATCCAAAGTAGCACCTGAACCATAAAAATAGCTTTCTAAATAAAGTGGTAAGTAGACATTTACAAGTATCTTCTCATGATCTCACCCACCACTTCAAACCTCAGAGCCCCAAGCTCCACAGTTAACCTAATGGTTTTCCAGGTTTTCCACTGTCAAATCTGGTAATGAAATTTTGTTTCAATTCAAATGTTCATATCATATATACAGAGGCAGGCACTAAGAAGAATATGCACAGCTTCTGAGTCATACGGTTAAAATATTTGCATATAACATCCAATCTGTCATGCATTGAACCACTAGTTTTTTGTTTAGCAAATCAGAATGCAAAATATGCTCCTACTTTCATAAATTTTTTGTTCACAGTATGATTTTTATGAAGCTTTAGTCGCACAAGTATATTTGTTTATTTTAATAAGGCAAGTTGTTTCAATACTAATGTTATTTAACAGGTAAAGAAAATATCCTTTAATGTGTATTAAATAGAATAAAGGAAACAAATAAGGTAACTAAAAATTATGTGATTAAACAACCATAGAATGTAGTTTGGGTAGATACAGCTGTTCACCACTTAAAAGGAAGCATTTTGTCATATTTAGGCAAAACTTTAAATCTGTCCTATTTAAAAAAAAAACAAACACCTAAGCAGATCTCATAGTGCTGCGTTATTAACAGTGGGGCAAGAATTCACATTGGTATGGCTAATGACAATGTACCATGTTCTCATTTGAGGCATTATCATCTCCCCTTTACTACACTTACCTATGACAAAAGCAAACAAGACTTTATTTCAAGTTTGTGACACTAATTCCTTGTGCATGACAACCTGCTCCTAGGAAAACTCCTCCCGTAACATATCTGACTGCATTAAAAAAAAGTACCAGTTGCTCGGTTACAGTCTTGCTACGAAAAACACCTGACTTCAGTTACTTCATTACAAATTAATTTAGTTGCAATTTAAAATAGTATCTTTATATGAAGCTAATTAAAGACATTTAAAGATTAAGCATGGGGAAGAAAACACCATAAAACTGGAAAAAAAGATTTTAAAAATACATCTCCTAATCTAGTAAAACCTAAGGGAGATAATCCACTGAAGTTAAACGAATCATTTCCATATTTAAAGTTTACTTTCTATTTTATGAGGAATAATTTCTCATATTTGATAGGTTTCTTTTGTGTAAATGAAGATAAAAGTTTGTATTAATTGAGACTATTAATTAAAGAAAAAAAAATCATCCCAATTTCTAGCAACAGGAATATTTTCACAGCAAAAAGTACACCTGAAATCTTTTCAGGGTAACTGTGATTGAATAATGCTGATCTTGCCAGTTTTCCATTATCACATTGAGGTCTAGAAGACCTGAGGTAACAGGTTGAAAAATGCACTCTTTTCACTAAAGAAGCAGCCTAGTAGCATGCATTAACATAGTGTCCACCATACGTCAAGTTGCAAAATTATCCTGAGATCCAAGAATCCCTGGCTAATGGCCCAGTAAGTACAGATTTTTCAAACTAGATGGAAGTGACAGTCTCATTTACTATCAATTTTTATGCTAGTAAAGACACACAAGAGCTGTCTTCACCACTCATTTCTGTGGTTTTGATCAGTTTTTGGCCATCCTGTCCATAACCTAGAGGAACCATTTAACACATCAGTAAAATCTGAAACCTAGAGTGCAAAGGCCACACAGGAATGCAAAGAATTACGCATGGTATTGACAATTAAGATCCACGAGAACATGCACTATTGATCCTTCTGTGATACTTTGAGTCAACTGTGGCTTTGAGTCAACTGCAAGCATTAAAGTGAACCACCACCTCTACCCTCCACCACATGCCTAAAGCTGCATCTTCACTCAACATAATTTCCAAGACTTGACTAGGAACAAAGCATGTGAGAGTCTTGGTCTTCAAGCAATCCAAGCTATAAAAAGACTATCAGAAGCCCTTCCTATTCCTACATTGTACAGAAAAAACAAACACACTGCTTCCATCCTTGACCAGGCTGTTCAGTTCCTTGTCCTCAGTCCAGTCTTACTTATTCCAGAACTTCCATGTTTGACCTGGAGCCTCTAAGCCTAATCAGTCCAATTCTAGGGGTTTTTGTGTTTTGGTTTTTAAACTATAGGACACAAGACAGATTCACAGAATTGTCTAAACAAGGAAAGGTCATTATGAATCACAGAACTGACCATACACCCACCGGTTGTGTTATCACATGCATATTTAATCTACTACACATTTTGTATTCACAATACTAAAAAGGGAATACATGCAATGTGAATTCATAGAGTGAAAGTAAACAGAGTTCATACAAGGTCTTTATCAAAACACTGTATTTATTTCACTCCTAAAGATCCTTCTTTCTTTGTATTGTAATTTTCTTTAACATTCACTAAGTCATTAAAATAAAAAATAGGATAGTTCTGTGTCAAAAAAAAAAGGCAGAAAATTTTATGAGAAAGGTAGTAAAGCCCTCAAATGGTTAGTTTTCTATTTCCATATTCTCCCCCAAAATTTTCTTTTCTTTAGTATACAGCACATAACTTGGGTCTAAAAATCTGTAGGCTGTTATTAAAAGGAAGGTTTAGCAGCTTCTAACAGAAGGCTCCCATCACTAGGTGATAATTAAGATTACAAAAGAAGAATTTTACTGCTGCCTGATCATTGCAATAACAATGCTGAAGCAGAGCAATTGTCCCCTGCTATTATTTTTTTTAAGGAAGTTTTCATATGAAGAATAACTATACACTTCACCCTTTATAATTTACTTTAATATCATTTAGGTTGGAAAAGACCTTTAAGATCATCAAGTCCAACCATTAACCTAGCACTGCCAAGTCCACCACTAAACAATGTCCCTCAGCACCACTTCTACACATCTTTTAAATGCCTCCTGAAATGGTGACTCCACCACTTCCCTGGGCAGCCTGTTCCAATGCTTGACAACCCTTTCAGTGAAGAAATTTCTCCTAATATCCTAAACTGCCCTGGCACAACTTGGGGCCTTATTGCTTGTTATCTGGGACAAGAGACCAACACCCACATTGCTACAATCTCCTTTCAAATAGTTCTAGAGGGTGCTAAGGTCTCCCCTCAGCCTCCCTTTCTCCAGGCTAAACAACAGCAGCTCCCTCAGCCGCTCCTCATAAGATTCCCTCACCAGCTTCGTTGCCCTTCTCTGGACAAGCTCCAGCACCTCAATGTCTGTCTTGTAAGGAGACACCCAAAACTGAACACAGTATTCGAGGTGCAGCCTCACCCATGCCCTAGTACAGTGGGACAATCACTTCCCTTGTTCTACTCACCACACTGTTCCTGATACAGGCCAGGATGCTGTTGGCTGCCTTGGCCACCTGGGCACACTGCTGGCTCATATTCAGCTGGCAGTGGACCAGCACCCCCAGGTCCTTTTCTGCCAGGCAGCTCTCCAGCCACTCCTCCCCAGGCCTGTAACGCTGCATGGGGTTGTTGTGACCCAAGTGCAGGACCCGGCACTTGGCCTTGTTGAATCTCATACCATTGGCCTCAGCCCATCAATCCAGCCTGTCCAGATCCCTCTGCAGAGCCTTTCTACCTTCAAGCAGGTCAACACTCCCACCCAACTTGGTGTCGTCTGCAAACTGACTGAGGGTGCACTCAATCCCCTCGTCCAGATCATTGATAAAGATATTAAACAGAACTGGCCCCAAAACTGAGCCCTGGGGAACACCACTTGTGACTGGCCACCAACTGGATTTAACTCCATTAACCACCACTCTCTGGGCCCGGCCATCCTGCCAGTTTTTTACCCAGCAAAGAGTATGCTCGTCCAAGCCATGGGCAGCCAGTTCCTCCAGGAGGATAGTGTGGGAAATGGTGTCAAAGGCCCTACTAAAGTGCAGGTAAACAACATCCACAGCCTTTCCGTCATCCACCAAGAGGGTCACTTTGTCATAGGAGGAGATCAGGTTGGTTAAGGAGGATCTGCCTTTCATAAACCCACGCTGATTGGGCCTGATCACCTGGTTGTCCCGTGTGTGCTGTGAGATAGCACTCAGGATGATCTGTTCCATGACCTTCCCAGGCACCAGGGTCCGACTGACCAGGCCTATAGTTCCCCAGATTCTCCTTCCAGCCCTTCTTGTGGGTGGGCATCACATTTGCTAACCTCCAGTCAACTGGGACCTCCCTGGTTAGCCAGGGCTGCAGACAAATGATGGCAAGTGGCTTGGTGAACACTTCTGCCAGCTCCCTCAGTACCCTCGGCTGGATCCCACCCCACCCCATAGACTTGTGTGTTTGTCTAAGTGCTGTAGCAGGTTGCTAACCATTTCCCCTTGGATTATGGGGGCTTCATTCCGCTCTCCGTCTCTTTCTTCCAGCTCAGGGGGCTGGGTACCCGGAGTACAACTGGTCTTTCTATTAAAGACTAAGGCAAAGAAGGCATTAAGTAACTCGGCCTTTTCCTCATCCTTCGTCACCATTTCCCCCCCGATCCAATTGAGAATGGATATTAGCCTTAGCCCTCCTTTTGTTGCTAATGTATTTATAGATAGGCAAAGAGAAAATATAGCCAAGGGAAAAATCAGAAGTTCTCCCTCACTAGTGCAACTATACCAACAGTACTTAACAAAGTGGTACAGACAGTATAAGCCAACAAAAAATCCCTAGGTAAACTAAATTAACATAACTCTCCCAAGGTTGGAGAAACTGTATTTTCTTATACACACTGAAGCTCAGGCCGTGAGACCCTTGAAGTATATTTGTGCTTAAATTTTATAAAGCGCACATTATGGATGCAATCAATGGTAGCAGCCTATCATCATCAATGGGAGCAAACATAGGTCATTACAGGCACTTTCAGGAAAACTATCCCTGGAAATACAGCAGCCACAAATGGATCTTAACATAAGCCATAGTAACACAATTATGTCCTTATTCAATTCATGTTTATTTGACGCTTATTGAAAAAGGAATTGTAGTTTCTGTGTCAGTCTCAGAAGTGTTTGGGACTCACGCAAAGTGGCTATTCCCTCAGTGATTAGATTACATCTATTTTTCTTCTTTTTCTTTTTTTTCATCTTTTTGTCCTCCCCTCTTTGACAAGATTCTTGATTATAGTTTCCAAAAGACCATTTTTTCAGAAACTTTGGATCCCTTGGACTGCTGGGCTAGCCTCCACCTCACAAGTGAATGTTTCTTCACTAACATTTCTCAAAACATGCAATTCTGCCCTTCCCATCCAAAGCCATCTTCCATCATGGAGTGACCAGAGAAAAAAAAGAGGCAGATTAAAATGAATATATATGGAAGGTACCATAATACAAGGAAATAATAATAAAAACAACTCTACTGTCACATATGAGGCATTACCTGCTGACTGCAGTTTCAGAGCTAGACCATAGGGTTATAATAAATGTAGTAATGGGCTGCTTCCTTGATATGAGTCTACGCATTTCAAGATTTGATTAAAGAAGGGAGCTATTGCCAGGTTAAGCCTCTGCCGAACTGAAACATCTCCCACAGGTATTCTGTAGCATACCGAGCTTATAATGGATGTTTATGTTTAAATACATACATTTGCTGCCTAGATTTGTCACTAGAAGTACCCTAAAAGATTAATTATCCTTGAACAGAGTAAGAAAAAAATACCGTACCATGTCATCTCCCTTACTGCCTTCCTAAATTAATTTTGCTAAAACACACTTGCTGCACTTTAACTAAGAAATTCTCTACCTCTCCACACAAAATATTACATTGAAAGAATGTTATGTTGTGCCAGAGAGCTAGTATCAAAGAAACTCACAAATACAAAACATACCATATGTGTCATTGTAAAGCAGAAGTACCTGTGAACATGCTCATCAGTTTTGTGAGAGACACATCGCCAAGACCTGAAAGAAATTACTGCAGTTCTGTTTGAAGCTGAGAGTTATTGACCAAATAGACTTGGAGATCTTCCAGCTAGTTAAAGGTGCTAATGATTCACGTATGCAATTTTTGAAGAAAGAAATGAGCTTCAGCAGTGAGTTTGATTTTTCTGTCAAAAAGTCAAACTGCACTTGAAGTTGTGCAGTGCTGTTATCTGCCTGAACGCACTGAGACTTCAGAGAAAAATTATAGTTCAATATATTCCCCAGCTTGCCCTCAAGAAGGCAAAGATACATATGAGGTTTCTGCCTACTGTAAACCCTACTTTTTAAACCAAGTAAATTCATATGTGTATTCATCATCACTGTGTCATTAACACTGTTCCATTATTGGAAGCACCTATGAAAAAATACCCTTTAGTTTCAGGCAAAGTTTAATACACATTATCAAAAGCCTTTTGAAACAGGTAGGCAAGGGAAGAGCTTGTGACAAGTTATCCTGTATTTATACATTTTCTATACAATGCCATGGAAAAGTTGTGCTGCAGTACATTTGTCTGTCATATTTCCTGTCACTATGAAAAAAGAAATACCTTGTAAAAGTGTTTTCTGTTTGTTTACAGAAATTTTCATTGGAACCAGGGAAAGAGGAGACAAAGATGGTTGTGTCTCATGCAGGGAGACTAAATGTGGTTAAGCAGACAGAGGAGGATAAGAACTTTTTGCCTCTATATGTATCATGCTCCTGAATTTTAGGAAGTTTTTCCTCATTATCATTCATTTTCTGGAGTTTCTATTTAACTCATACCAATCAATAAAGCTTTTAAAAAGACATAATTAAAGTGGAGAAGATAAAAAAAGATAATCAAGTATACTATTGGGTGGTGGGAGGGGGAGAAGTAAGTGTGAAGCAAAGAACACATTCTGAATCCCAGCCCAGAGAAATAAGTGGATAATTTGAGATAAATCTCTTGTTTCCAATCCTACAGCTGAAAATTCCCTGTTAGTGTCCTGTCCTAAATCACAGTCATTATGGCATACAGGAAAAACTAACACGACCAGCACTATTATCAGCAACAATGGATCAGTTAGGTCAGTTAAGTCAAGATGAATCTAAATCAGATATAAAGCTGAATATGGTATATGCATATGTATACCAATAGTCTCAAAGCATTTATTTCTGTTCTCTTTTTAAGACAGAATATCTTTTCAATAAGTATTTCCACATAAAATACCTTGTGAAATACAGAAACATGAACAAAATCAAGGAAGATAAATCAGGTTCACTGTAAAAATTCCTCCTGCAAATTCTGGTAGGTGATTGGTCTGGGTAAATCCTATTTAAAGAGAACAAAATGCATAGAAGATGTACTTTCAGCTCAGAGCCCCTAACTGTAAGTAAAATATGTAAATGATTGCCATGAAGAGAATACACAGTAAGTTAATCCTCTTTAAAGATCAAAAATGTATAGTAAAAGGAAAATAAATTGCTCAAAGAAAGATTTTCTAAATTAACTCTGACAGTAGGCCAAAGTTTAATTTATGAAGTATTTAATCATGTATTGGACTTGCTGTGTTTTTCTTGGCTTGTTTTTTTTTTTTTTAAAAAAAAAAAAACCATACTTAATTGTGCAACTCTGTCCCAGATACACGTATGTACAACAGGCTTTTTGATGGCAAAGACTGTGTACAGAAAATTGCAGAGTTGTGATTGGTGGAACTGCTACACTGACTGCTAAATTCCAAACCTCTTTGCCCCACTTACCCAATGCACCAAACTTATTAGATCTACACCTGTCCTGTACAACTTCTTCCAAATCAGAAATGACATTGTCACATCATAAATTCACCAATACCGGGGGAGACAGTCACAGCATAAGATTAAGTCAGAGTAAAATAATATAATTACATGCAACCATGGTGCTAGGAAAAAAAAAATAAAAAATTCAAGAGGCGATGATGCTTCAACCTGACCCTTCAAGAAGGCTGGCATGCTACACGTGTAATCAAACACCAATATTCAAACTCTAACAGAATTTTCTTTCAAACTTTTTCATTATGTTGAAGCAGTAGGCCATCCAAATAAACTAAGCATGTATTAGCTTTTCCAAAGAACATGCTGCAGGCACAACCAGACCACCATTAAATATAAACCCAATGAATATACACAGAAGCATTTTTGGTTTGCCCTAAGAAATTCTTGAGTACAACTGGTTATGTTTATAAGTACCATGATTATCTCACTGTTAAGAAAACATATTCACAAATTGTGCAGCCCCTAACTATGAAGCTGCCTGTTCTGCATCTTCAGAGGCACTGAGATATGAAGGACTCAGTTACAGGGCAGGGGGATCTAAGTGTACCACAGGCTGGATAACAGCAGAGGGCACATATGTGCACACATACACCGAGCAAAACAGTTGCAGAGAAAATGCAACCAGCAGGGGGTTTTGCCCAACTAAAAAAAAAAAAAAAAAAAAAAAGCCCTTCTGTGGGAACAAAATGTGTCTTACTGAAATAATAAAAAAAAAAGGAAAAAATTTCGTCCTCTCAGTATTTTTCATGATAACGTGAGTGGCACGTGTGGATTTATTTTTCAGCCATAGCTATGCTAAGCAAATGGCAGATATGCAAGTTTCTTTTTAATTCACACATTTAAGCGAAAAATATAGTTCCAATTTTAACTTCTTCTAGGAAAGAGGCATTGCAAAATTTTATAAGTCCAAGACACCCTTCTGTTCATTTTTGAAAAGGAATTTCCAGTCAGAAAAATAAACAGAGATCCACAAGATAAGGGTGTTTCAAAGAAGCCACACAATCCAGTTAACTAATTTTGTTCCATAATAAAATCATAAAGCATTGATTAAGCATTACTGGGTTGGCACATTACCAGCTGTATTAATACAAAGAGGCATCACCTACCTACCTAGAGGAGCACAGCCTCCACAGGAGTCAGCTGTACCATTACAGCCCTCAGAAGACAATAAACCTATCACACATGAGTACATACCTCTAAAATACCAGGAAATATGAGGCATGTGCATCTAGCTAACTCCATTAATTACTGAGCAGTAGTTAGAACTTCACATCCATTCAGTTTAACAAAACTGAAGACATACGCATATTTCAAACATCATTGTATATGACTTTACACTAGTAGTTTGCTAAATGCAACCAGCACACCACCCAGATAGCTAATTCCTGCTCAAAAAAACTCTTTTCACACATCAGTCATTTGTGCAAGAGTATGCTACTACTAACTTCCACACGTTTATCCCACTCAGCCAGTCCAACACAAACTTGTTAGATCTACCTCTGTTTCACAGAATCATAGAATGGTTTGGGTTGGGAGGGACCTGAAAGATCATCTAGTTCTAAGCCCGCTGCCATGGGCAGGGACACCTCCCACCAGAACAGGCTGCTCAAAGCCCCATCCAGCCTGGCCTTGAACACTTCCAGGGATGGGGAATCCACAACTTCCCTGGGCAACCTGTTCCAGTGCCTCACCACCCTCACAGTAAAGAATTTCTTCTTAATATCTATTCTAAATCTCCCCTCCTTCAGGGGAGGTAGCATAGGACCCCTTGTCCTATCGCTCCACTCCCCGATAAAGAGTCCTTCCCCATCTTTCCTGTAGGCCCCCTTTAGGTACTGGGAGGCTGCTATAAGGTTTCCCTGGAGCCTTCTCTTCTCCAGGCTGAACAACCCCAACTCTCTCAGCCTGTCCTCATAGCAGAGGTGCTCCTGCCCTCTGATCATCTTCGTGGCCCTCCGCTGGACCCATTCCAACTTCAAGATCTAGCAGGTTCAGGGCTTGTGCAACTGGTGGAAAGTACCAGCATATTCCATTGTCTGAGTTAGGCTGGAGTGGAAAAGTACCTCAAAAGTCAATTATCTCAGACACTGTAAGTAGAGATTCTAGCGAGACCCTTTGAGCTCTCCCAGATTGCAGTGGGCTGTGACCAGCATCTCCCCTAAATTAGGACACCACTCAGGCAGACACCTCAAGGATTAAAAGGCCAGGGTGAGTGAACCCTCTCAAGTCTCAGTTATCGCCCACTGAGGAATGCCAATGTGCTGTGAGTATTTACTCCAAACTCAAGAAGAGGGAAATTTTAACTGTAGAATGGGTGTGTGTGCGACCCCTCAAGTGTTTGTATGTTTGTGTTCATATGCATATGTATTGATTTGGGATACCTTATAGTAAGTTAGTGTGAATCTTGTCATTTTAAAACCTGTAATTAAGCCACTGTTCAATTATTTTGTTAAATTATCTTGTAAATCCTTAAACGGTTAATGATTAAGTGCTGCTACAATTCAACCTCTTGATGTACCTAAAATCATTAATAAATTTTGCATTGCTTGCTAAATTATAACAGCATCAAATATTTCCATCGGCTACAACATGCCAACAGAGAGGCAAAGAAATGCTAACGCAGAAATAACACTGGCCATTTTGCTTGCCCTCACCAAAAGCCCACCTTTACCACCACCATCTCTCAACTACCTGCTGATGAACCCCTTCCATTATTCTCTCCTAACAACTATGAAAGGGGCAGTGCACCTATAAACTGACCTTACTTTCTGAACGATCATACAACCCTCCGCCTTGCAGGGTTGGGTTTTGCTGTAGTAGTCATCTTTAGAGCTGTTGTCTTCACATGGAGGTTAAAAAATTTTGTTTGCCACTAGAGAAGGGGAGCAAAGTGACTTCCCTTTCATGCTATAGTCTGATGCTAATAAAATAGTGGATAAACTCATCAAATAGATTAAAAAACAAAAAGCAAAACATGAATATACTTAACCTGGTTTCTTATTCCAGGCCAGGTAGCAGGAAATAAACAAATTATGTTTTAACAAAGCTAGGAGGTAAGCTTTACCTTTCTTTACCCTCACCACTTCAGTTATTGAGAGGCCCCCCCGCCTCTCAGCCCATACCCCAGTACTGCGGATAGAATAAACAGGACAAACACAGTCTGGCCATGAAAAAGAAATCTGAAGAGGTTTTGTCTTAGTCACTGAAAAGAATACCATTGACTGTCACCAATTACTCTGTTTGCAAATAGTGACGTAAATTTCCAAGGAATATAAACTTTGTTTTGAAGGTAAATCAGAATTTGGGGAAGACATACTGACAAACAGTGCTAACTGAAATCGACCAGAACTCACTGGTATATTTTCATAACATAGTTGTATTTATTTACATACAATCAGAAATAATAAAGGAAATAATTGATTTTATGTGTCTTAACGTCATTAAAGAACAGGTCTAAAGGCCTAGAGAAAAAGACAGTAAGACAAAGGGTAAGAGAAAACATGGGCTTCTTTTTAATAGGAAAGGAACGTACTATAGGAAAATATAATTTAATATTAATAAAATATAATTTTAATAGGAAAAGAAAGTCACACTGACATCCTTTATAAAATACAGTTTTTCTGGAGAAACTCCTCCGTTAAGAGGCTTCATCCAAGGCACTTAAATATATCTAAAAAGCTGTGCAGAAGTTGTATTTGATAATGGTAATCAGCTGGAAGTCAGACAATAAATGAAACTGTCTTGTGCCAGGCTTTTTGACTCTGAGTGATTCCTGAACACCACACATTATCAGCAATAAAACTTAAAAAACCCTCAGAGTGGAAGTCAAAATTCTCAGAAAAGCCCCCCCAATGTCTTCAGTTTTTGCCCTGGTGAACTTTAAGGTGAGAATGGAATGGTTTAAGCAAAGTATGCTAGCTGGTTGATTCTAGTAATCAGTATCACTTGTCTGCAGTAGCTCTGCAACAAATAGAAGGCCATGTCATTTCTGTGCTGACCCTCTTCCCTGTAAGCTGTAAAATCAAAGTGGATGGCAATTAGATTTCCATCTAAGCTTTGGATGACTTTCCAAGGAAGTTTTAATGAAGTCACTGTGTCTTATCACAAAGGAAAAGGCTGCCAGACCAGAGCTGTCTGGTCACACCAGTGTGGATGTTTCACCTCTGCCTATCAAACACTGGGAGGGCTGGGTGCAAGGTAGGACAGGGTAACCAAGAGCCTACAAAATAGTGAGGGATGTAGGCAAATGTTTAGCTAATCTACTTTCCTAAACTTGCCATAATTATAAATGTTATAATTTGAGAGTAAACCATATTTTTTTAAAGAATAATTTAATCTAAAGGATATTCTGAAATATGTCTACATACATATGAAACGAGCTTTGAAACTTGGCAGAGTTGAGTAGAGAAAACCCCAATTTTAATACAACTGAGTCAGTTGAGGCAGCTGCAGTAAGAGCTGTATGGAAGTCCTTTTACACCAGGTTACACAAAGTTAGAGTGTAGAAGTTTTCTGTGTTTTGATTGTAGGACAAATTTGAGCCTGATAGTTGAGCAGGAGAGATGGCTTTAACCTTCACATGTAGAGATAAAAAGTACCACATTGCTATTATAAAAGACCAGTGCTACAGGACCACAAATTGCCCTGAGATTAGGGGTGGGTCTATGCAGACATTTTTCTTTTGGCGAATACCCTTTATCTCCTCTTAGAGAGATGAAAAGATTTTTAAACTAGAAAGAGCTGCATTTGAATAAAAAGGGCTTTCCTATATGCTGGAATATAGGCCAATTTATTTAACACTTCAAGTCTGGAAAAGCAACTGGGCAAGATCAAATAGAAATAAAAAATTCTGCCTGTTCGCTGTGTTTTCTACTGACTTTCTGAGTTAAAGCAAATTCTGCCCAGTCATCTTCAACCCCTGGGAGACTCATTTGGCCCCTCTGATGCCACTCCTTGCTGCAGAGTCCTAACTTGCTATTGAAAACCACTCGAATGCCTGGTGGACTCCAGAATGGTCTTTCCCTGACTGTGCTCAGTGGATCCTCAAGGGAAGAAAAAATACCGTCCACTGCACTTCCCCATGGGGTTTATCTGCCCCATCCGCCTCTTAGCAGAACTTAGGGTATAATAGTAACATGCAAGTAAAATCATCCCTCAGAGCTGGCATTAGCTGAAAGATAACCTAACACAATAACTCAGTGGAGGCTGCCGGTAATATAGACATACACCTAAAAAAGGCATAATTATAGTTAGCTATAAAAAGGACATGATTTGTAAACAGAATATATACCTGGGAGAGATGTGGAGGTGTAGGCACACCCTCTAGATCATTACATTAAAATAGATGAAATTACGTCCAGAGCTGCATCATATACTTGCCCATCTGATTTAAAGACTACATAACTGCCCAGTCTCACATGAAATATAGACGTATAGATCATGATTTTCAGGAATGCTTCTAAAAAAATTAATTATAGCTATTAAAACAGAGTACCTGGGAAAGCACATTTCCAGCCTGTTTTAACAATTTGAAGTGACTCAGGAAAGTGGAGGCTCATTGCATAAGCCAAAAAATACACGCTAAGTGGAAGTGCTAATGGTAGCACAAGAAAAATTAACCCCCAATGCAAATAAGAAGAGATTTTTTCTCTAGGTTTGGAACAAAGCTAGTTCTGCAGATCTTAATTCTCTATCTTGCTTTCCTGAGATACTTTTCTAAAGGATACTTGGCTAAGCAAGCAATTATATACATTTGTTTTCACTAAGCATACTGTATCTGAAATGAACATCTCTGGCAATAGACCACAAGTTAATGGCAATAGATTTAAGGAATGTTTAATATCATATGAGTAATATCACTGCATCCTCCCAAATGACAGCAATATACAAATTAATATAGTACTTAAACTGCAGAGTTACTTTGTAAAAAGCTCAACTTTTTTCACCAGAAATTTTGAAAGAAGAACACCTGGATTACAAGAAACTGATGTCAGAGTTGTTGGTTATTTGCAGGTAGATAAAGACAAAGCAAAACAAACATAACCTTGCTTCTTCAAAATGATGCTGAGCATGCCACTAAGGGGAAAGCACAGCTCTAACCAGTTATGTGCTACACTCAGCCTTGCAGTGCTGCGGGGTCAGAAGCCAGGACAAATAAGAGAAATATGTCGCATTATCTCCTCGTCATTTGAAATGTTGCACACACGGGGCACAGAGGCATGTGAGTTTATCTGAGATAGGCAGATGTCTGGGATAGCCTTGGAGGACTATGGAAGATGGCACAAGCCATCTTCATGCAGTCTTGTCCATACACAAGACTGAAGATTGCAATTTACTGTGCACACACTCAAAATAACTTACAAATCTTAGCTGAAAGTACCTGAACATTGGGTTTAAAATAATAAATTTAAATGAGCATGTCACTGATGCCCTGAGACCACATTCTGTAGGTCTCCAATTAAGGAACTGAATACTTGTTGGCATTTTCTGTCAAAAACTTTACAAAGCCTCATCAAAAAGATCACTTTCTTCTAGGGCTAAGCAGAAGGATAAGAGAAGAAAGACTAGATTTTCGTGTATCATGACAGAGCTCAGCAGGAATCTCTACAGGAAGAGCTACAAAGCATATTTCATTTGAAGCAATGAACTTTAATAGGAATTTCATTTTACACATGAATGTACCCTGTGTGATAATCTCCAGTCTGTTTATTCATCAGCTGGAACTCAGGATGTGAATGTGAAGGTGATAGGAGCAGTGAATTTTATATTCCTGAAGTGTTAGAAAAGGTATTAACCTTTTAATGAGTCTTCATTCAAATCCAGTTTTCACAGTAAAAAGTTAAACATTCTATTTTATTTTCACTGCAATATTAAGCACAAAGGGAAATCCTAGTTCTTAGTTGGAGAAACAGTGAATTTAAAAGATTTTATGATATTTATATCTGCTTAGGAGGAGTCATGTAAGTGACACACAAACAGTGGAATCATCAGTGTAGCAAAACAAAAGCATGTACGTTTGAAAATTTAGCCCAAAGGCCTTTCTATTGGTCCTGATCCAAATAAACATCTTCCAAAAGCATCTTTTTTTTCCAAAATATCTAAGATAGCCTAATTCCAATTGTAAGTAAATGTACTGTGAATATTTTTAATGTGATTTACTAGGAAGTTGGACAGGCTCAAAGAACTGATAATGGATGATATGGAGAAAAACTGAGTGAATTTCTTTGAAATCAAGGACAAAGCAAGGGTTTGTCATTCACTTGGATTTTAGCTCCCTGGCACATAAACCACAGGTAGTTTAAAACAGAAAATTATTATGCATACCATAAATAGGTAAATAGCACCTGAAAATTATTCCTAAGAGCAGTAAAATGTCCAATTAGTAGTTTTCCACTACCCAGAAAAATATTCTATTAGGCATGGCAAGAGATTTTTTCCCATGGTCTACAGGCTTTAAGTAGGAAGAATGCATTTCTTTCTATGTGTTATCTGGAGAAGGAATTAGATACATTATCCATCCAGAGCTTTTCCTATGGTTTGCTTTTTCAGTAGACTATTACCATTAGATATTCTAGATAAACGTTTTTCTTCCTCTATGTAATTATTCCTGTCACCTGCCTAGGCGAGTCAACCTCACATACTAGACTTTCCGTCAGGAGCAGCACATGCCTTTCGGGAAGGTACTCTCTGTTATCCGTTGATATATCACGAGTTAACAGCTTTCTTGACAGTGGCAGCTGGCACATTTGAGATAATAAAGATGTGGAAAATCACAACTCCCCATTCAATATCTCCTTCAAAACAAGTTTCTGGGATGGAATGTTGTATTTTGTTCAGGCATATATACACATGTACACACTGTGGGAACCACTGGAAAAATCAGTTCATCGCAGCTAGAAGCCCAGCTATATGAACTGGTGTTATTCTCACACTATATCCAAAGAGCAGTGCTTGCACCACTTATAGACACTTGTCCCTTCACCAAGATTTAAGAATAAGACCTGTCTGCACACATCGTATTACATAAATATTTGGAATTTAAGGGGTTAAAGGATCTGAGAAATATCATACTTCTCTCAAGTAACCATATGCTAAACTGGGGGATGATGAAGTGCTTCTGAGGTTGTGGAATCCTATGAGCCTTGTCCCATGCATTAGTAAAGTCTTTGTTCATGCCAGGTTTTCCAGCCAGCACGTCTCAGCCCACATAGGATCACACCCTACTCCCAAGAGACAGGAACAGCTGGACAGCCAGGGAATCAGGGCCAAGGGAACACTGGAAAATTT
Source organism: Alca torda (assembly GCA_008658365.1). Lineage (NCBI taxonomy): Eukaryota > Metazoa > Chordata > Aves > Charadriiformes > Alcidae > Alca > Alca torda. Next base: position 23,863,937 of record CM018084.1, read on the forward strand.
ACATGAAAATATTATTTTCCTATGCTGATATAACACTGTTAGCAGAAAAATGAAGACCCATATCCTTGGTAGCTAGGTCTTAGTGGTTTTTTCCACATTTCAGGTATTTAAAGTACTTTGAAGATGAGTGTGTCTTGTTTGTGATCATGCACTTAATGTACAGCAGGGCTGAGAACAGAATTTACTGGGATGCTGCAGTCCTTTCTCACATAAGAGGTGAGATTCTCATTGCAACTAACTTGACTTCAGTGTAATTCAGACACAATTTCAACGGGACACATCATAAGTTTTTTCACTGCCCCCTGAACAGAACCAAAACAGTCTTCCCTGTCTTCCCCATATCATTAATGGAAGTACAGGTCCCTCATTCTGCTCTCATACAATACCTGCAAAGGAAAATCAAGTATCAATACAATTTTCCTGTAGTGCAGAAAGATCTTTTCTCTTCTATATTTTAGATATTAATTAACATTTTTCCTCTTAAAAACTGCTCTGTAGATCTGTAGCAAAGGATGTCATGTTATATATCAGTTGCTATGGTAACCAATCCTTTATAAAGGGGAGAAATAGAAAAAATTTGAAGTCTATTTCTCACTGTGAACAAAAGATGCCACTAAATCTTTATTTTGCAACCCATTGCCTTCCTTTGTTTTACTTATATTTAAAAATTATCACAACAGATTTAGTACAGGACTGTGCATTTTTTTCTTTCAGTCTGAATATTCTGAGTTTCCCATTTCAATGGAGTGTCAGAAGAACAATTTAATTGAACACAGAAAAAAGCAGAGAGTTTGTGAAAGAGTGTTCATTCAATTCTAGATCTCTGATTGATTTTTTTTTTCTGTGAAGGTATAATAGTAATGAAGAGTCTTTGTGGGACATACTTTGGGTTGGAAATGGTTACACTTCCCAGAAAAATTGCATCTAGTGAAGAAATTAGGGCAAATTTTACCATATTTCTCTACTTATTTCTCTCTGTCTTGAACCAAAGGGATATCACCAGGACTGGAAAGATCCTTCATGTCTTGGTCACCCTTTGACCCCAATACAAGCCTCCATCTTTCAGTGGGATGTAAATTTGGTTTATAACAAAATAATACATTTCATATTTCCTTTCATAATAAATTTCTGAGATATCCTTTGCTGGTGGCACAGAACTCCTAAGCTGTGCTTCCCAAGTGCGATGGTGGCTAACCATAACTCTTCAAAGTACCAGCATCAACAGGCTAAAAGAGAAATTTCCTTCTACCTGACCCATATCAAGTCAGTAGTCTCTGAGGGTTCTGCCCGCAGAAATGGCAGTAACAGTCTTCATCAAAATCAATGAAAAAAAAATCCGTACTGGTGTGGCTTTATGCCAGTGTAAGACTTAAACAGAGATGTTTGGTAGCAGTGCTCTCGAGAACCTCCAACAGCGCAGCTACTGCAAGGTGCAGTCCTTTGCCTGATCGCAGGGTTACCCCCAGGCACAGAGACAACACACACTGTATGTTTTGACAAAAGAGAGACAGGGCCATTTCCGAAGTTGAAATATGACAAAAGGTGATGGTGGTGGGTAGGAATGAAGAGAATGCTTTCATAAAAGCTCCCTAAATCAAGTCAAAAGATTTCTCATTTGCTTTTCTTGCCCACTTGCTTTCTCCTCACTGCTGTCTTCCACAACAGGACACAACAAGACAACAATAATCACAAAGAAGTAAACAACTTAATTCAGAGTGTGTAACAAAATTATGCTTGATATTGTTCAGGGGTGCAGGAGAAAAAGGAAACAAACTCGCAATTGTATTAATTGGCTTTCTTACTGGTCTACTAGCAAAGAAAGTTCATACTTTGCCAAACTAAAAACTGCAGGATAAAACTGCTTACACACACACAGCTTGTGAACTGTGGCCTTTAATAAGTGGCTCCACTTGACATAACTCTGAGTAAGAGATTATATTTACTTTATCAGATTTCATAGAATCGTTTGGGTTGGAAGGGACCTTAAAGATCATCTAGTTCCAACTGCTGGGGAGGGACAGCTTCCACAGCTTCTCTGGGCAATCTGTTCCAGTGCCTCACCATGCTCATAGTGAATAATTTCTTCCTGATATCCAGTCTAAATCTACCCTCTTCCAGTCTGAAGTTACTACTCCTCATCCTATCACTACATGCCCTAGTTAAAAGTGCCTCTCCAGCTTTCCTGTAGGCCCCCTTCAGGTACTGGAAGGCTGCTATAAGGTCTCCCCTGAGCCTCCTCTTCTCCAGGCTGAACAGCCCCAACTCTCTCAGCCTGTCCTCATAGGAGAGGTGCTCCAGCCCTCGGATCATCTTCATGGCCTTCCTCTGGACCCACTCCAACAGGTCTGTGTCCCTCTTATGTTGGGGTCCCCAGAGCTGGACACAGTACTCCAGGTGGGGTCTTACCAGAGCAGAGTACAAATGGAGAATCACCTCTCTCAACCTGCTGGCCATGCTTCTTTTGATGCAGCCCAGGATGCCATGGGCTTTCTGGGCTGCAAGTGCACATGGTCGGCTCATGTCCAGCTTTTCATTCACTGGTACCCTCAAGTCCTCATCAGGGCTGCTCTCAATCCATTCATCCCCCAGCCTATATTGATAGTGGGGAATGCTCTAACTCAGGTGCAGGACCTTGCACTTGGCCTTGTTGAACCTCATGAGGCACAGGCCCACTTCTCAAGCCTGTCCAGGTCCCTCTGGATGGCATCCTGTCCCTCAGGTGTGTCAACTGCAGCACTCAGCTTGTTGTCATCGGCAAACTTGCTGAGAGTGCACTTGATCCAACTGTCTATGTCGTTGATGGAGATATTAAACAGTACTGGTCCCAATATGGACCCTTGAGGGACACCACTTTTCACCAGTCTCCATATAGAGTCCTTGACCACTATCCTCTGGACGCAACCATCCAACCAATTCTTCATCCACTGAACAGTCTACCCATCAAATCTATATCTATCCAATTTAGAGAGAAGGACGTTCTGGGGGATCCTGTCAAAAGCCTTACAGAAGTCCCGATAGATGACATCCATAGCTCTTCCCTCATTCACTGATATAGTCACTCCATCATAGAAGGCCACTAGGTTTGTCAGGCAGGACTTGTCCTTAGTAAAACCATGCTAGCTCTCTGGAATTCTGTCCTCCATGTGCCTTAGCATAGCTTCTAGGAGGATCTGTTCCATGATCTTCCCAGGCACAGAGGTGAGGCTGACAGGTCAGTGTTTCCCAGGGTCCTCCTTTCTACCCTTTTAATAAAAATGGGTGCAATGCTTCCCTTTTTCCAGTCACCAGGGTCTTCACCTGACTGCCATGACTTTTCAAGTATCATGGAGAGTGGCTTGCCAACTACATCAGCCAATTCCCTCAGGACTCTGGGATGCATCTCGCCAGGTCCCATAGAGTTCTGTATGTTCAAGTTCCTCAGGTGGTCACAAATCTGATCTTCTCTTACAGTGGGAAGGGGTTCTCTCCCCCAGACCCTGCCTTGCGGTCCATCCACTCACGAGGTGTGGAGAGAGAGTTTGTCAGTGAAGACTGAGGCAAAAAAGTTGTTGAGTATCTCAGCCTTCTCCTAATCCATTGTTACGAGTTTACCAGTCTTGCTTATCATGGGGATATGCTTTCTGGCTGACATACCTGTAGAAGCCCTTCTTATTATTCTTTGCATCCCTTGCGAAGTTCAGCTCCAGTTGCACCTTGGCCTTCCTGACCTCATCCCTACATAACTAGTCAGAATCCTGTAACCGGTTCTTTTTAAAGATTCCAACGTACAAACCAGAGCCCACACAAAGGAAATAACAGGTTAACCTGCTTTATTGTGAAGCCTTGCTACAGCAAAAAAAAAAGCAGTGAATTCAGCGTTTTTGTGAAGCCTTGCAAAGCGGTTCCCAAATGTCCCAAAAGTTACTTCAGAGAGTCTTATCACCCCATAGATCGTAGTAGTACCACTGAGCAGCAGGATAACGAGGAGCTACATCGGTATGGCAGAGGGAGGTAGGCACGGCCCTTGCTAAGCAGTTCCCAAATGTTCCAAAAGTTACTTCAGAGAGTCTTACCAACTCCATAGATCATAGTAGTACCGCTGAGCAGCAGGATAACGAGGAGCTGCATCAGTACAGCAGAGGGAAGGCAGGCACAGCGCTTGTTCAGGGCATCCCCTGTATCTTCAAAGTGCGCTCATGTGTCTCTTTCTCTCTCTGGCCTGAGACAGCCCCCTTATATCCTGCACCAGATTGAGTGGGAAAGTAAACGCTAGAGTCGCTGCACGCGTGGCCAGCACAGGCAGCAAGGCTTACCAGACTCACGATCCAGCTTTGCTAACAGCGGCTGTCTGATACCTGACTACACTGTTGTACTCCCTTCTTGTTATCTTCTTCTTCGAAGGCCAGGTTCTCATGGATACATACATAGTTTTGCAGCAACAGTACTGAGGTCCTTTTTCTCAGCATGTATACTGGGTTTGGTTCAACTAGTAATTTTCCATCATGTCTCACTTGGACCATCCTCTATTATCCCTAACACACATCCCTATACTCTTCCCAGGATACCTGTCCCTACTTCCACTGCCTGTGCATTTCCTTCTTGCCCTTTAGTTTGACCAGCAGGTCTTGACTCAGCCATGCCAGTCTGTTGCCTTCCTTTCTTTAGTTCTTACATCTGGGGATTGAGAGCTCTTGCACCCTATGGAAGGCATCCTTGAAGATGTCCCAGCTCTGTTCTGCTCCCTTGTCGCTGAGGGCAGTTTCTCAGGAGGTCCTATTAACTCCTTAAAGAGCTGGAATTTTGTTTTCCTAAAATTCAGGGTCATGATTTTACTCTTTGCCTGACCCATATCCCTCAGGACTGCGAACTCCACCAGTGAATGACTGCTGCCGCCCAGGCTGCCTCCAATCTTGACATCAATGATTATCTCACTTGCATTGGTGACCATCAGGCCCAGCATCACATGTCTTCTAGCAGGGCTGTTTATTACCTTACTTAAGAAGCTATCCTCAATGCACTCTAGGTGCCTCCTGGATTGCCTACAGCTCATCGTGCTACTTTTCCAGCAGACGTCACGGTGGTTGAAGTTCCCCAGCAGGACAAGAGCCTGCGAGCACGATGCCTCCTGTACCTGGAGTAAGAAGGCTTCATCAATAGGCTCCCCTTGATCAGGCAGCCCGTAGTAGACACAAACCACAAGGTTCCCTTTGTTGCCTTGGTCTCTTATTCTTACCCATAGGCTTTCAACCTGTTTGTGGCTATTCTTCAGAGACAGCTCTTCACACTCTATCCATTTCTTGATGTAGAGGGCAATGCCTCTGCCCCTCTTTCCTCACCTGTCCCTTCTGAACAGCCTGTAGCCATCAATAGTTGTACTCCAGTCATAGAATTCGTCCTACCAGGCTTCAGTAACAGCAACTAGGCCATAGCTTTCTAGCAGCATGGTGGCTTCCAGCTCCTCCTATTCATTGCCTGTGCTGCATGCATTCATGCAGAGGCACTTCAGCTGGGCTGTCGGCCATGTCATCTTCTTAGAGGAACATCCCTTAATTCCTTTGGTGTATTTCACTGGTGTTTCCCTCTTGGCTCCTATTACCTCAGGAGCCCCTGGCTATTCTCCATAAGATTTCAAGTGTGCTGCAATGTAGTTAGCATGTCTCAGAGCAACGGGCTGCAGGCCCTTGCTAGCACCCCATCCCTCTACTAACTGTTGCATGTCATCCCACAGCTTGTCACAGGCAAGCCTGATGTTGCCCATCTCCCACATCAAGCCTAGTTTAAAGCTATCAATGAGACCCACTAGCTTGTGAGCAAAGATCCTCTTCCCCCTTTCAGAAAGGTGAACACCATCTGATGCCAGCAAGCCTGGTGCCGTGTAGGCCACCCCATTATTGAAAAACCCCAAATTGTGGCGGTGACACCAGCCGCAGAACCACGTATTAATAAACTGGGTTCATCTGTTTCTTCCAATGTCACTGCCCATGACTGGGAGGAGAGACGAAAAAATAACCTGCGCTCCAGCTTCCCTTACCAACCGTCCCAAAGCCAACACTCCATTTTTTGATCAGGGGATGGCCTATACAATAGGCATCATTAATTTCTATATTTAGAACAAATTATAAAACAAACAAGTGTTTATTGCAGAAAAGAGTTCTATGGTCATGACTGATTTTCCAGTATCTATATCAAGAGCTGGATGAAACAATTTATTCCCTCAGCTAAAATCCTCCATATCTCAAGAGACTTTGCAACGGAGATGAGGTTCCTCTAGAGAAGCTCTAATTCTGCCTTACTGGCAGATTCTGGAAGAGAATTCTGGAAGAGAAAAAACTATTATTTTTTTTTAATGTTTGAATGGTACAGTGTCAGCAGAGCAGCTATCAGAAGGCAAGAAAACTAGGTAGAAACTAGCCTTGAAGTATGTTTGATGGGAAATAACCTAAAAGCTGTAGATTGCTGAAAAAGTGGCACAGCCAGACCTTAAGGGAAAGGGGAGAGCTGCAAAAGCTTCTAGAATTTTTTAGGGTTATTTGAGACCAGCTAATTACACAGTTGAGGGAGCTGAGCCCAGGCAGGGCTAGTGACAGGAACAGAGCTGCTCAATCTAGGTCACCAGAATAGCTATGGCTCAGGTTTTTCTATCTGAGGGACTTTTATAGCTCCCTTCTGCATAGTATCTAAAAGCCTTACACTCTCTTAATGTGTTTATTCTCTAAACCTCCCTGTGAGGCAGGGAAGCATTGTTATCACCATTTTAATCATAGGAAACTAAAACCTTGAGACTTGTAGGTAAGATCCTCAGTTGGCATAAACTGTCAAAGCTCCATTAGCTTACTGACTAAGCTCCATTAGCTTACTCCAGTAAGGCAACTGGAACTAAAATGATTTAAACTGGCTGTGTTTTTTCCCCTTACATGATTTGACCAAGGTTACACAGGATCAGGTCTTCTGGCCCATCATTTTGTTTTTCATGTCTGATGTAGGCAAATGTGACTGAAGAAGAAACCATCCTTTGCCAATGCCCAGCTGCCTACAGAAAGTATTTCCAGGCTAAATGCACAGTATCTTTTAAAGCCAATGCCTTAGCATCCAAACACTACAACACGGTTTGGCCAAATATCAGCGAAAAGACCGTGAGGAGAGCAAAACGCGTATCATCAAAGTCTGGGGCTGGAAAGATCGTTATTCTACCAGCAGCAGCAAATACCAGAACTCGATGGAAGATACTTGTTTCTCATGGAAATGAAGATGGGAGATTATACAGAATTGAGGCATTTTTCCAAGATGAATAGTCAGTTCTTTTAAAAGTACTTTCACTGAGTTCAGAGCAATTTGAATTTCACATTTGTGAAACATGAAAAATATTTTGTACATTTTTTTATACTTTAGCAGCAACAGAATAAAATTGAACAATTCACTGCAAGTTGCTGTGCATATCAACTGCTATTCTAAGATCCATCTTACCTGTTGATGCTACAGCTGGCAGACTTGAACAACATTCATTACTTTTGAATTTTTCAAATAGAAAACTTGCTAAGCTTTGAAACAATAAGCAGGGATGACAGATGTAAGTTATTTCCTCTGACAGGTCAAATGCAAATTTTTGCTTGAATGGTTTAGGTTTTGCAGCATTTAAAGCAAAAGAAGAAATATCACTAAAGTATAAAATGAATTAAGGTGCATAAACTAAATACCAGTGAAAGACATATATATCAATAATATAAAATTACGACCATATGAACAAAGTACCAACTAGGAGCAGCACAGGAAGAGTACTGCTATCTATCAAGACAGAAAAAGATTTGTGGTCTCATTGGAAATACATTTACCATAGTCAAAATGTAAGCCTTGAACCTGACAAAGAAGGTCTGCTTTTTCTTTGATCCTATCAATCAAGAGTCCAGTAGATCCTAACTCAAATAAGTTATATCTTAGTTTCACCCTTGGACAAATACCAAGTCTTTTTCCTTCCACCATTCTGAAGAACAATTGATTTACGCCTTTTTTAACAATGTAAGAAATGATCTCTGGAATGTAACTGATACTTGCAGGGTTATTGACCATTGCCTCCACAGAAAAATGCCAAGGTGACAAATGCATTTAAGGGTGAATATTTTTAATATTGGATGGCATGGCAGAAAACTAATTAAAGACATCCTTTATGTTTTATTTGTGCAAGTAAGACACTGTTGGTCACATAATAATATAATTCAATATATATATTTCTGCTATCACTTACATTGTACAGAAATCACAGTAAGTCCACTTAGCTATAACACAAATGAGAACTATAGCAGGAGAAAGTCAAAGTTATGCTATCAGTTGTTAAATTGTGTCATTGCCCACAAGTACTTTCTGGCAAACAGCTTTGAATTTAAATCTCCATCTCTTATTCTGTCGTGCTCAAGCCAGGATTTAGAAGGCAGGAAACAGATGTGGGACAAAAATATGTCTGAAATAGGCAAGGCCAGCTGGAAGGAACAAAAGGAGAAAAAAGTTAAAGAAAATTTTCTACCACATTCCTTCTATCTTTCCTCCATCACCAACTTTATTTCAGTCCAGATTTCAATTATTTTGCATAGTATCTTAATTCTGTCAGTGATTGCATTTATCTGAATGGAATCATTTATGAAGTGCCAGACTCTTCACCTCAGTTGTAAATCCTAGAAGCAGAAATATATAGACAGATTTGCAGTGTATAATAAGTCTATATATAAAGTATCTATAATGTATCCCCTAGTTCTTGATAAATAAGACCCAGAAAACTACTGGTCTGGAGTCCTATATATTATTGCTTAAGCAATATAAAAGTCCGTGTTTAAAATATTTTAGGCTTTCAATGGGTTAGATTCTGTTATCCTGCAATAATCACATATTAGCATGTCTCAAGTACATACATGTAAATCCTTCTTGCGAGAATCTGTGTCAGCATCTGGGAACTATCTTGGCTACAGGCATGACCAGGAAATCTGTGCACAAGGTCTATAGTCTGAACATCCAGATATTACAGACTAGAAACCACCACACTCAAAAAGCAAAACAATCTCTTTTCTAAAGGAATTACTAGTTTAGCAAAACAGCATATGAACATAAAAGACAGGTACCACTCTAGAGCTGACCTGTGTTCAGATGGCCTGAAAAATGAGAGGAATGGGCATGGGGGGGGGGGGGAAGGGGACATGGACAAAGACCTCATCTTTGATAAAAGACAATGAAGAGAACGCACAAATCAAACCCTTGGACTCAGGGTTAAGGACAAAAGAAAGCAGGAATCCTTTCTGAAACCAGTTCAGAAGCCTTCTACAAGACTTGGGAAAAAAATCACATGGATTAACAACAGTTTTAAGGCTTTTTTTCCCTTTTAATTCCTTCCAAAGTCTAATAAAAATGCAGTACCTTTTAACAGGAGCAACTGATAGAAAAACATATGAGCTTTCTGTCACATAAAACTTTCTTCAGGTCTCTTCATCTGTTTAAGGCCTACAGAATTTCTTTTGTTTACATCCATAAGGACCATAGTTACAGCCACATTAGTACCACTTTTTCCCCCTTTATATCACAATCTCTATCAAAACCAGTATGAATCATGAATCCTACAAAAAGCACAAATCCTATGAATCCTGAAACTCACTAAAAAAACCAACTCATCGCCACCGTCAGATATCTTTTTACGTATTATTCATCAACAGCAGAAGAGGAGATGATAGTAAGTTTCAACTCAAGGGTACCGTATAACATAGCTAAGCCCATATGGTTTAGTTAACACAGCCAGCTTTCCAAGATTATTTTAATATGCATACTTTGGTCCTTGCAGCCGGACAAGCTGGGGTTTTATTTGTTGCGTTTTTTTTTCTCTTTTTTCTTTTTTTATGTCTCCACCATCTGTTTCATGAATCCTTGAATTTATAATATAAAGGTCATTGTTTCAGCATATGGGGAATTGGGTTTTGCTAATAAGGCAGAAGTTGGCAAGAACTAAATGAATTTATACATTTTAATAAATGTACATGTGCATGCACCACCATGAGTGTTTTGGACCATGTAACTTTAAAGTATTTGATAAATTGCTAGGAGGGGGTCTTAGAGGGAAGTCTTGAATTAATGGTCCCAAGGAAGAGCTTTTAATGAGCTCTTTGGGGATCTGGTATGGATTCTTAACATTTAAAATAGACACATTTAAGACACGTTCCAGGTGGGTTTTTTTTGTGTAGGTGTGGATAGGAAATACTGTTGCAACACTGAATCAGCAATATAGCAAATGTCCACCTAGGACTTTACACAAGAGGAACATGATCTTAAAATTGAAACCTGAAAGAAAACAGGTTTCACTCAGGCTCTCAGAGTCTCATACTCACCAGCATCTGTGAAGTCCAAGAAGTGTGTCCAGCTGTCAGGGCAGGGATGCTCACATGGTCTAGCCAGTGGTCATGCACACCAGTGCTCATGTCCACAGATATTAGGTCCAGGATCCGTTGTGATGACAGGGAGGACAAGGGGTGGCACCTGCCAAGTCCTTGCCACATCTCTCCAGTTCTTTGTAGGCTGGTGACAACGTTCAAGTTTTGGATATGTGTTTCTGAGACCTTCTGGAGCTGACCGTGAGGAGTGTCTCTATCCTGTCCCACCTCTAGAGTCATGAGGAGTCATCACTATCCTTTGTCTCCAAAGCTGGCTGCCTTATGAAACCGCAGGTAGATGAACTGAGGTCTTGAAGTCGTGCCAACGCTGAAGGGTTAACAAGAGCCATTCTGAGAGCTTCTTTTCTGATGTTTGCCCCTCTGGTGCTTCCACATCCAGACATTCCCATCAACTCCCCATTCACACCAACCTTAGTCTTTCTATTATAGTCCTCTACATCTGACTTTTTGAGTGTGTGTGTCTGTACTCCTTTTAGAGGGAATTGTCTAATGCTTAGAGTCAAGGATTACTTCAGGCAATGCTTTGTAAGATACAAACTTTTGGTGAATGATTACTTATCCAGATCCTTAGGATGTAAAACCAGATGGCAAGACAATCCTACAGTGCTTACAGAATATAACACAGCAGATAATTGCACAGCTGGGATATCAGAAGACAGCCAAATGGAAGTGAACTTCTCCTCTGTGACCACAGGAAGAATCTCACAAAATATCACTTCTGACAGTATTAAAAGAGTGGCTACTAACATTCAGTTTCTTACTGCTTCATTCATTTGGAATTTCAACAGCATCACTGTCCTCTCCGGGAAGACAGAAAAGGAAATCATAGAATTATTTAGGTTGGAAAGGACCTTTAAGATCATCAAGTCCAACCGTTAACCTAGCACTGCCAAGTCCACCACTAAACCATGTCCCTAAGCACGACATCTACATATCTTTTCAATATCTCCAGGGATGGTGACTCCACCACTTCCCTGGACAGCCTGTTCCAATGCTTGACAACACTTTTAGTGAATAAATTTTTCCTAATATCCAATCTAAACCTCCCTGGTGCAATTTGAGGCCATTTCCTCTTGTCCTATCACTTGTTACTTGGAAGAAGAGAGCCAAGGCACTGACATTCAAAGACAGACACAGCATGTGTAGGACCCCTGTTTGGATATCAGGACAGAAGGCTGTGAACAGCTAGTATTATTTAACCAGTTTCTAAGATCAGGCAAGGGGAATATGGGAATTTGTGATTGTGATACTATAAGTATGTGTATACTATATGCTTACGCGGCTGTGGGTGCCACTTACACGGCCATGGGTTCACTGCTTGATGAGTCCCTCAGGATCAGAATGGCAAGAGGGGTGCAGCCATTCTTGATAATTCTCTTGCGCTCCTTGCACTGGGGTGGCATCTTCCTTCCTCCACCTGAAAAAATTGTCTGAGAGCAAGGCAAATATAGGAAAAGTTACATGGCTGGTTTTGATTAGTTACAACTGTTTTTGATGTGTGATTATTTTAGCAACCTTTCTGCTATTGTATTAGGACTATTATTTCTGGGGATAATTTGTTATCAGTTAAACTAGAAAATTGAAAAGTTATTTTTTAAATTGTATTTGTGTTGTGGAATTCAAAGCTCTGGGTAGTTATTTCAATAAGGATTTATGGGGGTTTGTTTTTCTATCTTTACAGAATTCATACACCGTGCTACATAAAAATAAGGTCACATTTTATGATCCCCTACTATGACACCTGAGAACAGTGAAGAATCAGTTGGAAGCTTAAGTGTTTCCAGTCATCGACTTTCCTACTGTAGATAAAAGACCAGGCTGGGTTTTAGAAAGCTTTTTCTTTAATATATGGTATATCCCGTCTAAATTAAGCACAGAGAATTTACAGGAGAAAATAAAGTAAAAATTGCAAAGGTCTCAATTAGTAACACAAAATACTAGCCACACTAATATTCAAACATTTTCAATGCAACACAGCAGACTATGCATTTTTCTTCAGCACTGGTTTCCCTCAGGCTCATTCTCTATTTGCAGGTCAGATAAGTTTATCGTATCGCCACATTAGCTCTTCTCAGCACACACTGAGGCAAGGAACCCTGCAGTACCACGGCTGTCCATCACACTGAAGTGATTAGCCAAAATCTTGCTTCCCCTGGCAGTGACGAGCTAGCAGCAGTGAGCTGCTGCCAGCCCGGTCCAGCTCCCCACTGACTGTTACAGCCAAAGATGAAAATCCACTGTGCGTTGTCATCCCTGACAGTATCCATCAGAGGCTGCCTGTCAGCTTGCTGCAGTTTTGACCCTCAAACACTGAGCCAGTGTCTCCAGCTTACCATGCCTCAGCATACTGCCATGATAGGTATAATAAGAGGAACAAAGGGTTTGCCTCTAAAAAACCTTAATTCTTCTCAGGTTTTGTTTTTCAGTATTCCTGAAATTATTTTAAAAAAGCACTAGCGTTAATCTATTTGAACACAATGAAGTGCTCAAAGTCCCAAATTCAGTTATGACAACATGCAGTCATTAAAGCCCTCCAGACAGTAACGTGAGTTCCAGATTGGGAGGTCTGAGACTTTGAATTCTGATCTGTCAGTGACAAACGGGCAGTCATACATTCATACAAAAGAACATTCTCACTGGTATCAGTGTGAAGCATATTATGGACAAAGGACAATGTTTAACTTTTTTTTGGTAACTCTTCACATCATTGGTATCATGCCTCTAAGCGCTTGGATGTGTCATAAAACAGAAACTTCAGCAGAGCCCTTAGGAACTACTGCAGTTTTAGAATGAGAAATAGTAGCACATTCTGATGTAATCTTTGAGGTTCTTTTAAACCATAAGTACTAAAGAGTATTTTTTTTCTCTTTTGTGTGTGCATACAAATATTCATTTCCCAACACAACAAATCTACTGCTGTTTGTTTTTGTAAAAGTCTAAATATAGAGGAAATAATTCGCTTGTTCCAGGCAAAGGTCTTTTTCCTTTTTGGTAGCAAAACACTCTTTATGAGTCAGCAGCAGTTTATTCCTCTTCTGTCTCAAGAATTTTTGAGGCAGGCTCTCAAATTAGGTTGGATCTTCACTCATGTCAGTCAGAGAGATCTCATTGATTTCACTGTTTGCAGAATGGTGGAGATCAAGTCTTTATCCCACATTTTTCTTTTTTTTTTTTTTTTTTTTTCTTTTCTCAACTCAACATTTTGGTAAAGCACATACAAAAAGTTTCATGAAACCTCCAAAGATGTGGCAGGGAGTGCCTTTAACATTACTGATTTTATTGGCCCTTCTGTATCTTTATCAATGTCTTTGAGAACAGGTAAAGAACTTAACAATGCTGTAAAAACTGTTTGCTCACTTACAATAAATATGAAAATCTCTCCTACATTTACTCAATAGATAGAATTTTAAAGCTGAGATAAACAGATGTAACACCCCACAGGAACCATGATTTTGGAGTAAAACCATTTAGCACTGCAGTGCATAACAGTAACAAATATTAATATAACTACAGAAGAAGCCAAAGAACTCAAGTACAGACATGTACTGCTACCCACTGAGTATACCTGAAAAGTGTGAATAGTTACAACTCAATAAACAGCAAAACAGTTTCACTCATAAGGTTCAATGTACTAGTGGGGAAACGCATGCAGGAACTCAAGAAATACACACAATTTAAATACACAGGGACAGTATACTTCAACAAAAGATCTTTCCCATTCATATTCCAGGAAAGCTGCCCAAAAGAGCAAGATCTCAATAGCAGGAAAGCAGAGCAAAGACAAGAGGTACACCTGTACACAAGACGCTCTCTGCATTCCTATTATGGCATAATACAAAAATAATATTGAAATATAGGCTGTGTTCCTTGTAGTTAATTTAACATTAAAAAACAAACAAACAAACAAAAAAACCCACAACAAAACAAAACACTGTGAAAAAAAACCACCACAGTTCGGTTTCGGGTAGTGTAAAAGGGAAGGGTGACTAATTGGGTAATAAGAACACTTAATGGAGCAGGCTACTAAATGATTAATGATTAAACTTCAAAAAACAAGTAGATAAGTGACCAAACATGCAGTATTACTATGCTTTCAAATACACGGTGCACATGGTCTGCCCGCAGACTACACAACCTAGATTGTGGCTGCTGAAATGCCATGTAAATCTAGATCAGAGCCAGATCACAAATAAATTTTTTCCAGCTTTGATTCCATCATGAATAATTATGGATCTGTGAGCCTGAGTTTGACGTTGGGTAAACTAAAGGAACAGCTTACCTAGAATTTGAATACAACTAATAATTAAAGGACTGAATTTATAGAAAACATCTTCCTGGAGACCATTGGGATTTGTCATGTTGAAACCAAGGTTACAATGTGTTTAAACAGAGGATTATTCCATACAAGTGGAAAGATTATTTTGTATTTGACAGGTTGACTGGCACACTAGAATTCTGAATTTGAATCAAACATCTAAACACCATAGGGATGAATGTACTAGTCAGAGGAAAGATTCATTTAGCCGGTATCTGGCCTTTAACAATAGCCATTCACAGAGGCTCAGAAGTATATAAGCCTGGGATGGAGGGATAATTCCCCTGCCTCTGAGCTCCCAGCAGTTCCCAAAGCGGCAGTTGCCTCACCAGTATCATGATTGCCTGAGTCTGTATCATTTATTAAATCATATTTTGAACCCATCAAACCTTGTGGCATCTAAAAAATTCAGTGGGTATGAATTTCTCAACTTAATTATGCCTAACACAAAAAAAGTTCTTTTCATTTGATATAAACTGTCTGCCTGGTCATTTCATTTCATGTGCCTTAGTTTATGTCCTTTGAATAGTGAATAATCATTCTCTCAAGCCTTCCCCTGTGTCATTCAGGATTGTATACATCTCTATAATAAATATTCACAGTCATGTCTTTTCCAAGCTCTAGAGTCTTAGTTATTTCTTTTGCTCTGCATACAGAAGGTATTCTGTACCTCTGATCATTATTCTCTGTGTTATTCTAGGTTACTATATCATTTTCTGAAATGAGGTGAGCAGACTTGTAGCATATATTTAAATGTCAGTTCCCCAAAACTGTATGAATCTGTATAACGATGTTTCAATACAGCCTTTTCAGTATTTCCTAACACCTTCACTTTGCTTCCCACCACCTAACACCAAGCTGATATTTATAGGTAACTACAGATAAGCTTATAATTCTCTTTCAATAATAGCATATTTAGAACCTACCATGATATATGAAGATGTTGCTTGTTTGCTTGTTTTCCTCTGTGTGCATGGCTTTTTATTTGCCAATATTGAATTCCATCTGCTGCTTACTCGGCACTGTGAAATGGTAGAACAGTGGTCTATAGCCATCCTCATTTTCAATACTCTCTATCATCAGCAAACTTTCCTATTCATCACTTTTTCATCATATAGGAATATGTTAAATAGCAACCATTCCAGCATCTCATTTCATTGTAAAAATAGATAATTTCTTCTGACTCTGCTATCTAACTTTAAAGTAGCTATCAGTTTCTGAGAATACAGTTTCTTTTGTCTTGTGACAGGTTAGTTTCTTTATCAGCCATTGACAAAGAACCTTGTCATATGCTTTGGTGTGCTGCAGGGAGGGAAAATGCAGATGGTGCAGCGCAGAACTATGGAATTAATGAAGAGATATAAATACACTATAGTGGGGACCAAAAATACTCAAGGATCATTTTAAAAGATGAGCTTACTTCAATTAAATATACCTTCTTACTGAAAAAAAATCTTGTATAAATGACTACTTAATCTGAAAAAAGCTGTGCTGGAAGTTGAAACATGATTTAGACTAGAAATAGAATGCATTATTTTAAACGGTGAAGACAATCATTCAAACAAATAACCAGCAGCAGTGGTGGATTCTATACCATGTGCAATATTTCTCAAAAGTATCTTTCAGTTAAAATTATTCCTTGCAAGTTCTATGTTTTCCATTATGAAGAAAATTAGATTAGTCAGTTCTAATGGTATTTTCTAAGCCGAGTCTGGCATTTTCTTAATAACATGCTGCTTTATTAATTCCTTTTTTGGTCCAGTTCCCGGAAAATGTTCTAAAAATCCCCTTCTGTACGAGCTTAGCCTAGAAATCTTACACTGATATTAGTCAGTTACTAGTTTTCTCTCCGTAATTTCATCCAAAGTAATGTGCTACATTAATAAACATTCACACTGTGGTATTTACAAACAGCATACCACTCCGGTACAGACTGTTCTTATGCAAACACTTTGGCTCAAAATATTTAACTGCTACCAAATGTCCTCCTTG
Source organism: Alca torda (assembly GCA_008658365.1). Lineage (NCBI taxonomy): Eukaryota > Metazoa > Chordata > Aves > Charadriiformes > Alcidae > Alca > Alca torda. The sequence goes on from CM018084.1 coordinate 23,880,641, forward strand.
AATCCTTTGTCTGGATAACCTGTACAGCAGACATCCATATGCAAAGTTAGTAGCTGGCCACTTTCCGATTTAAATTTCAAGTTATACTGCTACAGAGATCGTATGATGGATGTAGAAAACAACAGCTGCTTAAAGCAGCAAAAGATGTCTGCTCTCATCTCCTTGAGTGACGGTGATATAATGCCTTTATTCTAAAATTGCTGTGAAGATCTCCCATGTGGCAATAGGCGGCCAGCACAGACAATGAGAGCGTTCACTGCTTTCAGTCTTATGATTATACAATTTTTTCTGTCTGATAAACTGTTCCAGAATCATCTGAGCTGAAAGCCGTAAGCCTGTTCAATGCTATATCAATTCGTATGATCTTTTTTCCTGTAATCAAATGTCATATTTCTGTTCTAGCCAACTTTAGCTTATATTGAGACCACTAGCTTCAGCTTTTCCATGAGCCATATGATCTCAGTGTGTATATAGAGCGATTGTCCTTGCTCCAAGCTCCATAAACAAAAAGAAAATTTATTTATTTGGAATGCATCGGCTACATTTTTTTCCCATAATGCTGAAAAATGTACCCAAGCGCATTGCAAGTGATGCTTGTAATTTGTAGTTTACCGTCTACACCGCTGACAGTTTAGAGATCAAATAATGACATGTGAGAGGAGTGCTGATAACTGCAGACCTATTTATGTTACATTTCAAGAGAAGATATGCAGCATGCCCAGGCATCCACCACCACTCAACAGCTTATTAATCAGCAGCCTGCTGGTCTCCCATCACCGTTCCCATTCTACACTGTCAGGAGCTATGTTTCACAGAATCACAGAATCACAGAATCTTCAGAGTTGGAAGGGACCTCTAGAGATCATCTAGTCCAACTCTCCTGCTAAAGCAGGATTGCCTAGAACACATTACTCAGGACTGCATCCAGGCGGGTCTTGAAAATCTCCAGAGAAGGGGACTCCGCAACCTCCCTGGGCAGCCTGTTCCAGTGCTCTGTCACCCTAACCGTAAAGAAGTTTTTCCATGTATTTGAATGGAACTTCCTATGTTCCAACTTGTGCCCATTGCCCCTCGTCCTGTCATTGGGAACCACTGAGAAGAGTCTGGCTCCATCCTCCTTCAGTCCACCCTTTAGATACCTGTATGCCATAATAAGGTCTCCCCTCAGCCTTCTCTTCTCCAGGCTAAAGAGTCCCAGCTCTCTCAGCCTTTCCTCATAAGGGAGATGCTCCAATCCCTCAGTCATCTTAGTTGCCCTTCACTGGACTCGCTCCAGCAGTTCCCTGTCCCTCTTGAATTGGGGAGCCCAAAACTGGACACAGTATTCCAGTTGTGGCCTCACCAGCGCCGAGTAGAGGGGGAGAATGACCTCCCTTGACCTACTGGCCACACTCTTTCCTATGCAGCCCAGGATTCCATTGGCCTTTTTGGCGACAAGGGCACGTTGCTGGCTCATGGATAATTTACTGTCTACCAAGACCCCCAGATCCTTCTCCTCAGAACTACTTCCCAGCAGGTCCACCCCTAACCTATACTGGTGCTTAGCATTCTTCCTCCCCAGGTGTAGGACCTTGCACTTGCTTTTGTTGAACCTCATTAGGTTCTTCTCTGCCCAGCTCTCCAGCCTGTCCAGATCATGCTGGATGGCAGTGCGGCCCTCTGGAGTGTCAGCCACCCCTCCCAGTTTGGTATCATCAGCAAACTTGCTGAGGATACACTCTGTCCCCTCATCCAGGTCATTAATGAATATATTGAGCTCTCAGTGCAGTTGTTCCTAGGAAGGATACAAATACCTGTCTTGTCACTTTTCTGACTGTAGAATTGCCAAATGCTGATAGGGGTCTCTGGAAAATGAATGTTATTTCCCTCAAAAAAAGTAAGACGTGGGAAACCACATAACCAGATCTCTCTCTTGAGTTCACTTGGCGTTCAGCATAAGATCATTCTAAAACAATGAAACAAAATAGAGGTATTTTCAACATTTGGTAATATGCACCCTTTTTAAAAAATATATTTTCCCCAAACAATAAGAAAAATAATTACTACTTATATTTAGAAAACACAAATTAAGTGGCCCAAGATCAAGAGTAATTTAGTTAAATAAAGGAAGCCCAGTAGGTTTGCTTCTAAATTGTGCAATAACGAATGCACACCTTTAACTTTCCAGCTTTCAAAAATAAACAGGTAAGTTATATGCTGGCTATTCACTCCTAAGCATTTGGGTAGCCCTGTCTGGGACTTCCTTCTGCAAGCTGCAATATCAGGAAGCACAAAATGAGGAGTGGGAGGTTTTGCCAGAAATATGTGGGGTCAATAAAAATGGGACTACACAATGAACACTCTCCTACACTCATGCAAATAGAGGGAAGCATGGGGAAGTGATATTTCAGTGTGATTTTCTTGACAAAGACTTAGTGAAGAACCAAAAATTTACCCTATTACTTTTTATTGAAAACACTGTTCTCAGTGAGATTTTTTTGTTAGTGAAGTATAGACACAATGCTGAACTGTGAACTGAAGATAAGAGAAAACTGTAATGGGCTCTAATTGAATACAATGAACAGGGTTGGTCAGGCCATCATGAGCACAGAATGGGGTCTCCTATTAAAATAATGTCCTTTGCTAAATTTCTTTTGGACATCTGAAACTTTGGTGATTCCAGCTATGATTTACCACTCTTTAAATAGTTGTTTAACAAAAACCTGTTTCTATAGAAAACATTTAGGACAGGCATTCTCCATACCTTCAAGAAAGCTCATATTATGGGGTTATATTTCATGCTACCTACTAACTCAACAAGAAATCTAGACAAGCCCCACACTATGGTGAAAATGGAAAGAAAGAATAAAAAGGTTGTCAGCCACAATGCAGGACTACTTAAAACTATAGGTCTGTTCCCAAACAACAGCACAGGATCCAGCAACATTACTTTTTAAGAAAACAGCTATCCCACTGTGAATACTGCCTGCTGTTAACTCTTCTGCTCTCAAAATAATATTCTAATAAGTCCTTAACAAAATGCTTTTCATTATACGTAATTCATTTGTGTGCATTAGAAATGGTGCCACTGACTGATTTACAGTAATTAGTCTCACTGTGGTAGGTTTTTGATGTGTCATCTTTTATTTCAAGAGAGAGAGGCTGTAGGATGTGGTGGGATAACAGAACTGTTGTGAACATGTAGGAAATTCTCTGTGAAAATTACTGTTGACCACACAGTGTGACAGCTCCAACCTTTTTTTTTAAAAAAAACCAAATCCATCCATTTTGCATCCTTCAATTCATATTTCAGTAAAAAATAGACAACTTTTATTTTAGAGGTGTGAATAAAAGCCATTATTATCCTGCCTTACTAAATATACCAATGGATATATGAGAAAACTTCAGCGGATGACAGTTCATTTGTTAAATGTGGTATACATAGCATGGTATACCAAAGCAGAAATTAATTATTTCACTCTGATTTTTTTATTATGTATTATTTGTAAGATATCTGTGCTCAGAACTCCCAAATGAACTCAAAGCTCTGCTACTTCAGATGCTGTAAAGTAGTATAAATGTCACAATCAGGTATATATAATGGTTATATATAAAGTACATGGAATGGCCATACTGCCCAGCCAGTGGATAGCAAGGCACTCCAGGCAATTAAAAAATATATGAACAAAATGTTTACACTTGTTTGGGTTTTTTTTCCTGTGAAATGTAGGAGTGATAGGAAGTAGAAAATGAAGGAAAATAAGGGAATTTCCTACACAACTCAGTATGAATACACTAGTGGTTTTTCATTTCATTGACATTTCAAAAAATTTCAAATTAAATTCTGCCTGTAGAAAGACTATTAACTGACCATCCATGCAATCGCTTAAAAAAAACCAAACACACCAACAAACAATCAAAAATAAAAAAAAAAGAAAGCAGAGAAACTTTTAGGATTCCTATATGTTATTTAAAAGTTTGCAGGCTAGCAATGGAAAACAGTAGATCAACTCTCAGATTAAATGGATAGAATTATTGGCTCTTACTCAAATTCAGTCAATGTATTACATTCTTTCTGTCACAATTAATATCTAATTGGTTTTCTAAGACATTTTAATTTTTTTTTTTTTCACTTGTAAGTTTAGATCATGGGCAGCTTTATCATTCTGTGCCTGCTGATGAAATAAGAACTAACACTATCTTTGGATGCTTGATGTTAAATTAACAATATTTCCAATGTACTACTGTAGGAAACACAAAGTATCACTATCTGATTACCCACCTAATCGCTTCCTTCCCATTTGTCCCTTTGACTAGTAACCAAAGCACCTTTTTGGCTGTTTTTCTTGCATTTCCTATAAATCAATGAGTACTGACAGTATTTTCTTTCCTCTTTGGTCAACAACGAGACACACAAAGCCCAGCAGATAATCCAGGTGCATTTGCCTGCATCCACATACAGTCTGCTCCAAAAATCCTGAAATCCATTTCCAAGCTTGTGCCTTGCAACTCTGTTCTCCCTGCAGGAAAACTTGTCCTCACCTCTAATTTGTTATAGAGGTGAGGAGATGCTATGTATGGGCAAACAGGCAGGATACATAAAAATGAGCATGTACATATTTCAGATTGCATATATAATATCATTGTGGTTTTTTAGTTACAACCAGATGCTTGTTTCAGTCTTCAGTCCAGCTTTTCGTAGATCCTAATAATGGGGAAAGTGAGGGAAGGAGTTTAGGCAGCCCATCACACTTGCTATTATTATGCAGAGAGTGCAAACTATATGTTAAGAAAAGCAGCCACCAGGAAGGGACAAGCAGTGATGGAGCTGAAGGCAGGTGAAATTCACCTACTTCCCAACTCAGGAGGGGATATCACCTTTATCCTTGCCTAGTATGCTGCACCCAATAAACTAATTTAATTTACCAATGCCCTACTTCGAGGACAGAAAAGGCTACACAAAGTCAGTATGGACTGCTGAAATAGAACGCCTGGGTTTTTTGACAAGTTATTCAAAAGACTGTAATTCCGAGAGAAAATATTAAACTAAGAATGGAATCTGTCCTGAATGTTATTGTCCAAAATGTGAACTAATGACTTCTGCTGTAGCTGTATGTACAGTACACCATCCCTACTGACATCAGTTTGTCTGGCACTAATGAGAGGGAAAGAAGAGCTTTGATTTTCTTCAGTAGCATCTCAAATTGTGAAGGCACTGTCACTGAACATTCTAGTAGGTACCTATCTCTGTAATCAAATGCTGCAATACCTTTGAGGTGATCATTATTGACAAGTAACAGTTAAGTCATATTTGGCAAGATAGTTACCTGATTTTAACATGACACATGAGATTCTGTGTAAACATGTACCATAAATTTTTCTCAAGACAGTGTTAACCAAACAAAAGAATATTAAATAGACATAATTAATTAAACAGACAATATTTTTTTTGAAGCATTTAAATTCATTGTTGGGTAGCGTGATGTAGCAATATCATCACAAATATCATACTTCAAACAAAACAAATCAAATCCCTCAAAAGGGCAGAGGACTGCAGAGCATCCCAAATTATCATCCCATGACTGCTAGTTCAACATGTTATAACCGAATATGCAGTTTAGGAGGAGAATGCTGTTTTCAGCAGGCTTTATCAAAAGTCATGAAGCCTCATTTCAACAAGAAACATCATCTGTCAGTGCAAGAAAGAGAATGAATGATAATCTTTGTTTAAAAACTGCCAAGGAGTGATTCAACATTCATCAACTCATTTCATTCTCATTAGCAAAATTTAAATATCCAATTTAGCAACCTTTCACTTTTCCTTTTTAGATTATGGTGTGTTGCTAAACTCATTTTATACAGAATAATTGGTAATAATACTCCCCTTCTTTCTGTGAAATCCTGAGATGATTCATGAAATAATTTCCATTTCATCTAGAACATTTTCCCCTCTGCAGTACCTGTGAAATCAACCCAATTGTCTGTCTTTTTCAGAAATCATTAGCTCTCAAGTGCAACCCATCTCTTAAGATGCTATCACTTCTGAAAGCCCTGCTTCCTAATGGATGGAATGTAATTGAGCACAGATGCGATTTGCGATGAACAGACAATACAAACTTCCAAACAATTGCACAGTATTGAGTTACTCTGAGTGCACAAATAAGCCTGTTATTGTTTTTAATTTTTATCCATTGGGCTTGAAATTGCAGACATATGAAAAAGTTATGCAATCCTATGGCTTGTAGGCCTAGTCCAGACCCCATTTTGCCTGAATTAGAAAAGCAAAGAAAGCACTATATGTCATAGGACTACATAGACTTTATGAGCTTTATCTCATTTGCTTTGAAAAACCTGCAGAATTCAATGGGATTTGGAATAGACCTTCTGTGAGTTATAGAAACAAGATCCAATTTTTGTATTCTTCACATGAGTTCTCTAAACAGGACCTAATTAATATTTTAACATTTTAGAGTAGTAGTTGGTATTTAACGGAAATATTTCCAGAGATCATTGCACTTGATATTGATCAATACAATTACTGACATCAGAAATATGTCATTTCTAGAATACTATGGAATAGCGTGCTCAGAGTGCTTCACAAGTCATATCAGCAGTACTAAAGAACAAAGAAAAAAACAAAACACTTATGAAAATTCTGTAAATATCAAAAAAATTTCAAAGGGCTGACCTTTTGTGGACACCCAATAACTTAGATATTTATTCCTAGCTTATCTGAAACAACAAGAAATCAAATTTGGAAGGAGGTAAGATTGAGGACAGGATTCCCATTTTTTTGTCTCACCTAGAATGGAGAGTGTTCACTAGTTAATTTGCAGCCCATCAGAACAGAAATTTCCTGTATTTTTCAACTTCAATTTCAATTTTCAATTTCAATTCAATGAAGCTCAAAAGGAGCTTCAAAGGAACTTACAGCTTATGTCTCCAGCTCTAACACTTTGAGCAGTCTCATAGAAATTACTTGTTGCAAATGCGTATTTCATTGAAGTCAAATGGATTAGTGCACATACCTTACAGAAAGGTTTTACAGGTGAAGCATTCCTGGAAGGGCCACAGATGCACTAGACTAACAAAAATACCTCATAGTTGTTCAATTTCTGATACCCATATATCTTGCATTTTGTCGCAAGTCTTAAATATTTTAATGCACTTAATTCATTAATTAATTCTTTTCTTCTAGATCCACTGAAGTGAGAAAATAAATAGAAAAACAGGACCTGCTAAGTGGATAATACTTTGTAAAGTTATTATTAGCAATCTACTTTTCTTGGGCTTTTTCATATTTTTCCATCTTGGATGTGTCAGAAGAATTTCATATGAACTATGAACACACATCCCTCAGGTTACAAATTGCATTGAACTGACCATTTGAATCTGCCAATAAAAAAACAAAAGAAAAAAGAAATTACACAGTAGTTTGTATGCAAAACAATGCCTGTCTATTCAGAACAAGAGTTTTTAGCTGTTTTCTCCCTTTGATATTTCTCTTTTGAAAAGGGAAAGAAGAAATAAGTAATTGGCAAGGCTGTCTACAAATTACTATCATATTGCAACATTTAGAATACACACCTTTGCATTTTTAAAGTCTCTTACATACATGCAAATATCTTTTTTAAACATAATCTTGGACGAAAAACTAGACGGTAAACTTCTGAAACTACCACTTTTATCACATTTTTGTCTTTTTTAAAAAATCCTGACAACTGAAAGAAAATTAATGCACAACAAAACCATTTCTACAGTACTTTATCAGTAAAGAAATCTAACCATATTGTTCAGCACCTTCATTTATTTATTAAGTTTGCTCTACTTCTATCCCCTCCCAATCTTAATGCCTGCTCTTAAAATCTACTTAGGATAATTTTTGCAACTTTCCCCGTTATCCTTTTTCATGTGACAACGTGTCAACCATTTGATAGTATGGGAATGTTCCCTAGCTATCAGTCAAAAGTCTTGTTCCTCAGGAGATTGACATTGTATCAGTGGAAAGCAATCTGTCCGGTCAGTCAAGTGTTTTCTCAGGCATTTTTTTCAGTGAATTGTATCAGAACCATGTATGCAAAACTGTGTGTTAATGTATGCAGTTATTTATATTTGGAAAAACAAAACAAAACAAAACTATTAACTGTATTACACACTGCTCTAATATTATGCAATAACTTTTTAACGAGGCACATTAAAAAACCTCATTTAGATTTGGGATTTCACATACAAAAGCTTAATATTTACAATATGGTGGTGAACACATTCCTGAATGGGAATTTATTTTCCTCCAAGTTCATCTCCACACATCATACTTGGATGTGATTCTGTGATTTCCAAACTTGGATAAATCTGTCAGTTCTGACTTTATTCCAGCTAAGTCTAAGCACTTGACTGACATTTCAAAATGCAGGAGCATTGCTTCCTCCCTAGTCAATGTACAGAGGCAATGCCCAGAAGGTAACAGAGATGCTAAGAGGGTTCAGTCACCTCTGGAAGTACCTATTATTCTATACAAATGCCCTGAATTAACCAGGGTGATTATGGCTTTCTGACAGACAACGACATGTATTTCAGCACCAGCATTAAAGGTATATTCCTTCTGTCATTTCCAAATGTTCCTAGGTAAAATACCCATGTTTTATTGCCATAAAATGTGTATACTGTCACATTTTTCAGAAGCATAGGGATGCTGTTCAGTGCACCACAGGCATTTGTGGTCAGATTTTGAAGGTACAGAACATGCTTGAGTTTTAAGACGTCCTTAGGCTTTTATGCAGCAGAAGTTAAGAGCCCAGGCACCTCTTTGCATCTGTAAACAAAAATTGAAGTGCTGCAGAAGGTTTAAAGCAGAATGATTAAAAGCAACACGGTAAGCACTGAATAACTTAAGATTTGCACCACACAGCAAGAACAGCTCATTCAAAGAAAAGAAAATGCAAAAGTGCAATAAAAAGGGCCCTGGCTCCTAATGCGTGTTTCTGTCACAGGAGAGTTAACATCTAATAAGTTATTTAAATTAAAGTGTCTAAGCATCAAAAATAACTAAATGCCTTAAGCAAGGGCATTGAGCCAGAAAATGTTAAAATACACATCAAAGAATATTTCTAGCTGAAGGGTATGAATGGAAAGGGTCTAAAGGTGAAAGAAAAGCTCTGAGCATTTTACCTTTCAAAGCTGAAACACAGAGGAGTTGATACATTACAGATATTAAAGGTGTATAAGGTAGACTCTTACCAATAACAGAGGAATGACGGATACAGGTACAAGAGCTTCTGCTATTTTGTAATTAGGCTAGAAGCAGGAAGCAATATGTGGACGAAGCAGGAAACATTTGTGAGTAGAGTAATGACTCATCAAATAGGTCCTGTAAATTCTTATAAAACTGACACAGGAAAAGCAAAAATATTCTGCTATGAAGTAAAATTATTATGAGAAACAAAATCAGTAGGAAATTTTTACCTTAGGCCCTAACAAAGTACCAGCATTCAAGAATTACTGGATGTATATTCAGCTGTTCTAAAGAACGGTTGGATGCATAGCAGCACAGATTGGTTGTGCAGCACAGGCTGGGATCTACCCAGATGGGGAGCACCTCTGTGGAAAGGGACCTGGGGGTCCTGGTGGACAACAAGCTCAGTATGAGTGAACAGCGTGCTGCAGCGGCAAAGAAAGCCAACAGGATGCTGGGTTGCATCAAACAAGGGCATGACCAGTAGAGATAAAAAGTCATTGTCCCACTCTACTCAGCGCTTGTCAAGCCACACCTGGAATACTGTGTTGAGGTTTGGTCTCCGGTATACAAAAAAGTTGTGAATGGGCTGGAGAGGGTCCAGAGAGGGGCCACCAAGATGATCAAAGGCCTGAGAAGCCTGTCGTATGAGGAAAGGCTGAGAGAACTGGGTTTGTTCAGCCTTGAGAAAAGAAGGCCTAGGGGAGACCTTATCATCAGGTTCCAGTATTTAAAGGGTGATTACAAAGCAGATGGAGACTCCCTTTTTACAAGGAGTCACAGGAAAAGACAAGGGGTAACGTGTACAAGTTACTCCTGGGGAGATTCCAATTGGACACAAGAGGAAAATGTTTCACAATGAGATCAGCCATTGGAATCATCTCCCCAGGGAAGTGGTGGATTCCCACAAAAAAAAAAGTGGACATTTTTAAGATTCAGCTGGACAGGGTGCTGGGCCATCTTGCCCAGACTGTGTTTCTGCCGAGCAAGGTTGGACCAGATGATCCTTGAGGTCCCTTCCAACTTGGTATGTATGATTCATAGTCTGAAGGTCGTGAGTTATATACAGAATGAGATCTAGCTAAAACACCTGAAATCAGAATTAGTTATTATCCCAGAGAAAAAGAAACTGATTGAGGCAAATGAGCCAGAAAGAGACAACATTATTTTACCTGTGCAATTTTAAGGCTACAAGCATACTAGCAAGCTCAGCTAGAGACAAACTGAAGAAAATGTAGTGCTATAAGGAAAGTACCGTATTATCAGAAGACTGCCATATAGAATATCATTAGCATCTGGGATTTTTCATACAGCCATGAAAAATATGCCTATCCAGCCTGCTGAAGTGAGGACTGACAATACTCTTATGTCAACCAAAAGTGATGCTGAATATCTGCCATCATTAGAGAAGTTACTGCAAAAACCGAAGTCAGCTAGGACTCAGAGTCAAATGGGTGCTTCTTTGAGACTAAAGCATAGACTTAGGCTACAGAACCAAAGAAAAGATGAAAATTGTTTCTATGAAAGACAAGCTCATGACATGTGAATGAATCTCAGTTGTGTAGAACACAACTTGGCATATACAAATCTGGGCAAAGAATGAATCTTGCGTTGTTCATCCTATATAGCTGGGATAGTTTTGTAGTATAATATGAAAAATAGCAAAAAAAATGGTTAGTTGGATATGTTTTCATCTTTCTAGCTAGTGCTTTTCCTAGCTGCAGCAAAACTTAAAAAAAAACAACAGCCACAAACCAATCATTTTTAGGCTTGTTTGAAATCCCTTTTACCAGCTTAACACACCATATATAACTGGTAAGACTGAGCTATGAAGTCAGCCAAAGCAGCTGGCTGTGCACAGTACTCAGATTTTACCTAAAACTCAAACGATTAAGTCATAGTAAGACAAGGAAGCACTATCCCAGTACAGGTTCACTCTATTCACCTAAACCAATCTAGTTCTGTGCTCATCTTAGAGAGATTGTATTATTCACAGAAGTTGATAACTAGGCACCCGTAAAAATTTCCTCTGTTATGGCTAAAGGATCCTACCATGTCTCAAAGGCAGCAACATGCACTGTGTGCTGCTAGGGCGAGGTCAGGAGTACAGAAGTAGAGTTATAAAATGAATGTAGACTGTGGGGCACAGAAGTCATCTTTCACTCACAAAACAAGACGAGCTATCTGCACTTCAGCTACCTGGTATTTTTTTGTGTGAAATCCATAGTTGATAAGTATACAGAGCAGACCTGGAAAAAGCAGCAAAGAGATATGAGCAGTGTTATATATGGCAGAAAAAGCTTATAAGCCCATTCACGAGCCTTCTTCCTCATGAATGCCTGAATTCTGACACGATATAGACTCTTTATCTCTGTTTTAATGACAAATGCTCTTATGACAGCAGGTGCATGTTCAAAAGGGTTAGAAAAACACAGTAAGATCTTGGCAACCTATGCTATCTCCAACAGAGAGCTCAGACAAACCTTTCTTAAACAGTCTCTTCTGGAGATCCAGTCACAGGCACTACTCCAGATTTCAAAGATCCCCTGAAACAAGAATGGAAAAAGCCATTATCTAACATCCTGATTCCATCACAAGATCCAGATCCTAGATTTTTTTTTTTTTTCAGAGGGAGGTGAAGAAATTATTAAAAGCAATTTGGACAAAGCAATCTTTTTAAATGCTGTCTAACTCCGTAAGCTCTGATTAGAGCAAACCTTCATTAGCTTTGAAAGGAAAGGACAAGAACTCATCCAGTTTTAATCTAAGCCAGGATGAGAAGAGATCTGTAAAACAAACTTTTCAAAATCAGTCTGTGTATGTCACTCCAAAGAAAGATTTAAGCCAAAAGAACCTGACATATATCAGATGTTTCAAGACCTCTCTGCCCTCCAGTAGACCATGTATCATTCTGGATCCTTGCTATTGAAAGAGCCTAACACCAATGTTTGAACTATAAGGAAAGATCAGCACAGGGTTTGCTTCTGAAGTGACATGGAGTGCAAGGGTCCTTTGCTTTTCCTAACAATTTTTTGAGGGAAGAGAGGCCAGGAGGATTTCATCCTTCTGGGAACACCAGACACCAGGAGAGTCTATAGAACTGAGGGACTGAGAGAGTGAAAGGTAAGGTAAGAGAGAGCAACTTTCCCCACCTGAGAAAAAAAAAAGAGACATCCTTGTAGCTTTAAAAAAATATCTTCTTGTTTGTAAACTAGGAATAAGAAAGGGGTCGACACAGAGTCAGCCAGTTGCCCAAAGAGGTAAGGGACAGAGCTACGTTCTTCCCTGTCTCGTTTCCTGTCTATTCTGTGGAACTTTCTCCTTCATCCTCTTTGTTTTGTATGATTAATATAAAGCTGCCTGTTTCCTGCAGTAACTAAGTAGATTAGCTTCTTGTGAACAGAACAGCTGCTTTAAAAAGGCCCTGTATCACTTCTGAAATAGGAGTTAGGCATCTAAGTAATTTACCAGTCTCTGTTGAAAATTTCACCCTTAGCCTACTGCATGCTTCTCTTCTCCAGCTGCAGACTGGGGATAAGAGCTTTTGAATGTGGCTGCTTCTATCATCTTGGGAATAATAGAGTTAGACAAAAAAAACCACAGCAGCAGTGAGCACTCAAGCTGGCATAATGGCAGTGCTGCACTGATAGCATCTTTTTTCGTACACTATGGAAAGATGTTACTACTCATCAATTCAAGTACACTGATTCTCACCAGCGTAGTGTTTAACCTCCTGCAGCTTATTTGATGCAGGCCTTATGAAAATCTCTATATAAAATCATATAAAATAACCTCCTGCAGTTTATTTGATGCAGGCCTTATGAAAATCTCTATATAACATCATATAAAATAACTAGAATACTTTCCTGCTCCTATCAGACTTCCTTTATAACATAATGAAAATAGAATGCATACCTTCATGATAATTTATTTAATAGAGTAACAGGCACCTATATATTCCACAGTATCACTTCTAAGACAGTCTGAACAAGAGTTGATCTCCAAGTTCAGTTTCCTGCTAAGCAGTGCTGACCTTGACTGCTTCATTTACCTTTCAAAATGCCTCTATCCAAGCAAAGCAAAACAAAAGCAGCAGGCAAAAAGATAGCTAAGGTCTTACACTGAACCTGAAAGTAAAGTGTTTCTGTCAGGTGCTGATTGAAACCACTAAGTTAGCCATAATTTGGGATAAACTACTGCAGAGATCTAACAATATGTAGAACTTATGATCATTTTCTCATCAGTTGTGGTTATTTCAAGCCATGCTGAAAGATTTATTTGGTCTTCTGCTATCAAAAAACAGTGAAGACTGAACCTCAGAAGGCTTGGAGGTTTCAGACAAAACCCCCACAATACCCAAATTGTGAGGCAAGCTTTGTGTTCTTACGTTGATGCACAAGTAAAGCATTTAACTGTGAAATCTGAAAATACACTTTGGTAACTATTGTATAAATTTCAAATTGTATTCATTAATCCTTTATTGCTAAAACCAAAATAATTCAAAATTTCATTTTTAATGTGCTTTGTGCAGCAACAAAAATAAGATAACAATTCCAGAGTGTTTAATTCCTAATGCTGAACCTACAGGATGGGAACCCCCACTGGAATAGCAAGGATTTGGCACGTATTTTTCCCTCTCAATTTCACACCATCTCAGGTAGAAGTTCAGTCTCTAAGTTATCCGGTTGTGAAAAAGACTTTCTATACTTCTTCACTGTGCCTATGGGGAAACCCCACATCTGTGATTGAGACCAGACTTTCTGAATACTCATCTAAAATATACACGATCAGCAGATGTACTACTACGTCCTTTTTTCTGGCAGGAACCATGGCATCCCCTCAGATTTTGCCCCTTCATCTTGCCTTGGAGGAGGCAACTCCATTGCTTACACAGCACTTCCCATATGAGATTTAATAAGTATCATAAGGGCATCAATTGCAACTAGCATCAAGTAACTGATACTTCTTAAAGTATTTGCACATTGTTCGGCCATATCATTTTGTCAATTGTTCCAATGATGTCATGAAACATGAGCACTGCAGGGAAGCACTCCTGTTCCATACTGATCAATCACATCCAGAAGCAGTAAGACTCTCAGCAGTTGGAGGGCACGATCACTCCAGCCTGGAAGACAGCGGAGGCAAAGACATAACGATTTGCTGATGTGCATTTCTTAATGAGCAGAGCAAGCAGAAATGCAGGGAGCCACAAAAAACCTCCACAACACTTTGAAGAGCAGAGCAGCAGACTCAGTAATGGGAGTTTGTTCCCTGATTCTAAGCAAGAAAGCAGAGATGGTAGTTAAAATCTGGCAACTCTTTTAAGCTCAGAATTTCATGCTGAGCATACCACAAGTATTCATAGCTACAGTCAGTGCATTCTGGAATTTTAAAACTCAAGTCATAGAATCATAGAATGTGTTGGGTTAGAAGGGGCCTTTAAAGGTCATCTATTCCAATCCCTCTGCAGTAAGCAGGGACTTCTTCAACTACATCAGGTTGCTCAGAGCCTCATCAAGCCTGGCCTTGAACATCTCCAGGCATGGGGCCTCCACCACCTCTCTGGGCAACCTGTTCCAGTGTCTCACCACACTCATTGTGAAGAACTTCATCCTAATGTCTAATCTAAACCCACCCTGCTCTAGTTTAAAACCATTGCCCCTCGTCCTATCGCTACATGCCCTTGCAAACAGCCCCTCCCCATCTCTCCTGTAGGCCCCCTTCAGGTACTGGAAGGCTGCTATAAGGTCGCCCCGGAGCCTTCTCTTCTCCAGGCTGAACAACCCCAACTCTCTCAGCGTGTCTTCAAAGGAGAGGTGCTCCAGCCCCCTGATCATCTTCGTGGCCCGCCACTGGACCCGCTCCAACAGGTTCATGTCCTTCTTGTGCTGAGGGCTCCAGAGCTGGACACAGTACTCCAGGTGGGGTCTCACGAGAGCAGAGTAGAGGGGGAGAATCACCTCTCTGGATCTGCTGGCCATGGTTCTTTTGATGCAGCCCAGGATGCAATTGGCCTTTTGGGCTGCAAGCACACATTGTTGGCTCGTGTCCAGCTTTTCATGTACTAATACGACTGATGCAAATCATACTTGAACAGTTCATCTGAGTAAGATATACACTTGCTACATTCCTTCCCCTGTCACTTATCATTTTGGACTGTGCTTTCTGTAGATTTTTTACACTCCCTGAAAGTCAGTGAAGAATCAGAATTTATGTTCCCATGTCGTTTCCTGGACACAACCAGTCCATGTCCATAGATTCATTAAATGACATGAGTATGGATACAGGAATAACACCTGTGAATGAGAGGAAGCAATGCTGTTCAGAAAGGGTATTCAAATCTTCTGTTACAGGAGAATATAAATGGTTAATCAGTGCAATGACATATTGCATCTGTGAAGCCCCACTATCCTTGTAGTGATGAAGTTCGCACAGTTGGCAATTTTAAAAAAGCAATTACAAGAGTCATTTTGAAAGTTTGGGAAACTAAAGAGTATTAAAGACTAAGTATTAATTATAACAAGTATCATTCAAATGTCTTATAGGACTCTGAGGTACTAATGAACTCTGCTAAGTGTAATAATCAGATTTACAAATTAAACTACTAGGTTATATATTAGGCAAGCTTCAGTTTGTTGGAACTCTCTGTGTAATGTTATTTTGCCTCTTGATACAACAAATTTAATTTTAAATGTTTATTATGACATCTTATTAAACTGCTTTATAGGAGGAACATTAGAGACACATTTTGAAACTTCTCAGTGTGCAAGCTAATTTAAAAAAAAAAAAGTCAAGCAAAAAAAGTCTATGACAAAAAAAGTCAAAAAAAAAGTCCATGACATCATTATTTTTAATTCATTTACTTGAAAAAAAGAAAAAAAGAAAAATGATATTTTCTGCTTCAGCTACAGTAAGAATATGTACATATTCACATTGAGTTTTAAAGCTTGAATTTTGCATTCTGAATTGTTTGGAGGTTTTTGTAATCTAAAATCCTGAAGTCTTTAATATTATCAAGTCACAAAGTAATCATGATCACAGGTTTTCCTTTTGCTTGTGTGCCTTGCAATGCTACCCAGAGAGGCTGATTCACTACTTTGGGGCACTTTGATTTAAACTGAAATGAAAAGCAAGGAGTGAGAACAGTGGGATGAGGTGGTTTAGAAAAGGGAGAAAGGAAGAAGAAGGAAGAATGAGAAAGGAAATTTTCTGTGTACACACCTGATAGGGACAATCTATGTGTTTCTATTTAACAAAACAAATGAACACCGAAAAGCACAAATCTGTAGGTTTTTTGAGCCAGTAGTAAACACACATAATCTTACGTGTCAAACTTGCATTTCTTGAACTAAAACAAAATAATGGAATAAAACCAACAAACAGAAAAAAAAAACCCAACCCAAAACCTGTTTTCCAATTTAAAAAAATGTAAAAACCTAATCTCAGTGTACAATCAACTGAACAAACACAGAAATACTCTTCCATCCTTAACCAGGCTTGTGTATTTCCATTTATTGGCTTAGCTTTCAGGCAGTATGTAAAATATCATATACAATTCTGTTCTGACTCTAAAAAAAATACGCTATTGCAGATCTATCAAACTACTAAGAAATTTTGGCCTCATTTTCTAGTCATGATTGGTGTTGCAGATGATACAAACCTCTGCATCTTTAAGAATACTACAAAAAGTTCAATGTTAAATAAATATTATAAAATCATTAGTTTGTTTGACTAACTGAGAATAAGGTACACGTATCTATAATGTAGGTGAGTTGATCAGTCACTTGAAGTGTTTCTTCTTTTTTTAGTGTTTATCCCTTAGGAAAAAAAAAAAAAAAAGTGGTTCATTTGCAGTTTGCAAGTTTTCCGTAAGAAATCTTGCTGCCTGCATAAAGCAGTTTCCAGCAATGGTCAGAACTACAGCAGCAATTTAAAATTTTTACTTTTCATTAACTAAAGCTTAACAGAAAATAATATTTTTCTTTAAGTTCAAAATTTATGACTAAACTGCAGCACTATGGATACGAAATGTTGGTTTTACTACTCAGAATACGAACACATTAAAATACAGATAGTGGCACATGCATAAAACTGCATAATGCTGCACAAGTCCTGCTGCTTTTTTTTTCAAGGGGGCTTCAGAGACAACTTAAAAGCAAAAGGACTCAGTGAAATATGACCAACAGATTAACTTGTGAAAAATTATATATATTCTAGTATAAATACAATTGTATATGCAACTTCTTTTTATTTGAGCATCCAAACTAGAAAAAAAAAAAAAATTATTTCTACTGGCATGAATTCAGATAAAATCCCCATGCAAAGCAAAACATCTGTATTGACATGCAGAACTCAAGCCTTTGGCTCATTTTCTTTGTTCCCACTGACTTTAACAGAAGGCAAATTTTCTTGTATCTCCTCATGGAATTTGACCTCATGTATAAAGTTAAATGCTATTGAAAACAAAGCTTTCAGTAGCAATATTAATATTAAGCATAAATAATTGTTACCATGTAACTACCCAAGATAGCTTATAGCCCAAGCAGCAAAATAACCGATGCAGTAATAGAAAACCCTAATTTTTGCATGTACTTATACAAATATCTTCAAAAACTGCTAGGCTATATCTTATAAAAATAGCCTATAGACCAAAGTACTCCCATATGCCCCTGCTGCCAGTAACCTGCGGAGCAGTCAGCCAGACACAGCATCCCCAGCTGCCAGTGACCTGCCAGCTCCCTT
Organism: Alca torda; assembly: GCA_008658365.1. Classification (NCBI taxonomy): domain Eukaryota; kingdom Metazoa; phylum Chordata; class Aves; order Charadriiformes; family Alcidae; genus Alca; species Alca torda. The sequence goes on from CM018084.1 coordinate 23,898,594, forward strand.
CCCTGGAGGAGAGGCAGCCCCACGCATCCCCAGCACGGAGCAAGGTGCGGGAAGCCTGGCCAGACCTGCTGTCTTCAGAGTTTGAATGCATCGGTGTGTGCTTGGAGCTCATTCTTCTATAGCTCTGGGTCATTTCGTTCTAACTTTCATCCTATCCACCTCCCTTAAAACACAGTCGAGGAACTCTGCTGCACACCATGAACATACGGAAGCATCATTCTACCCTCCACTTTTCACAACCTTTCTGATTGAGTGAAGAAACTGCTTGACATGAAGATCCATTTATATTTCAGCTCAGTCTCATCAAAACAGAGAGTGATTGTGGAGATCTGCTGGAAACAAAAGCTGATGCTTCCTCATTGGCATTTGTCCTGGCAAACTCCCTCTGTGCTGAAGATAAACCACGGATAAGTACCAGCCATCAGACATGATTAGGCTACTTTAACTCCCATTCCTTCCTAGGGAGGAGTCCTCCAGCATTCACAAGCTTGAAGACATGGACTGTCTATCTGACAATCCTGTTACAAGCATTTTTACATTTATAAAGCTTTTTGCAAGATGCAAAACTATCACCAACCGAGTAAATACCTTATAGAAGCCTCAGTGAACCAAACCTTTCTTCATCCACAACTTTTTCTGTACACCCCTCAAAGCAAACTTTGGAGTTTTTTAAGCATCTCTTTTTAGAGTCCCTAGCCTGCACTGGCAATACAACGATGAGAGGATACTGTCCAAAAATATTCTCCTAAGTAGCAAAGAAAGAAATGGGTTTCAACTGACAGTAAGAAAAACTGCAGAACTCCCTGTTGTTTGTCATTTCTACTGTCAGATCCTTGAGGTTTTTTCCATACAATTTGATTTATTCATTCTATTTCTTTGTGTCATGTTTCTGCAAGCCTCATTACGTGGCTATGGAACAAATACTGCAGATGAATTTTTGTTATCTGAAAAATGAGAATGCTTCCCATGCTAAACGGTTCAAGGTTTGTTAGGTAGTGTAGTCATTATGTAAAAAAAACCCCTCTCTTACAGGAAATTCCAGCTTTTTGGCACCAGGCTCTAGAACTTCTACAGATAATAAAGGATTCTACGTAATGTGCATTCTTTTGGTTAAATATAAATAAGCAAAAAAGGGATATGGAAATAGAAACACATAAAAGTAACTGAATTATTTGACCTACAAGTTTCTTATCTTTTTTTTTCTCCTCAAATAATTGCCTTAAAAATAAAATCATTAATGGTGACTGAAGTAAGGATAATTACAATTTTATAATCCAGAGTGCTCTTGCGTATCTGATATTGAAGCCCACACCCAAGGTGAAGTTTATGGTATAGAACTTAATTTTCTATATCATATTTCATAGGTACATTCTTAGATTCCTGGCAGCCATTTTTTTGTGTGTGAGGAAACTAATAAAATTAATTTCTTCTTTTGCCTAGTTCTGAACTGCAAGCTGAGCATACAATGCATCATACATATCTATATACACTCACATATACACAAAGATCTCCTTCTATATGTGCTATGTCAGTTCACGTGCATGCACACATGAATATCTGCCTTAACACATGGTTAAATCTAAGCCTGTTATTTAGTGGCCATTCTAAGACAATTCCTACTTTGGGTTTTCGCATAACAGGAAGAGATTAAAAATCTTCCAGGAGCAAAACTAAAAACCCCTCTAACTTACAAACATGCTGCTCAGCTGACTCCAGAGTCTGCGTCATTGGTACTAAGGGAGGAAGGAGGACTGAGTCTTGTTCTTAACATGCTTTTTCTTTCTTGTTATACCTGCTGGCAATTTGGAGAAGTCCCAGGTTTTTTCGTGCCTACTCAGCTATACTGCAACCCATCCTGTATTAACAGAGACAATTGACTCTTTTAGTTAAATGTTAGTTCTGAGTAAACACCCAACATATACCTACAACATATCTCTGCCTACAAAGGCATGATGCTACAGTTAGGGATAACAGCACACTCATAATCAGTCCTGATGTTAAACTCTTGCTTTACATGCACATATAAATAAATAGATGTGCATACGGAAAAAGTATATCTGAGAATTATATACATTGTTCTGTTACATATATACATACCAGTTTCATCATAACCTAAGTTCATACTGCAACAAAACTATTGCTGGGTTTATTATGCCTTCACTTAGTGGGCTCATATTTTATTAAAATGTTCTTTTTTTACATTCTGGGGATATGACCTTGGTTGTGTTTAATTACTAAGTTCTGGCAGGTTAAGAAAAGCCTTTTATTTCAAAACACCATATGAGATCTCCTTAGCCACAAGGAAAAAATGTTCTATACTCCTATATTATAAAAATAACTCCACATTTTTGTTTTGTGAAGCATTAGCAGAACTGAAGTTAGTCAATATCCTGTATTCAGTATTCCCCTCTCAACCTTTTTTAATCAGAGAGAATGAAAGACAGAGATACCCAGAAGGGCAAACTAGTAAATCGGAAATCTGTGCTAGAAATCTGTCACTAGGACTGCAGGCTTTGCTACAAACAGCACAGCAGTCACCAGCATGGGCAGCCAAAAGAGCAAACAAGGTCGTTCAAGAAGCTGCCACCACAGACCTAAAAGCTGCTAGAAAAATACAGGAATTATAGCAAGTACATTTAAATAACACAGAGGTCATAGTATAAACTGTTACAAAGCACCAGAACTGCCACTCCATCATAGCTTGGTTTAGTCAGTACCGAAGGACTTCAAGAGATTTGTGCATTTTCTTCTTCACAGATGGAACAGAAGCTGCTCATTCATTTAACGTTAAAACGCTGAGTTTTATTTTATATTAAGTTACACAGAGTCAGGAGGCCACAATCTTAGCCACCACAATAACAAAATAAAATAGTTATTTCTCATGGCATCTTTATCTCGTTAATAAAAGCAGAGCCTCCTTTAAGAGTGACGCACATGAGAATATAATACATGTATTATATATCACATTATATTGAGAGAAAATAAACAAATGGATCCTCCGAAGAGAAACAGAAGAATGGGGGACAGTGTGACAAAGTTCTTTGTTTGCAGCCCGGAACGTATACTGTAGACAAGAGTAAAGGGCATGTATATGAGTAATTTTTCTTCCATGGCATAAATCCAGGGGTACCAACAGAGATGAAAACTCTCCCAGTCACAAGAGATGAATGTAAGCAGTTCAGCAGACACGCTTTCCAAAGAACCGTATATTCCCTGCTTCACTGGGGGAATTTTGATGTTAAAATCACATGGAACTGCATCAGCAAAACCCTCTTGCTGCTTATTGATGTACAGAAAATGAGGAAGAGAGAAAATTACCCCCTAGCCATTATTTACCCACGTTTGTTTGCAAAAGTTCAGTCTCAAAAGCCATGTGACAAAGCATCACAATTCAGACCTTTCCAGAGAAAAAGCTATAGGGCTTTTTAAAGTGAACGATGGTCAGATGAGTCCTAAATTGGGACTCAGCATTACCTTTATGTAGCTACAATAAGCTGAAACCTATCTATGCTTTACACCCACTATATCTGATTTTACTTTTAGATGCTATGTAAAAAGTTGCAGTGAAGTTGGGCAAACACAATCCTATTGTCACTTTCAAAAATAGGGGTATAATAGTGAATGCTACTTTACCTTAGGAGAGGAAGCACTCCAGAGATGTTTGAAATTACCTGTTTAATTCAACAGTCAGGCTGAGCTAGCCCAAGGGATGCAATGGCTCTCTATGGATTCAGTAGCTCACCTGTGCTGATACGATTACACGTTTGAGACCAAGCTGTAATAAACTTGTTAAAAATTTGGGTTTATTGGATAAAAAAGCTGACACGAAAGCTATATATAATTGATCTTACTGATGACAACAGTTAGTTGTGTTCATTGCTCCCTTTTGGTACAGAATCTTAAATTATCTTCCTTACTTTTAAATTATTTTTCCTGGAATTCATTCAGACGCCAGGTCCTTATCTGCCTACAGAGACTAATTGAACAGAACAGTGGTTGTGGGACCACATAAGCTAAATTAGAAGATACAAGGCCTTCCTAAGCTGTAAATTGGTAAATGAGAGATGTGTCTGATTTTGAGATAATTTTTTTTTTTTAATGTTTTAATAACTCTGGAGTTGTTACCAGTGGTGAGAGACTCTGGTTTTCACCTCTTGGCAACATTTAGCAGTCCTACTTAACCCCAGTGTCACACCTACAGACCACCAACCCACGACTGTGTTGGTAGCACATTTATGGCATTATCCCTATGCACTTGGTTGCTCTCATCTTCAGCTCCTCATAGGCAGGAGAGTTGATGTCTAACAGATTTCAGGTACAGAGTGTGTTACACTTTTTGAGCTCTACTTCTCTCTGGTAAACTCCGTATAGAGATTTCAAACAATCTGACCAGACTGAGGAGGAAGCAAGATAACTACAGGCAGCTTCTTTCTTAGCACAGTGCGAATGTATAGCAGGGAGTCCTTGCCAGACAACAGGCAGCTGTCAAGCAAAAATGAAAAATCAACTGAAAACAAGAAAAATTGTTTTAAAAATTAATAGTCAGAAAATACATGCCACCAAATTGAGACAGGCAGCAAGAGTTCTCACTACATTATCTCCCCCTCCCCCATTTTAATTCTGAAATAGTTGTGCTACTGTATCTTCTTAAGAGGAAGACTGCTGTACCCTTACTCAGCCCTTACTTCAAAGAGGATTACTTAACAGTAAAAGGTATCGTATCTTCTTATGAAAGGTGCTACACTGTCACCCAAAGGCACTGAAGTTGAAACTACAGACAAATGTAGCGTATATAGCAGTATATTTTAGCTCAGGTTCTTGTCTGACTTCAGTGGAGCATCACTGATTTACAACTACTGAGCATCTGGCTTAAATTTTCAATGTTACTGAAGTAATTATTACAGCCTTAAGGACAAAACCTTTATTTTTTAATGCCGTTAAAACCCCAGTCTGCTTGAATATTACTTTTTAATTAAAAAAATCAATTTTTTTATCATTCAAAAACAAAGAAAGAGTATCTAAGAATTAGTCTTTAGGCATAAATTGTGAGGGAAGAGAGTAAAAATACCCTCAAACAACAGCCTGGAAAATATCACAGAACAAAGTAAACTATAATCAACCTAACACTGCCAAGTCCACCACTAAACCATGTCCCTAAGCACCATGTCTACCCATCTTTTAAAAACCTCCAGGGATCATGATTCAACCACTTCCCTGGGCAGCCTCTTCCAATGCTTGATAACCCTTTTGGTGAAGAAATTTTTCCTAATATCTATCCTAAACCTCCGCTGGTGCGACTTGAGGACATTTTCTCTTGTCCTATCACTTGTCCTTTGGGAGAAGAGACCGACCCCACCTCTCTACAACCTCCTTTCAGGTAGTTGTAGAGAGCGATAAGGTCTCACCTTTCTCCAGACTAAACAACCCCAGCTCCCTCAGCCGCTCCTCATAAGACTTGTTCATCATCAGCTTTGTTGCTCTTCTCTGAACATGCTTCGGTATCTCAATGTCTCTTCTGTAGTGAGGGGCCCAAAACTGAACACAGTATTCGAGGTGCAGCCTCACCAGTGCTGAGTTGTTATATAGTTCAGATACAAGGCAGTTAGCCTTGTTGTTACATAGTTCGGATACGTATTTGGATATTGGTGTACCAAATGGTCTTGGCATAACAAATGGTTTAACGATTCTGGAGTTGCAATTTCTTTGAGAGAGTACCTAAAAGGTCATACTGTTTTTATAAGCATTAGCAGTTGAGTGTAAATTGGGGATATCTTCTTGAATGGCACTATTAAAGCAGGATACACTTTGAAGACTACTGTGTCTTATCTTTTAGCTGAAAAAATCTTAGTGAATAGTTCACTATTTGAGAAGAACATTTGAAACTTTTTCCTTTTTCTGCCTCTGAAAAAGTGATCTCCTTTACTTCCTTACACTTCCCAATCTTTTATGCTAATGATTAAAAAGTCAAATATTCTACTAAAGACAATTGATTTGGGCCTTTAGCATTTAATGCAATTATTTTTTCTTGAGATGCATTATCAAACTCTAAAAAAGATTTTATTGCACCTATTTCATTACAGCCAGGACCAATTCTGAAGCCTAATTTTAACTCTAAGCCAGAACTAAATGTATGCCAACTGGCAGAAATAACACGTTAGTTTCATATGAAAGCTTTGTTTGGATATTACTTTTCCATATTAGCAGATATGTTTACTGATATGATCTAGAAGATGCTGATATGATTGTACATTTTATTGCTTACTAGCAATATGATTAAGCCTAATAACAAAGTCATAATGGGATATAGTGCAAGATGCCTGTCTATGGCTCCTTGAAATTTTCCCCAGTGAAGACAGCCATGATATCAACTATCTGTGTATGACAGGTAGGCCAGCATCAAAAGGATGGTGGCTGATCAGTAGAAGCGTAGCAGTCATCAACCTAGCAATCCCAATGGAATGGGTTGTACAACTACACAAAATCATAATCTGCTGCTTTTAGGAGCCCAAAAGTATCACCCAAAAGAGATACCAACAAAAATGCTGTGGAATGTGATCATAAGTTTTTCCATTCATTCAGTGTTCAGAAAGTATCAGATTGATGTCCTTTAAGGTTGAATGTCTTCACTTGTCCTTATATATTAATTTTTAAATAATGGATTTAATCACAATTAGTATCACCCTCAGAAGCAAGGAGGTTCAGAAGTACAGGAAGGTCAAGTTCAGTGATAAGAGATTACTGGGTAGCATGATAAGGCTGTCTGAGGGTCTCTACTCAGTCTTAGAGGAAAGTGACACTACTCCAGAATGTGTCAGAAAATAAACAAAAATCAGAAAATCAACATATACATGCTATCAGAGAGGACTAAGTGTTAAATCCAGGAATACTCATGATACAGAGCTGAGGTCTTCTCCTGACAAAAGCTCTTGTGCGGATTTTGCTCCTCACTACAAGAAAGGGCAAAGATAACAGTAATTTCTTTGATTTAGCATAATAACATGCCCATTGCTACATTTCATCTTAGAAATGGATTCTCTTTTTTCCATGCAGTCACTAGCAGAGCCATTATCTCCCTTCAGAGATAAGAACATGTAGCAAGTAAGTGTACACAAAGTAGCAGTACACCAGTCATGGACTAAAGTGGATGAAAATAAAAATTATGCTTTTAGATCTTAGATAATTTGAGACATGCTGTGTGCTAGAGAACTAGGTCTGGAGAATTTCAACCTCTTAAAGAGCCAAATATTATAACTTATTAGAACAAAGTTGTTTTTTTTTTCTTCTTAACACAGCATTAATCATAATTCAAATTAATCTATTCAATTTTTTCCATTGTTAGCTTATCAGGTTATCTTAGAGATCAAGCTTAGTTTTCAAATTAACTATCTATTTCCATTGCTTTATAGCAGAGGTGAATGAATGAGAAGCAAATTATATCTTCGTGGCCACTTATAAATTGAAAAAAATATATATTTGCAGCTTAGCTTTGACCATCTTAATTTTACACCTGTAGTTATATATCTGGGACAAGAATTACAGTGAGGAGGTGCTAAAATGTTGCAAAAAATCTTAGCTGAAACAGTTAGGAAGATGATTCTGTCATTTTTCTCATTCATTTGTGTATATCCCATGGAATGATATAATAGGAATAGATAATAAGTAAACTTTGGATGCTCACTAACCTTCTGCAACCCAGCATGCTAATATCCAAGAGTAGAGCACTAATTGGGAAAGCAGTTTGGCTACCATATTTTTCACATATATAACTTGCACATTACTTGTTCAAAACCTGTCATTCAGCAGCAAGTAATATACACTGAAATGCAATATGGAAGGCAATCTCACTTGAACCCTCTCTCCCAGTAACTGTCAGCCCTCTCCCCACCAGAGTACTCACAGCCTCAGACTCTTCCCACTACCACCACAGATTTTAAGCAAGTATACGAGGTTATGGGTTATCCAGAGATGTATTCTCAAATTTCAGGAGTGAAATGTTCAAGTTGTTTACAAGACATTGCTGCAAATAAAAATAGCAACGCTGAATTATAGTACCCACATTACAGGATTTTAGTTTCGTAGATTGTTAAAATGTATTGCTTTAGACGTGAACACCCTCAAATTTAATTGAGTTCATACACTAGCTTTTCATACTATCTTACCTGAACAACACAAATAGAATAAGCCAAATTTCTGATCAACTTTTAGTCAATATGCAATCATTTCCATATAAGCAAAGCCAAACATATTAATGTTTTTGAGTGTATGCACACTGTTAATCTTGAATCAAACTAGTAGGTTGTCAAAGTCAAGCTACTTCATTTTGTATTTTCTTCCGCCTTCAGAAACAAGAATTATCCTTCAAACAAGTGTGTCGTGGTTTGCGCCAGGCTGGGCACTAAATGAATGACAGATACTCTCTTTAACTTCTACCTCCCTTCCCAGTAGAGAAGGGAGAGAAAATAAGGGAGAGAGACTTATAGGTTGAAAAGAAAACTAAAGCTACTTTAATGAAATATTAATAATAAAAATAAAAGATAATAATATCACTAAGAAAATAATGAAATATATACAATATATGCAAACCTAGTATTGAGCTCCCAGGATGATGATTATGTCACCAGTAGGCACTGGGAAAGTCCCAGACTGCACTCAGCGACAGACGGGAACGGGATTCCAGATCTGCATTCAGGAATGCATGGATTGGGATCAAAGGCAGACAAACAGACAGAGCCCTTGGACGCCGGCCATTGAAAAGCGAGCTTGACCCCTTTGATCCCTCAGTTTTTATACTAAGTATGATGCAGACGGGATGGAATACCCTGTTGGTCAGTTTTGGGTCACCTGTCCTGTCTGCTTCTCCCCACACCTGCGACCCCTCTACGCTATTCCGCTTCCGACCCTCCAACTTGGTACATAACAAGTTAGCTGACCTTGGTTGTTATAGCAAGAAGTGTAAGCACGAGTCTCTCTGCGTACCATTCCTTGGTATTCACTATAAATATCAGACCTTATCTGCTAGAAGAGGATACAGTCTGAAAAACATGTGGTTAATTTCAGAGAGTTAGAAGAGGCTTAACTGAAAAGTAAAATTGCTCATCAGAAAATTGCTTCTGTTTTACCTCAAACCAGGATGATACCCTTCCTTGGTATTAACTACGAACATCAGACGTTATCACTGTGGAAGCAGATACTGTCTGAAAAATATGCCATTAATTTCAGTGTGCGCCGTTTTTTCAAAGAGACTTAACTGAAAAGTAAAAATACTGAAAAGAAAATAGGTTCTGTTCCACCTGAAACCAGGGCGAAGTGGGAGAAGCAGTGCTGTGCATGGGCAAGACAATTTGTTGACCTGTATCTGTGGACATTTTTCAATATTTTTAAGTTAGACATATGTTTTAAGTACCATATTCAATTAGACTTTTAGTCTATTTGCTTTCCAGGCTGTATACACTTTAAAGGTACATTTGCCTAAATGAAGATTTGGTAAAAAGGAAAACAACTTTTCAGAATAGGAAGACATCAAACTGTCGTTGGAGTTTTTTTAAAAACAGAGTTTAATTTTCTTCTGCAGTATAATATACCATAAATAACCCAATAATATAAATTAGCCATGTAACTCATACGATTTAGGCCCTAAGGCTAAATATCATTATTCCGACTTTCAAGAGCTAAGCAACAAAGACACTGAGGACAAAATGATATATAACTTGTACGAACACAAATAGTTGTTTCAAAACTTATTTCAGTAGTCGAAGGGAAAAGAAGCCATAGATTTCTGCATACCTCTATCACTTTTATGAACAACTGTAGATGTAGTTTTAGCCATTTCTGGAGTATTATCAGGAACATCAGTGATAAAAACAGTCTACTTCATGTTCTTACAGCTAGTTGTATTGGTGACACAACTGCGAACAGATGCAGAAGCCAGACTCTCCTCCTGGATTTTAAGCCAGAATTGCTACATAAGCTTTAGTACAATCACACTTTATAATGCTTTACCCATTTTGTATGGAAACCATACCAAAACTGGGCACCGAAGGGTCAGAAAGTTCAGCCATAGTTCCCAAAGGAATCTGAATATGCGAATCACTTCCTAAATGTTTTAGGTTTGTCTTTTGAGGATGCTTCACCACACACATATATTTAGTTACCTAGTTTTACAAACTTGCTTATTCTAGTGGAACATCAGGGAAAACAACAGTTTAATTTAACATCTCTGTTTATCATAGACTTAGCTGTGTTACAAGACCTTTCCAATTTCAGAGTGAAACAAATAAAACGTAGGTGCCAGGTTCATTAGCATTTAATGAATAACAAATTAACTTGCCTCTGCTAGTAATCTGAACTTGTCTTACTCCTGAGTTTTTCAATTATATTATCTTCTTTCATGCAAATTAAAGGACTACACAAGCACAATAAGATGTGGCAGCTACAAACAACTGGAAAAGCACTCAAGAAAATAATTTACAGAACTCTTCTTTATTCAAACTGAGCATGTATCAATTCAGATAACTGGCAGCTCTCTTCGGCTTTTATCTATTGCAACCCAGACATGAAATATGTATTAAGTTTGTGTTTCAATGAAAATAAGCTAAGACTTCTTCCTTCCTTCTTTCATTCCCTTTCTTTTCCCACTGCTTATGAAATCAGTTTCTTAATATTAACCTGATGCATTGTCTAGCTTCTCTGTTTTACTCACAGGTCTGCTCACTAGAGCACATAAATACAGGCCCCTCTTCTTACCTTAATTCATTCTCTTTTTATGACATTATTTGTCCAAAGACATTCGGTATTTTTCTTAAATTCCAGTTATGTTTGCTTTAAGCATCTGGGGCCCGACTCCTGTTCCTTTCCCTCAGCACTCTGCTACAAGGGAGCAGAAAGCTACACCATAGTGGAACTTGAAACTTAAGACTTTTCCATGACAAAAAGAATTTAAATATATTTTACTCTAAAATCTTATCCTCTCTGTTGGGAGCAATGGGAGTACAATGGACTTACCGTTGTGTAATTTTGCCTGTCATCTTTTAAATGATAACTTAATTATAAATGTCTAAAAAGAAACCAAAGTTTTTTAATGAAGTTTTCTGGAACGTGTTTTTGTTCTCAAGAAGCCAATTGCTGTTCTTTACATTTAACTCCCTCTAATCTGAGAAGAAAAAAATGCTCCGAGTTAACAACAAGCATTGCATCAAAATAACAGGTTTTAAACATTTTAATGATAAATGTTAATTTAGATTTAGTAGCATATTTCTAAATAGCATTTTCAAGAAAATCGAAGTAATTTAGTCAAAATGCACTGCTATTTTCCAAACTAGCAAGGGGAGGTAAAGAATTTCAGTGTCCTGTTTTCAAATATATCGCTTGTAGAAGATGCTGTTTAGCACCTATGAAAATTAGAGTGTCCAACAGCCTGAACCATTAAACACATAAAGGATCCATGTACTGAAATGATGTTTCTTTTTGTCTTTTTATCTATTTCTTAGGACAATTATTCTGCCTACAGAGCTCACGAAAATTTTACGGGGCAAGGTTTAATTGACAACGTTTAGCAGCTGGCACATACAGAGAACAGTGTTTATATAAAACCAGAGGAGAATAGTCCAAAGTAAAAGCTTTGAAACATACCTCATGGATCTCTTCACCACCCAGGGTTTTACTCCACAAAGTTCAGCTCTTGCACCCCATGACTTGCTACCGAAGACATAGCTCATAAAACATACCACCTAAACAGAAAATGGGAGATCTTAAAACATGTTAGAGAGAACGATGTGGAAGACTAAGCTGCAGACTATAGTGTGGATGAAACTATTAGAAGCCAAAACGATGCCCATGAACTTTCTGGCATACAAGAGCACCAAAAAATTGTTCTTTGGCAGTTCCATGTTGCGTTAATATAGTATACCCCTGCTTTGGGGTTAAAGATGAGAGTCATCTATTTAACAGGAGCAAACCCAAAAAAACTACCCTCCATGTGCCACCTATTTTAGTTTAGTAAACCTTGTCTTACAAAAGTTGCAAAGTACTTTTTACCTTGCAAAAAATATTCTCAGATATCCCAAAAATCAGTTAGGTTCTTACCATTCTATTTTTTTGAGATCACTGGTGATTACTTGTATGTTCTTCTGATACTGGCTTCTAAAAAGAAGCTGACCATATGTCCAGCAAATTTTTGCAATTTTGGGGGGGTAAATTAGACTTCCACAGCCAAGTAACTTTAGGAGCAAAAGTCAAGATATTTGGTATCTAGAGCCTAACTGTTCAACAGCAAGGCAATTCTGACTCTCTCTTGAGAAACTTAACATAGGCCACAGATTAAATTAAAAACATATCAGAGAAAACTACTGGCTCCTTCTTGTGCCCTAGAAATCGGGCAAGATTAATGACCTTGTTTTGTAACCCCTGGAGTACGTTCCAGGTAGGTAAACGACAAACACTGACAGAGCAAGGAAAGCAGGTTGATTTTACATGGAATTAATCTTTAAATGAAGGGGATATGAAAGTCTTTTCCTCTCCAAGCAACATCTGTCATCAGTACTCACTGGTATAACCAGGGGTAACAAGGCCATAACCTTTGACTTCTTCAGAGAAGCACTCTGGAAGCATTTTGTCAGACAATCTCACAGCAGTTTGCTCCATTTCTGCCTTGTACTTAAATACACGTTTAGGACAGTGCTACATTTGTTATAATTTCTAAGCCAGTATGGAAAATGATTTCACAGCAGGGAGAAAACTGTAGAATCTGCAATCCGATGCAGCAGCAAACTGAGTTGTTGGGTTTTTTTCCCCCCTGTAATATCTCATTTCCTTTTGTGCTCTAAGATTGAACAAGAACAGATGTGAGATGTTGTGATCACTGCTTTTTCTGCAAGGAGAATAGTTTAATGGTTCTGTATCGCAGGCAACCGCTTCCCACGCTTATTTCTGTGATCTTATCAAGGTTACAAACTATCTAAGGAAAAGAAATGCATTTTGATGTCTAGAGGCTTCTTTACAGCTTTTTGGTTTACACTGATTAGCAAAAGCAGCAAGTTTTTATTTTGATTTTTAAGTGTAAATTGGAGCATTGGTAGCATAGAAAACTCCATGGGCAGGCAAGTAAGCTCTGGGGCTTTTTAATGTTAATAAAGAAGCTTGCAAAAAATTGGAGACATAAAGGATGTAAAAGATCGAAAGTACATTTCAAATGAGGACAATAACAAAAACCCCTCCAAAACTAAAAGAATAAATTAAAACAAAGCTTGATGTGCATGTGTGTCAGGGGTACCTTTTCATCTTTCACTTCAGGAGATCACTCAAAAAGAAACATAGAGGGATGCCACACACTGAAACAGCCCTTTATTGCCATCATTCAGATCACTTGTGCTGCTTATTGTGTTTTAAAGAGAAAGAACAATTATAGGGAGATTCACCCGTACATGTTTGTTGGGAGTTACACACATCTTCCACATTCAAAGACTGGATGAGACTTACGGTTCAGTCTCTGTCCCAGAGAACTTCTACAGGCAGCGGTCAGCACTTTAAAATCTGTTTATGTCAATATTAATGTTGAACACTTGCATTATGTCTCATTTTATCTTGAAAAGGACATCTGCCAAAATTCAAATCTAGACTTACAAGCTCCACACAAATCCATACTGAAAATTTTTTTCATTAAACATCAGCTATGCAGAGGTAAATATGAACTGCATACTTACTGTCAGCCCACTGGTGGTAAATATTTGTGTCCACTGAGGGCAATAACAAAGATTTCTTTCACCATACCTCAGTGCAGAAAGCATCAAATCCACAAGTATGATGCTAGTTTGCAGCGCCTCATTTCAGAGATGAATTGAAGCAATCACAGTCTGTAAAATACAAAGTACAAGAGCAGAATACCCTTGATTTTTTGTCTTCTTCCTACCAACAGTTTGTATCACATATACTTTGCTCAAGCTGAAGCCCGTTGTTACCTACATACAAGAACCATATCTATGTGACTATCCATTTTATTTTTAAATATATTTGTCATTCTCAATAGTCAGGACAAAATTATGAACTGTAAAATGCTTCTAACAACATATTTCCGTTTTCAGTTGATAATGATGATTTAGGTTTAATTCAGTACAATTTAAGTTACATTTCACATTTCTTCTCTGTAACTAAAGTCACATTATTTCTGGTCTGATTGCCCATCCATATTCTCTACCATACCACTATGCTTTTAGTACATTCTTTTTCTTGTGTCGCATTGATTTACAGCTTACTTCAGGAAATGCTCACACTTCAACATTTTGATTAAATTATGGGGTTGATTCAGATATATTCTTCACCTAGAAATTGTATTGGCTTTAGTGGGAATTTGCATGTACATGCAAAAATAGACCACATTCATAACAAACAGGAAGAAAAATATTACAGCTCTTTTACTGGGCACTTACTGTATTTTCATCCAATTCTGACATAATAAACTGATGGAAATTATTATTTTTTACCTGTTTACTTAGGTTCTCTTAAATATAATCTTGCATACTTGAATAGCTTCATTAACTGTTTGGATGAATATCATAAAAATATATTTGTTTTGTGGGAAGTGTAAAGGATTACCTTTTCTGTTCTACCTTTTTGCACAACTGTTTAGAATAATGATATATTTCATTATACTTTTCAATTTATGACATCTCTCGGTTCTTTCTGTGTTCTTTTGAGAAAAATGTCTTCATTTATATACATGTGACTTTGGTTTGTACATAAGCTCCAGGTGGACCTGCGGGCTTTATCACGTAGCCTTGAATTTGATGGAGCTTGATTTTCTTTCAAGATAGACCACATGTAATCATTCACCCAACAGTCAATAGCAGAATTAAAGGCAAAAATAATTTTAAATACTAAAAATTCATATGAAAATAAATGGAATAATTGAGATCTCACAGGAACACATTTGCTTTCTTTGATATTTTTCTGATGAGAAGTCTTTCCTCATCACACGCACTCTTGTTTTGGCTGTTACTATGAAGTGCATATATGAACGGGAATGGAGAGGGAATGGTGAGTGTCAAGCTTTCATCAGGTTTGTGACTTTGTCAGATAACAATTCATCTTAAATACACCTTAATTTCCCACAACAATATAAGTTCCTCTGTAAGGGCATACTTACCAACACATTTTCTCCTCCAGGAGACTACATCAGTTTGGGGAATACTACTACATACATAAGAACTCTCACATTTACATTTCTAAAGATAGTCAAACAGGAAAAGACTTAAAATAGTCTAGCAAAGGCAAGTTAAGTTTCTACAAAAGAGCTTATATGACAGTATATGTTGTATTTCAGCTAAATTGACTTACTTCTCCACTTTCTGATCTAGACAGATAGTGAATAGCATTTGCTATGCGAGCACAGATCAGCTGTTAGTGAATGCTACTGGCCCTTACTTGGTATCCAAATGGCTGAAGTACATAATGCCTTCAACTAATTAGATTGCTTTCTTAACTACTAGGAAAGATTTTAAAATTCAGTTTGCTATGAGTACCATCATTCTGAGCAGAATTCAGCTTTGATGCAAAAATTCCACAAACATTTATACAACAGATCTATTTTCTCCTTCTGTTTTGTTTTATTTTTCTATAAAGTTTCATAGAGCCAGACTCTATTTTCTTTTTTCTATAAAATTCCATTGAAATGACTTTGTAGTATATCAGAAAAGACCTCAGAAACAGACCTGAAGATTTTAATCACAAAGCCTTAAGAATTATGCTCTTTCTTCGAAAACATTTCAAAGCAGGATGATTTTTTTTTTTTTTTTTTTTTTAATAGGAAAGCCTATTATGTCACTCTCCTTTCTTTCACCCATTTTATTAGCTGGAGTAGTCCACTCAAGGACTCAAGAAAGTATGAAGTTCAGACGGAGAAAAGTCAGACACAGAACTTCTCAGTATGACTTAGAAATTTGAGATTTGGCTAACGAAATAGCATGATGTACCTGTATCCGGCAGCCCTTAAATGCACCCTCCAAGTTGCTCGATGCTGATTTTGGAGACGTTTATTCTATTTCTTCTAGTTGTTTCAAAATTTATTTCCTTATTCATTCCATGCTGATGAAAGGCTCTACACAAAGCAACAGCAGTAAAATGCTTCTAAAACCCACACAGGGTTTTATATACAAACAGCTGGAAAATGGGCTATGTTGAGAATTGCATACGGACTCTGCAGGGACTGAAATTTTAAAGTGACACCTGATGCTATTCAGGGAAAACAGGAAAGTAGCAGTGAATAACGGAATTAGATGAGATACAGTCAAACCTCTCATTCAATTTCTATCTGTAAATCACTAAATATGTTTCTAGCAATAATAATATAGGAAGTTGTATGCTGTTTCAGCAATCCATTTATATTTAATTAAACTTATAAAGTATAAGCCCCAAGTTATAATTTTTGCCTTTTTGATTCAAGTTATGGTTCATTTCTTTTAATGCCTTTGGGAGCTTTGACAGTTAATAACTGAAGAGGTCATTTTGTTATGAATTGCTTCTTGCTTTTCCATCCAATTTATTTATTTAGTTTACAGTGAAGGGAATTTTCAAATTTCTGAAGGGCTACCAGTAGGCACAGCCATTGCCAGCTCTGTGTTTCAGCAGACAGTGAGGCTTTGAACTCGTATTCTAAAACACAGACAATTTTCAGATCACTGGAGTCGGGTACTTGTGTCCTGATCTTTGATTTGTGTGCTAAAATGGGGTTTTGCAACTGATGTGTCATAACCTATCAACATCTGCGGGAAAGTTCTTACTAGCAAGGCTCCATCACTTCAGGAACTGTAATCAGCAAGCAAAGCCCAATGTTCATAAAATCAAACTCTATATTAATAAAATCTTTTTTTTTCTCCCCCTAGGGTTTCTAAAGCAATGCATTTCTAAAACAACAGCCTAAATAGCAAGATGTAATATTAGTAATATTTTTGGGTTTTTTGGTTTTGTTGTTTGGTATTTTTTCCCTAGACAAACTAAACCAATGTTCACTAAAACACAAAATATCATGCTAAAAAAAAAAAAAGGAAAGCACAGACATTTTTCAAGGACAGGACAGGGGAAGGAGAGGAGGAAAGAAACAGACACTATTTTAATTGACTACATCATGCCTTCTGATATCAAATATATTGTGAGAAATACTATAAATACATTAAAAACCTAGAAGTTAAGATGTGCCACCTGATTTCCTGAGCATAGAAAGAGGGACTGTATCTGGAACCTTGGCAGTCAAGTCAACAGAACTTCCTGCTTTATATGGATTTATATGGCAAAGTCATGGTTCTTGTAAATACATTTCCGCAGCTATATCAATAAAACCACACCTATAGTTTGTTCTGATTGTGTTAAGGGGCCCTTTCTCATTTCCTTCTTTGGACATCCATACTTCAACACATCCAATTGTAATATACCATTAAAGAATATTGAAAAAGGCATTGCAACACTTCTTATTTGTCAATAAATGTTCCCTGTGAATAAACTGATACAATATACGAATTCTTATATTCGGAAGACTTGGGGATAAATGATCTTTCACTGGATTCTACTCTGTATTATTCAAGAGTTCTGATACCTGATGATCTTTTTTCCTAAGGCTTTCAGTTAAATTTGATATCTTGGCTAATTATCAGAAAAGTTTTAACTTTACTTTTCAAAACAATTCTAGAACTTACGGACACAATGAAATGCTGTAAATGTGTCTTTGTAGATTAATAAAGTTAAATATATAATTAAAAAGAATTTAAAAAATACAGACTGTAAACAAAATTAAATTTGCTGACATTTAAATAATAAAAAAATTGGTTTGGAACTGTCAAACATATCTTTTCCTTTCACCAAAACATTCAGGAACACTAAATATTAAAAAAAAAAAAAAATCAACGCACAAAGTGCATATAAATCGACCACCAGTGATCATTGATGGCTACCTAAACTTCAACTTCCCTTTAATGACATATCTAACAGCATATTCATTAAAAAAAATGTTTTTATTTCCCTCTTTTTATCAAGCACAATGGCTTTGGACTGTCTTTCAATCTCCAATAGACACACTGATATTTGCCAAACCTGAACCTTTGATTTGGATAAAACAATTCTACAATTGCCACTAACATTTGAAACATGGCCATCATCAATTGCATCATACAGTATAAACACAAGGAACAGGAAAAAGCTTAGGGAATTTGACAAGCGAGAACTGCAAGGCAGAAAAATAATTACACAGACTGTTGTGTATAAATTTCTTATAGAAGGAGATCAGAATTTATAAAAAGAGATCTCCATGCTCAGTAGTGGGCATATACACAAATGCCTGCATATACTTTCAGTACCTGCTGTGAGCAAAGCCCTGAATAGGAGTCATGCCAACAGAAGAATCTCAGGCCAATAAGCAAATCAGAGCTCCGATGGCCACAGTTGAGGAGATCCAGGATGCTTTGCTCATATGTGCGTGCGCAAATGAATAGCATGTGGACCCAATCCAAACATTACAACTAGCTTTAAAACCTTTTAATGTACCTGGCTCCAGTATTTGTGTAATCACAGTATTAACTTAAATGCCTCATATACAATCTAGTGGCATATCTAAACACAGACAGTGTGATGCCAACTCATAATGCGCTTTATTGCTTAGAATGTTACAGACCAATTAAAATGCAGTTCTTACTCCAACTTTGCAACCCATGACATTTGACTTTTTTTAGAGGTGACACTTTCGGATTTATCTAACATACTGCTAGAACAGTCACAGACAATTTAACTTTCTTGCAATATACTAGTTTATGCTGCTGCTATAAAGGATCCAAATTAAATTCCCCACAGGGATTTTTAACTGCCATACTAAGATGTACAAAGTAATTTTTTTTTTCTAACAACAGGGACTACAATAATGATTGTTGAATTTTGTTTTGATAATGACAGATGTTACAAAGACAAAATAGGAATTCTTAATGAGATTTTAGGTGACATCCCAATTTCATATACTTACGTATTTTCAAATTTGATAGTAGTAAAACTGTTTCCTTCATAAAAAGATACTGCTTTTCTTATTATTTTAGACAAATTTTCTACATTGCATAAGATTCTCTCTGTAAGTTCCTCTAATTCAGAGCCTTTTACTTGAAGCATTGTAAAAATCTTTAACTTCTTGCAGTAATATATAATCCTAATACATGAAGAAGCAGATGAATCAGAAGAAGGGAATTTATACAAATCTCTGGCTAGGTACAATTTGTTCTCATTCTGTCGCTATTTTATGTGTGGTTATAGAAATGTGGTTGAAGAAAATGACAAAGCTTTCTATTTTGATACAACAATAGATAAAAACACTTCTTTTTTTTCACTTAGAAGAAGTACGATTTCCTTTTTCAGAAAAAATGGAACACCTACATGGTGTAGAAAGTCAGATGACAAACTTCTCAGAAGAGTAATACTGAATAGACTGAATAAAATAATCGCATAAATAATTAAATAAATTTAAATTGTGATTATATTTTGAAATATAACAATGGAGATCTAGGTACCAAGGTTTTTGTTGGTTTGGTTTTTTTTTATAATTGGATTCTTTTAAAACCTTATCCTTTACCTTTTACCCCTCCTTGCCCATTTCCATCTCTTTTACTAGGATTAAAATACTCTAGCTTACAAGGATTTTAAGTAACTCTGTTCATTTGATAGATTTCAATAGTTACTGAAATAAGCAGCCTATCTGAATGCTCCCAAAAGTATTTGCAAATTCATAAAGCAAACGATGAAGGTTCCATGTGGTTTTAAATTACAATACATTCTTTGATATACAGAAATAAATTTGTCAAATTTCACCCAAACTGTGATATCTATATCTTCAGAACACAGCATATTTCTAACTCCTGTCTGCCAAGAAAATAGCTGTGTCTGAGTTATGTCAGGGGCACAGATGTCACTCATCAGATGTACTGGGTTGTGCTCAAAAATAAAAGTGAGAATGCTTACTCTTACATGCATATAGCTGATATACAGGAACAAGAAATTAGTAGTTCTAAAGACCCTTATATATCTTCCAAATACTGAACTCACACCACCTCTTCTTGAGTTTATAAATCTCCATATGAATAATGCTATCTATTCTGCTTACCCCCTGAAAGGCTAGCAGCAAAATATTTTTTTAAAACAACTGCAGACTTCTATCCATGTCCTCGAGTGATATTTTCACTACACAGTAGCTACCGTATCCAACACGGAGAATGGGAAAAGAGATCACAAACTAATGGCAGCCACTTGAGTAGTCCTCTGAATTATTAATATATTAGATCTATGGAAGCCATTTAGAATGACTCATTAAGCCGATTAACTCCCTATTCCATGAGCAAATGTTGGGTGTTCTAACAGAATGGACGGTAGGAACTAGTAGATAAATAATGATGATTAGAATAGCAGAGATTTCTTTTTTGGAGCAATTATCAAGCTAGAAAGTGTTACTCAAAAGTCTCAGGAAGGACTTTCAGAAATTGGTGTGACAGAAAATTAGCATGAACTAGTGAAAAATAAAAAGATAATCTGATTACATAAAAAGTGTACATGATAATGCAGTAAATAAGGAACGCTATCTAGTTTGTACAGGCCCTAAAATACAGCAGCCATAAATTAAAGCTACAGGTATATCACTAGCTCTGCTCAGGATTTAATACCAGTGCTTAGGCACAGAGGATTAAAGTGTAGCCTCTAGTGAATAAACCTGCTGCACGCAAACTGAGAGAATTATTGTTTCTAGGGGATGCTTCACCTTGCATTTTATGATTGGTGTTTGCCTGTGTAGTTTCAGCATTGTCTTACCATATTGCTTATTACTTTTTAACTGATTAAAGAAATAAACTTCACACACAAAGTCAGAATATATTTTTGTACACTTAATGATACTTTCTTAACTACTTTAATCTCCTTTATCAATTTAAATGTGAACTGGATGAAGAGGAATTAGCCATTTTATGGTGTACTGGAATTAAATTAATGATGATTATTTGGTGATGTACAATAAATGCATTTTAAAGAGCTATTATTAGTACATCTATTCACATGCAAGTATTAAATGCAGAATAAAGATGCAGCAGATGAAAATTTTGCAAATAGCAATAGTCTGAATTACAGAATATATTTTCTTCTAATTTTGGAAAACTTCATTACTATAGCAACTACTTTTTTCTACTTTTTTCTCTTCTGATTATAGGAGAATCTAGAAAGAGAATATTCGTGCCTGAGAATCATGATGTTTTGCAGCCCCATTCATATAGCAGCTTTTCACAGGTTAAGTGGAATTCATGTTATAGGTTCTTTACATAGTCCATGAAAGACCCTTAAAATCTTCCAAAACCTGCAACAGCATGCCAGGAGTGCTATAAAATGTCTTGTAGATACCTAAAACCAGTGTTACTGTAATTACTTGAAACCTACACAAAAATGGTCTCATATCAAAGATGCTGACATATAGACTATGAATCATGATCTCGCATAGTAGGAAGACCTATTCCTAAGAATTTGGAAGGTTTACGGAGATTTTAATAATTAGCTATATCATATAATAATCTAGAACTTTGGTGTATACTCTTCTAATATGCCAGTATAAATATTTACTATTTAATAGCCCTTTAAGTCTTGCAAGTAAATATAAAGTAATATAAAATAATAAAGTAAAAAAGATTATACAGACATTAAGTATTTTCTAATTTCTGTTTGATCATACAAACAGCCTGGAGACCACCAAATGAAAGTAAGATCCCATTTATTCATTAGGTAGGCTTTTAAAGGGTAAGCTATTGAAAAAAAAAAAGTCAATAAATACCTTTGTAATTTTTTTCCTGAATACAATGTAATCTATAGCAGAAACTGTGAATCTAAGTTATAACTCTGCTTTCATAGAATCAATAAAATGAATCCTGGATCTACAGCAGATGTAATCATTCCTTCAGAATGCAAAAATACTGTTTTTTTTTAAAAAGCTAACATTTTAGGCTAAACAAAACAAAGCTCATTCGAACAGGCTATACTGAGAAAATCACAGGCTTGAATCAAGCAATCAGTTCACTGTACTGGACAGTGACATAAATGGGGCTTATGTAAAAAAAGCAGTAAGAAAGCCAACAGTACAGAGCACCTCTACCAAGAAGTTATTGTATGACTGTTTGTTACTATTCCTGCTATCTTTACAACTTGAAGTAAATATCTCCAGTGCAAATGCGTAACAAATTCAGGAGACACATACAGAACTGGGTACGTGCATTGCTTAAATGTAGTTATTTAAAGCTGTGCAGGACATGTTCCCTTCTGTCCCCAGATCAACAGCCGGGCAGATCTGCTGGGGCAGGTCTCTTTCCAGATTTCCTTGCAGCGTGCCCAAGGAGGACACTCCTTGGGCTGTGCGCCGAAATGCAGTCAGGACACAATGTGGGTGCACGCTAGTTCTAGAGACTGCTGGAAGCTTTAGTATCTACATACCTTGACGCAGTTGGTCTTATAAATGTCCTACACAGTCAATGAGGAAAGGCAACTTTTAAACTTTTCTCTATATTACTCATATTGTAAATCTAAGACTAATTTAGGCTAATGCATATTTTTTACAAATGCATACTTATTGAAGAGAGAATTTTTGTAATTTTTTTTATTATGTCAATGTTGCTTTCAAGTACTAAAAGAAATTCCAGTATTTATACTAATGGAGTTTATACTCCAATGGAGTTCAAATATGCCTCGAAGTCTTCTATATTGGATACTACCTTACTTGTTTGTCAACTAAATCATCTTACCTCAGTTCTCTTAGCTACTAAGTGACAACACTGTTTTTCAAACACAAAGTTCTTTCTTAAAATAAATCCCCAAATCTGTTGCGGTGAGGGAAGACTCGCACAACCAATGTGATTGATAAGCAAGCTTCAGTTTATTGCCCGGATCGCTGGTTATTTAAAGCATCAGTTAACAAGCTCATACATATTCTGTAACATAACATATTGATTGGATGCTACCTATAGTGACGTTACTCATCACAGCTACAGTATACTTCTTTCTTCTTTGTTCCCCTTATCAGTGTACTCCCTACTTTCACATCCCTGTTCTCACATTCCCTTATCTGTGTCCTTGCTGCCTCGGTACAACTCAGCATTATCCTCTCTCAGACCAGCTGGGTTCTGTGTGCAGCTAGGCCTTTGTCTGCTAAGACTTTCATGTCTACGTGCCCTTTACCTACAAGTCAGTTATCCACAATTCCCCCGTTTTTCTTTTTGGGCTAATAAAGTCTTTTTAAATAGCCCATTGACCTGTTGCATAACACAATTATACACAATTTTACATACAACAAGTAATGCTAACACATTAGTTCATCTTGAAAGATTATGGGAGCGGTAAACATTAATACCTTACAAATAACTTCTTAGCAAAAAGCAGGTTTGTTTTTAAACAATCTAAACACCGGTATACAATTTTTTCCATTGAAGCCTCAAGCGATTTACAAATACAGGCAATTAAATAAGGCAATACAGATAAAACAACCAATATAATAATCAAAACTAAAAGGCTATGCTCAGGCTCTTTGCGAGTGCATCATCCCACTGTCCTATCAGGGTGTAATGTTGAAATTCTTGATATGTCATAAACAAATCTGCAATGTGCTGTAATGCCTTCTGAGCTGTTGGGGTTAATGAACGTGGAACCTACAGGGGAGGGGGGGGGGCAGACACAGCGCTTCAGGGCGTCCCCTGTATCTGCAAAGTGCGCTCATGTCTCTCCTCCTCTCTCCGACCCAAGACAGCTCCCTCATATCCTGCACCGGATTGAGTGGAAAAGTACAGGCTAGAGTCGCTACATGCGTGGCCAGTGCATGCAGCGAGCCTCACCAGACTCATGATCCAGCTTTGCTAACAGTGGCTGTCTGATACGTGACTACATTGTTGTACTCCCTTTTTGTTCTCTTCTTCTTTGAAGGTCAGGTTCTCATGGATACACACATAGTTTTTGCAGCAACAGTACTGAGTCCCTTTTTCCCAACATGTATACTGGGTTTGGTTCAACTAGTAATTTTCTGTTATGATGTCTTACTTGGACTATCCTCTATTATCCCTTACACATGCCGTTCCGTGGTCTGTAGATGGGACATGATGGTATTCTACAACTTGTACAAGGGTACAATGCAAAGTGACATCTACAATTGATCGTATAATGCTTATTAAACACAGCAAACAGCATACTAAAAATAACAGACAAATTCCTTCCACACAGGCAATGAGTATAATTTGCTTCAACCAACCCCACCCCCAAGTCCATCCAGCAAAGAAATTTCACCCAGGGGTCTCCACAAGTTGCTGGTTCGGTCGGTGCAGTTCTTGCAACTGGGCATGGATGGATTTGGAGTGGTCACTTGGATTCATACAACACAGTCCTTCTTTAAATTCTTGACAACCGTGTCCGTGAACTAAAAGCAAAAAGTCAATAACAGCTCTGTTTTGCAGCGTCGCATGTTGAAATAACTCAGAAATAGCTGTAATAGTAGCAGTACTAAACTTATTGTTGGGAGTGAGGGAGTCCTTGTTTTCAAGAATCCCTGGCAGCGAAAGAGTCCTTGTTAGCAAGAATCCTTGGCAGCGAAAGAGTCCTTGTTAGCAAGAGCGCATGCGGACTCCCCTGTTCTTGCTGGTACTATGCTGTGATCTTCTTCAACAACAGGCCAAGATTCTCAAGCAGCTAGATAAGGTGTCCTTGAGTCCATTACAGACTTATATCATCTAAGTGTTTTTCTTGCAAGCACCCGAGACCGAATAACAATTAGTGTGATATATGTTTTCCAGCACCCAGGTGCGAGTCTCTTGAGCGTATTTACAATCCTCCTCGCCAATCTTCCGTTGCTTTCCCATATTCCACCCCCCACTCAAGAGACCGCTTCTGCTGGGGTTCTTTTAGTCTCACAAGGTATAACACAGTAATTTACAAAGGCATGCAATAACGTATATATATATAGGAAAAAACCCAAAACCATATCTCTATAGTACTGCTTTGAATCAGATGTCTGATTTCTCTTTTTCTGCCGCTTTCTCGTACCACGTATGGCATACTTTTGTGCTAATGCAGCACATTTCCCTTCTAATTGTTCCTGTATATATTTTTCTTTTTTTTTCTTTTTTTTTCTTTTTTTTTTTCCTTTTTTCTTTTTTTTTCTTTTTTTTTTTCTTTTTTCACTTACAGCTGACATAAAGGTCTGCCTTTGCAAGAAGAGCTCACCCTTAAGTTTCTCATTTTCCTACAGAGCATCCTATAGATTTCGGCTCAACTCCTTTTCCCAATCAACCATGATCTTACAGGCAAAAAACAAACAACCAGCCATACGCCTTGCATGGATAAGCTGTTCTCGAGAGCGTAAGCATGTCAGTTGGTGAAAACTCTCCCAATATTTCAGGACTTCTATCAGTTCTACAGCCCATCCCGGTCTATCTCCCTGGGGCACGCTCACCTTATGTCTAAACATTGTATACATACAAACTTCTTCGCTTGATGGAGTGTCAGCCCTAGTCCCGTATGAGAACAGTACCACACTGGGCAGAACACCTGCTCAAGCGGAGTCACCGAACGACACTGGACACAACAAAAAACAAACAGTAACACAGATGTTGATCAACAGGTATAAACTGGCGCCCACACACACTTACACAGCAGACATACAAAAACAGCACTTCTATCTCAGGGAGACGGCTGGGGAGGGGAGGGGGTGAGGCGGGTGGGAGCGAAGCGGCTGCGGCTCCGGCTGTGTCCTTCTCTGCCGACATTCTGACAATACACTGCAATACCCCGATTCCGGCTGTGCACGACGCGATACCTGGTACAAATGAAGGAAGGTTAAGAACGACTTTCGTCTCTGTTGCTGTGAAATCTCCTCTGCAGTTGGAGCAGATGCAGCCATAGCTTTAATTGGGGTTAAAGGTGGACATAAATCAGGTTCAGTCTCTGGATTTATTGGACCAGGATCATAGGGATCTTCTGGCTCTTTGCCTCCCGAATTCTGTTGAGGGTAGTCGTTCTCCAGTTCGCAGTTCTTAGCCGGCGTCCCCAGATGGTTTGTTGCAGGGACAAATTGCTGCTGTGAACGATCCGCGTTGGCCGCATTGTTCCCTTGTATCTCTTTTAATGTCTCTGTAATCAGCCTCCACACCGTGGAGAGTTTTTGTGCCTCCTTGGATTCCTTACTCACTTCATCCCACAGCACTGCCCCTAACTCCTCCCAGCTGCCTTTCCGCCCCTCTCCTGGTCGGGTCCCTGTCAGAAGATGAGTCCTAACCCCGATCTGAGGGTCCCTAAAATAATCCTTAGCTACTTCATAAGCTAACAGACCAGCTAATTCCTTATTTAGGTCAATGCCCTGAATACCCCGCTTTTGTAAAAAGCATTTAAGTAAATCAGATGCCGCTTGGCGTTCCATGTTTCTATATCTATTTATCTATTTACCATCAGTACGCTATTATGCGAGTATTCCAGGATCACCTCTTCTAGGCTCGTCCCAATTATCTTCACTCGCGGGTATTTCCAGGATCACCTTTTCTAGGCTCGTCCCAACCCCCTATTCTAGGCCCGGGTACTTCCAGGATCACCTTTTCTAGGCTCGTCCCAAACCCTCGGGTAGTTCCAGCCTAACCCGTTAATCAGGCCCTATTTACCTTTAGCGCACTGTTGCAGCCTCTACAAAAACCAGCGGCAGGATTTGAACTGGATCACCTCTGTAGGTTCGTCCAAAGCCCAGGCTCCAAAGAGTTCCGCTTCCAGGATCACCTCTTCTAGGCTCGTCCCAATTTCTTCTCTGGAGCCTTTGGCCTCCCGGGGGCTGCTCCGGGGTTTCGTTCGAACTCACCACACGCCGTTGTTAAGAACAGTCGGGTCCCTGTTCGGGCGCCATTTGTTGCGGTGAGGGAAGACTCGCACAACCAATGTGATTGATAAGCAAGCTTCAGTTTATTGCCCGGATCGCTGGTTATTTAAAGCATCAGTTAACAAGCTCATACATATTCTGTAACATAACATATTGATTGGATGCTACCTATAGTGACGTTACTCATCACAGCTACAGTATACTTCTTTCTTCTTTGTTCCCCTTATCAGTGTACTCCCTACTTTCACATCCCTGTTCTCACATTCCCTTATCTGTGTCCTTGCTGCCTCGGTACAACTCAGCATTATCCTCTCTCAGACCAGCTGGGTTCTGTGTGCAGCTAGGCCTTTGTCTGCTAAGACTTTCATGTCTACGTGCCCTTTACCTACAAGTCAGTTATCCACACAAATCTATAGTATTTGGATAAATAAAAAGATGCACCTATTTTCAATAGGGATTAATACAAGGGAAGTTTTTCTCCTGCAAAAGATCAAACTCCATAATCATAATGGGTCCCCCCAGCCATAATATTTATGAATGAATCTCTGAATTATTACTTTTATTGTCCCTGATGAGTGCTACTTTGCATTGCAGTTTCTGTTATTTATAGCAGAATGCCTCAAGGAACAAGTACAAACAACATATGGAGGATCTACCAACTCATGCATAATACTTCAGCTTGACTTGTGCTTCTGTGGGGATTTAGATACTAATATTGAATTACTTCATTATTGGTCTGGAACGCTCTGAAGGCAATCCCCACTTTTCAAACCATATGATCTTTATTTGATAAGGAGGAAGAAAAAGAATGGAGCACAAGCTCAAACCATCTTGTTTAGACAATTAAGGAGCTACAGAGCACTAAATATGATTTACTGATACATTTATGAAGACTTTGATGTTATCTCAACTTGTGTATCAAGTATACAGGCTGTGAACGTGACAGAGTTTTGGGACCAGGCTGCATTCCCTGTTCAGTTGTTTTGCACCGGTCTGATAGCACAAAGCAGACAGAAAGCCAAATTTTTCAGGGCTAGAGAAATGCTCAGAACAACAACAGAGTAACTATTCTTTCTCCTTCAGAAAAAAGGCCTGGGGTTGGTGAAAGATAATGGTATGGCTATTCCTGCCCTTTTGTAATTCCTCCCATGTCACTAAACTCACCTACGTGCAAAGTTATGCATAAAACTGATATCTCAAAGGTGTGAGCCTTCATCCTGTGCATGAAGGCTGCCTTATTTTGGAAGAAAAGATAAGAAGTGAACAGGAAATAGGGGAGGTGCATCTGAATGAGCGGGTGTCGTGGTTTGGGCCTGCTGAAACTCAGGAGAAATTTACCCCTGCACTCTCTGGGTAATAAACACAAAGTGCTTCTCCTGCTTGGGAAGCCCTGTGGTCAGTGCAGGATTAGGTCCTCTACTTTGATGAGGACATTGAGACAGGACACCAAAATGAATTATTGCTGGTACCTCCCAAGAGGAAACACCGGTAATGTTACAGCCAGGGACTGAGAGTCTGGTAAACAGGTAAACGTAACTCCTTGTGAAGAACAAACAGCGAAGAATACCACATCCTCAAAGTGACTGGAGGGACCAATAACAAGTTTGCAAAATAAATGGGGGAGTTGCAAAAGCTTCTGCATTTATCTTCCCCAATCCACACAAAGGAGACTCCTCTATTATCAGCTCATACCAGCCACCGCATACAACCCAAAACCTACCATGAAGCCCCTAACAGACTTAATGCCCATGTGCCAAGGTGATGTGAATATGGAAATGAGTTCTGAAAATGTAATGAATATGGATATGAGTTCTGGAACTGTAATGAATATGGCAATGAGTGCTGGGAAATGTAATGACTATACATATTCTCTATGGATATAAGTCTCTGTGAATCTCACATTCAGTGGACGTGTTAAGTGGAGAGATCCCCCATGTCCCCAGCACCAAATAAAAGAATGCCTGCTTCTTAAGACTATATTGGTGTTAAGAAGTTCATTCCTGATTTTGGTGACAGTAAGGTTATAAACTGTTTAAGCCAGGAATCTCTTCTTTCATTCTCAATAAAAAAAAATTACCCTCAGTTGAAGACATGAAGTATATTCTGCCAAGGAGAATATATTTTATTGTACGTTCCTTTAACAGCCAAACAGCATTTGCCAAAATTTTTCAAACATCAAGCTGGTTTGGAATAAGACATGGCCGTTTCTGAAAAGCCATTTTAGAAATGTATTAATTTCCCTTACTACAGTAGTTACTTAAATATTTACATGTATTCTTCATTTGTAAATATCAAGTTTCAAAACCCACATTTAATTCATATTATTTTTTCAAACAGAAAATGGAAGCAACTTTGAAACCTTTTCCCCCCATTTTAAACAGATTAAGGATCATATTCTTTTATATTGTGATTTTTTCCCCTCTCTGTCTTCCCGTAAAAAGTATGGTAGGACCAATACTAGATCCTGTCTCAGTTGAAAGCTAATCTTTCCTCTAGACTACTATAACCTCACAGTGGCTTATTTATAAAATGGAAGGTGTACTCGGAAACTGTACAAATGCGATGTACTTAACCTCCTGCTCTTTCCTTCCCTCCCTCTCTCTCTCTTCCCCGCAAAACTTGATCGTGGCAAACTGTTCAACATACTACTGAAATACCACCATCTCTACTGAGGTCAGTGAAGCCTTTATTCATTCTTAACAATCATATTTTACAATTTGTCAACCATTTTGCTCGCTTTAAGAGGGGAACTTTTATTTGTTCACTTAAGAAAAAACGCCGACAGATAAATATAGAGGTTAATGTGCTACTGTTTAAGTATAGCTGTGCTAACAAAGGATTTGTTCAAACTTAGACAATGCCCTGGTTCTGATAAAATGCATGTTTGTCCTTATGTCTCACCATATGTCATTGCCTGAAATGATGTTGAGTAATACAGCTGTCATATTAGTTGATATTGTTGCTACTTTAACAGATTAAACAAATATGAGCTGATACCCTTAAATATGGGTATTTTTGCATTATGATATTTTGGAGGGCTATACACTGATTGCAAATATAGTCACTGTCATAAAATAAACTAAAAATGATAGCGAGTCTATTTATAGAAACAACACTTAATATCGTCTGTGACAATTGAAGTGGAACAACTAAGGCAACTTTTGAATCAGATTTTAGTGTCTGGGGAGAATTTCTTCTGTAATTTGTTATATGGCTGTAAAAACAGCGAATAATGCATTTTATTACTTGAAAACTCCATTTATTGAAATTCTATTTTTATGCTGAATATATTTGAATATTAAATGTATAGCAAAATATATGGAGTATGAAAACACAAGCTTTGTTTAAGAAATACAAAAATGCTTCTCTCTATATATGAATAAACAACTTAGTAGTTAAATAGCAATTATTTCCTTTGCTTATCTTGTTTATTAAATTGTGGATTTCATTGCCACAAGTTGTTTTGGATGCCAGAAGTGTAAATGAAAGAAAATCCATCAGGGGCTATTAACATACACAAACTAGTGCAAGAAATCCCAGATGAGAGGATATATCAGCTAAGCTATCATTCTGATACTTGCTCTGACATCATTTTCCCTCCCCAAGTATCAATTATGGTCTAGTTTTGAAGAAGGTGTAACTTCTTAAGAGGCTGATCTTCTCCAGTACCTCTGTTTCTATGGTCTTAACACTAATTGTCTAAAAAAGAACCAACCAAAAAAAAAAAAAACAACAAACCCCCAAAACCCCCAAACAACAAAACAAAACAAGGAAAGCTAAACAAAACCAAAGAAAAATCACACACAAGGAGATGCGAACTAAAGGAAACATCTTCTGTGTTTCAAACACAAAGCAGCAAAGGAAATGCTTAGCATCCATAAGATTTCCTCTTTGTGGCAAAAAGGCTTCTGATAAAAGCTATCACTATTTCAAATTAGATATTAATTTTTCTGTGCAGATTATTTCATAGAAGAGGGAATGTATGTCAACATTACTAAAATTTGCAGAGCTCACCTTGAACTATATATTTAATTTTTTTACACACAGAAACCACATTTGTCTGTATTAAACTTGAATCACATTAGCAAGACAGTGTGCTTTGACAAGAGCAGTTATAAACACATGCTTAAATATCTACATTTCTTTGCAAATCACTTTTTCTCCAACACTACTCTGATTTAAATCTCTCTATTGTCTTCTACAATACTTCTTTGTAATTTCAAAAAATATTCGCTAAGAATAGTATTTATTTTTTATTACATAAAATTTGCTATTGTAGAAACATATCTGCAGTAAATTCTCTAATGAGAACATAGTACTTTCAAAATCAAAACTGTAAGAACAGAGCATTGGGAATACTGAATTTTAAGCAGAATTTTCAAAGCAGGTAAGTGATCAAACTTATTGTCATGGCTTCAGCTGTTGAAGTTAACTTTCTTACTAGCAGCTGGTGTAGTGCTGTGTTTTGGATTTGGGAGGAAAGCGATGTTGATAGCGCACCAATGTTTTTGGTTGTTGCTAAGCACACAAGGCCTTTTCTGCTTCTTACACCACCCCACCAATGAGTATGTTGGGAGGAGACACAGATGGGACAGCTGACCCCAACTGACCACAGGGATAATCCATACCATATGACGTCATGCTCAGCATATAAAGCTGCGTGAGATAGAAGAAAGAGGGGGATGTTCAGAGTTATGGCATTTGTCTTCCTGAGTAATGGTTATGCATGATGGAGCCCTGGTTTCCTGGAGATGGCTGAACACCTGCCTGCCGTTGGGAAGTGGTGAATGAACTCCTTGTTTTGCTTTGCTTGTGTGGCTTCTGCTTTACCTATTAAACCACCTTTATGTCAACCCACGAGCTTTTTCTCACTTTTCTGACTTTTCCAATTCTCTCCCCAGTCCCACCAGGGCGGAGTGAGTGAGTAACTGCATGGTCCTAGTTGCTAACTGGGGTTAACACATGACACTTACAATGCTGTTTAATTGTGTTCTTCCTTTTATAGACAAGATTAAGCTAGCAAGGGGAACTGTGTCTTGGTTTTAGTATACAATCCTCACACCATTCTTTAAAATAGAAAGAGAGTCAGGAAGAGCAGAAAAACTTGGTATAGTCCTACCCTCAGACAGTGATTCAATTGTTCAAAGATGATAAATTCCTCTTCTGTGAAACTCTTATGCCAATATTTCAGAGTTTAAACGCCAGAAGGAATGCAGTGTATCATATCTAGCCATTAGTAACACATTAGCTTACAGAACTATTTTGTCTAACACTTAAGAAAGTTTTTTGCTGGTATTAATGGTAATATCTGTCCTCTATTATCAGTCAACACACATCAAGACAGGTTCCATTTGGGGGGGAAAAAAATCCCAAAAGGAAAAAAGAAAGCTTATGGGAATTAACTGAAATATGTATAAAAATATATGTATGTTGCTTATTAATTTAAGATGCATTGATTCGGACAGCTTTCCTGATAAATATAGGAAGCTGGAAATCATATTTTTAAGCAAATATTTTCTAGAAACTTATTTCAAATAATAATATTAAGTATCAGTTCAGGAACTGGAAGGAAATTGGCCAAATAACAAGACTTTATTGATGATTTTTTATGTAAAGATTTCATTTTGCACTCATAATCTAGAACAAAATTATTGAGGTATGGAGGAAGATTTTTTTACAGCACTGACTCTCATCCTCTCTCCTATTTCCAACCTTTCCTACACTGAAAAAAGGGCACACAAGACAGTAATAGAATCCTATTTCAGAGGGCTGCCTTAGAGAAAAATGGAATGGTCTGCAGAGCAGAGCTTGCAGCTACCCAAAGAGGCTGACGTGGGAAGCTGCTGAAGGTGTTGCAGAGAGGTCTGGTATGGACAGGCAGAGACTGAAGGCCATCCTCTGTTGCCATTCAAGACTGTGATTTGTAAAATTTACAAGATCCGACTACTGCACTACAAAATATATCACTGTTACATACAAAATGTCCTTACTGTTATTAAGCATAAAGAAAAGAAAAACAGAAGGACAAATTGTTGAAAACACTTAATGGCTTCTAAAGGGGCTAAATCAATGGGAACAAAAGAGAGGCAGCCCAAGTTTCCATCAGCCAGAAGCTTGCTGGATACAGCATGTTCCCAGCAGCAACAGCTGTTCCAGTGGGTGAGGGGAAACAAGCTTGGGATAAGACTTGCTCTTTTACTGGGGAGACTTTTTAGGTCCTGCCTCAGGACAGGAGCTAACCCACACCTTTCAGCAGTTCTGCTGGTAGAAATGCAGTCTCCAGTATGCAAACCTCAGAAGCATTTGGTAAAAAGATGTCAGGCAGGAGAGCTGACTAAAGAGAACCACTTTTGGACAGATAAAAATAATGTGACATTGCAATAAAGTCTACATGAAATGATGATTTTTTGGATATAGGTTGACCAAATAACTTCAATTTTATCTCAGACATATTTGAAGGAGTTTTCACATGGTTTTGTGATTGCTTTCACCTCTCTGATACACATGATGAGTATACAAGGAACAAAATAAAAGCAACTGGTATGCTATAAGACTTTATGCTATGTTTTGAGTGTTTACTTTGCAAAAAAAAAGCATAATTACACCACAACAGAGTTCTATCAGGGCCAGAACATAATTTCATTCAGTTTTAAAATTCAGTAATAACATCAGAGTATACTGAATCTCCTTTTTTTTTTTTTGTTTTTAAATAATATATGAAGACTTAATTCACTTGGAAAGTCAGCCAGGCTTTTGAATGCTTTCAACTCATGTTACTGAAGCCATCACCCCTATTTCTGAATCACAGTCAAATTCTGTTCACAGCTACTCCCCATTTGGAGTCGCATAAATCTGTTGACTCAAGTGGAAGCTTTTAAGAATAATGTTTTTGTAGCTCAGCCTAGCAATCTCACTCAATTGTTCTTATTTCAACAGGGAGATGCACCTATGGAAGACAGAAATTAAGTGACCTGAGTGGTGTGAAAGACAAACTGTAAATAGTACATTATGAAAGTTGCACCATGAAACAGTCATTTAACTAGAGGAGGAGTTTTTTCATATTTTCCCAATTAAAGAGAGGAACAACACAGAACTGAGGTCTAAATTTCAAATATGTTGAAACTGTACAAGATCCTGTTTTTGAAGAAGAGCGAATGCTCTAGACACTCTCCTGAGGGCCCTTCTGATGCTACATACATGATACTCGTAAGTTTTGTGCCAAGACATTCCTTTTGGAGCATGTAAAGACAAAAGGACTGGTTAGAAGTCACGGTCATGACTCCGTAAGTTGTTAAGGGATGGAAAGTTTGGAGGTGATAGAAAGGCAAAATAATTAGTTTACACAGTTCAATGCCCAAATAATGTGTCAGATGAAAGGAGCTTTCAAACCCCTCTTTCCTCATCGACTTTGATTCCTTTATACTTTAGCAGTTCATAGAGAGACTTACAAGGAGAACTGTACACCTATTGACAGCTGAGATTTGAATTATTAAGGTGAACTGAAATGAAATGCCCTTGTTTCCTGCACCAGTGAACATCCCAAATGTGGCATCTCTTTTATTAGTGATGAAACTACTATTTTATTCTCTCCATTCCACAGTTTTCTGAATGTTGAAGATAGCAATTTCAATGGCAGGCAAGGACACTGAATACATTGTATTTCAGAGACAAAACTTCCGTTGTGATTGTTCACTGGTAGTTCTACCCTGGAAAATTAGAATGCCACAACCCATACTAAAATTAATAAAATGCCTATTATAATACTGATGTATGCTGCTGCATATTTATTAATCTCATCTGCAATAGCAGAATATAAGATGACACAGGATAAAATAAAAAGTCTGAGGACATTCATTAATCTAACCAACAAAATTAATTAGCAATTAATAAACTAGCAATGTAGGAAATATGTTTCTAATTATATTGTCTCCCTTGAAAAAAAATCAGTCCTAAGAAGATATTTGCTTTGCTATGAAATCACCACAAATTTTGCCATTATATCTGGAGCTTAAATTTATTACGAGGACTTGGTATGAATCTATTATTCTGTTGCATCAACAGAACTTTCTATTTTTTTTGTTCATTAATAGGTGGGTTTTGTATATCTGTACTGTCCTGCAAAAAAAATAACCTATGTGTATTCACTTAATCCTGCCAAAGTCAGAGGTATTAGAACAGACCAACGGTACAATTTTGAAAGGATTATCTAACATGAAAAAAAAAAAAAGCCATGAAGATTATGTAATTAGGAAAAAAGGCATATTTGGAAACGCTGTAAGGCAGTGATGAGGACAGCAAACTCTGTATAGTTAGGCATACTGTAGTGCACTTTAATTACAAGTGTATTACCAGCCTATGCTTGGTAACTTTTTCTGCATCATTCTAGTCTGTAAAACTGACTTTGATTTTATCAGTTCCAACTGACTGGAATTACATTCTGACCTCTTGAAATTACCTCTTGTATATTCTTTTAATTATGTATGCAAAACACAAATCTTCAATAATTAGTGATTTTAGGGGATGAAAAGGGCAAGAATCAATCCAAGAATTCCAAATGCACTGCTTTAGTGCTTAGCAGCATACAAATGTATTTTTAAATGATATTCCAAGTACAGCATTTTATATGCTCAATATTCATGCAATTTGTACTATTGACCAGTG
This sequence comes from Alca torda, assembly GCA_008658365.1. Lineage (NCBI taxonomy): Eukaryota > Metazoa > Chordata > Aves > Charadriiformes > Alcidae > Alca > Alca torda. Next base: position 23,934,130 of record CM018084.1, read on the forward strand.
TATATTCTGTTATGCAGAAACACACTTTTTTGTAGTCCATGTCCAAGCAATAAATTCCACAGTCCTGTCTGAAACAAATTTACCATCCACATTTGACTTTATTGCCTCTTAATCCAGCATCCCCAGAATTTATTGTAACATGCCAGATCTCTGAGCAACTTCAAACAGTGCCCATTTTCTAAAATCAGCAAGTCTGAGATATATTTTACTTTTTCCCTTCACGGTACTCTTTCTCTAACATTCTCTGCTCTCTTCCAAAACACAAAAATAATTAAAAAAGAAATCAAAGAAAACCTAAAGTTATCAAGAGTTAGGAAAAAGGATTCAGTCTTTTATTAGTGGCAGATTTGCCATAAATAAACATTTAATTAATTTAAAATTCCTTTGCTTGGGAACACAAAATTTTACAACCTCTGAAGAAGTTTCTGGTTTTCCCTAGCAGTCTGGAATTCACTTTTAAATCTTTTCTCTTGGGAATTCCAAAATCTTACATTCATAAGAGTGGGTATAAAACATTTATAGAAGTACAATGTACTTCTTATTTAAAAAATGTATTCCTCTTTTTTGCTTTTTTTAACTTACCATCACCATCTCTTAGCAAAAAGCAAATGTATAACAAACGTGGCCAAGTGCAGAAACATTAAGTAGAATCAATTTTCAGCAAGTTAGCAATTTCATTCTTCATACTTCAGCTCGACAACAGCTAAATGAAACATTATAACAAGCCAAATACTGTAATCAAAGAAAATACCTTTTTACATTTTTATCATTTCTGTCTTTTATGAGAAGTACTTGTGATCCTCTCAGAGTCCTAAAGGGGATTTCTAACTGACACAGCTTTGAAGAGTGATCAGGTATTGCTCTTCAAAAGGAAGCTTTAACATAATCAAAAGCAGGGCAGACTGCCAGTTTTCCTGGCAATCCCAAATGCACAATGTTCCATTAAGCACTCCTCCCTCAGCTTAAATTCATACTGAACTTAAATAAAAAACTTGGTTGTGCCACTTCAGGGACTGCATCTTGTTTGAAAATGGCAAGCAGTCACTCACTCCAGTGAGACTGGGTCAAAGAAAACAGGATAAAAGACAGCCAATTGCACCATTACTTTTCCTAAGCTGTTCAATAACTCAGCAACTTGTTATGTGTGATATTTTCAAGAATCTCTTGTTTCAAAGTGTTTGTAAGAATTTATCCCCATTTAGTCCATATCTTGCAAGCCATTGAAGCAGTTGCTGCTGAAAACACAACCCACCATGGCAGTAAAACCCCAGTCATATTACAAACAAGGGACTTAGCCAAAATAAAGCAGGTTTTTACTGGAAATGAATTTATGTATAACGACTTGATAAATGTAGCCATTTTGTAGCTATTTTCATTTATTGCTAACACATTTTGATTTTATTATAAGTAACCTAAATTCATCCAAGCAGAAATTAAGACAAACTATATATTTGCCTTCCCAGACTTAGTCAAAACTGAGTACTCCAAGCTTTACCTGCAACTGCTAAAATGCACAATGGCTGTACAGTGTAAAATGCACAGTGGCTGTATTTTCCATGCAGCCAGCAGCTCCAATGTCACATTAGCAGTCATTTTTTCCAAGAGCTCAGCTTCCCTAATCCCATTTGAAAACGTAGTTCACATACTTTTTTGTGTCTATTTTCCACATTTTATATAATGCTAAGAATTTTTCTCTTGGGGCTCCTGGATTTTGATGTCAGAGACAGCCTCCACTGACTGTTAACTGGAAATTCCACCAGCATCACCATAATAATCAATAAAAGGATGAACTTAAGCACTTCTCTATACTAAAGAAAAATCCCAAGAAAACACAGTCCAAATATAAAGAAAGAAAAGGGATTGTTAACAAGAAGGAGTCAGAAACCCTTATCAACTCCATTTGTATTTTCCAGGTCCTTGATATCGCCCTATTGTTTTCATATCCATTAAACACACTGCTTTCAAAACCTTCCCTGAATGATTTTTCCATTTAGCACAACGGCACGTAAGACCATGACCTGAGTAGGCAGATAACTTTTCAAAATACTTGTTTTGCACCTAACTCTCAGAAACTGTTTTTGCAACTCTTTATTTTTTTGAAAAGAAGTGTTTAATTTAAAACATTTCTTCCCTCCAAATTCTTGCAAGAACATTAGGTGAAAGTGGGACTATTACCTTTCATCATTACTTTCAACAAGAGTTCTAGTTCTGATAGAAACATTTTATGTCCTTTGACTTTCTCATAAAATAGTATTTATGGAGCTTATGCACACAGTACAGTTGCTTTTTCCATTCACATTCTTATATCATCTACATTGTAGTTTCTAAATACTTCACATACTGAAAAGATACAAAAAAATTTTGCTGTACCTAGAAAAGAGAAAAAAAGAGTTAATTTATTCAGCACAAAATTCAGCTCATGCCTGTTTTTTCTTAACTGCTTCTAGCAATTCATTATTGCAATTGAGCCATCACACAGAATCTTCTATTTCAACAGACAAGAAAATTGTAATTTTTAATTATAACCATTGTTTGCCTGCATCTTTTTGGACAGTGCCATGCAGGACTGACAAAGCTCTTCCCCATCTTAAAATACTACCTTAAAACAAGATAGAGGAGTTTAAGGAAAACTGACTGGAACGAGAAGCTTAGCAAGAGCCTGAAGAAATTTTCTGTTCCATTATGACTGTTTCTCACTTTACATTCATTATTAGTGCTTATTTCTAGCCTATCTGTGTAGTGAAAACCAAACAAGTTTGAAGGGGGTGGGGGGAGGGGGGCAGTAGCATAGTGTGAATACTACCAAATACTACCAAGCTTACTGCCAATATCAGCATATATCCCTGATATGTGGATAAAGACTTTGGTTTCGTCCTTGAGGACGAAGAGGATGAAAGAGCTCTGTGCATTGTTTTAGTGGATGACAACTCTCATATGCTTGGGGTTGACATTTACTTTGAACATTAGATTGAGAATGTGACCTACTTTGTGAGTTGACTGTGGTCATCCTATGGAGTCCTTGCCACCAGAGCACTGAAATATCTGTGGGTTTTGGTATTTTATCATTTTCTCATTGTTAACAGTCTACTATAAAGCTGAAGAAATACTTACATTTTCAAACCCCTAACTTTTCAAACTACACTAGTCAGCTTATTGTCTTTAGACCATCATAGCTACAACAACATCACTACATAAAATACATGTGACATTTGGCTTTGCTTTCTGTTGGATGAATGCTGCTAGATATATGCATTCAAATAAATTTGTTTTACTTTGAGGCACCTTTCCAGCATTTGAAGTCTGAAGAGAAAATTAATGCAATATTATCTTTCCTGTGGAAAGACAATTCATTGGCACAGAGCTCCGTAAAATTAACAGAAAATTTAATACACATACCAATTTGACTCTCTTCTTCACCTAAAGCACATAATAGCACAGCGAGCATTCTCCCCTCATTGAAACATTACTGACCCAGGTCCATTTAATTGGAGTAGGAAGGAGGTTTTTTCCCCTGAAAAACCTTCAGACTCGGTGCACATGTTAATCTGCTTTCATTCCAATTTTATGACAGCAAGACTCATTGGATTTATTTCACTGAATTACAGTAGTGCACTGGTGAATTATACAAGCATTTTGAACTGATCATATTTTCTAGGCAGATAATAGCCTAATCATTAGATAAGTCCAACTCCTAATTTATCAACATCTTATTTGGGTAACTCTGAAAGGAAGAAAGTATCTTAAGATCCAAAGAAAAATTAAAATAGTTACATTTATAGAGAAAATAAATTGCTGACATATTTTTGACAGGAATATGACAGTAGATTTGTTTCAGACCTCTATCTAATAAAACTTTCAAAGTTTGGGGAAATTCTGAAACCTTCAAAGCTTAGTTGGCTACAGATTCTTAGGGCAGGAAGAGTTATCAGGAATACCTGCGTTTAAAATCTTCTGCTCCACGTTGTAGAGGAGAAAAACAAGAGGGAAAACCTTGCCACAGCGGGGCATAATGTCTAAACATTTGCACACACTATAACTGGATTGCACAGGCTGCTACTGCATGCTACCAGGCAATAGAAATTTCACAAATTACAACAGAATTCATGATAGGTTGGGAGGCAGGCAGCAGGAGAGAATTATTAATTACTTCCCAGAGTAATAAAATAGATTGTGTAACTTCTCACCCTGCCTTTTCCATCATTGTTGCCACAATTACTATCACATTTTCTACTGCTGCTTCAAACAAATGATAGATTTGCACTTCAGTTCACATCAGCTTCTTTCTCTGCTACAGGAAGATATGTTTTTCGAAACATTATCTAAAGTTTCACCACCCTGATTATTAATGAAAACACATGGCAAAGCGCACACATACTGAAATTATGCCAAACCCCAATTAAATCCAAGTGAAATATTTTAACGCAATCAGAAAAGATGGGCTGAGACTGGGTACATACCATTTTTATTTAACTTTTCCAGTGCCAAGTTGCTGCTGCTGTCACTAAGATCTCACCTCCTTCATTCCCTCTCAAGTACCCCAGCAAAAGCTACAGCCATACAGAGTGACAGTGGACATAGTGTCAATCAGAAGAAGGTTCTGATTGTGCTCCAACTGCTCTGGTCTAATCAACAGATAAATAAAATGTAATCGAGTATTCCAGTTGGTTTTTGAATTTAGGGAAAGTTCGTGTCAGCATCAGGAGTTTCTAGAAAAATTTGTATCTGTAGTGGCACATTCAAGGAGTTCAATCTTACAATACAAGGTTAAACACATAATAAAAATGTTATGCTAATGAAAAAACAGAGTCCAGAATTCAGGCTCCCAATAACTTTGACATTTCACACTCTGATGAATTTAGTACACTTTGCAAGACTCCCTGAATCAAGAAAGCCAGATTCGTAGCCAGCTGGTTAACATGGCTCTTACACTTCTGTAAGAGCAATCACAATGAGGAAATCAAGGAATATTTGTTTGATTTAAAACTTTTTTATAAAACTATTGGAAAAGAACCATGAAAATATTATATCATGTGGGAAGCAGTGCAAGAGAGTGCAGAAAGAAGCATGGCTTTCACAAAGTAGAAAACAACACTATTCTTACTTAAAAATGAAAAGTCCATAACAAATTTCTAAACAAATTATTTAAGAGGATTCATTTGTAAACAATAATTTTATCACACACAGCTCTACAACAGCTGTAAATATTCCAACTAAGCCACAACAAAGAAAGTAATAACTTTTTAAAGTAATTCCCAGTTCTTAGTGGTCTAAAAACGTAGCCTGTCTTAACAGAACTTCTTAATATTGAAGTGGAAAATGGCCATTTATACTTCAACAACCAAAGCAGCCAGATCTATCAGAAATGTGTCTTTCATCCCATGAGGATAAATACTCCATTTGAGCATTTCCCAGTTTGGATCCCGACTGAACACTAACCAAAAATGAAGGTGTGAATTCAGAGCAGGGAGTTGCCGGCAGACTGACCTGACTACAGTAAAGCAGAACACAGACCTAAGTGCAACAATCGTGCCGTAACAGGTAACCCACAGCACCCAGCAACTACAAGGGCTGCAAGAATGGCACTAATGATTCACCAGATTTTTACTGAGAGGACCTGAGCACTTGACAGCTTTAGAGAAGTTCACGTGACAGTACTTGGAATAGATAAGCCACAGCCAAGGCTACTGGCTGTGGGGTTTTTCAGCAGAAAAGGAATTTAGGGCTCCCTGGATGGGGTTAATCTTTTCTATTGTGTAAAGATTTACAGCTCAGCTAATTTTGTCGTATGCCTTTGTAGTTGGTGGAGAGAATTACGAGTCAGCATAGCTGTCTAAAGCTAAGAGCAAGAAAATCTATGATTTTAGTTTCTGTGTTTAATCCTATGGAGAGGTAGATCAAACACATTTCAAAACAAATATCCTTTCTATCTTTACTGCTAGAGATTTTGAAAAACTGTGTCATAGGAATGGGTGGAGCAAGCTGCAAAACCATAAGTATCATCTTCACAAGTCCTTCTCCATAACAGCATTCTGAAGGGATGCTTAAAAATATGCATTTTGGGATCGGTTATAGATCCTGCAGGAAGCAATCTGTCTTCCTCTCTTTCCAGTTAAGTCTCTAAGCAATTGTTCTTGTGTTACATGAAAGCAGAAATAAGTTTCATTCACTAGAGGAAGGATAACCATTTATTTATCGTCTGCTTTTAAGAAAATTGTGAAGTATAACAAGAAACGGAAAAGTTTTTTTCTAGTCTTTGCATTTTAATGCCATTTAGTAATTATTTAGCTCACTGGATGTTAAATATTATAAAACCAAATGTTTTGGTTTTCACACAGCAATTCATACTGATGACAGGTTTTCAATAGGACATTTTCTCCCAGGCACTATGAATCAGGAATTTGATTTTGTTACATTTACTCTTCTAATACTATACAGAGAAAGAGGTGAAAGGAAAGGCAAATCCATTAAATGCTTACAATTCCATCCTGAAAAAAATGTGGTTTTCTTTGTCACTTATTATCCATCAGTTAGTCTGAGCATCTTTTTCATTTTCTATCTGTCACATCAAACTCCATTTGACTAAAACTTTAAGAATCAAATGTTAATGTACAGTATGATACTTTCTGTACCTACACATCATTTGGCTATTTGACTACAGTTCCTTTTTCATTTGAATAAGCTTTCATGCCTTTCTGACATGTGAGTTATAACTTACAGATATCTGTCTTTACTAGCAATGGATATTAATGTAGCAGAATACCAATAAACATTATTCCAAAAATAAGAGATGAGAGGTGCATGCTATGTAATTCTATCACGTATTTTTTTTTATTTCACTGGATAATCCCCCCTGTGTCATAGTCATCTGAAGACATAAAGCTCAAAACAAGAGTATTAGAGCTTCAGTCTTTTGCTGAATGAATGTCCTCTGTGCCAGCACTGGTCCCCATCTCAGTCAAGTCTCATCGCAGCACTGTGTGGGCATTTTGCATAAACATACTGCATACCCATGAAAAAAGCAAGAGTAAAGAAGCAAGAAGGCAAAACTCCTTGGGCCACTAAGTAGGACAAGAAACCTGTGTTCAGCTCTCTCCCAAAGACAGCATAATTCATCTCTCTGTACCTCAGTTCTGAATTTGTAAAATGGAGTAACAAGACTTCCCCTCTCCCGTATGATCTCAAACTATATACCTGGAAGAAAATCATTCGTTCAGTGAGAGTCATTGGGAACGTGTAAGCATCCTTGGCAGAAAAAAACAAAAAAGGTGCAAAAATGTTTTTCCTTAAAACAGATTAATTATAACAGTGGTCCTGAACAATACTCCATCTGCTCCACTACTCTGTTTTCAGCACAGCTGAAAGGTACATAGGATAAAGTAAAATCAGAGCAAATTTATATGACTGCTTCCCTTTCATATACACCTAGCCTCCAACTACTTCCACCTCAGAGGATTTCCTTTTAATTATTAATTATTCATTTTAAATTTTAGTTTAATGTTTAACTGGTGATTAATCCTTTTAATTGTTAATTCTTTGACAAGTACCATTTGTTAATTCTTGTTTATAATTCATATACAATAAATAATCCTTACTCCTACTTGTCAGCAATATTTAGAAGCAGACTCTTTATAAAGCCAAATACCTGAGCACTTGTAAATATTTTTAATATCAAATATTAAGTCATATTGATTATTGGAGTGTCCCCTCTCAAAGTTCTGATTTAATTATTTTTAATTTGATTTGTAATTTATTTTGAAGCTCTAGATGTCAACTATCACCTTTAAAAAACAAAACCAAGAAAACCAACAGTTCAAGAAGTTTGTTTTAAAACTATGAGAAGTGGTCCCAGTATCTGTTTTCTGTGCTCTATCATGGCTTCATAGCTTCATTGGTAATTCAGGCTTAACAGCATTAGTATGAACCTTAACCACTGGACTGGTTAGTAAGATGAAGAAAACCGTTTCAGATAAAGTAAGCAATTTTCATCTTTGGAATTATATGGACTTCAATATTGCTCACTGTTAGAAATATAATTAATATTTGGGAGGTTAACTATAACTAGTCATAAATAATGTGAGAGGTTATACCCAGCTGATGGTGTTCTATTAATTGTGTAGGATTTTAATGCTTCAGCTTACACGTGGTTCGAGACAGGCAAAACTTTCATTTTCATATGCTTTCTCTTTCCATTCACTAAGACCTCTATTCAATTTATACTCTGAATTACTTCTCTGCTGTAGCTCATTGTTATCCCACGGTTCTGTTTAACTCGAGAGACAAGTAAGTTTCTACCACAGCAGTCATTATAAATTTATATTTTCAAATTAAAATTAAAAACCCCAAGTATATTTGTAAAGTATTTGGGGCTGCATACAGAACAAGGACAGTATCTTCTTCATTACACAAAGTTGTGGAGCCTCACTTCTCCTGGCAATTCAAAAATTTTGGTCTTAATTCCACTAGTATATTTGATTTACGTCTATAGTTTAGCTATACATCAAATCTGAGCCTTTAAAAGGTCATTTAATTCTAGTGTAGATGTGCAAGACATTAAATTTCATTTGTTCTGGCCAGGCAGAACAGCAAGGCCTGAAATTTACTAGGAATGAAAGAGAAGACAACCAAAAAGATATACACATTTAAAAAAGAGAAAAATCATAAAGATTAAAATATTTTTCTAATGTCTTTCATTCCAAATAAGGCAGGGGGTACTTTTCCCCCACCATGAACCATGTACCCTGACTACATCATGTAAATTTTCTTTTTCATTGTCTAGATAACATCTACCAAAGAAATACTAAAGACAAGTAGTAAATTTTCAATCATTCCTAACAATAAAACCATTCATTCTTAAAATCGTAATGAACCTCAGTTATTATTTACTTTATTTTTCTCTGTTTCTAGGAAAATTCTGTCCGTGAGGTCAGCTTTTGGCAAAGCGTGTAAGTCAGGGCTATACTGAAGGATGGCAGAGAAAAATTTGTAGTTCACGCTTCCAAAGTGGCAGCAAATGTTGTGCAACACAGCAGTCAGCCAAAATATACATAGACATTGTGCCCTTTTTTTATATCTATGTATATATAAAATATATATATAAAATATATATAGAGTGAGTCCATTTCAAATCTGGGATCTCTTTGTTAGGTTAACTGGGTGTCTGGGATAACTGGTGTTTGAGACAAGTGACACCGAGCAGACAGGGGCCTCTCTCCAGAGCTGACATGCTGAAAAACAGCTGTCTCACAGGGCCCAGAGCAGCCTCCTGATACCTGCATATTAATCCGGACATGCGGGGTTATGCTCACGTACCCCAGGGATACGTGGGGTCCAGGGTGATCAAGGATATGCAGAACACCAGAATAAAGTGTTTAGAAAAGCACAGAAGTAAAGTCACTAGGATTTCTGCAGATTAGGATATGATATGTACACAAAGGTTAAAGAAATAAACAAAGCCCTAAAATCAAACCCTGTTTGGACCCATTTTCTTTGATCAGGAATCTTCCCGAGACTGTTACAGGAGCCAAAACCATAAGAAAAATCATCACCTGCCTAGGCCATCCTCTTTGTATTTATGTGAGATTTTTTCAAGTACTAGAGAAACAAGAGCATCCTTCATATGTAGGATAGGTTCTTTTTGTTTGCTTGTTTTCATGTGTGTTCTTTTTTAAATATTAACATAAAATATTTCATACAAAGTTATGCACTAGCTAGGTTAATAGCCATTTCTCATCACCCTAAATATAGTTTTCAGTCAAGCACACAAAGAATGGTTTTGTGAAGTTATAGGACTGGTATTCAAAATAACAGTTCATGCCCATCTGCCACCTGGAATGAAGACATTCAATAAATGCTTGCAGCATGTTTATAACTGGCTCTCTTTATTGCTAGCTATTTTGCAAATATTTTATTAGCAATCTTTGTAGATGAAGTTGCTTAACTATCATCCAAGGTAAATGGAAATCATTGGACCTAAGGGGAAAATGCGTAAGTGTTCTCAGGAGGAAGAAAAACAACTTTGAACTGAAGTAGTGTCTACAGTCTAATCGGCTTGCCGTCCCCAAACAGATTCCCCCTCAGCCCCCTCCCCAGGCTTTACTCCTACCATTTAATCCATTTCTGTTAGAAGAACCTTTGAGGAGTAAAGGTCATTTGGCCCACTCCTGTCCAACCTTTTACATGATCCTTACTGATATTTGAAGTCTAGATGGTGATATAGTTATTGTCCTTGTTGTCTGGTCTAGCACTATACAGCATTTATTAAGACAGCAGCCTTCCACAACACGGCGACAGCTTTCAGCCATTACCCAGCTGTGAATTGGTGACCTAAAAGTAAAATGCTCCAAACCCATTTCCAATTGCATGAGCTTTCCAGCCTTCCAAAACTGTTAGGTTCTCACTTTAGAGACTGGAGATTAGGCTCAGTTTTAGTGTCTTACCATCTGGCACTACATTACATAGTGGGTGATCTTTCAATTTTACTTTGATGAAAATAAAACAGAAAATAAAATTCACCACAAACATCATGCTTTACACCTATCACCCAAAATATCTGCTAGAAAAAAATACATTTGCTGCCTATGTTGCATGAAAAATCTACTGTCTGAAAAAGTAGCTATGTTTCCCTTCATTTTACCAATAAAAGTCACTGAAGTAATAAAAAGATGTACATTTCATCAAAATGTAAAGAGTTATAGTTATTACTATTGTGAGAGACTGGAACCTAAAAATAATTCTCTCAAAGCTTGCTTAATTTTCTGCAAGCCTACGGGAGGTTTGCAAAGTTTCCTGTCGTGTTTGCTGCCCACAGGCCGAAGGGAAGCTGGTGCAGACTTTCTGCAGACCGAGAGGATGTCTGGAAGCTCGCCTGCTGCTGCCTGCGTGGTGTACATGCCAACCAAGGGTACCCCAAATTTGGCATGATGACTTTGCTAAATCAAGTGCTGCCCAAGCAACAGGGGCAGGAAAATCTCCCCCAGCAACCTCGTCAAATGGTGACTGGCCGAGCCAAGATGACCTGCATGCTGATTGATCGAACCACAAGCCGACAGGGACTATAAACTAGTGCCGTGGAAGACCACAACTGGGACCCTCACCACTGTCACTTGAGAACTACGGATCAACAGGACGATGTTGAACTCCAAAGGACCGACGAGACGCCATCGGGCCTGTGGTGGTGACTATACTCTTGCTGTGCTCCGTAATACTGCTTCTCTCTTTTCTGCCTTTTCTCTACTTCCTCCTTTACTCTATCGCTCGTCTCAGTGACTGATGCTGGGGAATAACAATAAATCTGCAGTGAGCGGCATCTGACCTCGTTTGTGTCTTAATCTCACGCTCGTAATCAGTACAAACCCCTCCTGGACCCAACATAGTCAGACTGGGGCGTAACAACTACATAAAGTAATGATAACTGTACTTTAGAAAGTATTAATTACTTTCCACAGTAGTATTATTGAAAATCTTATTTACTGTTTTGAGAAAGGAAGTTTTGAGAAATAAAACATGTCTGTTCTGATTCAGTCTGCAGCCATCATCATCTCTAATTCAGAAGCGTTAATTCCTTCTTCACAAATTTCCCTCTTGCAACATCCTTTTCATGCTTATAAATCCACTTTCTTTTTAAGTATTTTCTTTTAAAGAGGTTTAAAGCCTCAATAAGATCACAAAATATTCAAGGAAAGCAAGCATCTTGACAATAATATTCTGGATTGCCAAAAGAAGTTAATTTAATTTGAGGGTAAGAAATTGTGCTTTCCCTTACATGTTAATCTAACATAATTTTCACTTTTGAAGCAGTTTTTCCAAGTCAGGCTAACGGTCCTTTAAGAAATTTTGGAAATAGACCAATAGTGTGTAAATACACAAAACATTTTGTGTAAGTCAGTCTCCTAAGACCACATTCATCAAAGGCTGAAGAGTTATCGACACATTTCTCAGGGCAAAGAGCATCATGGTGAATTGTAACTGACCTCCTCGTGTGATGATTTTTTTTAATTTTTTTTTTGGTAGCAGTCTTCAGAGGCCATTTCCATTTATTGAAAACTAAGCATTTAGAGAGACTAAACCAGTATGCTTAGTGTACCCCCACATCAGATATTGTCCTTAATGTGTCAGCTTCAAAGAAGCATAAAATTTTTTGATGGTATTAAACTTTTCACCTGCTACAGGAGGGAAAAACCTGAAACACTATACCTCTTAAAAGCAAAAGGAAACAAAAGAGCATAATGATACATTTTCTTGATACAATTCCTTCTTGAGAGTCTCCTCTAATCCATTATTCTCCATCAGTCTAAGCTCTGTCCTCTCCTTTAATCTTTTTATTGATAAAAAGCACTGATCATAACAATATATTTGAAACGTGAACTTATTTTCAAATTTATTTAAAGGTTTAATACTGAGAAACACATTCAGTTTGTAAATACTCAGTACTGAAATTATGTGATATTATATAATGACAATTTATTATAAAACTATGCTTTAACTTTGCCTATACTCTTTGTACAGCCAGGTACAACTGGCTTAAGAGAAAAAATGTAACAGGCATTTCACAAGCTATTTTACTGTGCCTTAGTCTTTTATCACTGTAATCACTTACAGGGGTTTTAATTCATCTCAAGGAAAGTGGATTCAGACCTGAGTTTTCAAAAGAATTCTGTCTTATAGATCTGGCGTGAAAATATACTGCTTTTTGCAGTCAGGATCTATCACTCCTTCAGAATCAGTAGACCTAGCCACAATTTGGTGTATTTCACAAGATGCTTGTAGGAAGTTCCGTTATTGCTGATGACTTTCAATAACATCAGATGTACCTAGGAATCGCCCAACACACATGATCCAAGATATTCCTTACATGATTATTTTCCCAACAGCCTGTACTTCAGTACAAATTCCTAATATCCCAACTCTGAGAAGACATCTTCTAAAGGGTTTCTTTTAATCACAGCACTAATAGTAGTTCTTGGAAATGAACCACTTGGTATTACCTCAGAGTAACCTTATGCATCCAACCTTTTTATTACTTTTGCACCGCATAATTATTCCTGTTGTAAGTTAATTAGCCAATTATGGATAATGACATGGTACCTTCAGAATAAAATATTTATTCTTGTTTTTGTTGTTGTTACCTCATATTTGTTAGTAATTCATGTGAGTTTCTGTGAGTTCATGGCATTCTGTAATATATTTTGTAAATGTTTATTACTAATAATTTGATAGACAATACTACAACTCATGAGACTAGAAAGAACCTGAAGAAGTTCTGTCTCTTATCATTGCTGGCAAATATTCTAGTCAGTCCACTGTTCTATGGCCTCTAGTAAGAAATACTTCATACATCTCTGAACAGTTTGTCTACTACCCGTGACACTAAAATGTTTTTCCTCATTCTAAATTAAAATCTCATTTTTTAATAGACCTGCCGAGGTTTTATACTCCAGTTGAAAAGTTGAGCTCCGTTCTAAAAAAATTTGCAAAACTTCCTAGTGAATTTGAGTCACCAGTTTTATAAAAGGCATCTGAACCCTGAAAAGCTAATTTGTTTGGATGTACCGAACTTAATAGAGCCTCAAGTGACCCATTAAATTTTGTTCATTAGACTCACTGACATAATTTAAAACACTTCATCCAGATAGATTTTGTCAAGCACAATTTGTTTTGTATCCATGTGAAAAGTCCAGTCAGCAGAAGTTCAAAAAGGATTTAATAGAATGAGCAAAGTACATTAATGATGGCTAGCAATAAAACCAATGAAACCTTCAGCAACTATATTTCTTAACCTAAGAAAGAGACACCTATGCATCAGTAGGAAAAGAGATATCCTTCTTGTCAGTGTGTACTCATACATTCATCTCACAAAACTTCAGTGAGATTTCAGGGAGGGTCCCATTTCACATTAAAACAAACCCCAAAGCCATCTTACAGGCATTGTTTCAGTTGGTTGTTTTTTCTCCCCTCAATAAACCAGAAAGAAGAAAACAGAAAGGCTAGTCATTGATGCATTCACATAGTATAAAAGAGATCTACTTAAAGGACTGGTTTTCTGTTCCTCATATGTGAGGAGCATGATCTTTGTAGACTTAGCTCATCGTTTTCTCAGCAGTGTAGGCAGAATTTAATTTTTCTGTTGTAAGGACTTTGTCCATGCTTTGAAGAGGGTAAAAATTCAATTTTGCAGAGATGGCAGAGCTGATCCTAAAGGATAATAGAATACCTGAATCAGTAGGATGCTGGAAGAAAGTGAGGGTTGAGAAGGGTCAGGGGGATTTCAAAGTGCTTTCAGTAGAAAAGAGGATTTCCCCCTCTTGCGCATCCACCTGTCCTGCAGGAACATCTTTGCTCTGCTTTCTCTGTTCTCTCTGCCAGTCTCATGCAGTTTAGCGAGTGACTCTCCAATTCCAGTAACCTTACAAGAAATGTTACCACCCTGCCTTTATGGCCTGTCTCATCCCCATGGGGGCTTTACACACATTCTATGAACTTATCAAAAGTCTGAATCCTCTAGATGTGTATTTACTGAGCTACTAAATATATTTTGGATGTACAACTTTATCTTTAATCCTGTCTTTTCAGCTCCAGGTTGTGTTGTAACTCTAAAAGACCTAATTGAGAAGAGACAGGGCATGTGCAAAAGTAAACATGTTAATCACTGTAGTGAATTTACTGAGCCTATTTTTTCAGGGTAATACTAACACTGTCAAAGTGATTTGGGAAAGATTTGCCATCAGCTCCTGAGCTCACTCATTATACAAAGACAAGGAATGAGGCATTTTTTTCCTTTGTCTGCTATCAGTAATAAACAGAGTGAGAAGTGGGGACAGAAGCCACAGGCAGAGTGGGACTGTTGCTTCCCTGGACACGGACAAGTCCTACCATTATTTTAGAAAGCTCTCTTATCTCTTGTCCTCTGTCATTGCAGTGAAAGAGTACTGACAGCCTTAATTTTGGACGAAGCTTATCTTTTCCTACATGTTCCTCTTTCCCATGTGCTCTCTGAAGCGTTATTATGCAAAATCCTAGGAAACTTTTGCAAAAACTCTGTTAAATCACACAAGTGTTTGTGAAGATCACTTCTCTGAATAGTTTGGGCCTTGGAGCGTCTCCACAAACGTGAAGAGTGAAGGACTCTGAGTTTGTCAGTACCCAGTGGTTTAATAAAATAACAGGTTTTAGTGGATGGTCTGACAGTGCCATGTGGAGTCGGGGTGTAGGATGCATTCTTGGCAAGATGCCATAAAACCTGCCTTAATTACTGAGACTGACCAGCCTTCTTTATTCCTTCTCTCCTGAAATTCCATGCTGGACCTCAGAAATACTACGCAGTAGGACTTCCATCAAAACTGATGTATTTCTGTGAAGAGCTGCAATTTAGGGAAATATGTATTTCCACGATAAAATTTTCAACCTTCTGTATGGTACACGTTTGCTTATTTAAATTAATTATTTTAACATTTAGTATCCAAACCTTCCTCTCCAATCTACAACTCTACGTATGCAGCGTATATTGTAGAAAAAACTACATAATAAATGCATTTCATCTCAATACAACAGCAGTGTTTGAGAGAGATAAAGGAAACGTAACAAGATGTGTACAGTCTTATCAAATTGGTCTGTAATATTTCTGTATCTTATATGTTTTATTGCCAATGACAAAACTAAAACCCCAAAAAGATACAAGTGAATACTTGTGAATTTTCCCTACTAAAAACCACTTCAGAAAACTGAGTGCAGTTTTTGGGAAAGATTAAGACTGTCATGAAGCCACTTCTAGTGGAAATGTTGAGCTCCTTAGTCCTTGATATTAGCCTGAATTAAAGAAACATGGTCAAAAGAAGAGTTTTTATCCAGAGTTTGAAGCCTTCAAATTCTGTAGGCTTCATATGAATACATGCAAGACACAGCTTAGCCCACTGTTGAGAGGTAGAAGTTTGCATGTCTTGAGTCATGATGATGCATACAAATTTTTCTGCGTGTGTACTTTAAAAAGTAATTTTTATGCTCTCATTCAAATTCATATTTCAAGCCTGGCAAGAAAATTAACTTTTCTGTGAGTCTTCGTATTAGTCCTCCAGGGTCCAACTAGTCTGGAATTCTTTAGCAATTAGGTGCCTAGAGATTAATTAGGAAGAGAAAATACTTCTTCCATAATGAAACAAAACCACAAACAGAAAACTCTCATTCTAAAAAAAAAATAAATAGTAAACACAATGTTTTCTACATAGTCAGCCAGTTGGAATCAGTTGAATCCTTTACTCTGCGCATTCCCATATAGGCATAAAACAGACTTGGCTGTCTCAGAAATAAGCACTTGTGCATTTGAGCCTCGATATTCCCCTTTTTTCACCCTGCTGCCAAATTTCACATCATGAACTAATTGCAAATCTCTCAGTATAGCAACTCTTTTGAGAAGAATGGGTGGTACAAAATGTTTATGTATTCCATATCAAGACAAGAAATTGGTATTTTCTTTTTTTTACCCAGTAGAAATATAAAACAAAGTCTAAAAAGAAGATAGTGAGGTCCAACAGAAATCTGTTTAACCAGGCAATATGAAACAAAAGACACAATTGATAATTGGGGTACCATACACACTTAACATACATAATTGATTCAGATACTTGGACATCTTCAATTAAATGAGTATTTAGAAAACAATTCTCAGTCTCACTATTATCACCATAATAGCAATTACCATACACTTTATAGGGAAGATGACTGGTTTTAGAATAAGAAACAAAATTTTACATAGACAAAAATAAGACTTAGAAAAGTAAGAATATAATTTCTTGGTTTTATCTCTCCATCTCAAAAAGGATGCACAGGGATTAAAAGGCAAAAATACTTAGAAAAGGGAAATGAAAAAGTGAAGAATGTATTTGTTTGGAGGGCAGATATAGCATGTGACAGTACAAATTACACCACTGTAGCCAGAGAAGGTCACCTGCACGTACTTGACCTTTTCTCAGAAAATAAGAATACAAAGAAAGTAAAAATGAAACACAATTGCCAATAAAAAAATCATTCCCTGGCATTTAAGAGATAGTAAGAAGGCCAAGCATGCAATAGAACTTTAAAAATTACCATGTGTTTACACATACATACAGCATTGTGTGTTTAAAGTATCCAAAGATACTCTAGGTTAGATATAAAATTATGAGGAATTTAAATTATCATGCTTCATGAGTATAAGACTTGTACTAATTGCTGCGGTTAGGAAGAAAGTAGACCTGAGAGATAGTAATTTGACTTAAGCAATTACAAAGTTTTATGATCTTTTTCTCTCTGAGGTACCTGACACTGGACAAACTGTAAGAGTAGTTAGAGCTATAGTCTGCCATAATGCAAAGCTTATATTCCTACAGAAAATGAGTTTGAAATGATCCTGATATTCAACTTGTTCTTATTAACTACTCATTCCTGTTAAAACAAAACCAGTATTTTGCATTGCATTTGCACAGAAAATTTTATTTGTGGACATACAAACATCATAAAGCCACCACAAATTAAGTAACATCTGCAATCTGGTACAAGTCCATCGTAAGCACATTTGAAAGGAATAGTAATACACAACCCTGGAACTAACTGAAGAAGCACAAATCATTGGGACAATGGGGATTACTCAAATATTTTGAAATTTTCAGAAATATTGCAAAAAGTATCTTTTTTTTTTCCTCCCACTTCTCCCAGACCAAACCATTCCCAGGAGTTAATGGCAGATATGTGAATGGCTTCACTTAACTAAAAAAATACTTTGATAACTTAGCTACTGACCAAAAAAAGGCATACTGTTCTAAATACCTTACTATCTGTGTTAAGTTAGAGCTGCTGTGTCATGAAGACATGAATAAATCATATATAAACCATGCCTATTTAAACCATAAGGTATAATAATATGGATTATGAGTAAGAAAGAAATATTTTGTAGTTTCTAAGTCATCCCTTTTCTCCAGTTCACCTCTCATGAGCTCCTTGTATACAGGTGTTATTTTCATACAAATCTATAGAAAGTCATTTTTTCCAGTCATCTCCATAATAACTCTTCGCAGCCTTCCTGTAATACATCTTGTACTTCTACTGAAATCTTGGGGTGAAACTCTGAATTTTGAATTCTGTAAGTATTTTGACAAACAATTTAGTGTGGTCAAGATTTCATCTCTTACAGAGCTGACAGTTCTCCTGGACTTGGATGAGCCTCTGTTTACTCAATCCATAATTTTAATAGGTTTTACTTCTCCAAAGTCCTCCAATGCTCAGCTAACATTATTAGAATTATTTCATTTCTACTGCACACATCATTTACTAGACAAGAGCTGTGAAGATATCCTCAGAGAGGCCATCCTAAATAAGACTCAAATGGAACTGAAATGCATATTTATTATTATTCAGCAAACAAAACATATAGCAGGAAAGTGAAACTTAAGTCTTGCAAACACGGAAACTGTCTTTTAAATCTACTCCACTGAATATTTTTTTTTTCTGAAAGAACAAAACAAATATTCTAATCTAACCAAAAATGACACCATCTAACAGAACGAATCCCCATGTAACTGACACACAAAAATCTCTACCTACATTTAAAGCTTCGTTAGAGAACATAAGGATAGCTGTAAGAAAATGACTTCAAATGCACTGAGATGTGCTGCTCTGCTTTCAGTTTAACTCCATAGGCACCACTCCTCCCAGAAGACTTGAAGCAGTCTGAGCCCCTGACACGCTCTCCTGATAAGATCCTTTAAAATCCATCACACCATGTGCAGAGAGAAGTTAATAGGATCCCATAATTGCCTCCCAACAATATATGCTCAAGCAGATTACATTCATTAGCAATCGTACATACATATAGCCTCATAAATCTATTATAAGAAACTATGACATTTCTGTCCTTGAGTAGTCTCTATTCTAAGCCCATTTGATGGCGTTCCTTTACTCTGTCTGAAGTCCACACTGATGAACGTGACTATTTTTGAGACCTGCACTAGCGCAGATGCTTCACACCCACTGCTTCACAGCAGATTCCTACCAGGGAGTAAAGAAAACTTCTCAGTAGCACAAATCAGGGTTGTCACTGGAAATGCCAAAGACCAACACACCTGTGTCCAATATCTAGTGCTGTGAGAAGTGCTGCACCCACAGGAAAACACATAGGCGCATTTCAGCAAATTTTCCTATCTTTGAGCCAATGGATCAAGCTGGAGTCAACAAGCTTTTCTTAAGGAAATGAAAAAAATTCTTTCCATGCCTTTTCCTATATTACTTTCCCAGAAACTGTTCTGATGCAGAAACCTCCTGTTGCAGGAGTTACCATCAAGTGACATTTTACACTCAAGTTACAAAATCACAGGAAAGAGGAATCAAAAACAAAATGCTAATAAATCTTCAACTATAGTGACGTGAAAGTGAGTCTATAATTACTTCCGCCAGTCACAATACAATTTTAATATGCTCCTATAGGGTAAGGTCGATCAATTATTATTTCGACATAGAGAAACAAACCAAATTATCTTTTCTAATCTAACATTATATAAAATTGTAATGAATTTATGAATTATGTACTCATTCAGAACATTGTGTGACTTGACATCGTTTTACTTGACTTTAACTACTGAATTCTCACTTCTACTGCTACACCAGACCTGAGCACTGAACAAAAACAAAATAGAGAAATTAAGATAAGAATGTAATGGTACAATATTTTAAACATTTCAGAGTAATTTGAATAATTACTATTAATCTTAATAGCACGATTATAAATGCTCACCAGGAATGGAGACTTTCTCATGAAAAATGCTTCTATTAGAATTCAGTAATGAATTAATTTTTAATAAGGCAACGATCTTGTTAGCATTAAAGGTGATTTCCCTTTCTTTTTACATTAAAAAACTGGCCAAATTTCTGCAAGTAGTTAACCTCTAGTTGTTAGGTATAAAGAATTATTATTTTTAATACATTCTAAAGATTTATTTCACTCAAGGAACAAATCTTAGGTTTTGTATTAAGTTCAAAACACATCTGCTTTTTGAAGCATTTTCATAAGTATACTTATATTCATAAGTATATACAAATATACAAATATTTCATAACTATACTTACAAGCATTTAATATTGTTATATTCGTAATATCTAAATACTTTTAAGAATTTACATTCTAAACGTTTCCTAAATATATTGATATATGTATGATAATATATTTAAGTACTGTATCAATTAATTGTATACTTAGCTTTTTGCTTTTTTATAGCTCTAAAAATTTCTTCTACATTAATTTTACTTATCTAAATTATTGAGTTCACAACGTTGCATGACAATAAGAAGAAAGATAATCTTTTTCTTCAATTCTGTAGTCTACATTTTCTAAATAGTAGTAATTAAAAAAACCTCAAATCCATAAATTAATGAAAATTTTGATGAATTAATGAATCTTGCTGGGAACAGAAAGGAAATTCTCCCTCTACAAAAAGCATTCTTCTAGGTATGAGGAAAATTAAATTATTTTAGTATGCAGCAATAACCATAAGAATCTTACTGCAAATAAGAACACAAATACTTTGCTGATTTTTAAGAATGTATAGCAAGGAAAACATTAGTTATGTATTTCAAAAACATTTACTCCAAATATAGAAATGAATTCATTTGTTGTTCATAAGTTGATAAAAGAACATTCAAAAAGTATAATATGAAATAAACAATCCAGAAAGAAAAATATTTTAGAAACACACACTCATTTTTATTTCTTATTATTTGAGAAAAAGGCAGGGATGTAGGGAGGGAGAATAGCTTTAAAGCATTTTCATGAGCCTTTCATTCAGAACACAGTAAAATATCACTGGGATTAATTTTGGGATGTCAAATTTTACAGGTATACAGGTATTAATTTTATTATCCTGATATATTAATAGCTAAATAACTCAAGAACAGTTTAAACGTATTAGGAAATAATTTCTTATACTATATGCATATACACATACACATGTATATGCATATATACAGGGACTTTTCAGAAGTGGAGGATTTCTGACCTTTGTCGCATTAATATATAAACATAGATCTTTTGTAAACATATACAATTTACCTAAATCTCAAGGGAAGAAAACTGTGAGGGTGGTGAGGCACTGGAACAGGCTGACCAGGGAAGCTGTGGATGCCCCATCCCTGGAAGTGTTCAAGGCCAGGCTGGATGGGGCTTTGAGCAGCCTGGTCTAGTGGGAGGTGTCCCTGCCCATGGCAGGGGGGCTGGAACCACATGATCTTTAAGGTCCCTTCCCGCCCAAACCGTTCTATGAAAAAGATAAATCCACCTTGTGAATTGAATTGTCAGTTGCTGAATAGTAAAATGTCTAGTTTCTGTTTTGTTTATTTCTTTCTAAAATCATTACAGATAATAGTGAAAACGTATGTGCTATATTTGAGCATGCACAGTTCTCAGTTTAAATAAACAAAAACTCAAAATGAGGGAAAAACGAGAAACAAGGACACACACTAACTTGGTTTTATAAACTTTCCAGGATTTAATTTTCTAAATTAATTCTAAGTGAAATTACCACGTGTAGAATATTGCCCCAGCCCCTTTGCTGAGGATTTGGCATGATATAGTACTCTAGTAATCCAGAAGAGAATTATAATCTCAGGCTACACCCCAAATGTGTTTTGTTTTGCAGATGTATACAGATGGTCCCACTAAAGAGCCCTTTTATGAAACAA
This sequence comes from Alca torda, assembly GCA_008658365.1. NCBI lineage: Eukaryota > Metazoa > Chordata > Aves > Charadriiformes > Alcidae > Alca > Alca torda. The sequence goes on from CM018084.1 coordinate 23,955,823, forward strand.
TTTACTTTTTTAAAGACATGCTATTGCTCCCAGATATAATTACATTTCCGATAGACAGACATTTTGAATGACTGGAGTTCTAGCTTTGAAAACGCATGAAGATGATGATTTATTTGAAATATCCGCATTTACACAGTACTTATTTTTTTCATTATAAAGAAAAATGCTGAATCAGTGTTTATTTAGTGGATGACTAGATGGTTTAAGCTGTTTTATTTATCATGAAGGGTTAATTTTTTTTCTTGTTTTTTAGTTATGTATGATTTTCTCTTTTTTTTTTTTTTTAATCAATCCTATGATGATAGACCCAGTTTTACACTCAGTCCTGTGAGTTACATAACGTTTAACTGCCTTCAGACTTATCTTTCATATCAGTTGTTTTTTCCCTACTGGAAAGTTATATTAAAATCTTTAGAGAAGTAAAGAATTATTTAATGATGCTGCCCATAAAACCTTTTTTTTGTTATGGGTATTGTCTATGTTTGCCATTATATTATGTTTAAGCATTTATTAATATCTATTTAATAAAGAATGTACTCAGTAGGAGAAAATTTGTAAACAAAATAGCTAACATATATAGTCATACAGGTTTTGTGGTTTGTTGTTGGTTTTTTTTCCTACCAGCCTCTCAACCTGCTACTTAGACATCAAGAAAAATACACTTTGATTCAAAAATAAATCATTTACATGCACATAATAAATTAACCTGAGGTTATTTGTTTGGATCTGAGAGCTCACATTTTCAAAATTTATCTCATACCAAAAAATACCTTTATAAATATGAATGGTACACCTTATTTATGACAAAAACCAACAAACAGTATGAATGTTAAATGAATGCATAGCACTCGCTGAATCCTAAGTTGTTTAACTGTCATGTTTCATTTGAAGGCAGAAGAGCAAGGACAGATTAAAGTATCTCAAGATCTGGCCTAATAAGTATAGTAAAAACCCTGCCCTTATAAAGACCATTGAGAAAATGCTTACAGTTCCTGCTACAGTGCTTGTGGATCTAAAACCACAGTCTGATCTGTCAGTCTGTTCCCTAATTTCTTTTTTTTTTATATTCATAGCAAAAAGTCTCTTATTTTTGTCTCCTCTTTCTTCAAATAATAAATGAGGTATCTGCAAATTATCAGGGAAGAGGCACTCCTGTTTACCACTGTCATATTCAACATCCTGTTGCATCTTCCACTTAAATTACACCGTGTTTCAAATTGACACAAATTAAATGCAACGGTGAGAAATCACTAAGCAAGAATGAATATTTGAATTAAGTGATAAATGCTGGAGAAACAGAAACATGGACAGAAAGCAGCACATTTAAATGTACGTCAAGCTTTTCATCTCTGCTATACAGTATAAATAACATGGGAGTACGTGGCACTGCTTGAGACAACATACACCAAAATATTTTGACATATTCAACAAGCTGTTGGACAAGACTACAACACAAAAGAAACAGATGAGCTGTAAGCAGGAAATATGTCAGCATGGCAGGAGACCTGAACTGAGATATGTGACAAAGGGATGACCCCTTGCTTCTCTTTTGTTTCTGTGAAGAGGCAACAGAACCAGTATATATATGAGATAATATAAGAAATTTAATTTCACAAACCAAATCTGTTGCCTCAAGTTTGACAGAGATAGCCTGTCCTACTATCAACAAAAACATAACAATGCTGGGAAAAAAAATAATTTTCTTCTAAAGGACAAGCCAGTGTATCTATTGGACCAGATATATGAATCCTCATATTCACTAAAAAAAACTGTAACTCCAACTGTCTATTTTGTTTCTAAACAGACATTTATATATTTACTGAACCTATCATCTTCCAGAAGCTTAAATACTAGCATAAGTTTTGTATCAGATCCTGTTTTCCTCTCAAAGCACTAGTTTCTATAAGTACATATATATTTATAAAAAAGGAAATGTCAAACAGAGATGCTACACCAAAATAGTGAATGATTTACCTGGTATCCTCAAAAGCTCAATATGTCACTACTATTCTTTTAGTAATATGAAATATCATACAGCAGATTTTAGCTGTATTTTGTCATCTTTTTTTTTAAACAGATTAATGCCTTCCAGATGCCTTTAAAGACATATTATTATTTCTTTTAAATACTGCCCCCTTTGAAGTGCTGTGAAAGAACTGCAGTTTAGCTTTTCAAGAAATAACAGCTTCTTAACAATTTGCAGAAAAGATGTTTACCCCAACACAAAAAGCACACAGCTACAACTCTTCTGTCTTCTGCCAGCAAGAGAGCTATACTAGTATTTTTATTCTTGTAAGAAAACAAGAGAAGCCAGATGAGAAAACTAGCAAAATAAAAGAAAATAACAACCACAGTGAAATATGAAATCTCTGCTCTATTGACCTCAATGCAGTCCAAATTGACTTCAATGTGGTCAGAGTTTCACAGTCATCTGGTGAGGCTGAACTCTAAGTGCTTGGTGTCAGGAGTCACCACAGCCAGGGTGAATTCCTTGGTACTGCAAGTTGTATGTCACTTGGCTTCCTCCTCTGTTTATATCTAACAAGCATCCACTCTTGTTTCTCTTCAACTACTTTAATCCAAGGTCATCTTTCACTAGCGTCTTTTCATCTGACACGTCTATATCTTTCTAATCAAGGTTCCCATGTCTTCCAGACCTCCTTTTCCAGCCAGCATTGCCTGCCTTGTAAATCAATTGTATATTTTTTGTTCCAAATCAGCTTCTCTCTTTCCTGCTTTCCTTAGGTGTCTGACCTTACTGTAACCATCCATCTGTGTGAAATCTCCACCCTTGCACCACTACTGCTCACCTGCTAAATTAATCCTGCCATCCTGTATCTGTGCTATTTGAATTTAATAATGTGAACCATTTTATAAGTCCCGTTTGCATTAATGTAAATGATTTTAAATCACATGCTAAATCACAGCAGAGATTGGACAAACACAGCTTTGAAGATGATGTAAAAATTGAAGGGGAGGAAAAAAAGCTTTTTGAGATGAAGCAAGCATGATAGTCATTTCAAATTAAATACAACCTTCAGGAAACTGATTTGGGGGTAAATGTGAAAACATTGAAGTTACCGGTTTACTGCAGAGTAACAATATAAAAAGGCAAACAAGGCACTAATTCATGTTAGAATAGGGAAAGAATTACTAGTTTAATGTAACAATATTATGCAAGGGACCCTTTATATACCTGAAACACCTAGGAAAATATAAACCAATGTGTTATAGTAAGATACTGACTTAACGGGACCAGAAAACTGGAGAATTATTGAAATATCCAAGATACTTTGTAAGGAAAAGAGTTATTATGATTGGAGTTGTATTTGGAAGGAGAGGAGTCAGTTCCAGTTAAGTTCAGGAAATACTGCAGAGTATATTTGACTGAATTTTAAAAGCATTATCTACTTTTCATATGAGTTTCTGATCAGCAATATTTTATGAGTACCTTCTCAAACAGTGTGAATCGCTCAACTGGTGAAATGAATCCTAATTTTAGAAACACACACATTATCCATAAGTAAAACAAATAAAGTCATTGTGACTAATTCCATGCCCCAAAATATGTATGCATATGCATACAGAAGTACAGGAAAACAAATCAAATATTTACAATTTTCCATGCACACTGATACTTGCACCAGCCTGAGTAAGGTAAGAGGCATCAATATAAAGCAAATATACCAACACTTCCTGAGACAACAAGTATGTGGAAAATGTAACACAATCTACATATCACACTTGTTCCTAGATTCTCAGCATAAGATAGTAGAGTTTGTGCACAATTCTGTATTTAATCAAGACAGAGGTAACAGCTGTTATCCACATACAAACAGCTAGATGCTGTGATCTCCTCTACCCTACTTCCTCAGTATGTTGGAGTTAAGATGTGGGAAAAAGAAATATTAAATCGGTATGGCATTCATAAAAAGGAATGTGCATTCTTATTAAAAGACTGCTTCACATACAATAAATATACAACTTCAACGTCTTTAGACAAAATATTCAGCATTCTTTATAACAATTCTGCAGCCTTCCCATCTATGTTTTTAGCTCAATACTTTTACCACAGTAATGACACATTTGGGTGTGCATTGATAGCAGTTTGATAACAATTAAGCATGGGTGGCAGCCCATCAAAGGCTAAAGGAGGTCTATGAGATACATGCAGTTTTGTACCCAGTGACTATAGGCAGGTGGTTATAAGAAAATGTACTGAATATGCATAGATAATGATTGTTATAGCTTGAGTACATTTTCAGTACATCAATAAAACGCACCAATTAAAAACATATAGTAACAGAAACAGTAAATACAAAAATACATAATGTAACACAAGAGAATTGGTTACGTATTTAGCGAGGGGAGCCATTGGCAAATTCCTTTGACCTCAAGCTGCCCTACAGCTGCATACACCGCATGCTTTTTGTTCCTGAGAATGCACGTTGCTTGTCATTTTCGCTGATTAATGGAAATTATAGTGACAAATCCTGAATCCAATCCTTACCTAAAGGTGACATATAATCAATATATTTGCATTCCCTTACAATCATGGATAAGGACTATGATACTCTGAATTTATGCAAGAATAAATAATCTTAGTTATAAGTATAATTTGATTATATTGGATGGATATAAATATATCCACCACTCCTACTTATTTAGCATATCAACTGCCTGCCAGCATTTTTTCAAGCTGGAACCAGGATACTGGACATGGTGCACTGCCTAGATTGCAGGAACAGTGTGAACAGGTCTCAGATTATAAATTATTGCCGTAGTCCCATATGGCACACAATCTTCCTGCAAGGCCAAATAATGAACCACTAGATTTCACATTGGTCTTTTATGAGTCAACAGAATTAGCGAGTTTGAAACAAGCAGCGCCTAGAAGACATGAAGCAGAACTAACTCAGCAGAAGTGAGCTGTAATATAGCTCCGTACTTGTAGTCTGCTACCCAGTTCCGAGTTCATCTTTGCCTCAAAATTGCCACTAAAGCTGAAATAACCAACAACAGCGACCTTTCTAGCACTGCTGCAAACAGCAACCTGAATCATAAAACTTGCACAAAAAAATCCACTATCCCACTCAATATGACTCATAGAGCCAATGCATATTCTACTTGTAATAAGGGACAAAATTTAAACTTGCGGTACTACTGAAGATTAGACCTTTACGCTCCAAAACCCCTTGAAATAAACATTCTTCAAAGTATCAGCAGAGAAGACAAGAGTTATGATTTCAAAGTTGGATGAGCATTATCTGTAGCTCACCATTAGCACTGCTAGAAAGATTCCTATAAGCCTGAGAAGCATTCACTGTACCATTATTCAGCCCTGGCACATACATCTCCCAGTAAGCCATACGGAAGAGACAATGGAGCATGACGATCTGTAAGCCTGAAATGGATTGTGAGGCTTACTGATTATATGCCCTGCACTTTTTTAAAAAACATGTATTCCCACTTTTTAAAAAGACTTCCCACCTAATAATAACTGCCACTGAGACAGAAAACAAAACTTTTAAAAAATTTACTTCTATCCAACTTTTAATGGACAAAGTTGCATTAAAAAGACAAGAAGATACATGTGAAAACCAAGTGGAAATAGACACATCTGATTACCACCAGGAACTCCCTACCTCATTCAATTTTAATCACCATAATAAAGCACCATTATAGCGATTCAGGACTGAAACCCGTACTTTCAAGTCATTCTTCATCCTGAATTCACAACAAAATTTTCTGTCCCTCAAGATTGTAGATGAGAGATAGAAAAATCGAGCACAGAACATCTATCACAGATATTACCTTCATAGTAACAAATGTTTCCTCTCTATGTGTCCCAGCAGCACTTGCAGTTGCTGGCACTACCACTTGGCCATTTTTATTTCCATAGTCAAGGGTGTAGGGGTATCCAGTTTAACTTCGGAAAGTGGAATTCACTGGTCCATTTCCCAGCTGTAAACTAAAAGACCAGGCTTTTCTGCCCTTTCATCTGCCTCTATTTCGTAGGGAAACATTCAGAATGCTTCAAAATTATACTTCACTAAAAAGATGTCAAAACAGATGCGTCCCACTACAACAGTAAGAACATTCAGTTCGTTGTTTTCTGTCACTTGGACGACACTTCTCAGTGAAGGTTGCTGGAAGAAGCTAAATAATTGGACAAAACTTGTAAATTTAAAGTGCAAAGAGAAGTAACAACATACGTAAATTAGCTTTTCCACTATATGAACTTTTCCACCATCGCCGACTATAACAGAACTAGATCAAATCATAAGGCACAGATTTAATCTATTTCTAAAAACACATTTCACTTTCTAGCAGAAAACCATTTTTAGTTGGTCATCATAAGAAAGGCATCATCAACACATCTATCCCCAGCATGCTGTAAAGGGTCTGTAATTTTTTGGTTTCAATTTAAAGTGTTCTTAACCCATCAATCTGAAACAGCATCCTGAAACTACTACTGGCACAGATGTGCAATGGGAATTTGAATAATAAATTTCAGAAGGAACTAATTCAAGTCACTCCAAGTCTGAAGTCAAATGTTGCCCAACAATTCTGGTGGCTGTCAGCACCCATCTGTGACTGTGTGAGCATTGTTCATCGATTAAGGTAGAAGGCTAGTTTTAAGCATTTTAATAGAAGTCTTTCCTTAATACTAGTGATTAACTTCACTTGGGAAAAGATAATGTCTGAAACTGCATCTATTAAAGCGTGTGTCAGTAACCAGCTGGAATGATTGAGAGACAACTGAACACACATGCAGATCCTCCAAAACCATGGCATATGGTATATCATCCATTTGGGAATCTTACACTTTTATTCAGTCTCCTTTCAAAAACATAGAACAAGCACTGGATAGTTAATAATTTAGTGTGAGAAATGTGGGTCATTGCTATGACTGAAGCAACCATATATTCTTCTTTATTTCTTAACTCCTTTTTGAGAACTGAATTATATTGAAAAATATCTAATGAAATAATTCAACATATTTTCTTTATGCAGTATGTACGTTTACAGGCTCTACTTCCAAAGAGTGCATTAAATATAGCTACATTTCTCAAATAATTAATCTTCATTTTTATGAGTCAGAAAGAGGTAGCTCAGTTAAAGTTTAAACGGTGATTATTTTCCCAAGACTGCTGCTCCTTTTAAATTGTTTATACAGATTGCAGAAATTTCTATTAAACAGTTTGATGTTTCTATGTAAATATTCTAAACATGAAACGGTAATATTGATCTTTACCTGGCACATTTCCGTGACCAGACATAACAACGAATAACTATTACAAAAAGAAATGCTATACCTGTCATCTAATTCTAGGTCATAAACAGCATGGTGTGAACCTCTGCTAAACTGCCGATGACATTGAATAAGTTCAAGGTAATAAAGTTGTTTTTACTGGGTAGAAAACTATGTTCTAAAACTACATTTTTCAAAAGAGAAAATACTGGGAAACTGAAGATCTTGCATAACATGAGATATTAGGGGAAAAAAACCCAAACAAGGTGTTTTCTTCTCAGGCCCTTATATAGGCTTCTCAAATTCGGAATGCAATTTGATTCAGAAATTATGTAGAGTATTATTTTTTAGAAGACAACAAGGGAAAGATCTCCTCTTGCTTCCTTTCTGAATATGACCAGAAAAGGCAACTGATAGCTTTAGCTTTCTTTTGAGCTGGCACTTTCCACATACACAGTGATTCTGCTTTGAATGTGAATAGATACTACATTTTCTTCCTCTCTCAGCCAGTAACTAGTCAGCTGCTGTTTTGGATGTCACTGAAACATCCCTTAATGAAGTTAATTTAAAACTTGCATAACTGACATGAGTTATTAACATGACTGTACTTGTAGAAACTGCATATGCTAATGAATTATTAGATACCTGAAGACATGATGGACCATGCCCTCATGCCAAAAGAAGATACAAAGTGCGTCAGTGCTTCTTTGTTTATGCACCTTTTGTGTCTGCACAAATACAAGGGTTTGAACAAATATAGACTGATAATAGTCTGGTGTTAAGAGTGCAGAATTTCAAGGAAGATTGCATGATCACTTCCAAAATAAACTTGCAGCTTATTGCCTAGATTTCTTTAGAGCCATTTGAATTTGCTTGCTTATTCATCTCGGTGACTGGGTCACAAATCTCCCCAGACGGAAGAAGAGGTGAAAACTATTTTCAGAAGAAATGAATGGCAAAGCCAATAAGGATTTCTAAAACTGAAATCCATCTTAAAAACTCACTTTTTTACAAGAACCATGCTGCCTTACCCATACTTCTATTTAGACATGGCCTTAATAAATTTCTGCCTGCTGACCTTTTGGCTGCAATGTCAGACTTTTTAAAAGGGCTGAATATTTTGCTTAAACACTATTACCAGAATCCTGTGAATTAAAATTTTACCTTCATGGATTTTTAGATTAGAGGTCCCTTCTTTTTCCACCACATACTATCCTGAATCATCTTTTGCTATCTATCCCAAAATCCTCATGCTACACCATCTCCATGATGGGTTACAAATAGATGACTCCATGATGAGTCGCCTAATGAGTCATTGCTCCCTCATTTTCACTGAAAAGCAGTTATCATTATGCTATAAAACTTTGTCCTTGCAAAACAGAATTGATTATTCTTCAGTCTGAGAATTTCAGGGATACATTTTAAGTAGGTTTTTTTTTCCCCTCTCTCCTCTCTAGCTCAGTAACCTTTAAAAAGTAGCAAAGCCTTTAGTTTTAGAGTGTTTTCTTATTAGAAGTGGAATGTTAGAAGAGTTACAAAGCACATCAAGGTGTTCCTAAAAATCAAGAAAAAGTGCATCTTTAACAAGGAGGACAGCAAGTACACATTTTGAACTGAAGAGCCCGAAGTTAAGTTCATCCTATATTCAGATTGATAGCTTCTTATCACATTGCAATTCTTTGGATTATATAAAAATCCATCTGAACTAATCCTAGTCCTTCCAACACTGTTCCCTTTCATTTCTTTCCTTGTATTTATTTTTTTTCTGGGTTTCACCCAGAAGTACTGAAAAGTAAAATCAAAAGAATATATTTTTAAAAACCCCAAACAAATCTTATGGAACAGGAAGTACTGGAGATTATGTGAAAAAAATCCTAATTTCATAAAATTCTCAGCGTAGTTTCCAGAGCAGAAAGTGTTCTCTTTCCCTCAAGCCTGCCTCCTACACAAAACTCTTCTCTTTGTTAGTCAGTGCACCATATTAGGGTCAGCTTTCTGTTTTCACATAGTAGCCTAATATCGTCTTCTAGACAAATATTGCTGATCACTTAAATCCTGGAGGTATTTCTAGCTATTTGAGATTGGTAGGTAGAATTCAAAGCCTTCTTGGAACAGTATTCTTACACATTGAGTTAAAAGATACCATTTCATGCTTGGAGCTAGGCATATTTCTCTCTGTTCAAAACTGTTTTTAATCGCTTGACAATGAGTTAGCTAGAAAGATAGCCAGAATCAGTAATACAGCCCATATTGCAACCAAATGCACCATAAGTGAAACTCGGCAGTGGAGCTTCCCACGGTACCTTCACTCATTTACCCATCATTAGGCTCATGGAATCTTGTTAGACTATGCTTTTTATATATTTATTTATAACTTAAATAAATCATATGACAAGCAATATCCCTTTCTACACCAGAGTGCAGTCTCAGATTACTGATATTCTCTCAAACTTTTGACTACCAGTAGTAGGAGAAAGATAAGTTTGGTCCAGGCTTTCGTTATTAAAAAAAAAAAAAAAAGATGGATTTGGTCTCTGCCTATAAGACAACTGGAGCAAGATCAGCACATAAATAGAAAGAGATACAGACTGTGTTATTTTACTTAGTATACATATAGTAAGAACAGGTAATTTCCACATGATAACCTTCATGGACCCTTGAAGTATTTGTGGTACATTACTGATTGCATCCAAAAATACTGGCACACAGTAGCTATCAGTGGAAGGTTTGGAATAGTGGGGTAAGTGGCATGGAGGTGGCAGAGGAGGGTGAAAGAATTGTGGCAGATTGACCTGCTGCAACATTTTCTTTTGTGGAATTTTCCCCTTGTAAGTCAGAGACAAGAGACAAAGCATAAAAGAACACACACAGATATAACACTAGTGCAAGTCTGATATCCTACAGGCCTATAAGGAGATAATAGGACACCAAACCCCTGCAGATTTTGGAAACTTTACAGATGATACAGTCTGAAAGGTCTTGTGTGTGTGCACACGTATTTATAACTAGCTTCAGTCACATACAGCTTCCTTTAACACTACGTAAATTCTTGTCACTGAAACAAGATAACTACGTTTATATACCATTAGTCCCAAAATAAAGATTTCTTTAATAATAATTAAATAATTTAATAATAATTAAAATAGCTTATTTTAACATACAGTACAGAATATAGTCCCAAACTCTTCTACTAGAAAATATTACTCAAGGTCCTATGTATAAATCTTTTGTATGAAAGATGTAATTTAATGAAGAATGCTCAGAAGGTTAAAATACCCCCTTTTCTGCCATTTGGTCTAAAGAGGAGTGCATCGAGATTCCTCTATACTGTAAAGTGCAAGTTGTGTCTCGGAACAGATCCTATAGAAAATAAATCACAGGAGTTTTCTTAAACTCTCCATCACTTGAAAACCAAAATCGCCTTTATATTCTCTGCAAAGCTTAAATATTCTGTTTGCCTGAAAGCAATGTGTACTCTCATGTCTTTTTTATACACAGCAATTTTATTAAGGGGATTTTATTTTCAAAGGAAATTGAACAAAGCAATTTAAAGGCTCTCAGAGGAATAACGAGCAGTAGTGAATTTTGGTGGATGAAGGAGTTATTTCCTATTTATTTTCTATTACATGTTCAAATCAGAAATACGCCTGTAAATGATCAAGCAGGAAAGAACTGCATTATCTCCAGGATAAAATGATAGAAATAACTGGCACATGGAACAACAGATATGCCAATAAGTATTTTGATAAGGTAATCAGAGTTGAAACTGCATGATTAAAGAAAAACTGTATTTAAGAAATGGAGGAAAACACTGGAACATTTGTAACAAAAATAATAACTATGTAGGAGATGTTTAAAGGTGCGATACATAAATACACATTTTCTGGAAAAAACCCATAAGAAACAGATTACCTCAAAGATGCCTACCACAGAGATTACATTCGAGGTAAAAAGCAAAAACTGAAAAAACAGAATTGTTCCTTAGCAGTGGTGTCTGCAATTGGAAATTAAGCAGAAGTGACTTACAACCGGAACGATATCCACGCTTCCCTTGGAGAATTTGAGAAATGCAAGGACTGGGGTGCAAAAAAACAAGTTAATGGAACAATGTACTTGTTTGTGAATGTAATGAAGAAATACATCAAAGGAGAATTGTGGAAATCACAAAAAACATCACTAACAATATTTGAAAAAGAATCACACATCTCTCCTTTGTATTAATGTGGGAGGAAATAAAACCAAACAATGCAATTTCAGAAGAAATTAAACAAACCTAAGCTAAAATAAAAATCTGCATTTGGCACACAAGAGAAAGAATCAAACAAGAATATATATTCTAGATTTTCAAGGGAAAAAATAAGATACAGAGAAAAAGAAACGTTAGTGACAGGCAAAGAAGCTAAAGAGACTAAAAAAAAAATTTTCTTTTTTTCAGGTGTTAAGAGAAAAACAGAATTAGAAAACTAACAAATTGTGGCTAAGGGCCAGACTCACTGACTTCGGAGATACTGCACATGGATCACAAAAGATGGCACTGGCAGATTAATGCCCTCAGAAAGATACATAAAAATGTGCTAATGAGGAGTCAGAGATCGGTAAAATTGATCTGTTTTATGGCATCCGTTTTTAGATATAAGTAGGCAGAAAAATGATTTAATGCATTAGGCAATGGAGGAGTTACTATCTAAACCAACAACAGCAAAACCTCCAATACTGCATGTGTTTGTTATAGCAGCTGCTAAGGGAATACTTCGAAATGTTGAACACACAGGACTTAAATGACATAGGAAAAAAAACAAATTTAAGTAAAGTAGTAATTCCACCATCTACTCTATACAAAATCTAAGAAAATTTTGAGAAGCTTCCAAGAATAAAGAATAGCAAATGAATTACTACCTAAAACCAGCAGGTGATGATCTCATCATTCTCTGAATCTCATTTGATCTTCCTTAAAAAGTGGCCAAATATGTAGAGAATCAAACATCTAGAGTGAAGTGAGAGAGGCCACAACAATTTGTTCATGTTTCTACAAGCTCTTCCATATATATTTCACTTCTCTATTTTAATAGAATTATAAAAAATGAATAGAATGGAAAAAATATTCTTTGTGATGTATTCCGGTAACTTTCAAAGAATTTAGAAGTGGTAACAGGATAATCTTATTTCTAAAGCTAGGTGGTTCCACTAGGTGGTTCCACAAAATCAGATATTTAGTACTACTTCAATCTTAGAATTTCAGAAGACAGCGCAAAGAAGAAGTCAGTGAAAATCATCAAAAATATATATTAGAAGTGTTTCAAACAAGAGAGAAAAGATAAAAATACCAATGAAACTATGAGAAAGAAATAATGGATAATTAAACCTTTGGACCCTGATCCAAATCTCACAGAAATCAACAGGAGTATTTCTGTTGGTGTCAGTGGATTTCATATGCATCCCAAAATGTGATTTCCTAACCTACAGGCAAAGGAAAAAATAGTAAGAAAGAAATATCTAATGGAAGAAAAGAGTATGGAAGAAGGGAATAATGCTGATATGTTTAACAGTAATAACCAGGTAGAGTTAATCTGCTTGACAAGAACTATAGATGGTAACAAATTTTCATAGATGCAATTTGAGATTTATATACAGAAACAAAATTTGTGACAATTGTGTTTCTCGTATAAGTACCTCCATTTTTTAAATTTGTAGTTTATTAATGATTTAAAGAAATGAGAACGTCTTTCATCTTTAGTTGAAAGTAATAATCAATTTTTACATGGACAGTGAAAGAAATATTTAGATGAGAAAATACAATTATAAACCTGTGCGACTTATGAGAAACCCACTGAAATCTTATAAAGTTCCTCTCTGACTTGAACATGTTTTCAATAAGTTCTAAATTAGATTGTAGGAAATTTGCTCCTGAGTAGACCACAGCACCATTTCAAGCTTCAGTAGATGTGAGTATTCAACTGGCTTTCTGAAACGGTCCATCAGGGTGGAAGGAATGGTGAAGGTTATACGCGGTTTCAGGGTTTCTGCTTAAGGAAGGGGAAACAAATAACTGAAGTAAATTTTTGCGTTTTTGTTTCCCAGTATAACAGCATAGTATATCTTTATTTCTATACTCAATTACTCCAGAAAGTTTTGTTAAGCTACTGTAAACACTGCAACTTTCAAGCGTTTAATTGTTCTATGTAGAGAATTAGTGGAGAAGCAACCGTGCTGCTAGAGGCTGAAATAAAAGCAAACTGAGAAACCATGCTGATATGGCCACATAACTATGCTCAGTGCATACTGTAGCAATTATCTTGTAAAAGGCTAGGGGGAGGGGAAGAATAAGCACCAGCTTCTCAGTACACAAATTAATATTTTTTTTATAAGCTACTTATTATTGTTGACCATTTACAGCTTAAACCTCTTTAGAGTTTCAACACGAGTTATACGCTTATTTGTAGCAAGTTAAAGAGTATAGCTCCCATTAACCAGGTGTTTAATTTCAGTATTATTTCTGTAGAACAATATAAATTCCATAAGAAAAAAGGTAAATTAAAGAAGGATGCTTAATATTTCGTTCTGTTTTTTCATTTTCTTTTCTCTCTGTGCTACAGTGACCGAAGAATGTAATTAATGGTAGAGCATGGTAAGGTAATTGCAATCAGTTCAGAGTGCTTTAGGAAGTTACTGCCCTCGACAGCTGATTGTGTGCAGACCTTTCACATCATCTAGTCCAACCATCAACCTAACTCTGACAAAAACCATCACTAAACCATATCTCTCGGCACTATGTCTAACTGTCTTTTAAATACCTCCAGGAATGGTGCCTCAACCATCCCCGGGTTTCTCCCTCGTGGCTCCCTGGGCAGCCTCTTTCAATGCTTAATAACCCTTTCAGTGTAAACATTTTTCCCAATATCCAGTCTAACCCTCCCCTGACACGACTTGAGGTTGTTCCTCTTGTCCTATCACCTGTTACTTGGGAGAAGAGACCGACCCCCACCTCTCTACAGCCTCCTTTCAGGTAGTTGTAGAGAGTGATAAGGTCCCCCCTCAGCCTCCTTTTCTCCAGGCTAAACAATCCCAACTCCCTCAGCTGCTCCTCATAAGACTTCTTTGCCCTTCTCTGGACACGGTCCAGCACCTCAATGTCTGTCTTGCAGTGAGAGGCCCAAACCTAGACACAGTAGTCAAGGTGGGACCTCAGCAGTGCAGAGTATAGGGGGACAATCACTTCCCTTGTCCTACTCACCACACTCTTCCTGATACAGGTCTTCTTGGCCACCTGGGCACACTGCTGGTTCATATTCAGCTGGCTGTCCATCAACACCCCCAGGTCCTTTTCTGCCAGGCAGCTCTCCAGCCACTCCTCCCCAGGCCTGTAACGCTGCATGGGGTTGTTGTGACCCAAGTGCAGGACCCAGCACTTGGCCTTGTTGAATCTCACACCATTGGCCTCAGCCCATCAATCCAGCCTGTCCAGATCCCTCTGCAGAGCCTTTCTACCTTCAAGCAGGTCAACACTCCCACCCAACTTGGTGTCGTCTGCAAAGTGACTGAGGGTGCACTCAATCCCCTCGTCCAGATCACTGGTAAAGATATTAAACAGAACTGGCCCCAAAACTGAGCCCTGGGGAACACCACTTGTGACTGGCCACCAACTAGATTTATCTCCATTCACCACCACTCTCTGGGCCCGGCCATCCTGCCAGTTTTTTACCCAGCAAAGAGTACGCCTGTCCAAGCCATGGACAGACATTTTCTTCAGGAGAATGATGTGGGAAACGGTGTCAAAGTCCAGGTAAACAACATCCACAGCCTTTCCGTCATCCACCAAGAGGGTCACTTTGTCATAGGAGGAGATCAGGTTTGTCAAGCAGGACCTGCCTTTCATGAACCCATGTTGACTGCGCCTGATCTCCTGGTTGTTCTTCATGTGTTGCATAATGGCACTGAGGATGATCTGTTCCATGACTTTCCCAGGCACCGAGGTCAGACTGACAGGCCTGTAGTCCCCCAGATCCTCCTTCCAGCCCTTCTTGTGGGTGGGCATCACATTTGCTAACCTCCAGTCAACTGGGACCTCCCCAGTTTGCCAGGACTGCTGGTAAATTATGGAAAGTGGCTTGGTGAGCACTTCTGCCAGCTCCCTCAGTACCCTCGGCTGGATCCCACCCTGCCCCATAGACTTGTGTATGTCCAGGTGTTGGAGCAGGTCCCTCACCATCTCCCTTTGGATAACGGGGGCTTCATTCTGCTCCCTGCCCCTATCTACTAGCTCAGGGGTCTGGGTACTCAGGGAACAACCGACTCTACTACTATAAGAAAAATCTAAGTATTGTTTTTTGCAGAGGAACAACTTGGCCAGTCTTCAATAATGTAGCTAGAGGATGATTAAAAACACAAAGGCTGATCAAAAACACAAAGGCTGATCAAAAGACATGCAAGAATACTCATCCTTTAGACAAAGGAGAAACCAGTCTATGCCGGATCGGTAGTTTAACGGGAGGATGAATGTTTAACTGAGACCAGCTACTGTGGGCAATAATACCAACAAAGGGAAGAAATAAACAGGTGAAGCAAGGGGTTTAGGAGGGGTGATGGGGAGAAGTAAACAGAGGTGGAGCAATCAGAAGTAGTTTTATGTGAATCGGATAGGCTGTAAACCCTGGAGTACCTCGCCAATGGGGAAACAGGGGAGGGAAATTTCAGCCGGGGATAGGAAATAAAAAGAAGTTATTTCGGGACCTCAGGTGTGCCTACCTGCTAGGACACCCGTTCTTGCAAGAATGCCTAAATAAAATGTGCTTCATATCAATCACTGCCTGAGCCACTGGTATTGGATAAGGAGCGTTTCTCACACAACTGACTCTACTACTAAAGACTGATGCAAAAAAGGCATTAAGTACCTCAGCCTTCTCCTCATCCTTTGTCACTGTGTTACCGCCTTCATCTGATAAAGCATGGAGATTCTCCTGAGTCCTCCTTTTGTTACTAATGTATTTATAGAAACCCTTTTCATTGTTCTTAACATCCAAAGCCAGGTTAAGTTCTAGTTGGGCTTTGGCCTTTCTAATTTTCTCCCTACATAGACTTACAACATCTTTGTAGCCTTCCTGAGTGGCCTGCCCCTTCTTCCAAAGGCCATAAACTCTTCTTTTTCCCCTGAGTTGTATCCATATGTCCTCTGTTCAGCCAGGCCAGTCTTTTCCCCCCATGGCTCATTTTACGGCACATGGGGACAGCCTGTTCCTGTGCCTTTAAGACTTCCTTCTTGAAAAACATCCAGCCTTCCTGGACTCCTTTACCCTTCAGGACTGCCTCCCAAGGGACTCTGACAAGCAGGCTCTTGAAAAGACCAAAGTCTGCCCTCCTGAAGTCCATGGTGGCAGGAGTCCATCCTCTGTAGGCACAAACTAAAGATTCAAATTACTTCCTCTGTTTTCCAGCCTTTAAGCAAAATGCATTCCATATGAAGATACAAACACATCATTATAACGCAGGCTAAAATATTATTAATACTAAAAATGTAATCTTATAATCATTATTTATTCCCATGAAACTTGTGGCAAAGTTTACAAAGACCAAACCGCTTAACTAAGCCCTGTAGAACAAGTACTGTATTTCTGCCAAGAATATCGGCACCTCTGACTTTCTGACAAAAATGACAGTTGTAGAAGAATCAAAGACTTGCCTGCTAAGCAATTATTTTCCACTACGGTAACTGAAAAGTTTCCTTAGCTTTTTTTCTTCCCCAGAAGCATCTACTTCAGCTTAATAATACAGTAGGACAGTTACAGAAAACACATTCAGAATTATCTGGTTATCAAGTATTTGGTTAGTCACCCTCCTCTGAACAGTCCTTCTAAGGAAGCCATGTTACAGTTATAAAACTATTGCTTGATTATGTACTGCATTTGATCTGAGAAATTAAACATTGAGTTACGCACTGAATTGGCTTTTTAAAAAATGTTTTAAGAGGATTGCCCAATACAGAGAGGAGGAATAAGGCATTAAGAGATACATCAATATTGAAAGAAGAGAGAAGTATTACATGAATTGAAGAGTATTTGTTCAGGAAGTAATCACTTGTCTTTTTTCCCCTGTCACGTTGCTAGAGAAAAAAATTCCCTAAAAAAGAGATGTAGGCTGATGTGTCTCCAGCGTCAGGGAAGCCCAGGCTGGAGGGACATGGCAGGGTCTGCTGCAGGAACTCCAGACCTTCATCCAAACCTGGCTTGGATCTGTTGCAGGATAAATAGCAAACCTCTGCTTCCCTTTCCTACCTTCATTTCTGAGTAGAACTCAAGAATTATTTAATGGTGATATCTTACTATAAAAGATGATACTTCTCCAAAGCACATCGGACAACCTAAAATCATGCAAGTCTCTCCCTGCTGAGAAAAGTGGCTTTTGAACAGCAGTCTCAAAGGCCTTTATAAAGATCATTGTCTTGAGCAGGCAGGGGCTCAACTTTAAATTCTGTGTTAAAATTTGAGCTGAGGCAGTATTAAATTAAGATTAATTCTGAGATATTAAACATGTATGAATAAAACAACAAGGAGGTGAAGTTTAAGAAATACATGCAAATAGCTGGGTCTGGCTCTCACCTCTCTTAACATTGTATCACTTATTGCAATCAAATTGTTTCTTATTTACTCCAAAGAATCCTGTGCCCTGTTACACTGCATACCAGCCACTCTGATCTGACAACCAAGATGCCTGTTTTGGTGAGAAGTTTTATTTGTACCTCTCACTTTTGCTTTCCTGCTCCAAAAGCTATTTCCAAAGGTTCCTATCCATGTTACTGGAAAATACAATAGTTTTCAACATTACTGTGTTTGGCCTATAATTTATACAAGTCAATACTACCTACCATTTTGTTTCTAGGACAAGCTTTCAAGTAAGCTAGGTGCAGTATCATTCAATTAAGTGTGCTCTCAAGTGCTTCAATGCAATTACATAGTACATCAGGGTTATTTAAAAGATGAAATACAGAGTTTTGTTTATATATGAGTAAAAGAAAATATGCAAGCTTCTTGTAATTTTTTCTAGAGCAAAATAATTACAAATATATTAAATTCTATGAAAATTAACATTTATTAAAGCTGTACTTTTTTGCTGTTTTGGGGTTGGTTTTCTGAGAAGGTTGAAAGGAACTGAGTTCTTTGTCACTGTTGAGTATTGGTTAGTAATTCCAAGCAATAGCAATTAATTTAGCTCCACATTTTCCAGAAAAAGTAAAGGAAAATGCTATTCACCTGCCCTTTGCTAAACATGTCTTCCATGTTACTAATTTATACTGTGGTATATACAGAGTTTCCATCCGTGTCTGGAGTTCATTGTGTATAGTGCTGAACACACATTGCCCATCCCAGAGTGTTATACTCTACAGACATTACACACGGACTAAAACTCAAAGTCTAATTTCAGTCTCTTCTTCAGCCAAAGACTTTGTACACAAGCTTGGTAAACCTGTTCATCTTTGTGTCTTCAAATTCTTTCACCTATGTGGTCATCTTAGACTAAGTTATTCATGACAGAAACTTACAGACATGCCTGCTATGATAGGATTTCCTACCATTTCTATCCTGTTTCTCTCTCCATCTGTTCCAGACCTTATGGCTCCAATTACTGCTTTTATCTTTGAAGCTTCACTGTGGAATCAGATAGAACTGGGAGAACAGAAAGGGCAAATAATTCAGTGCAAGGATGTTAGAAAAAACCAAAACACTTGTAATGGCCCTCAGAGTTAGTTTCCTGCTGAGATAGGTCATCCCCTGACTACTGCAATCTTCCTTCCTCCTCCTATAATGTTAACAACGGTCAGAAAACAAGAGTCCATACCTCAGCTTCTCTTGGAGTCAACCCCCTTCCTTTTTTGATGAGTCTATCTGTTAAATTTTCAAAAATACTTTTTTCTTAATCTTTTTTAATAGCATATTGAAGGAGGTAGTCAAAATTTAAAGGATGCTAACTATAAAGTAAAAGTACAAACAAGGCATAAACCAGCACTAATTGGGGGTGGGTGGTGGGGGGGGGTGGTGTGATAAAAAGGTACAAATAAAGAAAATAACATACAAATATGTTCCATAAAATTCCATTTACAATGAACAATTCAAAACAATAACCAGCTTCTACACTTCTTCACTCTTACTCATGCCTATACACACAAGTGTTTCTTCCCTCTCTCACATCGCTGAAAAGTACTGGGAAGTTGTGGCAGGAAAATTCCTAATTAAGCCAGTTAAGCCTTACAGTGAGACTAGTCCTTCAATGTCATTATAAATTGTACTTCGGCTCTGCCAGGATTCTTATCTAAATTAGGAATAGACAATTGTATCTGAAAAGGAGCCAGCTCAGCCTGTGCTGCTGTCTACAATACAGCACCTGAGCATACTGATTGATAAGTAGTATGCTGGGAGATACAGAGAAAAGAAAGCACTCCAGAAAACACATTGTTCCATTTCCTTACACCTTATTAAATAATTCTGCATTATTTCTGCTAACTAGGTTTTCAGTTGTTAATGGATATGTGTCAGAAACTAAAGATGATTGATGATGGTTTCCAACTGGTTGCCCCAGAAAAAGCAAACATCTGCAGGTACCAAACCCCTGGAAATGAACCTAACTGTGGACCTAACTCTGTGACCTAACAAAGTCTAGTGACGCTTGATCCAACTCTTTGCACCTCCTACCTCCCAGCCTAGTTGATGAAATCCACAGAAGAGAGGAGCTTTAAGAAATGTTTTCTTTTCTCTCATCCCCAAGAAATTAATACCCCAAAATAGAACAAAGATCAAAGTTTACGGTATGCTGACAGTTCACAACTACACTAGCAGCCAATATATGAAGTAAATAAATTAGAAAAGAAACTTAGCACTTAATAAAATTTGGATTCAAAACTTCTTTCCTACTAACATGCAAGGTTCTGACCCTTATTATACTGTACCAAGCAATCCGTAGTATCAAGCCAGCTGTACACAAAGCTATACTACTAAAGTTTTAAGATCTCAAGACAAAATACTGAAGTCGTCTGTTTTCCAGTGAGGCCAAAGACATTTTTCTCCTCTTGTTTGAATCCCTCAGTATTTTCTCATAAACCTTTCATAAGGTAAGAAACCATTATTTGTTCACATACAGTAAAAGGTAAATCAGCATGCCAGTAAGACTTTCAAATTTAAGTGGATTATCTTTGATCTAAGTTAAAGTATTCGTTAACTGCCATTTTACCAACTAGAAATTAGAAGCAATTACGTATTTGCAAATAGTTGTAGAATACGGACATTTCTCCATTTACAAGAAAGAAGTTATTTACTGTTGGCATGAAACACAACGCAACCTGCTACAGTACTATAGCAATGTTGCAGGCACCATTAACAATTATGGTAGCTACTGCAATTCTTTCAGCACATTATCTCCTGTGAATGAAGTTATCTAGAATAAGAAGTCTATGGTATGCTATAACACTACATAAAGCTAGGACTCAGTTTTGAGAAGTACAGAATCACCTGCCTAACTTTATTTTTAGAGGCAGAGCCACTGATGTTAATGGGGATAACTCCTGTGATTAGCTAGGCACGTTTTTAACTGCTTTGTCAAAGTGGCATACTATCTTAGTGTGTATCTGAAGAAAGCTTATAATATGCAAGCAATACTGTATATGTGCATATCTATAGTGATGAAGGAGGGAAGTAATTTGTAGCTAATAAGTGCAGTGAATGAATTAAGCTGTTTCTGCACACAATAGATCTATACGCCTAGTCAAGGTATATTCATTACGTGAGTTTAACACACTCCAACATCACTGAGGCAGCGAGGCAGACTCACCTGAGGCACTCGCCTCCAGCCACTCTCTCACATCTGGACTCCCCCCAGTTTTTCAGACTGACAGATCTTCACGTCTAAGATGCTACCTGTTTTCATAACCCAACGCTCGCATTGCATATTTAAATTTCCTCCTTATTCCTCTCTCCTGTACTCTTTTCTTTTTCACTGCTCCCCACATCCCAATACAGCCTTTCTGTTCCTGCACTCCCATTGCGCTAGGCCACCTGTCACCATTCAAACAACAAAGTAGGAACTGCATAGAGAAGACAGCTGCCACACAGCTAGCCAAACCTGGCTCTGTATAAGCCGTATAAGTCCGTTTTCCATATGGAGTGGCAGACAAAGTCAAGTCAAAGTGAGCACCGCTTCAGGTGTCCTTACTAAGAGGACCTCCAAGTTACACTAGGGGGTGGGGGGAGAGGGGGACTGTGCCAGCCCCACTGACTCTGGTATCAGCTACAAATAACAAACAGTCTCTTACATATGCAAATATGGTATCTGAAGATCCAGATGAGATATTTGAATCCTCAGACTCTGGAGTTTTACAGTTCACAGTGATTGATGACCCACAGTTATTAGTTACTGACAGACCCAAAGGCTGAGCCAGCACTACCTTGCATGAAGCAGGCTTCTTCACACATTCCTTGGGTCCAATTTAGAATTAGTTTTAACAATCGTCACAATTATTTTTACTGTTGAACACTCAACAATCTACAGATGTAACACACAAAAAACCCCAGTGTACAAGGCTGTGAAGCAAAGGGAATTAAAATTGTTAAATTGCTTCAGATGTTGTCTTCATAAACAGTTGGAAATGAACAGTGTTACTATCAGTTTGTTGCTCACTTCTAACTAGTCTGCATTGTCATTTAAGCTAGCCTTATATTTACATTTTAATAATTAATAAAATACATAGGATACTAAGTGAATCACTATAAAGATGCTGATTATATTACAGTAAAACACTAATATTTCAGTTTGTTATATTCATCAAGATGATTGCCTTGGTTGCACAATGATAATTAAATTTTCATTGCCATTCTCTAAGAGTAAGATCAGCTATAAATATTTCAACAAAGAGGATAAGAAGAAATTGATAATATTTTATTTATCATGGATAACACTTTTAAAACACCTTCCAAAAAAAATCAAATAAAAAAACAAAACAAAATTGAATGCAAGTTTTTTTTTCTGGAGCTTGATCATTATTTTTAAGAGCTTATCAAAAAGGTACGGAGATAAAATTCTGTATCTGGATACTCAGTTTTTACTTTATACTCACAGAAATAAGCTTTTGCTTATCACTGAAATTACCTCCAGTATTTCAGCCTGAGAACAGAAGTGTATAATACTTTTCAATATTAAGGCCCATTTCAGGCAGACAGGCAGGTCTTATGAGTGTACTCATAAGAAAGAGGTGGACACAGAATGTGCAAGTAGAACAGTTTCTTTTCCCCATTTGTTTAATAAAGTGCAAGGAGTGAAAGACTAATTAGATTTATTCCACCTTTTTTAACATAAGATAGCGTATTTGGACTACACTAGCTGCTGCCCTGGAAGATCACACAGGTAGCTGGAAAGTGCTCAAGTCCCCAACAAATTCCAGTGCTACTGCCAAAGATACACAGGGTCTCTTAAAGAAAACAGAAAGAGACTCCAAAGTCAGGCTGGACACTGTATGCACACTGGGTTTTCAAATACGCAGCTACACAGGCCAAATTCACAGTTGGATTGCCCTGAAACATTGGTTCATAGCAATGAGAAAGTCATTGCTTAAAGCCTATTTTTCCAAACTCCATGTAGTTGTTGCTGTCCACAGCTCTTCTCATAGCTCAGAGTAATTGGCAGCAGTATTATGAAGAGCAAGAGACAAACTATATGAGAAAGACATACCTGCATTCGTAATGTTTAAGATTAACCCTACACTTAGGTAATGTGACTGGTTTCAATGGATATGTGTAGCACTAAGGGCTTAATTCCATACTTTTCTGATGCAATCATATTGGGTTTGAGTCTATGGTTAGAGAAAAGACAGTATGACAAAGAATCCATTTAAAGTCATGTTCCCGTTAACACAATTTTGATACGAAGCAGTAGGGAAAGCACTGTCAAAGCATCAAGCACAAATTTCTGCTACAGCATTACCTATAACTGGAGTTATATACAACCAGATAAGGCCCCACATCAAGTACTGTGTCCAGTTTTGGGGCCCTCACCACAAAAAAGACATTGAGATTCTAGAGTGAGTTCAGAGAAGTGCAACAAAGCTGGTGAGGGGTCTGGAGAACAAGTCTTACGAGAATCTGAGGAGAGACCTTATCGCTGTCTACAACTACCTGAAAGGAGGCTGTAGAGAGGTGGTGGCTGGTCTCTTCTCCCAAGTAACAGGCAATAGGACAAGAGGAAATGGCCTCAAGTTGTGCCAGGGGAGGTTTAGACTGGATATTAGGAAAAACGTTTACACTGAAAGGGTTATTAAGCATTGGAAAAGGCTGCCCAGGGAAGTAGTGGAGGTCATCATCATCCTGGAGGTATTTAAAACACAGGTAGACATAGTGCTTAGTGACATGGTTCAGCGATAGTTTTTGTCAGTGTTAGACTGATGGTTGACTTGATCTGAAAGGTTCCTTTCAACCTAGAAAATTCTATGAATCTATGATTCTATGATCAAAATCTCACACTTGACTTTGAAAATTTACCCTCAATTGAAGTGAGAAGAAACTACTCATTATACCTCCTACTTCATGTCATCAAAATCTTACCAGTGGAAGCGAGATTTTTTAAATCAATTGCACTAAGGGTCCTTCATCCTGTGAAAGAAGTGCACATGAGGAGTTATGCACATGGATTCTGTAACAAACATACCAATCTATTCCTTAAAAATGTTTATGGAAAATATATTGCCACTTGCAAACAGATCAAAATAGCTCTAGATAATGTTTTAAAATATTGACTGGCTTTGAAATTGTAAAAGAAAATAGAACCTCACCCCAGAGTTCAGAAGGTAAAAAAACAGTGAAGAAAAGAAAACTATAGCAGTATACATCTGGGATACATCATCCCTAGTAGGACCAGGAACAGATGTTTGAAGTTTGCAACAGCAACTTCTATTCATGTACGAGTGCCTGGTGCAATCATGCCTGGCCTGATAATGTACTTTATGTGCTTCAGTGTTGTATATGCTACATAAAGCAATACAGAAGGAGCAAAACAATAAGGGGGGGGGGGGGGGGGGGGGGGGGGGGCGGGGAGGAGAACAACAGAGGGCCTGCTATTTTTTTTCCTACTGGGGTTTAATTTCATAATAACATTTCTGCCCTTAAACTGCAGTGAAGCAGGAGGAGCTCATCTGTAGGTATCTGCCCCTGGAGAAGGTCTTTGCTCTGCCCTAGGCACCACGACCACCGAGCTCAGTGCAGCCAAGGCACTGCTCCTGCCAGCCTAGAGGCATACCAAGCACCTAACATGATGTGAACATCAGCCATAGTTCGGGTGAAGACATTCTCATACAGGGGATCCTGATATCCATGTGAACGGTCTTCCCTTCTAGTTACCAGGCCACGGCACTAGAATGCCTTGCATCTTAAGACCCAAACATTTTACTTTAAGTACTTTTACTACATCTAAATTAAGCGCATCTCTCAGTTTCTGCAGGATATGGGCATAACCAGCTTTCATTTCATATATAGGTGTAAACATTTCCAAAGAAAAAGTTAATAAGACCAGAGCTACACAAAACATTTAAAAAGAGACTAAGAAAGAAGACCTAAAAAGATCTACCACACTTCAGGAATCTTTGCTAAGGTACATTTAAATTCTTTATATGGAGGTGTTATGTAAAATGTCTTATTTCAGACACAAACATTTGGATACCTGATCAGTGTCTGTTTGGAGTAAAAGTAATGAAGGGGAAAAAAATGACATAATCATCAACTGGGAAGAACTAGGAAACAGATTTCAGTACATTATTATACAGGGGAAACTGCATTACATGGACTGAAAAGTTCATCATTGCTTTTTAAAAATCAGACTGTAAACATTTCACTGGGTTTTATTTTCTATGTTGATTGCATGCTGTTGCAAAATCCATTGCTTTATATTTTTTTAGGTTCTAGTGGACACCAGCAATAAAAAACCACCACTACTTATCACAATTTTACCTTAGCAACATGGAAGCTAGCCAGCTTGTTTCAAGATAGCTTTCATAAAATGTGGCAAATTAAAACCATGGAAGATACAAGGAAAAAACACATTTCAGTGAGCAGAAAACCCATCTAAAATAAGAAGTTCAATCTTAATAAACAATTCAAAAGTATTTGGTCAGTTTTCAAGAATTTTAGCAGATAAAGTCTTTAAAAGTCATGTATGTATCCAAGCAACCCTTCCAACCCACAATGCACTTTATTTTACTGAGACCAAAAAGCTGTTTTCTCCTTCAGATTCTTATGTATTTGCATTTTATTTCTGAGTACCTTATTAATTCCACTGTTAAACTGATACAGTTGATTCCTTTGAGATTTACGTTGATTGCTATTTTAACAAAAAGAGAAAAAAAAGGTTTTTTTGAAGGAAAAAAGGGGATGATTTAAAAGCAATAGTTGTCAATGATATTGAAATGATTGAAACTGTGTCAAGCCCATTCTAACCTCTTCAGGTTCCTAAGAACTGAAGATTCTCTGCACAAACCCACACAAGTCTGAAATCTAAAAGAAAACTTGCAGTAAGTTTCTTCCGAGTTGCTGATTATTTAAATACTTTACTTGATTTCAAACACATAACATAGAACAGAGTAACATTAGCTCTGTAAATTTACATAAGAGAATGGCCTTTGCACACCTGCATTTCAGCAGAGATATAAACAAACTACAAGATTTTTGTTCTTTCATTACTATTATTATTTCACAGTCTTGCGTACAGTCAGCAAGGTCCAAATTCCTTAGGGCCTGTAAAATTTTTTACGTAGACAAATGGCCTGATTCTCAAAATAACTCATTATTCAGAACCAGTGAGTATAATAAGAATTAAATGCCCCAGAGTACTTGATGATATCCTTTCCAAATAAACTTAAAAAATTAAAATATAATTAAAAATTTTCTCCAGTATTTCACTGAAAATCTTTTTCCACTTCTTCCCCCACTCCCCTTCCCCATAAAATTGTTGTATCACCAAGAAGGTTTACGGAGTGATATACATTCTTTTCTTTTGGTCATGTTAGACCCTATCTGTACACAACGATAAGGATTATTGCATCTCTTGAATACACATTTCCACTAATACTGTGGCCTGAATTGTTACATCTGAAGATATATTTTAATTTATGATCATGTTAATTATATCTAGGGTATTAGTCCCAAAGTTCTTCAATTCTAGGATAGTTCTAACATTGTGTTAAGTCTCCCATTTGAGTAATTCCTGTAGAGAGCATTATCTCTTAATTCTAGCCGATGCAGCCATGATGGGTACATGCTTAATTAAGAAAAGTTGTAAACTCTTCCTGTATAAAATATTCACATTTTCAGTAGCTTGGTAGGTAGCTTTATCCCAGCTTGAAGCCATTCTTTATTTATAAAGTCAAATTTAAAAGTATCCCTAATACACAGAATATGATAATCTAAAATAAGATTATATAGCAACAGAGTTACGATAAAAGAGAAAGAATAGTTTTAAATTTAAATATATTCCATATTCATAAAGGAAATGCAAAAATAAATCATAAACAAAGAATAAACAGATTCTCAGGTGAAGCTCCTATACAATCTGTCAGACACTAGAAGCTGTGAAGAAGTAAGTGCAAGAGCAGCTTATAAACAGTAGCAGATTTAAAGGAATTGAAAGTTGTATTTGAAAATACAGAAGTCTGCCTGAAATGAAGGGTTTTTTTGCTTGAAATGAAGAAGGATTTACCTTAGGAGCAAAAAAAAAACTGGCCTAGTAAGTGAAGAAATACATTTAATGTAAATATTTCTCCTTATGACCAAAATGATGCAAAGGAATCTTGGCAAACAGAGAAGAATCAGGACTCTCTTTGGGTGGTTTTTTTTTCCGGTTGTTTTTTGGGGTTGTTTGGTTTTTGGTTTTTTTTAAAGGAATGTAGAGCAAATTACTTATCTTGATCCACATCTCGTGCTCCAAAAATTCCAGGGAAAAATTTTAAAAAAGAGAGTTTTTTTCCTCAGTGATTTCAAGATCATTTGGCTACTGAACTAGTAAACAGAGAAGTGTTCTTAAGCAATTCCTTTAGCGCTCCTTTAGCACTTCCGGTCACAATAGTCTGTAACAACTTTCCAGAGTGACACCTAGTGATGATTTCATTTATACATAGCATTTGGCTTTTCTGTTTCTTCAGTCTTTCTTTCAAAATTAGTTGGCAACCTTTGATAAGAATACATATGAAGTTCAGTACAGAAATCCAAATGAATTATTTTTTTCCTCTTGTGAGTTAATACTATATACGATTTCTTTTAAAGCTGCAAAAGTCAGAATTTAATCTTCATTTTTAACCTAATTTTCTAGTGAGAAACAACATTTGTAGCTGGCAGTTCAGTGAACTGTCATTTTTAGCTCACTCCATTTGGCAAAGCTTATTACAGTCTCTCTTGCAGGTGATCCGTTTGTCAGTTCTACTGTCAGGACACTCCAAGATACTTACATAAGGAAATAATTACCAACAAATCTGAAAATAAAATTGTTTCTTTTTTCTTCCTCTCTGCTTAGTTCACAGAGTTTTATTACTTGCTTTTACTGCTGCATAGTAATATAAAATCAAAAGAGCGCAATGAGATACTATGGGGGAAACCAGGAATACCTTCAGGGACTATGGATGTATTATCTATTGACATTACATATGTTCGCAAATAATAATTTAAACAAAAATATCTTTGGTATCAGTAACCTGAAATCAACCTTGAGAACACTTTGACAAAGATGACTTTGGAGGTGTGACAGCTCAGGCCAACTTTTATCTTACTCACCTGATACTGTAAGGAAGGATTCACTGCTAACCACTGCAAATAATCTATTCAGAGGTAGATTAGAAGCCATTCATGGTACTCTGTTTGCAAGCTGCACCTAACTGTAGCGTAAGATTAATAAATCTTACGTTTTCTTTACTGAAAGGACATTGTGCTTAGCTTTTAATTGCTGTATGTAATGTAAAAATGTACTTAGTTGTTTTACATGTGTCACATGCCAAGAGAATAACAGCACGCAGAAGAAAGGCAAACCAGCCTGGCATATGTTTTCTGCATCTCACTGAAGTACCATCTCCCCGGGCACTGCCTGAGGCAACGATCATCAACAAAGCTTTGTGCGAACATCAAAAACGAGAAAATCACAAACAAAAATTAATGGTCACAGCCACTTTTCTCAACATTGTACAGACTGACTAAGAAAACTGACTAAGCAAACCTCACTTATATTACCTTCTCGTTTTGCTCTGACCCAGTAATTAGGATTCACATCAAAGGAACATCAATCAAAAAACAAAACGACTTGATGCTTTGCCACAAACATTTATTTTATCCACAAATTCACAGTTCTTTTGATAAGGTGGTCATGGGGTTTCCAAATATTCTATAGCAAATACCTTTTTCACATCCTTGAATTTTTAAAATACCATAGCTGTAATAAATTTTAGTACAAAAATACTGATTTCATCACCAAGACAATCATTTAACTACTATTTACTGTCAGGTCCTAAAGATCTGTACATATCTGTAAGGATATTATAAATTCAGTTAACTGGCTAACTACAGATATGTGGGTTTATTTTCAGGTTTCTAAGTAATTCTTTACTTAAGGTTTCCTTCTTACAGGAATTTGTAGAATCTCCTGCAAATGCATTTTGTGCCAGGCTACGTAAGTTTGCTATTAGCGTCTTTTCATTACTGCAGCCCACAGATGTGTATATAGCCTGAAAAGCTGAAGTGCATTGCTTATGCGTATAGACATTCGGTCACTATTTCAAAAATATCTGGGGATTTTTGTTGCTTGGGGGTTTTTGTGGTTTGCTTTCTGGGTTTTTTAAAGTAATTTACATATACAATAAGAGGTAAGTCTAAAAATTTGAACTGGAAGTAATAAAAACATTATGAGAAACAAAGCCATATGACACTGAGAATCCATTTTACAAACTGCAAGGATTAGAGAAGGAAACCTGAATTCAGCTTTTAATCAATTCAGTAATATTTTCAATTTAAAAACAAAAACGTCACTGAAATGACATTTTATTCTGTTCAGCGATTATTTGTTTGGAACTTCACTTTGCTGTTCTGAGAGAATATGAGCTAACGAATTTCCTACAGATGTTTTCTGTCTTAATTCCCCCAGTGCACCACCATTATTGCTGTCTTAATTCCCCCCATGCTCCCAGTGACACTCCCACCACTCAAGAGATGCCAAAGTTATGACCCATCTGCAGATGCATATTGATCACCTAAGTGGTCGCTGCTTAACAGACTTTATAATGGCTGAGATTTGCCTGTCTAGTCATCAGTGGAAACACTCATTTCCTCTGCACAGCTGCTGAAGGTCACAAAACTTGCAGGAAGCAATATCACAGATATTTCCTCCCTAGTTAGGTTTGGTTGAAAGTGGTCAGCTGGTTTAAAAGTCATAATTGAAATACAGATGGACTTAATCACATCATCTTCAGCTCTTAAAAAAAAAAAAAAAAAAAATCAAGCAAAAAACCCCTGCATCCGTTTTCCCAAACTTGCATAGACCAAGTTCTTCCAAACACATTTAGCTGCAGAACTTGTACTTTATGTATTTAAATCAGATGTACTAATTTCACTGTCAGACAGGACTTGGCATCAATAAAATCAAAGCTTCTCCCACGGTAAGGAAAAGTTTCAAAATTCAGAATTGAAGTATCCAGTGTTCTAACAACTGAAGATTTTAACAGCTTTTTTATTTTGTGTATACTACCCCTGTTGCAGAAAAGGGGAAACCTTGGATATTTAACATGAAAAACTCAGAGGCAAAAATATTTTCTTCAGACATCCCCAAATGGTCACCTTAAGATAAGATCTACCTGATAATTAGTTTCACCTTCACTCTTTGGAAATGCTAGTAGAATTTGAATAATATATATTAAATGTAATATGTAAATTAATTAAGAGAAGGTTTTTATTAGATTTTGTAATCAACTAAACCACAGTTGTAGACTCCCTTAGGTATAATGTTGGAAACAGATGGTCATCTTTTCACCTCAAAAGAAAATTGGTGTTTGATAATGAAATCTTGATCACCTACCATCTGCCTGCTAATGATTAGCAGCAACAGGATCATTTGTCTGAGTATACTCAATGAGAAGTGCGTCTTGGACAACTTTGTGAACTAAGATCATCAGAGTCTCAAAATAAATCAGACATCAAATATTAGAAAGGTTATAGGTAAACTCAAGGTCTTAGTTTCTTCTGTAAAATATTGCATCTTTGCTGAGATCCTAACTGGAAATATTAAAATATTACTTTTTCTGCAAGTATATGCATTTAACCCTACAGTCACAGTTTTGTAGAGTTTTTGCTTCCCAAGAAATACAGGGACGTAACATTAAACCTGAACAACTCTGCAACAATAAGCAAAACAATAAAGCCTGTTGATTTCAAAGTTAATATTTGAAAACTAAAAGTCCAACATTACAGGCAAAGCCTGTAGCTGACCCCCTCTCAGCTGTTTCTTTGAAGAAATCCCTGCCTTCCATTGCTAAAGCAAAGTTTTTATAGAACACAAAAATAGCCAACTACAGCAATGTAACTTTAAGTAGAGAAAATTCACTTTTCTCAGTGGAAAACAAAGTGGTTTGTAAACAAATGTCCTCATACCCACTGCATTTACAAAGGATAAGACCTTTGCCCTTATTTTCCTTTGTAGTTCAGCAACTTTCAGACTGCCTGAGCTTAAAAACCAAAAAGTCATTTCTGTGGATGCACAGGAAAGACTTAATTTCTTCTCTTCTGAGGTATGGCTAGCATAGCTGCTACCAACACCTGCTGATCCTCTCAGAAGTCCCCTGCTCTCCTGCTATGACTTTCTTCCCACCAAGTGTGTCTAGGTCTCTCCGAGTTATCACCTTGCCCTTCTCCCTGAAGGCCATCTAAGGTAGCCAAAGGCTCTGCAAAGCCCAGGCTTGCCACAGCTAGACCATGGCAGCCAAGCAGTCTTCCTCTTGGCCCTCTGACTGGCACGTAGCTTTTAAAGTAGCACAGCAAAGGGCTGAAAGTAAATAAATTGTCTAGTTCTACCATTTGTCATAGAGCACTCATCCTACAGAAATACAAGAAGGATTCTCTTCTGGTATGACACAGTGCAGCATTTGTCCCCTAAGGAGATGTTCCCGCACAGTCAGTAACATTGATACCTTTGCCTGTCAGTGTTTCTACTCGCATGCCATATGTTTGGGAAGAAATTTAACCTCATACATTTTGAATTCTCTTTCTTCATGGTATCTTGAAATTTTAGAAGCATATCTATGACCGGCGGCTTCCCACACAAACAAGATAGTAGTTTCTCAAGAGATTGCACAACTGCCAATCATTTCTTCTCCTTTTCTGGATACAGAAAATGATGCTTCTCCTGAAATATATGCTACAGGACATAATATTTCTTTATCATTCTCTGATACACCAGAGAAGATTCTGAGGTATCTGTGGGTACAGCAGAAGGCTTTTTTCTTTTTTGGGGGTGGTGAGAAAGCCATGTATGCATTTCATCTGACTTGCCATGGGTTTTCCAAACTGCAGTTCCAGGGATTGCAACAGCTTCAATGTTCAGCACAATAGCTCAGTAATCCCTCATAGATCCCATGAATAACACAAGTAACTTCTCTTCAGTGGTAAGAATTAGACAATTCAGTGTAGCATTTTGACTGGATGTGAATTTACAGTGTTATTTTTGTTCGTGTCTTAGAAGCCTCATCAGTGTAAACAACCATATCTTTTTCTCTGTTATTTTCCAGCAACACAAAAACTTCAACAGTTACCTTTTTCAGTCACATTGCACTATATTCCAAAAGAGGCACAAGAATTCCTCAAGGTTTAGGACAATAGCTCACTTGATTACTCACTTTTGAATCAACTAATTAAACACACAGTGGTGGTCTCAAAAAAAGCCATTCTCCCACCTGAACTAAATACTTTCCTTTGTTTTTTAAGAGTATGCATACTGTTCCCCTTCTAGTGTAATTAGTTTCTCATACTCTTTGAACTCTTTCCAATACATTTCTAACTAGTGAGTGGGGAGTCAGCTTTAATATTAAAAAATTACCACAGATACCCTATCTCAACAAATACTTCCATGCTTCATGTGTTCAGTCCTACACAGTTAGCTTCCTTCATTTTACCACAGGGCTTGTCGTCATATTGCACAGTCACATGTGAATAAGCTTCCAGAGCACCTCCATACAGTAAGACAGTATAATTTGAATAAAGAGAGAGAGCAAAGTTGCTTGAGAGGTTTCTCCAAAGCAAAAAAAAAAAAAAAAAAAAGACCTGGAGAGAAGGAGTAGGAGTATGCAAATTATGTAAATTTTGCAATACGCAAAAATAATGCAAAGATATAATCTCAGGGACTCAAAGCTAAACTATATATGGGGGAAACTCAGGTTAAAGTTAATTAAGTGAGATGTCTGGAGAAATAATAATAAAGCAGTGATTAATCTTTACTGATTTTTTTTTTATTATTTCTGAACATTTTTTCCAGGAACAATTTGAATATGCCATCTTAGACCATCTAATCAGTCCACAGAACACTAAAGATACCATTCAATACCAATTGTGACACGACTACTAACTCATTACACTTCAGATTACTGAGTAGATTTCATGTATCTAATTACACAAATGCACAGCAGAGGAAATCGTAGTAGGTAGGACAGTAGCAGCACTGCATGTGTCCTTGAACACAACAGTTATTAATGCCCTAGTCATTTCCATTTTGACTATGGAATTGCAGGTGATATCCTTATTAATACTAATGTCTATCCTCAGAGAGAAGACATACAAAGCTATACACAGCTTCTTACCAGGCCCCTGCTGATGCTATCTGAAAGCTATTCAAATTTTTAATATCTAAAGACAAGTAGTGACATATCAATACTTAATGAAATAAACAAGAATATTATTGAAATAATAAGAATATAAGAAGCTCTACCATAAAACAAAAGCAGTGATATAATGTAATTATATCACAAACAAGTTATAGAATAATTTTCAAGGAATAAAGAGACAGGTGAATTCTCCTTTTTCCCCCCCGTCAGTCTTTATTCTGTATATTAATTCACTTTTACATAGACCACCTGCCCTTTCACATACCTTTGGGAAGTCTTTTAATGAATGTGAATCATCTTACCATCCTGAATAATTAAAAAAGACGATATTAACCTACAAGCACTAAATCTATCTCTATTATTATTATTATTTTACAATTTTTCCCCAAGTCATGGCCACCAGCCTTAGGTGTTGAAAAAAACTGACCTTTTCCTTCTCCCCCATCTTCAGTTATGTAAACTCACCTCAAACTGTATCTAAGTGCAAGAAATTGGAGGCACTTACTACATTTCAAAATACTTTTCCTCATATCTTCAAATACTATGCATTGTAAGGCCTTCCTTACTTCTTTTTTACAGAAGTACAAAGTATTTTATTTAAAACTGCCTTTAATGAAGAAGTATTAGTGTTGTTTAGCTTAGGAGGTTTAAGAAGGGAAGGTTTATGAGGAACATTAAAATCTTATATCAGACTCACCAGAGTAGTTCAAAAACCCCAGTAAACTGTTGGGTACACAAGCATTCTTTCAAGTCCAAAGTGCAAGCAACAACTTCAATGCTAATCACAATTATTAATTCCTTTTTTTACTGTAAACTTGCCCTCTATCTCCAGTATGAATTTGTTGGTGTTCACTGTCTGGCAGCTTCCCCTTGCCCCTGTGACTACTCCAGGTTTTGCCCTTCTCAGCCAAACACTTGTCAAATGTTATCAAAACATAGCAAAGATGAAAAAAAGCACTAAGTGCTTCTTGATTATTTTTTTATTTTTTCAGTATTCTGTTGCAAATCTTAATATCCAACATGGTGGAAATAATTCCCCCTTTAACTGACTGAAAAACAAATCAAAAACCCAACAAACCACACACCAAAACCACCAACATCCCACCGCTGGGCTGCCCTAAAACCCTGCAAGGGTAATTATGACTACCATGATTATTTGGAAGTTTTGATGTGAACATACATCCTTGTCACACAATGATTAAAATGTCCAGAAGCAAGATTAAAACATTTACAGGAGTACCACTCATTTCATCATAGGTCATCGTGTTGTAGATTTTAAGAAACACCACAGAAATAAATTGTAAAGGTAAATAATCAATATATTCCATATACTTTTACTCTTTTAGCTCGTTAATCCATGGATGGGGAACTATTGATTTAATAGCATTTTGGTAAGGAAACAAGAACATATTGACTGCAGTTTCAGAAAATGTAGCAGCATATTGCACTGCAAACTTTTGAACAAGGGCACAGTTGTTATATTTTTCACAAGTTATTGATTCTATTGTTTTGAAAACAAAATAGAGCCAGAAAAAGCCAGTCCTACCTCTCCTGCATCAGTACTCTACTTACAATGATAAATAATTCCCAAAATGAAAGCTAGTCATGAATTGATGACCCAAAATAGCCATCTGCATCTGTAGAGCAAGAAAGCCTCTGAGACTTAACTCCCGGCATCAGCAATGTGGAAAACATCTATCTATCTATCTCAGGCCCTGCCCCCCAACCATCCTTTTTGAGACTAATTAGTTTTCCCAAGAGTGTTCATGATTCAGTACTGCAAAATCAAGCATACAGAGTGCATTGCCCAAAACATGTAACATAACAAACAAGTCTACCCTCAATGAGTAGATTTCCTTATTTCCACAGGGGTCTAACTTGAATTATAATGGTTACTTGCTCCTGGATGCCAGCAGGATTAATAAAATATAGATGTTTTATTAAATGTTGGATTGTTCGTAGCAAAAGTGTTATTTTCCTCAATACGGTTACATTAACCCAACATGCCATATTACAACAGCGATTCTGCACCAGCTTGCGTCCTATGCTACCCCAGCAATTACACCATCACAATAATAGTTTTGTGACATGAACGCTCTAATAGTTCTGCAAGTAAACAGGTGGCAGATAAGATAAACACAGCTCAAGGCACATTTAGCTTTCTAAAATTATCATTAAAGGAAACATCCATGAATATACTCTATTGCTTACACACATAGAAACTGAGTGCCTTTCAGGTACTCAGTTTTATTCTGTATGCTTCTCTACACAGCAGTGGGATTCATGGCCAGGGTTTTTATGCACAGTGAAATAGCTCAATAAATTTCAGAGGTGAGAGGAAATACAACACAATGTAGAAAAAGGGACATACGATTTTGTTCATCTGCATATATAGCAAGCATATAGAGTTGTATCATACTCCTTTGAAGCAGCGACTATTAACACCTAGGCAGCCATCACTTCTCTACCTTGCCACTCAAATTAATGAAGTAATAGCAAGTGAACTGGCTGGAGCATATAAGAAGCATTGTGCATGAATCAATCACTTGAAGTACTGCACTGCAGTGAGAAAATACAAACTGGAGAGACAGCAAGAATCAGCATTCCCTCTCCCTTTTGTCAAGTAGCACCAATGTTACCATAAAAATGCAGATGCACACAATGAGTTGATGGGCACAGAAGTTCTACACCAAGTACAGGTTAGCTATTAAGATCACCATGATGTACATCACTTTTTTATTTGTTCTGTTACTTTGAAGACTGCAGAGACAGACAATGCTTCACAGTTGCTAAATAACAGCACAGTAAAAAGTAGCTGCCACTACATGCGCAGCTTTGTTATTCTGTTATGCTGCTACTGATCAACACTTTAATTTATTTTGAAACACTATTGCCTTCCGGAATGACTTCTGCAGCAAACTGCAGAACAAGGAACAGTTACTATAAAGATTACCTACAGTAAGTTTGCGAATGATAGCTGCTCACACATATGATCTTCTGGAGCACAAATATTCTTTGGTAATATCACTTAACAACCAGACCCTGCCATCTCTTTCAAGCCTGCTGAAAGCACTGAACAAGGTGACAGGTTGATGATGTAACCCAGTCCTTCTACCTGAAGGAAGACAGATGAACTGAACAAAAACTAATGCTTATTATTTACAGTAAAATATTTTCATATATGCAGTCTCAAACCAAGACAGTGAATTCTGAGGCTTTTCAAGTATACTAAACACACTGAAATATTTTAAAGTGATCCTATTAGAAAAGCAACCAAGTCTTCATCTATATTTTCTAATAAACACCACCACCAGTATCTTAAATAGAAGATTGATTTATGCCTGACTATGGCCATACTGGCAGTTCTAGCCTAATGTCCTACATACCACATTTTTGGCATTCTTTTTTTGATGCTCATCTTCATTCCTCCTATTTTGTTCCACAGTCCGATTTAGTCTTGGCTTTGTTATTACTATTTTTGACTCCTTCCCAACTTCAACGTATCTCAGTCCTTATCAACCCAAACCACTCCTGCTCGTTTCGCTTATCTCTAGAAGTTGTTTCAGTTTGTCAGCTCTAAAATTTGAGACTGTCCGTGACAATGTGCAGAAATGTGGTGTGGTATTGTTTCATGGGGTGGTCAGGCATGTTAAAGAATGCACCTGCCCACCACTACCAAGAAAATGAGTTTGACTTTATCACCTTAATTCTAGGGCACATTTATCCACAAACAAAAAACAGCGTATGTTATTGGCATAGCAATTATGGACAGCTGACTGTATGAGCAGGGGAGAGCACAGGGCTGGAACAGAAAGGCTGTTTCCAGTCGGAGGTGAAGGTCACTGAAGTGATGTGGACGCAAAGAAAGGCTGTATTGTGCGAGCTGCTGCTCCTGCCTTCATACAAGAGGAAAGGTTGTGAAAAGGGCCCACAGCACCTTGGCCTCCAAAACCTGTTCTCTCACATCCAGCTAATAAGAGTTACAGCTTTTAACTTTTCTATGTGTTCCTTTTTGCAGAAAGTCATATATTTTTACAATCACTATACTAAAATAAAACCAACAAACCCACAACCCCCCCCCCAACAAAATAGACAAAAAAAAAAAACAAACCTCGAAAGACTAATGAACAATAAGCACCACAAGAGAAGGCACAATCTGAATATACTGATGTAAAATTCTGGATCACATATTTCATCTTTCTGTCTCCTTCCTCCTACTGAGTGAGAAATATGATGGTTACTTTTGCTTACCAGAATTAATCCTCTTCTGCTTTTCCTAAGGACTTCATTTCTCCCTTCCTCTCACTCTACAAATGGAGTTTGTTAGTCTGAATGAAGTGTCATGAAAGAGAGCTCTGTAATATGCTGGTATCAGCTCCAGTGGGATATCAATGAACTTGATACCAGCTTAAATGGACTTCAGAAGGATGCCCACGCACCCCATGTGTGCTAACATGAAAAACAGAAGGCAGCAGCATGAATAACCAGAGCAACATACCCGAGAGCTAGAAAACAAGTGCAGCAAAGGAGGCTACTGCAGTTTCTCAAGTGGTAGCAATAGGAAGTAGCAGCCTCTCACTGTGTAAAGCTATACAATCATCTCCTCGCCAACCATGTTTGGTGATCACGGAAGTTGAAGGAGACTCTGGAAGTCCTGTTCTACATGATGGCTGTTAGAACAGGACCAACAGAAGTTGTTTGGTGTGCTGAAACAGACTTCAGAAAAGCCTGGGTTATTGATATCAATTCATTTTCCTTCTGTATGCTTCCCAACTTTATAATCCTAACACATAGAAGGTTTATTATTGAAAAAGAGTGAAATCCATTCATTGAAATGACCAAGTACAGGAACATCAACTGTGTTCAAATACTATGACATCAAAATTAATTGTACAACTGATTTCGAATCTGGTTATTATAGTCTAAAATAGTCTATTTTAATCCTAATCTCTTAGAGAAAGCAGTGCTTCTGTGATTTAACATTAGGTTATGAAAGATATGGGGTGGTGTGGGAGAGATGTGCCTTGTTTGTGCACATGCTTGAGTTCCCTACTCAGAGATGAGGTCTATCTGCATTGTCATGAGGTATTTCCTCCCATAAACTTTAAGGAATTTAATTATTGAGTGCGGAGTCTTTAATAATGATTACACAATTTAACATCTTTCCCAAAAGCTAAGTTACCATGCTGTTCATGACGTATGCTTAGACTCCTGGTGAAAGGTTCATTAATTGTTATTTATAACTCTTCTCCATCTTTCAGAAATGCTTAGAGAAGCATTATGAAGGATAAAGTGCAATTTTGAAGAGGACAAAACTGAGTACAGGGAAGCAGAAAAATTAATTAGATGGCAATGCTTAACCAAAATAATTGCTCATTTTCCTTGGCAGACATCTAAATAAACAGTTATGGGGGAAAAGTGAATGTAATTTAAAAAACACTTTTCTATCACAAATACTACTGCTCCACAAATACCATTACCACAGAAAACTTTAGGCACAAAACAAACAAAGACCTCTTATTTATCTTGAAAAATTATTGCAAAAGGTACTGCTTAATAGTTTGCTTACATCAGTTCATGTTTTTTGCTCTGTGGAAATTGGCAGACTCTTTGGCATCTTGGTAATTATATTTGGAAGATCTAGCAGATAAAATGGAATAAGCAAGAGAAGCACATGCATATTTGTGTGCATGTGTGTGTGAGATTTTCATGGTTTGCACAAAGGGCAAAAGGAGGAAGAAAAGAAGGAAATCAATGTGGGGGAAAGAAGAGGAAGAGGGGAAGTTAAAAAGATCAATGGCGAAGAGCCCAAGAAAAGCAGAGGGAAACAAATACCAAAGAAGAAAGAAGAATGAAAGAAAGAATAGATTTAACAGTAATTTGTTCAAAAATTACATGTTAACGTTTTACAGTATAAACATTTTTGTTTAAGCAGAATAGAAACAAAACAGTTAATTAAAGCAGCTAAGAAAGAAAACAAGGAACAACATGAAAAACAGTCCAAAATAAAATACAGATGTGCAAAATAAGTTAAGAGAAGATATAATGACTATACCTGTGTTAAAAACGTGTCACGGGAGAAATCAAGTTTCTTACCAGGGTACGCTTTTGAACTATCTACTTGAACTTTTACCAGAAATGGATCTGAAGGTAGGTGTAAGTCCACAATTTCATTACATGCCATGCAAGAGCAGAGCTATGGACTTAATCTTACAGGCTTCTGAACACTGTAAAAGAATTCAACCTTACACATTCAACCTTACACAATGATCTATGTCGCCAACTTCCATGGAGCAACTGCACAGCTAGGCATTTTACAGGATGCCTTGTGAAGAATTTGGGGTCTATAGTGCCAAGTTCATAAGAAAGGCTCACAAAATAGAAGAGTATCATTAATCCTAAAAAAAAACCCAAACACTCCAAGACACAACTGCAGTTCCACCATTTAGTAGCAGCAGACTCTTAACCTTAAAGATCACGTTTAGACATAATACATACTGATTACTGACCAGAAGGCTTCTGAAATGCCAGAAACACGGGGAAGCAATGAGGAATAAGAGAAGAAATAGAGATTTCATTTCTCTGGAAAACTACACTTCCATTTAAGTGATTTGTTGTTTACATAAGAACATTTGTGGGTTATTAAGAAAAGTGAACTGAACATTCGATAGGTATGTTTGGGGATCTGGTGCTCCGTCTCCACATTCTGTGGTGTACTGTCTTCTACAGAGCCAGCATAAAGATTCCTAAGTACTACCTTATGCCTTTTGGTCCATTTCTGGATCAAACCCAGGCCCTCTAATTTACATTGCATTAGCTTGCTACTTCAGGCAGAGCTAATGGCATCT
Source organism: Alca torda (assembly GCA_008658365.1). Classification (NCBI taxonomy): domain Eukaryota; kingdom Metazoa; phylum Chordata; class Aves; order Charadriiformes; family Alcidae; genus Alca; species Alca torda. Next base: position 23,995,784 of record CM018084.1, read on the forward strand.
GAGGCGGTCAATCATTCCCACTGTACTCTGTGAGTAGGAGTGAACAACTGAACTAGTAAATGCCTATCTCCCACTTCTCTTCATCACAGCACACACCAAATGGGAGCAGTTCTGTTTATAGCCAGGAAAATGACAGTCTCTGATATTGTTAGGAGATTATTTATGGCAAATTTGCTTCCACCTGTGATCTGTGAGCATTTAAAGTTACCATTCAGTGTGACTACAAGGGATCACAAAGTAAGGAGGTAACATGTAGACAGACAATAAGGTATCCACGTTGATACCTTTGCATTTCTGATCCACGTACTCTTTTCTTAGAAGAAAAAAAAAAATAAAAAAGTTTAGATTTGAATATTTTTTACTGAGTTGAATACAGTTTTGATTCAAAAGAACATGGTACCCTTAATGCTGTGAGGCCAAATACAAAGAAAATCTTGCTAAATACTGCAAAATATTGTCTTACTTGACTCATGATTATCATGCGTCATAAGTCATATATGTTTATGAAATTCAACTGCTGCATTTTTTTGTTTCTAACAATTAACCTTTGGACACAGACAAGTAGTTACTTGCAGTATATTTATTCTGGTTTTATCTTTAGTTTTAAATTTCGAAAGAAAAGCCTTAAACATCATGTATTGGTATGTTTATTTTTGACAATTTATAATTTGTTGTTTCAATGTTTAGATGAATTTCATGATAATTAAAGGTATTAGAGCAGGCCTAGCGATATTTTTCTAATCATATTACTTAACATTATGAGTACAGGGCTTTCATTTCCGCAGGCATCACATTACCTAGACTATACGGCACTTCTGCAACTTGTCATTTGTAAGCAGTACGGCAACTGGGAAATTATCCTTTCACTGTCTGAAATGGTTTACCTGTGATTCAACTATGGTGACAAACATAACTGTTTCAGGTACACTGAATCTTATTATAGATGACACAGGTAAACAAACCATTGTTTGGGCTTTTAGTTCTTTCCTTATTAATTTATTTTTTTTATTGAAGACATTTTTTTTCCTCAACTCTCCAATAAACTTCATTCCTAAACGAGTCAGGGCGACAGCAGTGCACAACCCCACACAGGAGAGAATGCAGAAGGTCAGCCCTTTTGCAATTGCATGGCCCGCAGTGGTGAATACAGGTATAAAACATAACAATATGAATAAAGGAAGTAGGATTCAGTATAGTGAAAACATTTTAAAAAGAAGCCTTTCTGTGCTTGACTTCTTAGAGACACGTGGTGCTGTATCACAGTAAAATAATCAATGACTAGGTTAGAAAGCTCAGCCACCAGGCTGGTTCACAAAGTGCGCATGCCACAGTCTGCCAGTGTCACTCAAAAATAGCCACTTAAGGTGAAATAAAAAGCAACACTCCTCATATAAGTCCTCTCAGGTTTTTCCTTTGTCATTATGACTCTCTCTACTGTATCTTAATTTCTGTGCATTCATTTACAAATATGAGCATTAGTTGTGCCATACAGAGAAAAGCTGTGTCTCTACAGTTGTCCATAGAACTACATCCTTAAAACTACAAAAAAGGGAGCAGAAATATACCTGAAGATTTGAAGTATATGGAGCAAGCTGGAGGGCAGCTGGAGGAAATCCAGTATGCACCATTTACTTTACTGCACACTGGATCCTGCTGTAAGCAGAACATACAAAAATAAAGTTGACAGCTAACTAAAGTATCAACTATCAAGTCAGAATACTGGGGGGGGGGGGGGGGGGGGGGGGGGGGATGGGAAGGGTTATTTCTAGAAAAGTGCATGCTTAATATCCCTGAATTACAAAAGAGAAGGACTGTTCTCAAATCAAAGAATACACACAGTTCCATTAATCTTGAACGTTTAATGTAAGTCAAAGCATAACAACATTGTACATTAGTAAAATATACATAGAAGCTGTAACCACGAGCATGACTAATATAACGCACTGTAGCATTGAGGGTATTGTTGTATTATAAATATTCATTCAAATGGTAATTCATTATAGTTACGTTGCACCTGTAGGAAAAATATATTCAGAAAACCTAAAATATTTCAATAAATAATGAAAGCAAACAACTTAAGCACTATGTAAATGTATTGGATACATTAACTTTGTTACATACTGATAAATACAGAGTGATACAGTATATTCCTGTGTTTTAAAAATTAATTATTAATTACCATTATAGTCACAGGGCAACTACACCTGTTTTCCTTTGTACTCGTTCAAGTTTGTGATCCGCTTCTTGGAAAAAAAATATATGGACTTGTACATCACATTCCAACTATAACTTCTTCCCTCACCATGGCTTCTCACACAGTCCTTCTCAGCCAAGTCCAGATGAATTAGTGACTTACAGTTACCCTACGTTACCCTTAACTGGGTTTATGATCTTGCACTTCATAGTACTGAATTTCTCCCCTTCTTCATTGCTCCACCCCTCCACAACATTCCTTTTTTCCTACACAGTATTCTAATGCTGTTCTATACCAATTATTCCCTCCTGACTTCAAAAGGACATTTTGATTAGCATATACGAGTTTTATGGTCAAAGGTCAGTAATGAAAACAAGTTACACCTAACTCTAAAAAAAGATCACTGATGTTTTCCAGGAGTAACATTCTTACCATCTCTTAGATTCCCTTTTTGGCACAATTTCAGGACTCTCTAGCATGCTCTTCATCCGCTTTGTTATTTTGCACTATACTAGTCTTCTGCACTACACCAACCCTTCCTCCAGCAGCAACGTGTTCTTCTGAAAGCCCACGGGTAGCAAACCAAAAGACTGAATTTCTGTTTAAATGGAAATTTGAACCAAATTTCTCAGTGCTTCCAAGGGCTCTTTTAAATCAGGATAGAAGCACAATTATTTAATTTTTACTTAACCTAAGAACACATGAATAAAATCTGTAATGACAGGGTCTGTCAGAAACACTAAAACACAGGTGGGATTTTGTGTTGTTTGTTTTGGGGTTTTTTTTGTGGGGGGGGATGTAAGAGTATCTTGGTTTGTAGCTGCTCAGTAAACCTGAAGGGCATTGGAGGGTATGCAACCACGAGGTGCTAAGAACAAAGCCCTATGCAAGCTCAGTCCAGAAATGCCACTGCAGGACAGAATCGTGAAGCCATGGTGACATCTGGGGCTTCAAATGTGTCACCTTCCTACCACATCTCTAGACAATGACCTCCTCTCAAACTGTGTCCACTGGGAAAGCAACCTACAGAGCCAGCTCCAGAAAAAAAAGGTCCATTATTCCCCCAAATAGGCATCAGGTTACTTTAGCACAACCTCTCTAGGATATATTAGTGTCACATTTCATTTCATTTCTGCCTTTACATACTTATATATTTTTATATTATATTTATATTATATATTTTTATATATATACATATTTATATTTTTTTTTGTTTGTAGATTAACAGATCTGTATTGCCTGGATTATGTAGATTTAAATATAGCCTATGATTTTTTTATTTTCTACTCATCTGGATAGCCAGCCAGACTTAAAATAAACTTGCTCCTTGACCTGTTATTGCTAGTGTTACTTTTTTTGATATTCTGAAAGGGATTTATCCAGTTTCCACAAAATACACGCACTATGTTCTTTGAGATTTCTTCCTCTACAAAGGTGATATTTCTATTTTCATTCACGTTTCCATTAGTAATGGTCTTCATTAGTAATAAAGTACAATGTGTTTACTTTAGGGCAATACAAAGGTTTTTTTATATTGAAAAAAGTCCCGTTTCTTCTTGCTCTTTGTTTTAAACTAAACACCAAGTGACTGCTTAAATAATTCCCAGTAAACACCATAAAATCCATCTTGTAGCATCCATCCTTCTAGAAAAAAAGGAATACTAATCAGTGAAGCCACTCAAGCCATGGCATCAGGTCAGTTCCAGTCCTTTCTTCTGTACATATTCTGAGCCAGGCGTGCTCATTTTAAAGCTAAAATTGACTATTTACTTCTCCTTTTTCTACTTGCACCTCTAAAATAAGACAACTAAACTCCGTTAGTTGCTGATTACATTCTCATAGGTTATACCAGCGAAAATGTCATAAGCCAAGCACTAAATCACATGGTGTCATTGATCTTAAACATCTTATTTTTCGTATTCATAAGTATCAACTGAGAAGCAAAAGAATATCAAACTCTCAATAGCATTTAAAAGACAATGGAAGTCTTCCTGAAAACATACTCTAACAGGAATGTAATATAATTTGACAATTTCAAAACTGAAAGCTCAAAGTGGCTGCGGTCCTTCTTAAATCCAAAGAAATTCATCCTTTTGAACACATGCATACCTATCATTTTTGATATTCTAAACTTTTTTTTTTTAATAAATTTTTCATACTAAAGCTACATGATTCTAGTGCTTTCTGTAAAATTTTCTTTTGAGATAAAACATAGATTATTTACAACTTCTCCAAATATATGCAATAAAAGCACCATCAAGTATTGGAAGCAGACTCACATACAAGCTTAGCTGTTACAGACTTGTCCCCTGCTTTGGGGATTATTTTATTCTTTACCAGAGTTAAGAAATACAATGATACTCTTTTCCCATCATGGTATTCTGGTAGCTAGCAATCTTATGCCTTACATTTTCACTTGAAAATATATGCCATGTCAACTCGCAAGTTAAAATATTTACATCTTTCATTTAAGTTTTTTAGTCATATATTTAAATAGCTACAGGTTTTCAGATTGTTCTGAAAGCAAAGATTTAGAGTTGAATTTTTTTTGCACAAGGGAACACATAATAAAGAAATAGCATTATGGGTATTTGGAGTGTTGCTGTTAAAATGTTTGAGTAAATTGCATTACCAATAAAAATTATTAATAGTATTGATTCCCAAATCTTAGTCCATGTGGATACAATTAACCAAAGGCAGCAATCCTTTATAATTTTTAAAAAGTATGAAAATCTTGCAGTTCTACTGTATCATTCATCTGAACTACTTTGGCTAAATATTATTCCACTCGACATTAAACAATGATGAACTTTTGCAAAGTAGGAAAAAACCTAGAAAAATCAGAAACATTGAGGTCTATGAAGTGGCTAAGTTTTTGTATGTTCTCATGCTACGAATCCTTCGAGTAGTAACCAAATAGCAAGTAACTGAGCGAAAGAGATTTGTGATTTGTTGGGTTTTGGACAAGAATACTATGTTTTCAATTGAAGATGAAACAACCATTGAAACCAAGTGGATTTCTTGTAAGCTTACTAATCCTTTCTTAGGACCTTGCGTGGATTAAACCCCTCTACTGTCCTTTTCCAAAAGTATTACCCAACATACCAAATATTGCCAAAACCAAAACAGATTAACAGAATTCAAAGGATATTTTTACACACCAAAAATTCTTAATTAAAACTAAAAAATATCATTATGTCTAGCAATATCATAGAAGGAGGTGAAAGAGCATTTAGGCCTTAAGTCTTTGCCAACAATAAGTTAAATATAGAGAAAATCGCATATGAGAAAGGCAATAGCATACATGTGTTTTTATACATACACACACATAATATGCATATACACACAGACACCATCAAAATGAGATCTTTAGACTGATAATTATAACTATTTCAAAATCTCATTGAGTGAATATGCACATTTAAGTTTTTAAGAGATTTCACTATCTTGGGCTTCTGTATTATACATAAAAATAATAATGATGGCTATTTTCTCATGGGACAATACAATACAAATTCAATTAGATGAGTCACTGTTCTATTAACAGGAAACTAATGAACTGGAATCTTATGGCCAAATCATACCACTGAGTCTGTATTTTTCAGAAACATTTTGCTGTAAGTGTAGGAGTCTAAAGATACAAAATGACAAATTATTATCTTGTCGCACTTGCAAACTTTTAGTATAAAAATTCATTCTGCTAAGAGAACTTTGCTCACATTGGACTTAAAAGGCATACTCATTTCTGGCAGCAGCTTTGAAGTCTTTTCAGATGGTGTTTTTAACACCAGTAGGCATTAAGGAAGCTGTTGCATCACAGTCACAATCATAAACAAGGACAGGGCACTGGAAGTATGTGCTTTCCAGTAACCACATAACCAACCAAAACCCATGCTATAAACAGTGGGCAGGAAACAATTATACTAAGAAACAACCTTGTATTTTCCTTTTCCACTTGAAAATTTTGTACTGAATAAACATGAGTGCTCTAAACATTTGTAAAGGGTTTCCACACATCCAGAACCCCAGTTGGAATAGTACGTACAATTTGTACACCCAGCCAGATGTGTTGCGCATGTGTAACATCAACATGTGATACATCACCTGTGTCAAGCATGTGAAATATATCTAAAGCACGAGAGACCCATAGGACTCAGCACACACAAACCCAGTCATGTCTAGCTGAGACACTTTAGAGCAGATAGGGTTATCAAATCCTAACTTGCTGCCTATCTTCTAAAACCTAGAAGCTTGATCCTCTTTACCTCAGCAGTGCATTGCACTAATGCAGTGCTGAATTGAGAAGGCCCTGCAGTAGAAGGCAATACAAAGTAAATGAGATAACTTAGTCTGCAGTGAATGCAAAGCAAGCAAGGTTTTTTGCGTGTTACATACCTTCACACATCTTTGAGTTAAGATCAGATATACGCTGGACCAAATTTCCACATTTTATCTTTTTCAGACCATTTTCTTATGGTATTCACACTGACTGTTCTGCACATTCCCCAACTGGAACACATCTAGAGCCAGTATCAAAAAACACTTAAAAACTACACATAATATTTTAAAGTCTTTGCCTCTCTATCTAATTGAGACTTCATTTTTTTTTTTTAATTTCTTCTGTCTATGGTCAGAGTGATTTTAGTTTATTTAGTGTTCAAATATAAGAATAGTAATAGAAGGAGAGCCACAAGACACTAACAAAGTGATCCTCTCAGCAAAGACCCAATGGGAGAAATAGACCATACTGATGGCCAAGCAAATGGCTGCAGTAAGGCAGGAATGTGAAGCGAGAAGCCAACATGAAAATGGAGAATTCTGGCATGCTCTCCAAGGGCAGTGAATGCCTCATTCTGTTTAAGATCTTGACAGGCAAACATTGTGTACATACTGCCCATACTTGTGAAAGCAGCTGTGTTGTATGTTCCACTAAGTAATTTCACCATTTAACATGCCCGAAGGAAATCATATTACTGAGGACACGCCAAGAGATTTTGATTTCAGTTTTATTTCTTTTACATCTTGCAGGTGTAAAAATTCAAAGATTTCAATTGCATTTTCATGGTCCCTTTCCCAGGATTTTGTGTGCATATGATTTGGAAAACAAACTCCAGCAAGCCTCTGCTTTTAAGCAGTAGGGCAACGTTCTGGCAAATCTGTGCAACAGCTCAGGCTATGTTTTGTTATCTCCTGCCTTGCTTGGCACTACAAAATTGCTGTGGTTCTGTTACACAGAATTTGAAGAATTTTTCTCAAAGAGGTGGTTTCATTCTTGGGAAAAAAAAAACCAACAGAAAAAAAAAACAAACCACAAAACATAAACAAAACACCTATAATCCAAGTTTTCATTGAGATGTTGCCAACCTCAAGTTTACTCTGTTTTAATCTCTCTGGCTAAAGCCAGGTCATGAAGCAAAAATATTTCCAAGGAAACTGTTACCATTGCTTGGGCTCTGAGAAAACGCTGCTCCACGCTGTTTATGGTCAACTTTCTTCACAGGTTCAAATAAATTGCACTAAATTATATAACAAAGCAGCATCAGCCTCTCTGCATAAAGGTGTCTTGCAAAGCTGTAAACTTGCTGCAGCTGCTAAGCTGCTCTAGCATTAGACGCTGTCATGTCTAATCTTGGCAGAGGTTAAAGATTGTAAAAGAAACTAAAAGACATGGTAAAACAGGTTTAGAAATATGAAGAGGTTATATTATTTTTTCCACTCATAAATTTACCTCAGTATTTGACTAGATTAACATAGGCTGCAGGCTATTGTGTTGGTCCATAAGCAGGCAGAAACAGAGGAAGTCATGTAAATTACCTGCCACTAAAAGTGAAAATTATTTAAGCCTTAAAATCCCCTTCATATGATTTCAGAAAATACCACTCTCTCTACTGTATGATGAGAGTTAAGCTCCAGGAATTCACAGTTCTTTCACGGAAGGTGCCTTAGTAAGTTATTATATCCCTTCAGCTGAGCTGCCTTTATTTTTAGGAATGAAGACTTATTTGGGGCAAGGATTGTCCACAATGTTTTTTTGTTCAATGCTATTTGTATTATCTGTTTTAAATAGGTGAATTCAAAAGGCCAACAGAAGCAAGTAAAGCATTTTCACTCTGTTGATTATTTAGGGACAAACTGGAAAACTGCCTGGATCCAACCTGATGGCAGATGTATTTATTCTCTATTTTCTTGTTTCAACACAGTGAAACAAGAGTATATGTGCTGCTTGCATTTTTGCCTGGGGGAAAAGGGCTTTATATTGTAGTTAATGGGCCATCTACAAACAGAAAATTAATTTGGCAAGAACTCACCGATGTTGTGGAAATCAGAGAAGCATGGTCCATTTTGAAAGCAATTAATCCAGCCAGCAGAGAAATAAAATTTCGGTTGTTTGGGGCACGAGAACTTTGGCATACGGAAAGCAAGAGAAACAAAGCTTTTTTTGAGAAGAGTTTACCTGCAGAGGGACACGTTACATTTGGAAACAGTACAACAGAAGAGTAGTTAACATTTCCAGTAATGGAGCAAAGTTGAGATGCTACTGAAATAAAATGCACCGTGCCTTGTTTAAAACTACGTTATCTAGAAAAGTTACTTTTCTGTAGCTGCCAATACACTCATGTTTCGTGACAAAAATGAGGGGCATATTTCTTTGAGAGAACCAACTGATAAACTACTGGAATAATTTGCTTTCTCAGATTCATAGTTGGGGATTTCTTTACTGTTTGTTTACAGTCACTGAGAGAACAGGGAAGCTTCCGATAAAAAGAAGTAGCACATTCCACTTCTCTGTGTATGTGGCCTCCATGGAACAGAGATACATTCTCGATGCTGAGATTTTAGTGCATTTGAAACCCTGTATTCACAGCGCTGAAGACAATTTCGTTGGCAGTTTCTTACAGAAAGGGTGTGCATGGTTTTTGGCAAAAATGGATTTCAACATCAGGCACCGGTTGTGTTGATTATACTTCCAGGTCAAGAAGCTGAATTTGTTAAGGCAGTGACTAGACACCTGTGGCGGTGTGCTCTCCCCTTTCGCCCCCCTACCCTCCCCCCCCACCCCCGCTCCTGCTCAAGCCATGACTGTCAGTGGGAGTTATGATGGTTTGCACCTGGACTTTGGTGGATGGCTGGCAACACAGCCAAATACTGTCTGGAATGGGGACCTAGACATTTTGTTGCCATGCAAATATGACCATAGGTCAATTATCTTATTCTATAAATAGTGGACAGCCCAAGAGCCCCTTGAGCTCTCCTGCACGGCAGTGGGCTGCACACCAGGATCTCCCTATGAGCAGGGAACGCTTGCTCAAGGTTACTCCTCGAGGTTTAGAGATTCCTTGCCCCAACAGATTCTCAGTAAGTGGTTAATAGCATGCTAACTTTGAAATCTTAGCTAAATGATATAAAGGATTGATTGGTTTATGTCTAAAGGATTATATATGCGCAATGACCAAGTCTGGGACTGGGATTGGATCCAGCTGCACCTAGGCTCCTCTCTGAGAAGGAGTTTAGAAAGCGAGGGGGTCCTTCTGAACCTTGTGACTCAACAGAAGGGTCTCCCTGACAGTTCCGTCTGACCCCATCCTCTAAGCAGTAAATAACCAAATGTATCTTGTCATCAAATCTTGTAAAACACTGTCACATTTACTATTAAACTTTGCTAAATCACTGTTCCATATTAATAAATATTTCACTGCTTCTCTCTTATGAGTGAATTTAATCACTCTGCTCACGACAACACTATCGGATAATTAGGTGAACAGCAGGAATACTGATGGCTTTCTAGTCTATTCAGCGTTGGCACAGTGGAACTTCAGTCAAAATTATATTCTATAAAGCCTTTTGAGATCTGTTTTTAAAAAATACATCTTGAACAGAACTGTAAAAATAACTTTATCAAAAGGCATGTAATCAGTGTAAATAAAACAATAGAATATTAAACTTTCAGACACAGGAAGAACATGCATGGATAGCCAACAGCCTGATTTCATCCTGCCTTGGTCAGAACCTTCAATTCTGGGCTAAACAATAAGCATAGAAGACAGTTTTAATATTCAAAAACTTACGTTCATATTTTCTCCCATTTTAGTGACCACACACACTCTATCTCAATAAACGTGTCTTTGTTAGAATTGAATCTCTCTACATTGATCCTTTAATTTGGTTGAAAATTAGGTGAATGCAGCACTTAGTGAATCTATGGACTCATATAAGAAAGTAATGAAAAGAGGTGTTGTGCACCTTTCTCATCCTGTGGTTCAATTTGAACACAGTTACACCTGAGGGCTAGAAACGGATAAGACAGTGAAGCTGGTTGTATTTTTTGGCCTATAACATCTTCACTACTGGGGATGATACATCAGCCAATAAGGTCATAATTTCATCTTACAGTGTCAAGCTTTTATAGGAAGAACGTGTATTTATTGTAAATAGAGTGAAACTGAAAACAGTCATTGAAACATATGGGCAACTAATAAAGGCATTTTAAGGGATTTTTTTTTTAGTATCACACAATACTGTAACTACATACGATCTCTGATCTCTCACAATCAATTCAAAATGATGTCAAAATAGTAAGTTTTGCTCTCTAGGAAATAGCTTCATTTTCCAGAGAGATACACTGGTTATAAATAATGTATTGATCAAGCAGAACATGGACTGGAAATTCAGTTATTCTTTGCTACGCTACTAAATATATTTTGATACAACAAATTAGAAGTTTTTAAATTTATTTATATATAAAGACAAGAACATTTTCCCTCTAGGTAGATGCAGTGAGAGACCATGAATTCATCACTGGGCACTCTCTCTGTGCTCCACACTGTATGCTCTAGTTTTCTCATTACCCTCTGAAGACATGCATATCTTCTCTCATTAAAAAGTGGCAGAAAATTACATGTAACAGTCTAACTTCTAATGAACAACTCACATCCAGTCAGCTGAAGAAAAGAGATCACAAAGAAACTTTGGTAATAACAACCATTAAGTCAACCTAACATTGACTGTCCTTTGTGCAACAAAATTCATCATCACAATTGGATTTATGGCCATGTAAGACTCTGGACTCTTAACTTGTATCACATGGATTGGCTGACAAATTTAAACTGTTAGGGCGTGAATCAGCATAGGCACAGATGCACAGATTTGGCTTTCAAAGTAGAGGAAAACATATTTGCAGACAGCATTTGTTTCGCTACATAACATAGTGTTCAGATTTTTTTTTTTCATTTTTGCTAGAAAATAGTCATTCTCCCCCTAGTAACAGAACATAATAGAAAGAAAAGTACATTTGTAAAATAAGTACACAGAATGTATCCTAATTGTATAACTCCAAAATAATAGTGCAATGAGAAAATAATGATTGACGTTTACATGACTGGCATTTCTTCACTGTCCAAGTGCCAAAGTGCCTGAAGAAAACTATGCTGACATTAAATAAGGATATATTGCTGTTACCAAGTTGCTAATATACAGTATGATGAAATCACAGTTTGTCCAATTCTGAAACTCATGCTTATAAACCACAACCATTATAAATGTAAGAAAACCTAAACATTTCATATATTCTGTTGTTGTAACTTACAGAAATAAATGACCTTAGGCATTTTCTGACTATAGATGCTCAGATAAAGCTCTCACTAGACTGAAGGGAAATGCCTCTGCAGACACACAGAAATATACAAAAATTTATTATTTGGAAATATTTTGTGATGTAGAACTTAGAACACTAAAGCCCTACCTCTGGCAAATAACTCAGCAGCATCTGAGAGCAGAATCAAGTTTTGGCAATTAAGAAGCTCTACAATGTGTTGAAGAAAAATCTATGCTAATTGAAGGAGGACTGTCAAGGCTGGAGTGAGGAAGAGCAAGTGAAATCCAAATTTCTTTTTTCCAAATTCTTATTTTTTCCAAATTTCTTCTTTTTCTAAGCAGAGCCATGAGCCTGTTTGCTTTTCTTCCTTCTGCAGATGGAATTGCTGATTTTTCTGGTTTATTTTGTACTCTACTCAATGGAATATTTAAAAAAAAAAAACACAAAACAAAAAACCACACTAAAACCAAAAAACAAAGTAAACACAACACTTAAGCATCCTAGAACAGTGTATTTGTCATTGAGGTGAGAGAGGACACACCTGAGCTTCTCAAACTAAACCATTCTTCACAACCATTAGCATTTAAATTATGTAAGAAATTGCAACATTTAGTAATAAGTGCTATGCTTCTTGAAAGTCTTAACAAGAACAACAAAGACAGGCATAGACCCATGTCTTCAGCCATCCTAGCAATGTCTAGAAATATGGTCAAAAAAATACTAGGCAGAGCCAAACTAACAGAAACTTATGCTACTTCAGTTGTACATATTCCCTAGGGAGATTATTTTGATTTCGAACATTATCTAGACTGAATATAAAATCCAGTGGAGAGGACAGGGTTCATAAACATCTGGGGTTTGTTTCTTTAATTCTCGCCTAACTTTATTTAAATATTCAAACTCCTGGCAAACAAACATTTTAATAAAAATAGCCTCTTATTAAATCTTCCTTATCCATATATATCTTATCCAAAAAAATGCCTACTTTTTTACTTAATTCTACAACAATTTATCCATAGAAATTCCATCCTAGGACATATCCTATCCTAGAATAACAGGTATTTTGTTTTAAAAATTGGAATCTGATTTTTTTTTTTTTAAAACTAACAGTTGAATTCTGAAAACCTTAAGCTTAGTCTTCTTTCCACAAATATCTCATCAGGCAAGGAGGAAAGAAATCACCAAAGCATGCTGCCAAGTGAATCGATATTTTTAATTAAAATTTTATCTTCTAAAAAACTGAGTGCTTATTAATAAATTCAAATATTTATGGGATGGATTTTGATCGTGCGTGTTTGTTCTTTCTTGGCTGATGAGCAACAATCTAATATGAAATTAAAGTCTTCATTATTACTGTAATTCTTTCTCTCTTCAGCATTCTGCTACGCCACAGCTTCCTTCTGTGTATGTACGCCAGCCCAAACAAGTGTACATGCATGATATAAAGGCAAAACCAAAAAACCCCACTAACTTTGCCATGTAAAGAAAGACTGCATGAACACTACCGGGTGTTAAACTTATCCCAAAGTACTCCTTAAACTCAGTGCAAAAAAATCTTTCAATGGAGACACACTTTGCATAGCAGTAATCCTCCAGATATGGCCACAGTCACAAAAAGCTGCAACAACTACTTTCCTGGTATTGACTGTATCTTGCTAATGGGCAACAAACCCTTCTGGGGAAAGAAAAATAGCTTCTCCCTTTCTCCTATTCAGCGCCAACACTTTATACTGCATCTTGCTGTAGAGTTTCAAATATTATTCTCATTTTTAATATAAATATCTTTGGTTTTTAGTTAAATTTGACATTTTTTTTTTAAATATGCTTCTGCTATAATTAGTCATTACTTCTGAAAAAAATTAAGTTAAATTTCCTTTACTTGTAACACAGAGGTCTGGATACTTGCTGGTGTATAGTTCCAATGTAAATACTGCTTGGCACTCGGGCTGCATGATAAATATTTTAGCTTCATATGCCTTCCTGAACATAATGAGCAACAATCTGACTAAAAATTAAAAAAAAAAAAAAAAATCTTGGGCAGCAGCTTGGATTTTCTTCTGTTGTATAGAGCTTTTAACAACTTCGCATGTAGGTGGTAAATGGAAGTACAAGCACCAAAATGCACAGACATGGACAGGGCTTATCTATGAATAGTAAACTTTTTTGCCATGTTTGGATTTAAGGTCAAATTTTCAAAAAACAAAATAGAAGCTAATTACACAGTTCCGTATATCATTTCAATGATGAATAAAGGGCATAGCCTGCACCAGTCTCCTCCCTTATTCATTTATAACACATGCACGTGAGTTTTGGGGTTTGGGCAATGGGGTTTTTGGTGGTTGGTTTCTTGTTTCTGAAGTACAAGGTATGGCTTGTATACTGTTACGCAGCCTGACGCACAAGAACTGGTAATATACCACACCAACGAGAGCGGCTCCTTAGTGTACAACGCTCAAAGCTGTTAGATTGATCTAATAAATAAAAATGGCACTGAAAAGAAGCATATTTCACTTCAATTATAAAAACACTACTAGATAACCACATTGTATAACACAGATGAATAATTTTATAAGTTTGTTCTTCAGCCAAGAACCTCAACGTAATTTACTGAAATTTAGAAGTATTTCTTGAATTGTACCCAAAGGTGCTGTAACAGCATATCAAAAGAAAACTCACTATCCAAAAAAGCTCACAATATAAATAGAAAGTATTTGGCAAAAGGATAGGTAGTATATCACAAAACTGTTTTCCTCAGGGGTTTTTTGTTAGTTTTTTTATTTTTCCTTTTTTTTCAACTTACCGCTTTCACTTTTTGTCAGAGTTTGAGGGACTTGCTCATTTCACAAGGATGTAAAGTCTTTGTATTCAATTCTGAATAATCTGTAGGGACCAGCAACAATTTCTTTCCCTTTAAGCAGAGGCAAGGCTATACCAACACTGCCAAAGAATGAGTACTGAATTCAAAAGAATGTTTAGGTTTTTTAAAAACTTTTAATACAAACTAATGAACACAATCTTGAATTTAATTAGCAAGTGCACAACAGAGCAACTAGGAAGGACATATTTTCAGTTTCCATCTCTTACAACTTAGAGGCATCACCAAGAGCAAGCAGAGGCTGTTTTAAATTCCAGGTGATTCCCCAGATCATTAACAGTATTCTGGAGATCAAACCTGTGAAATCATATAAAAGTTAATTCCTTACTCAACTCCTTTGTACCGGTGCCATTGCAATAATTCAGATGAATAACTAAGAGGAGAACAACATCTTGTCTCTGGCTCCACAGCATCAGGTAACTAAATTCTGTACAAAATAAATTCACTACAGCTGTCTCTACAAGTTCACAAAATCTCTAGTAATTGTCTTTTTTTCTCATAACACCAGTTTTAAGTACCTGATCCAAATCCCATATAAGTCAGTGGAGCTCTTTCTATTTACATCAATAGACTTTGAATGAAAGTTTATGTCAGATTCTTATGGTTATCTCTGCAGGCAAGTACAGAGCTTAGCCAAGAGAAAATAATTTCTTTCGTTCTGAATTCAGGTCAGTGGGAAAACTACATAATTGCTGGTAGATTGTTTTTCTTCTTCCATTTCACTCTAACTTTTTGTAGTCGAACCGAAAATCCTTGACACAAGCAATAAATGTGCTCACTGAAACCCCAGAAGAAATCAAACCAACAAGGCAGTGAGCCATCTCTGAAATTAATTCAGCTACATAATGCTAAGAGACCTAAAGCCTTTTAGAATAATAGGAACAAGCTAAGCCCAGAGAATAACATAAGTAAAAAATTTTATAAAGAAGCACAGTGAACCAGATTTTTTCCTGAGAGCACCCCACGAAGTAAATGAGAAGTGCTTGGTGGAAGCTAACTCTGCTGACATTTTAGATTTTGGCAGAACCTCGGGAACTCTGATTTTTTTTAAGTTCATACATTATTAACAGCTTCCTGTTTAGTCATTTTAAACACACAAAATCCAAAAGCATTGTACCAAAACACATAGATGAGACAGATATACACAAACTCATCCAACTCCCTCTGAACCACTTAAATACTGAATATAAAGCTGAATATAAAGTCTTCTGCACTAACAGTCATTAAACAATTACAAGTTGCATGCCCTATAAACAACATATTTAATTTTTTGTATATACAAACAATATCTCAAACCCCAGATTTTTAGAGCATTGTTCTTTTCGTAAAGAGTCCTCAGATAATTCTATATCTAACAACACTCACTCTCAAATCACCCTTGAAATCAGCCACAGGGCTGGAAAACTCAAACAGAAAGGGATACTGTGAGAAAAAGAAAGCAAGCAATGTGGGTAACAGGTAGCAGTATGATATTGGTACCAAAAAAAACCCTCATTAAGGTATGTTTTCCCTTCCATTACTTATCTATTTAGGTGTCATATAACTGTACTCTTCTTCTTTGTTTTATTTTTGCCTTTGCTTTATTCTCTTCCAAAGATAAAATCTCATTTATCATTGCAAGAAGCACACAGACTCTCCAAAACCAAACTTGATGGATGAAAAGGAGAAATGCCATCTGATGTTGTATGAGAGTATAAAGTAGGTTTGGCAATTTGGGAAACAAAAGCTGTAATCAAGAAAAGTGATGTAGTAGCGGAATTTTAGCTGACCTAATAAAAGAATACGCTATGGTTTAAGAAATCATTTTAGGAGGAAAGCAGCAAGTGGTGTCAGCAATACCGACTTAGTGAGAGTATCCTGTGCTTTTTAATAAGCACAACGGGAAAATCATTCAGATGATAACAAATAGTATTGTGGAAAATAAACCTTACTTCACAGTTTTATATTAAATAACTAAATAATGTATTAACAAGAGAAGAAAAGAAATAACAGCAAAAGAGGACATTAACAAATATATTTTATGGCCAACTTACATTATGGTCAAGCCCATAGTATTTGCTATAAGTTTTTGAAACTACTTTACGGCTTTCTAGTAAGAAGCCCACAGCAAATGGACAGTCAGGCAAAGAGCACAAATCAAATAAGGTGTGAATTTCCATTTAATCAAATTGAATCATAGAATCATTTAGGTTGGAAAAGACCTATAAAATCATCAAGTCCAACCATTAACCCTAGCACTACGAAGTCCACCACTAAACCATGTCCCTAAGCACCACATCTACACGTCTTTTAAATACGACGAGGGATGGCTGACTCAACCGCTTCCCTGGGCAGCCTGTTCCAATGCTTGACAACCCTTTCAGTGAAGAAATTTCTCCTAATATCCCATCTAAACCTCCCTTGGCAAAACTTGAGGACATTCTCTCTTTTTATATCACTTGTTACTTAGGAGAAGAGACCAGCCCCAACCTCACTACAACCTCCTCTCAGGTAGAGAGCGATAAGGTCTCCCCTCAGCCTCCTTTTCTCCAGGCTAAAAAACCCCAGTTTCCCTCCTAAGACTTGTGCTCCAGACCCTTCACCAGCTTCGTTGCCCTTCTCTGGACAAGCTCCAGCACCTCAATGTCTGTCTTGTAAGGAGACACCCAAAACTGAACACAGTATTCAAGGTGCAGCCTCACCCATGCCCTAGTACAGTGGGACAATCACTTCCCTAGTCCTGCTGGCCACACTGTTCCTGATACAGGCCAGGATGCTGTTGGCCTTCTTGGCCACCTGGGCACACTGCTGGCTCATATTCAGCTGGCAGTGGACCAGCACCCCCAGGTCCTTTTCTGCCAGGCAGCTCTCCAGCCACTCCTCCCCAAGCCTGTAACGCTGCATGGGGTTGTTGTGACCCCATAGGGTACAGGACCCGGTGCTTGGCCTTGTTAAACCTCATACCATTGGCCTCAGCCCATCAATCCAGCCTGTCCAGATCCCTCTGCAGAGCCTTTCTACCCTCAAGCAGGTCAACACTCCCACCCAACTTGGTGTCGTCTGCAAACTGACTGAGGGTGCACTCAATCCCCTCGTCCAGATCACTGGTAAAGATATTAAACAGAACTGGCCCCAAAACTGAGCCCTGGGGAGCACCACTTGTGACTGGCCACCAACTGGATTTAACTCCATTCACCACCACTCTCTGGGCCCGGCCCTCCAGCCAGTTTTTTACCCAGCGAAGAGTATGCCCATCCAAGCCATGGGCAGCCAGTTCCTCCAGGAGGATAGTGTGGGAAACGGTGTCAAAGGCCCTACTAAAGTGCAGGTAAACAACATCCACAGCCTTTCCATCATCCACCAAGAGGGTCACTTTGTCATAGGAGGAGATCAGGTAGGAGTTGTCAAGTAGGACCTGCCTTTCATAAACCCACGCTGATTGGGCCTGATCACCTGGTTGTCCCGTGTGTGCTGTGTGATAGCACTCAGGATGATCTGTTCCATGACCTTCCCAGGCACCGAGGTCAGGCTGACAGGCCTGTAGTTCCCCAGATCCTCCTTCCAGCCCTTCTTGTGGGTGGGCATCACATTTGCTAACCTCCAGTCAACTGGGACCTCCCCAGTTTGCCAGGACTGCTGGTAAATTATGGAAAGTGGCTTGGTGAGCACTTCTGCCAGCTCCCTCAGTACCCTCGGCTGGATCCCACCCTGCCCCATAGACTTGTGTATGTCCAGGTGTTGGAGCAGGTCCCTCACCATCTCCCTTTGGATAACGGGGGCTTCATTCTGCTCCCCGCCCCATCTACTAGCTCAGGGGCCTGGGTAACTCAGGGAACAACTGACTCTACTACTAAAGACTGAGGCAAAGAAGGCATTAAGTACCTCAGCCTTCTCCTCATCCTTTGTCACTGTGTTACTGCCTTCATCAAACAAAGGATGGAGATTCTCCTTAGCTCTCCTTTTGTTGCTAATGTATTTATAGAAGCTTTTTTTATTGTCTTTTACAACAGTAGCCAGGTTAAGTTCTAGTTGGGCTTTGGCCCTTCTAAGTTTCTCCCTGCATAACCTCACAACCTCTCTGTAGTCCTCCTGAATTGCCTGTCACTTCTTCCAATGGTCATAAACACTTCTTCCCCTGAGTTCCAGCCAAAGCTCTCTGTTCAGCTGGCCTTCTTCCCTGCTGGCTCATCTTTCGGCACATGGGGATAGTCTGCTCCTGCACCTTTAAGATTTCTTTCTTGAAGAATGTCCAGCCTTCCTGGACTCCTTTGTCTTTCAGGACTGCCTCCCAAGGGACTCTGTCAGCCAGTCTCCTGAACAGGTCAAAGTCTACCCTCCAGAAGTCCAAGGTGGCAGTTCTGTAGACCCCCCCTCCCCCTCCTTACTTCTCCAAGAATCAAAAAGTATTATTTCTGATCACTGTGCCCAAGACAGCCTCCAACCGTCACATCACCCCTAAGTCCTTCTCTGAGAACAACAGGTCCAGCATGATGACTACCCTAGTTGGTTCGCTCACCAGCTGTGTCAGGAAGTTATCTTCCACACACTCCAGGAACCTGATAAACTGCTTTCTCTCTGCTGTACTATATTTCCAACAGACATCTGGTAAATTGAAGGAGAATAAGGGCTAAAATTGTGAGACTTCTCCCAGCTGCTTATAGAATATTTCATCTGCCTCTTCATTCTCATTCACTGGTCTATAACAGACTCCAACCCTGATATCTGCCTTGTTGGCCTTCCCCTGATTCTTACTCGTTAACACCCACCATCATTAAGCTCTAGACAACCCAACCACTCCGTAAAACACAGGACTACGCTGCTGCCTCTCCTTCCTTGCCTATCCCTTCTGAAGTGTTTATAGCCATCCATTGCAGCACTCCAGTGTGTGAGTCGTCCCAGTGTGTTTCAGTGGTGGCAACTATATCATAATTTTCCTGCTGCACAATGGCTTCCAGCTCCTCCTGTTTACTGTCCATGCTGCATGCATTGGTGTAAAAGCACTTCAGTTGGGCTATTGATCCCACCACCTTCTCGGGGGCCAGAAGCCCTAATTCCTGTATGACCATTCTCAGGCACTTCCTGGGTTTCTAACACATCAATAACCTTTGTGTCTTTGCTGTCACATGGATCTTCATTCCCTACCTCCATTGAGATGGCAGACTGAAGGACCTCGCTAGCACACCATCCCTCAAATGCCACCCCAGGCTTAACTCTAGCTAACCTTGTTTTATCCCTTTCCTCCTTCAAATTTAGTTGTTATATAACTTAAATGCTTACTACATGTTCTAAATTCATGATGTTGTCTCACCCTTCTTTCACTATGTTGCTATAAAAGCCATTGCATAGACCTACCTACTGTAGGCCAAAAACAATCCATCACCAATTTAATGAGTAACAATATAAAATTAAAAGATCAATAGCTATATTTATCCTATCCATCCTACCCCTGCATAGACATGAATAAAAATGCCCCAAATGAAACCTCATCTCCAGCCACCTGGCTCCCTTTGGAACACTGAGTAGTAACCAACAGTGACTTAGTTTTGATTAATCCCTCAAAACTATTATCACTGAACAGTTTGGGGAAAATCTAACTGGTAGGAAATATTAATTGCTTATTGAGGTTTTCTAGGGTCTTTGGACCCTTTCTTCACAGCTGTCTGCCATTACCCATCATCTAGCACTTAAAAGATCAAAATAATAGTACTATAAAATATGAATGCACCTTGTATCATGTACCTTACAATTCTTTTAGATTAACACAGTGATATAATATTATTATTGATTGACTCCCCAGGAAGGAAAAAAGCCACAGACATGGCCAATTGTTTAGCCAATCTATCTAAGAAACATTACTGTGATTTGTATGTTTCCTTTTATTGGAAAAAGTATTTGCTGAATATACAACAAAGAGACATAATGTATATTTACTTATTCCTCAAATAAATTAATACTAAGCACTTTACTAGGCCTTTCAGGTCTTGGCTGGCTCTCCTTCAAGATATATTGCTGCACATTAGCAAGAACTTGCTCAGTTTTCCAAATAATAAGGAAAATTCCTAATCTGTCAAAGCTCACTCTTAAGTACTCATGCTGGCTTCTTACTCACAAGAGAAGTATAGGTAATTTCTCATGGATCTTCACTTGTTCTCAATGTTTATCACTCCCCAGTTTTTCTAGGGACTCTAACCAAAGATGCCCAAAAGCAGAGAGAGAACTGAAGAATTCATGTGGCAGAATGTGGTGGACACCAGGGATCAGTCTGAAAGAGAACCTTCAGTAGTCAAAAGAAATACTGACTAATAGGAGACATATGTAACAAATGAAACAAAAGAATGAAAATTTCATGAAGGCATAGAAAAATATGCAAGGCAAGGGGAAAAAAAAAAAAGGTGGAAAGCAGAAGTAATAGTTCAGAAAATTTTATCTGAATAGAGGTAGCAACTCTTTCAAAATACGCAAATAGGAAGATTTGCGTATCTTTGGTTTGTTTAATGTGGAATATTAGATTTTTTTTTTTAATGATATTAAGTATTTTACTCCATGAACAACTTTAATCTGTAACTTCTCCCAGAACATGGCTTATGATATGCCTGATGGTAGCTACCAGCAAGTTAAGCAGCTACATAGCTTCACTATTTCACTTGTGTTCAGCAAGTAGCTGCATTTAAAAAACAGAAATATTTCTAAATAATATTTTGCCAGTTTAGGAATTGCGTGGTTGCTACATGACAATATGAGAAAAAAGGTAACTCTGTTAAGATAATCCTGTTTGATTTAAACCTTTTATGTTAACAGAGTCTCCACATGTTTCAATAAAATTCTATTCACATTAAAATTACTGAAAAAATACAACAATAAGTGTGGTTGAAACAGGTGTCTACTGACCGAGGAAATGTATGTAGTTTAATTATATAATTAATTATGTGTATTAATACATAACAACATAAATGATCACTGCACAGGAATGAGAAACAGACACATGCAATCTATTTACATTTCACGATAAAACTCTATTACTTTTGCATGCCCAAAATTCAATACAGTTTTCATACTTCAACAGCAGTTCTCAGAAAACCATTAATTAAAAAAGTTTGGGCAGTACAGACTGTTACCACATGTGGTATTTCCTTATGCCAAGTTTGAGTTCCTTTTCTACATGTTTCCCACAATTCACCAACATGAAGTAAATCTAAAAATCTATCAATTCCATGTTATACCACCACTGCAAGGGTTTATAACTTTTATAAGAAAACTTCGTTAGAATCACACCATGAAATAAGATAATTAATGCAGACTATTGAAAAAGTTAAAGAACTTGAGAAAACCGGAGTAATAATGACTAGGAGAAACAGCCGTGTAAAGAGATTGTCCTTTCTGATTAACCAAATCCAAATTAACACTAAATTTGTTTTCCCTTCTCTGGGATTGCTCAGTACACAACCATAGATGTAGTGGGGCATCTGGGTCCCTTTTGCTATCTGTTAGGCCAGAATACCTTTCTGGATCAGAAAAAAGTAAAGTCCTATGTGAGGGCAGTTAACAACGTATTGGGGGTGATTGTTCACAGTGGTAATGCCACCATTCCCATATCCCTATCAAGTTGGAATCTGCTGTGCTATATCATATGAAACATTTTAATATTCCTTTAGAAATACACAAAGGTTTGACTTCAGCGAGCAGAACTTCTGATGCTTCATTATACATTTTCTAGTCCATTCTAATATTCTGTAACATCAAGAATATAATTAAAATTAGAAAATCTCTGTTCACATTTTTGCTCTGAATTGATTCTCTACAGTAATTTCTAATCTGATGCTTCAAAGATTAAATGAGCCATATTAAATGTCTATACATGTCTAGTATAGACTAGATGTTTCCAGATGCTCAGATAAACAAACTGAACTCAATGTACTCACAACTGGCAGAAGTACTGTACAACTGGCAGAAGTACTGTATCTTCATTCTGAAGCTAATTTGGTTTTTTTTAACTAATTTTTTTTCCTCTGCAGAGCAGGAAAAAAACTTTTTCAGGCAGTAAAACTTCTTTCAGAAGTTAGAGTACCTTTTGCTGATAAAGTTTAGGGGGTATTTTGCTTTCCCCCTGGCCCCAAATTTCCCTCCATTCTCAAACACATGAATGTCCAAGTAAGATATCTACAAAAAAGACTGCAACTGTCATTTCCTATAGTAATTAGATAGCACAGTGGAAAACATATTAATAATTTGGAAATTCTTTTTCAATTATGCTATTATTTAATCTAAATATATATATGGTAAATTGATGATGAAAGAGTCCACACTCATATGCTTGCTTCTTGTATTAAACTTAATTTTTAAAGGGTTTTTTTCAGCAGGAGCAGAAAGCACCCAGTGCAAAGAGGGGTAATTCTGGATTTGATAGCACTCTGAAAATCCATTAGTAACAATACATTAGTTAGAAATCTTTAAAAAAAAGCTTCAAAAATACTACAATGCTTCACAAAGCCTGAGTGCATTTTTGGTCACCTTCTTGATCTGATGGGAGAAGTCAAATTGCTATATTATAAATACCAGGCAATGTACAAATACATGCCTAATACAGAGACTCAAAAAACATGCATGTGGAAGTCCCTAAAATATATGCACCATGTTAAAAAAAGAAACAAAGGCCACAGAAATTGGTTGCATGCATGAGAAATAGCTCTATCAAATTACGTTTTCTTTTACACTAGTCTAATCATGAAGCTCAGTGGCTCCAGTCTGAGATATATATATACATGTGTATATATACATATACACATATATATATGTATGTATGTATGTGTGTATATATACACACACACACACACACACGTGGCTTCTGTTAAAGCGTAAGTTGCTACCTTTATCTGCACCCCAAAGCATCACTAAAGCTCCAGGTTAGTTATCATGACATAAATGTAGAAGCAGATCTAGTCCGAAAAAGAGGCATAATTTGAACATAAGCTCCTTTTTTTAAAATAGTACTTTAAACAGCTTTAAAGAAAAGTCAGCACAAACATATCACATTATTTTCCAATGGCAAGCAGAATAAAAATCAGGCCACCCTATCATCAGTGACATTCAGACTAAAGCTAGAGAATACATGACAGTGTTTATATATAGAACTGGGGATGCCTAGTCACTTGTCATTATTTAACAAGGGGATTTTTCCATTTTCCCAGAATTTTTACTTTGCAATAGCTTTTTGGGGGTTTTTTGCCCTCTTTTTTTTTTTTTTTTTTTAATTCTTTCTTTGTATACTATAGTGCGTATGAGAGTTCCAAGGACAAACATGATTTTGCAAACTTCTGTATTCATACCAAACAGTGGCAGCTTAAATGTAATCCGTTTCCAAACTCTGCATCATACCTGACTCTTCAAAATGAAATCAGGAAATATAGCTAAAATATACAAGTCAATTACTTTTAGGCAAGTTATCAAGTAGATGTAGAAGTAAAATCAAATCAGATAACCTACTGCATCTTAATTACTAGCAATATTCTCTCTTGCTTGTGAGAATCGAAGTATTCATTAATTCTGAGCAATTAACAATAATGAAATGAAAGTCTGATGCTGGAGTTTGGAATTAGGTATGTCAGAGTTCAGTAAAAGATGCATGAATTAACTTCTTAACATTTTCTATTGGGAGCCCTTCACGAGCACTGTGATGACAAATTATTTACTACAAATGTATGCAGATGAGGTTGTTGAAGTCTAAAGAAGCTACTAAAGCAAATGTTTGTTCTAGACACATGGGATGATGAGGTTTTATGTCTACGTACTCTGTGCAGCAGTTTGTTCAATTCAAAGTACAAGAATTCAACTCTCCATTCACGGTGTGCTCAGGGGTGCTAATACAGTATCATGAGAAAACAGCTGTGTGGATCTATGCCCAAAAATGGCAGAAAAAAAACAATTTTGTCAGGAAACATTTGTTTATGTATTCTATTTAAGCCTAATAAGCCTTGCTTGCATAAATTCCTTATTACTCAGCTCTGTTCCAGTTGTGAAGTATAATCAGCCTCTCTTTGAAAACTATCCCTAAATACAAATACAGTCCATGAAAAAATCTTCTGCAGATTTTAAATAAAGTATAATCCAACCTTTTGTTAGCATACGCTATGAAGTCTTCAAGGACATAATGGACAGCAATTCATCAGGACCATAGACTTGTGCAACTTGCGTTACACAAAGTAACAAAACCAGGAAAGGGAAAGGGGAACAGAAAGACACAATTCGGTGTAGATTCTTCACTTTCCTCATCCTGTCTTATTACGAAGAAAGTTAACATTCTTTGGAGTAGTTTTATCTTTTTCAACAAATTAATGCAACATCATCAAAAAACTTCAATTCATTATTGTTATATGATCTAAACTAATGAGAACTTGTGTATGTGACTATTTGAATTTACCACTATAAACATCTCACCTGCATGAAAAGTATTTTTTACCCATGTAGTTATTAGGAGTTCACAAAAATGTTAAAAACTTAAGTTTTGCCTTTAAACTTCTAAATTTGTGCTGGAAATATATTGGAACAACTACTTATATAATTTAGTGCTACTAAATGCTAATTAGAAGTCCCTGAGGAGACATTAGGGAATATTTTCAAACAGTGAATACGGTGAGTAATCAATTTCTCTTACTAATCATCAGATTCTACTCTACTTCTACAGAAAGACTTATTATGTTATATTCAACTTGAAAGTTAATTAGAAAGTAGATTACCAAGGGAAAAAGGTTCGGGAGATACAGTTTTTCTCTTAACTTTCAGTGATGTGATATGGTATATGATATAGTTTAATCAAGAAACTTTGAAAACTAGAAAAAAATATTATTTATGACTTCTGTGAATCAAAGCCCTCTGATCCAGACCATTTTTACAGATACAGCAAAATGTCATATTTGCCAATACAAGCAGCATGGCAGCTTACTGGGACCCGTCCTCTCTCACTCCACGTTCTCACTCAGAACTTGTTGGTTTTTTACAGAAAATTAAGAAGTTTTCCCTATTCGTAGTAACATAAATCTAACAAACAGCAATTCACGATGTGCAAATCCCTCCAGGACTCTGCAAGGTATTATTTGTCAGTACAATAATCCACTAGGTTGAACTACTCAGTTATCCAAACCTAAAAGTCAAAGTTCTCCCCTGTAAGACTTTCCAGTATTTAAACTCTCATGAAACATTTCTTCTCCCCCCCACCCCCTTCTGGGGAAAAATAGCAAGGCAACT
Organism: Alca torda; assembly: GCA_008658365.1. Classification (NCBI taxonomy): domain Eukaryota; kingdom Metazoa; phylum Chordata; class Aves; order Charadriiformes; family Alcidae; genus Alca; species Alca torda. Next base: position 24,021,662 of record CM018084.1, read on the forward strand.
TCTCTGTTTGCTTTAATAAGTTTATCACTTAATAAGTGCTCTAAATCATTGAATCAGATGCCTTTTGATCTTCTTCATTGTCTAAAATTCTTAATAAAGATTTAGATAATACATCAACTGGATGTAGGTGGCTACAGTTCCTCCACAATCATAAGCTTTTCCTTACTGAGCCAGTCACTTGGTGGCTTCTTCCAGGCAACACGGAAAAGCATCTCCTTCTTGAAATAGCAAGAGTTTTATGTCTTCTCTTTCCATGTTCCTGAATGAAAATATTTAAGTACAATGCTTAGCTTCTGTAGACATTTTACAACCTTCAGTCTTTACACGTTAATTTCTTTCAGTTTTTCAGTTTGTATAGCTTCTCTGCCCTAGTAACTTTATAGTTTCCCAGAATTAAATATATATAGATAGATATATAGAGAGAGTAATCTGGTAAAATCATTTTTCGGTACACTACACCTGCTCAAGTATTTTCTGGGTCAGGTCTTTTTATAATCTGAAAATAAAATGCGTGTGTGTGTATGTGTTGACTCTTTGCCGCACTGTATAAATATCACAAAAGGAAATGAAGTCCTGCATTTTCCTTCAGACTTCTGTAAAAAGCTGTGAAGTTAAAAAATACATTACACAGATTCTGAGGGACATCATGAAGTTCATACACTTCATTTTACACTTCAACAAGGTACTTTTGAAATGAATTCATTGAATTAATAATTGATTAGTTTAAAGCATAAAACATAAGTTAGTCCTTAAGTGATTTACTGAACTATTCTTCTGGAATTTTGCTTGGGAAAAAAAGTGACATCAGGATTCTACCCAAGATAATTTAGAAAATTTTGGTTATTTCAATAATGTTAATTGCACTTAAGTACTAGCTAAAACACCAGTACCACAATGAGCCAAGCCCAGGCATCAGTGCATTTTAAAATTCTCCAAGGAAAGTTGAAACTTCAAATTAAATCACACCCCCTTACTTCTACCCCATGCATTTCACTAGCATCTACTAAGGAAACTCAATACTAACAGAATTGTCATTTGTTACATCCTAGAAACGAGTAGGATGAAGGAAGCTTTTTTTGAGTTGGTCAACAAACCCTTCCATATTTATTTGTAGAAACTCCTGACCCTACAAACATCTATCCTGATACACTGATGATGAAGTGATGAAAATATGCTGCAGGTTGCACTGCTGGCCTGCCTAGAATTACAAATAGCTTGGCACACATAAGCAGCCAAACAAACTCCAGAAAGCATTAAAAGAAATCCCTGAAACTACTAGCTTTTGTACAAATTTTCTATTCTTTGGTGAGTGTGATGGATTGGTCTGTTAGATTGTGCAGAGCCCCAGATGGCTGGCTGGCAAAAGGGTTAAATAGGTAATGGATGTTATTCATATATAAATCTTCTAAGTCCCAGAGAAAAAATGAAAAACAAAGCAAACCAAGTTTGTTCTGTAGGGACACTTTCTTCTTTGTTCTTGCTACTTCTCTGTATCGGAAACAATACACTTTTTACCTTAGGGCAATGCATTATTGAAGAGAGAGCACTGTGTTGGTTAAAAGCTATGAGACTACTTTAGATAAGGCCGATTGGCTCAAACCTTTTAGACCCACAAATTATGAAGTTTAACACCACTAGAGATTTATTTCAATTTGAAAGTTCAGCTTAGGCAGAAGCCTGTTTGAGTCCTGAGGGCAACTACTCTAAATTTGGGAAATTTTTGAAGTTTATGTAGCTTCTGAAACTGGTAGAATAGCTGTATGTCCTTTTTTTTTTTTTTTTTGAGATGAAAATTCACATAGTTCTCAATACCTATGCAGTGAACACCACAAACTTCTCATAGCATTTAAAAATATAGCACCAAAAATTCTATATGAATTAGATGTGACTGCTGTATAGGAACACTTCATCTGGCCTGAAATACCACATCTCTAACTCCACTGGCACTCCATCAATAGAGTTCTCAAACTGGCTGCCCCAAACACAAAGTAGGAATCAGTGCTCAATGTTCAGCACAACAGGACTGCACAAGAACATCCAAAAATTTTGCACTAAGGTTTTTCTGTTTAAAGGAATAATGGTTTGGAAAAAGTGTTTCACAAGCAGGTTATGAGCAGACACAAGTTTTTAAGCAGATCAAGAATAGACACGTTTGCGCAAATTCAGAGGGATCTAATACAGAGCTGGACTGCAAACAGGTACATGAAACTCAAAGTTGATAGATATAGATATATAGGTATATATATGCACATTGCTAGACCGATCTAATCATCAGAAAATATGAGAAAAAGATTAATTCATCATTGGGAAACTTCAGAGAAGACATCTTTTTACTGCTCAACTATAATGAAAACAACAGCTGAAATATTAGAAAGCCTAAGGAATACCTCAGACATTACAGAAAATACTTCAAATGCTATTACAGAAGTCAGTAATCCTCATGTAACAGAGCTGCTTCAAAGTGCTTCCAGAATGCTTCTAGTTGAGGAATAAAAAAACCCGCCTATTTGTCAAGTGTTTCTCTTTTCTTTACCAATTGCTTCTCACCATCAGCTTCTTGCTAAGTATCAATTAGTCTCACATAGCAAAACCTTGAACAGTTCAGGATTTTCATCTTTGGGTTCCTTTTTCGTTTTGTGTCTGAAACAATGAAGTCACAAAAGCAAATCTTCACATTCCTTAAAAAGGACCAAGGACTCATCCAACTGACAGAGAAGGTCTTTTGCAGTTACCACTATTTTCATCTGTATTGATTTCATTCCAAAAAACTTTTTGCAAACTGTATCACCTCTCAGTGCACAGACATAGCAACACTTCTCAAAGATTCCAGTGTGAAATTGAGGAATGTGTACAAGACAGTATTAGAACAACTGAGGTTACCAATGCTATCAAAATACTTTTATAATTATTAGATTATTCTTAAATAGAATTTTAGATTTTGATTTAAACTGTATTAAGTTTGTTTGGGGTTTTGTGTTTTTTTGTTTGTTTGTTTTTGTGGGTGGTTTGTTTGGGGTTTTTTGGTGTTTGGGAGGTTTCTGGGGGGTTTGGGGGGGCTTGGGGTGGTTGTGGTTTGGTTTTTTTTTCTCCCACACAATTACTTATTAAGCAATTAAGAAAATTAGGGAGTCATAAATGTTATCACAAATTTTTGGTCATAAGTTCACAGATTTCAAGAGTTAAGACCAAGGTCATTCTTGGCTACATTTTTTTTTCCCTTACTTTTCTCATTGGAAGAATGCTCTCTAAAACCCTTTTAGAAAATTCCTAAAAAATTGTAAGATCAGTTTTATATGCTTTATACTTAAGCCTTATATACACACTAGCTAGTGTGTGCATTAGGCACAAAATGAGTTGTAGTCAAACACTAGAACAGGTTTGGCCAGAGGCTGTAAACTCTGTGTCTGTGGACATATTCAAAACCCAACTAGACGCAATCCTGGGCACCCAGCTCTAGCTGGCCCTACCTGAGCCAAAGGGTTGAACTAGAGGATCCCAAGAGGTTCTTTAAAACCTCGATGATTCTGCAATTAGTAATTACCTTAACTAGGCAGGAGAAAAGACCGTATACTGACAGAAATATTTTGATATCAGATATGTTACCAAGTACAAAGCTTCAATTAAAAAAACATGAAGTGGACAGTTTATGGTAAACCTCTGTTACTCTCTCTCCATCCTAAGTATTATCTTGCCTAAAATCTTGTAAAATCAAAAGTAGAAATGATCTTAACTCGTACCTTCTAGTTAAAGTGTCAGTAGCTGAAAAAAAAAGCAGTGAATCAAAGCTTAGATTTCTCATACATATGTGTTTATAGATGTTAAATTATAGCATAGATGCTATTATTTATTGTATATATAGAGGTGTTATATTTTAATATATCTAATAATCAATCTTTAGATCATACAACTGTTAAAAAGAATATTGGTATCACTGAAATATTGATTTTCCCTTTAATCAGTAAAACAATAGCTAGTGGGCATAATTACTTTGTAGCCTTTCTTAAAGATAATCAGTTTTAATACTATTTAAACGATTGAGTACCTCATTCTTCAATCTAGCATGGACCTTGAGAAGCCTTGTAAAAGTAATACTGTGTTGACTCAGATGTCTGGATGGCAGACACATAGCTTGTATTTGCTATTCACAGACTTCAGTACTGAAGAAATATTGTATTCAAAAGGGACTTGGGGATATGAGATTTTGCTCCCCCCCCCAAAAAAAAAAGAATGTTTTCTTCTTGTATATGTTTCACAGCCAAAATAATATCCAGTATCAGTGCATAAAATTGCAATACAGACTTGCAAGCAAGTCATTTCACACAGCACTGTTCTATTCATTGTCGACATACAGACATATGTGCATTCATTGCAGAACACACAGAATACTTTAAAGCACCACCCAGTGCAACTTAAAGTCACCAGTAGTTTTCTATAAGTGTTCATTAACTGTGGATTTGCAGCTATTCATATAGTACTTCCAAATAAAGTAACAGGGATTACTACAATCCAAGCATAACACGAATTTCTTAGCCACAAAAATTGTTTTCCTAATACTCTTCTAGAAATCAGATGTTACTAATGTTCTTCGCTATACTCATCAAAAAAATCCAACCAAAAAAAACCCACATACTCAGCACACAGAAACAGAGATTCTATCTATTGGGTAGATTAAAATCCACAACACAATAAAAAAGCCTGTACATATATATTCATTGCAGTGAAGTACCAATTGTGCAATATAGCAGAAATAAATAGCAATATGTGAGATGGATGTACCTGTACTTATCTGAATCCCAGTACTTGCTACTGATCTCCAAATATATAACAGAGGAGCAATCTTTACTCCTTGTTGATCACTGACTGTCTAAAAATTGCTATGGTAATCCTGAAGCCATACAAAAGCATCAGAGTTCGGATGTTTACGTGGCAGAAGGTTGTTATGTGCAATGTAGATTACTTGAAATCTCTGAATAACTAATTCTTGCCCTAATATAAGACTTGCTAAAGTAATTGGAAAACATGCTGCAGCCAAGTAACCTATTTCATAACTACAGTGTATATTGTCTCATTCTCCCTCATACGGAAAAAATAGATGAGAAGCAACATAATCTAATATTGCCAACAAGACTGATTGGTTCAAAAATATTAACAATAAAAACACAGCATAATAGTTGTAGCTTTCCACGGATGAAGTTTTTCTCTAGTGACAAGAGCACCACCTATAGACTTAAAAATCATCGTTTCATTGTGTTTGCCCTTAGAACACAGCAGCTTCGTTTCTAGCCTTTAAAACTGTAAAATGTTTCACCTGTCACAAACGCATACTTAACAATAGTGTGGTAATTGTATAGAATTTATATCAGCTGAAAGTCTGACCCTATTTCCTTAAAAAGAGTTACATTTTTAGAATATGAGCTCTGGAAGAAAAAATGGTTGATAAAGACTATGATATTTTGCTTGAAGGGGACTTTTGGTAACGCCATCTTTTAACAGTCCTTAAAAGACAAATGGATATATAACAATTAATACATACTTACACAAAGTTATCCGTATGAGTGGGTGGGGAAATAATAAAAACACTAAATGCTTTTAAGTTAGCTTTAACATCACTTTACCCTTTCTGTTTTGTTAGCTACACATGCTTTTACAATGCAGTAAGGAGCAGACAGTAAATCTGTTATTTGCTTGGCCAAGGGCTCAGTCACTCCATTAGTTCCACTGAAGTCAGTGAGGCTGCACTGATCACATAAGAGGTTCACAGCTCAGTCCTGAGGGACTTATTTCAAGACTTATGCAAGCCTTGACCTAATGATATATACACCGATAACTTCAATTCAACTCACTTTCCTTAACATACCCATCTTTTCACTTTATGAAAGCAAATACAGAATTTTCTGTTTTGACAAAAAAAAAAAAAAATCAAAATACTGGGTGACTACAGAAGTTAACTTAGATCAAAGGAGGACGGTGAATTAAGGAGAAAAAAAATATCAAGCAAACTTTTTCAGCAATTTAATGAGTAGACACACATGAATGACATTGACTTATTACTGCAAGTAATTTTCTACTTTGGAAAAAGGTTAAACTAAACTAGAACAGAGCACTATTTCAAAAAAAAGTTTTTAAAAATAACTACAGGGAACAATTTTTCTGAAGATTTAGTCACAATTAATACTACTAGACATAGGCAAGCTCCAATTTCATTCTGTGCATATTTACATCGAGTGTGTGACACCTGTTGTAATACACTTTGCGTTTACATCTAAGCCACATAACATAGCATGAAGTTTTCCCCATCTCAGCTACGTATCATTATAGGATATAATCCAAACTCTCACATTTTCTACCTTTTTCCTGTCAAAATACTGTGATATTAACATCACAAAGCCTGATGCCTTTTTTAGCTAGTAAGAACACCTGAAAAATCCTCTAGTGTTTTTCTTTGTTTGAAAGCAAATTTACAAAAAAAAAAAAAAAAATTTGTATTTGCTCAATTTTTTTCTCACCAGTCATCTGAGTAATCTTATTAAGAACAATCAGACTCCTTATGCATAAATTTTAGGCGAAGAGATTTGCAAAAATACAGAGATTAGCACTACAGTTACCAGGTCTTTATCTGAAGTGATTAAAAACATTTGGTATTTACTGAGCGTAAGTTTGACCTTACAGTGACATAAATCCAGTTTCCCTGGTTTATTCCACTAGGATAAAAAGGTTCACTGTTTCTTGTATTCTGAATAAATTCTTTTGTTTAAATCATCATTTTCTAGCTCTGCTTGTTCACCGCTGCTTGAGACTGTACATGACAAAAAATGAACCATATTCAGTTACAAAGCCCTCCTTAGAAGCCTGAGCTAGTGGGTGGAATTAGCAACTAGCTGTCCAACAAAACCTAGGAAAACTGGCTGCCCTCCTAAAAGATCTAATAGAAAGATTTAATAGTAAGGAGGATGACCTGCTATTGGGGAACCATGAGGAACATTTAGAAGAGAATTATATGAAGTTTACATTTTCACACAACCCTGTAAACAAAATTCAGTGGTTCAGCTGAAAATAAACCTTCAAGATCAGGATTGTCTTTCACCAATAAGCATCTCGAGATGCTTTTACAAATGCACAGGTGTTAAATCTTGGTCACTGTCACTTCTCTTTTTTTGCCTTGTATATATAATTTTTATTATTTATTTTGCAATAGTGATGGAGAGTTTCAAGTTGGAGACCATAAGTCCTATGTGGGAACTGCAGAAAAGCAAAATAAAAGGAGAGGTGTTGTTGTGTTTGCAAGTTATTACCCATTGTCATATAGTATTATGTAGAAGACAGAAGACTTCAGACATTATAACCAGACCAACAAAATACCCAAATACCGAAAAAAAAAGAAATATCTTTGTCAACTCGATAGTGTTGTCACACCAAGGCAAATGTCCTAGTATTCCCAGGTTAAAAAGTAATTTTTAAAAGAGGTAAGAGAGTAGCTTTGCAGATACTTTGCAAAACTCCTCCACCTTCAGGGAAAGGAAGTTAACATCACTGGCAAATTAGAAAGGAGTAATGACCTTTCAGGTATGCAAAGACTCCTAACAGTATAGCAAGTAATGATTTATACAGGAGAAAACAGAAAGGTTTTAAAGTTGAAAAATTGGGAGTTGAATAGCAGATGATATAGACAAAAAAAGACAAGTTAGAAAAGTCACCCTTGCAGCAGCAATCTTGACAGAGATGAGCAGGAAAGCATGAATTTGTCAAAGGTAGAAATATGGAGTTATGAAATGATGGGATCCTGACTGAGAGTATCAATTATGTGGATTGATAGGTTAGGGTATGTCATAGAGATGTTATACAGAAAGAACGTGAAAGACCTCCAGATGGCCTGAAGGTGAAATGCTAGACAAGATCTTGTCAAAGAGCTATGATTCCTATACGGAATAGTAGTAAGCTTCTTCACAGCTTGAATCAAGCTGTTGCATCACCTACATCCACTGTGAAAATTCAGAGAATTCAAAGAGTTCTTGTATAATATTGTATTAGACTCACAAAATTTTAAAATAAATTGTTATTAAACAGTAATTTAACTTTTTATTCTCTTTTATTAATTTAAGAACATAAAAATATACTACTTAAAGAACTCACTAACAATGAGAGGCCACTGGAGAATGTATTGAGATTACAGTTCTGAGTAAGAAAACCCCAGTTTTCTGATTTGTTCATGTTAACTGGCAATAAGCTTATAATAAATTTATGCAATCAACACTAAATTCATGAAAATAACTGCCTGGCAGAGAGAATGACTGTCTAGTGAGAGCTCAGTACAAAGGGCTGAAAAGTAGTGTCAGAAGCTAACAGTTTTAGAGCCTCCTGCAACCAGAAAAGCCAAGGTGGAAGAAAGGACTTTAAATATTTTATTCTTTTACAAGGTAGACATTTCTGATGACTAAAATTACCATGAGACAGGCAAAAAGTTCACACTCCTATATTTAATTCCACCCCATTTATATTGGGAATTGTTTCCTTAGCTGTTGGAAAAAATAACATTTTTTTCTAGCGTAAGCAGGAGAAACACTGTTTTTCCCTAAGGCAGGCTCACACCGAGGATAGCTGTTAGATTTTCTTTTGATGGATTTTTCCTCATTTATTTAATCCACCAAGGGCTAGTAGGGTAGTACTAACCCAGGAAGTACATTTGCCAACAATCGAGTTGTGATTATCACAATTATGGCTTTCTGCTTTTGCCTGCCCAAACAAACAAAAAATATTGACTCTGGACCATTGTGCAGCAGGCTCCTGAAAAACACTGCAAGACACACGTGTGTGCACTTAGATTCATAAGGATTTGAAAAAAAAGATGATAGAATTTCTTTTCAAAACAATGTCATGGACATGATCTTATTTTTGTCACAGTTAGAAACAAATTGCTAGCAACGTCAGAAGTTGGAAAGAGCACCCGATTCAATGTAGTTGCCAAATCAATGACAAGCTTTTCAAGCTTTCTAACTGTCAAGGTTTTTCTTTATCACTTCTCACCATATTAAGCAGCTCTGCATTTTAGAGACACCATGACTCTGGATTTTCACCTGGCTTTTATGAAATTATACTTCAGTGGTGTGAAAACTTCCCATATTCTCTCCCGGTCCTACATAGTCATTTTCAGAATCTAGTAGCTAGCTACAGGTAGAACTAAAAACTGGTGTTTGGATCTTGGAGTTAGTTTCATTTATGAAGTCGCCTTATTTCTGAATATAGATGAAGCAAAAGGGGATAATCTTTCTGCTCTCTTCTTTCCCCAACTTGAAGTCCCTCCTAGGAAGCACTATATCTAAAAATATCTGAAAACTTTTGCTGTGGGTTCAAACTATTTGGTTTTGCTGTGTTTCTATCATTTCAATATAAATGCTTCTGAGAGTCAGTGCTCTAGTCCCTGCTGTACACACAGAGTTACCGCTCAGGAGCGTCTGCATGTGACTACAGTTTGGTGATTATTCCACATCATAGCCTTTTCCATAAAGAAGATTGTTTATATAGGTCTGCAAGCAATGGAAGGCAGCTACTGCGTACTTATATTCCTGGACTAAAACTTGACTTGACCACTTAGCTAGGCTGCTACCAGGGAATTTATTTGCTGGATCCCCTAATGTGCCCATAGACCACTGAGCCTACAGAGAGTCCAGCTACTTCCCTCTGACTTTGGGTCATCCAAGTCCTTTCATGGGCTATAGGCTGTACTAACACCTGACTGTGACTGTTAAGGTACAGGCTGACAAATCCAGCTCTGCTTATCCAGCCCTGATTCCTCACTTTCTCTTATCTTAGTCATTCTTTTTTCTCAGAATCTCAAAGGCTCAAACCATTTCATTTAAATTCATCATTACAATAACCTCTAATCTTCAGAGGGCAAACAAAAACAGTAGAAAAACAGACACATTCCTGTTGATAAACATACTACAATTATTTAATTATTTCAGAAAGTTTTATACTTCCCTAAATAAGACTGTTTTCTATATCTTTTGAGGACTCTCATTGTTCAAAGTGCCCTTTCACTAGGATTCCTTGCAAAGTAGAGTATTGTTCAAGTTGTTGTTAGACAAATTCGATCTAGTTTAGTATTTGAAATTAATTCTCTTCAAGAGTCTATCCAGACTGTCAACTCAAGGCAAATCTCAAGCTTAAGAAAGAAAAATTCTGAAATTTATTTGATACAACTCTCTGAAGTAAAAAAAAAATAAATAAAAATTCACAGCACCTTTTGAACCTTTTTTTCTGTATTAGAGCAAAATCAAAAGTCTGTTAATACTCTGTTTTTGTAAAAAAAGTAAATAAAAATCCATAAAATGTCCATTTTGAATCAAGTAGTTTTTCTGCTGAGGAAGCCTTCCTGGCTAAGCTTTGTGGTAATCCATGGAACACCTACCACAGGAGGAGCTTCAACAGAAGCTGAAGAATTTTGGTAAGTTGTTCTAACCACAGTAAAATCATCCCATGGGCATTTTGACAAAGCTTCTAGCTTTTCATACAGAAATGTTAGAATTTTGGACAGACATAATATCATTATGAGAAAGATACAACAACAAGTAAGTGCTATAATATAATTTGGAACAATACGAATATCACAAAAAAATAATCAATTTTATATTAGGCTGGCTGGGACATTTAACAAAGAATTCCAGTGTACCACAACTCAGAGTGCCATAAAACTGAAGTAAAATTAAATAACATCTCTGTGCTTCACGCAACAAAGAAGCAGGTTTAGAATTATATTTGTCAGAAAAAGTAATTAGCAGCAGACTGTGAAATGCATAAAGACTATAAGAATGGAATTAATTTACAATTTAAAACAAGCATTTCAATCTTTGATAGCATGAACAAGTAACTAGTTAGAAATTTTTGTTCAAATAAAGAAAATAATTATTTTTTTTCTTTGCTTGGCTGAAATTAGAGAAAAGCTAAAAAAATAAATAAAGTATTCCTTGAAGCTTGAAAACTTAATTACTCTGAAACATGCTCAGGCTTCAGAGAAAAGTAAGAAAAAACACAACAATTTCAGCAGATTCTAAGGAAAGGTCTTGTTGGGTGAGTTGTGTTTGGGGTTTGGGTGGTTTTTTGAGTTTGGTTTTTTTTTTTTTTTTCATTAAGTCAATTCAGTAGAGTTAGATGACATCAAACTGCTGACCACAATGCATAAAGTTGTGCTCAAGTTAACCTTGAAATTAAATTTAGCTTTATTTTTTGACGTCTGTTTCTAATAGTTTTGAATAGTAAATAGTAAAACAGTGTCAAACAAAGAAAAAAAGTATTTTTTTTATTATAACTATTTCAGGTGGATGCATTTTTAAGTTAAACCTCCAGCTTAAAGAGTATTTGCAAACCAAAAAAAAAAAAAAAAAAAAAATCAATCAGCTAGCAGGACTTTGAGCTCTAAGACACAATACTGGCTGAAGCGATTATTAAAAAAGAGCACAGTTAAAGAGCAACTTATCTCTGGTTGCAGAATAAATGCTTATCCAACAGGATATTATCTTCCTAATACCTTTAGACAGTGTACAAAGGATGAGAGTAAATTGGCAAAAACAGTGAATCCAGGCAAACTGACATTTGTATGGGTGGATGTATTCTAACAACACATAAGCGCAGTGCTTCCTCCTAATCAACAGTCCACTTTAAGGACTCAGCCATTAAGCATGCAGAAAGCCACTGCTGTAACCAAAACCAGCTGCAGGAACATAGCCGATGATGGAATGGCTTTTAATTTTGGCTAAATACTTTTTGAGCAGTATTCTTTCCCAGTCTCCACTAGAGAATACTCACTGGCAATAAATGGAAATATGAGACTAGATAAACTCAGTTTTATTTATTTTTTTAACCTAATATCCTCAGACAGACATTCAGCTTTTCCATTACTGCTATAAATCTAGCTATCTGGGGGGGGGCGTAGATATTCTCCAATGAAAATGTTTATTAAATACCTCAACATAAAAAAAATGCAACACAACACATCTGTCTAGCACTGTGTTACTAATATAATGTTTTGACATAACAGATTGAAGCACAAGTACCACATTAAATAAAGTCTGTATCCCTACTGTATATTATCAGCAGGGATACTACTAGCTGTCTCTATAAAAATAGATAATTTTCCATAAATAGAATTAATATATGTTTATTATTACAGAAGAGCGGTTTTGTTTGTTTTTAACAATTATAAACAAGTTTACTTACCAAAAGCAATCTTGAAGGCTACATAATTTCCATTTACCCACCAGCTTTGTATCCCCTAGACTTCAACTAAATTGACACATTTTAAGCTGTCCTGTGATATTCATGGTAATTGTGAGCTACTGAAATGGTAGACTATTACACTAAGCTTGGTGTATAAAGAGCCGTCTGTTTGTCAGAAAAAAATGGGACTAATTTATAAACTTTAAGGCATAAGGAAATTTCAAGCTGATGAAGTTTGAGCTACCATAAAAAATACATGCAATGATACAACATCCTAGTAAGAGTATAGTAAAAAAAAAAAAAAGGCGCACTGATAGTAACTTCACATGCAGTTCTATGCTTACTGAATACCATAGATTCATTTTGTGCTCTTAATGTAGGTAATAATCCTTTTTCAAGTGCATCTCTTGCTTGGTGCCAACTGCTAAGTAAACAGACTCTTGAATAACAGGGTAAGATCATGGTTTGCAAACACATGAAAAAATTAAGTTACAACTAAACAAACAGAAAAGAAACTTTAAAATTCAGTTAAATCAGCACAACTGTCCATTCCATCCTTTCTGCTGCCACCTAGGAAAAATATCTGGAAAAATGTGTTTAAGCAGCACACACACACTGCCTGCGTGCATGTTTGATTTGTCCTATGAATATGCACAAAATCACACTGTGTTTACAGGTGAGAGCTAAGTCCTCTTCCCTCCTGAGGTACATCTGAAACACCATCTGACTGTCCTAAAAAACATACAGAATTTACACCGGCATTGGCAGAGGCACCACTCCGTCCTACTTTGACTCCTCCTTGCTGAGTGATTTCACATCAGGCTGCCGGTATGAGGTGCATGGGAGCTCTGATCAGGAAAGACACTTAGAGGGGGAAACCTGCTGGCTTAAAAACTCTGGCTTAAAATTTAAAGGACAGAATTTCAGCAAAGCCAAGAGAATTCTCACCTTCCATCATATGGATGTTATACAAGAGGAAAGAATGAAGCTCACTAGTTCACTTTTGCTACCTTTGTTGAGTTTTGTTATGATGGTCACATTTAGGAAAACAAAGATGCTTGGACAATTAAGGAAAAGCAAACCGCTGGAAGGAACAGTATTACTTTGTCCCTAAAGCTTGCGGGGAACACAGAATGCTATTGTTCACAAAGGGCAGAAAAAAACCCTTTGTTTTGGGAACTTCAAAAGGGAGTGTATGGAGTAAAACTAAAACAAGTCAGTGGCCTAAAGTCTTATCAGGGATACAGACATTGTCTTGCAAAAGGTTTACAGAAATACTGTCACTTTGGACATTTGAAAATAAAATTGAAAGCAGAGAAAGAACTTCAGTTTGGGAATTCAATAATTTCTGAATAATGGATAAGGATGAAAGATTTCGCTTCACCTCGGGAATTTGTGCACCTGATCATACTTCTTTGACTCCCAGGGGTGTAAGACTAGAAACCTGCAGCTCGACGGCGTACACTGTACAGAGATCCCTGTGCATGATAAGCATACACACAGCACCAACACAACAGAACTCAGGCAGAGTTACTAGATGTATCAGTCATTTGAAAGACATTTGCCCTTTTAAAGTGCTGTGCTCGGTAATATCCTAAGTAAAACATATCAGAGGACAAAACACAACTGATTCCTCTTTCACTCTGACACTCCAAACATTATACCACACACCAGGAAAACTCAGACCCTAACCCATTTCCTCAAAACATTGTGAAATTTCAATTAAAAAAAAAAAAGTCTTAATTTACCTTTTATAAATCATTCTGAAACAGTCCTGGTCTCTGTCTCTCAGTGAAAAAACAAAACTCAGATCATGGAAAGAATATAGGCTTTTCCTTTAGCTCAGTGGGGAATGGAAGTTTTCTGGAATTTTGAAAATTATCACCAAGTCCTGAATGTCTCTACAAAATCCTGGAGTGTAACATCCAGTTAGTTTGCAAAGTCATCTGGCTACAAACCTCAGCCTCAAACAAATGAAGTACAGCTCACCTATGATGATTTTTCTGTAACCATCTTCATAACATAATAGCTAATTACCAACAAATTATGTTGCCTAGTGTTATAAAATGGATAAAAACAAGTACATGCAGAAACTGCTTCAGGCTTTTTTTTTTTCTTTTAAAAACAACTCTAAAGTACACTGCATAAAACATTTTCAACAAAAACCTTGCAAGGTAGTTTTAATGAATCTTTCATGGTTCAATAAACTATTGTATTAGGTCATTCTCCCGATGAAGCAATATTCGAATCTCATTATATTTATTCAGAAAGGAATAAGGCACTAGTGTTATTGGATTTCTTATAATTAGTTAAAAAGCAATTTGTTGGAGTTTCCTTTGCTTAAAAGGTTTAAAAAAGAAGAAGGGGTTGTGACAAGTAACATTGTGCTGTAGGTAAGTAGAACATAATGCATCACACACATTAACAATTCTCTGGCATCCTACAGCTGGGACGTGCTTTAAGCTTTGTGGCAAGACAATCTCTTTCTTCTACATCCTTCCTCCTCCTGTCATCTCTACTTTTCAAAACAGCAGACCTGAGAATGGCTTTAATGGCTGAATGCTTTGAAGAAAAAACCAGGCGGTCCCTATAGCTGATGCATAATTAATAGAAAATAAATCAGTTGCTCTGTATAGGGGGGAAAAGTAAAATCCCAGTCAAAATAACTGGACTCATCATGACATTCTGTTTCCAACAGAAATTAATTTTGTGAGCTGCAGGAGCTTGAAATAAGCATGCGAGTGCTAAAAAGACCTATTGCCATCAACTCAGCATGGAGAAAGACTGAAAGGTACTTTCAGAATAAGGGTTACAGTCTCAGGACTACTCTGTGTATGGACAATATTTTTCCCCTGTGATCTTTGCAGGGGGGGAAGAATAGAATAAATAGTACCACATGTCTTCACAGCTGGAACATCTGTGAGTAAAAACCTGGCACAAATTTATAATCTTAGATGACCATATGAATCTAACCATAATTGACAGACATGGCTGTAATGACAGTTTTATTGATTTTCACTGGACCAGGGCTCCTCGGGCTTTAAGTACTAAATTGTGTTAAAAGAACATGAGATTTCTCAAGCATTCACTAAGAAAAATATTCTCACATTTTATAATCTATAACTGTTTTTTTTATATAAGCCCAAAGGCATCCTGAACAAGTTGATATAAAAGGAATCTGTTGAAGGTTGCTAAATACACAGAAACTCACAAAGTCCCTGCTTTGAGAATAGCCGGAGTCTGCAAAAGCATTAAGAAATATCAAATATGCTTATCCTGCTCCTGTGTAGAAATCTGCTTGTAAGCACTGGTGGAAATGGGCTCATTGAATCCAGTAGAGATCTCTTAAATTCTCGTTTCACATGAGATACAATCTATGTAATTGCAGCTCCTTGTAGGGAGCATGTCAATAGCACACTAAATGTCATTTTATAAAAATACAGCTTTTTATTAAACACACTGAAGCCACTTAAAAGTGTTCAGGTGAAGCACGAATTATGTTATACATCAAAGTAAACAGCATGAACACACAGTTGGTGGGTGCCAAAACCCCCTCAGATTTTAAAAGCCTTTTCTCCCCTTCTCACATTCAAGATGTTTCTCAAGACTCAAGACTATTACAGTACAACTTCCTGAAGATTTTATTCCATCCTAATACCTGCCAGCATTTTTCATTGTCTCTAAAATATGTTTTCAAAAAATATTTCCCTGTAGAAAATTCCAAACAAAAGCAACTCCAAACGATTTCACAGACATTCTTTATCCAAAAATAATTGGCTTGCTAAGGAATTCATAAGCCTGTAATACTAAACTGCAAACCTCTTTCAGCTGTAATCAAGACATCTGTATTCATAAATTTTGAAAGTTAAAGAAGTTTCTTATATGCCGGATCCAAGGTTTTAAAAATCAAAGCCCCTCATAGGAAGGGTAGATGAATCTTTGTTTCCATGGCTTTGTTTCTTTTGCTTTGGGGAGCACTACCTTTTTATTGCAGTTCAGTGAGAGATTTGTGGAATACACTCATACACATACTGAAATACTAAGACACAAATATAGAGGGAGCCAACACAGAGGGAGTCCCTGTGTCCTGGATTTCTGTGTTTGATTCACACTCTTATAAAACACTTTTGAAGAAAAGCTGTTTTACGTTGAATACTTTTCAGCACTTTTTGATAAAACCACTGCTAAATTCCAATACTAAATAAACATTATGCAACTGGCCTGGACTTCTATCTGAAAGAAACAGGGCACAAAGCTGTGGAAAGGTGAAAGGCCTCATACAGAAGCAGTCATGCTTTTGCAATGCACAAATGAAGGAAGTCACACAAGTATTTTCAGGAAGACTGAATGTAGTTGGAGATTGCAGAAGTTTCAGTTCTCTCCCTTTTTTCTTATCTCACCCACGCTCAGTGATGTCCTGACACCACATCAGTCTTAAAATGGAACTACAGCTTCTCACAGACTAACCATTCTAGGGAGACTATTTTGCACTATTTCATACTACTTTTTCTAAAGAATCTGTAAAGTAGTATCAGTTGTCTACTATATTACATTCACTGATTGAAAATTAAATGATTATTAATGCAAAAAAAAATTATAAACAAAAACTATTCCCCTTCCTTTACCTGGCTCTTTCAAACCTGATACGAGCTATATAAATATTTTTTTTAATCTCATCCAAATATTCATCACCGGTTAACCTCTCCCACTCCTACTCCACCCTTCCCCCAAACTTCCAAAAAGATTATCTGAATTTGAATACATTAGAAATAATTTTAACTCGAATGCATGAAAACTACCTGTTCAACTTCATCAGATTTGTGAGTTTCGGGCACGGTTCAGCACACATTGAGAAACGTATGATTTCTTTCTCGGCAGATTCTAGAAGCTCAGCTACTTTTAATCAGTCTTAGCGTTCACACTCACTGAGGAAGTGACCTCGTCTAACTGGTGTAAGCCTCATTTTAATTTAATCAAAGTAATAGCAGCTACACTGGGCTGAATCCCTGCAGAGCAGTACATGCAAGCACCGCAGCTGCCCACTGCTCACATAACCTGTGCCGAATACGGTACTTTGCCATCTTCCCTTTGAGCTTATTTCAATTCGGGATTATGTCAAATTTAACCAGCTGCCATCCGTTTTAACATTCCCTTCTAAGGTTTTGGATGTTTTGGGGCTTTTGCAAATACCATCCAACTCCACTGCCACTAAACCAAATAGGAGTCCAGTTGCTGACACCAGCATGAACGGAAACAGGTCAATAAGAAGTTAAATTTAATCTAATTAAAATAACAGCCACATTGAAGAGAGGTCTATAACGTAAGATCCATGAAAAATTGCAACTGCTTTTACAGTATTATTTGTTAGCTTTGATTATCACAGTACTCAATTGCATGAAAGAGCTCCAAAGCCCTGGGAACAGCTAACAGCACCAGCACTAAAATCTTAAATCATTCCAGCCTTATTCACTGTCCACTTCTGTGTTAACTGCACCTTTTGATAAACAGCTGGCTTGGATACTGTCATGTAAATTATCTCCTCCTGCTGCTCAGCATAACTGCATAATGTTTGGCAAAAGATAAGCAGTTTATCTCTTCATCGTTGTTGTTGGAAGAACAGTTTGTTAACTCACCCTGTCCTCACTATCATCTGAACCTTTTTCTTTTGATATAGTGTTGGGAAAATTTAGCACCTTCACAGTATGATGGGGGTTTTTGTGGGTGTGTTGGGATTTATTACTATGTATATTTGTTTGATCACCTGAGTCTCCATATGTCTTTTCGTATAGCCATTTTATTAGTGTTCCTTTCTAGTCATCTAAATACATGTGCCTAATTAAACTTTTTCATTTGAAAAGCTGTGAATTGTGATTCACAGCTCTTCCATGTTTCACACATTGAGAAGTCCAGAAATGGTACTTCACTATCATGACAAAATATGTACTTTCTGCATTTATCAAAATAGACATTCACAAGTAACTTCTGCACCATTTAACACTAACCATAACTTCAGAATCCATTATTAAGAGTTTCACATGCCTCTCAAGGATTTCCCATGGAAGAAAGGTGCTCAGACACCTATATGTGAAATGCTCATTAAAGATGTACATAATTTCCAAACCAATGCAAACCAGTTAAGAGTTAAAATACATGAAGAAATTCTGGACCAATATAGAAAATCC
Source organism: Alca torda (assembly GCA_008658365.1). Taxonomy (NCBI): domain Eukaryota; kingdom Metazoa; phylum Chordata; class Aves; order Charadriiformes; family Alcidae; genus Alca; species Alca torda. The sequence continues at coordinate 24,040,054 of CM018084.1, forward strand.
TTAAGGCCTGTCTTCAGGTAACTTTTCCTGGAGGGACAATAATTTATTTTTTTTTTAAAAGGCATTTCTGAGGAATCCTGGGTTTTGGTAGCAGTACCTCACCTATTGCTAAACAAAAGAAAGCAAGAGAGCTATCCTTCAGTGCATCCTGAGAAGTCAGTTCTGATTGTCTCATCCTCGAAGAGTAGAACTAGAAAAATAATTCAGAGTAGGGAAACTGGTTTAACTACAGCTATTGAACAGCTTCCATAAAAGAAAGGGTTAAGCAGACAAGGGTACTTCAGTTTGGAGAAATGACAGCTGAAGAGAAGATTAAAAAACACAGCTCTGCATTGAGGAACTGCACAGAGAAGGTGAACGGGAAGCACTTTTTCACTGTCTTTTATACAAGAACATGGAAACATCAAACTAAACAAGCAGTCAGCAGATTCAAAATGAACTAAGATTCTTCAATGTGCAATGGGGAAACCTTTCAACAATCTTATGTCCCAGGTGCATGGTTATGGACATTGCCAGAAACAAGATACTAAACTAGCAGTACCCATAACTTGATTTAGTACACCCTGGCAACTTCATTGTGTTCAGAGGCACACTCACCACACAAGGAAAATCCACCAGCAGAAAGTCAAACACATCACGCCATGGAACAACTAATTTGATCTTAACTCATTTTAGCTCCTTTGCAATGACCTCAACAAAAATATGCCAATGAAGTTTTTTTGTCTGATAATACATAATCTTTCTTTAATTTAAAGGTACTCCCAAATCTTTTTAACAGATGGTTTTTAATTATTATTTCTAGCATTGTTTAAAAAAAAAAAAATCAACCAATCAAACAAACAAAACCACCACACAAAAAAAACCCCACAAAACAAAAAAGCACCACCCATGACAGCTAAGGTCCACTTCAGATTGAAATAAAATTGTTTCAACTGTTTTTGCTAACAATCACTGCAGGAAGGTACTTTTCAAATACATCAGAAGCTAGTGACAGTTATTTCAGCTTTCAGAATTGATTTGATCATGAATGCGAATAACTATCAGTCTATGTATAAATAATTTCATGTAGAAAATTATCCAATCTTTCAACATTTTCATCTTAAAATGACTCAGAAATCATTCTATAGTCTGGTTACTTTTCTAATTGTTAGCATTGCTCTGCTGCATGAACTTTGCATGGACTACACCAATTGCAAATCACAACATTTAGGGAGAACAGCCTGCAAGGCTGCCACTTTTCTTCACATGTAGTTCAACATGTAGTTCACTTGCCCCTAAAGCTGCACCATAACTACGCTGAATGAATGCTTGACCTCATCACATACATCGTTCACATTTCCAAGCTGCTACAATTAAACAGTACTCTTCTTAAAAAATTGTGCAATATTCAAAATTTGCCCAGTGATTTACCTGCATTAGCAAAAGCAGTAATTTTAACTGTTCCCTGGCAGCGTAATTCAATGTATTCCTGCTACTGATTCAAAACACACACAACCTTGCCTTTCAGCAGGTAATGCAGTTATTAGGCAACTTTCCAGCAAACAGTTAAGATTGCTTCATAAAACATTTATTTAGAAAAAGCTTTATTTCTTGTTTGTGAATTTGATAAGATATTGCAATAACTGCTTAGAGATGTATATGCAAGTCCACCAAGTGAGTTAAATCCCATTTCCACAAACACTATCACTGCTTTTGCAGTTTAAAATACTACAAACTAGTTCTTGTGTACATACAAGATGCAATTAGTTTGAGTGCTTTTTATAAAGAAACCCTGATAAAATTCTAAAAACATGCAATGAAAGAGGAGAAAATATCCAGAAAACAGTCAACAAAAGGCAACTTCCCAAGTAGAAACCTAGTGGCATTACCAGAAACAGAAACGCAGGAAACAAACTCTTGTTAATAGAGAAAAACACAGAATCAGAATCTATATCTTCTATTGAAGTTCTACCTTAAGTAATACCCTTAAGCTAAACCCAAAACTTCCAGAAATAAACAGAAGCAGTCCAACTCAGATTAAAAATAAGAAAATCAGTCAAACAAATCCTAAATTTTACGCATAGTAGTTCTTAAACTCAGTCCATCAGTTTATTATCCGCAAATGAAGAAAAGTATTTAGCTTGTTCAACAGCATCCTATAAAAGAGAGTACTGAACTGCAACCTTTATTTTTTTAAAGTGTTTTGGTCAAAAAACAAAAAATATGGTTCTTTTTATGATAATAGTGGGTTGCTTATTAGCAATAACCTCTTGCTCTCCTATTTTCATTTCCCCAAGAAAACAACATAAAACAAAACTCAAAGCAATCTCACCTCAAATTTTTATTTGTTGTTTTTGGAAAAGGCTTTATAACTGCTTCATTGAAGACTCTTTAAAGAAAAAATGAATCTTTCTAATTTAATAGAGTAATAAGCTGCATAAATTACAATTATGTAAGACATTTTACATCAGGGGAAAAAAGGCTTTCAAGTAGTGTGCAAAGAGGCAACATCCAGAGATTATTGTCAAATGAAAAGGGAAACAAATTCTAATGATAAAGTAGTATTAAAAGCCTTAGCACAAACTGCATGAAAAGTTAAAATAAAAGTAGAAAAACTAATTGTGTCTTAATATTTAGGACATGTAAACCAATGCCACCTTTGTAAAAAAGAGTCAATATTTTCTATAAATGGATCCAACCAGCCCTAATAAAAGTGGCAAAAAATGTAAGTGTTTTGAAATGGTCTATACATATGTAATAATCCATCTGCACTATAAGACTCTTGTATTGCATGGTACTTTACATGCTTATAAAATGACTGAAATTCAGAATCTTGTAATTCAGTTTCCTAAGATAAATTAACATGACAAAATTATTGAATGTCCATTTTCTATGGAAGGCTAAAGGCAAAACATTTTGCAGCTACTATAGATTAAATATTCCAAATGCTGATAATTTGCAAGACAATTACATTTTTTCTTATGTCAAAAATTAACAGAGAAGCGGAGTCTATTTCAAATTAATTGGTGTAAACATCTAATGAAGCAATTATGTTAAGTAAATGATAACATACACAGTTTAACAAACTATTGCATTATAGGCAACTGTCTGAAACACCTGGCAGTTTCACAACCAAGTGCTGCTTCATCTTATTTGGCTGAATGAGCACATTTTAGCCCTTCTACCACTACAGCTGGTCTACCATTAGCGTGAGAATTCCAGATGAGCAATACCAGGAATCTTATTAACCATCTTAAGAAGCAGCAGGTAAGAAGGGAGATATTGTGAACTTGCTGTTCTTACCCTCCTTCAATTCATGGCAGTTTTGCAGGCTTAAAAAAAAAAAAAAGAAAAATAGAACTACCTTTTCCATTACATCATCCAGCTTCAAATACTGATGCTTTTCATTAACACAACTACCACATACATGGATGTACCACTTCTCCTTTCACAGAAGCAATTCCTTTTTTTTTTTTTTTAAACTCCATTTCCTCAGGTTATGATTCTAAAATTCTTTTTCATTTTACATCATTTCCATGGCTTAATTCTTCAGTACTGTTAAATGAAGTGCCCCTCTCAGTTCCATGCACCTATACTGAGTTACAGCAGCTGAGAAAACGTTGATTGCACAGTATTTATAGGTTTTCTCCCCTTATTCATGATTAGGTTTTTAAAATGCAATATTTCAATTAATAAAAAACTAAAGTAAATTTCACTGAGATATAAACCAATAGGCAAAAAGCTGGGTCCAGGGGGCGTTGACAATTACTTCAGGAGGACTAGAATTCAACCTATGCTTTGTCTTCTGTTTGGATGAAAATTTGGAAATTCATACGTCTGTTTAGGGATTCTTGTTATGGACCTTGCAGACCATTGTAACTACAGAGGAGTGGCCTTGTATTGAACAACCTAATGCTGCTGAAGTAGAAAAGCATTTTGACATTTATACCATAGAACTGAGATTTGGCCTCTGGAGTATAACAGAATGACAAGAGCATGAAAATAGAGTATTGACAACTGCATCAAAGAAAACAGTAAATACAATCCAAATCTTACCATTTCCTTGGCAAGGTCACAGACAATGAGATAGTGAAAGAGGAACATGTTATACAGTACAGACACAACCCATTTCCCTAAAGATAGGGCATCTCCTGATTGCAACAAGTTTCAATTTAATTTGAAGTCATGCTTTTTACACCATTTTGATTAGACCAGTTCTATCTAATTACCCTACTTTAAATGGAAAACAGCGGACGAGTAGGGTAACTGAAGTCTATATGCAAAAGTTAAAGTTTTCTATACTTGCTTATACTTTAACTTTCAGATATCCTCCAAAATGACAGGGAATGGCACCAATGAAACGCACGCTTGCATCGACAGAGCCTGGATGCACTATCCTAGTTGGTGGATACAATCCACTAATGCACAGATGACGTGTGAGGTTTAGCTACCTTATGTTTAAAACTCAACCCACAGGAGCTCTTCCACCAGAGCTTCATCTAGCTTTGGGAATGGACCTTCTGTTTATATCATCAATTTCTTAGTTTTCCAATCTAGTTGCCAAATGGCAGTTAGTGCAGTGTTACTAAATAACTGGAACTGTATCACAAATCAGCTTGACCAAAAAAGCTCACAAATTTAGCCATCAGATATACTAAACAAAAAGACAGGGCTAATTTTCTGAGCAGGCTGTTTGCAGTAGGCACACTTGAAATTACTCATAAGAAATGTCCACTCCTTTATGCTCTAGGGTCCAAATTTACTTAATGTATTTGACTATATATAGCAAAAGGATAATGCAGCTTCACAGAATGAATCAAAAAACCAACCTGCAGTGGAGCACTTGGACTCCAGAATCAGCTTCCACTTCAGTCACCACCTTTGCTTGTTTGGTTTTACTCCAAGGCTCTTTAATCTTTCTCTGTCCTTGGTCTTTTCCTCCAGCTTTCTATCACCAACGGTGATTTAGAGCCATGCTAATGAAATAATCAGATGTACTCCATATTTCTTTAAAGATGGGGTAAAGGTATACTTAGCATTCCTAAAAAAAAAAACCCAGAGTAATTAAAACCAGAAAATGCAATACTATTGTTATAAATTAACTGCCTACAGCATGGTTTACAGTATAAGACTGCTTGTTGTAAATCACATTCAATACATAGATCCTTAAGTCTATGCAAATACACCTGCAAATGCTGCTTATTGATCACCATTTCACAAATACATTGTAAAAAACCTAAAGCAACCACATAGGAGAGAAAATAAGGACTTAATAGGACATTAAAGATCTGATATTCAAAATAATGCAAACTGATTTTAAATTGAGGTTAACTTTTCAAATGTTAGGAGCATAAAATTGAAGAACTAATTTGATTTACTCTCAGTTGAACATTGCTAATGTAAATTATAGATAACTATATCAGGTCATTCTCAACTGAATTAATGCTATCTATCATTATGACATTACCAAAGTCTTTCAAGAATTCTGTTGTTAAAGGCAGCCAATTTTAAATTAAACTATGTGTATTCAATGTCCTAATCAATAATGAGGCAAATAAATCTTAAGGTGATAATAGAGATTTATACCTCCAAAACTTTTTACGTAAAATTTAAACAAGTTAGAAATTGAAAAGCAAATGAAGTTTTTCTGCATTTTGCCTACAAACTTCCTCCTTCCTTTTTGATTTATTTATGATAACCACTTGTTAGATTGAAGTTTGCTGAAAGTAGTAATCCCTTTTGCAACCCACCAACATTTTCAGCCTGATTTAAATACACTGAAGACGATGAAAAAAACTTCTGTAAAATCCAGTGAGGCCTTCTACAATGCTTAAGTGCTTAGCAACTCCAAGGAGTACGACTGAGAAGGCTTTGAATAAGTTTCATGATGCTCAGCGTGTGTTTTGGCAAACAAACTTTTTTTAAAAAAGATCAGAGATGAGTATTTGTATCTCTTCAGTACAGCAGTGTCTGCTCTGAGAAAACGTGCAGTACAATGGGAATAGCAAAAGCTATGAAATTAGGAACTATGTATAGCTATAAGATACAGAAAAGTTAAGAATAAAAAATTAAATTTTATTTATGTGTATGAAAATACATATGCCTACATTTAGACACATACACAGATATTCATATATAAAAAAACCCTACAACATCGTCTCGAAACTCTCACTGGGGAATGGCAGGCCACGTATTTATTGCAGCCAAACGGGTACTTAGGCATACTCTTGACTGTGGGCTTTCTGTGTCTCACCATTTCTTTTACAGTTTTTCCTGTCATGGAAGTGAAAATTACACTGACATTTGTTCTTTGGCAAAGTTACTGTTATCCTCCTTGTCAACAGAATTATATTCTGTGTTTAATTTTTAAGCAATTGTCAATAATAGCTGTATAGACATCAATCATGCTGGAACAGCATGATCCTTAAAAGAAACTTCCTTTCTAAACCCTTGAAACGATATTCTGAATACACTCAATAGAACTGGAAAGCGTCAGCTATTAGCAGTAAGAATTTACCTCCACAATTTAGTCATGTACATCATTTCACCACTTACCCAGAAGGATTTAAGAATTGAAAAGTCTGCTCTTTCACAACTCTATTAGTCCTTGACCACGTAATTTACGTCTCCTGGATTGGCCATTGACAGCTTTTCAACACAAAGTATGTTAAGCAATCATCGACTCATTTAAGTTAGACTGTTGAACATTGTAATTAAATATTAGCAGGAATTAGACACAAGTCATTTTGCCTGGAGGCAGGGAATGTTCCTTACTATATTCTCCCTTCACTCCCACATTTTAAACATGTAAGCCGTTCTTCTGAGAGACCTGAGTTTGCTTCCATTATGAATCAAACTTACAGCAAATTCCTCCAGTTGCATCCTACAAGCAAAGAGTTCACAACTATCCTTCTTGCTTTTGGGGAAGGAGGAAGTTGGTAAAGCACAAACTTGGTTCCTAACGATGCAGAGATACACTGTACACAATCATTGTATGTACATATTATTCCTGTGAACAGCTCTGAACTCCTGTGAAATCCAGGAGCTCAAGGCCCACTTCACTAGTAATTTTTATGGATTATACAATATTTTTTTGAGGATATATGTATCGCTGGCTTCTGCAAGAGAAACTGTCAGACTGTTTATGCTTTCTTTCATCAGTTTGCAATTTTCACACCTTCCAGCAGCTGATCTAGAAAATGGATATAAGCCACTAATATTCACAGATTGATCAAAACATTTGTCAGGCAGTTCCTTCAGTACAATTTTGTACCAAAGGACATAAGCAGTCTGGGATAGATACCGTGTAGAGACATGATAATTTCACCACTGAACTGACATTTACAAAGTCCAGTAGCTTTTGCAGTGCAAACTTTTTGATGCTCTTTCTCTTATTTTGTTAGATCAAATGTCCAATCTATCCAAATCAAATACAGAAATGCTTCTAAAAGATTGCATTTCTCCCCAGAGTCAATGTCAGGATCAGATCAACTGCAGAGTTATTCGTATTCATATCTGAAGCTTTTTAACAGAAGAGGACCCTTGTCTTTCACTTTACCAAAACAAAGTGCAACAAATTTGATATACCCCATAAGCTTGGCAAACACCCTCCAGTATCATATTGTGTCAAATGTACATCCCTCATTTGTCCTTCTGACTTGCTTTCTTTGCTCATCAGTTGTGGAAGAAAAGGAAATCTCCCTTTTACCCTGCTTGTTAAAGAATATACCTATACATACCTGCCAATAGACATGGTTTTGGTAACGAATACTCTATAAATAATGTTCCTACTTGGGAATTACAAGGAAAATATTATCTTCTAGCAGTGTCTCAAACATGATCTTAACCAGTTCAGGAGATAATTTAGAGACAATAGCAGTTAAATCACTCAATTTTGAGTTAAATTACACTCAAATGTAATCTTTTTGTTCCTCAGTAAATCCCTAAACTGCAGATTGCTGCAAACTAGGAGTACATAATGGAGAAGGGTCCCTAAAAATCTTACACGTTTTACTATTTACCTCCTACTAGCAACTGCAACTGGTTTTGTGTTGCCAAATGTATTCAGGTTACTAGATATAACACCTGAATCTTGGCTTCAGCTATTCATGTCTCCTCTTTTCTTTACTGAAAAAAATTAGTTAGCTAAATATGGACAAATACATACCTGAAATACATGAAAGAAACAAAAATTCCAAGTTATGCTTGAAGAAGAAGTATCATCAGAAATTCTTTTCTTCTCCTCCGACCCCCCACCCCCCCACTCCCTTCTTCCTTTTTTAAAAAACCTCGACCCCAGGAAGACAACAGAAATTCACTTCAGGAAATATTTCAATACACATTCAATAAAATTACATTCCAGAGGCTTAGATTCTTTATTTCTGCAATCTCATGTAAAGACCTTTACAGGAAAGAGCACAGTAAGAAGAATTTGCGATTCTGCTTTTAGAAGTTCCTTCGTTAAAGGGAATTATTTATCTGCTATTTTCTACAACTTCATAAACCTTGTGATAAACCTTCATAAACCTGTGATACTTTATATCACACACTGATATTATTTAGACTGAAGAGGGCTATTTTCAGTAACAAAATTGTGTAGTTATCTCAATTTAGTCCTTCTATTTATTCCCTTTAAATTCACATTCAAAAATATTTAAATCCATAGACAAAATATTTTAAATGCAAGAACTATGACATATGCATTCATAAAAATATACAACAAAAACTTCAAGAAAATGAGAAAGGGCCTATAGTTAGCCATTCTTTAACTTAATCTTCATGCCAGTTTTGTGTTTTTTCAGGACAACATCGTGTATGAATGCTCTTGAAAAGTAGGGCCATAACAAACAAATCTAAATGAAACAAATCAAGAAACAGAATAATAGAAAATATTAAAAGAAAATATACTTTAAAAAATTATTCAGAAATTCCTAACCCAGTTGCTATTGGTAAAGTGGGAAACTAACAGCTTTGTTTTTAAGGAACTGTTTAATGTTTTATTAATGAACATATCAGGGAAAAAATGAAAACACCTTAATCTATCTTGATAATGTTGGAAGGTGGAAGTCAGCGAGTAAAAACAACAAAACAAAAACCCCACAAAAACAGCAGCAAAAATCTAAGACACAATATTCACATTTTACATAGATATTAATAATAGGTATTAGTTTTCATTAATAACATAAGTGTACCATTAGGCAATGTCTTCATTTCATCTAGACAAAAATGATAATACTAACTTTCAATAAACTGTTCGATAATAGTCGAACTAGTAAATACTGAACCTTTCTGTGAGCAAAAATGAGCAGGGCATGAGCAATACAACAGTATTCAACTTATGCATGCTATTATGACCATGAAGACCTGTGACAAAGCTTTAGCAAGTGGAGGGCATGGTTCTGAGATGTGGACATCAATGGGATTAATAGCTGACTAAATCTAAACCACAAAATTCATGGAGCTTTGCTCACAAGACAATCAGCTAAGCCCTATAGAATCTCATTTCTGAATTTATGCACATATTCACGGAAAATACAACTCCAATAGACATTCCCTTTTTTAAAAAGGTATATATAAATATATGGAAAAGCCTATATACAGACCCACATACACAACCACTTATATGCAAATATCAGTGTTGGTCTGGATATTCAAAATAACATGTAATTTTAGAATACATCCAAGTTACGCTCAAAATGAGCATTGCAGAAGTCACAAAATCCTGCCAAAATTTCTGGCATTCCTAGAACATTAGAGAACTGAAATATTTTCCAATCTAAGATTATCTACTGTATGAAAATAGAGTGCAACATTCCTCCTAGCTAAAAAGAAGATGTATTTATTATCTTTAGTTTCCACAAAACTGGAAATGCTGAAAGCCCATTTATTCTCCCAAACGTGAAATAATTTCCTACCTTGAACGATCTGTTCAGTGTGTTGCTTTTCAAATCAGTATCTGCTAATATTTTTTGACAGACTACTACATAACATAGAGAAATCAGTGAGTCAGCAATACAGGACTGTTATTTCCTCTGACACCCGACTCCAAGCAGAGGCATTCTTTACAATTTAATCAACAGTAACTAACTCACACTATATTGACTACAGCTGACATTCAGCAGTGCCAGCTAGATACATCATTTTCATACAGTTTAGAGATGCAACTATGGCACCACATTGGAAAGACTAGCAGTATTACAACACTGAATTTGTACAGCTAGAAGGACATAAATGGCAAGATACTAACCATATTAGTTAGAGAACTTAAATTGCTGTGGAAAAAGTAATAACTGAGGCTACAAAATCCAGGAGCTTTGGAGACAAAGATTGGTTTCACACAGCTATCTTGAAAAGCTATCCTGCTATTTGATTATAGGCCTTGTTAGGTATTTCACCTGTCAGAAAGGTATACAGTGACGGGACCATATAGCAGAAGAATCTTCTGTTTACAAGTACGTTCAGCACTGAATTCATTTGGATTCTACAAACAAATCAATAATATTTTTTATTTCAAACAATTTACTATGAAAACAGTTTTCCAGTATTTCAGTCACTAAAACAAAGAGCTAAAGTGTATTCTAAGTCTACTTAGAAATATATTCTAAAATGAACTTAAGTCTAAATAACACATGAAGAAAGCATTCCCTGATAGGCAAATGCATTCTTGCAACTTTGTGGCTCTTTGGTCATCTTATCAGTTGGTTATTTCCCATAACAATAAAAATCCTTCCGAACTACCCCAGTGAACCCCCAGGCTACCATGCATGCAGAAAGACAGATCTACAAGGTGACGTGTAAACGTGACACCATGCAACCATTACTATATTGCTCCTTGGACTACCTTATCCCTGGATAGAGAACAGTCATAAGTCATTCCTATATCTCTGCACTCACTCTTCTAGCACCTCAATTACCCCCTTTTTTTCCCCTATTACCTGGGGTACCCTCTGGACCATTATCCCAGCCAACTGAGAGACAACACATTTGCCAGAAATGGAATGCCTGTTTTTAACGCACTTATGGGGAAAAATGATAGCAAACTTTATTAACATGTTACATTCCACTGCCCCCAGTCTCCCAAGCTGTTTTACTAATTTATGCATCATTCAGCCCGCACAAAATTGGGAGTCAATATTGTTTCCAACAAAGTTAAAGAAAGAAGTAGATATGCCCAGGAGGAAACTCGCAGGACTCCAGTCAGCTACCTAAAATCAGACTGTTATGAATACTCTCCACAGATACCTCCTATTACAGAGGGGAAGAAGACTTGTCAAAAATGCCAATGGAATTGGGATATGCAGCACCAAGGGACACAGCTGCATTCAGAGGAGCTCCTCCCTACAAGGATATGCAGAATATCAGATCTGGATTCAGAGTGCAGGTGCCCTTACTGTCATTTTAAACATTTGACCTGAGTCATATCATGTAGATGACACATTTCTGGCAGATACTGCCAGAGGCTGGAGACAGATTAATCAAAATAGAGAAGAAGTATCATACTATTGTATTTGTATCTAGTGCCTGACACAGCTTGTGACACGAGAGTTATCGAGAAGAAAAGGACATTAACTTGTCTCTTTTCATTGCAGAATATCGTCTCTTCTTTGTAGAAGCACCTGTCTTTCACTAGCACTGACATCTATGAAAAGCCATCTTTGTACCATGATAGTAAGCAACATCACAGGCTCCAAGCAACAGGCACTGTGGAGTTGGAGCAAGACAGACAATCAAAAATTAAGAGAGTTTAACTTAAAGGGTGCCATTAAATAAGAAATTGTTTCATAGGCATTTAGAATCCTATAATGGCTCACTGGGAGAATAAAGATACCAAGTTATAGGTGTCTCTGATTTACTGGACTTTTCAGTAAGAAGATCACAAAGCAGCTTAAGTCAAGATAAAAGAAAATCTTGACAGAACATTTCCTTTTCAAAGGCAGACAGCTGTATGTGGCAAGTGGAGCATCAGCCTAGGTACAATACTGTAATCATATTAACTGTTGGATGCAGAAAACCTTTTTGTAGGTGCAGCTTTCATATTTTCCCCTCTACGTTCTTACTTTGGATCCTTACAATTTGTCACCATCCATAATACGCAATTCAATCAGATATTGCAATAGGGAAAAAGGTAGACTTGAAAAGTCATTGGGAAGTCTAAACATTTAGAAAAGGTCCACAGGAAAGACCACATGCTATGTATTCAGCACACATTTACAAAATACACATAAATACAACATAAACTAATAAATCATCAAATAAGATTCCAATAAATAACTGAGTTTTAATATTAAAAAGCTACAATTTTGGCACAAGAAAGGGATGCATTCATTGTGCTTTAGGATTTTCACATCAATATTCTTTTTTATCCAAATATCCTTTCATCACTTAAGCTTAAAACCCATTAAAGATTAGAAGGAAGACAGAAAATATTTAGATAGTATACAAAATAGTGTAATTAAGAGAAATTGCTGCAGACAGGAAAAAACTGTACTTAGTCACAATAGCTAGAAGTCACCTATACCCAAATCTAAAGTCACTGATGCAATTAAAAAAGTCCAAGTGCTTTCACTAAATTTCAACAAACCTGTTATCAGAAATGAAAAATGAATTTCTGACCCTCAACTAATTCTGTCAGCCTTAGTCTGAGAAATCAAAGCCGATATTGGTGGCCAGCACAGTAGCTGAGACTGTGCCTGTTCCAGCTAGTGATCACACGCAATTGAAACGGAACATCATAGTGACCAGAACCAACAGCGACCCAGAAATTTGTTCCATTGCTTTAATATGGAACAAAAGCAAATCTGTTGAATTTTGCTCTGGTCAGGGATGCATACAGGAAATGTTACTATACTCTGTAAAATGAAGTTCTATCACATGACAGTGATTTGACATTCTTTTAAAGAGAAATTGAGAAACAGCTGAATTAAAATTATATGTATTCATTATATTTATATCCACATTATTTTTAATTTCATCAACACACACTTTCACACTCATGTCTTCCAGTACTAATAAGTAAACAAAGAACCAGTATATCCTTCATGCAACAACATTTTCTTCTGAGCTGTAAAGGAAAAGCTGTCACTATAACAGAAAGTATTAAAATGCAGTCTGACATACTGGGGTTGTTACAAGCCTATTTTAAAAGATAACTGAAACTGTGACATTATTTAAGTATGAAAGCGTCATCTGACTGACACAGGAGACAAATTTATCCTCAGACTACAGACGTTTTCTTTAGTGCTTTAAGCAGGATTAAAACACACTTCAAAGTTTTTGGAAGTCACAAAACTGTTTGTAAATTATTGCTTAGTATACTGAAATTATAGTTTTTTTAATTGCTTCCAATTTTCTCAGTTACAAAACTCTACTTTTCTGATTCAATAAAAAGAGTTATTGCATCTTGATTTGGCCTTTTTACACTGTTTAGTTTTTATCTCAACCATTCATATTTTATTTTAAAGCTCCATAATTCTGAATATACACAGCTCTTATCTTTTTAATGAGTCATCATGTCATTTTAAAGTTAATTCTGTGTTTTTCCAGTTGTCTATGACATTTTCCTGTAGGCTACAGAATACTGAATGTTCTACCACCATATAAGTACAGCAGTAATTGAACGTTAGCCTATATGCTTGTGGGCAGGGTACTTAGGGACATGAAAAAAAAAATTTTGTCTATGAGCAAATAAAAAAAACCAAAGAAAAAAAGTTTTAGCATTGTGTAAAAGCCAGTAAAACAATCTTAAACTGGCTACTAAAGCAAAAGGATGGGGTTTTTTGTGTGAAGTTATTTAAATTGGATTTCACTCATCTACAATATTGCCCTACCAGTGTATGTTCTCCAATTTTCCAAGCCAGTGCAATAAGAGGACAGTTCACAGACACTTCACTTAAGGATAGGCCTGGAAAAATCAAACGAGTGCTACATTTAGTCCCCAGTCCCGTAATAAGGTACACTTAGGAAAACCTGGCACTGAGGTGAAGCCTGTGACAGTTGACAAAGCTCCTCAAACTTATTTACTAGTATGATTTTTGAAGTACTAATTTCAGGTTAGATTGAAAATTTGGCACTGTGCTTCAAGATTAAATTCTATATTCAAAAGCATTTAGTAATAAACTAAGTATTACTCTCCCCTTTCAAAACACTGGTAGCTAATTAATGCTCACAGTTTGGATTCAGCCAGCAGGGAAATGAACATAGCTAAATGCAATCTTTCAAATTAACAGGCTATCTCTATAAACTATAAAATTATTCTTTAAACAGAACTACTGTTTTATTACTACTGGGATCTTAGGTTCATTATGTTCTCATAATGCTCTCAAACATATCTATTAATCTGCATAATCAGAAATGGCAAGAATTAATTTCAAACAGATGCAGTAAGTTGCTTATTCATTCTTGATTTCAGCAATTTTCATTACAGATATTTATATTTCAAAGAATGTTTCCAATACATAATGAAAAACTATGTCTTATTCCTAATGTCATGAGTGTAGTTCCTTAGAGAAGTACCAAACACAACATGAGAGGGATATGTTAATCCTTACCATCACCTGCAAATAATTTAATGAATTGATAAAACAATAATAAAGTTTCTAGAGCATCTTCCATAACACAGGTTTCAGAAGTAGCTTATAAATCTTAAGTTTTACATTTACATTGATGGTTTGGAAAAATAAATCAAATCATTCCTTTAGCATCATCTCAAGGATCAGAAACAGATTCCTCACCTGCTGCATTGACACGAAGCAGAATTGTTTGTGATTGATGAAAACAGACAATGATGAAAATCCAGGTGTTTCTTTCAAAACACAGTATCAGTATTGTGTGATGCTGCCTATTGTTGCCCACCCTGATTCCAAAGGCTATTTCTGCAGTCTGTCATTCAAATGCTGCTTGCTCTTATGAAATAATTAAAATTAGAAAAGTTTAACCACAAAGAAAGTTAAAAGCCATATATATATATAGATGTCCTAATTTTCCTAACTTTTTAGTGTACATAAGTTGTGCTCTTTACTAAATTCAGTTCCAAACTTTGAAGGATTTGTGTCTTAGCTGTTGCCTTCACCTCAATTTTACAGTTCCTCATATGTATTTTTTCCTTTTAAGTAAACACAGCTATGTATTTATTTAAATATATACACATATAACATCTAAATATTTTTCTCATCTGTCTATTTAGCAGCCCTTTTGAATAACATCCTTGTGCATGCTTGTTTTTTATTCTAGGGCCATAGCATATGTTTTATATTGTTTTACTGCATATCAAACGTAATTGTATTATTGTACATACTTAGCACTATCATTATTTTGCTACAGAAAACATGGCATAGCAGGGAAGCCATGTATTATATGAGTAAACGTTCTCTAATTTAACAATGATTCACTAACAACTTTATGTCTCTTTCTTAAAAAAATATATGCATTTTATATATTCAAAAACACTTATCTTCCTTTCCCTTCTTCCCCAGCCTTTACATGGGCACAGAAGTAGTCATAACAAGTGATCACGTGGTACTGGCAGAGGATTAGTTCAAGCCTCACATAAAGCAGTCAGCTCCAGCTCTCCCAGAAAATCATTCTGTTCAATGCAAAATACACTAAGGTCAGAGAGAAGATGACACTTCCACTAAAATAAATAAATCATTACTCTTATTAGGTTTCTTTTTACAGGAGACAAAAATAATACATTATCCATCATATTCTTTGTATGCTTTACCAAGAGGCCTTCCAAGTTGTCAGTCATGGTACAACGCAGCTCCAACGCTGCTCCAACGCTGCACTCCAGAGACATTACAAAAGGTAAATTTTTTAAAAATTTATCAGCTGCTGTTGATATGAGGCACTTCAGCACCCTGAATCTTTTTATTACTCTTTATTGTTGAGAAGCTTTAATCTGTTCTCAATTTATTGCAAAGTCTTCATCTGCTATCACCAATATGATCCAGTTAACTAAACACGATTACCTCGCTCTCTTAAAGATAATCTTTAACAAAAGCTGAACAACTGCCTGCAATTTAAAAACGGAACTGTCAAAGATACAAACAGACCAATAGGTAGGTGGCTATTTAGTTAGTTTTGGCAGTGATAAGACAAACTCCACTTGCCTACAGTGAGCTCAGGAAGGGCACTCCTTAAATTAATGAGCTGGCAGGGGACCACAAAGCTGATGGAATATTCTCTTTAAGCTTTAGTCTCAGAAGCGAAATGCACCAGGGAATAACCGCAGGGCACCATCCACCAACATTAATAAATACAACAGGCTACAAATGCATACAGATTATAGTTGCTATAAAAAAAATAGACATGAATTTCCTATAAGCTCCTTAGGAGATCCTCAAGTCTATCATCCCTGCAAGCTACGAAATGCCTTTTTGAATGAGTTGCCAGCATGATATATGAGAGTTGCTCATCTTTCAACCGAGTCGGGAATTGCCCAATTCTGACTTTTTTCCACTCGTATAAGAGGGGCTGATCATTTCCTGTATTTATAGGTTATTGCTGATTAGCATTATCATTTTTGTTATCAAAGTAAGATTCCTTCATATCTACATGCAAATTGCCATGAGACATTTATGGCTTTAATTCCTTAGGAATTTTGGAAGCATAACTTTTCCTTTACTGAAAGCCCAGTAGGCCTTTTCAAGGTATAGCCTTTACAAACTAGAAAAAGCATTGAATTGCATCTGCAGTTACCCAAGTTAAAAGCATTAACACAGGACAACATTTAGTTTCACAGATAGTGTCATCCAGTTCCAACTCTTAAAATCCATTTCTCATCAGTGAGTGATGTGCTTAATTTCTATTCTAGCTATTCCTAGTGAATAAAAAATTAAATGCTTGAATATTCCAAACTCAGTCAAAAAAGGGAGGTTGGCACACCAGCTAAATAATTCATTTTAAATTACCTATTCATGGAGTATTACATAATGAAGACGAATTAGTAGAAACGTTTTCATACCTAACTTGAAAGTTTAAAATAACATCTTTCTTAAATGAAAGTTTTGGGGTTTCTTTTAAGATTCAATACTATTTGAAACTTTTAAGATTCAATTCAATACCCGTAAATACTGAAATCAAGTAACATGAAATATGGAGATTCCTATTCAGGAATTCAGAATACATTTACTGCTAGATACTACTTCTATCAAACTGAGCCCAGCTGCCTGAAGCATTGACACACAGCACAGGCTGGAAAAACCCTGGCTTGCACAGCAGGATCACACTGTATTTTGTGGCAATATAGCTATGAATACTAATAAATATTAATTTAACCAAAACTCGGTTTCAACTCCTAGTTTAAGAAATGTCTTTCAGAAGTATTGCAGACTGCATCAAGTGCTCTGAAAAAACATTGTTATCTTGTTCTGCATCATGTTTATTCTCATGACAAGCATCAGCAGGAGCAGCTGAACTCCCCCTCTTAGGAGAGGGGCAAATAGCACAAAATCTTTATGCACAAAGTTGAAACGATGCCTGTTTCATCTCTAACTTCTCTTATAAAAGTGCTCCCAAGTTTCATTGCCTTGACCTCAGAGACTAAGAAACACTGAGGACCATAGCCATCAGTGCTGACTGTAATACCTTTGCTCCACGGTACTGTATACTCATAGCTCACATAGGATATAAATTAATGAATGAATCTAATAAAAGCTTTATTTTGAAGTTTAAAATAGTATGATTTGTTAGTCTTCTAAACACTCTTTACAGTAACCTGATTCTCCAATAAAATATAGACACACAATATGTATGTTCAAGTTGCAACACTGTTCTGATATTACAGTTGATTAAAAAACCGCAGCTCTTTGCCTGTGTTCATGATGGTTCAGGTGAGCTACAATCTCCCTATACTGAAACTAGCATCCTGCAAAAGCTTTAAGAAACATTAATAAAGGGGAAGGCAGATACCCAGTTTTCAATTTCAATTTCATACCCAATAGTCAAAATATCCAGTTTCCTACACATTTTGCAACTTTAATAACAAAACATATTTTAGTCCCCTGAAAGTTTGAAAAATTGAAAGATCCCCCAAATTGAAGATGAAAAAAGGCAAATCAATTTTGAGCATGGTGCCTACTAAATGCAGTATTAGAAAAAGAGCATAGGAGTTCCTGAGTATTCACCTTGAACTTGGCAGTAATTGCTTTTTTAAAAATAATTTTCTTCATGCTGACACACAATATGTCAATAAACCTAAACTTAGCATTCTTATTAAAAAAAAAAAAAGAGGTGGAGCTTTACTGTATATTCTCTACCTGGTTTGCAATTACCTATGGCCATACTGTGAAAAAGAAGCACTAAAGTATCTTGTCCTACATGTATTAATGGTAGATCATTTACAGCTTATTACAAGTAAAAATTAATCATAGTTTTTTATTAAATAATTCGATGGTTTAACTCATCTATTAAGAGACCGTCAAATAAATGGCTTATTACTAGAGTACAGAATTTCTCAGCACTTCACTAAATGCCATTCTAGTTATTGCACAAATAATCCAGACACTTAAGATAGCCATGTCTGCCTTGACCTTACACTTTATGAATAATAAGCATACCACTATGTTCAGCAAAGCAGAACTTCATGGACTCATTTCAAATGCAGTGTCTTTAATCCAAGTGTTCCTCTGCCCTAATGTTATGTGCAAAAGGACACAAAGATCTGTTTACATAAATAAAATGCAACAAATTCGGCTTATGATCCCATCTGTGTAAGTTAAGATCATCATTAGGTGATGGTTATATAAGCAGAATTAGAAGTGGTTTATTTGGTCAGATTTGAACGTTCATTTCCAATGTTTTCATATAAACTAATCATTATAGCACCATTAGATACTAAATCTAAGTAAATACTATACTGATAACATTTTTAAATGGAAAAGCAGATATTTAAGAACTGATTTAATAGAACAACCTCTAGTCAGAGAAACAATAAGCCTACGGTGTCTATTCTCTGCAATATTCCAGCTGATACTTACTGTCTGTGCCATGCCTTTCTTTGCCCAAATAGGAATATGATTTGAATTCAAGTCAGTGTGATAATGTATACACAAGTATGAGAAAGAGGATCTGTTATGTGGTTCATTGTTGTCATTTTAAAGATTACAAAAACTGAACTTCATATTTACCTCACTTTTTTAAAAACATAGATTGCTGATAAGCTGTTTCTTCTAGAAAGCCTTAAGTCTTCTTTGTGTTCTTAAACACTGCAGACCCTCTAATAATAAAGCATTGCTACAGCAGACTTTGAAGAGTCTTTTTCCTCACCCAGGTATAATGGATAGATTTACCATGCACAGTAACTCCCAATGCAGGGCTGTATGCATCCAAAGATATGACTCCTGACTTGAAAAGAGTGAAGTAGCTTTTATGCCAATCGTACAATTAAGGGTTACAAAGACACTATGGGACCCACTGGAAATAAAAGCTGGTTGGTTTTACATGCTTTCATTATGAATGCTTCCTCAAGAGAACAGTTTTGCAAAAAAAAAAAAAAAAAAAAAAACAAAACCACACAACAACAAAAACCTTGACTCCAGAGCCCCTCTGGAATAAAATATTTCAATAAGAATAATCTTAACTTTTAAGTGAGGAAACTGAAAAACAACACTGTTCTTTTGAAATCACTTGACATGTAGTCTAACAGAGACATGGGAAAGTGTTTACCAGCAAAGATCGTGTCCCATAGCTGGATCAAAGGGGAAGCAAAACAAAACCCAAAAGCAACAGTCCAAAGTAAAAGGACAGATACCAAATTAATGCTAGTCTGTGTCAGACTGAGCATTGTAATGTCTTGAAAATACATTGCCAGCCTTCTGATCACCACTTTTGCTCTTTACTACTAGCAGAAACATGTAAAATTGAGTTATAGGCAGGTGACAACATTCACTTAAGAGCAACACTCCTTCCAAGGAGAACTACAGATACATCTTTTATCAACTCTATCACTAAGCCACAGCATGACTGGCTTGCAAACAACTTAGGCAAGTGAACTAGGAAATACACTTGCGCTACTGGTAACATGACAAATATCTAGAATACAACCAGTACTAAAGTAGCTATTTAACTTCCTTGGTTTATCCCCTTCCTTCCCGTGCATAATCTCCCTTGTTTTAGGGTTTTTCCTATCTTTGCTCCCTCATGAAAATAGTTACAATACACTGCATCGTCAAGCCTACCTCAATGCATTTTCAGCTCCAAACTCAGACAAGAACAACCTATTCTTTGCAATAGCTTTCACCTGCCCAACTCAAGTCCCCCAACAGACAACTCCAGCTTTCTCTAACAATTTCCTCTCCCTAGAAAATTCTGCTGCCACATTAAATGGGAATACTGTGCATTTCAGTGTGTAGAATGGTCATGGAGCTACTGACCAATGCTTAAGAAACGATTAATAGCAACACCATCAAAAATGAAAGAATTCAAGACTTCAGAATTTGTGCCTCTATTTCCCAACTTCCTAACTTCCCATTACAAGTGTTTTGCTTTTCAGTTGGATTTTAAAACTATTCAGTGAGATAAAACAGTTTTGTTCACCCTTTCAATGCATTGAATGTGACTTTAAATTAATTTAAATTTTAAAGACTGTATCCTCTATATAAACAAACGGAAGAATCTATTAGATACCTCCCCTTCTGCACTCAAGAAAAGATTTCAGGACAGTCATCAACTTCTCACCATTATCTGATATTTTAAGAGGAGGTTTTTCACTATACGTCAGTGTAACTGCTCAGCCCCTAGCTTTGCTGCTACATAAATACTCCTGCCTATTAAAATTATTTCACCACTATTGATCCTCAACTTTTGTTTCTCAGACTGTTAGATTTAAGTACATCTGAAGTGTGATTTTTGAAAATGCAAGTCAGTATGGATGTGTTTAAACTACTTGAAAATGTTCAAGAAGTTGCCAAAGTTCACACTCCTCAAATGTCACCTAAAGCATTAATTAAAATTCCTTCCCAGAGGGGTTGAAGAAACACTGTTATACAATGGCACCTACCCCTACTTGCTAAAAGTAGAGGATGAATTTCAACCTCTACAGTTTGAAGCTGGCAGTGAATTTATACGTCAAATGATCTCTACTGCTAGAATAGTGATGAATAAATGTATAAATAACACAAACAAATTGATGAAGTTCAAACTAGGTAAACTGGATTGAAAACTGGCTGAACATCTGGATTCAAAGTGTTGCTATTGGTAGCAAAAAGTCCAGTTAGCAGTGTACCCAAGGGGTCAATATTGTTTATCTTCACTAATGACCTCGATGGAATCTAAGTACTCCTTAGCCAGTTTGGAGACACCAAAGTAGGAAGAGAGGTTGACAGATCAGATAGTTGCGCTGCCTTTTAAAGCCACGTTTACAGGCTGGAGAAGCAGGCAGACAGAAACCTCATGAACCCCCAGATATGGAAATGCAATGCATTGCACCCAAGTAAAAACAACCGTATGCATTAGCACATGATTACCAACTCCCCAACCTTAGTGATATTCAAAACCCAACTGGCCACAGTGTTGAACAACCTGTTCCACTTGACCTGCTCCAAGCAGCGTGGTTGGACTGAGCAATCTTGAGAGGTGCCTTCTAACCACAACCACTCTGCTTATACTATCATCTTTTTGCTTTTGGACAGAAACTGTGGGCAAGAGCGCGTTCTTTCATTATAGTCCAATTAGATATAAAACAAGGATTTTATGTCTTTCACTGAAGTCCAATGAGATCAGACTAACTGCTTGTCACATTTTGTCCGATACAGCGGATCTTAAAGTTCAGCAACCTGATCAAACACTTAGTAAAGTAGTATATTATGTGCCAATGAGGCTTCTTCTCTTCTGGTTGTGTTATAGAGAATGTAAATATGAAAGCATTCTACTGTCTAACCATTTTTCCAGGACTAAGTACATTCTGTAAGAACCTTTTGTGAGAATACAGTTGCACTTGTCCTTTCTCTATTATTTGCTCCCAAAACCATCATGGAGTTTTTTTTGCTTAGAAACTCGGAGGTATATCATTCCATCAAGCTCTGTCTGCATTTCTGCCTCCTGACAGCGTCACACAGCTTGTTCTTGTTGCTCCATACAGTCCACCAGCATACAAACCACTGTCTGCAAAAAGGAGGAGCAACCTTCTTCCCCAAATAATAAAAAAAAAAAAAAAACAAAAAATAAAACAAAACAAAACACAAAAAAAACCCAAACAAAACCCCCCCACACAACAAAATACCCAAAACAAAACAAACAAAATAGAAACCCCCGTGCACTCAAGAAAGACACCTTTCTTGAAAGAACACACGTTGTTTTAAGTGGCTGCCAAGATCAATCTATTGGCAATGAGTAGCAACTGCTCAAAATACAGACATCAATCTGTTCTCCTTCATATCCCAGAATTTTACTCATTCTGACTTGTTGGATTTGGCAGTCTATTCTCAGCTCAAACTGTATCTGTGCCATGTTTAAGTTATCTTTTCCCCCCTTCGATTTTTTCCTCACAGCTCTAATCACAGATGACGACTTCTACATTAATTATCTACCAAAGCTCATGCAATTCTAACCATTCTGAAAAGCTGGGATGCCCTGGTGTAATTATGTCTGAGAGTAAATTCTAGAAGAGTAATGGCTGAACTGATATAACTTCCCTTAAAAACATACTTAGGAAAAACACATAGACTTCTAGTCCATTAAACGTGCATAGAAATGAGACAAAACAGAGACTACTGAGATTCGACAATTAAATTTTCATAATAGCACATTCTAACTAAATTCCATCTACTGATTGAGGTTGCAACCTAAACTTAAATGCTATGTCAAATTTACAGTGAATTAACAGCTTGAACAACATAAATATTTTTCATGTTTTCTATGGTATGTTTCCAAAACACAGACTTTAAAGCCAGCAGTGACTTTGTTTGGATCACTGTAAGCTTAAAAAACTGACTGCTTCTGTCCTACTCCTGTATTTCTCAGCTGTCTCATTTCCCTTCCCAATTCTGCTCCTTTTTAAGTCCTTCACATTCAAAATCAGGGATATTATCCCATGGGCGAGACACATAAGGATGGGACTAATAATTATCTGAGTATATTTGCATATTTGTAACAGTTATTCAAATTATTACAAATTGAGAAGCGTTTGAAACCAATATGGGTGAAAAAGCAATTCTGTGCCATCACACAAAACAAATGACGAGCTTTTGATGTCTTCACTTTGACTTGACTGGACCATATGCATTCCCTTTGCTTATTTCTGCTGCACTGTGTGCATGTGAGTCTTTGAATTAAGGCAACCTATGTGCCCGACAAAGAATAAGCTTACACAACTACTCAAGGCTGTATTTTCCCTGGAGAAGGCTGTGTTTTCCCTGGAGAAGGCTGTTTGATGTAATTTTTCAAAAGTTAGAAGCATGCTTTAATGGACAATTTACTTCAAATGACTGCAGCTACTGCAGAATAGACCAGAGCCAAGGATTAAAAATGGTTTTACTCAGGCCAATTTAATTCTTAATGATTAATGAACAAAAATATAACCTTTGCTACTTTCCTTTTTTAGTCAAAAGCAATAAAAGTAATTAAAAAATCCTTGTCTCTCATTTCTGTGGTTTGCTACATCTGATGTTCAACTGAGGAACAATTTGGGGAAATTTCAATAGGTGTTGTTAATAAAGTACACATATGCATTTAGAAGTTAATGCTTAAATCATAGAAATAGAGTCAGATATTTTTCACTTAGCTCTAAAAAAGTAACTGAAAATTTCTCTGAAGTTCCACGTAATATTAAAAAAAAACCAAACTACAACAACAACAAAAAAACCACAACCAAAAAAGACCATACTAAGACCCTAATTTGGTACCAGGGGAGCTCTTACACTGTCATGGCAAATAGTTTCACATGTAATCCTTCACTATGGTACAATATTATAATACAGTTGGACCATACAAAATACAGATAAAATTAACTGTGCAATATGAATATACTATAAAGAAAGCTCAGACCATTAGTTCTGAAGACCTTTCTTTCCCTGCATATTTTTTCTTTGTTGAAAAGTATCACTATTTAACAGCTTACCTAACTTAAAGTAGGTAAGTTAGAAGGGAGCATTCTATTATACTATAGGGAGTCTTTTATTGTACAAGTTAGTGAAGGAAGGAAATACGGCTTTGACCTATTTAAAGACATGGGTAACTACTTTATTTGAAAGTTATTCTACACACACCCCCCACCTCCTAATGCAATCCCACCCTTCAACCTCCTAATTTTAATCACCTCTTTGAATGTTTAGGCATATTCATCTACAAACATAGGAAAGAATTCACAACACCCTGATATTCTCTTTAAAGGTTGCAAGTATAGTTTTCATTATTTCTACTTGTAGTAAGCGCAAATGTAAATCATTTAGTTTCCTTGAATTTTGTCGTCACCTGAACAAACACCTGCCTAGCATTTACTACAGAATACTTTCATAGTCATTTGTTGTGTGTGGAGAATGAGCACAGAAATAGTTCTCACTTTTATCCACAAGTTTGTTTCCAGATGTTCCCAATATTGCTGAGCAGCAAGTAGAATGCACATGGTTGTGTAGCTAGAAATACATGAGCTATGAGACTATCCTGTTGCTTTTGTTGACCAGTGTCACTTTTCCATCAAACACAAGAACTTCCAGTGTGCTTATGAATTTATTTGAAGAAAGGCTTTTTCATTATGCTTATTGCTGGATTCCCACCAGGAGACCTATCTTAAAATTCAAAAAATAATACACCTGGATGTGCTCAGCAGGCAAATTGCTTTTCAAATGCATTAAGTAGAGCAAAACATTATAAATCCATATACAAAATATAAAGATGTAATTTGGCCACAGGCATACAGGAAATCATTGCCCAAGCTAGCGCAACCTCTGAAGCTCAGTGCGCTGGCCATCTGTTCAAAGCCCTGCATTAAACTCTTAAAATTTGTTATGGCCATGCAGTTAAGAGTGGCAAATTAACATAGTTGTTTTAAGTGAAAAGTGACATTCAATGTTCAATTAAACACTAAAAAACAAACAAAAAAAAGCCATAGCAAATAAATCCCGTCCTGTGAGGATGGCTTTGGGTAACATAATCAAGCAGAATTTTACTGGCATCTGTGGAAGTAGACTTGTCCAGCTGCATCTAGTTGTGTAACTGAATAACAGCCACCAGCAACACAAATAGATCAAATTTTCACCAGATTAAGACTCTTCTCTATCTTTTTTTAGTTTTACATAAACACAAATTTGTTGCTCTAAAAGCATATCTATACACATTTACACAAAATATAAAATACCCTAAATGCAAGATACCAAAAGTAACAGAACACTTCAAACAGTCCTTTAGAATCCACTTGCAGTTATAGAAAGAGATATTTGCTCTACTGTCCATTTTGCAAGTTAATTTCCAAGTTATTAAACATCTTTAATGTTATAACAAAGCTAAAATTCATTTAAGAGTTCAACGTCCATTTGAAGATATTCATACTTTTGATCCATTGGTAGAATAATACAAACATTTTTCTTGATAGTTAGATAAAGAATTATTATTTCAGTGTCTTGCACTGCTTCTAGAAATTAAAAGCATTAACAAGGCACAATAGTCTGATTACTCAAGAAAAAGATGGACCTTGAGATTCAGCAAGTCTTTCTCCAGTAGTTCTGCATTTTAGTAGATCCATTGTACTGAATGGTCTTAGAAGAGTAAGTTGGACCAATTGCATTTATTGCAAATTCTGATGAAAAACTGATAAATATTGATGTACAGCCACCTTGAAATTTAAGTTCTTGACAAGATCACCATATACTGTACAATCTCATCACGCCCTGCAAGAGAGGTACACACTCAGGGACTACCAGTGTTACCGATGCTCTTTATAACACACCTCAGTTGTCCTGTGACACAACCAGGGTGGAAACTCAAGATTATCCCTAGAAACATTTTTTGTTGCAGCTATACTCTGCTCCATTTTCAGAGTTTACTTCCTAATCATCATCAGCTGCTCACTTTTTAGTTCTGTTTCCTAAGGAAACGTCATCTGCTTCCTCATGCTATCTGTCTATCTGTCCTGCCTACTGAATGCTGACTTTGCTGGTCAAGTCCAAAATTTGCCACACGGACAGAGGTTTTAGGGACATGAAATCCTTCAAGTCTTGTGAAAAACACATACTTGGAAAGGGCCTTATAGCTCAGAGTATTCTCATAGCTTAAAGGAGTGAGGAGATTTAGGATACAACTGTCAGAACTCAAACATCATTTCTTTCCATACTCTTTGAAGGCTCAGTTTTCCCATTGAGTTTATTCATTTCCCTTTATCAGCATTAGTGCTTCAAGAAAATTGACTAGCGCAGCATTTCTGGTGCAGCAGGAACCAGACAAAACCAAAGAATCTCATCAGAAACCATGATCACATGAGATCTTCAGAAAACTCTCAATTGAGTCAACCTATTGATATCTTGAGATACACTTTAAATAAGCATCCCAGCTTCCATAAACTCATGGAAAGCATTTTTTTCCGAATTAATAAAGTCATCCTCTATAGGTTCTCCATAAGTAAAATCCAATACACTAGGATATCTTCCACTTTAACCTTCCACCAAGAGAAAAGCTAAACAAATTAACTTCTAAGAAAACAGAGCAGACATGAATATATACACTCTCTAAAGAGCCAAGAACATTTCCTATATTTCATAAATACAGCAATTTGTCTGTATGATGAACTATAATGAACTCCCATATTTCAACCTGCATGATGAGGCAACTTTTGTTTCTACTATATTGTGATTTTATTTCCAAAACTAAAAAAAAAAAAAAAAAAAAAAAAGAGTATTCCAAATATCACTGAATATTGTGTTGCAGAACTGAATGACTGAGTCATTTTGACCCATGCATTCAAATTAAGATTGAGCAAAAAAATGTGTAACTTTTAACTGAATTACGTTCAAAGACTTGGAGAGACAGGGGTCATACTTCAATTCTGAGAGTAGATACGTGTACACACACACTCAACCCCTATACAGTTCATGTGCAAAACATTAAGTATTTTTACTACCAAATTGAAACTTCAAAAGTTTAAGTTATGCTTTGATCCTGTCGCAACAATCATCAAATCCAAACTTTCCTACATAAGATTCACTCTTACTAGTTAAACTGTATGCCTATTTGCCCAACTATCATGGTTAACAGAACCTTTAATAGCTAGTAGATAAATCCAGAAAAAATCAGTTTAAGATTTTCTGTAGATTGAGTGAAAAGCAATTGATCAAACTTGATAAAAACAGTTGATCAGACAGAGTAGGAAGCACAGTGCTTTTCTTGCACTTCCAATAGTAAAGTCACTATATAACTTTAAAAAAAAAAACCCAAACTTAACTGGCATAACAATTGGCTACAAACTATATCAAAACCATATGGTAGAGGCTAAAGGGTAGAGCGCAACATGAATTTTATTATACAGAACCATATGTTGCACTTAATGTCCGTGATGACTTTCTATTTCACCACAGATGATGACTATAAATTAGCACTATAGAGGTGAGAGCTCTATTAAATTCCACAATCATATGATCTTGAACATAGTTATACAGTATCTGCCTTTATCACGTAACACCAGAGGATGCCATATTATCTGTATTATGGATCATTTTTGTACTATTACAGATAGTAATTTTTAAAACTGACAGTTACTCAAGTAGCAGTTTGGCAATTCCTGAAGCAAAACTTAATAAACCATTTAAAGATTAGGGCTCCTTACAGTTCTCTGCCTAGGTTGTATAGCATTTATTATGCAATACTATCTGAAGTAAAATTTGGTATCAATCAATTCTGCTGGAATCTATGGGGTTTTTTTTTAAACAGATTTTTATCAAGTAAACAGAAATAGACAACATCAAAACTTCAAGAGTAGTATTCCTGAATACATAATGAAATCTGAAATAAAATTCTTACAACTGATACCACTTAGACTACAACACAATTTGTAACACTATTATCAGGAATGTCTCTTTGCCATTGCAAATAACTGGCTCAAGGAAAGCGCAACTAATATACTAAAAACCAGCTCTTGTTTGTCTATCTGCTTCACTGTTCTTGTTCTTCAATAATTTACCTGAACATGGGTTAACAATACTTCCTTCCAACCCACCCTCCCCGCCCCCCCAAGTAAACGCTACTTCTTTTAGTCTTTTTATGTGGAATAATGTTTTTAATTATATGGAAACCAGAGTTAATGAAAGATACTCCCCTATCAATTGCAATTGTTTGTAATTACACTTCCACTAGGCCAAGTTGGATGAACTTTTAAAGCAAAGATGTAATTCTTTTACTAGGCTTTCCTAGAGAAAATGGGTAAATGAATAGATGCCTTCACTTCAAAACTTCAAAACATTCAATTTCATTTTCGCTGTCCTCAGATCACAAAAAAATTCAGCTTTCTTTGAAAAGCAAGAGTTTTCCTTTCATGATGTAAGGAACTGCATACGTATCACAGGTATTTTGAGAATTTTTTATTTTTATCTAGTAATTATATTTTATAAATATCCCGAATAGGAATTAAAAAAAAAAAAACAAACAAAACTGCATCAAGGACTTTTTGTCAGATTTCTGTCATTGCAATTAAAAATAAACACATCTCATCTTACTTCTGCATATATGACCTAAGAGCAAGAGCAGCTCATGCAGATTATATGACTGCACCTGTGAACATAACATATAACATTATTAACACACAGCCCACAATTCATTTGGCTTTGTTTTCCAGAGCATCTCCCAGAGGGCATTTCTTATGAGGAGTGATATAGTTCTGCAGCCTAAAGGGGAAATTCAGTGGAATGCTCTCATTAATGCTCTTTTAATGAAATGTTAAATTTGCTGTGGCAGAAAGTATATGGAGGTAGCCAGCTTAGAAGCAGTCTAAGCAAAAAAAAACCAAAACCGAGTAAACACATAAGTAATGAGAACATCAGTTCTCTTTTTCTTAGGAGATGAGCAAGATGAATATCAAAGAAGTGAAAATACATCTGGTTACTTAGACTGTACAGACTTAGAATAGATGATGTTCAAAACATGTTCCTACAGTTAGCAATTCAGATGAAGTGCTGGTTGTTTTATCTGTCTTATGACTTTTTCCAAATGGAATGGTGAATTATTTCCTCTAGTTTCTACTAAGATCTTGTGCTACTCTGAGACATACCATGTTTTCTTAAGAATCCTGTTGTTTCTATTTGTATGGCTTTAACCCATACAAAATTAATTTTCTCTGTTAATTCACTATGTCTGAAAAATTCAGTGTTTGAGCTAATAAAATACTTGATAATTATTCAAATGGGTGATAATCTTCACTTTTGGTTTTCTATTTATGATTGGCCTATACACATGCTGAAGTTTGCTAAACTACATTCTCCTGTCTATGAATAAGAATTGTTTAATAGCAATTAGCAGCAAGTATTTGGAACTTGCAATTTTGAAACTGTAATGCTTAGGAACAAAGACTCTTAAGCACTTGGTTCTGAGATATAATCCATAAATACATTTACAATAAATTTCCTAATATTAATGATAGAGCCAAAATATTTCTCACTGACTTCATACAGAATATTCTCTTCACACCTATTGAACAAAAATTTTTAAAATAAAAATAATCAAGAATAAGGAGTATAAACTAAATTTGAGCAGCACAGGTGAATTTAAATACCTAACATACCTATGTAATCTAATTGATGTATTATATCTTCTACAGCCTACTGTCCCTTGGCAGTTGTAGTTGGTAGGAAGTTGTTCATCATCCAACTCATCTACTACACTTACACAAACATAACTGTTACCTTTCCAGTTTAACAGTGAGAGTGCGCATATATTTGTTAAATTAAAACCTAGAATATCGATAGTGTCAGTTTGCTGTCAGTGGATTAACTCAAAAAGGTGATATACAAACATTTTTCAAGATAATTTTTAAGAACCCCTGAATGACTAGATATCTTAAACTATGGAGTTCATGTCTCATTTACTGTCAACTTGATTAAGATCGCCAAGATGTGTCAAGTTATAAGCTACATAAATTAAAAGTTTAAACTTCCTTATGTTTTTAGTTAGTATAATGATTTATTTCACATGGACCATAACTATACAAATACTACTAACTCCACTGATGCACTAAAAATCAACGTCTTTAGTCTCCCAAGTAACTTAAATCACTTTTGAAATAACATCACCTCTCAAGACATCTTTACCACCACGCTAGAGCAATAGAGTCTACAGTCACTACTTAACTTTAACAGATTAAAGTATTGAATTTGACCTCTCTTGTCATAGGTCAGATTAATTTGTTCAAAACTCCAATGGTCCCTCCTGCCCCATTTAAGCTGTGGTTTTAGTCAGCTGTTTTGATTACACTAAAGCATGATGTGGATGAGACTGAATGACATAATTAAAAGAAAAGTGCTATTTAATTAAGAAAGTTGACATACTGAAAATAAAGGTATGGCAGATGTTATAATATAGTTTTGTCTATTATGACAAATCACCAATCCTGTCATAACTCACACTACCATCTGAAATAATTTGCAGCTAATGCAAGTCATGTATTGATGTACATAAAAATTAAACATTGTTACTCCTTGCTTGTTAAATATCTTTGGCTACTTCTCTATAACATTTAATGATTTAATTACAAAAGACAAACTGAGTTGTCTTAAGTAATGCCTTACAAAGTTGCCTAACAAAACAAAACAGGGGATTCCCTCCCCACACAACCCCCCAAAAATCTGCTTCTGCTTGCTGCCAAGATCTTCCAGACTGTCCCCACAATAACCAGCTGGCTGCAGAGCACGGAATTCATGAGCTCTGCAGAGACCTCCACTAAGGATGCACCTCTTTGTTAAAACTGACACACAAAACAGCACTTGCAAGCAGTAGAATTCATGATGCTCTCTCAAGAGGTGCAGCAAGAGTAAGGAAAAAATATTCCATTTTATTATCTAAATTCTAACAGCTTATATCTCTGAAGAGGAAAGCTTCTCCATTCCCTCATATCAAGATGATGTATTTGAAGTTGAAGATGGTGATGTCTATGACAATAGAACCCATACAGGCAAACAGGCAAAGCCAAACACTCCAGTACTGCCTAACACAAGATCTATACCACACTCTGGCTACACCACCATAACCCAGGCTAGTCCTACAGTTCAACTGTACACAGAGTTTGAAAGATTTTCAGAGGCTTCAGAATAGTCCAATAAATACCTCGGATGCAGAGAAATGCCATTTTAAAAGCCACATTTTACTAAGGTTTACAATAAGATGTATAGCTTTTTGAATTTATACAGAAGACAAATGACATACAGCTCCTTTTAAGTAAGTAGATACATAGCCCAACACTAGCATGTTTTATTCTAAAACACATATAAAGACAGTAATTGCACCCAGTCCTTGACTCTCATGTCTTTTAAACTTTCTTGGTGGGTGTAATGATTGATTGATGAGTTTTTGCTTAGGTTGAGACTCTAAAAAGCAAAGAGGTCCATTTACAACAGTTTTCTTCAACAGCAGGACTCTATAACGTGCCTACCAAGAAAAAGTGTCACAGGTTTAGGGTTCTACTTTGCCCCAAGTAGTTTTAAAAAAAATATTTCAATTCTCAAAATAGCTGTCAAAATCCAAATATCAAAAAGCATGACTTCTGTAGCAAATTCTGCAATGTAACCCACTTTCACCACATTTGATTGGTCTCACAACCCTGCTACTGGTGACAGGAAAGAACTTTTCTGCTTGCAAAACAGATCTTTTTGCAGCCCTTAGACATCCTCTGAGGAATTTCCTCAGGCTTCAGTTTTTTCTCATTAGATAACAGATGAGGGCATCTTCACAATTAATGTTCAGGCTAACAAAATAAAATTAATTACATCATTCAGTGATAATACAGCTATTCAATTGTGATGGCACACTGATTGCCCTGTTAGCAACAAGCCACAGACTGGAAATTCACACTAATTAAGGATTTTTCAAAGCCACACTAACATCCAGAAAAGATGAACTCCACCAGCACTCACAAAACAAAATGGAAACCAGATCGTCTCCCTTTTACTATCAGATGCTCTGTTTATCAAGAGCTATAGATTAAGTTTACAGAAATATCAAAAAGATGAAGAGTGCTTGGAATCATACCTGCTGGAAAGTCTCACACACGTTGTTATACAAAAGCAAGATCAAGGCCAACAAACTGTGGGGCTTTTAACTTTGATTTGTGGATCTGAAATCTGCCTTTATGAACAGATTTGCTTTTAGCATATTAACAATCTCACAGCGTGCATTAGTTATCTAGTGCATGACTAGAAAAATATTCCAGCCAACTACTCCAGCATAAGGACTGCACAGCATGGCTCAAGTTATCACTGTGCTTTCCATCTAGGGACACATTGTTCATTTGCCACTAACTCTGCCATGTTTTCAGAGCCTGGGGTGAAACTTTCCAATCTAAATGACAGTTTTGTCTATGTACATTTTGAAAAGCAAAAATTGTGTAAATATATACATTTAACGTGGATTTGTACAGCTATTTTATTGGTGTGAAAAAATGATCACCTATTTAAAGAGCCTATAAAGAGACAGAGGTAAGGAAACTAAAATTGAGTGGGCAGAAATACTCAGACATGGAGGAACCTGTGCAACCACGAGGCTATAAAGGTTATCTATTCTTCATTTTTAAAAGCAGTGTAAAATATTGCCCATTTTTATTACACTAAGTAGGAATATTCTAAATAGGTAATTGTAAGAAAAAGCCTGCAGCTCTGCCTTTAATAGCTTTTAACAGCTAATTACTCTGTATTAGATCATCACAATCATGTTGTCTTCTATATTGTAGAATTAGTTCCTCCAACAGAATATGGTAGCTAGCACATATTCAGCAACATTATTCCACACTTAACACTATCAACACTAAGAAATTATAGAACAAAAGACTTTAGAAGCCACTTAAAATCTTCATAATTATGTGATATTAGATAATAAAGTAATTAACATTAACAATGTCTGAAAAGCATTGTGAAAATCATTATAAAGGTAAGTGTAACTGATAGACTGCATGCAGTGTCTTTAACAATTAGACCCTTATTTGTCTTTATAAATACAAAGTCTTCTCTTTGATGTGGCCCACAGAATAATTTTCTGAGAATTATCTTCCTGCGAGAAGAGCCCAAAAGACGACACCTGGAAACCTTGATGCATACGTGTTTCATGCAACCAAAATAAGTGCAATATGATTTGTGTGGAAATATATAAAAATAAAAAACATAAATGTAAAAATACATTAAAATATAGTTGAACAAAATTAATAAAAACAGAGAAAAGCTGAGATAAAACCTAATGAAAAGTTAGAAGTTCCCAATTAACAAAAAAATCAAACCTGAAACTCTGCCCCAAAACAATGCCTTTTGGAGCACAGCCAGAAGGGAAGACAAAAGGCCCATAACCAGCAAACGGATGGTAAACAACAAGAACAGTCATACTGCTTACAGGAGTAAAATTTCATGGTAAAATACATACAGATGAAGGGAAGTCTAACTGCAAATCACAGCTACTAGCAAACTTTTAAAATATCTGGTTTCCTGGTCTATTAGAAACTTGAGTTTAAACATGTTCCACATCCAGTTTTATTGCATTCTGAATATACCCCCCAGACCACAAAAGCAGCTTCACTGGACTCAAATAATCTAGATATCAACCGCCCACCTCAGAGCAAATATCTGAGGTGCCAAAGAATTTCTGTGTGTGCATTGATTATGTGTGGGTTTGAGATTTTTATTGAATTTATTTTCATACTTTTTAGTTTCAAGTTTATTTCTCTGTACTCTTATGAGATATTGATTGATTTTGATGTCATTTAGAGACTATAGACTCCAAGTCTGGGAACAGGCAGCTTAATATATTAGCTATTACTTCTTCTACGAAGGATAAGTTTTTAAGAAAACAATTACTTAACTAATCATGAAAATAAGCTTTCATTGTACTCAACTCTATTATAGAATTAGTTTTAAATTAGTTTTAGAAAAATATCTTTATATAAGGAGTTCTTAACTTTAAAGAAAACATAATTTTACTATAACTACTCCAAATACTAGCCAGAAGCAACCCCCAGAATCAACGTTCCTAAATGAAAGGAGCTGAAGTTGTATGCACATGTGTACCTCCACATGATTGAGATTCAATGCTCAGTTGCAAATCAGCTTGCTTTCTATGGCTGGTACACAGTTTGCTATTTCACATATTTAAAACAAGAAAAGCCAAAATACTATAATAGAAGTGCTTTGATGCTAGACAACCAGGTTATCTGTAAACAAAAAAGGAGCTTGACCACAGTGGCCTGACAACACCCAAGGCAGCAGCTGCGTAAATCAGCAGCAGGAGAAAAACAAAAATGAGCAGAGTATGTGAAGGACACATACTGAGGTAAGGAGATAAATCTATTGCTATGTGTTAGACAAGTTATCTACCGTTAAGCCATTTATTTTCTTTCTTCCTACACAGGGACTATGACATTTAAGGAATACCAACAATTACTAAACAATACAGAATGCTTTCAAAAGCATTTTCAGCATTAAGAAATAAAAAACTAAGAAGGAACAGAAATACAGAACTGTTAAAATTGGAAGATTACTGTGAACAGAAGGTAAGATGCTTTCAAAGAAAGAAAAAACTATTCTAGCAGTTTCTATTTTAATAGTATTTAAAAATACATTATATACCCATTGCCAGCGTCACTGAGCACATCAAACAAGAAGCGTTTCAGAAAACTTCTCACAGCAATGGTCGTATCTCAAGATAAAATATTTGCACTACCAATAAAAAAGTCACTTTTTAAGAGGCACATATGAAGGTTATTTCATTCCCCCCACCTTTTTCTTGAGCCAGGGCAGTTTACCATTCTTACTTCACTTTACCAGGTTTTCCACCATTGCCAAGAATTGTTTTCAGAGGAACAGCTAATTTTATTTAGCTGAAGCAAACTCCTGGTACTAGTGACATACATGGCAAAACCCTAACTGATTTTGGTGGGATCAGAGATCAATGGCAAGCTTTCCTATTTTGGCCTGCCTATTATTTCCAGATTCTTTCCCTCAACTTTAGAATTTTGTGTGAGTTTGCAACACTGCTACAGACAGTGCCATGCTGCCCCCTTAGTACCACGGTTTATGCAGAAAATACTTGAAAAATGCCATTACAAATATGCCCAAGAACTAGTCTAAGAAAAGAGGACTGCAATAGATAAGTTCTTCTTTAAGATTACTAAACTCAATTATCATTTCACCTTAATTAGAATAAAACACAATGAAAATTTATCAAGCAAATTCCTTTAGAAGAATGTTTATACAAGCAATGAAATTCATATCTTCAGGATGGTTCTGGTTCCTAGCTAAACAATTAGTAATGCAAATAGTGAAATAAATATCTAGTTTTTATAACAAACTCTTGGCGGGGAGGGTGTAGAAATTCAGCTTTCTGGCCTCTTCAAAGCAGTGTCCAATCTACAAAAACATCTGCAATGGACAGAAACAGGAATGCAAACAAGCTTTAACTTCCTAGTTCCTGCAACTCTTCGCTATGGACATGATGTAGACAGTGTTGTTAGTACTTCATCATTTGGGATTCTCAGAGCCTAATTATTCCAACCAGAGAGGATTAACATAGTTAAATGCATCTGACAACATAAACCTTCCAGCTTCTACAAAGACTAAAGAAATTAACATTACTGGGAAAAACATTTAACCCCCTAGAACTTTCCTGTGACTCCCAATGCTCTTTTGGTAAGACTCTTCCCAGGAGCCAGCATCCAGCTTTCACACAGGTCACTGAGTAAGCAGCATTAGCATTAATTGCTGTATTTTATAGTTGTGTTAAGAGTTGCATGTGATCTTATCACCTACAAAAAGATATATAACTTATAAAATGCATAAGGCTGAAGGTAGCATAGGAGCTATGTTTAAAAATGAAAAGGTAAGGAGAAATGAAGAGAGCTCATACTGGATTAACAACAAAAATACCCTTACAAAATTTATATTATACAAGGTACCCAGGTTGGCATTACAAAGATAAGGTTTTCTATGACAACCTAATTTGAGTAATAATTATAATAAAAAAATATATTAAATGGTGGGAATAAACAGTATTTCCAGTCTGTTTTTTAAAAGTATGTGGCCTAACCGTTAGAAGACAGATTTGGGAAGGTATTCTGCTAGTCTTATATATTCACATGTTATATAAGATTTGATGGCAATTCATTTCTGAAATCATAATGCACGCATTATGATTTTCTCCAGGGAGGGGAATCTTAAGGAAAGGTAGATCAGATAACAGTGTGGCAAGAGGAAACAAGCAGAGCATCTATTGTGTAAACCTAGTGTATACCAAAATAATCTGAGTCTTTATGGCACAATGCAACACCATTCAGCACAACTGATCTCAAAACCTCCACCAGCAGCACAGCCGTATTAATGTGATGCTCTACCCCAACTTATCCCTGCTGAGACTGTTAATATGACTATGTCACTTGTGAAACCAATCTGAGAGGTGTCAATGGAAACACCTCCTCTTTATGAAGCACCATCTTGCATCATGCAACAGATTAGGGAATGAAATTGAGTTCTTCTGTAGCACACTTGACAGACTTTATCATTGAGTACTTGATGTTTAATATACCTGGAGTTTTATCTAGTATCTGTGCTGTCTTCTATAAAACAGAGCCTTGTTTGTAGTTTTCTAGACTTTTAGACATGGCAAGCATACACCATGCTTCAATGCAGGTATGGGGCATACACTGATCTTTTGAAAGGGAGCAGAAAAATAATAGTTGTATCTACTCTATATGATGTCCATATGGAATGAACACAGACATTTTGCTTTGACATTACCAAATCTTTGTTTTTGCCCACCCATTTACTTTATTAAACAAATATCCAGATCTTACTCATACATGTGCCTCATCTAAGGAACACACCTCATCTTAATTCTAATCTGTTGCAATATTAAGAGACTGTAACCCACAAATACCTAACAAAGGTGGCAGTGATGCATAAAATTATTGCCAATAACTGTCCTTGATCTGGTAAAAATAAAGTGCATGCAAAAGCAAGAAGAAAGAACACTAAACCAGTGAGACCATTATTACTAAGCTTTTAGTTATGGTTTTGGTCATATCTTGCAAACAAAGATGGAGACATTTACAGATCTCAACGCTCAGTGCTGTTTAATATTTGACAGTGACGTACTAAAATGAAAGAGGTAAGTGGCATGAATATTGCATTTGAGAAGGGGTTAAGTAAGGAAAACTTGAATCACACAGATAAAAATTATCTTAAAAAATTGCCTTTTGATTTTTATACTAACTTCCAAGTTCCTTCAAGTCCTTCGCTACTGACTCAAATTCTCTATGTTCCCACCACTGCGCAACAGGCATTCATGTTAGAAGTGTACATTTGTACCAAATATCTCAGAATATGCCAGAAGAAAAAATGTCTGTTCAAGTTCCAAGTGCAGTAGAAACTATGTCTGGAAGACATGACTGATGATACAGTGAAATAGAGATCAGTAGGTCTGATAAACTGAAAAAAACCCCAACAAGTTAACTTTCAATACAAGCACCTAGGGAGAATGAACACTTACAGACTTACTTGAAAATTAGCTGATGATAAAGTTCTAACAATTTTAAAGTAGTAATACATGGTAATCCTTAAAAGAGGAACCATATCAAGATATATAGAAAAGCTAAGGAAAAAACCAATCATGTCCCTTACTGAAATTTACAAAAAAGTTTTAAAAAAATTCTGCTAGCCAAAAAATTAGTTAATGCACCTAACGAGAGACGGGGTGTGTGTAGATATTGATATAGATACATACACACAGAGAATATACTTTGAAATTTTAGATACAAAAGATTATGTATGAGATAAGACCAGGACCAGATCAGACTTTTGTTTTTTTAAAAAAACAAAAACTGACCTGCTTTTGATTTAATGAGGCTTTCTCTAGATTAATGTTTTAGACAAGATGCATGTTAATTTCAACTTATTTCTTTTAGATGAAACCAAAATATAAAACAAGCCTCAGGAATGCACCTAATGTATGCCAGCAGCAAGTAGCCCATCAATGCACAGGATGAACCTAGAGCTGATCTGCAGTTTAAAACAAAACAGAAAGTTAGTGATGTTCATGTTGCCCTTGTGTCTTTAAGGAGCACTGCCAAAGATTTGGCAGAACTTCAGGTGCTCCAACTGAGTTTTGGAAGGTTTTGGATTTTGGTTTTGGTGGGTTTTTTATTTTGTTTTGTTTGTTTGCGTGTAACGTATGCATTCTAAATCTGGGAGCTAGTGAAGAGATGAAGTTTGTGGGAGGTTTTATTTTTTTTTCATCTGTAATTAAGGACAATAATTGTTCTCCCAAAAAAAGAAAACAGCTACCGATATCAATGAATGAATATGAACTATAGTAGCAAAGATACCTGAACTGAACAGCTTTATGTGCTTATTGCAATGAAGTGGAGAAGCAGACAAGTGTACTAGCAACGGTGCAAAGTGCCCTACTTCTATTACTTTATACTCAAAGTTTTTCTTCAGATCAGGAGAGGCCTGAAAACTCAACACCCCAACTATCAGACAGAAGATTAAAAAATACCAGTAGTTTGCTTCAGACCTCCCTGCAGGATCTACATGCCGCCAAGATGCAAACCTGAACCCTATCCAGAGAAGACTAATTTGGTTTTGTGTATTGAGAAAACACAAGCAAGAATTGGCTAGCTTACCAAGACATCTTCCAAGGACATACTTATTTCATGCCAAGGACACACCGAGAAGATGTTTTCATGTTGGTCCCATACATACTCGAAGCAGACAGACCTGAGGCAGGTTCCATGCACAATTCACACGGCTGCGTCAGTGTAAAGTGGTACCTGAGCTAAAAAGTGCGGCCGAAATGAAGTGTACTGACATGACCAGAATTCTTGCGTGGCTTAAGCTACAGCACAAAAAATGCAATGCAGCTGAACCCTCTGGAGAGTTACATGCAAGTAACTACTCCACTTAAGGGTTGTACATCCCTTTTTCAAAACAGCTTCCACACACAATGAAGCATTAAGTTAAATAATCTCACTTCACTGGATATTTTCCTCATTAACTAAGGAAATAAAAAAGAAATGAGGGGAGAAAACTTTTGAGGACTTCCTAAAGGCATTGCCAATTGCACCCATCCTGTGAGAGCCCTAGACAAGAAAGAGGGTGTTTTTTATACTGTGTTTTGTAATATTGCACCATACTTGAATTTCTGGAGGTATCCTCCATTTTCAGGATGGGGGGAGAAGGTGTAAGCAATGATCCACAGCCCAAGCCCAGCCCAGATCACTCTGGAGCAACTCCATACATCCAGCTGCACTTCTCAAAGGAGGTTATTTCTACAGAATAAAAACAGACACACACAGACAAATAAAACCCACCCACAACTCAAACACATAACTGGCTAACCACACCGTTCTCCCATTTTCAGCATGCATCCACAGAACACTCCTCTGCCACTTGGCTCTTTCCCAGTTGCTATAAAACCCAGTAATGCAAAACTGAGACTCAACCCCATTAAATAAAAGCAACTGCACTTGCATATATTCATATTCAATCCATACCATTAACACCTGGGAATTATTACACAAGAAACCCACTGGAACGCAGCTGTTTTCGTTTTAAGAAATATATTCTATTTTGTTTAGCAGGCTTCTCATTTAAGACTTCTTGTTTGTTTAATAAATCTTTCCTTGGTGGAGCAGTCTCACATCGGTACTAGATTTAAAATATTTTAAGTGAACTTGTAAATCACTATTTTGTAGCTGGCTTGTACGGCAGGCATTTCAGATGAGACCAAAGCAGACTAAAAGCAACCAGACTGATGTTTTGTAACTGAGGTTGTTCACATGATCCACGATCCTGACATTACGCTGCACCTGATGCTCCTACCCACCCAGAGGAAACCACACAAGCCAAGTTTTCTCTTAAACTCATTTGGTATCACTTCAGTATGTTTACACACACACAAAATAGCAAGTATAGATCACAACTGTAAAACACACTCTTTGGGGTATACTGCAGATTCCTCAGTCTTTGTTACTAAAGAAACCGTAACAAAAGAAGGGATTGAGGGCCGGGGGGAAGTGCATTTATCCAGCACAGCATCCAAATTCATAATGACAGCATGGACTTTGCTACTTATTCCCAATGCTAATCTATTCACATTGTGGATAAAGAACTTACAAGGATTTAGAAGTTATATCTACAAGTCAGTCAATAAAAGTCCACAAAAGAAATCACAGCAAGTCATTTATGTTGAATTTCATCTCTGTTCATGATGTTCCATAATTTCAAGTGTCCCTTTAGTGAAACAGACCTCAGTCCAGATTCCATGCTTACTGCGAGTTACAGCTGAGTAAACAGACAAAATTGTAACAGCTCACTTAAAATAACCAACTTCACTCCACTGCGGTTGCAAACCTTCAGTATGGAACAAAGAGTGTATGTTTGAGCTTCAGAGGATGTAAATACTTATGTAAAGCAAGATTTTCAACTACAGGAGTCTATTTATTATGAGACAGTGAAATATCTTCAGTACTTAAGAGATATGCTGTTCAAAATCTGAACCATGCCACTAGTTTTAAGTGAATATCAAAGAACAATAACAAAAACCAATAACGTACCATATGTCCTGGCCCTATAAACACCACATTGACCTTAAAACCATGTTTCAAGTGAAAATTATTCTCTCTCAATGTTTGCTTAAAATTAGTTGTTTCTACAAATATTCCTGCTTGTTCTCATTCACTGTAATACTCACAAGTTGTAAACACAAGTGGGGTGTGACTCTTCCATAAGCAATTTTATTCACATATTTGCAAAATTGACTGCAGTAATTTTGTTTTGACTGTTTGCATACTTTACAGCAAGCCATGCTGAAATGCTGATTAAGGAAGGCTCTAATGAATTAGCAAGACTCAGGAATGATTTGGAAAAGCTATTTCAAAAAATAACTGACACAAATATTTATTGATGCATTTAGTACTATTTTAAGCCCCTTCAAAAAGGCCAATTTTAAAAAAATATTTTATTTTTTTTAAACACCTTGATAAAAATGTCTTTGCAAAACCCCATAATAGGATTCTGTTATCAAGGTAGGAACTCAGGTCCCGCTTTTCATCAGTACTTGGACAAAATCAAATGCATGTTGTCTCTATGCGTCTACCAAACCACTGCAAATCTGTGCAGTTTATTATCTTGACTGTTTATTCATGAATTCCTTGCATTGTGGCAACAGGCTGACACATAGGTAGCAACAGCAGTTCAGAAAGCCCTTAGGAGTAGCTAATAACTAACCATAGGGCCCTAGCAAATCTCAGACAAAGCATTTTCTAAATATACTCAGTACACTAATCTAGAGAGAATTACTAAAATACAAGAAATTTCCTCTAACACCAGTTAATGCTCACCAGTGGCCAAGAATACAGCTACGACCTATTAAAGAAAAAAAAAAAAAAACATAAAAATCAAGGAATCATCTAAAATCAAATTTTTACCTTCTCCATTCTCTTCTACTGACAAAATTATGAAAAAGCAAGGCATTTAAACTGATACAATGCACCAAACCCAATGAAGATGCACAAGATTGTATGTTTTCTTACTTTAATTTCCTCATGCAGCAATAGGAGGATGACTTGGAAAAAGCAAGCTTTTTGGCCTACTATGGATTCGTGCTCAGAGGAAAATCATTCAGTCTGAGACTGAATTCATGTGATAATGAACTTGCACCTTTGTTTTACCAAAGCCCTATTACATACTTGTTCCTACCTTTTGCAAAAGATTTCCTCCATCTCTTTCTTCCTCCCTTGAAAGAGCTTCCTCCCTTTTGTTCAGGCTGCATTTCCACTTTCTATGTTAAACACTTTCAAAATAACTTTCAATATGTAAGCAGTTAAAGTTGTTGAAAACTGCAGCTAGGAGAAAAACATAAGTTAAACAAATTTGTTTAAGCCCAGTGGGCTTATGAAAATCTTTCCTTTGGCTTTCCACAGCTCCATCTGCATGCAGATCTCTGTAGGCTCACATACAGATTTAAACTTGACATTATCTAATGTATCTTGGGAAAATTCCTGCACCGCAAATTGAATTTTTTAAAAATGGGCATTGCATTCAATAAGGAAGTAATGCATTATATTTACTTGAATTGCAGCAGAGTAACATTAAGGATAATAAACTCATTTTGAATTTATATTCTTTAGCCTACATTTGAATACATATTTTAAATTTACATGCTACAGTGTTGGTTTGTGGGTTTTTTTTCTAATTTCTAGTTCGTATGCATAAACAAACAACTCCAGTATACTTAGCGAGTGAAGGCAAAACAGGAAAAAACGTCCATACGCATACTGCACACAACCTGTGTCTTGTTAAATTTTCATAGAGGTCATTGCTTTCATCGAAAATAATAAAATCAAGCCTAGTTAAAAATGAGTGCATACGACTTCTACTTAGAATTTAGTTTCAATCCAGTTGCTTGCCACTTTAATTTAGCCCTTGCTCCCACTTTGTGATATGCAAATATTTCTCATCTGAGCCCCCATGGCCAATCCAGAGTTTGAAAATAATCAAACAGAACAGTGTGCAATTTAAGGTCCTGACAACAAGTACAGAAATGTTGTTTTATGCTTGAGGGAACCGTGCACAGACCATCTGCTGCCTTTGTGATTCCCTTGATGCCTGTCAAAGTGAGTATGTATGAAAAGGCAGAGAATGGAAGCAGGGGTATTACCATGTAGTTTGGTACAAGAACCTGAGAAACCCCAGCATCTCTGCTAGACATCATTTTGATAATCAGATCTGTGTCAAGTATTGTAAGCTCACCTACTGGTACACGGTCCCTTTGGGAATAACCCCACTGTGTGTTTTTTATTGTTATAGTAGCATTATGTATTACATGCAGAGCGATTTAGGCTAATATGATCAAATAGCACTGAATCATGGAAAGTGATAGAAATTAGTGAAAAAATATAGTAACTGGAAATACAGTAGGTTTGGGTTTGATTTTTTTTTTTTTAAACGTTTTAAGAAGGTCTATGTAAAATGAGCTTAATCTGTTTTATAGCCTTACACCTTGCCTCTTTCCCTTCTCTCCCTCAAGGAAAGCGAGTGACACTGTCTACAGAATCCAAGAACTGTTATCAAATTGCCTCAGAGATCTCCCATCTTTTATCTGAGAGAAACAGATAAGTGAAATTTAAATCACAGCATAAAAGAAGAAAATAAAATTCCTTCAGGATTACATTTCACATGAAAGATAAAAATAATAAACAGTCAGATTCCCTTAAAGCATCCACACTTTTCAACACATTGTATTATTACTTCTACATGAAACATAGTTGAGCCCAACATGTTCTACTGATACCTAAACTTTCTGTTTATAAGAAAGATGCCAATACTCCACTATGCATACATGCTACAATAAGGATTTTAAAGCTTTTGCCTATTTTATTATTTAGTTTGGGGATTTTAACCAATGATCCAATATTAGGTTAACTAGGATTTATCCAGAAAACCTGCCATATTTGGATCAGACTGTCACAAACAGGACACGTTTTGTAGTCAAAAATGCATTCACTTTCTCATATTTTCAATCTTCTGTCTAAAGCTATGATAGATATCTAGCGAATAATTTTAGTTTTTACCTCTTCTTTATTTTACAGTGACAATACGTTTTTCCAAGATGCTTTTAGAAAAAATAATCACTGTCCAGTAATATTTTCCCTAATACACGACAGTGACGCAGATATGATGAAACAGGAAAAAATCTGGTTTGAACTATTCAGATTTGGAGATGAAGGGTTACAGGAATCGGAAAGCAGGTATAAAAGAAAAATACAGCCTCCTAGCCTATTTTATACACACCAGGACCAGGGTAAAATTCAAATTCTTGTCTCTCCTGTAACAGATGTGAAAAGAGGTTGCCACACTAAGGTTGTCTCCCCCCCCCTCCAAAAGAAAACTCTGGATAGAAACAAACAAGAAAGGAAAAGGAGCAAATAGGCAACGAAACTTCTGACACACTTCAGAGGAGCCTCCAGGGCACCTTTGTTAAATGACTGCTAGAGAATCCCCAACTAAATTAGTAATCCACTTTTCTTATAAAGACACCTATGTTGGATTCCTAAATTATAAGAGAATATTTGCTTCAGAAACTCTTCCACATACCATATTTAAATAGAAATATCTACAATCAAAATCCCTCTTGCTAAGTGCCTCTGGTGGATTTATGCATCCAAAATGTTTTAAGCAACAGGTAGCAGCTGATCTTTCACTTGATCATGTCATTCCTTCAGAATGACAGACTACATGCTATTGCTTCACTTTCATCAATTTTACTGTAAATGTCACGGTGGTGGCACTAAAATTTATGATCCAGAATGAAAAAAAAAAAAATCTTTTCAGAACTATTGCAAATATTATTTTCTTGAACTAAAACAACCACATCTTTAAATACAGCAGTATTGGAAATTTTTCTTGAACCTTCTAGCAGCTATAAACCTTAGGTAAATAATACACTTCAGTTAGAGAGAAAATCAACAGCAGTAACATAGACAAACCTAGCATTGAGCTGCCAATCCCACATGTGACTTACAGACTTCAGTGTTGTTAACTCCCCATCTTATAACAGTCTATGTTTTCCTTTGCATCAAAACCAAATCTTTTCCACAGCCTCAACACATTCATTGCTTATGGCCAGCCTGTTGCGACTCAAAGTAACCAGAGATGCATTTTTTATTTTATTTTTTTTTTAAACAGCTTCTTACTTATCACAGCAATTTTGATTAGCACAGAAATTTCATTACACATTACTGAATTTTGTCCCATCTCACAT
Organism: Alca torda; assembly: GCA_008658365.1. Classification (NCBI taxonomy): domain Eukaryota; kingdom Metazoa; phylum Chordata; class Aves; order Charadriiformes; family Alcidae; genus Alca; species Alca torda. The sequence continues at coordinate 24,084,949 of CM018084.1, forward strand.
TCTGACTGTCGAGGGAATCCAGTTCGTCCAACACAATCGTGCAGTCGTCCATGCTGCCAAAGTCTCCTAATTTTGTATCACAACATTTCACTCATAATAGAGAAAAGTCTCAAGACAAACCTTGAGGATCTGCATTAACAGACTGATTCTTCCCTTCTCAGTACAGCTTCTTGCTCACTCCTTTGAGTAGTTCCTTGTCCAGTTCAACCACCACCATTTTAACACCTTATCGAGCATAGTTTTACGCAAAGCTGTTTATGAAGGTCAGATAACCAGATTTCCTACATCTAAACCAAAAAAATATTTTATCAAATAAAAAGACAAGACACATCTGGCACTTTGGAAAAAACACTTCTCATCCATTTGCTATTTGCTGCCCAATCTGTCAATACTTTTTCCATCAAAATGTGCTACAAAAAGTCATCCATCCTCTTAAGGTCAGACTAATTGTCTCCCTACCTCCGCCCCTCTCCCACCCCCTTTTTTACCTTTTACATACCATTATTCCCCTCTTAAAATGTAGTCAACGATGTTTCCCAATAGATTTTAGAAGTATCTAAAGGTTTGATGAATTAACAGCAGCAGAGGTAGACGTAAACATTTCTCACAAATATATTTAATTCCCTGTTTCAGGCAGGGTTAGTTCAGTTTCTCTTTCAGGTTAGTTCAGTTTCTCTTTACTTCAGCTGACCTCCTACATATTCATGGAGACTCAAATACTCCCTTCCCTCTTTTCCCTCCATACACACGTGCATACTTCTGCACACACCAGATATGAAATTAAGATGTCCTAGAGTAAAACAGCCCCTTGCAGTCCTAATTTGATCCCTTCCAAGTAAAAATATTATTATACATGACAATACTAAAGTGCTTTTGACATTCAGTGTCCCGATTTCCAAGAAACCTCACTGCTACAGGAAAAGCATTCTCTTTCTAGTAGTAGAATAATAATTCTACTATAATATATACTATAAGAAATATAACAAAATAAATATAACAAAAATAACAAATATAAAAAACCATAAATATAACAAATACTATAACATAATTCTCTGAACTTACAGCTTGAAAAAACATTCTGTGCTCCTTGACTACTTCACAACTTGAAAAAATATCCTATACTCCGTGTGCAGAGTGGAATCCCAATACCTCTTTTTTTGGTATACGTTGTGGCAACCAATATGATTTTGAATTCCAGTATTTGAAGTTTTGTCCAATTTTACAAAGGCCATCCTAAACCGTTGTTTGAAACACTTTTCAGAGACTGAGTACGTCTAATTTATTCTTCTGGCAGGGTTTTTTAGTAAGAACTTTTGAACCACATTTAATCTTCTTGTTACATTTGCATGAGAACTAAATCATCACAGCTCTGACCTTTAGAGTCCGCTGCACAACACTGGCTTTCCATCAGAAGTATATCATAGATGACATGTTAACAGAAATAACTCTGCTTACTCACATGCATTTTAGAGACTGATGCTTGTTATTTCTTTTTTTCTTTTTAAAAAAGTCATGCAACTTTCATGAGCAAGCTACTCCAGCCTGCAAAGTCACCCCGAGGAACATATTGCACAATAAGGGACATACTACAATTAAACATTAAGAAGCATCTGCCTTTAAAAAAGTGAAAAACACCTATTAGAAAGGATACGCAGGAGTCGGAAAAAAGTAAACTCTTCGAGAAAAATCTAGTTGCTTAAATTATTAATTTTGTTTCGATATAAAAAGGAAAAAACTATTCCTGTGGTCCCAATTGTTTACATGTTTGTCCAATTATTTATCCAAATATGCAAAAAACCCAAAGTACTGCACTTCAAATTCTTTCAGCCTACTCCTTTATCCCTGAAGATACCTTCCTGAAATAAGATTCTGAAATAAAATTTCTTAGTTCCTATCGACAACTCTCATTTCTTCACAATATCTTTAAGCAATGAAGAAAAATCTGTGAAACAGAATGTATTACCAGATCTAGAAGATTATTTTGAATCTATTGAAAGAACTAATAGTAAATCTTGTAAAAAGTTGATATTATTCTGTAACAAAAAGTATGATTTCCTACTGGGCATTTAAGATATTATAGGTAAGTCTGTACGGGCCTGGAGTCGACAATGTTTTTAAATACATTCCTTCAAAGCATAAATTCTGAAATTGACAAACATGGTTTGGGCAAAACACTATATGCCAAGTACATCAGTTTTAACAAGAGGTAAGCACAATGTTTTGAAAAATAATAGGACAACCTTGAAAACATAAGAGAAGCCCATACAACCTTAAGTTTTTCCCTTTAAGGAAAATAGTGGAACTGCAAATTGCCACTAGTACAAGAGAAACTCCTGTCCTTGGACTCTGAATTCTAAAAATGCAAATAAAGAGACAAATACCAGCATCCCTAAAGTTGCGTTTACTTCTTCATCCAAAGACAAAAAGAAATAAAAAGTCAAGAAAGAAGTTTTGAACTGACAGTGAAAGCAAGAGACTATGAACAGTGGGAAAGTGGTAATTCAGCTTAATTTTCTCAGCAGTTCTGAAGTATTGCTACATTGTCCTCTGATTCCAAAGCAAACATGGAAGGGAGCCTTAAAGGAGCTAGAAAGACCTGCTATTAGGATATGACCTAAAACTTTAGTCAGACTTCTATTAAGCAGTAAGGACATGCAAACCCCCGTTAACACCTGCAGCACAGGGTCAGAACAGAAATCTCGGTAGTTGGGGTGTATTTTCCACATGTCTTTGTGGCAGGTATCACATCTTGGAACGATTTCTGTTCTAGTCAATGCACACATAGACAAAAAAAGATGCCAAAACACAGTGGATCAAGACACCATAAAGAATTAAATTACTTGGGGATATTTATCTCGCTGCCTGTTTCTTACATTATTTCAGATGGTCCCACTTCCCTGTGCAGATGCTGCAGATCACAAGGAACTTTTTCTTTTGGACTAAATACTCGCCTCCATAGTATCCATCTACATGTACATTTTAAACCTGCCCTTATAGCCCGTTTTCTCTGATTCCCAGCTCATACAGCCAGACTCTCCCAAGTTAATATGATCTAGGGAAACGGACATAGCTATACCTTTATCTATCTATCTATGTACATCCAGGAACCAGCCTTGCAGGAAAGGATCCAGCTGGACAGCAAGTTGACCATGACTTGCAAAGTCAGAGGAAAGGCACAAGACAAGCTGGAACGTGGACAATTCTGACCAGATACTTTTTTATTTTAATTTTTATTTTTAAACACCAAGAGAAATGTTAACTACAGGCTGCCCAGAGAGGTTTTGGAAGGCGTTCAAGACTCAAATGGACAAGGGTCTGAGCAACCTGATCTCACTGGACCTGCTCCGAGCAGGAGGTTGGACCGGGGCTCTATAGGTCTCTTCCAACCTCAGCTACGCCAATGCTATCAGCATTTTATGACCTTGGAGATAGCTATCTTCATAGAATTTCTTCTAGTTTTATTCACTGCCATCCTCAAAGGACGCGCAGGACAAGCTTATTTGAGCTTACATTCCATGGTCCATTCTTCGAGCAGCTGTAAAGCCTTTCTAAAACACTAGGACTGCTATTACATTTTTTATGCTGTTTGGTCTTCCCAGATCTTTGGTTTTCAGTATTGGTTTCCACAGTGACTATAGGTGGGCTAGAAAATACTGATAGAAGTCACAACACTGGCCTTTTAAACAGGGCCACCCCAAACCTCCTTTTTACAGAAGTTAACCTAGTAATCTTCCTCTATTATTATTTTTCAGGGGTTTTTTTATGAACAATCTCTGTACATCCCTAGCAGTTCATATACTTTTCCACCATTGTGTGCTGAATTCTCTTTACAATTGTAATTTTCATTTGTTGACATTTGCTCTCAGATTCTTGCCTTTCTGCTTAAGTGATAGTCTGAAAAAAGAATTACCTTAAAGTAGACATTGTTCAACTGTTCTTTAGCAGTCACAACAATAAAAGAGAGGTTTTGAATAACAAATAAACATCATAAATACAATAAAAACAGGCTTTCAACCATTTTTAGTTGCAGTTTAGCAGAGATAGGAAAAATTGTGCTTTAGCAGGCAAACCTATATATTAAATGAAAACAATGAAGAACTGACACCTTGCATAAGGTTCAGAATTTTGTTGTTATAAAAGATCAGCTGAAGATTTTTTTCCAGTTGATTTGCCAGCTCTGCAATTCTCTATTTTTAATGCAAAGATAAAGCAGATGAGTCACCCCAAAACCTGAAGCCAGTTTTCTTCACCTTCTCCTTTCCAAAGTGGTAAGCATTTCAAATTATGCTATAAAACAAAGAATACTATATGCACTAACACCTGCCTGTCCCCATTTAGTATGTCAAGATATGAAAATGGGACAGTGTTTTAAGAAGTGTTCTCCGGGGCACAAATACTAAGGGAAAGGCTAATTTTTACTAAAACGACCTTTCCCACAAATCACATTTTTACCTAATTAAAGAATAAAATGCAAAGGGAAAAGTGCAGTTCCCTCAAACTAGACAGAGACCTGCCTGACAAGAAAGTCACATTAGCAATCTTTGAGGAAAAAAAAAAAGGAAGTTTTACCTAAATAGAATATTCACATCCTCCTCCGTACGGTGACTAACTAATTTTTAGAGATTCCACTTTATTGCTATCTGGAAACTTCTTCACTTCTATTTCTGGCTAAAATTATTTTTATCTCTAGAAGTATGTTTGATGCCACAGAGCTATTTGATTAAAAATAGGAGTAGGCCTTGTTTGCTGTCCTCTCCATAAATTTGTTCAACTTTTTCCATTGAAAGAAAACACCATTCCACAAAATCCTTTGTCCTTAGTCCCACACCTCAACTTTCCTTCAAGTCCTTTGCAGCTCCATTCTCTCATGCCACAACTACCTGCTCCCAGCTCACCTCACATCTCTCTGTAGGAAACTATCACTTTTCTGGTTCCAGAATAACTGTCGATCTTTCACCACCTGCTCCTACTTAGCCTTCACTGCTAAATCTTTCTTACTTCGTTTGTGTTACTTATTTCACCCTCTCATTTTACTACCATATTGTCAGGCTTGTACACTTGCTAGGTGCTTTTTTCTCCCCCATGTCTGGCATGCATGAGGGCACTTATGCATAAGATGTGGTGACAGGAAGTTTCCCTGAGTGACAACTCAGCACCTCCAGAAAACCCACTTTTGAAGAGTAGCTGAAGAGTATCTAACTTATTCTATCAGAAAAATGTGAATGAATACATCAGAGTTACGTTATAATTTCTAAAAATGTATGCGATGGATTTGATTACTTTTCCACCTTACCTTTCTCCAGAGGGTGATCCCTGGACCAAGGACTGAACCTTCTTCTGTGTTCAGAAGTGAGCCTACTATAGGGACATTCAGTCATAACCATTTCAGTAAGGTATTTAAAAAAAAAAGTGTAAAGTTTTTCACACCACCAATGCACGTGATTACAGACAAGCAGCAAAAACATAGTGTGCATGGGCAACAACATCAAATTTGTAAGCAGTTTCAGGAAGATCCTTATGACACACAAATCTAGTTCTGCATCCTGACATGTGATTGACACTACACAGAGGTCATCAAAAAAACATGATGAAACTTGAACCAAACTCTTAGATGCCATTTCCCAGTAGCCAAGAATAAAAGTTTGTGCAGTACATGAGTGAAGCTGGATGATTTCTATGTGCCAAGACAATCACAATTAAAAAAAAAAATCATATCTCATTGCTTTTCTCTATTGTAGAAAAATTTCAACTGGCTTTCTCTGCCTTCAAATCCACTGCAGAATCTTTCCAAGTACAAGGAATGGTAATTGATGTTAGAATTGTCAAGTATTACCTTTAAACAAGGTTTCCCAAGTCAAGTATTAAAAGTTTCTTCTTCAGATTAATAATGTTTAATTATTAAATTAATTTTGACACATGGAAAAACACAGCCATTCTGTTGCAGTGGACATGCCTAATTTCAGTGCAACAGTGACAAGTGAATTACTCTGACCAGTAAAGGTTATTTTCAGAGTCAAAAAGTAGGACAATTTGCTACAGAACTACAAACTTATTTTGTATGCTTGCTATAAGCCACTGCCCAAAGTGAAAAATTCAGTAACACAGTATGATACCCCTGCAATTCTGAGTCCTTCTTTGCAGATAGCCAAACAAGCTTTGAGAGAGGATTAACAGCATATGGTAAGGACTTCTAAAATATTAGTGCAACTTTTTCTTTACTTGGCAAGCTACAATTGGTTTTGAAATCTGCTTCAAGCTATTGATGTAATCAGCTAGGCATTGCAAATTGACAGTTACTCAACAATTAGGGATGGATAGTCTCTAAAGCAAGATGAATTTTAACACCAACAAGCAAACAAGAAGAATACAAGGACTTGGCAGTTGGCCAGACCCACTGCATTGACTAATGTGAGTTTTCCCAGAGATCACCTTTCCTGTACTCCAAATTTCTACAAGCTTTACACATCTTGCATTTTTTTTTTAGCACAGTAACAACCACCATGCCAGCCTTGCAAAAGTCATGAATTCTGCTCAAACTGACAGAACAATGTTATACAAGCAAGCAAAAAATGAACACTGTCTATACCCTAAGCCAGTCAGGAGTCACATGAACATGGAAAGCACAATACTGATTCTGAGACGTCACCTTAGGCTTGATGTTGCACTAAATAACAGCATATAAATGACTTCTGCTGGGTTTGTAACACGTGCAGAAGAAAATCTCTATCAGGCATCAAACACTGGGAAGACACAATAGCTCTACTACTCCCAACGTGAAACTGTTTCAGGAAATTGCATATTCTTATGACACTTAGCACAAGGGTGTACCACAAAGTTCTTTCAACTTACCCCGCTCAGATAAACAGCCATCTCCCTAAAGTTAGAATAGAAACAAAAATACTTACAGGAATTGTGGAGGGGGTGGTGTGATGTCAAACAACTTTGGAAACTTGTAGCAGAAGTTCTAAAGTGTTCCTGAGCTTTTGACAGAGCTGTTCTATTCATTCCATTATTTTTTTCCAGATTTAATCTTTTCCTGATTTATATGGCATGAAATCAATGAAGTTCAGAGGTTGTTTTAAAAGGAAGAGAAAGTCACACTATAAAACAGCCAGGAGTTTGTATGCTTAGTTTCTCCTCACATATATCCGGGAATAAAGTTTAAGAGTCTAGTTTAATAAATCAGAACATTAACTGGAGGTCTGACATGCAAGGCTCTTTTATCTCTTCCCTTCATTCCTCATTCTACATTTGAGAGTTTGGAATTGGGAGGGGTGCAGGGTTTCCCTATTTGAAGTTTCACTGAAACAGAGCATAAGAAACAGGCTCCCATTTTGATGAAATTGCATTTCCCCACCCAAGATACATCCTGCTTCATCAGAAAGCTCCCTTTAGTATCTCCATTCTGTGGGACACCTGCTCCCATCCTCTTTCCTAGTGCAGAAGCACTCTGAGTTGAAGAAGTGCAACATGTAAGAGATCCTGAAGATTTACTAGACTAGGGGGGACACCCCCCCCATCCAACTGGAAGAGCTAGCCATTACTCACAGCAGCTTCAACATAAGCCTCACCTAGTTAGTGACAAAAGATTAGTCAAGAGAAAAATTGTCTTCAGCAGACTTTGCCTCTTAACCCATCAGTCTCATCAACATAACAATTTTCATCATAATGATGCTTTGTGCTGAAGCTTACTTCCTGAACTAGCTTCATCTGAACTGAGACGCAAATGTACTTGTTCTGTTGTCGTCACTAGCTGCATCAACTACCCCGCTGGAGTGATAAACTCCCAAGGAGAACAAATACAAGTTCCTGGATGTTTTTTGTTTTACATGCATGTAAGTGGAAAAGCAAACATGCTATATTTTAAAAATAAATAAATAAATTCTTTGGGCTTTCAAAAAGAAGAGCAAGCACTCAGAAAGTTCCAACAAAAACAGTGCTTAGGAAAATTTAACGTCTTAAATACAGTATTATTCTGGCTTTCTGTTTAAGAGCTAAATATAGATCTATACAGGTCAAAGAGTCAATTCGACATATCCAACATAATTCCACTGAATTATAGTACTGTGCCTTTTTAGAGCAGCCAAGGATCTAGAAAAGAGATTCACCCAATGTGGGATGCTCAGGAATCTCTCCTTAATATTGAACCCATTCCATAATCTATGTTTTATTTATTTATGCAGCGTATTATATAGTGCAACTTTGCTTAAAAAGTGCTATGATCAAATTTGTAAAAGTAATATTCTGAAAAGATCTAAGGGTAGAAGAGAGGACTCCATTCTACTTTGAAGTGAAACATTTTTATCTAAGATGAAGACAAAAAGAATGCCTCTTCCAGGCGTTCCCAAAGAGGGACCAACTCTTCTGACAGACACTGTAGCTGACTGCCTTGAGCACAAAAACATGCAAGGGAAGAGGTCCTGAAGCTCTCAGGAGTCAGGCAGCAAGTGGTAAATGACTGAAAGTGTAACTGTGAAACCTGAGGGTAAGGTATTTTTCAGCTTGCATAACAAGGCGGGGGGTGGGGGAATAAAATAAGATCTCTCAAGCTATCCAAACTAATGAGAATAGGGTAAAAATGGGACGCTGCCCAGAAAAAACAAAGGAACAAGTATTCTAGACTTTCAGTAACTATCAAGCTAAGAACAGCAAAAGACTTTATAATACACTTTCAAACTCATTTTGTCATAAAAATCTGAATTGCTATGGGGTCATACTTCATATTTGTCAGGTTTTTATCTTGTGTCTAATGAACCACATCTTCCTTACTTGAAATGACTGGCCCTACTGAAGTGTATAGGATTACAGACAACAGTAAAACTAACTTGATTTGGCTGCATACAATAGCCCCAACAATTTTGTGATTTCTAGGTATCAGAAGTTTGTTTAGATTATTATATGTTTTTATCAGGCTATCAATGTTCGTTAAACATCTTTACAGACTGTAAGAAAGACAGGTATTGCTTTTGCAATGGAGAAAAGCCGTTTCCATCAGAGGTGACATGATAAGGGAATGACTAAGACAAAGAGGCTCCAGCAAAGGCTTGTAGAACGTCTCTTATCACACAGACAAAAGACAAACTGATTCATACTGGATTAGTGTCTAGAAGGATAGTCAAACATTTAACCAGGGCTAATGACATTGAGCAATTTTTACCAAAAAAGGAAAGAAATAAACAAGTCAGATAATCCCTTTAGGCGTAGCATGAAGAGAAGTAAACAGAGGCAGGACATCCAGGAAGAATTTTAGGCTCCTCAGACAGACTGTGAACCCTGGAGTACCTAACCAATGGGAAAGAGGGGAGGGAAAAATTCGGCCGGGATTAGGAAATAAAAAGGTGTGTTTCAAGAACTGAAAGTGTGCCTACTTGCTAGGTCACCCACTCTTGCAAGAACATGAATAAAAATGTGCTTCACAGAGGATTCTGCCTGAGCCTATTTCATTCGGACCAGAACTTATTTCTCACAAGACTAGCGGACTTGGACATCATTCCTTTTGGTATTTTTTTTGTATTAGGAAATTTATTAATAGAGTTTTCTGGTAATTTCAATTAGCAAGGCACCTTCCTAGAGAGACCCTGTTTACGGCTATGACCACAGAACCACCAGCCTTATCCTACTATCTAGATACACAAGCAGCTACTTTGATTTGTACCTCAGAGAGCATGAGGTCACATTTGCATTCAGGATGAGGGTAAATTTCAGTAAAATCCAATTCTGTCGACAGTTTTGAAGAGTGCTACCCTACTGGACTTGGCTTCCTACTCTGCTTTTGCACAACTCTCCCCCAACTCAGCCTACTCCTCCCCCACCAAAAAAGGCTGTTGACACATCGCATTTGATTTCTTATAAACCATATGTATTCACAACCTTTGTGAGTAAGATGGCACTTCAGTTTTTCTCAGAAAAAAGTATTTTGTTCAATTACTTAGGATGATTTAAAAGGATCTGTTGACTTTAAAACAAAGCAAACATTTGTCTTAAGTTACTAAAGAGTACTTTACTTGCCTGTCTTACCTAGAGTTAGATGTGATTTTCCCCCGTGGCTCCCAACAGGTACACCTTTAGTACTGCTGAAAGATCCACAGCCCACTGAAGTTTCCTTCAGTGAGAAGATTCCCCTACCAAATAAATCTGCATTACCTCCCACCAGTGATTAGGGCAATACTCCTCTAATCTGGAGAGCACTGAAAACAAAACAGGTAAAAACCAGCCTCTCCTCAGATCGTGAAAGCTATGAGCCAAGCCTATTTACCTTATTATTACTTTCAGCGGCATTCCAGACATACCACGGTACCCACAGCATTACCTATTTACATGACAAGGTACAAAAATCCATTGAAAGTTAGATGAAGTTTTTGTAACCCAAAATAAAAACCAAGCATTTATTCTAGATCAAAAATTATTCTCATTAATTTTTTGCCCTAACTCTTCCTGAACTGAGGCTTCAGTAGGTGTTCCCAAACTTTTCTACTATTTCTGAAGCACATTTAAATGTAGTACCTATATCGAAGATATTTTGTGACAGACTTATGAGACCCTCAGAGAAAACCTCTACGTTATGGACCAGTGTGTGTGCAACAGCTTCTGATTTAAGAGGAAACAAAGACATAGCAGGTCTCTTCACAGCAATTCTTCTCTGCAGTGAGTTTAGTTTTTAAGCAGAGATACTCCTCCTAGCTCTTCACTTTCCCCTTTAGATTCTAACTTTTTTTTTTCATTAATGAATGGGAGATTATTTTTATGCAAATCAAAGGCCTGAAGGAGTGTTTTAAACACCAATCCTTCCATTTGTAGAACAGGTATAAAGAGAGCAATACATCCCCCTAAATGCATTATAGAGGTATCATGCTGTGCTGTTATACAATGAATCTTTCTCCAGTTTTGCCTCTCGAATAACATGGAGAAAAGCATATTCCCATCATGTTCAAGTTTATCACCAAGTAAAGTTGTCCTTTTCCTTCCAATAATGAACTCTAGATCCCTGATGGGTAACTTACATTTAACTGGCAACATTCTGGGCTACTTATTTTAACTGCAACATCTGAACAGCTGGAACCTCAATAAAATGTGCAGTAAATGACTGAGCTAATTTAACCTCATTAATCCTCAAACCAATAGAATAATTTGATGTCCACACAGCAGCTTGCGCATAGTCTCCAACATAAACATGCCCCTGTAGGAAATCAACACCAAAATGGGCTGCAGCCCTACTGCCAGGGTTATCACTGTTGGGAAAATAGCTACATAATTACTGGGACCTATTGCCAGCTGTATTGCATGAGTCACACACTTTATTTGGGCTTGTTAACAGTCAAACTGTTGTTTCCAAATCCTGGAATCTCCCCACTGCAGCAATTTTATAAAAGAGGCTCTATTTTATCTGTCAACCATTTGACTCTAGTCTCAACACTAACAAAAAAAAAAGCATTAGTAGGAAAGAAAAACACAGAAAACCAAGCAGCATTAGCACTTTTAGGCAAGGAATTATAGTTGGATTTACCTCCATAATAACCATTCTTTACAGCAGCATTTCAATCACTTATTTTTTAAAATAGTTTGAAAAGTGCTTGGTTACAAAGAATGTAAGGTCCCCCAAAATATTTATGAACACCTACTTTTAGAGAGACGTTTAAAAAAAAAGTTCTTTATATAAATTACTGCTGAAAGCCAGATGCTTTATTTCATTAAGTACAACACAATTAAAACAGTAACAAGTATAATAGCAGAAGAACATAACATAAGGGTAATGGCTTTAAACTAAAAGAGGGAAGATTTAAACTATATATAAGGCAGAAATTTGTTGCAATGTGGGTGGCAACACACTGGCACAGGTTGCCCAGAGAGGTGGTAGATGCCCCATCCCTGGAAAAATTCAAGGTCAGGTTTGACAGGGCTCTGAGAAACCTGATCCAGTTGAAGATGTCCCTGTTCATTGCAGGGGTTTGGACTAGATGACCTTTAAATGTCCCTTCCAACCCAAACTATTCAATGATTCTTTGATTATTTCTTTCTCAGATGCATTGCAACACATACATGAAAACGCAGAGAAAGGATGTTCCATAGAAACAACATGGCCAGCCATGTCAATGGCTTAGCTACAGCACAAGTATTCCATTGGCAACAGAACGAGAACAGAAAGTATCGTATCGTACCAGGTTCGCCTAATCATTAAGTGTTACTGCATCATAAGAGGTCATCAGGACAATTAGGAGTGCAAGGCAAAACTGATTTGTTAGCTGAACAAAGTAATATCCAGAAGCCTGTTTAAGTACCATCCTCACATAAACAATCGTCAGTTTATGTAGCTAGAAACTGATGCTCACTGTATATAGAAAGAGTTTTGGAAATATTTCCCATAAAGAAGGCTCTGCTTTAGAAATATCCTACATAAAGCTTAGCAAATAAATATTTCTGAATCAAAAATACTGAACCTGACAAGGCTTAAAAAATTAGGCAAAGCTATTCTAAAACTACTAAGGTTTTGGTTTTCTTCCTCAAAATTCAGTTTAAGTGTATTCCCCATAAAAGCTAGAAAACCAAAAAGAGTGTACTATATAATTAAATCATGTTTAAAGTGGTTTAGTAGTCTACTTTCTTCCCATCATTACACTGGTGTATTTATAAGCCGCTACTACAGAGAGAAAAAAACCACACATTTACTTGCCTAATTTTCTTTTGGGCACACATTTCCCAGAATGTTCAATCTAAACTTTTTAGTCCACCTTCTATCAGTGAATATCAAAAGGAAAACAACAAAATACAAAAGCCCAATACAATGCATCCATTGTTCTTTCTTCATCAGCTATATAATATTTAATGGAACAAAAGAACTTTATCTTTCTTCTAACACTTCGACAAGGCAGTTTAAGTGTTTTGAAGAGAAAATTCAGATGAGTCACTATCTTCTGCAAGCATGCAAGACATGCACTCTCTAGAATACATGTCAAAAAAATGGAATAATAAAATTAATAGATAAAAAAATTAATAAAGGGAAGTGGAAAAAAGTCTTGCTCCACCAGGTTAATCTCTAGCTAAGCCGTGACCAGGAAAATAAAGCTAAACTCTTGTTTGAGTTTCAGGATCAAACAGCACTAACAGTATATAAAATGAGGCAGAATTATTATGCGTCTTCATTATCAAAATCATGCTGTCCCAGAAAACGCAGATTTCAAGTGACTGGGCTAGCTACAGCCTGTTAACATAACAAGGAGATTAAAGGTACAGTGGCTGGAAACATAGCAACACCTTCAAGGAAAGGGAAAAGGGGTTGAGGGCAGCTAGTCTGTGAGAAAATTCAGTCATACGGTTGAAGGATAATGAAACAGCTAACCTAATAGGACACCTGAAAACAGAAATGAGTGTCCACACCAGGCTATTATTCCCTTGCACATACAGCCACATAAATACTGTGCTTCCATTAAAGAGAACATGTCTACTGGAAAAGCACGTTCCCCTGTAATAAAATAGCAGTTCCAAAGGTCAAAGACTTTAAAAAAAAAAAATATGGATTTAGTGATAAGGGATCTTTTCCAAATCCATTTCACAAATATTTGTTATTTCAAAGAACAAAGAGCAACATCTTGTTACAAATGGTAGGACAGTAAAGCACAGACTTGGATATACAGAAAAACCTCTGCAGTGCAATTGGTAGTTACTTGGAAGGGGCTTAATTATAGCCATATATTTTTCCAGACCTAAGAACTGCAGGTAACACTAAGCAGACTTACATGCTACAGTAAAAACTGTACACCTTCAGTTAAATGACAGCCACGTCCTCTAATTCATGCAGTCTGTCCTACCTCTCTTCTGTGTCCACTAATAAACACTTTCTAAATGGTGTCACAGATAAAACTTACGGATGACACAGTGTTCAAGTATTAATCATAAATTATAACTAGTGACAAAGGCAACTGTCCTCTTCTGAGGATGACACACTAATTTACTCACACACAATTTTGATTTAGCTATTTCATACTCCAGCTGAAACATTCCTCTACCTACAGGTGTAAACATTCCTTACTCTTAAATGGGAAAGTTGATTTGTGGTTTGAATTCTAAAGTTAGATAATATTACTGCAATATAACAGTCTGTGGACCAAACCGTCCCATACACAAACAAGCACTGTTATGTTTTTAAACTGTTTTGATGCTTGTAGAAGGCATTTGCTGAGGAGACAATGAATGTGGAAGCTTTATAGTTGACTTCAAACTAACTTAACACAGCTCTTCCACACACGAAAGTTACATTATTAGCAAAGCGTTTCTCACAAGTTCCTGACTGAAGTTCTTTATTAGTCAGAATTATTTTTCTTTAAAAATATGGAACTGAATTTTAGTTACCTTAATCTCTTTTAAAGGTTTGTAAATCCCTCCTAATTAAGCTTTATGAAATTCAAAGTTTCAAAACTATTTTCAAATCTTATTACTCATTTTTAAAAACAAAAGGCCAGACAGTAAGTTTCTCCATTCAAGTCTCAGTTCAGGCATGATCAACATTCATTCTAACTAGTCCAACAGAGCTTCAAAATAAGATAAGCATATTCTATGAGGGTTCATTATTAAATATTAAATGTATGAGTTTTTAAAAAGGCACTGTGTATACAGGAGGCTTCATAGGTTCAGTTTCAACTCCATGGTAACAGGTAACAATAAACAAGTCTTCTCATGAGGAAAACATGCCCATTCTCTTCAAATACCTCACTGCAGTTTATGTCTACTTTGATTACAGGTAAAATTGTGGTCCTTTTGAAATGAGCAGGGACACTTAATCACTCGATTGAAGCATTCATTCTTTTTAACATGAGTCTTAGAAGAGTTTGAGACCATTTGCTATTAAACTTTCAAATACCCTGCCAAGCTGTCTCAAACTTTTCTAACTTCTTGACAACTGTTTAGTGTTTGATGCCACTATTGTCAAAGCTTCTCCAACTTATTGTGCCTGATTTCTGAACTCCTGTTGAATTGCTTTCTCAGCTTAGAGAAAAAAAAAACAGTATAATCAATTTTTAGTTTGAGGATTCCCACTCTCTCTCCCAACCCCCCCATGAGGAGGAATGGGCTCAATCTGGTTTATACACTTTTGCCAGCAAGCAAGTATCCAAGAAGCTTAGTCATTAAAGCTGCTGTTCATGTCCAATAATCGTGCATATGGCTGGAAAGTCTAACAGTCACATATGGCAATTGTAATATTTTACATATCATAAAAAAGCAAGATAGAAAATTTACTGCTGTACTATCTATATTTATGCATCTGAATATGTATGCCATTGGACATAACAATAGCAATTTGGTAGCTGGATGTCATTTCTGGATGCTCTGTGTACTCTGATATATAGGTTCCTTATCAAGATGTTACATTTATCTCTTGTAAATGGAAGATAGCAATAACGTTTAAAATCAACTGTGCCACAGCTTTAAGGAGTAAGTTATTTTTGTAATCCAAATAAACACTAGGTCCATGTTTGTAAAATCCAAAGCATTTCAGAGAAAACTAGACAAGCGTATCTGCACATCAGCAGCTCCACAGCACAGAAGCTGCGGGTAACAAAGGGTAATGACATGTCATTGACCCTTCCCATGAGGCAACTGATGCACAGTAGCTTGTCTGTGTAGGATGTGACTTACTTAATCCAATAAGTATTTTACATGCCTGTACTGCTTGATATCTGCATCCTTTAAGAAGAAGAAGCATCAGTAGCAAAGTCATGGATTTCTTGCGGAATTGCAAATCCCTCTATTTGGGTGTAGAATATTCTGTCTTTGGTAAGGTGTTAACTTGTAATTTTTAAGTTTAAGTTTCCCTGTTCCTCCTACAGTCAGTATATGGTCAGAAAGGGCAGAAAGCAGTTTCTTCTGAAAGTGCCATTTCTATATCAGAAAATGATTTTAAATGCATGTTCTGTGGAGCATCCTAGTGATTGTCATATCTCCAGGACTGGCTTTACCCTCTCTGAAAATGTTTTCCCCTTTAAGCTTTAAGAACTATTTATTTACTAGAAATTAAGAATGTTATGCCTCTGGCTAGTTCTGCTGGTGGATATAAACAATTTGAGACTGTCCCTACTATTCACTTGCATTGAGCTCTAGCTTTGTTCTTTGCTGAGGAACTAACATTTAGCTTCAGTTTGCAGAAGGTTTAAATCCATCGCTCATCATGCAGTCTAAAAGCAGTCATTTAAATAAACACCTGAAACAGTGAAAGTACGCAAAGGCCACTACCACGTGGTAAAGGACAGGAGAAACAATGCCTTAAGTAGTTTCTCAAGCGTTCCCCCTTTCTGACCAGTGACATTTGATCTTCCTTGCTCAATGCTAGATATTTCTTCTGGGCGTTTCTGTAGTGATAGTCACTGCACCAGTTAAATATACAACTGAGTGTCACTAATATACTGATTTGCAAACAACTAAGGCGTATATTGATCTGCTGCCTGGCTCAAGAATAAAAAGCCTGCAGATTAGAAAAAGCACTTCATTACTAAGACTTTTTTTTTAGTAAACGGTGTGTATACAAACAAAAATTGAAAGGTTTGATCAAATTGATTTTACTGTAATTCCTCAAAAGGTGAAGAAAAAGCCTCTTTGCGCATTTGAAAACATAGGGGTAAAAGTGCTAGCATTTAGAATAAAGTGCTTCCCTAGGATCACAATAAAAGTTGCCAGAGGCAGTAAGAAAACAATAACACACCAAGGATAAAACTACACAAATCTCTAAGCCCAAGACACTAGCAAAAATGGTTTAACTAGTTCTGCTACAGGAGGCTCATTTGCAAAAATTCTGAGCGCAAAACAATACACAAATTGGTTTTGAAACTCTAATGAGTTGCTGGTTGCTAGGTATCATATTAATGTTACCTTATAAACTTCTGCTTTTCCTCAAGGTGCATACATCACTGTAGAATCACTTTATCTTATTCTCCAGAAATATGGAAAGCCAGTCTTCACACTTTTTAACAGGAATCTTTCCATGAGAGGGCTATACGCTTTTTTTTTTTTTTTTAATATAAGCAATACACACATCAGAACATTTCTGGCTACTGATGCGAAAACAGATGAACTCTCCAAAGAGAGAACTGATTTCTCAAATTCTATACCTGAAATACATGGACAACCTATGTATGAGTGTGACCAGTTTGCACCTTAGCCCTTCATAAGGGCTTCTGGCACATCCCAGTAAATCTTATGGGGAGCAAAACAACTTTTTTAAACCACCAGAATCATTTTTCACAGAAGCTACTTGTTTATGTAGAAATCCAAATACTTTTTAAAAACAGGCAATGGGATGAATGCTACCAATAAAGCTTGCATGGTTTGGTGTAACCTGCGTCAATTTACAGCATAAACTGCCATTAATACCTTAGGCATTTGGCTTTAGTGACTCTTACTTCAAACATGGTTGACATGTTTGTCTCAACCAAACATTCTAGTCTTCAAAGAGATAAAAATTAAATGGACCATTTATTAGAGCTCCCAAGAAAAATTTTGACTCAAAAAGATATGCAATTGAAGTTATATTGCTATCAGCATTTGGATCACAAGAACCCATTTTCCTGAACAGGGGATAGAGAATCTTTCTTGAGAAAGCAAATTGCACAGACAGAGAAGAGACTGGCTCAGTCACACTATAAACAGTTTAAGGACAAGAGACCTAGTACACTGGTACCAAACCCTATCAGCCTAATGAGTATCATCTAGAAGAGGAGCTCTGTCAGTGACAACTATTCCAAAACATGAAGTTAGCAGGACTGATTATTTTTTTTCCTTACTATAGTCGTACATGGAACTGAAGGCGGTTTTTACACAATGTAAGTATCCTCTTATCTATCCAAATAAATCTTTTATAATGAAAGAAAATGTGTAAATCTACTCTGAATATAGTACTAGAAGGGAGAAGAAACACCATTGCAGACCCCTGAAAACTTTCTCTCTGACCTCTAAAGAGATGATGTAGACAGTGTTCGCTAGATCAGTCTTTTTGCAACCTTGTATTTGGCGCTCAAGGGGAATGGGGCAGAGACATGATACCCAACCAAATGCCATGAAGAAAGTCTTACCTGATCTTTTCAGACAGAGAAGACAAACTTTGTGAATGAGGTGTAGAGATTTTCAGACAGACCTTTTGAACAAGAAGTAGAAATTTTACAACAAATATCACCACTACACATGCTTTCATATTAGGATATTCATACACACAATTTAACACAAAAATGTATTTGATATAAGGTTGCAAAACTATTAACCATAATCTTTTGCTCTAGACAAACTGCCCAGAGTACCAAGACATGGCTCAATTCAAGTTATTTGGACTGAAAAACTCTTGAATGAGGCGCATAAAAGACTTGACCTCAATTTTCCATTTCACAACGCAGGTTATTTTTCAGACCATCAAATACCCAACCAAAATACAGGTCTGTTGTCTGGCCACAGTGTGTTTAGTGAATGAAATCCAACAGCTCAATTACAAGTTAGTAAACTCAAACCATTTCATTCTAAAATCCTAAATCATGCTGGACTTGCATTAATTTCAAAACTGCAGAAGATCAGGAACCCTCTTTTCACCCTTGACCACTTGCAAGAAGAAAGGAATTACAGAAAGCACCTACTGAAAAGTACAAAATTTGAACACCATTTTCCTTAGTAAGTATGTCATTGTCTCTCCTGTCTCACTGATAGCAGTAAATTTAAAGTGCTCCGGCCAATATGTTTTCTGAAACACTTAGGGTGCAGAAAAAAAAAAAAAAAGAAGTCATTCCATGCTCTAAAGATGTTTTAAATCATTACTGCAACAGGACAGCCTTAGTGCCAGAACATTGCAAAAGCATGTGGGCAAGTCAACAATAGACAGGGATTCGCATTTTCTAACGACAATGGACTTCTCTTAACCCCCATATCTCTATATAAGGAAAGAATTCATTTTTTATTATTGACTGTTCTTTGGCTAAAAGAAACCAGACCTACCTGCAACTTTCGGTAAGAGAAAATCAGAAACTGAAAAAAAATATTCTTGTGACAACTTTCTAAATTTCACATTGCCCAATATTTGCCTGGTAATTAAATTTGTAATAAAATTGTTCCACTATTTTAGAACAATAAATGCTTAGACCTGCCAAGTTGCTGTCACATCTCTATTTATAGCATTCAGAATGATAGCAGCCACTTTCTTTTTACATTTATTGTAAAAAGTAAATGGATAGAAGTAGTGGTAAGTTGTAATAATTTTGACAGGGTCTGGCCATTAAACCTACTGCTCTAGCCAACAGTGTCTTACTGATTTCATTAGATGCATATTTAAGAAGTGCTTAAGAAGTTGACACATTGTCAGCATGTTAAACATATGGAAGTGTCACGTTTTATTCATTATATCACTGGCATAACCATTGCAAAGTTATCTTTACCCACTTTTTTTGCTTAGTCATTCTATTACCACTATTAAATTCAGCTGAGTAACCTGCTGCCATAAAGCACAGGGTTTAACGAATGGTATTTTTTCCTCTCTCTATATGCATGAAAAAGTACACATCATTAGTGTATCTCTTGAGTAGAGTGGTTGGTCATAGAAAATAACAGGAAGCCTAAACATGACAAAAACACTGAAAATTGTACTCTGACTGAAAATAGTACTCTTCCATTGGGAAGAGGATTATCAGAAACAATACTGAGGATCACTGCAACAAGAGACAAAAATGGATTAAAAGGACAGGGGGTAGGTTAGCATAATTGAACAACTCTTTGTTATCATTTAGTCTTACATGGAATTATTTATTCTACAGCACAAAGGGTAGCCAACAAATTTGAATGTAGTCTATCTGAGAACTGGTACAGAACAGATTACAATCCATACAGGCATGATTTTAAACACAGAAAAATATCACATACAGGGTTAAGTGTAACAACCGTTTAACGCAACTGGAAGGAACTATTTCCCCTCCCATTTTGTCTTGCATCACCTCAGATTTAAAGAAATCAGCAACAGTGATAAGAAAAGGAAACCAGAATTTGTTAGAATAATTGACACAGCTCTCACTTTCTCCTGCAAAAAAGCCCTGTGTGTGGCTCAAGTCCCTGGAGACTACTTCAGAGCTGTTAATCTGTGGCATTTTGTTGAAGATATACTGACTTTTCTCAGCTTTCTGTTCCATTAGCTGTGACATAATTTATCCTGGGAAGATTTTTTTATCTCACAAGGATTTTCGTTCTGAAGATGTTCTCATAAATCTGCTTTGTAGCTTAAATGATTGTGGTTAGTGGTTACACCAATGAACAAGAGGAAAACAGGACAGGATTAAGTCTTACTGGCCAGTTTGAAGGCTTTCCACTTTCATACAAAAATAAGACACTTTTTTTTGGTCAAAAAGTCAACAAAAATTAAGGAAGAAACTGTCCAAGCATGGACAGCCCAAACAAACAAGAGATAACTCTCAAACTCTACATTTTAGTCAGGTAATTTATGCCATTCTCCTCTCTGATATTACACAAAACATTGCAAATTCTAATAATTGGGGAAGAAGGAGTGGATAGTTTTTTCTTTTACATTACAGGCAGAAAAAAAACCCCAATAATGATTAATCACAAAGCATGCACTCTATCTCACAGAGGAGCAAGTGAGTACAAAGTGATGAGTCGCTGCCTCATGCCTGATATTGCACTGCAGCAGCATTTAGAAATTAAAGTGTTAGAACCGTTTTCTTGTTTAAAGATGTGTACTTTCCACAGCAAGGTAGGAAGCAGGCATGATCCAATCATCTCCATTAGAAAAGCTGTCTTAACATATTAAGCATTCAAAGGGCTGCATTTGCTTAGCATCATAACAAGCCATGTTTGATATGCTGCACTTCTGTCAACTTGATTACATCTTTTTACTACTGGAAATCTACTGGCTCTGCAGACAGCAATTCTTAGAATCAGGTTTCTGGTGAGAGTTACTTAATCAAGGATAGTTGAGCCATATGACATTTTTAATCAAAACAGCCTGAATATTGCATAAGGAATAGTCCCAGATGACTGCTCACAATAAGCTCTAAGTTGCAAAATACTCACAGATATTTACTCCAACAATTTCAAGGCTATAAATGAATTCAAGGGAAAAAAATACAATGTTATCCTTGAACAAGTCAAACGCGGGGAGGGGGGAGTGGTTTCCAGTCTTTCTATGACAACTTCAACAAATATTAATTTCTTATATCTAAAGAAAATACAGTCAACTTATTGTGCATTCCTTGGCCCAGTTTCCCAGCTTATGTAAAGCAGCTTATTCTCCGAGTTCAGCAGAGCTATTATGATTTTACACCGTCTTTTTTATTATTATTCAAATATTTGTTTCATACTTTACATAGTGATTTCTCATTTAATGTTTGCTGTTTAAGAACAACCTACAGTAAATACAAAGCTTCAACTTTTTACACTTTTAACTTATTTGCAAGTCAAACTTAAGTCTCCGAGAAAAAAAAAGAGCGTTTGTCCCTGGGTCTTTCATTCTTAATGACAGCAAGGGAACTATGAAGGACAAAGTAAAATGAAAAGAAAAGATTGCTACTATTGACTGAATGGAAACTGGCATCTTCATTTATTTCAGTGGCAGCAACCCAACATCTTTTCAGTTTCACTCCTTTCAGTGAAATGTGCTGGAAGGTTGCTGGAAACAGGGATAGTTGAACCATTCATTAAAGTAGCATCATTTAAAATGGCATTTTCCCTCCTCATGTTTCAAATACAATGCAATTTCTGAAACAATGGCTTGCTGTTCAGCCAACTTATGAAGCATGTTTGGTAAGGAAGACCACAGGGTATCCAAACAGAAAAGAAAATTACCACTGGCCACTCAAAACTTAACTGCATACATTCAATGTCAATTTTCAAATATTCTCTCCACCGGAAACGGTACTTTTCTACAAGTTTATTTGCCAAAAATTTTATTCCTACTTCAAAGTGCTTCCTACTGTTACATTAGTTTCACAATACTTCTTATTTTTCTCAATTCACATATCTGTTCACCCTATACGTCACTTACGGGACCAAACTAGTTTTTTTTATACCCACTGGAAGATGCTTCAGTTCTAACATAAGAGAGCAATTGGAATAACTGTATTTCTCTAACTCTGCTTATATAAACTATATCCATGTAGCAAACTACCTAGAACTGTGTGATATGGTTATTTTGTTCAAGTAATAAACCCCAGCTTACATTCAATAATTGCATTCATCCCATGAAAGCACAGTATATCCAATTACTACATAAAGAAAGGAAATGTAAAATCCATTAATCTGCATTTATTTTTCTCCAAAGTGATGTTTATGTTCCCATCACAATCCAAACAGCATCCACGCTTGGGTGTAACTATCATCCCTCATAGAAACTAGGATTGTTCCATTTAACCATACATTTTTCTACTGGTATTTCTGTATACGTGTTTCTGTAAAATCCAAAACTAAGAACACATTCACAAGAAGTCTAGCCATCGCTAGACTTCTGCTAGAGCAGATCTTTCCAACCATATAGTTTACATAATCAGATTTAAAAAAAAAAAAATCCATTTTTAATAACTGCACTGAAAATCCTCTATACAAATCCAAGCAATACCTTTTGCAATCAGAATTACTTGACAAGAGTTTCATAATCTTATTCCTCTAACAAAAAAAAAAAAGAACCCACAAAACATTTCAATAGAGAATGTAATTAAGACAGATTGTACAAGGTTACTGTGCTGTGGAAGGTGTTGAGTTGCCACTGCAGAGTAATACCCAGAATAATTCACCGAATTAATAAGCTTAGTAAATTCCACCTACATTAGTGAGATAGCAAAAATATCTGCAAAAATTCAAAAAAATCTGAGGTTTTTCCAAAGTTGCTGGAAATGGCTAGAAGTTTTATTATAGCTCTACATAGGCTCTAAGAAAGTTTTGCTCAAAAATCTCTGATACTATTAAATAAAAAACTTTTTTTTTTTAATCTTAGACACAAGGATTTCTCACCATCATCTATTTCTCAAGAAGATATTTTTCTCTTTCTTGGTAAGTCTGAACAACTGGCTTTTCCTGTTTCTCTAGCCCTGTTTTCTTTTTAAGTGATAGTAAAGGATGCATTTGGACTGCAGGATGGTTTAAAGGACATGTCCAATATCATTATTCTGTGAGATACTGACTATGGTTGGAGACATGGTGCTCCTACAGAAAACCTCAATGGTTTAATCCATTATGGCAAGTCTATACTTCTTCCTAATACAAACTGCATTCATGTTTACAAAACCAGTGAATTCAGCGGACCAGAACGTACTACACTGATGCTGAATAAAGAGGCAGTTCGTCTGTTACATAGGTCACTTTAGAAAACAACAATACAACACTAAGCAACATATGAACTGCAAGGCATGTAGTGTCCCTATGGTTCTTTTTTATGGGCAACAGTGAGGCATGAGCATAGTTAAAATTGGTGTGAGAAAAAGCACTTGTTTGCAAAAGTACTGATACAGCCTCAAATTTCTAGTGTAATCTCTGACAGATATTGTATGGAAGTATGCAAATATAGGAGGAGTTACATCTAGAGACAGCATAACTTCACATTTCAACTGAAGAATTTTAACAGAACCTACACAACCACTGCTTCCCTTACGCTTTAAAAAACTACTGCAACAAGGTACTGGCCTTGGGTCACATAGACACAAGTTGTACTCCTTGCTTCCTTTAACAATAAGAAGTAAAATGGCAAATACTGGAGACCAGAGGTAAAATTTAATCATTGAGACATGATGAAGAGCAAAAGAAGTTGTTTTCAGAAAACTGGAAACAACACAAGCCTCTCATGTGGAGGCAGCAAATAACAGCAATCCAGATTGGGTATGCTCACACTGGGAAGAACAGCTACTAGGAGAGATGTATCATTATTAAAATCGCGGGTGATGAGTTTCCCACATCTCTAAAGTTTATCTGCTCTTGTTTTAAATCTTCTGTTGAAATTAAAGTTCTTAAGAAACTTTAGATAACATTGTGACCCTCAAATGACATCCTTTATATGAAAATGCTATAATTACACTGTGATAATCCCCACAGAGTGCCTGAGAGGCATATTCACTTTGTTAGTATCTAGTTTTGTTTTTTCTTCAGTAACTTTGCTGGTAGTGTGCCTAGCACAAATGTAGTTATCCCACTCACACAGTGGATATGCTTTAAGAAAGTTCAGACAGTACAGGCACTACAGCAAAACTTTCCTAATGCAGGCTCAGCCTAAATTTCCCCACTGGCAAGTCTGACCTGTTGTCTTATATCCAACAAGAAATAGCCGTAGAAACTAAAGAAAAAAGGAAACAGAAGTATTTATTATTTCCTCTTCTTCCCTGCCCTTCTTACTCCTAAATCATAATTCTGGAGCACTTAAAATGAAATGCAAGAGCTTCTAATTTGAACTGCAGAACAGAGCTGCCTCAGAATCACCTTCACTCTCTCCTTATTACAGTCCTCTGCTTTTAAACGAATATACTAACAAATCTGAAAATAAGAGTCTCCCATTTCCCTTTAGGGAGGTTAGGCTGTGTTTTAATTCATTTTAATTAGCACTTCATGCCCTCAGTATATGCATACATACACAAAACGTTAGCAATGAGAAAACAAACCAGTAGGGCAAGGTCTTGACTCTCTTCCCTCTCCCTCACTTTTCCCCTCAGTCATCTAAAGTCATTGAAACATTTATCAGTCATTATATATATGATCAGTTATATATATTATATATATGACTGATCATTAGTTCATTATATATAAGCAACCAAACAAAACAAATCTGAGTTTTGGGTGATTTTGATCCGACAGCTTTTAGGAGAAAAAAAACAAACAATACACAAAAAAGAAAAAAACCAAAACCAATATGAGTTTTTACGATGCTCTATATTCCTCCCCATGCCATCTTCCCATTCTTCTCCAAATGCAGATATGCAACCCCTAATGCTCCCTCGAGTCACTTGTGGGTATCAAGAGGACTCTAGGAAAATGTATAATAGCCTTAGTCCTAGTGGTTAATGTTCTAAAGTGCCTCTTCATACCATAATGTATTTTTAAAGTTAATGATTGCATAGGTCATAAAATACAGAACCTACTCAACTCAAAGGTCAACAGATGCTTTTGTAACCACATTTTTGCCAAATCACATGGTACGCATCCATTTTGTTCAGCATGCCATGCATTGACAGCCACCCCTCTGAATCAAGTCACTACAAGAAAACACGAAGATCAAAGAGATGAACCATGCTGCTGTAAAATGACCTTCAATTTACTATTACAGGCAGAGAGAGAGAATGAGTTTGCACAAACAGATGCCTTTCAGAGGGAAGAGAGGCTGTTTTATCCCCTATGTCAAATTTATATAAAGCAATCCTACATTCATTGAATGACCCCAAAAATGAACATTTTCAGACGCAGTATCATGAAATAATACTATTGTAGTGATTAACCTGCACAAGGTTAAATATCTGTGACTTTTTAAAAGTCACCTTTATATGAATTCCAGCTGCTTTCTTACCCAATCTGACAAGGATTCTAAAGAACATTTTACCCTCCCTTCAAGAGCAATTTTGCTGGCAGCACCAACTTCAGTCCCGAAAAAATACACCATTTGCTGCATGTTTCTGTCTTTACTTCATGAGATATTATTACCCAACTGCAGGTGCTCAGGAGGAATGGCTTGATTTCCCTTAAATTACCACCATTAAAAGGTTACTAGTGACACACAACAGATTTGTACACATAAAACAGATTTTGTATCAGATTATTAGCTCACTGTTAGGACCCTATGAGGCCACTTATCTAGGTAGCTTGTCACTTTGCTTGCATTTTCTGTTTGAAGTAACACAAAAGAGGTAGCACTGTGAGTGACATCTAGGCTGGCGCCTGTAGTAATTTTCCAGTGCCTCTCAGTTTAAAGACAAAGCTTCACGAAAGTGTTTTCTTTTACAGAGCACCAGAGGAAATTTAGTGGGAGTAGGAGAAAGACAGCAAACCTGTGGGAAGGTTTTTGCCACTGTATTTCTTGCATACATTACATAAACAAGGCTGACATCTTCTGGCAACTTGCAGTTTGAATTCTTTGATGTTGCTGATTACATTTTGGGCTAAAACAAAGCTGCTTCTGAGAAAGAAGTGTGCCAGTTGTCGTGGTTAGGCCTCAGAGGGCATTAAAGAACCATGCGGCCACTCTCAAGTTTCTGCCCGCCCCTATGGGGAAGAGGCGAAGAAAAAGGCAAAATTCGTGGGTTGAGACAAAGGCAGTTTAAGCGAACAGCAAAAGGAACAAGAAAACAACAACAATAACGCAGACAGAGGAATGTACAAACACGATTACGGTATCACCGCTCACCGGCCGGACCCAAGCCGCAATTTCCTGCCCCTGCCCCCGCCAGCTCTGACTGGGCATGGCTCACATGGGATGGAATACCTGTGTCCCTGCCAGCGCCTGGGGAGAATTAACCCTCATCCCACCGGAACCAGGACATTATCCACCCCTTATTCCATACCATCTATGCCATGCCCAGATATTACAGGTTCCAATGAATTGCCGCCGCTTTCCCAGTTCAGTACAGAGATACTGATTACTATAGATGCCTACCAATGACCCAAAAGCAACAGCTGCTGAAATAAATGACCAATAAATTTACAATAGTTAAAAATGAAAGTGATCAACAGCATTAGCTGAAGTCAATCCCCTCTGAACATCTGGTTGTCCCCTTCTAATAGACACTTAAATTTGTAGACCCGGTATTTCAGAGGTGTGTTAAACCTATTTCATAAAGCAAGACTGGGGACTAGCTTACTGGGAAGACGACCAATACAAAGAAGAGCTTTATTCCTACACAAAGTCTTGTAAAATATTACAAATTTTGCCTGACAAATTCATGTTGCTGGATTGGGATCTCTGAGAAATTAATTGATTTGCTTATTAAACTATGAACAAGAGATCCATATCGAAGGATGAGTAGACAATTTCTGTACTTGGCAGCCACAGAATCACAGAACAGTTGAGGTGGGAAGGAGACTGCAGATTGTATAGTGCAAACCCCTGCTCAGACTCGAAACCAAAAAGCAGACAATAGTTAACATGCTTAAGAGCGGCCCACTTCCCTATAAATCAACATAGTACCTTAATCCCACCAACACTAGTAAATATTTCTTACTTTGTATGTGCAAGTTCCATTTTTTCAAATAATTATATCTGTCTGTGCAGTTTAGACCTCAGAAGTTTCAATTGGTAAATTTTCTACCTGAAGTTACATGTGTATTAACAAAAATATTTTAAATCTCTTTACAGAATGTTGCTGTCAGTGTTTAAATCAAATAGTTCATTAAATACTGACTTTTCCTGAAAACATCTTTTCACTAGCAAAATATAATAAAGGTCCTCCAAAATGAAGCATGGAGCGTATATATTTGTAGACTGCAATTAAACTACAATTTTAATCCTAATTTCACTGAAACATTCTTATTGGTATCTAGAATTTGCCCTTGAAAATAGATAACATCAGCTACAAGAGGGAAAAGATTAGGGTAATAGGATATGCCTGCATGTTGTTTTTCCGAAGTTGGATTTTCTTCAGAGCAAGGTTTCCAATACTAAAGGGCAACTGTTTCATTACATTTATCTAATGTGATAACAGTTGAATTTTATTTAATTACATTAGTTACCAAATTCAAAGGCGTGGAAGGTTCACAACATGGGGAGAAAGCATTCTTGAACTTTTTTTTTTTCTTTACTTCTGTGTGTAATGACAGAATGCTGGTCTTGACTAAGCTATGGGACAGAAAAGCAAATCCTGGTTTGCATGAGTAATTATACCATTTACATCTGGAAAAATTTTCTCAAAAAATAATATTGCAAGATCAGTGATGTAAACAACACATTGGCAAAAACGCAGGGCAAACTACGTTGGTGACATCTTTCTCAACTGTATTACTACATTAGACTTTCATCTTTTTCAAGTTCAACTGGCAACAGCATCAATGCAAAAATACACAGGGCAGGCATATTAGTATCTGGTTTTACACAGCTTTGTCACTGCAATGCATGTAATTCCTTCTCAATAGCAACCTGCCTAAAGACCAGTAAAATACGTGAAAAAACATCCCACTGGGTCAAGGTTCAAACCACCTATGTAAGTAATGCAGAAGTTATTTCCTAAATATTTGCTTTTATCATAGGATAATTCCATTCTCTTTTTTACAATGATATCAAAATAGACAATAAAGTATCTCAGAAAACTGAGAAGAAAATCTAAAGCTTTCCCCTTCCACCTTTCTGACATAGGCTTCTTCATGGCTTTTATGGGAGTCAAGTACTATGACTTGATGTCCCATATGGGATGTTTTTTCACGTATTTTACTGGTCTTTAGGCAGGTTGCTATTGAGAAGGAATTACATGCATTGCAATGACAAAACTATCACAATTTGTTAGCTTAGTGTTTAATTGAATATGGCAGCGTAGTCTCTCAAGACTAACTTGTCAGAGGGGAAAAAAAAACTTTCTGAAAACTATGCTATTTAAACTATAGCCCTAATCAATGGTAGTTATCAACCCACTATCTTTCTCCAAGGTAAAACTCAATTTAGATTCAAGCACTAAAGTCTTATGTACTCACAAAATACTGTTGGTCCATTTCAGAGCTAGAAGTGTGGCAGAATTAACATCTTTTATCAGCTGCAAGACTTATTTACTCAAATAAAAAAGGAATAGATTTCAGCCAACATTTAGAAGTAACATGAAATTTTGAAATACTAACAGTAGTGCAAATATGCAAAACATACTAAAGAATTAGAAATCTGTACAAAATAAAACTGATAAACATCAGTTGCTTCTTTAGATACAAAATTAAAATTCAAACAGCAACTAAAAACCAGTTAGCAACAGACACACAAGAATAAGATGAACAAGAACATTAAACAGTTCATAAAAGCAGAGTCATGTCTTTCAAGAACATTATCAGTGTGATAAGGGCCAGCTAAAAGGTAAAAGCACTTGACTTTACCTTGATTGTTAACCAATAGCCTTGCCAGTAGTGCATTTAAACCAGCTATATTAGGGTAAAAGATTATAACAGAGGCTGCACAGCAGGCACAAAACAGACATCTTTGGAAAACAGAAAAAAATGTCTCCAAAATCCATAAACGGAAGTTATTACACCTTGTAGTTTTGTTCCTGCTAGTGCAGGCCAACCACTTGTTCCCACCTAGAAGCACTTGGAAACTGATGCAGTTTCCAACAACATCATGGTATTCCTCATGTCACTCACTGCTGTTTCAAAACCAAATTGTCACTGCCTCAAAGAGCTTACATTATTTTGAATATCCTGTGGAAAAATCTATAACTAGGAGATAAGGGAGTATGTCCCTATGTTCAGTCTAAAACACTCCTTAATTTCTGCGTTTTGCTTTGATTTAACATCTTTTAGCCTTCTAAATTATCATTGTCCATCCTTTAGAGATCTCTAGCCACAGAACAACTTTTAACTTTTGATCCATTCAAAAAACAACCAACACTATATAGATAGTTTGTTGGTTTTGTTTTGGCACCGGGGGGGGCGTTCCCCCCCTCTTTAGTTACTAAGGAACTCTTAAAGCATTTGTTATTGCATACCAACCAACTTGTAACTTCTGTCTGAAAGAGTTCATGTAGCAGAGGTCTTAGTGGATGCAGTCTTTTTAGGCATTTAGAAAATTGGAAGCAATTATTAATTAGTCAAAAGCCATGTCTTCCAGGACTCTAAGTGGGACTATAAGAATCAGGCTACACAGAATAAAAATTAATCTTTTTACAATGTCATTTTTTGCAAGCAGCATAAGCATTTAATAGCAGCATTTCCAAAACCAGAGTAATTTAGAACTGCATGGAAAAGATTTTTCAGGAGATTAGTAATTGGATGCAGAGCATTAGATCATGAATGATTCAAACATAATCCAGCTCAGTACTGACCTTTAGTTGTTACTATTAGAAAGCCTAAGAAAATAAACTGATGATCTCATTCCAGCCTTTAGCAAGAAGGTATCAATTTCACAAAACCACAGACACATTTAGAATTAATTGTCACTTTTGTTGTCAGTCACCACAAGGAGTTCATGGATTATGTGATGCTTCAGTCTACTCTAAGACATTGTCTAGACTCTTTAAAAAGGTACATTTTTCTGCCTTAAAACCGCTATTATGTACAAACCATCCTCAGATACAGAAAGGCCAGATACTTCAGTATTTCTCTTAATGTTAAGCAGAGGCAGAGTCTTTTCACCACATGAACACAATAATTTGACTCTTCTACAAATTGTGTTGTGGAGTTGTTTTGGGGTTGGTTTTTTGTGGGTTCATGTTTGGTTTTTGTTTTTTAAGAGGCCAACAGAAATTGAAGGAAGTCACTTGAAAAATATATACCACCACTCCTACTTCCAGCCATAGAAAAATTCATAGAGAGAAAAATCAGAAAGAACAACTCTAGTATTCAAGTGCCTTTTGTACCCCAAAACTCATTTTATCAGTAGGACACTAAGCCATTATTTTGGAATGTGGTGAATTTTCATCCACCTCATTTCTACTCTTATTCAAAATAAATCAGAAACTACAGCATCATCTTCTGCGCAAGAGTTGCAGAGTATGAATGTCCCCAGGAGGATTTTTATTTGTTGGGTTTGTGTTTGTTTTTTAGTTCTCTGACATTTAACATTTTCTGATTTCTTGCTGGACCTAGGATGGAAATGGAATGTTCTCACTGAAGAGAGAAAGCAGGGGTCTGAAAACTTAACAGTATAAATCAAAAGTGAGCATAGGCTGTTCAGAAGATTTAATATCCCTGTAGAACATAACGCTTCTTACATTATGGACTGGTGCAACAGAAATACACACAGGACTTGATCCAGAGCACATGGAAATGTAGAACAGCACAAAAAAGGCCACCTTACGGACGAATTTAATTTTGCTGCTATGGTGACAGTCTGCAGTTGAAAAGATTGAAAAGAGGCAGGAAGGGCGCCAAAAATTTCCATATAGCTCTGATGAAAGTCTATTGAGTGCCACTTGGATCCTACCACCGAATCCTTTAAACAGCAACTCTCACTCCCTGTGCAAACAACGATCGTTAAGGTGCATAATAATAATTGTTTACACATTACTGCAGCGACTGAATACTATTCTTCCTAAATATTTATTAGCTTTCAAGCTCATAAACATTACTCTCCTCAGTTTACCATAGTGCCGATGAGCTCAATTTAGTGAAACAGCCTTCTCTCCCGTCATTGAGAAATGCTGTCATTTCAAAATAGATGCTGCAAGAAAACTTGTGCTAAAACTTAGAACTTATTACTTATTAACCACTAGCTCAATCAGTAAACAAAAGACCTCATTCTCCAGATAAAATGCACTGACCAGTGTACCCTTAATTACCATTCCTAAAAAGAATTTCCACACACCTTTAATCTGATCTTATACATACTACCGAAATATTAAAGATCCACTGCAAATATCATTTATGTGAATATTTAAGTGTAAAATTATCCTTTGTATAACCAAGACAAACTTATCTCCTGCTGAAGGGGGCATCACACAGAAACTGACTCACAAATGCAAGGTTTACAGAGCTCAATCTACAAAAAAAAAAAAAAAGCTTTATAAAGATTCTGGGCTACAATTTATTTTAAGACTAAGCAATCACTGACTACAAAGCCAATTTTAAGTTACTGTAAACAATTAACCATAGTCTATCTTTCATTCAGAATTATTTTTGTGAATATAAATGAAAACAACATGAAATAAAATTTCTTCAATCAGTCACAGGGGTCTTTTGTTCTTGAACTTTGTGCCTCAATCAAAAGCAGCTGAACACGTACTAATGCTCTGCTGTTTCTGTTCTGACCAGGAGCCAAGACAACTGCCTATACTCATTTATCTTTAAACTGGATACACAGCCAAAGAAAGAAGTCTGCTGATTACAAGTTTAGGTTAACTCATTAGTATCATCTGTATAAATAGCTTGCATGTCTGCTTTTAACGATCAGAAGAAAATATCACTCTACTTCAAAGATACATCACATAATTATCTGCATTTCTGGATTCTATCTATAAACTAGTTATTTGTTTGGTGCTCTAAGCAATTAGTTTTTGTTACTGGAGATGCCATTCAGCATGGGGAAAATTAGTTTCTTTGTACTAACTTTTTCACCCCTTTGACAGGAGGCTTCTTCTTATGCTGTATTTTGTAAAAGGATATGGAGGTGGCTGGCTTGGGAAGGTTTTGTTGCTCTTGTGTACTTAATAGCAATTTTGAAACATTCCCATCCAAAGAGGTACGATACAATGAATTTTGATTTGAAAGGTTAAAGAACAGATGTTCGAACTATTTATTTCTGATATTACTCCGGTTTTGGTTTTTACTTTCAGCTGTAGCTTCCTTTGAAATTAGGCCTAATTCCAATAAAGGGAGGGGGAATAGCTGTTCCCACTTTAAAATTTCCTTGGTATTGATGTATTGATAATGCTCTCATTACAACTAAAATAAACCACACAAATTTCAATATTTTCCTTTTTCCCATCACTTGTGATATCCAATAGTCCCCTAAACAACCTTCTTCTGTCCACTCAGAAGGCTGTTCAATTTGCTACCTCTTGCAGGCCACAGGGACCATTTCCGTTGCGCCTAATTCCAGGACATCTTTGTCTGTTCCAAATGCTCCCAACATTTAATGCTTTGTGCAGCACTTCTGCTCACTTTAAAGTTCCAGGTTCCATAGTTGTATTTAAAGTTAATTTTAATTTATTTAGTATGGAGAGTTTTCCCAACCATGAGACATCCCTGCAAACACGTTTGCAACCTCTGTTAAGAGCAGTAGAATTCAATAAGTTTAAAACAAGAAGAAACTAAACCACAAAACATTGCATCACACATCTCTTAACCAGAAAGTTTCAATGTTTAGTTATTTTCTTTCACTAAAATGGCAGAAGGTAGGACTGGGACTCTCTTTAACTGTAAAATAGCAAGCAAATCTCAAATTCCTCCACACAAACTGTGCTAACACAAGCCATATTTCAGATCCTCACTAGTTTCAGTAAGCACAGGATCAACACATATCAAACCCTTTTTTAAAAGTATTTGCTTATTATGCAAGTTTGTATGTAGTCAGAACTTCTGTGTTCTTAATAAAAGACTATAAATTTCTTTAAAAAATGAACAGTCAGTGAAAAACACAAAAAAAAGTTAAGACAGTGGCTTTTAAACACACTTTCAACATTCAGTTAACATGGATTTACAAGCATTTGTATTATTACATGTGTATGATTCAGCAAGGATGTCCAATATTTACTAGCCCTTGGGAAAAACCACCGCAAAAAACACACACACACAAAAAGACTAAAAAAAAAAAAACCCCAAACTCCAGGAGATTACTAATTGCTTTTGGTAGGCCCAGTTCAGACTACTGCTGAAATCAGCCAACTCTGAAGAGGCCATACAATGCAAGTTAAAACCCTTTACAGGAGGCAAATGAAAAAGTATCCCTCAGCCCAAGACTTCTTAAGCATATCATGTTACTTTCCACAGTTTCCTCACAATAGCTGTACTCTTTAAAGTCCGTTTCTATATTCATGCATAATTTATACCCACACCAACTCAGTTGAGCTCTCTTGTAAATATATATAGGTGAATGCACTATAACTATAAAGTTGCTGTAGAAGCTGTGTACATTTATACACACACTTTCCAACAAGATGTCCAATAATTTCTTTTACTGACAGGAACTTAAGACATTCATATCACTTGTATACTATGCATACACATTATGCAATTTATGTATATTTATACATTATGCATGTATGTATAAAAGCAGCCTGAAGAAAAAATAATGAGGAAGGAAGAGCAGAGGCATATAGTCTTTGTATCATTTTTGACAAAGTGATAAGAGATACTTGGACCACATAGCAACTTGCCAAAAATCAATTCAAAACTTTTTATAGTTGCTCTCTAAAACACATGCTTGTAAAGCAGTGAAGCACATTTATGGCTTGTGCATTACCTACCCCAGCTTAGTTTTTGTGTCATTGACTTAATTTGTAGAACAATGCAATTGAAAAGATCATCAATGTAGTAACAGACGTAAGACTGATGGACCCACAACCAGCCCATGTGATTTTATAGAGCTGTAAATCTTAAAGTGCATATTTCAATTTTATCTTCTCTACATTTCAGCATACATAACATAGCTGCTTTGCCCTGTTATCAGTGTCATCTTTGCCCTTCTTCCAAAACATAATCTGAACATTATTCCTGTCCCCCCTGTACCTACTAAAAGTGTTGCCAGTCAGCAACTTTCTTAAAATAGCTTGCAGACTTATCTTCATTTATCCTGTCTTTTCTTTATATAAAAGAAAATTCATAGGATTACGTTTTTCTAATAGCACGAGGTTTATATAATTTTCAATGCTAAGAGCAACAACTCAGAACTGTGTCTTCCACCTTGTCCATCTTCCTCTTTGCTCTTATTGAGAGCCTCCCCTGCTACTATAACCTGCTCCTACACCCCCCAGGGAAGGTTATAGGACAGTTAAACAGCTGGCCCAAGCTACAAAATTAGAAATAAAACCCTAAGTTTGGGTTCATGTGTCAAAGAACCTCAACTTCTTGCCAACAATTTACTGTAATCCAGAACTGTTGCATATCCACAACATCTGCCCACTACCTGCATACCACTGACCATATTCAGCTTTTCTTTTTAGATCAGTCTCTGGTTCAATTACTTATCATCAGGAGAATTTAAAGCAAGTCAGGCATGCTTTCTGCAGCAATCACTTGAACATGAGTAACGTGGATTCTCAATCACAGGCTACAAAGATCACACATGATCTCAGTCAGCACTGCGCCCTGAA
Source organism: Alca torda (assembly GCA_008658365.1). Lineage (NCBI taxonomy): Eukaryota > Metazoa > Chordata > Aves > Charadriiformes > Alcidae > Alca > Alca torda. The sequence continues at coordinate 24,119,814 of CM018084.1, forward strand.
GGCTACTGCAGTAAGACTACAGTTCAACATCAAGAGAGTCTCACCTGAGAAGTTATACATGATGTAAACAGATTTTTTCCAAATAAACAGTGAGATAACCCTTAGTTAGCAACACCCGAAAAAAAAAAAAAATCCACACTTTGATCCTGAAAATAAGGAATGAGATTGTCTAATAGTTCTTTTACTGTCCCATTCCCACCCAGCAAAATGCTTATCTTCTAGAAACAGAGGACTAACATTTCAAGTTACACCTATACTTTTCTTCAGATTAAATTGCTTTATATTCTGTATGGCAGGTAAAATTCTGAAGGACTTGAAATAAGATCACTGACTGCAGAAACTGTACTAAGGCAATACTAGTGCTAGGAGAGTCTAAAAACCCCCAAAATAAAGTATGTCACTACACAGATGCATCTAATATTTTGCATCCACACAAGTCTTCCCTAAAAGTGTTACCAGCTATATTTCAAGCACTACAGTACAAGATTCTTTTTAAGTATGAATAATTTGTTTAAACTATGATTGAAATTCAGTCACAATTGAATCTGACAGTTTTCAGTCCTTAATTGTCCCACTAATATTTCCACAGGGAAACTTAATTTATGCTGGAATCTACCACATTTTTCCCAAAGGCAAACAGAAAATAGGTATCAACCAAATTGGAACTGCAGTAAAGAAAAATACTGGAAATAGTTTAAGCAACCACAGATTGCCTTCGGGATTTCTATGCAAGTGTTTATGCTTGTATCATTCAGGGAAGTATGTTAATTCTAGACCCCTGGAAAAAGGTGCCTACCATCTCTCCTTACAGTCACTAGGTTTCTTATGTTTCGTGGCTGTTTTCTTAACTGCAGTGCAAGGCAGAGTTGGCATCCTTAATTTAAAAGCTGCAAACAAACTTTGAAGATATTAGTTACCACTGGCAATACTGGCTGTTCAATTTGCCCTTTTCATATCTGCTTCCGTCTTCAACACCTTTCCCCACACAGGAAAAAAATTACATAAGTACTCTTCAGAGAAGAGAGACCAAATCACAGACACTTCATGGAAGGAAGTTTGAACAACTTAAACTGTTCTTTGCAAATTTTGTGTTAGTTTATGCAGTGCAGCATATTCATCACTCCACCTTTTTTGTAGGCTACAGGAAAACACTGCTTTTATCCCTCCACAGTTTAAGCCCACCTCCTTCAAAGGTGGAGGAGTTCTGCTATCTCTACCAACATCTTTAGGAGGGACAGGCTCTGAAACATTATTTATAATAAAACGGACAGTTACATGCATGGTACACATTGTTTTGCCTTTGCATTTTATAGTTAATATTACCATTCTTCTCTGTAACACTAAATAAATTTAATACACACTGAATTTTAGAAGGACATATAAATAAAGAGTGCCAGCTTCAGCCCCATAAAGCCAACAAAAGTTTTATCTCCCAAAATAAGAACCCAAGAAGACATCAACATTTCCTTCTCTCCTGGGTACAGATCCCTTTACCCAGTTTTGGCACACACAGTTGCTTTAAGAGGACAAGGTGGACCCATTCCGTCAGCAGAGCAAAGAAAAGAACTGCAACTTTCTTCCAAGAGGAATTCTCCAGTTCACAAAAGCTCTGTCTGCTACCTTACTTTGCTAACACCATCTGGGAACCTATATTCAGGCATCTTTACTGTCTCCCAACAGTACAGCAGCATGTTGATCTCTAGTAAGAAATCCACAGACCTGACCCCTTTGCTACAAATTCTGTAACATACATTGCCCTGATTAAATAAAAATAATAAAAACACACCAACCACAAGAACAATTTAAAGATACAGTTATGTGAAGTTCTCCTACTCTTAACATTAAAGAAATGAAAAAAGTAAATTCAGCAAGACTTAAAAGCAAGAAATAAAGATCTTGCAATAACACACTGCATCTAACATTTTTGGTGATGACAGTCCCACTATTTTCTGAAGGAGGGTAAGGTTGGGGAACCTGTAAGTATTCCTTCAAAGCAGCAACATGTTGTTGGCCAACTGATCAATAGTTTTTTGCTCCAATGCAGGGCAGGACTAACACTGATCCAGTTACCTTTCGAAGTTACTGGAAACCAGCAGCTTGCAGCTGGCTCCTCTTACAGACACTTCTCTAAAGAGTCTTGGCTCCCAGTTCTCGGCCCTCCTGACTGTATTCAGGATATTCCCAGATCCAATCTCTTGCACCCTGTGATCCACACATATGAGCAAATGGACTCAAAACCTGCTGCATTTTCTTAACCTCAATAGGATTTCCCAGTTAAACCTTTCTTTGTGCCAGCTCTGCTTTCCTTCATTTCTACCACAGGTTTCTATTCAAGGCTTAGTACAGATTATTAAAAAAAAAAAAAACACCACAGGGGAAAAAAATGAATTCAAGAAGTATTTAAACAATTAAGCATTCTTCTGGAGTTGTACCAAACCATATAATTCATAGAATATAGAATATTTTCATAATTTTAAATTAAAAAAAATTCCAGCCACTAATGAGAGAACCTTAAGACTGCTATAAAACATTTACCAGTTTAATGAATAAAATGACCAAGGTTTCTCTCAAAGGAAGAAAAAAAAACAAGTGTGCGTGGGAGATAATAGCCACTGTGCCCAGTGTCACATTTTATTTCTTGAAGAATGAGTAATGGGGATGTTTTGCTAGGTATTTATCAAAGTAAAGCCTGTAGTGGCCTGCAAGGATAAAGGGTCATATTTATCAAATGCCAACTGATCAGTAACTCATTCTGACTTTTAAAAAGTGAAGTCAGGGACACAGGGCAAAAGGAGGATTTGAGACCTGTAGCTATGCTGTCTCTAATTTCTAACAAGTGTGAAACTTATTTTGATGGCTGTAAATAACAATACATATTCCTCAGACTGTGCATTTATATATGCTTAGGTGTGTTATGCTGGGTGATTTAAAGTGACTCTGCAGAAGAGCATCTGTTTTGCAAAGACAGTGAGTGAGAGTTAGAGGCCATCAGCAGTAGAAGAGGAGTAACTGATAAAGCACTGGCTAACAATAAAGGTTCAGTTCATGCACTCATGTATGCAGTCCCAGTCAAGTCAACAGAAGCTGAATGAACAATTTGAAAGCAAAACTTCAAAACCACATGTATCGCTTACTTTATGTGACTAAGTTCATATGCACATTATTCAGAACATTTTAGAAAAATTAAAATAATTGAATGTTGAAGGGGAAACGAGTCCATAGAGTTGATTCAAGGTTATTTTTTCCTTTTCTTAAAACAAGGGAAATCATCTCCTTAAATAAAACAATTATTTTCTTTAAGACTCCAAAATTGCACAAAATATTAACCATTCTAAAACTGCACAATGACAAACCTGATAACAAAAATAACTTGGGGCAGACAATCTGGTGGTATATGTTAACACAGTTCAACTGATCTTTGTAGAGATTCCTCTGTTTAAGAGCTTGGTTCATATTTGACTGTCCACACACACATCTACTTGAAGCCCCAAGTTAAAACTTTAGTACAAAATCTTCCACTTTTCAATGTTTTTTTAATGAGGAACTAAGGCCTTCATAAAGCTATTCATTTTATTGTACCAGCTGGAAAGTCATTTGACTGCTATGCATTTTCTATAAAGATACATGCATGCATACATATGCCTATAGGCATATGTATTTATATACACACACCAAAACCCCACAGCTATGTTAGATTTGTAGCAGTGTACTTTAGTGGGGTCAAATGATGTTTGGCCCATTCTGGATTTTACTGCTATTTAAGAGAAGTGTGCTGTAAAAAGATTGACCATTTTCTCCAGAAGCAAGATAAAGTTTCCCAGATGTCCTCCCAGATTCAAGATTCCTTTAATGCATTTTTTGTATCTTGTAATAACAGATATCCATGTTTAGAAGATAAGCCAGATAAAGGTATACTCATAGGCTTCAAAATAACATGCCATACAGGAGATACCTGAGAGCTTGCCAGGAAAATTGTGTAGTCATATCAAACAGTAATACAAGGAGATTCCTGTATGAAACTACCAGAGAGGCTCAAGCAGTACTGTTACATGCACATTCCACAGTTTGTTTGCCATAGGAAGCAACAAAAATAGTATTGTTGATTCATCAATATAAATACGAAAAGATTAAGTACTCTTTCTTTCTCACATGGTACTCGGAGCCTCCTGAAAACTATTGGATACAACCAAGTTCCATGAAATACACTGTGATAAACCTTACAGATCAGATAAGACAGAATTTTACATCAATCTCAGTTTTCCATCTTAATATATTCTCTTTGTTGTGACAGGTAATTATACAGAACAGGACGGCTGGATGAATTTCAGTCTTGCAAAGCAGAGATCGCTTAATTAAACATAATGAGTACAACTAAACATTTTCTAAACTTCCCACCCAACAGAAAAGAGTAAGTTTCCCCTCACAAAAAGAGTAGCTTGAGGGCATTTAGAGGATTTCTTGGACTGGGGGAAACTGCTTGTTTAAGTTTTGTGGAGCTCCTCATCTAGATCATCAGCCACTAAGAACTGACAGAAGTGTGAATTATCTCATATGAACAGCTCTCATCTTTCCTTTTTTGGCATCTCTTGAGACAGGCAGTAGTACTTCCTACTGCTAAAGAAGAAAATACTACCGGGTATCTCTCAAAATACAGATTCCTAAAAGTGAAAAACAATACTTTTTTCACTTTTAGAAAGAACACGTTTTTCTACCTTTAATAATGCCACATTCTCAACAAACAGATGATGAAAATGTTATTGAAAACAGTTAAAAGTAAGCTGTCAAATTACCTTTCCCCCCCCCCCTCTGAGGATACACACTATAATACCAGTATTTATCTTGTTCTCTTATTCAAAGTAGAAAAGACAGGACTGGAACATGTCTACTAGGTCTAATAAGGTCTGCTGTATATCTTTGCAATAGACATATTGCTATATTTTAGTCTTGTTCTTAATTCCTCAAATCCCTTGGTCTAAGCAAGAATTGGGCAGCCTCACAGATTTCCTATGGTTCATTTCCAGTGGTTGAAGTAGGGCCAAGAGGTAACACACACTGTCAGGCTGCGAACAAAGGCACATGCAATGCAGCATGCGTATATCCTCATGAGACACTTCTGCCATCAGTGCTCTTTCTACACAGATAAAGGTGAAGCTGCAGTACACCCTTCTACCATGGTACACCCACACTCCTTCAATGCAGAGTATCACTGGTGGGCAATATCCGAATCACAGGTATGCTGCAATGATGAGCAGTGTGGCAGTTGCAGGAAGCTTCACTATGTTTCCACCTTTTCAACAAATTTGCTCTTCATTAAAGAGAAAGTATTATTTGCAGAGACAAAGACTCATCTAAATTGAACCTGTTCTTTTCAGTGCAGCAAAGAAGGAAACCTGAGAAAAACAGCTTGAAACTACACCAGTTCCAAACTGTTATTAACTATCATGCATGCACTGACAGCAAGAGACAAAATTACAATCTTTAAAAGAGCACTTTCAGTAGCAAGTGCGCTCTCTTCATCTGACTGGCTTTATAGAACATATTGCATTAAAACACATTTTAAAATAAAGAGAGCCACGTATATCTAGTAATTTTACAAGGAGTACCCAGACACATATTTCTTTCCTCAAACCAAGTGTTTTACGCAATTAAATTTAACACAACCCATCCATGCACAGAAAGCATCATGAGCAGTGCTAACGTTTTCAAACAGATCGGATGACATTATAGAACATGATTTTTTTTGTTACTTGTGAAAAGAACATGCTCTTGGTGCAATTGATTTCACACATAAAAGGCAATGGTTTGAAAGACCAACACTACTATTTTTGGCCAGTTAGTAGAAACTGATTTCTAAAGCTGATAGCAGCTCTGACAATTAATTACAAGCTAAAGATCAAGTATGTCAAATCCTTGTGAAATCCCTAGACATGAATCAAAATGACTCCCGAGTGCCTCAAAGCTATTCCCTCTTTTTTTGCCTCATCTTTCAGTGTCTCTGAGCTGCAAAGATTATGAGCATGAATATTTTATTAAATAAGATAAAGGTAAACAGAGCCAGGAGATTTACCGTCTCCTGAGTTTATGTTCAACAGACTTACCACTTGTAAATAACTGTTCAGTCAGGTAAGTATTACAGCCAGGTAAGTAGAGGGGAAAGATACTCACAAACAAGACTGTAAAATATATTGCAATGTAAATTACAATTATATACATCCATGTCTGTAATCTTCATTTTCCACAACAATGCTAGGCATTTAACAAAGGTGTCTTATCAATTTGTGTAGCAGCAGTATCAGTAGACAAACATATTAAGGATAGAAAATCAGAAATATGATGCTATATCTAAGTTCAGGCTGAAACAAGTCAGGGTAAGAGCTGAAACAGGTTTTGCTGTGAGCTAATAGCCACAAAGACATAACTCAGACATGACGTTCCTACAGGAGAATGACTATATTACATGTACAGTCTTCACTCTTCCAAGAGGCCAAGCTAATCAACACATCTGACCATCTGCTGCAGAATTTGCATAAGAAATCCATTGGAGTAGTTTGGTGCAATGGATTCATTTTGCCAAAATATTAACTGTAATAGGTTGGCACAGCAATGACAAAGTTTTGCACAATACCATAAAGTCCTCAAACCAGGACAAAACCCAAAGCGGATTCTGATGTACCATGAGGGCTTCCTGGAAAGAGACTGTGTAAACAACACTAGGCAATTTCTAGGTTTCTTAAGACCAATTAAAATCAACAGGGAAAATACAAGACAAAATAGAAAAATCTGGATTCTGAAAAGAAATGTTAACCAAGTCAAACCAAGCTTTTAAAAATAAATTGTTCAAGAAATTAGTCACCCAGCTGCAAAACAAATGCAATTGGAGGGGCGATTTATTAATTTCTAGTTTTGTATTCTGTTTGCATTTCCCTCTCCCTTCTCTGTTTATTTAAATACAAGCCTTGCTTTCTTAGTTACTGCTAAGACACTGGCATTTTCCATCCAGCCAGCTGAACAAGTAACTCCAGCTTACAGGCATTTAGTAGTAAATTCTCTTTTCTGTGCTCTACCAAACTGCATGCCTTCATGAAGAGACACAGTGTTCACAGCCACAAAGCAGGCAACAGCTATATGCTATATTTTAAGATTGAGAGTAATCTTTGTTGATTCTTTGGTACTGTTGGGGGAAGCTTCCCCACTTGTAGCAATAGGTCTGTTTCTACTCATTAGGAGAAATGGGAAAAAGGCATAAGATAGCTCTTTCATCTTTGACATCTTTCAGAAGTTACATGGGAAGCAATGAGAGAAAAAGCTGGTGCACCAATGTTTTTAAGTAAGCACGTTGCTGCATCAATGCCAAATTCCATCCCAACAACAGAAAACTTCTTAAGTTACTATGGCACATTAATTAATCCGAGAACTAAATAATTTTATTATTCTGGGGTAGTTTCTTCATAGGTTTCCTAACAACTTCTACCAAAGAGTTCAGATTACGCTTTCAGAGAATAGCCAAAGTACACTTTACCTTAAAGCATAAAGGGAATGGGTGTAACTGCTGAGCCACACAAGCCTCCAAAACACTTGCTACATAAGAGTAAAAAACACATCCAAAGTGCACATACACAAAAAACCCCACACAAAACAAACCAGCACTCAAGCAGCTCTGCCTTGCTCCCATCCTCTGAAAGACATGGTATACACAGAGGATTATCCATTGAGATGTGTCTGAAATGTCTGCAAGATACAAGTTAATTTTTACATGGAAGAGGCTGGTAGTTAAGAGAGCTATTTCCAACAAAGAAAAGCAATCCTTCATGCCTTGGTGACTCAGGATCCTGCAGTCCCATGTGAAGTCTGTGGTGGTTAGCTTTTATTTTCCTCTCCCCATCCTAGAGCTACTTATTGTTTAAGCAGAGCTCTAATAAAAGCATCGGTGCCAAAAAGAGAAGCTATTTCTGGAGCAATTTTTCCTTGGCAGCTTTACATAAAACAAAGCCAGCCCTGAAAAAGAAGACACTTTCCAAGCCATGAAGCTAGTTTTATTTCCCCAGGTGTACTTTCCACAGCTAAGCAAATGTTTCTAGCACAAATTATGAAGTGATAGCTTTTGGCAACTACTCGAAATGTCTGTCAGCTTTGTATGGAAACCCACAGCCTACTGGAAGACAGTCCAACAGAGATTAGGCAGCAAGAATCAATAACTTGTTCTCACATCCCTGATGGTATTTACAACAGATAGCACAGTCTACATTAAAGTTTGTAACACTCCTACCTGAACAAAAGACCACAGATTGAAAGAGAAGGTAGTTCCAAGCAATAAAGGTAATAAAAAAGGAACACATACTCAAGATTTATCACTTGCCATGCAATGAAGAATATAATTGCCAGTTTAAACCATTTTAAAACTGTTTCATTTAAAGTATTGCCACATGAAACTGTTGCCACTATGCCAAGTAAGTAGACATATCACACCTGGTAAACTTGGAAGATTACAATAAAAAATGGATTAAACAATACCAGCTAAATAGTTTACATCCAATCATACTATCCTCTATTTCAACATTTTAAATATTTTGTTAAATGATTAAAAAATAAATACTTGATTCAAAAATATAAATACCGGGGAAGTATTCTTATATATAACCAACCACTTATCTCTCCAAGCACACAGAAGTGTCTCAAATTAGGACTTTCTCTCTCTTCCAACTGTTGCACTTTTTCCTATATTGAATTCAACGTTAAAAGCACAGACAAGTGTGCAAAATAAGATGTAAGACATTGAAGCCACATCTTTTGCTTATGCAACTTGAAGGTACATAACTGACAAGCAGCAAATGATGTTTTGGCCGAGAAATTGAAAAAGTCAAGGTGTATTTTGCTGCTAAGGAAAAGGCAGGTCAGAAAAATCAACACCAAGAAAAGAGAAAATTTTGTTGCATTTTGGAGGGCCATCTTAGAGTTAAAACTGCTTTAATTGCTGCCCTTTCCCACCCTGATGTAGGATTGATATCTTGACAATGAGCCCTTAACTACATTCTTATTTTTAGATGATATATTTCTATACAACCATAATTTTAAAAGTTATATATAGCTCTTTCTTACTCGAGGATTAGTTAAATAAAAGAAAAAAAGCTACTTTTAAGAAGGTTGAAAGCTAAGACAGTCTACTTTTGATCAATTCTTTACATGGAAATATCAGAAGAGAAATATGCTCGATCTATAAATAGTTATTGCATCTTGTTTTTATCCTTAACAGAGTGATTGATACTTTTCCCAAAAGACAGCATAAAGAAAATCTAAGCATAATCAACTGAAGACCAATGTTTTAATTAGAGGAAATCTAGATGACTAAAGCACTTTTAAAATATAAAAAAAAACTTTGAACTACCTTTGTTGTTGTTTGCTATTCTTCATCAAAAGGACATTTATCCTCTGTTCTAAAGAGCTACAAAATGCCTGATGTTTGAACTGATGCTCAAGGAGTAGCTATTGATCGGTGTAGAGGATCAAGGTTATGGTAATCAAATTTCAGTGTCCCACAGTAAAGTTCAGTTTATCATGTCATTTCTAATTGATAGTCCTTCATCTCTGAAAGACAGACGTTCTCCTTTTGTTTCTGTTTTCCGAATACACTACACAAATGTGAAAAGCCTATGAAAGTTCAAGGAGAGGTTGGACTTTCATAGAAGAGAAATCCATTGAGTTTTACTGTATCTGTACAAACAGTCTCAGAAGTCCCTGAACTACAAATGTTGGACACTGTTATAGTACTTGGGAATTATGATACTTTTTTTGCTTTTATATTTTTCTTTGAGTATCTGATGGGGACCACTGTCAAAGACAGAATACTGTTTTAGATGGAGCCTGACTCTGACCCAGTAGGACACCTATTTTTATTAGTGTTATATTAACACATACTAATCAGCTTATGTCTACATAAATACCTGCATACAGGTTTGTAGTTTTTGTGGTGGGTTTTTTTTTGTTTTTGGGTTTTTTTTTTGTTTGGTTGGTTTTTTTTTTTTAATTCAGACAGACCAGGTTCCAGTTTGTTTTTTTTTATTCAGATAGAAGCCAGTGCACTCTCAAGAAGGACTGAAACTAGTACCTCCAATACAACGCAACACACATGTGGCTTACCCTCATGAAAAAAGCCAGTCTACTTCAGTCTCTTACCCAAGAGGCAACATACAAAACTGAAGGTACGTTGACAAACACCAAAATCCAAGCATTTGCAGAATGTGGCATTTCCTCTCTCCAGCACATACAATATTTTTAAGGCAGGCTAGAAAGAAATAGAAGACAGTTAAGGGAAGGAGCTGCTCAACACCTCATCCACCTGCGTGTCATTAGGAAGTACACCTGGACTCTTCCAAACCCAGGATCCATCACCTATTCTCCTTTAAACCTTTGTGGGTTTTAGTCGAATAAACATTAAAATATCTTCTGTGAGATAACCAATTAATTTGCTTATTATTTATAAAAAAATCAGTTGTACATATTACCTTCATATTCCACATGGCAAAATTCTTGAAGGGGATTTTAGGCAAAAATATATACTTACGGAAATATCCTAAGTGACTCCCTGTACTCTTTCAAAAGGGGACAAATGTGGAGTTTAGTGGACTTGTGCCATTTCAGATTAAAGTCCTACATCTAGAAGAGAGGCTTTTTCCAATAATAGGTAGGGTTTAGTTCTACGTAGTTTAAATCCAGTTTCAATATAATTTTCCTTTTTATGGTTTTAAGTAAAAAACCCCCTTCACATAAGGTGCCCTTAAACATAAGAAGAAAAAAACTGAAATTATAAATATGAACTATTATTGAGTCAAAAAACAAAGTTGGCATTACTAGTAAAAGATGAGCCTCAGAGCTTCCCCCCCGCAACAGCTGATTGTTTCACTTCCCTCACTATCACAAAGCATTCTTCAGCCAAGTGCTTGCCAAACAGTAACCCACAGAAACAGAGCTATTCAAGAAACAAACACACAATTGTATCATTTATATCTGTTCTAGTACAATTACTACAAGCTAATGGCTTAGACTCCAAGTATCAAAAAAAAAAAAACCCAAATCCCAAAACAATACTATAAGTAGTAATAGAAAAACTTAACATTTACTGAGTAGCATAGGCAGTATGTTGTAAACCTGCCCAAGAAAGAGACAGCAAAACAAACTTCATACCTGCATAGTAACCCAAACTCAACAAAACAGCATTAAAAGTATACCACGTGGACTTATTACTTCAACATACTGAGACAAAAAATAAGTCTCTGCTATGAATCTTCTGAAACCAGCTCACAGATTTTTTTCCCTGTTTTATGAACCACTGCTTCCAAAAAAGTTTCCATGTCCCTGCTTCTAGCCTATTGCCTTTACTAGAACAGCTACAATTATTTATTTCATAAAAAACAAACAAACAAAAATCATATCAAGCTTTACTCAGCCACAGACCCAAAAAGTTCACGTATCATTACCTCATGCTCATTTTATCACACCTCTCCTACCACAATGGGTAGAGATGGTATACTAAAACCTTCTGCTGTTGCAAATCCACTTCTACTACCAGTTGCACATGTTTTCTCTTTATAACAGGAACACCTGGATTAATTATTGGCTGTGCCTCATTTGTTTCAACATGAGGTTTTCTCTGGAAAATGAGGAGAAAGACAGGGCAAGCATGGTCTGAACTAGAACTAAAAAAACCTCAGTCTGTAAAAGTTTCCCTCACAATAGTAAAGATCACACAGGTGAAACAGAAGTTTCTCAAAAATCTGACAGAAATCATTTGTATAAACACATCCATCTGTTCCCCATTAAATTAAGTAACAAACGAACATTAAAGGACTTGCTCTTTTTATGCTTTACAAAGACTAATCGTGGACAGAAAATACAAGCATATATCAAAAGAGAAAATAAAAATAATCTTACAACATCCAGGTATGTAGCAGAGACCTTCTGTGGATTCCAAAGTTGGAAGCATGATTACTAAACTACCTCTTTAACATTCAGCTGCCAAAAACACCTGGGGAAAGCACCATAGGTGTTACTCATGGAAGCCAGGACTCAGGGGGGTCCCTCCCAGGCACAGTGTGGGACAGCTGGGGCTAATTTAGAAGAATATTTAAGTGCGACAGTCCCACAAGGAAGTTAATAAGATTAGTTTGTAATGGATTGCTAAAAAATTCATGTACATTTATTTGCATATTCTATTTGTAATATTTGATTGAATAACCACCTTCAAAATTGTTTTTAAAAGAAGTTTCTCATCTGATATAACTAAGAACCTGCCATCAAAAAAGCTGCTGTTCTTTCAAAAGTAAAATATTCCCTGTTGTTTTGGGGAAAATCAGGCTCCTCTAAAAGTATCAACAACAGTCCTTAGCTGTTTTATCACCTTAAAACTAGTAAGTCATATCTTAATATGCTAAAGCTATTTTAAATTATTAATATAATGTTCTCACAATTAGCTAACACTGCTTTGTAAGCAAACAGATTCTCTTGACCACATGTTCATTCCAATCTGACAACATCCAGCAGCAATATTCAGCCTTTTCTTTGAGACAAAGATCAAGAAGTTTTTTAGGAAATCTTACTGAAAATAAAATAACATAGAGATCCAAAATTCCTTGTGTTGCACATAATTTTTACTAGTCTTACTCCAAACATGTTATGTGATTTGTGACAATCTCATGGCATGACAATACCTGCCACAGGGACAAATACTATAGGAACACTACAATGCTAAATCTATGTAACTTATGTGAAACACTTATTTTATACGTGCACCAAACATTTTTTGTGGATCAATGTACAACAAATTTTCTCTACAAGCTCACTCTTTCTCAGTAGAGATAATAAATATCTAAAGGGAATATACAATATGTTATGGACCTTGAAAGGGATGGGAACGTGATTTGCCCTTCCTCCTCAAAGGATGGATGGTGATGACCTGGTAAATATCACGGATTTGTGGGTCATGGCCATTTACAACAGCTCCTACTTTTTTTTGCTTTGCTAAGAAACAGGGAGTCTCAATGAACTAGCTAGACACTTCAAAGAGCATCTTGCCTGCCAATAAAGGCTTCTGAAACACTAACTGAAAATACTGGGAGAACAGAGGCCATGCAAACACTAGCTACCAAATGCTTTCAACACGATTCATTCAGTATGGCCACACTCCACAATCTCTTTCCATAGAGATTCTCTTTAGGTCCAAAACAAGACATTATGATGAAGGGGCTAAGTCTCTACTGCATTTAGAATAAATCAGGGAACTTCACTGTTAATGGTTCATGTGCTCCCTTCAACTTGAGAGAGCTCCCACAAGACCTTGACAGAGAATTTGCTTGAACCACCAGGTGATCAACTACATAAATCTTCAAATATTGTCCTTTCTAGTGTATTTTCTTATGATCCTACACTAATGAGATCTGCCTATACTGTAGTACTAGCTATCTGGTCTGAAAAACATTGCTATTGCCTCTTCTCTATTCTAACCTCACAGAGCTCATTCTTATCTGTCTTTATGCTCTACTCCAAAGTGTATTCAAATCAAGGCTTCTCTTTTTTTTTCTTTCCTTTCCCTCAATTGTGTTTAATTATTATGCTATTTTCTTTGAAGTCAAGAGAAAAAGTCCCATTCATTTCAATGAAGATTTAGCCTGGCTTTTTATTTGAAGTGTTCCACCTCACTGTATCTTCAAAACCATTTTTCGATAGGGACAGGGATGCATCCAAATGAAGACTAATAAAAATGCAATTACTACTGTATTATTAGTTGAAGAAATAGGATAGCAGTTTTTAGAGTCAGTGAACTTCAATACGCTAACCAAAGTAACAAATAATATAGAAGTACCTTGGGTCTAGAATAGAAACATCTACATTAAACTAATCTGAATAATTTTTCCAAATACTGGGTAAATAATCAGATATACTTTGAAATTAAAAAAATGTTTCAAATTATCCAAAATGAAGCTGAGTGAATTTCACTAAGTGCAACATGTGTAGAGATTTATTTATTTGCACCTTTTAAGCATGCAAAGTATTATAGCTATATTTTCATCTTGGTGTTTAAAAATAATTCCACTTGAAAGGAGAATTTCTACTGCCCCAGCTGTCAGTACCCAGTAGTTTATGCAATTTGCCTTGTGGGGAGTTATTCTTTTTACACTGCAAGTCGGAAATTACTATTCACTTTGACAAGCCTGCTGCTGATTGCACCCTGATGATGTGTCCTCAATCCAGCTCATGACATCAGTAAGACAAATGTATAGAATGAGAACAGGGGCAGAACACTAATATATTTTGCTTTGCTCAAAGAGATGCAATCAGACCCTTTCAGTATTAGCTGATACAGTCTTGACAATATTATAAGGCAATTAAAGTCTATATGTATTGGCTGATGGAGGTGAATTATGGTAAGTTCCAGGAGGCAATTGTCTGAACCAGGAGATGCTGATTAATTACCTAGCAATAACTCCTTAAGACAGTTAGGACTACTTGTGCACCACAAAGTCAGAGGGAGCAACAGATAATAAATTGTATAAATACTAATTCTCACCAAACAATGTTTGCAGCTATAGCCATAGAGTAACATACATACAGAGACAATAACATTTTCTCAGAAAAATTAGATTCTTAGAAACAAGTTATCAAATCAAGTGGGATGAGCATTTCCATGCCATGTGATGGACATACCAACATATGCACCAGAAGTCCCTATACTAGGAGGCTCAGTATTTCCCAGATCTACCTGCTTTCTCTATAGAATAGTCACCATACACCTGGGGGTACAAACTAGGAACCAGACTGCATCGCTTCGGGCTTGTATCTCATGCTGCTAAACTGAAGCAAATAGATACGAAAATATATAAAGGCTGAATCCAGTTTTAGAGATAAAGATCTGTATGTTAGTACTGACATTAATCAACTAAATATCATTTAAAGCAGGTATTTACCTGTGTATGTTATGATCACACAAACTTTTTTGAGGTGTGTGCAAACAACGTGTCTGTATTTCAAAGTATTTCTTGGTTTCCTTTTTCTCTATGTGGATCATACAAATGTTATTTTTCTTTGCTACCACCAAACTGTTGCCCCTTATGTGAGTAGTTACTGCACAGCGCAATATTTGAATTGTGACTTAAGTATTTTACAAAAGGAATTTATCATAGTGGCACTCCCCTGTGGTTATTAAAATTATTTGCAATCTAATATCTAGCAGCCATATTACAATACGTAACTTCACAACAGAGCATTAGACAGGTTCCCACACATGCCAGACTGAACTGGTAGAGCCAACCCAGCATGGTGAAGCCTCTTAAGATCTTGCTAGCTCAGATCCAGAATCAAAATTTATAATATTGCCCTTATTTACTTAGCATCCTTATGGGACTATAACATGAGAATGCAGTCCCATTCCTTCAATTCCTGAGCTGGCTTGCAAAAAATGAGCCCTAGCACTTGTACTACTCTCTCCAGAGCTTTTGGCTTCAGTATTATTTTGCTTGGTGCCAGCTTGAATGTCGCTGAACCTACCTTAAAAGTTATCTTCAGAGTATTTAATTAGATAAACTTCGTGCCATATTAGCATGTTTGGTTTTTTGAATTTAACTTTTTTGCTCACTTAAAAATATAAAGTGGATAAAGAATAGGGCCTACACTTGTTTACTTCAAATTAGGTAAAATTTCTGCATTCTGTGAGTGCTTCCTCATTAGTTTTTCTCTGCTTGCTAGACTTAATTTATTCACTTTAAAAGCATAACAAGACTGAATACAAGCCCATAGCTGCACTGAACATAATTAAACTGGCAGTCAGTTAATTAAAAGCAGAATTTACAGTCAATATTCTAAAAGATTAAAACCACACTTTTTTGATAATAAAACTCAGTGAAAAAATCTTAAAGAAAAATAAAAAGCTGTCCCTGGCAGTACAAGAAGTTTCTCATTATGGTATATATGCATCGCATTTTTTTATGTGTGCTTGCCTTCAGAAACCTCATGTTTTTAATACGACCAGCTACTTTGACCTTAGCAGAAAGAATTGAAAAAGTAAAAAACTATTATTACAGTTAGGTACAGAATCAGAGTACAATGATACCTGGCAACAAAGAGAAATAAATAATCAGCTCCTAAAACCATGACAATGTCTCTGTCTTACTGCACTGGGTTTCAGAAAATGCACTTTGCTGGGGAGGAGAGAAAGAGAAGAGTGAAGCATTGGTAAGACCGAGCACTCTTATTTCCAGTGTATATCAAACCCAAAATCTTTTATACATTCTTGCAAACAGGAAACATGAATTAGATTGGAACAGAAAACTGATTTGTTTCCTTCATTAAAAAAATCTTCGTTCTATTTTTTCATGAAACAAGTGATAAAATCCCATGTATTCTTTCTACTACTATTTCAACAAACTCACTACAGTTCTCAAGCCAAACATTTTACTTAAGTAAAGAGAAAAATTAGTGAGTGTTTAATTTCTATATAATCATGTACTGGCATACACAGATTCCATCTCCTTAGCATCCCAGGATGATTCCAGTTAATGTAGTTACTGCCTACGGATCCCCATACATGATCAGCAGAGGAAGTTTTGAAAGTTATACTCAAATGTATGGTAGAAAGGCTTGAGAGAATCTGAGTGGATTAAGAGCTAGGATTCAATTAAAATCCAACTTCATACAGTGCTATAACACCTTTTGTGTACAGTTCAAATAGCAAAAACCGTTATTTAATAAACTGCAGTCTGACTGGTCTTCTGGAGCCAGTCTGTTAGCATATTTCACAGGAGAGGGAGAAACCCATGTGGGTTTCAAAGAGATTTACCTAGAAAAAGACTTCAGATTTTGGTTCCATTATGCTGCGTACTCATTCACTGAGTTTGGCAACTAGCATGGCTGAACAGACAAGTTGTAGAGGGTTTCCACATCACATATTTGAGTCCACACAC
Source organism: Alca torda (assembly GCA_008658365.1). Lineage (NCBI taxonomy): Eukaryota > Metazoa > Chordata > Aves > Charadriiformes > Alcidae > Alca > Alca torda. The sequence goes on from CM018084.1 coordinate 24,136,760, forward strand.
CTAATTCTGTCTACATCATTTGTATTCTGAACCATAATTTCTCTCAGCTTGTTAAAAGGACAGTAGCATTCTTTTGTTTTGCACATATGTTGTAAAATCAACATTTAGAAACCAAATGCCACAGGTACACAAGTATCTGGAAAACATTTCTTTTTTGTGTGAGGGATTTTAGCATTGCCAGTATACTTGAAGCTGGTGAGGACATGTTCTTCTGTCCCATTCTGGAGACTGGAAAACCATCATCCCAATCTGGATAGTGGCTTTAACAAGTCATCCATCAAGACTACAGAGTCTTAGTATTATTGAGAATTTTGCCTACTCTAATCCCTCCCAAAGCACACACAACTTTTCTGATATGAGAGGTTCAGATGGATGACAGGCTGCCATTTCTGTTGTAACTCAATTTATTCAGTGAGAGTTTAGGAATACCTGTTGCAATTTAACCTTATGTAATTATATGAGCCTCCTAACCTCCATCTCATAAAAAAAAAAACCCACCATCAAGATTGGAGGTGAAGAAGAGAATATCGGGCATGCTGTTTCATCAACTATAGCAGGTACTCTGTACTGGCCAGGAAAATAAAACTGGCAATGACTGAGGAATTATAATATATTCAAAACTTCCAGGGACATCTGAAGGAAATAAGTTGTAATCACCGTTACTTGATGTTGTGATTTCACCGTGACCTCTGGGCAAACACTGCTCCTATTGTAAATCATGCCATAGAGCCTTTAACAACTGCAGAAGGGCAAGACCAGAGCTTTACTTCCCCCCTACAATCAGAAGCATTCTGCCTTCCAGCTCTCAGTGGAGGCACTGGTTCATTGCTGACTCATAAGGAAGAGTGCCACCTACTGAGTCACTGATACCTTTGCCAGCAGCATTCCCAGTGTTCCTTACTGACCTTGACCTTGTAGGCAAGTCAGAGCAAGCTTGACCCTCCTTAATTTACAAGATAGCGTAAGGCTGCAATGTCAAATGGTGTCCATATAATCAGCAAGGAATTAACGCAAATTACATTCCTATTCCCTTTAACCCTTAGCAGTAGCATACTTGTAGTCATAAATTACGTAGACATTTCTCCCTCAGCTTCAAGAAATACTAAAAATTAGTCACTGCAGCTTCTAAATAAAGCAGCAAACAACTTTTTATCTACACATGAAGTCTATAATACAGAATTATTTATCTTTAAAAAGGAAATAAAAGTGAGGTTCTACAAGGCTCTTATCTCCTCAAAATGTCAGTTTTCTGGAAAAATATTTTGTACCGTATGTCATCAGTTAAACAAGAAAATGAGAATATCTAAAAACCAAAATTTTTATATACTTTCTTATATATATATAAAACTTTTCATTATGTTTAACTATGACCCATTTATTTATTCAATGAATGCTGATCAGTGCCCACACAAACCTAATTTGCAGGCCACCTTTTGTTATTTTAAACAGTCTAAAATACTGGTTTTTCTGGGTAACCATCAAATGTAAACTGCAGGAATTTTTCTATGAAATCTAAAAGTTATTACAATATCAGCAATCTAAATTTTGAGTGAGCTTTAGTCTACTTTGCATTCAAAAATGCAGCAGTTAACAGCTATTTATGGCTATAGTAGCTACATGAGACGGTTTATAAAACCTTATGTGAAACAACTATTACAGAATTTTATCACGCTTATGCAGGAAACTTTAAGATACCTTCTTATATATAGAAAATAATAGTTTAAATTAAGAACCCAAAGAAAGTAATCAACAATCTCACTTCACACATTGAATTTCTGGATCATTTGCTTGCATACATGAAAAAGCTCCTTAAACATATCCTAAGAAAATAGAACAGATTTCTTATTAGTGCAAATGTGGCAGAAATGTATTACCTATGTGCAAATGTATTCCTCACAGATACAATCATTCATGTGTTCCAGTGGCAGTTTTAGATTAACTACTGGTTTGATGTACTAGCTGACCAATTTGTTATAAAGGCATTTTCTTTCTTGTGGTGTTCAGTAAGCATCTTCTCAGTTAAATAACTCACTTATCTGCATGAAATCCCCTCCAGGATTTTGATCACCTAGAAGGATTATTGCCTATGAATGAAGCCTGCTACTCTGCGACAACCCTATTCTATAATACTTCCAATAATATTACATTTCAGAAGCCGACATTACTTTTATAATTCATCAATGTAAACATCTACTGTATATTGTTGAGTCTATGGCAAAGTCAAAAATACTTCTTCATCATTATTTAAGTATGAAGATGCACAATATATTTTCATCTGTAAGTTTTTTGAAAGTAAAAGCTTACATATTAAGTGGCATCTTCCAAAATTTACTTGCTGTAATTGGAGAAAAATCCCTTATTTGCCTCAACATTTCCACTGTCTTATCACTAGAGCTACAAGCCCTGAAACAGCAAAGCAGAAGTCACTGATACATAGAAGATACCATCAACTTCGTAAGCAGCTCTTGTTAAATGCTTCCCATCTCTGCCTCAGCTGCTTTAAAATTACAATTGCATTTCCACCAAAATACCAGTATTCCACTCAAGTATCAATTCTCGAACATGAAATGCATAATTGCTCTATTCATGTAATACGCAAGTAAAAAGTCATCCCAAACATAATAACTTAAAAATAATACTAGTAATTATGTAGCTTAAGTTATTATGTAGCATTTAAAGAATTAGTCCACAATTATTATCTACACAAGGTTATACATAGTATTTCTGAGTAATGCAATACAGGCCAGATTCAACATTCACCAAAGTCAATGACAAAATTAAGATAATTAATACTTGAGCTATGGTTATAAGCCAGAGCTGCATCATGACTTCTTAACAGAGAAACATTCATGACATTTGGATGTTATAAATTTCCTGCAAGAGCTTGAGGAAAGGTTGATTATATAGAATTTTGCTACCCAGCCAACAGTTTATACTTGGCCTTTGTATATTATGATAAGGCAGTTTTTAAGAAGTGAATGCAGATGATGTCTGATAGCTCTGCTTTCTAAGAGGTATTATTCAAAAATATTCTTGCTATTTTAAATCTATTTGGAATCTTATATTCAAGACACAGGTCTACATCCCATAGATGTGTTGAGAAACACTTCATAGGTGACCTTTGCACCTAGTGATCTAGACACACACTACGGAACTTCTTCCTAATGTAATTAGAAAGAAAAATATACAGATCTGAAGTATATTATATACTTTCTGCTGCTTTCAGAAATTATTTCTAGCAGGTTTGGAGAAAAACTCAATAACTCGGGAAGAAACAATACTCCAATATTTATAACATTGAAATTTACTTACACATACGCATGCTCACCTTTTAATAGAAATAGAACTATTCAGTTTGCCCTTTACAGACGTATGCATCTTGAATATGTAACTACTGGCCCTTTTCACACAGTCAACTAGATGAAGAGGTTTTTTTCCTCAGGAGGTCATTAAAGTCTCACAATCATTTGTGTACAACAGATAGTAATTTTTTCAAAACTAAATATTTGTCCCTTAAAAATGTAAATTGTGAATATCATACCGTAATATATTCTAGCAGTAAATGAAATACATTAATGTTTTAAATAGTAATTAATTTAGAAAGTTGAGTGGCTTTGAAGCAAGAAGCTTAAGCTTAAAAGCAATCTACACTAAAGTGCAAAAAGATTAATAGACTTACTGACTATTAATCCCATAAAATCATACTATCATTATATTTATAATGTTTTGACAATCTACACAATATTAATTGTAATTTTCAATCACTATTTCTCCTTCAAATCTGTAATTTCACACTGGAGTACAGCATCTTTCTTTTAACCAACCAGATTTTACCTAGTGAAAGTTACGGGACATTTTTCACTAGATATACTGACTAAATCCGAGGCACCAGAGGAATGCTGAAGAGGGTTTAAGAAGCTAATTTTAGGCCTTAGTGATTAGCCCAAGACAAAGCCTGCAATCTCCCGATCTTAAATAGGTAAATTCAGAGAACTTAAGAAGCACTTCCTGCCCATGTGACTGAACAGTGGAAATTGTTTTTCTCCAAAATTTAAATGGGAACTGGAACTAAGCCTGGTACTAAACAAACATGAAGAAATTCAAATTAAGTTTACTTTATACAATATAAGTAAAGGACAGGAAGGTGACTTTATTCACTTGAAGAACTCATATCAGAATTTTCTTGGCATCTTTACATCTAACAAGCAGATGATTAAAGAAAACCCCCACAAACAACATGTAAGGCTGTGCAGGTTTTCTGGCAGACTGTGGAAAGATTTGACTATTTCCAGGAAGTATATACTAACATTTGTAAATAGACCTTATGATCTAAGTCTGTTTTGCAGTCGGTGATCTCTCACCTCAAACTCTGGTTATTCAGTTCATAAACAGATGCCTTTCCACTGTCTTGAATTTTGTGTGAAGTTTCCATGCTCTTACATTCTGTGTTTAAAAATTTATTATGTGGCTCCTTATTCAAATGTCATTTTGATTTTAATTTCTTAAGATGTTATGTGCACTTTTAGTTACAGACTCATCTGAAGAGATGCATTTCAGTTTCTACATATTCAAAATACATAGGTATGTTCTTAAATAGTATGGGACACTGAAGCATTTCCCTGTCTCTATTTTCAGTCAATGATATTATTTTTGTATTTATTATATAATTATTATTATTGCATAATTGTTTTATTTATTATTATTTATTATTAATATTCTATATTTTCAGTCAATTAATCAGTGCAAAATTTCCCCATTTTCATATTTAATTTGATACAGAACCATTATATCTTCTTACATATTTTTCTGACCATGTTACAATTTCAATTAAGTGGATAAAAATGAAGAAATCAGTTTGCAACATAATTAATCCAAGTCCCCTTTAATCATAGAAGAGAGTGCTATGAAATATAGAATATCTTCTTGATTGATGATTATGAGTGATAAACAGAATCTAAATAAATTATTTTTTCAAGTGTAGTTCAATATTTCTCATATTTCTTAAAAGTATTCTTGTTTTCTGGTCTTTAAATTTTTTTATGAACTGACATAACAATCAACTTTTAAATCATAGTTTGCAAATAAGTAGTTGTAGAGTCTGTTCAAGCAAGATAAAGTAGAGTAGGCATGCACAGAAAAATAATAACATATGCAAACACGTCATCATTGGCAAAGGAAAACTTTTGTGCCACCTAGCTCTCCATCATCTCCTATCAGCCGATGGGGTCATATTTAAAAACCAATTGCCACTGTCTGTACACAACATAAGTGAGGCTGAGAAAGCAATTCAGATACACAGGCATCAGCATCTAGTGCTGTTGCAGCCAAGTGCTGTCTCGTGTTCACTTGCCATTCCAGAGGGATGAGGGTCTCCCAAGTTTGTGCTGTATCTGCCAGTCCCATACAGATATCTTGGATATCCTAGGGCATCTCAAATGGCTGTAGATAACCAAGACATCTCAATTTTTCCCATAATCTTTAAAATGTTGCATGTTATATTTACCATTTAGTAACATGCACATTTAGCACATTTTTAACATGACTCCTTGCCTAGTTACATAAATCATGAGAATCTTTGGCTTTTTCACTGCTGCTTTTAATAAAGATTACGCTATTTGTGTTGACAGAAGAGGCTTCCAACCTATTTGCTCACTTAATTTGACAAATTAAGTAAGAATGCAGTTGGAAACATGTACTGTTCACAAGTGCTTGGTGACCAAGCTCTATATTGTGGGGACATGCAGGTCTGTCAAAAATAGCTGGAGTTTATGTTATTAGCAATAAATAATTATTTTCCAACTTAAAATGGCCATCTCTAACAGGACCCGACCTGAATTATTTGCACATTAAAAGTTCATCTGCAGTATGAGCTTTGGTATGGAACATATTCATGAGAAAATACCTGAGGAAAAAGTGAGGTTTTGTCGGGTTTTTTAAGGGACATTTGAGGTGATTATTGAGAGACTGCTCAGGTACCCTTGGGGCCGGGGGGGGGGGCAGACATAAATGCAGATTTCTTTGCTGGATCAGCTTTTTACAGCTCATTCTATTCCCATGGAAGTGAACACAAATTTTGCCACTGACTTTCCTGTGACTATGATGAGGTACTGCATATAAGGGAGAACTGCTATTCCTTCTCAGTCATGAAACCAGCATCATTTCACTGTAAGGATTGTAGAAAGAAGAGGTATACAAAAGATAACACAAAGTAGGATCAGATGTGCTATGAAATCCACATCTGGACAAGCCCTAGCCCTTTACAACCTTTTCAACAGAGCTGCTTATTCTCTGTCACATCACAGAAAGCAGGAAATGCTGCTGATGGATTGCAAACCTCTACAATTTCCCTGTTTTTGGCATCAGTGGTGCTACAAAAGGATTTCTGAGAAAATTGAGATGGGGCGAGCAGAATCACTACAGTCACTACAGCCCAACTAATGTATAGTCTACCAAAAGCTTTCTAACTGCATTTAAAGCATTTGGTATTTGGCCCATAGTTCATAAGCTACGGCCATGACTGTAGGCATTGGACTATTTTAATGTATTTATTTCAAGATTTAGTTAAAGAATATGATTGATTATTTACAAATTTTCCTTTTAAAAGTCATGGAGCACAGTTAACTCATTATCAAACATGATACTGCTGTACCATCATACCTATTCTATTACTTTTTAGTTTTCAAGTCATCCATAATTTTAAAAGTTCTAAACAATAGTAGTTATGAGACAGAGAAGATCCAACAAGATTAGTTTTGATCCAACAAGAACTGTAAGGTTTGCTCTAAAGGCTATGAATTATTCTCTGACTGCCTGCAAATAGGCCTCAGAGTGATTCATATTGCATATGATATTTTGTAATTAAAGTCAAAGGTAGGCAACATGCTTAGGCTTAGAAAAATTTACAATCTTGCATCCACTATTTTTGCTAACATGATTAGTTTATCAAGTATCAACAGTACAAGTCCAAACTGAAACAAAACATACATTTTGATAAACTAAAATCTCGTTAGTCTTCTAATTGCAATGGACACAAGCTTGTAAGCTAGAAAAGGTCTCCAGTTTCCACTAACTTCACTAAATACTGCACATTAACTCAATTTTACACAGGATAAGATATTTAAGGAATTCTGCAATGTTTGACAGTTCTAAGGTCACAGCCTTTCTTTTGAAAATATCTGAAGAAAACTGTGGTCTAGCTGTTGTTTTCCACATTGCCTCATTCTACACAAATCACAATGCAACCTTTTCATTCCCACTGGATACATGAAGTGTTATCATTATTAGTTACTAAAATTAATTCTTGGACACTATTATACTCTTTGAAAAGGTTAAAAAATACTGTCTTTGTAGCCCTTTTTAACTGCAATATTTTAAAGGGCAAAAAATAACCAGGAATCAAAGAGTATCCTAATTAGAGGAAAGGAAAGTAAACAAAGAGCTACTCTTATTAATGAATGAAAAATAGATTGATTCACTATCATAAGAATGGTCACTATGAATGGAATGTGTTTACTTTGCACTTACAAAACAGATGTGTTAATAGAACTTAGACAAGTAATGCCTCAGATCAAAGCTTGCAACATCATACCCTTTAAATAGTTATACGTATTTCTTTTTTATTCCTACCATCAATTATCCTTTCTCTATAGTCCTCCTTCCACCTCTGACCACCATTCGTTGCACATAGTTTTATACTCCATATGAAGTCCCCATAAGAGAAAACAGTGCATTCATCAGCAAATGATCAAATTTCAAGTCCTCAATGAAACCAAAGTCTCTATACAAAAGCATTTTTTATTTAATGTTATAATTTGTCTGCTGTCATTACCCCTATGTCATGGGATCAACTTTTTTTTATTTCAGCTTCTAGTTAATGAATTTATTTCCTAATGTCTTCCATTGTTCTCCTGAGATTTGCTCTAAAGCTAGTTATCCCAGAGTTATTCCAGGTATTTTAGCAAGACAAGACATCAGGACAGGGTTTTAACTAAGTAATTATCTGAAAACTAGCTAAGAAAGGCAAGACATCCTTTCTTCTGTAACCAGCAGCATGAAAAGGAAAGTGCATGTGCTTTTCTCACTCCTGTCTTCAAATTAGCTCTTGTCTTGACATCAAAATCAAGTTGTTCCTTTTCCTCTTACCTTGCCACTTTCCCCCAAAAGAATGAAAAATTAACATAATTCAGGTCAACTTTGCAATAAGAACTGCAGTGACACAAGATGGTTACTTGAGCCTTAAAAATGCATAGCTCAAAATCTTAATCCTATTCTAATCCTTCATGAGGACAGCTATGTTCTTTTAGATGCAGAACAGCAACCTGAACTGCATTAAAAATCCTTAATCTCTCTCCCTGAGTGCACAGCACCCAATATTTTGCTCTGCACCTATTTGTTCAGGCAGTCAAACATCAAGACTTTCTCTTCTAGAAAATAAATGCAAAATAGGAAATAAAGAAGGCGGCTGTGGGGAGCAATAAAAGGACAGAGCCTCTATTTCTCATCTAAGACATTCTCATTCCCTGATTATGCCTCAACACATTTTTATTTCATCCTTCCTAGTTTTTACTAGTATGTGTCATTAATATTGTCGGTTTAGTTTGTTTTTTTAAAGAAATGTGATATATTTTACCATTAACTCATTTTAAAGGCACATTCTCTTCCAGCTTCCCCTTTAAATCTATTTTGCACCTTCTGTTTGATTTTGACAAACAAGGTCAAAAGGAACAAAAAAAAGGAAAAACAAAGGAAAAAAAAATCAACGCAAAACTTCCAAAATGAATGTGACCTTTACAGATCACATCCTGTTTTAACAGCTGCTTCATCAACATCTGTGCACCTAAGAGTATGGAATTCTAAGACTCTGAAGGACACATCTACTGCTGCTTTTTAGTCCACTATACTAAAAATTCATTAAGGCTTTAGAGAAACAAAACACCATGGGAGAAGCAGTCTATAAAAGTTTGAGTGGTAGTATGATATAGCACATTAATATCTTTAATGGGGAAAAAAAATAAATTTGGGCTAATAAAAGCCTTCTTTTATTCCCTCTGTAACACCTCCCCATGACTTGACCATCTGTACATTGATAAACAAGTAAAAATACATCAATGTGTTGTGCCAAAGGCCTTACAGATTTGTAGCAACTGACTACATCAGCACCATGTTGAGTACACTCCTTGGACATCCTTTAGCTGTGCACAAGCAGACAAAGCTTAATATTTCTCCCATCAGCTGTTTCAGAGTCATGCTTACTTAACCAAACAAAGAGTAACTGTATTTTCATAACACATTTGTTTGACCTAAAACAAAATGTGAAAAAAAAATCAGGATAGTTTGTTCTAGATTCACAACAAAATATTTACACTAGGAAAACAATTTCTATACGGACTTCAACTGAGGCTTTCACCAACGCAAGTGGTAAGAGATAATTACTGTAAGTGAATGTTAAACCTATTATGCAGTCCACCAAACCATAGGGTATCAGGAGCATCTCTAATCTCAGTATTTTTTCCCCATATAGTCCTCCTAGAATTTCAGACTCATTCAGAATAAAGTAAGGACTAGAGCCAAGCAGGGAAAATTCTTGATATTCATCTGTTTTCGAAGGAGGAAGAAAGTGGCCCTTCTACATCTTTACACAGTAGTCCTGTTTTTTACTGGGCCTGAGTTACCCCACATTGCATAAGATTTTTGACTTTGGGGCTGAAATTAGACCTGCAAAATCCTGAAAGCCTGGGATGCATTGTGTCATTAAGAGTAGAGAGAAATATCAAAAGCTAGTGCACTTTGCGCCAAATTAAAGGTTTCAAGTACAAAGATCTAGCAACAGAAGAGTTAATCTATTAAAAAAAAAAAAAATTCGTGTGTATCCACAACCCAGGGGCTGGAAATTAGTCATTAAAATAAGAAGTCCCCAGCCCTTGATACTGCTTTAGCTTTCTTCCCTTTTGATCTTAACGTGAAACAATTATAACATCAAAATGGTGTTATATTTCAGAACCTTTTTAAAAATTTTAATGCCAGTATTCATAATAATTTTAATTTGCTTTTCAAACAATCTTTGAGAAGAAAAGCATATTAAAGTTATCATAATAAATCCACTGGAGGATTATTGTTGCACTGGCATATCAAAGAATTTAGGATGCATTGGGGATTTATTGTCATATGAAACATTGAAGTGTTAATGATATTAATCTGAAATTGGGTGTTCTTCCTTTGATTAGATGCTATACATCAGTCTGACAGTCTAAATACTTCCTAGTTAGATTGATAAATGAAATCAATCTTATGTTACGTTATTCAGTATACCTGCTAGTTAATTTAGAAACAAAATTATTTCCTTATAAATGTTAAATGATAAACTATAGATATGTAAGCACAGTACAACTGTTTCTTTTGCAGTGTGCATTGTATTATGAAATGGATTAGGAAATGGGTGCAACTTCCCCTCCCAACAATGGAAAATTACGGGAGTTATTCTTCTCAGCTGATGTTCCTCCCTCTAAGAAATATTTCAGTTCAAAGTGACCAAGACATTTAATATTTGAATGAGCTTACTGATCTAAGTAGCAGTAGTATTCGTAAGCTTACAGCCAGGCATATATAGACCATATATGCCTCGCTGACTGAGCGTGCAGGACTTGCAAGTCCATGATTATTCTGAAAATCTTTAAAACATGTACCTAAGTGTGCTTTTCAGCACAGATGTAAAAAGTTATGTACATTGTTGCTCCATGTTGTCTCTATTACCAGATGATGCAATACAAAACAACAGAAGAAAACTCTTTTGCTCACATGGCTAACAAAACAGCAGCATTCTGTGTCATTTAGATCTTGACGACCCTCAAAACTAAATTGTTGACCAGCAGCTTCATCTCATGCTTTTTATCACTCAAGACTCAAAACCAGTAAGAAAAATCACATCTGTTTTCAAAGATGAAGAGTTCTTGCTAATTCTTCATTTATCCTTACCAAAAAACCTAGCAAACTAAGCTTTATGTTGTAAATCATTAAGCAAAAGGAGAGCTATATTTTCTTAAGAGCTATATGCAAATAAAAAAAAAAAAATCACTTAATCCATTCCAAATGACTTCATGCATACCAAACCTTGCAAAGCAGGCATGAAAACATTCATGCCGAGGCACAAAGTATATGTACTGTATTGCATACAGTACATGTAATGCAATTTTTCACTCACACATTAATGTAAGTTCATAAAAATCTTTCAACAGCTTCCTCAGTATTTTTCAGTTTTCAAATATACATTTAAATAACTATCCATCAAGAACCCACATATACATAGATCAGACACAGCAATAATAAATGGAAAACTGACTCTCTGAAGGAGACAATTTAATTCATAGTACGCAAGATAATGCAAACAAAACTAAAAGCAATAACTAAAAATAGGCATTATTTTCTCTTTTCATCAAAAGCTGATTACAATCCCTCTAAGAAACCAGAATGACCTACACAGGTTTCATTGTCCTATGCAAGGTATAGTGGAATTCATGACCTGCTTGGACATGGTATGGGGGGCAGAACTAAGCAAGCACGGGAGCTATCTGTAGCATCTGTTAAGTTGTACATCGAACACATGCTCAAAGTGTAAGTTTTTGAATGCAAATACACATTGTCACTGCAAGACCACACACATTATTTATGTTTTCAACATGTTTCTACATATGATGTCATGCCATGCAATTTGTAACAAAACAAAGAAAAGCTAGAATCAGGTGACTTCAGAGAACGCATGCTGATTTACAAGGTTAATAAATTTACCATATCAGCATCTTGGCAGATTAGTGAACTCTGATGCATTTTCTTTTCACTAATGGAATAGAATAACATGCTGACAGAACTGATTGAGAGTACTTAATTTTTTCCTCTTTCACAAGGACATTTAATGTGACTTCTACATGACCCAACTGAGAAACACAGTATGAAGCGAGACATTCTTTCTCTAAATAAACTATATATGACAGGCAAAAAAAAATAGTTTAGAAAGCAACACCCCATAAACTTTTAGCTTTTTGCCATCAGCCTTCGGAATTCCTATTCAACAGAGGACTAGTATCATGAAAGGAGAGAAGGTAGGCAATTCCACATTCAAAATTAAATCCATAAGTAAACAAAGGAGGATCCAGAATTTCAGATTCGTAAGTTTTATGAAGTTCAATTCTCTAACGCAAAAATAGACAAGGTTTCTAAGGCACTGTTACTAAGGTATGAATGTTCTAGGAGTTTTCCACCCCAAAGACAAAATTGCAATCTTGCCACATGCACTACTGCAGATCCTGTCTGCTACAAAGACCATGCCACAGTGGTATTAAATAGAACATGACAACAGCTAATATTTGCATACATCAAGAGCCCACAGGAGATGCCTTTGATCTCCACCAAGATTATGAACAACGCACATTTCTTTGAACAGAATGACCAGCACAGTATTCTTATCTGTACAAGCAGGCAGCAGCAGCAAGACGACAACCAGGAATAACCAGGACAAAATCCAAAACACAGCCTCACAGAGAAGCTACCTGCCAGCTCTGTGTTACTTTCATTAAGATATGTCACAGACCAAGGCACTTTTTTTTTTTTAATAAGATGCTGTTCACAAAAGTACTCCATAAGTAAAATTCCAGTGAAATGATTGCATGAAGAATTTGAATATACTGTAATTACAGTAGAAAATGAGACATTCCACAGTATTGAGCAAATGAAAAAGTGTTTAAATTCTCTTATACATAATATTTACAAATATTTTTTAATAGACCAGTATCACTCTGCCCTGCTACATACGGCAAAAAATAAACACTTTGGTATAGCAACGTCTCATAGTACGCCTGCTCAACTCTGCAGCATATTAACTATGGTACTTTCTTTTAAAGTTAATTTAATTTTTATTATTATCACTCTGATATCCATCATTAAATGCAACTTACAGAAATTAAAATAAGCTGCCTAAATTAACATTAATATTGGTTTAATGTTGGTTAAAAGAAACCAACCCTCATTAATGAAAAAAGGGATGGATCCCCATTCATTTGGAGCATCTTCAGAGCTAGTTTCAGTAGAAGACATGCTTTATTGTTACCTGTTTTACTTAATTCCAGGTAAACCCAGGGAAAAGGGTAAATATGGATATACCCTCGATCTCATTTTATGTAACACTATGTAAAATGGTTTCTCTATTGGAATAAATTTACTGTCAGCCACTGATCTGCCCACTGCACTTTGCAGCTATTTGAATAGGACCAATTTCAGATCTATTTATTTTGTTGTTCTAATATTGAGATGAAAGAAGAGTCAGTTAAAAAGCCTACTGTTTGAAAATTAATGTTCTTGTGATGCTAGGTGAATATAAGAGACAGAATGCAACTCGCTTCAGAAGGTGGTTACTGGGTAACTGGTTACTCTAATTCACGCTCTCAAATAAAGTGGTTCTCGCAAATGCTTCAAAATAAAATACACCTTTAAATGAGAGTCTGGTGGCTTATTCCAGTGTTTGAATGCATACATGCATGTGAAAAACTTCTTTTAGCATTAATAAAAAGAAGTATAAATACATTAAAAGAAAGTGTGCATATTTCCCTTTATTTTCAGAACAATAATAATTTCCCTTTATAGCTCAGAATATGTGTATATAAAATATGTGTATATAGCATGCTCATATACGTATCAAGTTATATCACACAATAAAACAACCATCTTAATTTCTATGGACATCAGATCTATTTCAGATGCCATTTATGACATTGGAATTCTCATTACTTAAGTCATTCCCAAGTTACAGCACTGCTTCTTCAGCAAATATGGAGCTCTTCCCTTTAAAAAAGATACCCAAGAGGACATGGTAAAGCTATAATTTAGTACATGCCCAAATGTACACAAAACTGGGTTCTTTAAAAGGCAGAGCAGGATGGCATAATCAATCAATATCACATTAGATTACGAGACAAAACATCTTCTGTTGGTGTTGCGTTTGTTGTTTCCTTTTTTGATTGCATGCTCATCCATCAGCCTGCTGGATGACAATACACAACCTAATTCACCTTTCTGTACTGTAAGGACCTATTTGTAGAATAGGGATATCTATACTGCCTTCTATTGTAAAGCATTGGCAGATCAACTGACAGATACTATCTCAAAAACGGGTCTCACCTAAGAAATAAAGTGTTTCCATGCTAAGATTTTCTCAGATATAGACATTTTGTTGTTATTACAATGCCTTAGCTTTCCTACTCCTGTAGTTACTTAATTAGAATATAACCGAGATAAATGGAGAACACCTGAGGACACTATATATAGTAAGAGAGTGTCATATGTCACTATATATATATAGCGACAGAGAAAGATTCCACAGAACATTTCAAGAAATATTTAAAGTGTGGCCACGTGTGTATCTGCAAATTCAGTTTTCATTCTTCTGTTACTGGAATCCTTATACTGACAGAATAAAGTAGACAGTAACTGCAGTCTCATCTTGCACTAGCTCTGAACTTTTCTTCCACTTACAGAAAAGGTGTTTACTGCCATCTTCAGGAGCACCTGTTTGTCTTAACTTACAACACATTGTTCTTTAAAGTATGGATAGACTCATTGCTAAAGATGGAGTGAATCAAGTGTCCTCCACCAAAGGGATAATAAAAACAAAGCTAACTATGCCTTTTTTCCACTTGGTAACTAGACCTGCGTGAAGTATTTCCGATATAAAAACAAGCTCAAACTTCATGGGATTACATCAAAGATTTGAAGACCTCAAAACATTTGTTTCATTTTAGACTCAATTATACAGACACTATTATTTCTAATACAGTCAAAATACAGGAATGCCAGAAACCTCGTAAAAAAGAGCAAGGACTCCAGCACAGCACTTATTTCTTAAGTGAGCCTGAACTCTAGATTCACCTTTTTTTTTTTTTAAGACAACAAAACTTTGAACTTACACACACAATAGAATCCTACCCTGATGAATTTTCTGACAGAAATTTAATCCACAAACTTGACAAAAAAAGAAATTTTGGATACTTTCCTTTTACATAGGAAATATGAAATATTTCTGCTGCACTAAAAAGAACAAACACAAATCACTAAAGAGAGCAACTTATGCCATATAAGGTGGAAGTAAAATACTATACAAGATTGCACCACATCTTTTCCCAGTTAGCATTTATACCATACAAGGGTTACAGAGTGCAGAAGGTGCAGAAAAGCAGAGAATGAAGAATCCTTACTTAATTGCAAGCGTATATCTTGCAAGAAAAATCAACAGAATGTTTTAGTATTTGTTTTGTCATATCCTTTCAAAAGAAATGAAAAAAGAGCTGCAAGTGACTAAGAAAATAAATCAAAGTAGAGGAAGGATGTACTATTATATTTTTAATAACTGATAATTAGCTCAAACATAGGCGCTCCCCCAGGTCTCAATGTGAGAACAGCAGAATTCTAATTGATATGGCCAATTATTAATTTATACTGGCAGCTAAGTGTGTAATTATAATTATACATTACATTTTATGCATTCCAATTAACAAATTAGTCTCCAGAATTTGGAAACATTTTTATTATTTTTTATGACTTTTTCTGAATACTTTTAGAAGAACTTTGGTGTCTAATATGGATGTCACCAATATAGGCATCAATAGCACAAGAGTGGGTTAATGAGGCATAAAAAATTCAAGTAAACTTAGTTGAACAATAGCAACTGAAGACAATTGCCTGAGCAATTCCATACTGATGCACTCCATATTTGTAACAGCTCACTTAGGCAGAGCTGAAAGAGGCACAATTTCTTGCTATGGCAAGAACTACTGTAAAGGGTGGGCGAGGAACACAGATTCTTGAAATAAATAAAAAATTTTTTAATTGAATTGAATAAAAAATTCTTGAAATAAAAATACTAAGTAACTATACTGATTATGAATCAGTTACTGGCTGTGCTTCTCATATAGGAGCTCATTTCAGGAGCCTGACAGAAACTCTGGCTCCCAAGCTCACAAGAGATTCTCTGAGCTTTAACCAGAAAAGAAAATAAAAATCAGTTAGCATGACCTTTTTTACATCATAGGTTATTATAGTTTATTCCTATCTTGTATCCACATAACTTGCATATACCTAATTTATAATTTCCCAAATGATATCCAGATTTAAATCGAAAACAATTTACTACATCTCTGCTATAAATTCTATGGGTTTTTCCCAACTGCAAATTACAAATACAGACTCTAATTTAGCTCCAATTTCCAGCCTTTCCAAAGTAGACTTCCATTCATACTCAGGATTTCCATGTTATGTTTATACATGGGATGTAAAAATAAGTATATAATGCATTCAGTCCCCTTTATTTTTATACACTAAAACAAGAGACAGACTCCAACTTTGTCACCGTTGGAGATGTGCCCTCCAGAGGGTCACATTTCCTCCATTTCTTGAATAACTGTGACTGTTCGCTCTCTCCCTTTGACAATCTTCCAATTTTTTCAAAATCCTTTTACAGCAATTTGACTATTTAACAGAGATGTCACCAATACTGATATCAAATGTCCTCCCTGCTGCAACTAAGTTTTCCCCTGCTTATACATTTAGCATCACATGAGTCTTCTTTGTCAGTGTTACACCAAATATTCCTGTTGAATTTTTAAATATTGTTCATAAAGTAGCTTGTAACCAAAGAAAGCCCCTTTTCATAACCAGCTCTCTTGTTTCCAGAAAAAAAATAATTACACTGAGCAGTAAGAAAACATTTTGTACCTGAACAGCTCACTAAATGGTCCGATTATTTTGCGTAACTGCTTCATCTTTCTCATTTACCACGCCATTTATTTTTGTCACCCATAATATTTATCGTAAAAATGTTGTAATTATTTCCAGTTTAACAATTAAAATATTCAGAGAAATGCTCTGCTGGTTTTGGCAGACAATGATGTTTCCCCACAGACACCTACTTCTGTGATCTCTTCTTAGTTAGTTCTTAGCGCATTTAATATGGGATGAAGTACCAGAGTAGTTTCGGCTTTGTAAATTAGGAAATCATGTGGCATTTAGAATTTATGAAAATTTATGAAACAGTTTTTTAACCGTTAAATGATATCAGAATTGCAGTCCTTAACTCCATGGTGTTCATTAAAATGCCTTCTTTGCAACATCAAATGCTGTTACTATCTCTAATATTCATTAGCTTAAAGGGTAGTTCTACAAAGAGCTTAAAAACCCAATACCACTGACACTGGATCACCATAATTGTGAAAGCATTTAATTTTGCTGTCTCAATTGACATTTAAACTAGATGTCTCCAAGTAGCTATGGTATCAAGAGCTGACAAATATACTCTTTGATATGTGAACCTTGGACAAAAGCATCCATTTGATTCATAAAATTGATTGATATTTTAAACTCCTATTAAAAATACCTCCTTAATTATTTATTCTTTCATGTTCTAGGGAGTGCTATCCTCTAACAGAATTTTAAATTTATCATATACAATTCTGTAGAGATATTATAACTTCTTCTACGGGGACAATGCAGATTCTGAGAATCCTAACCCAAATTAATATATATAGAGAACACGTAGAATATCACAGCCTTAGTTAGGACGATGTACAAAAAATGAGGCATAAAGGTTACAGCATACTTCCCAGACCACAAAACTCGGAGAGGCAATACCTTCTAGTACATAATTTCTGTGATATGATCCAGGCTACAAGAGGGTTATTCCAGACACGGAGTTGATGCTACCCAAGTGTAAACCCAGAGAAAACAGTGCTGCTGCCTGTGGAGACACCTCCCCTCTCCTTCACATCCCTGTTGTTGGCACTGGTCAGGTTCCAGGTTCCAAGAGTATGACACACGAAAAAAAACCAGGAAATAATGTGCAGGTTTACATGCCTTTGGATCTTCCCCACTAAACCTGTCTCTGAATCTTGCAGTCTTGTTAAATTCCCACTTCTTTTGTTATATAACAAGAAGCTATCCATTGTAATTTATTTTCTGTCCTTCATTCCTGGTGTGAAAAGACCTTTTTTAAAGCTAATATTTACTTAAAGGAGATATATATATATATATATATATATATATATATATATATATATATATGGAAACCATATTACTTTTCAGGAACTTGACATGGAGCTTGTGAACCCTTGTAATTACTCTGTAAATGAAAGCACAATTTGACTGTACAAGCTAAACAGTTTTCTGGGAAATATACTTCAAATGCAGGGAAATTCTGACACCTTATGGCTGCTCCTGTATATGACCTATGATAAATCCTGAATAAGCACGGCCCCAGCATTAGCAGAAGCAAAATGACCAGCTTAAATGCTCTTTGGATTCCTGTAAATTAACTTACACTCTCACACACTTTGCACACAGTCCCCTGATTGCTCAAGCAAAATTATCTCAGTGTCTTCCTGAAGATTGAAGTTTTATGATCTTTTCTATACCCCTTCTTGATTCATCTATAACTGTCTTCATTCACTATTTCTAACACACTAGATTCACTGGCAGCAGTGACGAACTTATGTTAATTAGCATCTGTCTCATCACAGCCATTCCAAATCAAGTCAGCAGGTATGGCAATTGGATCTATAGTACATGAGAACTAATCATATGTCTGCACAAGGCATAAGCATCTCTCACTAGTACTTTAAAGAATCATTGAGCATACTTTGCTTATTCGAAAGTCAATTGTTAGCATGTGACCAATGAATATAGGATAGCTAAGACTTACCAGTTTTTCACCACAGAACTACAACAATGCTTCATCTTATACTCACAATTCCAGTGTCCTTTTCTGTATCAACTTTTGCCTGATCTCACAGTGCTTACTGCACAGGACACTACTGTTGAGCAAAACTGCCAAAACTCCTCTGAAAGCTTCCGAGACTTTTTTCCACCATCAATTAGTTGCACAATTACCTGGGGAAAGGCAAAGTTATGAACAAAGGGTTAGTGTAACACATGCTCCATTGTCAAGAGAGTCACAAAGCTGTGCAGCTCCTCCCAGGAAAACCGGCATACACTCAGTCTTCCTTTCAAAAGGGTTTGATTAGATTTGTATATAAATAAATGTAAAATAATGCATTTCACCTAACAATACATGAATAAAGTTTCTTACATGCTAAAGGCCAATATATTAACCTCACAGCTTTCCAGAATGCCACATCGTCCTCATTCCTCCAATTTCATGGTGACAATGAACTAAAAGCAGGTTGTTTGTAAACAACATGTATCATAAAAAAGTAAGCACTGAGAAAGTGAAAGGCATTCTAAGGAAAAGCTAAAACCTAGGCAAAAAAAAACCAACTTCTTTCATATCAGAAGACATAGTTAATTTAAGCAAATGAAAGAATACTTCTACTTTATTTCCACCTACAAGAAAGCTAAAAAATTATTTGAGAAAAAAATGTCATCGAAGTACTTGAAATGTCATTTATAAAGTGCAATATAGCATTAAAGTAATTTATTTCTATTTTTGACAGATACACTCTTTGGTCATCTGCTGTTGCAGTAAAAATAATATTGGTCTAACAATGAAGAAAGGAGGGTATTCTAACACGTATGGCTCATTGTAATGGTCCAACACTTTGGTATAATGTCGACAGAAACAAGATGTTCTTTTAAGTCCAGATTCCAATGTCTAAGAAAACATCCTGCCAAGACATTTCAGTGCCTGAAGGGCCCCCTCAGGCCCTCCTTTGCACTTCTGGAGCTGCACTCAGTGACAAGGCTAACTGCTCTGGCTAACTCCTGGCACAAATAAATGGTAACAGGCTGTCACCCCCAAATATAACTAGGAGAGCTGTCTCCTGGTCAGTGAGATCACAGGGAGATGTCACAGTTGACCCATTATTACCACACTAACATGGGTAAGCAGTTCCACCTGCCTAGCACCTCCATACACCCCACAGCCTAGGCTTGTGTAAGTCCATCCCAGCCTCTCCTCAGACTTCCCCATAAGCAAAAAGAGATTAAATCACAGAATACCAGTTTGGGAGGAACCTCAAGGATCATCTGGTCTAATCTTTCTTGGCAGAAACACAGTCTGGGCAAGATGGTCCTGACTCCAATTTCTAAGAATTTTGCTGTGGGGAAAAAAAAAAAAAAAAAAGGCCATGTTCTTGTCAGGTAATAGGATTTAAGAACAGGCCTGCAAAAAGAGAGACACCTGTTGATCTCAACTACCTCTCAGGCCTCTAATTCTGTCCATTCCCTCACCCTCTTGTCTAAATGAATGTCTCTAATCAGCTGCGTAATTCTACACAAAAGGTGTAATTCTAACTTAACAAACAAATGATGTAAGCACAGATGAAAATAATTTGTCATAAAAAAATCAGATGATTGGTATCTTTGCCTTGGTCTGTTTGTTTTTAAACACCTAATTGTGTGATACAGTAAGTGTAAGCCAGTTTCCTCCCCGAGCGACCAGTGGATGGGCTTTCCCTGAGAACTGTTCACACACTGCTTCTACAGTGTTTTTCTCTGAGCTCCGCAATGTCTCACCCTCACCAGGATATTAATGTCAATATCCAGCAATCCTGTGGCAGAAGCCTGGCCCCAGAGAAAACAAAATTTCCCTCTCCCAGGATGTGTAGGAAATCAAATGCAAGTGAACAAGGACAAAGGTGCATCAAAATGGCACACGTGCACTTAGGAGTTCACCCTGACCAATAGCTTGGCAGCCACACCGCCTCCTCAGGCTCTGCACACCCTCACAGAGAGGGCTGCTCTACGCTAAGCACAGGTCTTTCTCTACACAGTACGTTATTTTAAATTCAGACAAGTCCAACACCCCAGAGGTGCATCACGATGCGTTTTGACTAACCTTGCTAGTGCGCGGCTTGCCCATTTGTCATACCATCCTCTCATTTTCAGATAGCATTAAGAAATTATTGGCAGCTGTTTGCTTTCTTCCCTTTCCCTCTTTTTTCCTGAAATCAAAAAGATGGTACCTAAGACCTGGGAACCTATTTCTCTGACCTTGCTGGTAGAAGCAGTCAATATTTTGAGAGCAAAAAGAAGGAAAGCAGAGAGCTAGTTAGAAGTGTTAAATTCCTGTTTGGTTACAGAATACAAGTAACTCACCCATGGCTGAAGCCCTGTTTGCAGAGGGGGTTCCTCTGGGCCAGGTGTCCTGCCAAAACTTTTCAGTGCCTGAAGGATCCCCTCAGGCCCTCCTTTGCACTTCTGGAACTGCACTCAGTGACAAGGCTAACTGCTCTGGCTAACTCCTGGCACAAATAAATGGTAACAGGCTGTCACCCCCAAATATAACTAGGAGGGCTGTGAGATCACAGGAAGATGTCACAGTTGACCCATTATTACCACACTAACATGGGTAAGCAGTTCCACCTGCCTAGCACCTCCATACACCCCACAGCCTAGGCTTGTGTAAGTCCATCCCAGCCTCTCCTCAGACTTCCCCATAAGCAAAAAGAGATTAAATCACAGAATACCAGTTTGGGAGGGACCTCAAGGATCATCTGGTCTAATCTTTCTTGGCAGAAACACAGTCTGGGCAAGATGGCCCAGCACCCTGTCCATCTGAATCTTAAAAGTGTCCAATGTTGGGGAATCCACCACTGCCCTGGGGAGATTATTCCAATAGCTGATTGTTCTCACTGTGAAACATATTCTCCTTGTGTCCAACCGGACTCTCCTCAGGAGTAACTTGTACCCATTACCCCTAGTATTTTACATGTGACTCCTTGTAAAAAGGGAGTCTCCATCTTCTTTGTAGGCACCCTTTAAATACTGGAACTTGGTGATAAGGTCTCCCCTAACCCTTCTTTTCTCAAGGCTGAGCAAACCCAGTTCTCTCACCCTTTCATCATATGTCAGTCTTCCCAGGCCTTTGATCATCACTGTGGCCCTTCTCTGGACCTTCTTCAGCTGGTTCACATCTTTTTTGTGTAGCGGGGACCAAAACTGAACACAGCATTCCAGGTGTGGCCTCACCAGTGCCGAGTAGAGTGGTTATCTCTGCTGGTGATGGCCTTGTCCATGTGACCTAACATCCTGTTGGCTTTAATTCCAAACTTCATCAGTGTACACTTGATCCCATCACCCAGGTAATTTATGAAGATATGAAACAGCGCTGGGCCCAGTATCAATCCTTAGGGGACCTCATTTGTGACAGGTTGCCAGTTTGAAAAGGAGCTATTTACCACCTGTGGTGTGTAACCTGTCAGCCAGTTCCCCACCCACTGCACAGACCACTTGTCTAGACCATAACACATGAGTTTCTCTAGGAGCCGGCTGTGGGGAACTGTTTTGAAAGCCTTGGAGAAATCCAGGTAAACCATGTCCACCTGTCGCCCCCCATCAACCGAGCAGGTTACTTTGTTGTAGAAGGGGATCAAGTTTGTCAAGCATAATTTGTCCTTAGTGAATCCATGCTGGCTTTTCCCATTATTATACATAAA
The DNA here is from genome assembly GCA_008658365.1 of Alca torda. Lineage (NCBI taxonomy): Eukaryota > Metazoa > Chordata > Aves > Charadriiformes > Alcidae > Alca > Alca torda. The sequence goes on from CM018084.1 coordinate 24,159,184, forward strand.
TTAATTTAATTTATTTTATACAAATTAACATACAGTAGGTCACAACACTCACTTTTCACTATAATTCCTAGTAGGGGTTACCAACCACTTACCAGTCCCCCAAGAACACTGCATATACCCTGCATTTCCTCAGGATATGAGCTGATAGATTATGTCATCCAGGTGGCTACTGCCATTAGCCAGAATGTCTCCACCTGACTCAACCAATTAAGTTAGGCTTTAATCTTATAAACCCCTCCACTGGAGGGTGTTGTGGCTTGAGGAAAGATATGGTGGCTTGAACAGGTCACTGGCTCTGTTTAGGCTATGTTAGAGAGGGTTTCTTGAAAGGAGAAGGAGTGAAGTCTGTGTTGGCTTTGTTAGGCTCTTTCTGACAGCTTTGAGCCTATTACTCAGTTTCAAGAAAGTCTGATAGAGGCTTAAAATGCTGTTTTAGCACAAATGTTGTGAAAACAGGTAGCTGGGGAGATAAACTAAATGAGTGTCTTTACTGGGGGTGTGTGGATTATTCAAATGCAAAAGAAATAGGTGAGTAGGAGTTACAACTCTGTAGTGGTTTTCTGACAGAGAAAGAAGGATCTAAAAACTGGTCCTTGTTCCAACTTGGATGCAAACTGCAGTTCTTTGGCTGTGCTTTTGTAAGTTCATACTCACTTAACTTTCTCACCTAGCAGAAATACATAACTTGATTTTTATTTCAGTGGAAAGAACAGTACAATGTAGAGAACTTAGCTTATATTTTTAATTGTGGAAGATGCATGCATAACAGTGAAACAGAATAGTTAGTAAAATACAATGGGCTCTTGGATTACCCATAAACACAGTAAAGTTAATTACTCACTTGTCATTCAATTATTCATAAAGCAATTAATAACAGCTAATGATCCTAATTTTTAAGGTACAGTAAAGAAAAAAAAAAACCCACAAGAAGCTTGAGTTATGTTGAGCCTGATACTTCTATTGTTATTTATGATTTTTAAATGAAATATTGTAGATAGTACTGACTTGTGTTTGCTCATAATTCTAGCCTCAGATAGTTCTAAATCTAATGCTGATGTAAAGTAAAACCAAGTTGCATAAATTCCTGGAAACTAGAAATAAAATATTGTTCTTCAGGCTTAGATGGATAAATCTTTTAATTACGTGTTTTATAAAGAAGTACAATCTCAACAAAGATTGATTAGTCTGCTAAATGCTGAAAGTTCTGGATATGATTGTTCCTACAATATATTTTAGATCAATTTATACTTTTCGTTTCTCCCCACTGTTTGGTGCACAGCGATTTATTTTTTTAATAGCATTTTTCAGATGTTCAGGACTCAATCTACCAGATATCATTGGCAAGAAGCTCTTTCTGCCCTTCACGTTTATCTGAAGAACTAGTCAGGCATGTAGGGATCTGCTAAAAAGGAAATCACACCAAAATTTATGGCAGTTCTGTATATGTTAGTGTAGAATTCTGCCTTAATGAGTGTTAAGAGTTGGTTTTTTTTTTCCTCCTGTGTTAGGTTCCAACTATTGTGTGCTGCTATATATTTTCTGATGGATCAAGAAATCATTAATTATTACAAATTTTACTCAACATAATAAAGTATATATGTTAATCAATTAGCCTCTTAGACCTTCCATTGCTTCATGCTTCTTTGTGATTCTGATCTTAAAAACAAAATCTGAAATCGTTCTCCTGTATTATGCAGACTATGTAGAACCAAAATATTCCATCCTTTTTTGAGCATACCAGTAGTGACATGTAACAAATGGCTGATACAGTTATTTAACTAAGCACTCTGAAGATTAAGATATTGTATTGCACTATTTGTATCTTCTGTGTTGCATATCTGCAGGTGCTTAAAGTCTTTGTAAGAACAGCTTGTTGTTCCCTTACAGAACAGCCTGTTTTCTTACCTCTGATCTATGAGATAGGTTTAAAAATATGCTTTGTTGTTAAAATATTTTTGGACACAGATTGTACCAGAAACTACTAAACTTGGCAAGGAACACAAAAGTCTTTACTTGCTGTACAAAGTATGAAAATACCTCCTACCAAGACTTAAGCACCTTACTCAAAATGAAATTTGTGCTGTAGAGGCTGAAACAGATGGACCTTAAAATCAGTTATCAGCAAGTAATATTTTTATATTGGAACACTTTTCAGTAATCAGAAGTTGGCATATCTGGATAACATATGCCCCCCTTTACATTTCACTTTTTTCTAAGCCTTTTTTTCTAGTCATTCTAGGTGAGACAGTTACCACTCAAACAGCAAATGCAGTACCAAAATTTTGCATTTCTTCCTGTTGCAGAAGCTCCTCCACATGTGGGAAGGAAAGAACCATGAAAGCCCATTTCATGAAACCAAAGTAAAAATTACACTTGTGGCATGGTCAGAGAACCTGCATGCATGCCATAGCATGAGAAAACAGCAATGCATGTCAAGGCTGGTATTTATGTAGCAGACCAAGACCCTACTTAGGCATTCAAAGTCAATTTGGGATTGTTTCACCCTTTCTACAGAAAGGTTTGTGCCACTCTTGGTGGAACCCAAACCCAATCTTGGCTCTTTGAAAGAAAATGAAGAGGATAAATGGAAAGCTTATCTTCCCTCAGGCAGACTAACATTGTTTCACACACTCAAACCAGACCCATTTCCCATAAAGTACAAAACGTAGAGCACCCCTTCTGCACACTGAAAGACTACTTATTTAGAAGGAATGGTTTATTTAGCAGTGTTCCCCTGGGGAGCAGGTAGCTAATGTTCAGACATCTGAGCTCTTTGCAGTACCAAATTATCTTCTGTTAGTCCCTAGTGAGCATGTGTCAGTGAACCCAATATAAAAGCAGAGTTCAGCACTGTAGTTTTTTTTTTTGGAGGCAATCTTTAGAGAAAGATGTATTTATCAGGTGGAACTCAGAAGGGGCAAAAAAGATGACTACGCAAGCAGCTGAATTCAGATGTATTTACTACTTGATGGTGAAGTAGCCCGGGAGAGTCTGTTTTTCGCCCTGACATTTGAGTTTCTAGCTTGGAAGTTCTCTAGGATGCTACTGTGGAATTTGGATAATGAGGTGAAGTTGCTGTGCTCAAAGAGCAATTAAGACTGGCTTTGTTATCTCTTCTGCAACCCAGGGGAGTGAAGCCTTGTCTGGCTATCACAGGGTACATAAATAACGGGGAGCCAGGACAGCCCTGCTTTTCATCAGCAGAGACAGTAAAATCAAGATAACAGAGACTTTGCGTAGTTCGTTGTTTCCTTGAGAGGCTACCATGCCCCATACTTGTCCTTTGCCTCATTACCTGTGAAATGCATGTTAAAGTTGACACCCCTGCATATGCTAATGAAGATTTTAGAGATCATGTTAAACACATATAACTGTAGCAGTCGTCTCTCCACCCAAATCATACTACACGTCACCTAGGGGAGGGAAACCTCATAATTTTAGGGATAAAAGGATAGAGAAAATGACTGTTAAATAGGGAGAGAAGAAACTTGATACCTGACGGACCAGCCGACGGGCTGTGTTCTCTTCCCCCACCCCAGGCAGGGATGCCTTTCTGGGTAAGCGCTGTGCCTTCCACCCTCTGATGAATTTTACCCTGGGTTGTTGTACAATCATTATTTTTGCTAGCAATATTAACTGTAATTAATTAGCGATACTGTAGTTAGTTAATTTATCAACGTCAATCTTCAGTCTGTGACTGTTGCTCTCAATAAAATAACTAATTTTGATTATTTGTGAAATCTGACTCAGTGAAAGTCCTTTGGTGGGATTCTGATAGTAAATCAGTGAAAATCCTGGGATGCTGACAGACAAATATCGAAACTACAGTCCTTTTAACACGCCAGCTACCTCGCAGCTGATCCTAAGGAAATCATTGCTGTTAATAGGCAGCAAAGTGTCCTGTGTCCTCATACAGCAGTTGCTTTCCCTCCTCTGGCGAAGAGATTGCAGCAAAAAAATAAAACCCCATGCATGCACAAATGTACTATCACCTTACTCATCCCCACTGCCCCCATAAAATACATATCCCATGTGGGCCAACTGGGATTCAGCTCTCAGGTGCTCTCTGACAACAAACAGCGCTGCGGTGGGTGCTGGCTGTTGTCCTATATCCAGCTGTTCACAAGTCTGCCAGCAGGCTCTTCACCACCTGTTTAGGCAGCAATTAAAACTTCTGGCTGCTTTCTGGATTGCTTCCTTGAAGCCTTGGAGCTGGCAGAGGTAAGGGTGGGCTGCCTAGAAGGACTGCTGGTGCTTAGCTGGGTCCAGGCTCTTTGTGGCAGCAAGTCCACGCAACGCTACAGGTTTAGGGAACAGTGGCTGGAGAGCTGCCTGGCAGAAAAGGACCTGGGGGTACTGGTCGACAGAAAGCTGAATATGAGCCAGCAGTGTGCCCAGGTGGCCAAGAACGCCAACAGCATCCTGGCCTGTATCAGGAACAGTGTGGTCAGCAGGACTTGGGAAGTGATTGTCCCCCTGTACTTGGCACTGGTGAGGCCGCACCTTGAATACTGCGTCCAGTTTTGGGCCCTTCACTACAAGAAATCGAGATGCTGGAGCAGGTTCAGAGAAAGGCAACAAAGCTGGTGAGGGGTCTGGAGAACAAGTCTTATGAGGAGCAGCTGAGGGAGCTGGGGTTGTTTAGCCTGGAGAAAAGGAAGCTGAGGGGAGACCTTAGCACCCTCTACAACTACCTGAAAGGAGGGTGTAGAGAGGTGCGTGTCAGTCTCTTCTCCCAGGTACCAAGTGACAGGATAAAAGACAATGGCCTCAAGTTGAGCCAGGGGAGGTGTAGGATATTAGGAAAAATCTCTTCACTGAAAGGTTTGTCAAGCATTGGAACAGGCTGCCCAGAGAAGTGGTGGAGTCACCATCCCAGGAGGTATTTAAAAGACGTGCAGATGTTGGTGCTGAGAGTCATGGTTCAGTGGTGGACTTGGCAGTGCTAGATGAATAGTTTGACTAGAGGATCTGAAAGGTCTCTTCCAACCTAAACGACTCTGTGATTCAACACCCTGCTCGCTTGCAGGTCAGTCTCTCAAGCTGGTAGTAAGCGCAGCTCCATCCAGCGGCCGCTCGTGAGGAGAACCGGCCACAGGTCTCACTGAGGAACCCCTGCCTGGCCACCGAAAGGCGGCTGTCCCAGTGCCAGAGAAGGGGGATTCGGCTGGGGCTGGCGCTGTGTGGCCGCCATCCCCACTCCCTCAACAACCTCCCTGGCCCCGCGCAAGCTCTTCCGAGCCCCTCACGGGCTCGCCCCCTCCCGTGACGTCAGCCGGAGCGCCCGGCCGTCGCCCCACCGCGCGCTGCCTGCCGGGACATAATTGGGCCTTCGCGCACTGCCTAGCCTCCATCGCGCGGCCTTCCCAGCCTGCCCCGCGGCCGCCGGCCTTGCCAGCGGCACCCGTTGCGCCTCGCCGGCGGCGGCGGCGCCGTCCCGTCCCTGCGGCCCTGAGAGCCCCCGAGCGAGAGCCGAGGCCGCTCCGCCCTCCCCGCCATGCCCCCCAAGAAGCAGCAGCAGCCGGCGGGGGGCAGCAAGAAGGCGGACCAGAAGAAGAAGGAGAAGATCATCGAGGTGAGGCGGGCAGGGCCCAGCAGGGTCCAGGGGCGCTACTCTCCCGCCGTGGCCCTCTCTCTGCCCCTGCTGGGGCCTACCGCTTCCCTTCGGAGGCGGGCATCTTTCTCCCTGCGCCTCCCTCTGCCGCCTCCCCGGCTGCGGGGGGCACGGACGCCTCTGTCGGCGGCCGCTGGCCTGCCCGAAAGCCGGCAGCGAGGCCCGCAGGCCACCTCTTCAGCCGAAGCGGCCAAGGGAATGATCATAAAGCCGAAAACTTTTCAAAAAAGGCGGAGGGGTACGCGCACGCACACCTTGTCGGTGCTGTAACCAGCCCAGAAGCACGTTCCGGGTTCCCTTCGTGGCCCCAGCGCTGCCCAGGTCTGTCAGATCACCGACGATCGCCCTTTAAGTTGTGCTGATGGCCACTGTGCTTCTTGGGCTGGGGTTTGGGTTTTCAGCCTGGATATTTTATGCCCAGAGCTATCTCTGTACTGCGGCTGATCTGACAGGAGTGCACTTCCCCCCCCACCCCACCCCCCGCCCCTTTTCTCTCACCCTTTCCCTTCTTCGTCTCTGTGTTCTATGTCTTCCCGTATTTTCTGAGTCCGGCTCATAGAAGTTGAATACAAAATAATTTTCAGATTACTCAGTAATATATCGTATTCGGTTTAAACTTCTGATACTCAATTCCGTGGGAAAACCAGATTTAAAAAAACCCAACCTGCTCAAGGTGTGTGTGTTAGTTACTAGCATAGTCACGCAAATCTTCCACTATACTGGAAAAAAAAAAGGTGATGTTGAGGGTACAAGGAGAGAGCAGTTATAGAAAATTAAATGCTTGCCTGCATCTATTAGCAAGAAAGTTAGTAGCTGCTCAGCTGTTTTAAGCAGAATATCCATGTAGTGTTCTTTTACGTTTAGCACTGCAGAATACTGTTTCTATGTTCTTTGGAAGTGTTAGGTTAGACTGGTTGTTCTCTTTCTCTGCTAGCTTCAGAGTTTCTGATGTTCTTGCTAAATCCAGCTACATACAAAAAAATCTGCTTTCTATTACAAAAAAAAAATGTAGTTGAAAGGGGAAAAACTTGCAGAGATTATTAACAATAATTTATTACGTAATTCAAATATGTAAAGACTATATATTCTATGTAGTATTTGCCACAGAAATCAAGTGTGTGAATGATCTGTTTTCTTTCCCAACTAGCTATTTTGACAAATTACAGACTTTTCAGATTAGCATAAAGTAACAGAGGACTAGCTGCTGTTGATAGGGGATACATTGTAAATGAAAAGAGTGACTCTGAAAATTTGGAACTGCTTATTCTCTAATTCTTTTATAATATGTTTTTGGTTTGTTAGAGTTCCAAAAGTATGTTTGAACTGAAGTATTCTCACTAGATGAACATCTGTTACTTGTTCCTGGAAGGAAAAAAGATGGTATCAAATCAAAGGCATGGATAGGTTTTTAATGTAGGTATTTCAGTTAAAAAAATAATTTATGCTTCATGTACTTGTGTGAAAGTGAACTATCTTTTTTTAATGGAATTTTTAATAGGTTTGGTATAGAAACACACCCATAACAATAAAACTTCAGGTATAGAGGAAGAATCGGTTCAGGCAGTAAACAGAAACTACTTTCAGTGGAATTTAGGAGATATAAAAACCTGTCTGGAATTGACATGGGGAAAGGCTTCAAATTAGTACAGTTAGAAAATGAAAAGCTTAAAATCCTTGAAAATAAAAAGTAATATGTTATATGCAACGCTATTCATCTGCATAACATATAGCATTTATAGATGAATGCTTGAACAGAAAAGTAATAAGGGATTACAAGTAGATGGAGGGAAAAAAAAGCAGTATTTATGGCTATTCAGTCTTCATATTTTCCTTAGATGTTACTTGTGTAGTAATCAAAAACATCTTGTCCTTTTTGTCTTGAGAAGCCTGAAATCACTGTGTGTATATGCTCCCACAAATATTTGGACACAAATAGGTCTGGTGATAAAAGCAATAGCTCGCACAAAAGCAGCATTTAGTAGGTTCTTTTGAAAAGCAAATTTTAAAGATGATCTGAGTGGTCTAAATATTTTCAGTCATGTTTCTTGGATTCTTTATGTTGATGGAGAAAATTGTGTTTACCTGAAAACTGGAGAGGAATGGCAAGACTGGGGCTTTTTGGTTGCTTGGTGATAGTTTTTTTTGGTAACAAACTTTTTCCAACTGTTGGACAGTTTCAATTAATTTGGCTGTATTTATCCCTTGATTTTAGGACAAAACATTTGGCCTAAAGAATAAAAAAGGTGCAAAACAACAAAAATTTATCAAGGCTGTGACTCACCAAGTTAAATTTGGTCAGCAAAATCCACGTCAGGTAAGCATTTATTCTGTAATGTTTTCTTACTGTATAGTGAAATCATCTTTCACTATATATATAGATTGTGATATAATACTGAAGTAGAAAAAAGTTGAGATGTTACTTGCCTGATGTATTGTGATTAACACAGATTTAACTAGATAGTCTTCTTGCAAAGCCTGTGTAGCTGAGAATTATGTACCAAACCCCCTAAACTCAAGTAATAACGATGTGTGTTTCTTTACACAGTATTCTAATTAGGTAACATAATTCAGTTTGCGGTATACTTGCAACAGTGAACCATTAAAATAAGAGTAGTTGTTACTAATATTAAAATTGGAATTGGGGGAAGATTAAAAAAAATGCATAAGCCCATAAGTGCTGTTTGTTTTATTTATGGAAGTATTTATTATAATATAATGTATGGAAGCCCGCATCTATTTGGTGAACTGGTCAAAGAAAATTAAATTTTGAGCCACTGTCTACTACTCTGCTTTTTTGTATAATGAAGTAAAGTATGATGTGGCTGAGATAAATGTTTAGATTACACTTAGTCAGAAAGCACAAATTTCATGAAAATACTTTTATAATGGAAGTGAGCCAGGTCTCTTATTCCTATGGTGGTAGGGAAGCTAGTTGCTAAGTGTTTATGCAGATTCCTGTTCTATGAATAAGCCTGTAGAATATTACATTTGCATCAGCTAAATTAATGATGTCATAATTCAGGTTAAATTCCTTGCATAACATAAGGGTGAACTAACAAATGCCAAGTACAGCTTTAAAGGCAAAGTTGATATTCGGGTTATTAGAACTAACAATTTCTTGAAGTGGAAAGGACTGCTTGATGTCGCTTGAGTAATACCAATGTTTCTGTAACAGTTTTTTTGAAATTTCTGTATGAAATCCCTGAATCTGTAGCATTTAATGGAATACCAGTATGTAAATTGGACAACCTAAAATAATTTGTTTCTCAAATGCTCTTAGCAACTGATGGATGTGAAAAAAGAACAAATTTCTTTTAGACCTTATTATACCTTTCTTACCCTGTAGTAATGGTTTTCAGTTAGGATTGTCCCTGAGAAAGGAAGAACACTTTAAAGCAATTATTGTTGTGTCCTGAGAAACAAATGGAAATGCTGTCAAGGTTTTTTGCTTAATAAGAAAAAAAAGGAAAGCTTCATCTTCATGCTTTTAGAACCCTAGGATGAAACAAAAGTGTTCCTAGAGTGCTACTTTTTGTAGTTGACATACATGTGTCTGGACCCATAGGATTTATGGACTTTCAGTATGAAAACTGAGTGTTCTGTATGTGCACCAAATGAATCAATTCCATTTTAAAACAATTTGGCATTTTCTTGCCAAATTCATTTTAAGAACAAAGCTCCTTTTTTAATATTGCACTGTATTTTACCGATGAAGCCCCCCACATATTTGTATAATGGTGGGAGTCTCACTTAAGGATATCCTCTTAAGGATAAGAATCAAATCTTCTAATAATGTTTTCCCCATGTTCTCTTTCATCTGTCTCGTTCCCTCTTTTCTGGCCTTTTCTGGGCTTTCCAAAAAGGATAAGGCAGAGTCACAGGGTTTTTTTTAATACACAAACCTTTCTTTTCATAGTTGGGCTTGTTGAGTCCTTGGCCCCTAGTTACCTATAAAATGAATGTTCTTGTCTTACAAACCACCGGTTATCAATGAATTAATATAAATTCAAACCAAAAAAAGTGTTCTAAAAGCAGTTCCTAAGTTCTACAGACAGATTTCCTGGAAGTGCTTCTGGTATACATGAAGAGAAAGAACAAAGCAGCACGTAGGGGACTAAAGACAGATAAGCTATTTGCACAGATCCTGAAGTAACTGCATTGAATACTTGCACTGCTAACGTATCACAAAAGAGCAACTAACTTTTCCTCTCCTTAGTCTCTTCACTTGACTTCCTAGCCTGTAAAGGTGGAACAGAGGTAACTCTCTTATCTAATGGTACCTACCAGGGTCTCTCATCTCTGACAAATCACGTTTGAAATATCTTCTGTTTGAAAAGTCACTACCACTAGATGGCACTGGCCATTCATGGAAGGGCAGGAATTCTGAGAAAGTCAGATATCATAGGTTCTTTTCCTCTTCCACTTATAAACTAATTTATCTGCTATTTTAATGTACAGTTCCTGTGAAGTGAGTAATGTAATTCTGATTATATATTAATAAATTCAAATTTGGGGTCATTATAGGCTGCTCAAACAGAAAGTGAGAAGAAATTAAAAAAAGAAGATAAGAAAAAAGAATTACAAGAATTAAATGAACTCTTCAGGCCTGTGGTTGCTGCACAGAAGATTAGCAAAGGTATCAGTAACTGAATTCTTTTCACTTATGTTCCCTTATTTTACCTGAAGTAGATGAGTAAGCCTTTGAAAATCACAGTTTACTTTTCAATAAAGTAGATATGTCTGTTTCCTTCTCCATCTAGTGTACTAAGTAGTTTTTCAGTAACGATTTGACACTTTTTTTTAGGAAATCATCTGGGATTACTAGATCATTAAAATATCAAAAGCTACATTGATACTGACAGGGCAGCTATAGATACCTTGCTGTATTCAGGTTAATTAATTAGGTGCTTCTGAATGAGTGGCATGATTATTTGTGTGTGTGTGATGGTATTTGTTTAAAGCATCCTTTCTCCCCAGGGAAACGTGAACATCCAGGCATTACAAAGAGTGTAATATAACTATTGTCTTCACAGAAAACTTGTATTCAAATCAGAACAGTAAAAATTTTCTACTTACTTCTGTCCCACCTCACAGTCAACTGTAGGACTTTGCTTCGGAAGTGTGGTCTTACTTGAACTCAGTTATTGAGCAAACTAGTTTTGTGATATAATGTAAACGAAAGAGTATTTTATACTTCAGTGAAACTCTACAACTTGCTGCCATGTGGGAGGAAAGAAAAATTATACTTTTGGAATGAACTATCAACACTTTGCTTTATTAATCTTCTGGTCTTAATGAAATTATGTGCAATAATTTTTGACTAAACAAGGGTGATTTCCAGATATGTCTTAAAGCAAACCTGATATTTGTTCGCTGTTTTCTGTTTATGATCTGCAATGGTGAACTTTCTCCAAATAAAGTAGCTCTTGACTTAAAGTTATTTCAGAAGAACTAATATTGTCCTAATGAAAGCCTTGACTTTCTATTGAGATTGCCAACAAGGAGAGCTATATTACCTGAAGTTCTTTTAGGGATCCACTTGGTGTTTAAAAACTAGATTTTTAGTTAAGATTTTAAATGGGTGTATTGTTGTAGGTTCTCTAGTCAGTGGTGACTTGCACCAAGCTTAAAATCAGCAAGTGAAAAAATTGAGTTTGAAATCTTACATGAACACTTAATGAATATTATAAATAAAGCTTTTCTCATTTTGTTGTGTCTCATAAATACATTTCTACTTCTTTCATTTCTTTTCTCACCTCCTAATGGTCTAATAATTCCTTTAGTAGGATGATAGTTACTTAAAGAAAGCGGTCTGAATGAGTGCAGATTAGATTATTAAAATTTATTCTAGTGTGTTGTTGATCTATTGAGGAAAGGCTGACATCCAGAAGATGTCAGCTTTACTGTGTATTAGGGCAAAAATAGCTTATTGTATAGGGAAGAAGTTCCACAGAGTGATATCTTGTATGTATTATATGAATGAATAATGCGCTTAGGCACACTGCTATCCATATTTCTTTTAATAGTTAAGTGCCAGCTTTGATACTTAATGCAAATATCATACTGTACAAAGTAAATATGACACATTCAGGACATGAAGTATTTACTTGTGATGAACACACACGTATTAACTTTCATTTTTAAAAACCTGTTTTCATTCTCCACAAATTCTAAAGATTGTATGATCCTAGACATTGTTCTCAGAACTTTTAATATTCAGCTTTTGCTTAAAAAATTGTATTAAAATATAAAAACTGTCTTCACTCAGGTGCTGACCCCAAATCTGTAGTTTGTGCTTTCTTCAAGCAAGGACAATGCACTAAAGGAGACAAGTGCAAGTTTTCTCATGATTTGTCTTTGGAAAGGAAGTGTGAAAAACGAAGTGTCTACATTGATGCAAGAGATGAAGACCTTGAAAAAGGTATAATAATTCTAGAAAATGACTACTAAACTATTCTGAATCTGGATTTTTTGAGATTAAGAGTTGTCTTGTGTTGTGGTTATGATCCTGAAGAGCCTGATTGATGACCACAGCAACCCATACCACTGTGTTCAAACTTATGAACAACAGTGAAACCTGCTTTAAAAAGTGTGCTCACAAGTATTCTTTAGGCCTTGTTTAGAAAAAGAACTGTGTCCTAATGATATTGGATGGTGGTTTTTTAATTTTGCTGTGTAATGTATTATGTCATACAAGTAGCAAGTTATAGAGTATTTGGTCTTTCTTATAGTTGCTAGTTTCTTCTAAGTTCTGTAAAACCAAAGTGCAAAAGGAGGAAGTGTAATGAGCAACCATAGCTGCCTTCCAGAACTATTACTAGTGTTTGCCCAAATGTGCAGAGTTCTAGAATTCAGGATACTTTGGAATTTTTTCTGTGACTTGATATCCTTTCCCCAAATCATTTGTTGGCAAAGTATTCTGGATTTTACTCTTGCTTAGCAGGGGTTAGAGACTTCATAGTCAAAATAATTTAGTTCTTCCACAATTCATCATGTCTGGGTCTTTATTTGAATTTAAGCCCATGCCATCCTAAATGAATATGACAAGATCCCATAGATTCACTACTACTGTTACTGTTGCTGATCTTGCTTCTTTTGATGGCACCTTCTTTTAACTTTAACACAGAAAATTTGGGATTATTTCTTTTGAGCATCAAGTTACATCATCTGTAGTTCTGGACATCAGCCTCCAACCTTCTCTTTTATTCATTTATCTTCCTTCAGTTCGCTTGTCCATGCTCAGTAGTGTACAGATGGAATGACACATTTCTTAGTCTTTAAGTGAAACACACTTCATGCATGTCCAAATATAAATTTCTAATGTTTTTGTGGAAATTTTCTTGTGAGCAGCATAGAAGAGTTTGAAAATTTTATAATAAAAGCCTGAATTTATTTTCCATACTGTAAACAAACTAAAATGTAAGAATTGAATGTTAAAAGTGTTATTAGGGAGAAAAGCAATATGACAGCATTGTTTAGTATTTGAAATTTTTTGTGAAACCATCTGTTGTCTTTTTCTAGATACAATGGATAACTGGGATGAGAAGAAGCTGGAAGAAGTGGTGAACAAGAAGCATGGTGAGGCGGAAAAGAAAAAACCCAAAACGCAAATAGTATGTCCTTTTTTTATTTATTGTGCTTTAGTAGAGAGAACCAACTGCAGACTGGCATTAGATATGTTTATTGTTATCTAAAGATTTTGAATGGAATATTATAACAATATTTTGAGTATACAGTTGGGCTCCTAGTATTTCTAGTAATGTATTAAAAAAAACCCACACCCTGAAGCTCTTTCAGTCATAAGGTATTTTCTCATGTAAAATACAAATGATGAAGTGCTTTAAAAATAGCAATGCTAAAGTAATCAGTAATATATCTTATGCATCCCATTTACTTAGAAGATTCAAGTATTGTGATGACTTAGTTTTGTCATCTCATTCCAGTGACTGCTACATATATACCAGCTTATTTATGCACTGGATGGTATATAAGCTTAAATTTTTTCCCGTAAGCTGAAATTTACTAATGGAGAGTCATTTGTAGTTCCTGAACTCTAGCTTCAAGAATACTCTTTAGTTTGTGCGCTCAGTGGTATAATATTTTAATCCCTTTTTCATTCTTCAGAACGATTCCACCTTGTTTTCAATACCAAATTATTAAATATTCTTTTGATACTTCTTAAATTTGCAAAAATTAAACTTTGATATGACTAAGTGTGAACTATGGATTGCTTGTTAAAAGTTCTGGAATGGCATCTCTACCTCAAGATCATGAGCTGGAAGGTTTAACATCTGAGGCAGATTGTATTTATTTTGATTAGAACTATACTGATGTTGGTGAGCAGGAAGAGAAAGACTGTTGGCATGCTTTTACATGTGCAGCTGGGTTTACAGTAGTACACAGTTGCCAGTCTTCTGAATCATCCTGTGTTTTTAAGTTGGGATTATATTTAGGGGGAAAAAGCTTTTGACTACATGAATTTTAGATAATTTTAGATAATTGTAGTTGCATTTCTTTTGTCTACTTATGTTTCTTCAGTTTTGAACACAATTGGCTTTGAATTATTGTACTTCCAACATGCAATAGCTTTATATGTAGTATAAATTGCTGCGGATGAAAAGAGAATATGGTGCTAACAACCACTGTTTTATACAGGTCTGCAAATATTTCCTTGATGCTATTGAAAACAACAAATATGGATGGTTTTGGGTCTGTCCAGGCGGAGGAGACAACTGCATGTATCGTCATGCTCTCCCTCCAGGTTTTGTATTAAAAAAAGACAAAAAGAAGGAGGAAAAGCAAGATGAAATTTCTTTAGAAGATCTAATAGAAAAAGAGGTAAAATTGTCGGACAGGTACCTTTTGGTGGTATTTGTTTTTGTCTTCTGAAGAGATGGTTGTAAATATCTTCCTAATTAATAATTAAAAAATATAAAGTGTTTATAGCTGTATGAGCTAGGGTATAGTATTTATTCATGTTTTTGTTTAGAAATTACTACCTAGTGAATAGATTAAACTGTAGCTGCGTATTTAGTGCAGGTGTTGCTAATACTCTTCTAGGAGGTTTCTGTTTCTTACTGCTATTTTTCCTTGATCTACTACAACTGCTTCTGTGGGCCTTCCTTATCACCAGCTCACTGCCTGCCTCCTTAGTTCTCGCATCCCAGTTATCCATTGTATGTCATCTCCTCTCTGTAATGAGCAAGCAACACCAAGAGCACAGGGCCTTCTGAAGGCATTACACTGCTGCTCTACTTATTTCTGTCACCATTGCATGGCAGTGTCAATTTGAGGAGAACCTGAGCTATTGTTGTTGGTTTCTTTCCTCTGCTTTTCATGTTGACTTTTATGTCGCCTCATCTTACTAACTGGAAAATTCTGTGTTGAGTAGAATGAATTAGAAAGAAATGTTTTCAATTAGTTTCTGGAAAAGCATAATTAACTCTCTAATTTGTTATAGCCTTTGGAAACAGTTTCTAGCATTAATCAGTCTCTTTACTTGACAGCGTGCTGCCTTAGGACCAAATGTTACCAAAATTACTCTAGAGTGTTTTATTGCATGGAAGAGAAGAAAAAGACAAGAAAAAATTGATAAGGCTGAGCAAGATATGGAGAGGAGGAAAGCAGATTTTAAAGCTGGCAAAGCATTGGTGGTATGTTCTACACTCCAATTCTTAATGTAAGAAGAAAGAGTAAATAAGTTTTTGTAATAAGGAAGCTAGGCTGGAATTGCTTTTTTTGCCTTTTTTTTTTTTACGGCAGTATAAATTCTATCAAGCGATAAATTAAGATTTCTTTTTATGTGACTAGATTAGTGGACGTGAAGTATTTGAGTTTCGACCAGAGTTGGTTGATGCAGATGATGAAGAAGCAGATGACACCCATTATATTCAAGGAACAGGAGAAGATGATGAGGTAAAGAAGAGTATTAACTTGAATAGTATTTCAAGTTACATTCAAGTTTGAAAACTTTTAATCTGAGAGTTCTTATAGTGCAATTAATAAGCTTGGTTCTTAATTTAACGCTGCTACAGAGTATATCTTGTCAAAATTCTGGTGTCAAAAGGAAGATTAAAAAAATTTTGTAGGAATCCTGCAGAAATGAGAACTTCTGTAAAAATTCATGCAGAGAATCTTGGTTTTTCAGATGGAAGACCCTGTGTGCATAAATGATGTAGATTTGAACCTGTATGTCCCAAAAGCTGTAGATGAGACTGGTATTACTGTGGCTAGTCCTGAGCGATTCAGCACTTACAGTTCAATAGAAAAAGATGGTAAGTTCATTATTTAGGCATCATTAATATGTCATTGAATTGTTAAGAGATTGCCAAAAGGTAGATAGAATTGAATTACTGATCTGCTGAAAAGAAGTATTTGTTTAAAAAGGGTGGGGGGCGTGAAATTACTATCAATAATACACGGAGTTACTAAAGAAAAAGCTTCTAGTAATGCTATGCACTTCTTAATTTCTTAAATTCAAGATTAAATGAAAGATAGTGTTTATGGCCACTTCAAGTAAATCCTTAAGATGTTTGTTTTAGCAGTTTCCCTTTTTTTCAGAGTTAGTAAATGACTGAATGAATAATATCAATGAAAATCCAAGCTTTTCTTCATATTTTCTAGCTGTCTTAAGTTAGCTTCTAATTTCTTAAGGCAAAGTCTTGAAGTCTTGATCTTGGTGCACTTGTGAAATGCATGAAATGCTGTTTAAGACCCTGAGTCTTTTAAGTGCAGGCATTCAGAAGGAGTAGCTCATTAAATTTGACCCAGTTATGAAAATAGGAGTTTGAGGAGTTAAGAGTTTGAGGGTATTTTTAAATCTGTTTTTTAATAATTAAGTACATGCAATTTAGCCAATGTAAGTCTACATAAGTTTCAAATAAAGTAAATTCTTTATAGTTTAAAAACTTTAAAGTCTGTTTAGTAGTAGTGTGAATTAGTGCCTTGTGACACTGAAATGTGTAAGAATTATTTTTATTTTCAGATAATAAATTAAGTGAAGCTTCTGGTGGTGATATGAACAGCAGTGAGCAAAATGATATAGAGGAAGATAATGATGGAGATGGGGAGTTGGAAAATGGAGTAATTGATGCAGTTCCAGTTGATGAAAATCTTTTTACTGGAGAGGACTTGGATGAACTAGAAGAAGAACTAAACACTCTTGATTTAGAAGAATGAATTAAAAAGCTCAAGTGAGGAATTAAATCTATGTGACAAAGTGAAAACTGACTACACTTTTTCTCCTTTTTGAATAGAATTCTTAAACAGGATGTTTATGGTTACCCAGCTGATTCTGATGGGCACATCATAGGAATATTTTCCTTCAATCTCATCTACTCCAATCTCGACTATGCTCACAGTAAAATATTCAAAGTAGTTCAGAATTACCTGACAGATGAATCTGCAGAAAATGAGGTTATAACTTTCAACTAAAAGTAGGAAGTGTAACTGCTTTGCCAGTATGCAAGTAAAGTGGGCAATTTGATACCAGGTACAGTAAAAAAACTGAAAGTATACATTCTTCACCAGAACTGCATTTTTATTAGTGATTGTGTTGATTTAGAAACTGCCTGAAGTGTTTCTAGGCAGTATACCCTAATGGAGCTGATGCAGATTATGCTTCTTTAAGTGGTGATTAGCTTTATTTGATCAGCTGGATACTGAAGATACAGATTGTGAACTGATATGTCATACAATACAATATGGTGCCCTCTGTTTAAAATGTTTTAAAGTTTCCCACCTCCTTTTGCCAACAAAACTGTAAATAAAAACTATCAACTTTAAAATACCTGTGTTGATTTTTCTCTAAGTTAGGATATCATACCAAACTGTTAATAACTTCATTTTCTAATATAGTGATAAGCATTTTTCTCTCCAGTCCTGATAAAGAAGTGATGATGTTGGCTTTAGCTAAATTAAGGCTAACTGCAGTTACAATTTTTTTTTCTACACTTCATGCAGTATAAAGTCCAGCAGATGACTCTCTTCCCCTACTGTTCTTATCTCCTACCCATCCATTAACTGATTTAATACATGCTATACATCATTCATTGCTATTTGAGTCTCATTCTTTCCCCACTCGGTTTTTTATACTGGTGATGACTTCAAGCTCTGCAGAGCAGGGATGTTATGGTCTAGAAAATGCCTGTCATATCTTTGGTGTTATATAAATAACGAAGTTATGCTTCAGTTATGAAGTATAATGGTGTTACATAAATAATGAACTTATGAAGTAAGTTGCCTCAAAGGGGAGGAGTGTTGTACCCTGCAGGGGGCACTTACTGTCAGGCTTAAATAAAAGCCATTGTGTCCTTTTAAACTTCATTGAATCCCTGCCATTAAGATGGCTTGGTGCTTTTTCAAGGGAGCTGGAGGTTATGCCTCCTTGCCATGCTCTTAATAGTATCTGCAACAGTATTGCTGTACTAATGATGCTGTTTATATTGATTTTTTTTCTAAAGCTTTTAAATTACGACTTAAAGACCACTAAGTTTCATGGCATTGTTAGTGAGCTTTCTCGAACTGGTTTTGGCTGGTAATACTAGCTTTAATGGTTCTGACACTGCTAAATTGACTCATATCTTGAATGCTATTTCTAAAATAGCTGATTTAGACATTTTTTGCCCTTTTGGGGATCTTTGGAATTTCTTTTCTCCTACAGGAACAAGAAGCAGTGTTTGGGAGACAGAGGCCTACTGAAATTGACTTCTAAAATGTAAGTGTTTAAGGAATAAAGCTGCAATATCAGATATACATATTTATTTATGGAGATTTTTCTCCTATGGGCATAAATAAACAGTGTTGACAGATTATTGTATTATACTGGCCAGCAATAGGATACCTGGATATTGGGACACTTAAGAGCGGTTCATATTTGAATGTATGATGCATAATTTTTCAAAGTTGTATATTTTAAATTGGAATAAAAGTAATTTAATCATTATCAAGGATTAAAATGGCTTTCTATATTTTGTGTCTTAGATGCTGGTATATTATATATAATACTGATCCGATTCATTGATCTAAATAGGCTAAATCTTTGCCACAATTGTCAATGTTGTTAATTATTTGCATTTTACAGTGAAGGAATGATAGAGTAACTCATACTATTCAGGTAATAAAACACAGATGGGCAGAAGGCGTGTGTGCTCTTTTGGGTCTAAAAGGCTCAGTTGTGGTGCATAATTCCTTTGTGCACGCGTCATTTAAACATTAGGACAGTCACCTTGCATGGTATTTGAATATGTTGAATATCTGTACGTTGAAGAAAAACTTATTTTTCATAGGCAGTAGTCACTGAAACATTACTTCACGTTGTCAGAAAACAATAGTTTGCTATCCCTTTTTGGTTTTCACTCTTCCCTTTCAACTTACTCTGGTACTTCTGACTGGACTTGTTCTAACCTCTTGTTTTGGTTGGTATGTCTAGATTTCTAACCATGAAAGCAGGGTGACTGCTTTTAAAGAAGCCTTTGTTAGTCTAGCATTCAGGCATGCTTTTAAGGATTAGTAGCACTATGCTTCTTCCTGTTCCTTCTGCTTGAATATAGGCTTGAATGTAACCTGTTAAAAGTTCTCAGTCCTGTGAGTTAAGCCTCAATTTGCAGCTGACAGGGAGTTGCAGTCAAATGCTCAATTAAAAATGAATGCGAAGACCTTACTTGGGGTAGATTAATTTTTAATATCTTGGAAATAAGCACTGTGATAGAATAGAGTCCACCTGAATGTGACTTACCACCGAGTTGTTATCATTGATGCAAGTTTCCCAAAATGATGTAAAGTGAATGAGTCACGGAAGAATGAGATACTGCTATTTTAGGATTCAGATTGTATCTTCACTTCGGTGACCATCCAGTTTGTATGGGCCAAAAATACAGTATTTCACTGTCTCAGGAGTAGGAAGGCTCTGTCTGAGACACTTACTGGGTCGAGGTCAGGCTGTAAAGGATCATAAGCCTGGCAAGAAGCACCTCTGCAATAAAATTTATTCCTGTCCCTTGCAGGCTGCACCACTGTTTGCATCATCTTGTTTTTCTCATAACTCAAATGAATACTATGTGAGAAGGGTAGTGTAGCTATGGCTTTAATATTTCTTGAGGGAATATGCTAGTGTAGCACTCTACCTTCACAGCACCTTTATTACTGGACACCAGTGTAGACAAACCCATTATTTAAAAAATGCTGTAGAAAACCCATGCCTTTCCTTCCTGGTGCTTGCTGTTGTGGAAGTAGCGTATTTGTTGGCTTTAAATTTTGATGTATGTTAAAATCCCATTTCTGTCACACAGAGACACTTCTTGAACTGCTTAAACTGGCTAGCTTTAAATTCTGGGGGTTTTATGGTTTGTTTTTTTTTTTTGAGACCTGTGTGATTGAATTTCATGCTCGCCACTGCTTTGTTACTCAGAGCTCCCTGCTTGTTTTATAATAAGCACTGTTGATAAAGGCCTGGAAAAAAGTTGGAGAAAAAAATTAAACGTAAAGAGTGACCTCAAATATTACACTACCTATTAGTTGTTTGTAATGGAAATGTTGCTGTTTCTTAATGGACAGTGCTCCCCAACTGCTTTTTATTAAGGGGAGATTTTACTATTGGAAAAACTTTGGATGGAGCAGTGGTACTTTTCTTGGTAATTCAGTATTGTCATAATATAGGTGGTGTTTATTTAACAAATAGATTGTACAAAAAGAACCTACATGTACAAATGAGTATATTTTTGTAATATTTTCTTTCACAGTTCTTTAGTCAGATGTGTGAAATAACAAGTGTCCAAAAGTTTGTCTCGGACATTCTGAATGCTGACTTGTACTTATTTTGCAATGTTTATGCCCTCTCTTAAAAATTACCTGAATATAATAAGGAATGCAGGCTTAAACATTTTATAAGCTTATATACCTTGCAAATAACATACTTGGAAGTTTCATAAACAGTGTTGTTCTTGTTCCATGTGTTGCTTTTGAGTAACTTAATGAAACTGTAGAGTGATTAAGTGACTAGACTACAAACCTTACAAAGTTAGATCTTTTTTTCCCTCAGTGAAACTATTACAGCCCTAAGTTGAGAGAATGAGATTGCTCTAATATGCAAGTATCTCTCATATATGTTCACCTGACTACCCGCTGAATAATGTCAGTAACAACAGGAAAATAATTGGGAAAATGAGATCTGGGAAGGCCAGGGGAATGGCAAAAAAAAAAAAAGTAACAGCAGCTGCACTGCATCAGACCAAGAGACCATTTATCACACTCCGAAAACCAGATGTGTGGGGAAGCAAGGCAAGAAAAGGACAAGCCTATGTACTTCTCAGGAGTGCTTGTCATACATAGCTTCCAATGATTTTTAATCTGGAAGACTTCCTCTACTACATGTAGCCTGTGATGGCTTTCTTTTCCAAGTACATTCCCTGTTTTCTGCTGGTAAACCCTATACATTTTTACCATCTTTTGGAAAACCAACAGTTCCACAGCTCTGCTAGCTCTTGTTTTGAACATGACTACTAGCTTGTGTTACTAGATCTCTAGGGAAATATACTTGGAGGAAGTGATATCACAGAATCACAGAATGGTTCAGGTTGGAAGGGACCTTAAAGATCATCTAGTTCCAACCCCCCTGCCATGGACAGGGACACCTCCCACTAGACCAGACTGCTCAAAGCCCCATCCAGCCTGGCCTTGAACACTTCCAGGGATGGGGCATCCACAGCTTCCCTGGGCAACCTATTCCAGTGCCTCACTACCCTTACAGTAAAGAATTTTTTTCCTGATATCCAATCTAAATCTGCCCTCTCTCAACTTGAGGCCGTTACCCCGTGTCCTGTCATAACACTCCCTGATAAAGAGTCCCTCCCCCTCCTTCCTGTAGGTTCCCTTTAGGTACTGGAAGGCTGCTATAATATATATCCTATGCCTTCCTCTGTTTTGACTTGATGCCAAGTAGAGGAAGCGGATATAAAAAAAGGAATTTATGTTTTTCAGTTATGAAGAGCACAATCTCTTGATGTATTTTCGTGCTAGAAACAGTTTTTTACAAAATTAGAAACCTTAAGGTGCTTGATTCTTTTCTACAAATGGGCCTTAGTCAGAAAAATCTTTAATGAAGCAAATAGTCTTTGTCCCCGATTATGTACTGGTTGTATTTTATGTAGCTATGATCACATTAAATGCTTTTACGGTGATATCGGTAAATCACCCTTCTCTTTTTCCCCTCACGCTAGTATTAGAGGCTTAGAAGTGACCTTGGCTTAGTCTGTCACTTTTAGTTCTTTAATTTCAATAGATGCTCTGTCTTTTTACAGAGAGTGGCTGTTGCTGGTGTTAACAATAAGGCCAAGATGTTTTATTCATTTATGATGTTATAGCCTTAATATGTGACCACACTAGGCTCCTTCATAGCACATCATTGAAATTAATGGCAAAAATAATTAGTTCTTTTGATCATAAAAGAGCAGCGTTTCATTTGTGTTATTGAAAGAGACCTCAGAGGTAATCTCTTTATTTTATGTTTGTGATTGAAAAATTTTACGAAGTGTAATACATCTGGACATAAATTTGAGCAAGACTGGCTTAAAACTAGAAATGTTCCTGAAGTACACCCAATCAGGATTCAAAAATGAGATGGACTCCTAAATTAAAGCAAGATATAATGGAAAAGAGCATCACAACTTTCCTTTAAAAAAAAAAAAAAAAAAAAAAAAACAAAAAAAAAAAAAAAACAAACAAAACACCTAAATTGCTATATAAAATGTATGGAAAGTAGAAGTATTCCTGAAGGGAAGAGAGAAGCAAGTTATTACAAAGGTTCACAAGGCAAAAAGATATTCTCTGTACAGTCAGCCATAAAATCAGGTAACAGCAAGGTTTCTAGTCAATAAACCTTTAATCTTCACTCTTCATCACTTTCTTTTGTTGTCTCTCTCTATTCCAAGTATAAACCCTACAAAAGGGAGGCTTTTCTGACTGACCTCTCCAATCCATATCAACTGGCATAGTAATTGTTGGTTAAGCAGTCTCCCTTGGGGCTCCCTCCAGGGGCATGGAGCAAAGCACAATATTGCCCAGCAGTGTGCTCTCCTAATGCAGCTCAAAACACTCTAGAATTTTTTTTTATAAAACAGAGAGAAGGATTAGGAAAGCTGGTCAGGAAGGACATAGCAAAAACCTTATCTCTTCAAATGTCTATCAGACTAGAGTAAAAGATGAGAGGGGATAAACTATAAGGAACCAAAAGGAGTTTAACTGCCATTGTCTCACCTATGTGAACTTTTTCCTTGAAGAAGCTGGTAGGTGTCAGAACTACACTTTGTCAGCAGTATTAGCCTTATACCACACGCTTTTCAGTCTTTTTCTTGTCAATACAAAAAGTCTATGTTCTATAAATAGTGATTCTAGATTTTGTCCCACGCAGAAATATGAAGTTAGCATTCTACAGAATACTTGCTATACATAAATAATTGCCCATTCTTTGTGTCTATGGGGAGGCAGGAAGAAGTGGAATGAGGTCTTTACCCCAAGGCAGCAAAAAGGAAAAAAGTTTTTAAATATGCTGTTTATTCAAAGCACAGAAGTGTCTTCAGTTTCTATCCCTGATAACTGTTGTCAGCATTAACTGGCAGACTTCTTTTTGATAGCTGAAAAAAACCCTTGTATTTCAGAAGTTTTCACCAGAAGCACCTGTCTAGGAGTCTGTTGGAACAACTGCCGGGCAATTGCAGGCTGATGTCTTAAAAGCAGACAATAATAACTTCAGAAACCCAGCAAAATCCAAAGAAAGCAAACAACGAAACACACTAAACTTTCTCCCCAGGTTGCCTGTTAGAATGATTAGTGACCTGATTCTGTATTGATCTGTTTTCTTGAACTTTATTCATTGACTTAAATGTTAATTTATTCTTTAACCCAGCAAAGATGTAGTCACCAGCATAGCGCTTTGTAGGTAACAATATGCTTTGGTTTAATGTTAGTGCCAGACAGGACAGTATGCCGTGGATATAGAAGAACAAAATGTAGTGGATTTAAAATTGAGGGTGAAGTTAGGTCTTGGTTTGTTTTGGTAGAAAGGGGATTTTTGGATGGAGAGGAAAGAAATTTGAACTCTGGGGCATTCTGTAAGATGGTAACATGTCTTCTGAAGTCAAAAGATTAGAGCTGATGGCTGATCTGGTTTATCAAGGCACAGGATGGCTGGGCTCAAACTCTTGAAACGCTTTTTGAGAGGAGGGAAATATCTTTTTCTGTGTCAGTTTGTCTTACAAAAGCACTAGAAGGTTGCAGTATTTGAGTATAAAAGAACATTCAGAGTAAAAGGTTTAGTTTGTTAGAGGATTTCTGAAGTATTAACGCATCATAATATCCCTTTCCCTATCAAATAGAAAGGATCTTGGCTCTACTTTATTCCATTGCCTTTCAATCCTACTTGCTCTGCATGCTACTATTATTTTGCCGTATAGTTCTTCAACATGTTTAAAGTCTGAACTCATTACTAAGCATACAGCAGTCTGAAGAATTTTTTTTTTCATATCACTAACCAGGGAATTCTTCATAAGTTTTAAACTTTGCTTTGTTCCAAATCCTTTAGCAACAACGTAGATGTGTCCCTGTAATACAGGAGCACTAGAGGACAGATGCTTCAAGGCAAGATGTGGCATTATGTTTCTGGAATAGTAAACTGAAAAACAAAGCCAACTGCTCTTTGAGACTGAGCTTTATTAGATTACTTTAAAAATGCATGATAAAAAAAAAAGGAAAAATTCTTAAAAACCAGGGAATAAAGTTGTACATAAATTGCTATGCTTTTACTAAATGGATTACTTGCACTAATGACAGGAATGGCAATATCTCTGTAACAGGGACCAGTGATCTCTGGTATTTCTGTATAACCAGGAGCAGGCAGGAATGTAAGAAAACTAGAAGATGCCTCTGGGAATTCTCCATAAATGGAAATCTACTAGAAAGTGATCCTTGTCTTCTGTGCCTATAGATCCTGGCTACAGGGAGTGTTCTGTTTCTCTTTGCTCTTAGTAGAATACTGTTTCACGAGTATTTCTGCCAGGTGTAGTCACTTCCACTTTCTAAATAAAAACTGTGTGTGTGTTCTAGTAATGCGCTCTCTATGCGTTTGCTATGGTTGATGGTCCCATCAGAAAGGACGGTACTTAAAATGGAATGAAAACAATGACAGCCAAAAGAAGGGAAAGGTTAAGAAAGAAATTTAGATACAACTAAGAATATGGTGATGGATGAATAATGATTTCTTCCTCGCCTTTGGGGAACTGTGCAAAAGCAGTGTCTTCTAGAGGATCTTTTGTGAGTGTAAAAAGGTGGAGTTAAATTCGTGGCATGCAGTGAGCAATTTACCTTCTCTGGAAATGAAGAAAAAGGTGGAGGCGAAAGTAATGAAGAGATAGTAGGGATGATTATTTATTCAAGTGTAGTATTAGTACTCTTGTATTAATTGTGCCTGCTGTGTAGTTACTAGCTCTGCACGATAAAACCAGAAGCACAGGTCTAACCTGAAGACAGAATCAGCCCATAAAGGAGCTTCCACTGCAGTAGTAAAGGGTGATGGAGCTTTTTCAGCTAGTGGTCTGACACCGCATAGCGTCTATGGAGCTATTTCAGTAGGGAAGGAGAAGCAGAAATACAGAAACACCTCTGGACACAATACACATACTCTGTGCGAGATGGAAGAGCTATATTATACAACAGTATCTTGTTGTTAAAAGGAATCCCAGTTCTCTGACCACTTCTTAGTGGTTAATCTTTCACCAATTAATAGCTTAGTGGCCTGTAAATTGAAAGGTAGATATAACAGGAGAGTAAATATAAAAACATAATTCATTTGTTTATATTCTGTAATATGATCTCAGTAGCTGCTCTTTATCTATTTGTTAGTCATGCTGAGAACTAAACAAGCCAGTAAAGAGAAATCACATTTTCACTGGAAGGGTGTTTCCATTAACAGCAAAGTCTGTTTTAGGCTTTCATGCCTCTGTCCATGATTCTGTCAGACATAGCAGTGCAATGTAAGCAATGGAATCATTCAGTCTCTTCTGCCACAGAAGATACTTTCCCTCAGTAAGCTTGGCTTTGATTAGAAGTATAATCCCAAGCCTGTACACTTTGTTTTTTTTTTCCCATGTTGAGGCAAGGGGGTGTAATACCATATAGGGATATGTGGCTACACTCGCAGGCTGGCTAGACTGATTGTGTTCTGAATCAAGGCCAGACAGCAGTGACGCCACCGCTTCCGTTTGGTAACTAAACTCAGTGGGAGCAGAGCAGGGTGCCCAGTGCTGAGTCAGGAAAACAACAGGCTGCTTCACCTTTCTTGGCCCAAATGATGGCAGAAAGCAGATATGCACGAAACAGCTGTTGAAAAAGTGATTATCTTCTTGAAGACAGGAAATGGTTTCAAAAAAGACTTCCCCAGGGATGAGTAACCCCTGACTCTATGTAATAAAGTCTGAGTTATGCCTGTCTTTTAGCAATTCGCTGACGACAAGCAGTAGTGCTGCACAGACAATCCTTAGGAAGCCAAAATTTATCATTTGGTAAAACAATTCTAATATCTTAAAAATAACTTATGCTTCACTGTTTGTATAATGTTGTAAAGCTATACAATCAAGTAGAGAAAATAAATCCTCCTTTTCCCTAAGCTACTGACTTAATGATCAAAGTACACATAAAACACTTTTTTTCCTTTAGTTTATTGCCCTGTCTAGTTGCTAGAATTTGGGAACTCATTAACCCATCTGTAGTTTTGCTTTGATCAGGTCTGTAGTACAATAGCTGTGTGAGAGTAGTCAGTAAATAACAATAAATTTAATCTTATTAATGATTTTTTTTAATCTATGAAGAGGCAACAAAGTTAGGAAAATTAGCAACAAGTATCAGGTCTAGGTATAGGAACTCTCCTCCTATTGATAGAATAAGAATTTTTGACTTGGCTTCCTTAAGGAATTATTATTATCACTTGGTAGCAAGAACAAGTGACTGGAACACAGGATTACCTGGTTCTTCTTGCCGGCTCTGCCACGGGTCTACTGCAACAAAAGAATTATCGTCTGTATTCTGCTGTTTGTCAAGTTGTGATATACTTACTGCAGACAGGAAACTTGTGAGAATGAATAAATAGAAATGTTTGGGGGTTTCTTCCTTGTAGACCATGAGGCTGATGCAAAACCTACATAAAACAAATATATATTTTGGATGAAAAATATGTATTAGTTACTGCTTACAGTGGAGTAACAGTGCTGCAGGGCTGTGGAAGACTCGAGGAGATGCATGTACTTCTGGGTGGGAGTAACCAGTTCAGATATAAAGCATTTTTAAAATGGAAAGCTGACTCTCAACCCCTTTTCAATTGAAACTTTTTTTTAATTTTAACAGCAGATAATTTTTTTATTTTTTTATTATTTTTATTTTAACAGCAGGTAAATAGCAGTAGGCTTGTCAAGAATCCACGGTGTACAATATTGCTGACATATTTTACATCCAGCTTCTAAAATGTTGCTATTATTCTGCCTTTCTCTTACTCTATTGTATTTTCTGTTGGCTTCAAGACTAATTTAGCTTATGTGTTAATATAAAGTCTGACTGTATTAAGATACAACAATGCTGACGTTCTTAATTCAAAGCAACTTTATTCATTTAGTAAGAAATTTAAATTATCACTCAGTACCAATGTTCAGTTCTTCCTCTTGAGATCCTTTATACGTTACACATCTTTTTTTTCTTGAAAACCTGAATACCATGGTATCAGTAAATATAAGCTGATAGGACGTTACTTAAAAACCCAAGAGTGACTGTAAATTTGCCCTATGAGGGAAAACAGGAAACTGATACTAATTCTGAGATGTGATTCATTAGTGGGTGATGAAGAAAGCACTTTTTTTTTTTTCTGTGAAAAGGTCCTTGGGTTCTATGAAGAATAATTCATTAAAATGAAAAGAAGACAGACACTGTTAAATGGACCTAGGTCAAAGTTTTAATATACTAATTTGTCTACGTTGAATTAAGCCAGTTACATCAAAACTTCAAGAATACTTAATGATTACGAAATCATGTCTCTCTTGTTCAGTAGGTTAATTAGCAGTTCTACAAACATAATGCTTCTGAGTGCATTGAGTAAGTTGTCTGCCAATATTCCCGATTAGTTACTTTCTGCCATGATGATTGCTCTCCATTAAAAACATTCTCAGTATGTGCCGTCTAATTTTGCTCATTCTGCATCTTGTCACCTCTACCTGATGTATCTGATTTTTAGAACTGAACGTGCAAAAGTTACTTAGCATAAACTTAACACATTTGTCTTGTAGAATAGAAGGCCAAAATTTCACCAGTGGTTCCCATACCCTGTTCAAAAGTTTGGGGGGAGTTATACCAGTATTTTAGAAAGGCATTTCAACTGATGTGATTTCCACTGTTTAATTAAAACAAGCCATGACTTAACAATATCTTTAAGGTAGGATTTTCAACTTCTTGTTGCAGCTGTTGTTGTACTAGAATTAATCACTGAAGTTAAGAAGGCCTCAGCATAATCTTTCCTCGACATGTTTTCTGAGGCTTTTTCTTGTATAGCTTTGTGGGTTTTCATATGCTTATTTTACAAGTTACTTTCTTTCAGGATTCCCTTTACTTGGAATCTGTCCCTCATTAAATATATATGGGATATTTTTAACTTGTATTTAGGGTTTAAAGTATCATTATACGTTCTTTTACTTTTTATGATGCTCACATGAGAAAAGCAAAGCTGAAAGTTTAGACTTCTGGTGGCAATAGTGTGAAATGGATTACGTGGTAACAGCATTGGGTTTTATGAAATAAGATTCTGAATTAATATGAATTAATTCCACTTTATAGGTGTTCCAGCATGTTTTCCTTTTCTTGAAACGCTGCTATACTAAGCACATGTAAGCACTCCGCTGTAGGCTGATGCAGGTAAGGCTACGAGGGGGTTGATAGCAGCCTACCATGATGACAGTGCTAAAATCTCCTTAGTGACAGATGATACAAGGGCCAGAAACTGTGAGTGAAGA
The DNA here is from genome assembly GCA_008658365.1 of Alca torda. Taxonomy (NCBI): domain Eukaryota; kingdom Metazoa; phylum Chordata; class Aves; order Charadriiformes; family Alcidae; genus Alca; species Alca torda. The sequence goes on from CM018084.1 coordinate 24,187,834, forward strand.
GTTTCGAGCCGGACGCTGGACACCTCTTCTCCAGATGGGTAGTGCAGTGGTAAAACTGGAGGCGAGCTCTCCATCAGGGAGGTTCACAGCCCTGCACCTGCTGCTTGGCATCCCCCTCACTGGCAGAGGTGACCCTGGGATTTTGAAATACTTCATTTAATATCCTATTAGTTTGAAAATCACTGTTGTTTTCCTCCATGGATGAATCCACACTGGCACTCACTTCACTCTTTGCTTGTGTCAGCAGCCTTCCCGAAACAGACTGTCTCCAAGACTCCGTAAGAAGGGCTTCACTGAGAAAGTCTTACCAAGGAAGACTTGTAAGACAAAGTGTGGATGTGTCCCTCTCTTCTTATTTCTGGCACTTTTTAATAGCGCTTTACCCCTCCGAGGGTTCGGGTCCCAGCAGAAATTTAAGTTTTAAGACTCAGATGCCTTAACCAAGGGCAGATCGCAGGGCAAGTGTTTCTCCCCCTCCTCCCCCCCCAGCTGCACTTTCACCGCCCCGCAGGTTCAGCCGCTCCCCCGGCGGGGCCGGGCTGGGCCCGCCGGCTCCCGGCGGAAGGGCGAGGCGCGCTCGCGGGCGGGGCGCGGCGGCCCCGGCCCGGTGCCGAGCAGGGCCCGCCTCCGGCACCACATGATGCCGCTTCTCCTTCCTGCCGCCCCTGTCCCGAGGAGAAAAGGGAACTGGGCGCAGGGCGGGAGGAAGTGATTCCGCTTTCCCGCCCCGCCGCGGGAAACGCGCGGCCCCTCCGCCTCCCCCCCTTCCCGCCGGGCCGAGCGCTGCCAGGGCAGAGCTGCGCGGCGTTGCGCGCCGCGCGGAGGCAGCGCGGGGCTGGGCCATGGCGCGTCTGTGGCTGCTGGTGCTGCTGGGCGGCGCGCTGGCCCCGGGCAGTGCCTTCAACCTGGACGTAGAGCACCCGGCCGTCTACTCCGGCCCCGCGGGCAGCTACTTCGGCTTCGCCGTGGACTTCTTCGCTCCCGACCCATCCTCGTAAGTGCCCCGTCCCGTCCCCTCCCGGGCGACCAGGGCTGCTGCTCCCCGGGGCGGCGGGGGCCCGTCCCGGCGGCCCCTCGCTCCGCTTCTGGTGCGCTGGCGGCGGGGCTGTGGCCGAGGGTGGCGTTGTCCCGGCCGGCCCGGAGGAGGATGAGAATGGCGATATGAGGGCCGGGAGAGCCCCGTGCCGTCAGCCGAGCTGCTACCGCTAGTTCACAGTGCGGGCTTGGGGAGGGAGAATTGACACCAGGGCGGCTCTTGGATGAGAAGGATTAATTGATGGAGCCGTTCACTCCGGCCCCGCAGCGCTGCGATGGAGCCGAGCCGTTCCGAGCCTGCCCTGGCAGGGCTGGTAGCCCTGGCGGCCGCCGTGCCCCGCCCTCAGCCGGGCCGGCACCAAGGGCGGATCGGGGTCCCTCCATCGGGACCCCGGCGTGGAGCCACCTCGGGCACCCAACCCCGTCCCCATCTCCTCCCCGCGCCGGGAAAGTTCAAAACCTGAATTCCGTGCGGCCGGCAGGCTCGGTAGCACGGCATAAACTGCACTGCTGGATTTTCTGAATTGCCTTATCAGTCTGCGGTTTAAGTAAATAATGGTGCTGATAAATGCTACGTAGAGAGATGAAGGTATGGCATTTCCCTTCCTGTGGCACCTGAGGTTTTGTGTCGTGAAATTTCAGCAGTTCTGCTGTTCTCCTTTTTGACTGCTCTTTGCAGAAGCACTGTGTGTGAGTTGCGCTCTATCCGTGCAGGTCACAAAGCTGCTGAGAAGTCTAGAGAAGAAAATGTTCCGTGTAAATACCCCCTGCATTTGCTTCCTGAATACGGTCTCATTTCATGTTAAACGAAAATTAGGCAACGTCTAGTAGCTGGTGTGTTTCAGACTTCTGAATAGTTGTGTCATTAACTTCAAAGTCATGGTGTTGTCTTAATGAATTAGTCTGTATTTCTCAACTGCGGGCTACATTAAGATCCAGCTTTTGCCACTTTTTTTCCCCTCCTTTCCCATCTTAAGAAAGGGCTGTAAAGCTGGAAAAGCTGCTGGCTTTCATCAAGCTGAGGGGATTTTCTCTCCCTCTCTCTCTGTCTTTAGCTCATAAAACTTTACAAGCAGGTTCTATAACTATTGAGCAAGTCTTTTTGCAGTACATCATCCAGCCTTGTTTGCTTTTCTTTATTGCCTACAAATACTAGAAGTCATCCTGTCTTAACTTGCATGTGTTGCAACATCTTTCTGTGCTATCTTAATCCTGTAAGTCTTAGTACTAAAAGCAAAAAGGTTCTATTTGTGTCCCTTCCTTTATTTTTAGTCAGCATGTGTGGCTGCAGAGTTGTCAGGAGACTGGTAAATGCATATAGTAAACTTTCTTTCTTGTTTTCCGATAAGGAATTATGTGACCCAGCTCTCCTTGAAATCGCTATCTGGAACCTTTCCATTATTCTTATAAAAACTATTGACCTCAAAGTGTGTGGCTGTAAAAGAAATAGTGTTGCCTTGTTTTTGTTTTTTCTAAACTGTGAACCCTAGTGGTTTTCAGACAGCGTGGAAAACTCCATATTTTTAAGCAAATTTTCTGCTCAATTTTTAGCTGTGACTAAATTTTTAGCTGTTAGTCTGTATCTGTTAAGCTAAAGTCTAATACTGTACTTTATCTTAAATTTAAGCTCGTAATTGAAACAAAATAGCTATGCAACTTTTACAGGAACAGACTCATAACAGTGTTAAATTTTGAGTTTATGCTTGTGGAGACTGATCTTTTTGCCTCCCGAAATAGCCATAAATACGTGTGCTGTGTCTTCTACACATAGGCCCCTGTCTTCCCCATCGTTTGGGAAGGATGAACACACCCACCCTGCAGACTGGAATGCCTGCGGATTCCCTCAAGCTGTTGGAGGGGAAAGAAAGGTCGAGCTCAGCGATGGCTGCAGTTAAATGTTAGGTAGAAAATGGAGTGACCTGTTTTGCAGCATGATTAGCAAAAAGTGTTTAGTAAAGTGAACCTTGTTGACTGTCACGTGTGTCACTTGGTTCCTACACCTTTGTTGCTGCTTTGGTGAATTTTTATTTTATCATTTGTTCTTTACATGAGTACTAGAGATGAAGTAAATTTAGTTATGCTAAAGCTATTTGGATTGCCTAGCCTGACAATCAAAGGAGTGTTAATAGTTCTTGGATGCTCAAGCTGCTGTTTCATAGTCTATTTTGACCTGCTGGATACCAAAATAAAGCATATTTAGAAGTCCAGTATGAAAGACCTAATCCAGGAGTCAAAGCGGTAGTCTTGTATTAGAGTGCCCTGTGGTGCCTGACAGAGGGTGTAACTACAGCACGAAGTGACTGAACGTAACTTTATAAAAACTGAAAAAGACTTCTTATACATGCCGTGTTTTGAAAGAATTGTATTTGATAGTCTGTCTTCCAGTGTACAAGTACATGGAAATACCAGTTTCTCTTTATTGGCCCATGGCAAAGCACCGGCAAGTGATTGTTCCTGTAAGTCCACCTGGGTGATCTGAACTGCTGAGGATGTCAATACGCTCCCAGTCTTCGCAGTGTTGTGCTGGGGCAGGTGGTTGCATCATGTGGGACATGGGCAGTATCAAAGTACAGCTGGTGTATTCCCATGGCAATAATGCATTTCCCTCTATGTTCCCCTTTTCCCAAAGTATGTGGACTAGAGACTTCTTTGTATTTAGGTAATTTGTATATTATTATAAAACCTATGACAAAATCTGCTGATTTGGTCTATCGTGATAAAAATGCATATTTTTTATTTGTGTGTTTTGGGAAAAGAGGTGACTAAACCTTCATGGAGTCCCGTAATGATTCCTTTATTTGTAATCTTGTTAATAAACTTCATCATAAAGATTGTCTTAAGAAAGATTTAAAATATATTATTAGAATGGGAATGATTTATTTTTTTTTAAGCAAGTATTTAATTTGGGGAGCTTCTCAAATGCTAGTGATACAGGAGTAAAGTGGGAGGCAAGCTACCGCTTGTTTAATAGATTGTAGTTGTAATAATTAATGTGTTTCTTTACTTGGCATTATGATGTCTATTTTTAAGCATTTCTGTTACGCCCAGAGAGAATGTTTTAAGTTGATTAAAGCATTTCAAATTCTTATTCTTGGAACCTAGAAAGTCTGCGAATGGCAACTAAGGGAAGCAAATGGATTGCCAGCTAGCCTAGACTTCCTATCAGGGTCCACACCAGGAAATTTTTAAAGCTCTGTAAATTCAAGCGAGTTGAAAACTAGTAGTCTGTGTCTGTGTTGGTCTTCATACGAATTGAGCTTTGAGGAGGTGCTACGTGTTTATACCTGGTATTTACATATTAAGAAATATAAACTTAACTGTGTACTAAAGTGAAGTCTGGAAGATGACTCTGAAAACCAGAACATGTTTGTTCAGTCTGGATCTGCCTACCTGTAGACATTCTCTCCAACCAGTCTTGCGTCTTGTTCAGCTTAACACAATTTCAAAATTAAGTAACCGTAATGCCTGATATGGGATGAGAAGACTTGCAAGCTCTCTTAAACAGGCTAAACGGAAACAACAGAGAAGATTCTGATGAAAGAAAGCATTTAGTTTTGTCTTCTATATGTCATTTCTGTACTTCAAATTGACTTCCTCAGGAAAGTGCTGATGAGTCAAGTGTGTCTCAGCATCTTCCAGGAACTCCAAGACTTCTAACGGCCTTGTTGGAAGATGTTAAGAACCTTGTTTGGTCTGGCTTTTCATTAAGTCTGTTCCTTACTTCACAACTTCTGAATTTTACCACCTGCACAGGCATAATCTTGTAGCAGTTCCTGCTCAGAGTGCACTTAACATGTTCATATAATCGGAGATTTATAAAAGCACAACAGAACTTAATCAGAAAATGATTACTGTGTAATTAATTTCACTAAAGATTCGTTAATAGGCGAACCCGTGGTTGACAGTCACTTGAGTACTTGGAGATTCTTTCTAAAAGAGCATTCGTTAATGGTAGGCTGACTCACCACTTAGTACCTGCTGAGCTCAGAAGCACTACTGTTTTGTTTATCGTTTCCATTTTTGACTGACTTCATTGAACTAGTTACGTACAAAATTAACCAGAAATTATGCTAGCCGATGACCTTAAATTACAGAAGTGACACAATTTCCTGTTCTGCTGCATACGTACATATTTTTAAAAGGGAAAAAAGAACATAAAAGGTGTTTATCTCATTTTAAAAATCATTTTAAATAGGACAGAATACTTTTCTTGTATCTTCTTTGTGGTAAATGTTTTGGGTTTTTTTGCCTGCTTTTGCTTGCAAAAAAGAGGGACCCAAGAACTAACCCTAATATGAATTTCTCTGAAACTCGAAGTAGGTATAGTCAGATTTAGATTTGATTGGGCAAGGCTTTTGCTTTATTAACTCTTCACATGTCATAAAGTAAAAATGCCTGTACCTTAGGTTTTGAAACCTTTGTTTTACAATTTCTTCTTTTTACTGCAGGATATTTCTTCTGGTGGGAGCTCCAAAAGCAAACACTACCCAGCACAACATTGTGGAAGGAGGCCAGGTGCTCAAATGTAACTGGAATTCCAACAGAAATTGCCAGCCGATTGTATTTGACTCCACAGGTAACATGTAGTTTGCTGTGGGGGAGGATGGGGTCTCTGCTCTGCTCCTAGAGTGAGAGTACAGAAGGGGTTCAGATTCACGTGGGATCTTTTGATGGTTGATGTGAATGCAGCTGGTTTTGGACTGGCAACTAGTCGAGGCTTAGTGGGTGGGGGTTTTTTTTGTTGGTGTGCCCCCCCCTCTCTTTGAGAATTCTGTTGTCCTTGGTATGTGCTGAGAGCCTGAGCGAGCACACATTATTCTTTTGTTTTAACCTGTTTATATTTCTCCTCTGTACTTTCCAGCAATCCTAAAACATTTAGCAACCTAATTCTCAATAGACCACAAGGTAAATCCCTTGGGGGGGATTTACCCCCTTACCAACAATCCTTGCCTGTTAAGAACATGGTATATGAGGAAACGTACTTTTTTAATATCAGCAAAGGTGGTGTATGCAGAGATATTCAGAAGAAGAATAATCTGAAACTGGGCGTATAAACTTCAAACTGGGGAAAAATACCTTTTTTTATTTTTCCCCTTGGATAGCTTCATAGTATTTGTGACACTTATGATAGCAGCACTTGGGGTGCCTCAGGTTGGTTCTGAAGTATACTAAAGCTGAGCAGCAGCAATGCTGACATTAAACATCTCGCTCGGTCTTCATGCTCTGGTGCACATAGTGATTTCTACAAGCTGTGGCAGGTCAGATGAGAACACGCTGCATGTGCTTTTCAGCTTGAGCCACTCAGTGTTGAATCTTGTTTTCCACAGCGTGTTTCAGGCCAGTGGAAAAACCTTTCCATGTCATGGGATTGGATTAGCAAGACTCATATAGTAGGGCAGAGGAATCACCTGTGCTTTTAATGTCTAGTTGGTTGTAATTCATTCTTGTGTTTGCTGGTATTTTGACTTGGCAGCCTAAAGGCTATTATGCAGCCTTTGTACATCGTGTATGATACAGTGGAGAAGCTCTTCTTCCAATTCCATTGTCAAGGTATGCCCACAAAATGTTGTCAGTGTTCAGATTTCTGAAATCTCCATATATTTTTCTGAAAACTATTATGTTACCACTTCCACTGGGGGAAAGAAAACAAGTACGTAATGGTACACACAAAACCTGTGTCATTATCAGTCTCTCTACTTTACTCTAGAGGAGCCTTTCTGCCAGATTACTTAAAATCGCTGGTAATCTGCAAAGTGTGACGTTTCAGCTGTATCAGTGTGTGACAGCAAAAATAGTGTGGTGGTTTGTTTTGTTTTTTTTTTTTACTTTGGGATTATAGTTTACTAGAATACAGATGTGGTGGTTGTTTTAATGAAAGAATCTATATGTCCCTAATTAATAATCGCCACAAATATAATAGCCAAAAAACTTCTGGTAGGGAAAGATGAGCTACCTGGATAGGTTCTAGATGCATCTTCCAGTGGGAATTGCAGTGCGTTTAACTGTTCATACTGTGAACATTTGCAATAGGCTTTTCCATATGCCAGGCAGAGTAGATACAGAGGCCACGCTGCTTTGCTGTGTGTCTGTGCTCAAGGTATATGCTACTGAGCAAACAAATAGTGTTTTGCTTATAATTTGCCTTTAAGTCATGGGCATGTTAATCGCTTGAAATTGAACAGTAAAATAGCAGGTCATAATGGCTTAAGAGGATTTCTTTCAGGCACATTTTAACTTATTCCAGCTTTGTGGCAATGAATTGGGAAATAATGCATTTGTCAATTATTCTCTGGGTGAAAAGGGGCATTGTATTTCAGTATAATAAAATAATAAATGCACTGAGACAAAATGAAATGTCTTTTTCTTTGTGCATAATACAATGGTTGACTCCCTACGTTATGATGACAACGTCTTGCTGCCAACACAGTGTAAAGCTGCACTCCTGCCTGCCCCGGACTCATATGGTAAAAGGTGCTTAGGGAAGACCCATGACTCACTTCGCAGGAAATAGGTAGCAGAAGATTTGACCAATGATTCGTGGTGCTAATGCCAAGGTGCTTTTCGTAGATGACTGAACAGAACCTCTGCAAGAATTCATCCATCACTACTTCAACAGTTGTGTAATATGATTTGTAATTCCAGAGGTATTGCTTAGCCTTGCAATACAAGGCAAATTTTTATTTTTCTTTTCCCCTCCAAGATTATTTAGCTGTTTTGTCACTGGGAAAAGCAGCACAGGTTCTGCATAATTAATTACATGGGTTTCTTCGGAGCTAGTGAGAAATCTGACCCATGAAAATAACAAGAACATACGTACTTGTGGCTTTTCTCTGTTCACCTGTTGATACCAAACTCCATATGTGGAGTTGCAAAATTATCTTTACTAGAAGGCATGCCCCTGTTCCTTCTGCTGTTTTGCTGTGCCAGATAGCATAGCTGGCAGATCCCAGACCAGGCCAAGTCACTGCATCTTACACCCAGTGTCTGAGGGCAAGGAGGAGACCATGTTTCTGTGCTGTGAACATAGCAAGGGAATGGAGGAAAGAGCGAGTCATCTTCTGACTCTGTGAGGTTGCCTTTGTCCACTTGTCTCCTGGTTGTATCACTGATAAATATGAGAGTAGGGTTTTACAGAGGTCTAGCAAGCGAGGGTTTTTTCTCTCTCAATTATTATTTTTTCTTATTAAACATTACTTGTTTATAGTTAAGTTTTCCACCAGCTTTATCAGTCCTTTTCTCTTCCCCATCTGTACAAAGGCCACGCTGAGCTCAGCTGCACAGCAGTGACTGCACAGAGTTGAGTTTTATTTTCTAATGCTTGCTTTTGGCTTACATATCATGTTGGCATAGAAGCCTGGTCATTTACATGAGACAAATGCAACAGCTATTACGTAGCCCAGGAGAGAAGGTACTAGCTGCTTTGCATTCATCTTTGGAGGAGGAGTTGTTAAAGCCCTTGCCGTATGACAGCACTGCTTTGTACTTGCGTTTACCCTCACCCCAGCTCCTCTGGAGGAAAGTGATAAGTCATTAAGCGGATAGTTCAATGTAGTACCAAATTTACCACTTTGTTTCTTCCTTCCTGCGCGTGACAGCTTGGCTCTTTAGGGGGGCAGCTGGGCAATAGGAGTCCGTTCATGGAACTCGCATAGCTCTCATGCTGAAAGTGTATGTATTTATCTCCCTTTCATGCCCCCCCACCAGCCTGTAACATAAAACCCCCTCATTAAGGCATATATTACAATTTTTAAACTGCTGGCCAGAAAAAAATTGTTCTTTCACTGTTCCTACACAGCATGTTCTCTCATTTAAATCAGTGATATACTTGCAAAGGGGAAGGTGGATCTCCTCTTGTCTTAGGTCTCCCAGCACAGAGGTTACACACATTTGAAAATACACTCAGAGAATATTCTTTACATATGTCTATGTGCGTGTGTTTCTGTGCATATTGTACTAATTGCTTTTGACGTTCTGGTATACATGGTGGCTTTGGAAGACAAAATGTTTATATCACACATTAACACTTCCCAAATGTAAAGATGCTTCGCTGTGGGGCTTCTGAGCATTTTAGCATTGACATCAGTTGGCTTTGATTTAACGTAGTTATGACTATGTGAAAATTGCATAACAAACATGTGTGGTAGAAAACGCCCTCGAATTCAGGGGTGCATATATCTGTGCTGCATGTGCTTGTGTGTACTTGGCCAGAAAGTTAGTGTAAACTTTTTTTGGAAGGCTTTCAAGTATCATTGGGCAGGCACTTCAGGCTGGTTTTTGCTTTTAGAAGCACATAAAGGTTAAAGTTAAAAAGGAACCAACCACCACAACAAGCACGTGCATGCTTTTGCTGATACTGTTGCAAACCTTAAATATGAAGCAATGCTTGTATCTGTTACTCTGATGGGTTATCCTGAAAATCTAGATAGAAATAGATCTGATTAGAAAGTGCTACACAAACGCTGAACTTCTTTGGCCGTATTCTTGTTTTATCTTGTTAATTCAGAAGCTAAATGTGCCACTGTCACAAAACTAAAGTTTTGGAGCCATACAATCATAGAATACCGGGTTGGAAGGGATCTCAAAGATGATCTCGTCCAGCCTTTGGTATTTGTACTGAGTATTTCATTTGTACTCAATATTGTATTCGATATTTGTATTCTTTTATATCTTGACTTCTTACTACAATTGCCATAGCATTACCACAATTTCAATTGAATCGTTATGTAAAATACTTAGGATTTTTTCCCCTCTGTTAACTTTCAGAATTTCAGAATGTGTAGGAGGCTGTATTTCTTCAGGACAAGTGCTGGGGGGAAATGTACATTCTCAAGACTGTATATTCTCCAAAATTGTCACGAGCATAAGCAATATCAGTAAATCCTTTCCTTTGCAAGGTGTTTTATGTTTCACATCCAAATTACCAAAACCCACAAGTTAGAGGTCAAGGCGGGTAAATATTTGTCTTCATTCTTAACCCTTCTCCACATCAGATAGTTTTGTGACTGAAAGTTTAGTTTGTTTTTTGTTTTAATCCATAGCAATGGGGGAATGTTCTGAATCTTACAAAGGATAAAGGATCTGGGAAAGCAAATGGTGGAAAAACTGCTCTTACAGCTTTCTGAGCCCTAGTACTACTCTTTCTACAAGAGTGACTGGAAAGGTGGTTCCTCTCTTAGAAAGCTTAACAGTTTCTAGCAAGCAGTTGGCTTCATCTGCCAGCAGCTTTCTCCAGGAAAAACATATTTCTTGTGGGTAAACTGTATAAGGAATGCACTTAATATAGCAGTCTGTTTTCTCTTGCTGATCAGTTTTGAGACAGAGGTCCAAAAACATTGGTTTTAAAGACATCTATTTTTCCCCTTTTATCCTTCCACAGCCTCCACAGACTAGCACAGCAAAGCTTGCATAGATAGTACCTGAATATTACTGAAAGTATTTCCATAATCTTGCTAAGGGAAAATATTCTTGAAAAGTTAGTTTTTTCTGCGAGTTATATTTATTTTGTGTAGTTGTCCATTTTTTGTGTATAAAATTAAACATGTTTTTTCTATGCAAGGGGAGGATCAAAAGCTCATTGAGCCAGACAACTAAATCAGTGAGCAGAAGGGTGGTCAAATGTGCTTTTTAGGAAAATCAACAAGTCAGTTTGGCATGCTTGCAATAGCAGGGTGGATACACTTAGCTAATTGTCTGACATCTAGATAAATACCTCCATTATTTGGCCATGGAATTTTAGAGAGCAGAATCACTCTGAATTTTCACTCTGACAAACAAACGAAAAATTTTTCAGAGACCCATGTAACCAGTTGGAGTTAATCAGATTGTACACATGTGAGCAATATGTAGCAAAATAATGTAAACCAAATGAGTTTCCTATGTGCTTGTTTTCCAAAACGAAACCATTTTCTTTGTAATTATTATTTTACTTTTCATCTTTGGGATTCTAGCTTTTCATCAGTCAAGAACACTGGGAAGTGGGTTGGTAGAAATAGCATTTCTTCACGCTCCCATGGCTTTTCCTAAAAATGTAACAAAACAGTTTTGTGATGATCAAGTTTCTCTTGCAAAAAACTGCCAGTTTTTAAATGAAAACCCTTAATTGTGAAATGTACCTGCTCCAGTACAGGATGCTTAAAAGCGTAGCTCTTTATGGCAGCATTAAAAAGCACAGTACTGAGACTGCTTCGAGAGCTTCTGCATTTAGAATAATCTGATGAAATGCAGACAGCTCTATGAACTGTTACAAAGGAAAATATGCTCATAAACCAACTTTGAACTTCTGTGCTAATGAACTGCAGATATCTTGAGCAGATTTTGTTTTTAGCACAGAAAGATGTGCTTGCTCAAGATGATGTATTGTTTTGCTCTTCTGAGACACACAGTAGAACAGGTCGACGTGCTGCTAAATTGTCATTCCTGCTTTTGGTAAAAGCTTTCCCTACTGCTTTCATTCGCTATGTCAGATCTCAAAATTCAAGAATTGGGAAACTTACAGAAGCTGTTGAATACTGAAAACTAGGAGCATCTCAAATATTTTCATCTCTGTGTGGTGTGGTTTTATTGCTTTGGAAAAAGAATTCAGTATAGCCTCTGGCTACATAAAATTTTATCACTTTGATTGTTGTCCTGTGCCTCCTCCCCTTCCCATGTGTTTTGACGCACCAGAGTAATTTTAGAGAAATGGTTTGTTCTTAAATTCTTCTAAGACTGGTTATTTTGATCTGTGATAAAAGATGAGAAAGAAGCTTTTGAAAAGGAAAATACTTATAAAAACTCTCCCGATTCCTCCTCATGTTTCCACGTTTTTCACATTTTTTTGGTTGGTTGTTTTTGGTTTGTTTTTTTTTTTTTCTATCCCCAAGTGGGTGTTTCTAGACAATAGGAGTCTTTGTTTGGAAGCCTAAACCACAGTTTGGCATGGCTGTATCTATCTGTGACCCATTTAGTTTGAAGTGGGTATTTTAACTGCGTTGCGCAGCTTCATGCCATAGCATTGCACAGCATCTGCTGATGTTGGGAAGTTATGCCTGAAGCAGGTGTCATGAGCTTATATTTGCCTTTTGGAGATTTTGATCATTTGTGCAAATGAGTCAGTTGTTCATTTCCACATATGGAATAAGGAAATGTGGGATAGGTTGGTATTTTGTGAAACTAACATGCTTTCTTAAAGTACTGTTTTATTTTTAGCTGATGGTTTTATTGGTATTAGGGTGCAATCTGCATGGGGCTTTAAATCTCAAAGGCTATCGATGTAGTCAACAACAAAGTAATAAATCTTGCGAAGTCCATTCATTCATTTGTAGTAAAACGGATTGATTTTTATCTCGCCAAATCTATCATTGCCTTGGTCCCATTGAAGTCTGGTTGTTATCCTTATCGGGAGTGATGTTATAACCAAATTCTGCGTGTGGCTCCGGGTACTGCTCTGAATACAAAAGAGGGTGGCAGAATGTATCAAACCTCCTTCGCATGTTGTTATAGCTGACAGTGGAAAAATGTTCATGCTTTTGTGATTAGGTAGTCTCCTTCATGAATACTGTTGGCTCTGTGCATGTGTAGCTGGATCTCAACCCTATGACAAGTTGGAAAAAAAATAAAAAATAGCATCTTTCTTGTATTAGGCAAAGGGAAAAGATGCTTTTGTTCCAGCACCGCCCAGGGAAAGAAGCAGGATTCATATCTCAGAAGAGGACTTGTGGGAAGCTCTGTATTCCCGTCTCTCCCTGAGTCATTAACAAAACATTGTGGCTAAACCAAGGTTGCTAAACCATCCACTGCCTCACAGAATGAGGAGTTTCAAGTAAATATAAGTTTGTATGCACCCACTCTTGCCTCATTAACAAAGGTTGAAATGGCTGTGATTTTGGGTGGAAGATAGCTAGCTTCATACCGCACAAAGTTCTCGTATTATGCAAACAGTGTTCTTGTATATTTTTTAAGTTTGTCTTTCTTATTGGCTAGCAGCATAAAGGTTCCCTTTGCCTAGAAGGGGGAACATGATTTACTTTGAATTGGCATAGTTAGTTACAAAAAGGTTTATTTTAATGGAAATTCTGTTAATTGGGTGACTATTTAAATTTTACGACTTCATAGAATTCATAGTATGATGACACTGAACCAGGCTTCATCAGTTCACTGCCTCTTGCTTCATGTTTATCTCAGTTAAGTCTGGTACACAACATCAGTTGCAAATGTTTTAGTTCAGTTTTCTCATTACCATGCAAATGGGCGGGCTGCAAGTTACAACTCGATCCACTTCCTCAACTGCTATCATTTTGTAGTAATACCATTGTTTCTGTAACTGATAACATTTACACTGGAAAAGGAAGGTGCAAACTATCCCAAGCTGATAGCTAAAAGAAATTCAGCATTGAAAGAACTTTTGATCTTTTTATTATTACTTGGAAGATGGCTTAGGCTATAATTTTTTTCCTTTTTCTGTAATTTCTACTCAGCGTTCCTCCGCATCAGTTCCCATTTATAAATTTAAATCCTGTGTCGCACAGTGAAGTGACAATATTCCATTGGTCCAGCAGCAACAATGCACTCAGGTAGTGGATTTTTAAAGCAGTTCTGTTCCTGCCTTGACAAGCCCATCACCCCACCTGGACAGTACTTTGTGAGACAAAGCGCTGTTGACTTGGCATGTCAGCCCTTTTTCCCTAATGAAAGAGTTACGTAAAATCATCATGTGATGGCTACTGCAATGAGCAGCAAAGGAAAAACCACGGCATAAGCTGCCTTTACAGATGCAAAAAATACCCTACGGTCAAATGACATAATCCTGGAATTAATGACCCATCAAGCAGAGGTCCTTGTAGCGGCTGCATTTTAGTCTGACAAATAGCATTGTGTAAAAACCCTGAACGTTTTCTTGAATAAATCTAGTCAGAACATTCTTTGTATTGCCTAGATGTATTTGTTTGAATGCCTTTTTAAAATGTGCATCGTTGGTTTAAAGACATTTCTAAGGTATTCTTGAGGCACTCCAAACTGAGAAGAATTTAGAAATACAAGAAAAACAGCAGTGGCTCTAAGAACCATTATAGCAGTAAGGCTGATTGTATTATATCAAAATGTTGATCTGAATTTATAAATCCCTCTAGGTTTAAATCCCCCCTATATTACAGTTTGCTTCATTTAATGTGGGTACTGTTTTTAAAGGTTATGGTGGAAGGCTTACGGGGTCTTTTGTGTGTTTTTTTGGGGGGGAGGGTGTGATTTTATAACTAACTGAAAAGTTATGCCATGGTAATATAATAATACAGTCAAGGTCTTTATTTATACTAAAACACAGAAATGCTGAAGTCAGTCCTATATCTTCCTGTGACAAATGTACTTTACAGTATAGCTAAACCACCTTATTTAACTGATTTTCTCACATTTAAGTATACTTTATGTTTTTTTTCCCCAGTCAGGAACAGAAACATTAATGGTTTCTTGTTAAAAGCAAGGGAATTTTTGATGACAGGTGTTTTCCAGATTTCCTCATAAAATTAGTTTCTCTTCTGGACCTGAGGGAAAGGCTCATAATCTCTTTACACAGTGTTTTCCTGGGGAGAATTTCAAATGGGGCTGGGTGAATAAAGATTACTTTTCTTCTTAAATGGAGAGTTAACATCAGGTTTGACTTTTACTTAAGGCTTGCAGTTTTCTGTTTGCGAAGTCCATGTTTCCAATGTACATACTTTCTACTTGATCTGGTTTTGTGTCAGTGCAGTTTCCTGTGTTACAGCCAGTCTGAAGCTGAACAACAACTGCCTCTCCCCAAGACACCCACCCTTAGTTTTAGAGAACTATTGAAGCTTTGAATACAGGATAAACTCAATGTAAGGCATCTTAACCTTGTAGCGGATGTTCTTTTATGTTACGTGTATCTGCACTGACATTAGACAATTTGGCTAAGAAGTATGTAAAATATTTTTGCAATGGTAGTGTATTATATATAAATATCATTTATTTAGCCGAATTGCCTAATGGAGCATGTTTTACTATGTGGTGGTGATTTTTTTATGCATAAGAATTCCTAATCTGTTATTTAGGCCTTCAGAAACTACGATGCTAGCTTCTGAAGTCATGACATTTGGAACGTAATAAAGTTGGGGTCGTGTTCATTTGCTTTCTGATTTGGAGACTTTAGTATTTTATATGTCAGCTTCTGACTGTGTCTCAAAGCCTAGATATTTACCTAATAAAATAAAATTGAAGAGAGGTTTCCAATAATATTCTCAATTTAGAGCTCAATCAGGGCTTTTTCAGTTCTGTAGAAAAAATAATTTTGTCTCCTAAAGACTGAGGGGGAGAGAGAAAGACTGAGAAGAGGAGGAATCAACGTCCAGCTGCCGTCCTGGACATCGATTCTTCCTTGGGCGGGGGCAGTGCCTGCAGTTCAAGAATAGACAGGGTAAAGGCAGAGAGGGGCTGTTTTAGCAGCATGTGCTGGTTAAACTACAGGATCCCCTCTTCTCCAGTGCAGTCAACATAGCCCATGGGTACAGAGCACCAGTAATCTGTCTTTTTTTTTTTTAATTTGATTTTATTCCTTTATGCTGTCTCAGCTGATGCATTCAGTTGAAACTTGAAGGAACTAATTTCCTTAGCATCTGTGATAAAATCAGATTGCTGATAATGCTGAATGGCTGCTTACCTGCTGTTGCAACAAGACCGTTCTATTGTTTTAAACTTAACAGGGATATTTACCTCCTAGACACTTTTGTAGTACCTAGCACATTAGGACTCTGCTTTACACTAGAAACTGCTATACCATCTTTCATTTTAGTCATAGATATATAGCACTGTATAAGTATCCAACAGTAGAGAGAGGTGTAAAATACCATGCCATAACTATTCCCAAGTTTTATATTCTTTAAAGCTTTGTTTGGCAAGTAAAGCTGAGAGATTTCTTTGTATTCAACAATACCTGGACAAATAGATGATAGAGGCCAAATCTGACTTTCTAGGCTGCGTAACCTTGGGTGTGGTTACAAGCAGAATAAACCAATTTTAAGTTCCTGATGCTGCCAAAAAGGATATAGTTCTCAGCCATACGTTCCTGTTGTCTTCCCAGCAGGTTAGCACTACTTCCCTCCCCATGCAGTCAGCCAGGTTGGTCCCTGATCCAGTTCAATATTTACTTTTTTTTAGTAGGGTTCATTCTTAGGTGGTTCATGTTAATACTATGTGACCAAAAGGTAGTAGTGCCAAGACAGGGGCTGGCAGCAGGAACGTATGGACAGGAGCAAATGGGATCTCTCACCCCTGTTGGTGGCAAGTTCATCTGAAATTAACCCAGTCACGCATCTGCATCATTTGAGCAAAACTGTCCGTGCGGTGGGTTTTCATGAATTAAAGTCAAGGAAGGGAAAAGAGGATGACAGAAGAGGGATTTTAGAAGCGTGCTCGAGACAACTCCCTGTTTGGAAAACATCTTGATCTGGTTTTGGTTTTCTGTGCTATGAGAATGTGACATGCAGGTCTCCAAACTACATTTCTGTCTGTGCAAAGGTGACAGTACAAATGTTCAAGTGTACGTAAATCTGTGCAGGTGAGCTAATCTTCAGGCCCTCCATGTCTTTAGCACCTGTTCAATGAGAGAGTAGAGGAGGGAGTGACAGAAGGAAGTGGAGTTTTTTAATTACCTTTGATGAAATCAGAAAAAAACACAGTAGTTCTCTGTGATGCTTCGCACCCGGCATTTATTTTAAATAGTTCTAGTATAGGAGCAAAAGTAGTCCAGATACTTGCTTGTTTTGACCGACTGCAGATTAGAATGACTTTTGTTGTCCTTTTCATGGGATTTTCCTAATGGAAGCAACACAGTTTCTGGAGACAAAACATTCTTTACAAGGTGTGAGACAAGCAAGGAGGTGTTGATTCAAGTAGTCACAGGTCTCTGATTCATAGCGGGTTGGGTTTGGGGATTCCCCCAGCAGTCTGTGGAAGTGATGCATGGTTGTTGGCCTCATTGACTCCTTAAGCTTTAAGCACTCTACACCAGCCATTTAGGTGACTTTTTTAAAAAGATATGTTTTCCCAGAGTGTTACATCCATTTTCTCGTTAGGCTGGCAAAGTTTCCGTTGTTGTTCCTATGAAAGTACGTAAGAAACATAAGATGATTTAAAGACTTTTAACATTCACACTTGTGGAAATACCACTCATTAAATTGCTGCTACCAGCCTTCATCACCGAACAGTTAACATACAGACACCAGTGCAAATTATCCCTTATTTAACTTACTCTTCTGTATGGCAAACTCTACCATTTTCCTTACTGAATACCCTTTGACTTTACTTATGGTTTGTAAGCATGCTACTTGCCATGCTTTGTACACTGCTGTGACATTCAGAATAGAGATGTCAACACTTGGTAGAATAGTAGAAGAATTTCTGTCCCAATTCTAGCCAAAGGCAAAACTCACGTAATTTAATTAGGGCAACCTTTCTTCTAGAAGCATTAGTCCCAACTTGGCTTTGGCACTGATTCTTGAGCAGTGCTGTAATCTGACTTGAAGGTCCAATATCTCAACTATGAGGTATTTATTGTGTTACTGTCAAAGATGCCATGAACTTTGCGCTCTTACAAGAAATAAGTATTGTGTGAATGCTTCGTATGTAAAAATAGCTGTATTTGGCCCTAGATGTAAAAATTAATAATAAGAAGAAATTTTTAAAGCCTATTTCCACAAAAGGCTGATGTCCTCCAAAGTTACTGTTTTCTGCCTTTCTCTATATGCGTCAAACCAATGACTTAGCTTTTTTTTTTTATTCTTACTGTACAGTTTCCTGTAAAATTATGTTTCTTTTTCATTTTTTTTGTAGGCAACAGAGATTTTGCTCCTGATGATCCACTGGAATTTAAGTCTCATCAGTGGTTTGGAGCCTCTGTGAGATCCAAAAATGATAAAATTCTGGTAGGTTTTTGATGCCCTTCAAATGTCTCAGTATTGGGATACTGTAGTGGAAGAAAATGTGAAAAGATACAGATAACTCTGAATTTAGAAAAATCCCACTAATCAGTGTGACTTGTCTTTTTTCAGAATTTATTGGCTAGCCTTTTTAAAGTCTTTATGAACAAAGGTTGTAGCATTTTTGTCTGGTTTTGAGGAAAGTAGTAGAATTAGTTTTCCTGAATTTAGAATGGCTAGATGAACTCTTTACATCTGTTGCTTTAACAAATCATTATTTCTAAAACTCTTGCAATAAGTCAGCTATTTCTAAAAATACAAACTGATGATACTTCTGCCCCAGCACTCACAGCATAAATCTTCTCTAATAACACACGGTACATCTGCCAAAATTTTTTTTGGTTACTATTCTGTAGAAAATTGGAATTCCATTGTATTATTCTATACCTCCCCAACATTTTGAAGAGGAGTTTGATTTCTCACTGTCATGTTATCTTCCTTAGGCCTGCGCCCCATTGTACCACTGGAGGACTGAAACAAAACAAGAGAGAGAGCCTGTAGGAACTTGTTACCTGCTCGCAGGATCTAAATCTGTGGAATATGCACCCTGCAGGTCAAGTAGGTGTAGAGCACTTAGCTGCTTTTCCGTTTGGAATTTCTCTCGTGTTGTGTATGTTTGAAGTGGGGTGTTTTACAGGTATTTCCCCCTTCCATGTATAGCCTCATAGCAATTAGAAAAGAAAAAAACTCACTAAGCTAGATCCAGACGTCTGAATTCTCCTCCAGTTGTCGTGTGGGATGCAGACCTTGCTTTCTCTACTGTAGGCCGGAAAAATCTTAGATCCAAGTAGTGTTGGAATTGAGGACTTCAGTTTTTCGAAGGACCACTTCTGTAGCAATCACTCAAGCAAAACTATGTAGCAAATGTTTTTTCAAAGACCAGCTCTAGAATTTTCTGAAGCTTAATTATTGTTATTCAAGTAATTTAAAGAGAAAGCTCATTTTAGAAGACAAGGTTTTTCACAAGTAGGGTCTGATTTCCATGTATGCATATATACATAGCGATGCATTGTTTTAATTATATTAATTCTTGAACATTTTGAGTCTTACTTTCCAAACGTTTTGCATCCATATCATGTATTTGAGTTGGTAGATTATTCAGATGCTTATAACCATTTTTTAAAATACAGGAGTCTAAAAGTTGAACGTTCAAGCTAGGATTTTTTTTTTTATTTGCTGAAAATTATTGGTGAGCAGCAGGAATGAAATCCAGTGTTGTCCAACATTAAAAGTTGTTAAATAAGCATATATTAAACTAAATCACAGTAGTTAAGTAGTCACGCTTGTAGATAAGGGGCTCTCAACATTTCTACTCTGGAGCTGTATAATAATAACATCAACTCAGAAGTCTTGCTGGGATGAGTCTAGAGATTTTTTTCGGAGAGATAGGATTTTTTTTTTTTTTTGGTTTTAAGCCAATACTCGCAACAACTTTTCAGATTTTTATTCCATACCAAAATAAAAAATTATTCCCTGTTTTCCAGAGCTCTTATTTCCGGAATAAAAATTGCAAATCTTTTTCCCCAAAACTTTTGAAGATTAAATACAAAGAAATACAGAGTTGTTGTTTACTTTGACTGTGTTAGGCTAGACCATATGTTAATCTTATATGTATGTTAGGCCAGGCCTGAAGTTGGTACAGCATTTGGCTGTGAGTTGTTGATAAAGAAAAAATACTGATTTAGGAGAAAAAAAGAGTTCAAGTTGAGGAGCACAAGGTTACTTAGGAAGATGCATTGGAAAGTATCCATATAATCATCTGGTCTAATACTGATAATATTTATTTTATTTATTTTTCTCTCTTTCTTTTCTATCCGTTCTTTTTTGTAGCCACTATCGATGCAGATGGACAGGGATTTTGTCAAGGTGGATTTAGTATTGACTTTACAAAGGTATGGGTTTCTTTCTCAATTCCTGCGAGTCAGCAGACAGTTGCAAGTTAACAACAATCCTGATACAGACCATGTACAAGCACAGCTATTGTGAAACTAAATGTAAACTACCATTCCTGGGGGGGGAAAAACCACAACCAAACACATAGTTGTGAATAAACAAAAATAACTTCAAACCACTCTGGTATTATAAACCTGTTTCTCCCTACATCTTCACAGCAGCATACTTTCACCTCTTGTAGGAATCCCATCCTGAACAAATAATCTGCTTTTCCAGCCTCATGCTATAAACCTCTGTTGCAACTGGTCCTCAAGTGAAAAAAACTGTAGTAGTCAGGCTTTTTGAGACACTTACTTTGAAGAGATCAGTGCATAGCTAGTGTTACTTCTTGAGGAAGAAAAACTTACTGCTAAAGGGAACTGGTAAACAATGTTCTGTGAATTATGTTTTGTTTTTCTCCTCAGATAGCAGAAGTAGACTTTTTTTGGCATCTGTCATATGTTTCTTATACGTTTATGTTCTTCCTGCCTTTTATACTTTTTTTTTTTTAAATTCACAATTACTTTTTAAATCCAAGCACAATAAAACTGTGCACAAATCTGAGAACTAACTGTATTTTTTTTATATTGTGCAGCTAAATTGTTTAGCATAGTCTGGACATGTTAAGAACATGCAAGTCCTATTTATGATGTAGCAACTTTTTCGGTTTCTCACATCTTATGATTGGGTCATATCCCTTCTCTCTTTGCCTGAGGACACTTGTTTTTTGTCCAGAGGAAAGTGGAAAGTGCAGTAAAGGACTGTAAGCGTTTGAGTTACTTTGCATCCACCCCTCAGGCTTACTGTGCAGACTCCAGCCCCAGTTAAAACCAACCTTGGGCTCTAATCCAAAACCCAAGCTAAGCGGGCAAACCTGGGTATAAGGTATCTCCAAATCTCTGACCTAGATTTTTCTGAGTGGTGAATATGGGAGTTTTTAAGATTAAAACCTGAATAAGTGGCTTAATTATGCAGCAAAGCCTGTGGCCCAATTCAGTACTTATGGAGCAAATTCCCAGCATTGGGATAGCTAATGTGGTTAAAGTTTCATAAAGTGGTTTGTGGATTGCAGTTGTACCAAGGAATACGGAGTGGGGAAATTACCTCACAGCTTTTCTGAATTAAACTTTTCTAAAGATAAGTTACAGAAAGTGGCAGGGCCAGAAAATGAAACTAGTTTTGTGTACTGACCTAAAAACATGTTATCATTGCCTTGTCACAGTCTTAAAGTTTCCTCCTAGTTATATTTCTGTTGTCTTAGATTTATGTGGGTAGAAGGGTCTATTACAATAAAAGCAAAATTCTGCTTAGAATTTTAAATGGATGAAGTAAAGAAGCAAGTTACTGAAGGCATATTGTTTGTTATCTTAGCATTTTACAAGATGCATTTTTAATTAATCAGTCCTTCAAACAATAAAATGCATTGGGGTCAGTGAAGCTACAGTGATACACATACATGGGATTACTTCCCATAAACATAGGACATGTTTTCTTGTCTTTAGATATGCTTAATGTTTTTTTCTTTTTTCTTTTATTCTTTTTTTTTTTTTTTTTTCTCCCTCCAAGGGAGACAGAGTGCTACTGGGAGGACCTGGAAGTTTTTACTGGCAAGGTGAGATATATCATTTCAGTCACAGAGAAGCTGACTACTTTGATTTTTCTCATTATCCTCTTAGTCATTTGTATCCACACTCCTCCAATCACTGTCAAAGTCTTTGTCAGTAAGAAAAGTAACAGAAATATTTTTTTTTCTTCATCCTTCAAAATATTTCCTGAATAATCAAGGCAACCACAGATTAAAGCTGAAGGAATAATTTTATAACTAGGTCTTTGGTCTTTGAAATAACTCTATGATCATTTTAAAGGCATTTTCTCAGGAATATGGAGTTTGTTTCCACCAGCAGGATAAGTTTCCTTTAGGATATTTCGCTTGTTGTTTCAAAATCTACATGTTCTGTAATTTCTGATACACGTATAAAGCATGTATTTTCAAGGAGAAATGTACCCTGCAAAGAGAACTGTTATTTTCCTTTGACGGCAAGCACGTATTGCATTTGTTTATACTGATCTGTTTGTGCCTTGGTGCAGATTTTACCTCTAGCTGCACTGTTTACACAGAACGTTACCTGTGTATTTTGCTAATGTGGGCTTCAGTCAGTATTTGTTTGCAGGATCATTCAGCATTTAGTTATAGCTCTCTCTTGAAAATATGGTCGTGCTACCATCAGGTCATAGGTACCAAACTCTGCTGCCTGTTTTTTAATGTGAATACTGATGTTTATGAAAGATCTTCTGTATCACGCCACCTTACATGTAGATGCAGCAGCACAGGAGACTTGTTTCCAGCCCTATTTTAAATTCTGAACAAAATGGAATGATTGAAAGTAAACTGCAGATACAGTACAATATAGATTGTGTATACATTTTAATGCTTTTTGGCAAAAGTGACATTTCATCTGCCAAAACAACCTTCTTCTCTTCTACTACTACCAAAAAAAAAAAAATCGCAGCTCTGAATAGAAGATAATATTATACCTCTAAAAACTAGTTTTTTCACCCCAAATTTTTATTCCACATTGTGAGATGCTGGAGGGGAGTAGTTTTCCCTATACTTCATACATGTATGAATACGTACGTGAAGTATTTGCTCTTCTGAAAAAAAAAAAAAATTTTGTGATTCAAGATTGAATTTAAACTCAAAGAAAAGACTGTAATGTAGTCACCATCTAGTGGCTAGTGAAGTGAAAACAGAGAATGCCGTAATACACCGTGCTCATCTTATTACCTTCTTCTCTGCCATGTTAAGCTCACACGTTATGGTATTTAGACAAGGAGCGATGACTCAGTTCTGCAGTACCATAAGCATATGCTTACTGTTACCTAACTGAGCAGTCCCATTTAATTCTGGGCTTACATGTAGGAGGGGCTTCTATTTTCAGTAAGAGCTCTTTGTCTGCTTTTGATTAAAGATGGGCATAAATCTTTGCTGAAGTAGGATCCAGATTTTCACTTCTGTGCTTCCCAGTGCTGCTGCTGTTGACTATTTTCTGGTTGGTATTGTGGAAGAATTGTTGCCTTAGAAGCAAGCATTCTATAATGAGTTCTGTTGGTTATTGAATGAGTGCACGCGTATTTTATGTGTGGTTTTAAGTCGTTTTGTTTCTCTTTAGGCCAACTTATTTCTGATCGAGTGACAGAGATTGTGGCTAAATATGACTCCAAAGTCTACAGTACAAAGTATGATGACCAGTTAGCAACCAGACCTGCCAGTGCTGCTTTTGATGACAGCTACTTGGGTGCGTAGTTTGAAAAGGAAGAAAACCTAGCTGTACTTGAAAAACTCCCTTGCGCTATTCATATTTAAGTCTAAATCACACTACTATTAATGCAATACTTGACAGATGACTAAAAAGCTACATACCTAAAAATGCAAATTTACATATGATGGAAGCTTAGTTATCTTGCCATAGGCTTGTTTCAAAAAGCACCTGATGAAAAAATAAATGGAAATATTTCCATGAATTTTTGTGCTCTGTGATTCAGGCAGAATATAGGAATGGTGGAGGTATGATTTTTATGTGAGAAGTTAGTTTCATACCTATTTACTTACTTATTTTTAGAATAGCAGCTGTTTCTAAATAATCTACCAAAACAAAATAAAAATGTGAAAGAATCATGTTTGGGAAGAAAAATAATGAAAAGAGTCACTTAGAGGAGTGGGAAGTCATCATTTAGCTTCTCATATGTCTAACTGGTTTCAGAAAAAAGCAAGGATAGACCAGGACAGTTCCCAGGATGATAATTTTAAAATATTCATCTTCTGATCTCAAATTCACGGATGCTGATGAATTACAGTCTACTTATTTAGCTATTCATAGCCTAAGCTACTTAGAGGCAATATTTACTCTATTGCCTTTTAAGACGAAGTGAGCGGACTGTGCATAGAGACCTATGAAGAGTGTAAAGAGAGATGGAAATGTTTAATAAGGTTTTTAAAGTCATTTACTAATTTTGTCTGTTGATCAGGTTATTCAGTGGCTGTTGGAGACTTCAATGGTGATGGCACAGAAGGTAAGACCCTTGCTTCAGTAAAAAAATTACATTAACATGCTGGGCAGGTCTTTCAAATAAACGGTATAGAACAAAGGATACAGTGCACAGGAAAATGTATAAAGCACTAGGAATGAGCTGCCCTGTTCAAGCAAAGTCATTGTGCTTTGGGACCTGAGTGTTATCTGGGTGTCTTGCTTTATATTTCAGACTTTGTATCTGGAGTCCCAAGAGCAGCAAGAACTCTGGGCATGGTAGGAAATTTGAAACATTAAACTTTAAAATAAATAAAAAGGATTAATATTGTTGGTATGCTGTAATGTGTATTTCTTCATGTGCAGGTGTCTATTTACAATGGAAAAAACATGTCTTCCATGTATAACTTCACTGGAGAGCAGGTATGTAGCTTTGTTCAGTATGATGGGTGACCAGGGGGCTGTTCTTACAGAAAGGTAGAGACAGTATTTAGGGTACTAGAACATATAAATTCTGTGTGTTACTAACTTATGTGCCAAAGAAAAAATTTATAAAGTGTGTAGGGATCTTAAAAATACATATTCTGTGAGTGCCTGTTTTGTAGTACTACTTGGAAAAACAGTCTTATTTAAATGAAGGAAATGTTGCCTCTTTTGAGAATTGGGAAAGAGGACTGGATCGTGAAAGGGAGGATGGGGAAGGTAACTGATCAGTTTACTTTCTAACAGAGTAAGGAAGAGAAAGGAAAATAGGAGACAAAAAAATTTGTTATATATATAATCTCCCTAACATCTTCCCTATGCAGCTTTCTATAAGCTTGTTTGTGTGTTTATATGACAACAACTCACAAGTTTGGTTTGGGTTTTGTTTTCCAGATGGCTGCCTATTTTGGGTATTCGGTGGCTGCCACAGATATCAATGGAGACAAGTAAGTGCCCCCTTCTCCCCACTGCCACCCAGCTTGTTTCTGGAAAGAAAAACAGAAGCTTTTATTAAAAGGTCTTTCCTACAATATAGATTTCTCTTTTCATTACTGGTTTAACATGTATCTGTGCAACATACTTTCTCATTAGCACTCAACATTTATTTTAACGACTGTAGATTTGTTTGTGTCTTTATGTAAATAAATACACGTCTGTATTGACATGCTTTAAATGCATTGAAATCTGGTATATTTGTGCTTACTTTGTCAATAAATATTTGCGTTCAGTTGCAATTTAAAGATAGGAAACTTTGATCTTAATATTGACTTTGGTGCTGAGTTAGTCCTACTAACGAATGCTTAAGAGAATGAAGCTGAATTTTCATGCTCTTACTGAAGAACCTTATCCTTCTTTGATCCAGTTATACAGATTTGTTTATTGGAGCCCCTCTTTTTATGGATCGAGGTTCTGATGGGAAACTTCAGGAGGTCGGCCAAGTTTCCATTTGCCTTCAGCGAGCCTCTGGAGGGTTTCAGATCACAAAGCTGAATGGTTTTGAGATATTTGCAAGATTCAGCAGTTCTATTGCACCTCTGGGGGATCTAGATCAGGATGGCTTCAATGGTAGGACATTATATATTGATCAGTATTTGCAGCTCATAGATGAAATCTAGACAGCACACTGAATGTGGATTCTGCACACAAACATTAGGCATTCTAACCATGACTGAATGTTGGACACTAAGGTCTAGACTCCTTTCGATGCTTGTATGCTACTCCCAAGAATGCTAACAGGAGTTACATGGATGCATCGAGCAGAGACTATACCATTTAAACTACAGTATGGATTATTTTAGCTGTTACATTGATCAGTTTATTACTTTCTAAGTGATAAGTACAGTAGAAATTCGATGAAGTATCTGACTCTCCACTGCGACTTGTTAGGATTTTCAATATAATTATCCAGTTTCCATTGCTTAAAGCCAATTTTCCTCTCCAGAAATACAATGATGACTGAAAAGAAGGACTTGTTTCAGAGAGCTGGTTAAAAATGTTCTGATAGAAGAGATTTTCCTGAGAAAAGTCTAGATTATTATTTTTTTATTTCACAATGGAAGAGTCTGGTGAAAATATACCATAACAACTACAGCCAACTGTACCAAGAGCTGAGTGTCTTGAGCAAGTATTTGGATGAGAAGTCTGCGTCTGATACAACTGAAGCTGTGGACTCTGAAACCTGTTGCCAGTGCTTCTTGTTGCATTCACTTAGGAATGGAGAGCAATGAAACAGACAAGAATCATATAGTTTTGGGACAGAGACTTCCAGGAATCCTAGGGAGAACACTTTGTTGTGCAAGTCATGCTCCAGTGTTTCCCAAAGAGTGGTAGGAATTTGAGTTCCACGAAAAATGTTTTTTCTATTCTGCAAGCTAAGTATTTTCTGAAAGATCAAAAATTATAACAGGCTAATATTTCAAATTCCCAGGTAGCTCTAACTTTTTTTTAATTAAATCCTTGGCATTTAATCTTCTGCTTTCTTTAATTATCTTGGAAAGATCTAATTCTATTTCTAAACCAGACCTATTTTAAAACCCTGTAAGAAATGCAGAAGAGATGTAGAAAGCAGTATAATTTGTTCCAGCAACTTATCCATTAAGTGATATTAAGTGGATAAGTGACTTTATCCATTAATGGATAAAAATGGATTTTTAGGCCAACCATAAGTATGCTAACTTCATAGTCTCCTTTTGGTAGAATGGTTCAGGTTGGAAGGGACCTTAAAGATCATCTAGTTCCAGCCCCCCTGCCATGGGCAGGGACGCCTCCCACCAGACCATGTTGCTCAAAGCCCCATCCAGCCTGGCCTTGAACACTTCCAGGGATGGGGCATCCACAGCTTCCCTGGGCAACCTGTTCCAGTGCCTCAGCACCCTCACAGTAAAGAATTTCTTCCTAATATCTAAACTAAATCTCTCCTTTTTCAGTTTGAAACCGTTACCCCTCATCCTATTGCTCCACTCCCTGATAAAGAGTCCCTCCCCATCTTTCCTGTAGGCCCCCTTTGGGTACTGGAAGGCTGCTATAAGGTCTTCCTAGAGCCTTCTCTTTTCCAGGCTGAACAGCCTCAACTCTCTCAGCCTGTCTTCATAGCATAAGTGCTCCAGGCCTTTGATCATCTTCGTGGCCTCCTCTGGACCTGTTCCAACAAGTCCATGTCCTTCTTGTGTTGAGGACTCCAGAGCTGCACGCTGTACTCCAGGTGGGGTCTCACCAGAGCAGAGCAGAGGGGCAGAATCGCCTCCCTTGACCTGCTGGCCATACTTCTTTTGATGCAGCCCAGGATGAGGTTGGCTTTTTGCAGTGCAAGAGTGCATCGCCGGCTCATGTTGAGCTTCTCGTCCACCAGCACCTCCAAGTCCTTCTCCTCAGGGCTGCTCTCAAGCCATCATCCGCCCAACTTGTATTTGTGCCTGGGATTGCCATGACCCAGGTGCAGGACCTTGCACTTGGCCTGGTTGAACTTCATGAGGTTTGCACAGGCCCACCTCTCAAGCCTGCCCAGGTCCCTCTGGATGGGTATCCCTTCCCTCCAGCATGTTGACTGTGCCACACAGCTTGGTGTCATCAGTAAACTTGTTGAGGGTGCACTCAGTCTCACTGTCCATGTTGCCAACAAAGATGTTAAACAGCACTGGTCCCAGTACTGACCCCTGAGGAATGCCACTCGTCACTGGTTTCCACTTGGACATTGAAGCTGTTGACTGCAACCCTTTGAGTGTGGCCATCTAGCCAGTTCATTATCCACCAAGTGGTCCATCCTTTTGTAATGTACCAGTTTGAACAGGATGTATATTTCGGAGCTCAAAATGCTGTTTTATGCCGTTGTTTCTGATGAGGTTAATGTTTAGATTTTAATTGCTAATAGTATACAGAATTAGTGTGAAGATGCAATATCACTGCAGCTATTTACAGAAGACATTGGAAGGGTTACAGCTGATAGCCAAAAATCTGGTCACTTGATGAGATTATCCAAACAATGTTTTAATTCCATCATATTTAAATCTGAAATACAGTGTAGATGAGAAAGTCATAGCAAAAGCTGCCCCTTTGTGATTACTTTGCCATTATTTAGTCTGGTTTTTTTATTTATTTTGTTTTTCCCTGCTCTATTTAATTTTGGGAGTGTTAATTAAAATGCTTTCCATCACAGTATGGTGCAAGATTGGAATTTCTACTGTTTTCACAAAGTTTGTAAGGATGAGTCAAAAATACAAAATGGTAAACTTTTGAGTCCTTGTTCTTTTCATGAAACTCTCAAATTTAAGGAAAGAGGAGGGAATAATGTAATTACTCTGTATGGTGTTTAGTATCTAAACATTTTCATGTTTGGTCTTTGACTGCAGTACACTTCTAAAGCTGTCTTTACAGATAGTCCAATTAGCATTTTATTTATTAGTGTTTATTCCTGATTGATAATGAGTACTCTCAAATTTATTAAGCTGTAAGAGGTAGTGTAATTGCACTAAGTGAAAGTTCTCCATAAAATATGTTGCCAAGCCATGATCAGGATAGACTGGAATTTGATATTTACTATTGTTTTAGGCTGATCTGAATTTTCCAGAATTATTAAAACATCGCACCCTTTGGAGGAACATTAGTGTGTTAATGAAATGGGCAGATAGTCCTGCTTACTTTTGTGATTTGGTGCCAACAGTGACTAATTCTGGGTGTTTAATACTCTCAAAAGCGTCTCAAATCCATATGATTTGGCTGTAAGTCAGTTACTGCAGTGCAGAAGTGTTTGCAGAACTATTCCTTTCCCTCTTCCCTCCCCATGCAAGTGTATGATATATGTTCTTGTTAAACATCTATACTTTCTGGAAAATCCAGCATCCAATTAAAAAAAAAAAAAAGGTGTTGATGTTCAAAGGCCAGTTGCATTTCCTCCCTGCTGACACACATTGAAACTGTAATATCAGAAATTATTGATCAATGTAAACACAAGAATGTTCTCCTAGTCCATGTCTGGAGATGCTGACAATTGTTCTTTTGGTTTACAGATATTGCAGTTGCTGCACCATATGGTGGAGAGGACAAGAGAGGACTTGTCTATATCTACAATGGAAGAGCAAATGGTTTGAATGCTGTCCCATCGCAAATTCTTGAAGGGCAGTGGGCCGCTCGCACTATGCCACCCAGCTTTGGGTACTCGCTGAAAGGCGCCACAGATGTGGACAAAAATGGATATCCAGGTCCTTTGCTCTAAATGTCTCTTTAGAATAACTTAATAGTAGCCCCACCTGTGACTAACAGCATATTTAAAAAAATAAATTACAATGTGTATTATGTCTCCTTTCTTCCTAGACTTGATTGTTGGAGCCTTTGGTGTTGATACAGCTGTTTTGTATAGGTGAGTATCCCTTTATGCTCTTACATAAGTGCGAGCAGAATGAAAGCTCAGTCTCATTCTTGAGTTACAAAAGAAAGCGGGATAGGGAAGTCTGAAATCCTGCCACTTCATCTTCCAAACTGCTGGGGGTAAAAAAACGTACTGCTGTTTTCACTGAGTAAATCTACAGTCTGCTATCTATTATTTATCTTTCTCAGTAATCTGTAGTTAAAAGATAAATAAGATGTCTTCAAGGCTTTCTGAGTGACCGTTTTCTAGATTCTGACGCATACAGGGTGCTGCTAGCTATTACACGGCAATCACAACATTCTCATCCAAACTTGCTCATTTTGGGAAAATACCTGATTTGACTGTGCTAGAAATAGATAAGACATCCTCTTAACACAGTTGTCCATGTTCTGACTCTGATGGTAATGAAAGGGCACAGAAAAGCTTCCTGTTTTTCCCTAATCTACTAAATGATTATTTGTTATTCTTGCAGTTTTACTAAATATTCTCTAAGTGTGTATGTGTATATTTCACAGTTTGATGGGGAGGATATTGTCTAGCATGGTGCTGAATGCTGTTCAAGAGGATGTTTTCTTTGCAGGGCTAGACCGGTTATTAGAGTAAATGCTGCCCTGGAAGTTAATCCAACCATTCTAAACCCAGAAAACAAAGCCTGTTTGCTGTCGGATTTAAAAGTTTCTTGGTAAGCTGCATATCTTTTGTTTTCCTTTAGAGGGAGGGGACCTTTTTGGGTTTTATTTTCATACGCTTTCAATTTTGAAAGGATTCAGGAAGTCTAGTCAGCTAGTTAAAAAAAGCGATCAAAGACAGATTTTTTTTTTTTTTTCTGAAAGAACAGACAGTACAAAATAAGCACTCTTTGACAACAGTGGAAGGACCAACATTGTCTTCAACAGATGCTAGACTGACTCCTCAGTTCCATCCTACCTGCAGAGATTGCCAGTTGTCTCTGTTGAGTGTAGTAAGATCCTCCCAAGATGGTAACACAGCACACAGCTTTTCCAATGTTTTTACCCATTAACTTAAATTTTTAGGTGAAAAATATAGAGTGGGTTTATGGAAGACGCTTAGGAAATGATCTGCTCTGCAAACTGGTTTTGGTTCTTGTTCCTGGACTATTATCCAAACCCACTTTTCCTTTCTAGTGCTAACTTAATTTTCAACTCAGTTTGCCAGTTCCTTCTAGTTTTAAAAATAAATGAACCATATTTGATTTCAGGAATAAACACTCTGCTTCACAGGTGACTATTCCTATATGAGTCAGGACTTGAAAGCTTTGCATTGCTGTTTACTTTTAGGTTATAGTTTCTCTGCCATCAGTAGAAAATAGATTTTGGGAGTGAGCTAGAGTCTCAAAAGAGAATGCTTTTGAACTGAGAAAAACAGTGAAGAATTTTAGAAGGAAACGAGAGAAAAAGTGTGTGAAATTGATCTTTTTTTTTTTTTTTCCTCCAAAACAGCTTCAAAGTAAAGTTCTGCTTAAAAGCGGATGGCAAAGGAAAGCTCCCTAATACCCTCAGTAAGTTCTGATAGTTTAAAAACTTCAAAGTCTTTTCATATTGTTAGCAGACATGAGCACTGGTCGTTGTTCTTTTTCATTATTGAAACAATTGGCTACCCCTTACAGCACAATCCTACCAGTTCAATAACCATATACATCTATATGACTGTCTAAAGCAGGTTTTTTTGCTGAAGTTGTGTTGAAATTGGTGGGATTTGAGCATGCTTGGGACTTTAGGCTTACATTTAATCTCTTCGTGGAACTAGTCTTGGAAAGTCCCTTGTATTTTACAGAATTGAGATCAGCTCTTGTTGAGGGGAGTTTTCGACAAGAATATTCAAGTATGTGCATTGTTAGGCCTGAAAAAATACAGACAAACCACAAGGGATTTCTCACATTTCTGTTGAAATAATGACCTTCTCATTGATAGCATCAGATTCTCTGGATTGGAATCAGGAAAAAATTGTTTCAAACGGGTTTTTAAGTTGTCTCTAAGATTTTGTAGTGTGGCAGACAGACATTTTGTCTACTGATTATAAAAGCTTTTCCTTATTTTCTGTATGAAATATATATAGAGGTAGAGGTGGTATGATCTGGAAGATTTATGTAAATAGCTGTTACGTATTTTAAATTTCATTCTATATCAAATATGTGATGTAATTAGATTAGCAATACGGTTAAGTATTTATGTGAAAGATTGATTTAAAATTTTTGGGGAGGGGAAAATTAACTTTTGTTCTTGCAGTTCTATAGCAATTATAAATGTATTAGTGCTCTTATGTGTTTCCAGTTTTTAAGGAAAAAGCAGAGTCTAATTTAGGACAACAACAGTGCTTGTTAAGTACTGTATTGAGAACTAATGTAGTACCAGATTTTATATTGAAAGAACTGGAAGTTTTAAAAATTCCAAGTATTAGGTTTTTATTGTAGCTGAGATCAGCTTTTAGCTGCATTTCTGATGGGAATCTGCACTATGTTTAATTGAATGTAATATCCCTAACCTAAATGCTTTGGATTGGACAGATTTCCAAGTGGAGCTGCTGTTGGATAAACTTAAGCAGAAAGGAGCCATAAGGAGAGCTCTCTTTCTCCACAGCAAACAGCCTAGCCACTCTAAGAACATGACTATTACAAAGGGGGGCAAAATGAATTGTGAAGAACTTGATGCCTTTTTGAGGGTAAGTAGCCATTTGCAAATAATTTTTGGTGTATTGTCTGCTACAAGTTTCTTGTGTTGTCTTAAAAAAAAAATAGAAAAAACAAATGCTAGAGAAACTTCATGCCCAATGGATAGACCTAAAATTGCTAAATTCGTCTGTCTGTCCTGGGTTATCACTGCTGTCAAAGGATGAATGATGGATATTACCGTGACTGAGGTCCTGATCACTAAGTGGACTGGAAATTCAATTCTGAACTTTGTTACAGACTTCTTGGACAAGTCATCTAGGCACAAAATTAGTTATAATTTCCAAGGAACATGAAAGTCAATAAGCAGAGGTTGTGCTTCTACTTTGGAGGTAAAAGAACAAAGGGAAACAGAATCATAGAATCGTCTAGGTTGGAAGGGACCTTTCAGATCATCTAGTCCAACCATCAACCTAACACTGACAAAAACCATCATTAAACCATGTCCGTAAGCACTATGTCTACCCATCTTTTAAATACCTCCAGGGATGGTGCCTCAATCACTTCCCTGTGCAGCGTCTTCCAATGCTTAATAACCCTTTCAGTGTAAACATTTTTTCCTAATATCCAGTCTACACCTCCCCTGGCGCAACTTGAGGCCATTTCCTCTTGTCCTGTCGCCTGTTACTTGGGAGAAGAGACCGACCCCCACCTCTCTACAGCCTCCTTTCAGGTAGTTGTAGAGAGCTGTAAGGTCTCCCCTCAGCCTCCTTTTCTCCAGGCTAAAAATACCCAACTCCCTCAGCCGCTCCTCATAAGACTTGTTCTCCAGACCCCCCAAAGCTTTGTTGCCCTTCTCTGGACAAGCTCCAGCACCTCAGTGTCTGTCTTGTAGTAAGGAGCCCAAACCTGGACACAGTAGTCAAGGTGCGGCCTCACCAGCGCTGAGTACAGGGGACAATTACTTCCCTAGTCCTGCTGGCCACACTGTGCCTGATACAGGCCAGGATGCTGTTGGCCTTCTTGGCCACCTGGGCACGCTGCTGGCTCATATTCAGCCGGCAGTGGACCAGCACCCCCAGGTCCTTTTCTGCCAGGCAGCTCTCCAGCCACTCCTCCCCAAGCCTGTAGCACTGCATGGGGTTGTTGTGACCCAAGTGCAGGACCCGGCACTTGGCCTTGTTAAACCTCATACCATTGGCCTTGGTCCATCGATCCAGCCTGTCCAGATCCCTCTGCAGAGCCTTTCTACCCTCAAGCAGGTCAACACTCCCACCCAACTTGGTGTCATCTGCAAACTGACTGAGGGTGCACTCAATCCCCTCGTCCAGATCATTGGTAAAGACATTAAAGAGAACTGGCCCCAACACCGAGCCCTGGGGAGCACCACTTGTGACTGGCCACCAACTGGATTTAACTCCATTCACCACCACTCTCTGGGCCCAGCCCTCCAGCCAGTTTTTTACCCAGCGTGGAGTATTCCTGTCCAAGCCATGGGCAGCCAGTTTCTCCAGGAGGAGAAATACGGATTTGCAACTAAAAGGCAAAGATCAGCAAATAACAGAGGAGACAGAGAAGGTCAAAATCTTAAGTTTGCTTTTTCTGTCTTTTTATTTTAGTCCCCACAAATGTGGATGGATGCTTAAATAATTAACATAATAAAAAGTGTCACCTAGTAGAAGAAACATTGCCTGAAATAAGAAAAGACATGTGAAAGTGTAGCTGTGTAAGTTAGATGCAGCTCAGAGTTATCTCTGAGTACTTATAAATCAAACATAAACAATACTTACTCCCCTCTCAAAAAAAAAAAAAAAAAAAAAACCAAAAAAACCAAACCAATAAAAATACTAGTAATCATTAAGGACTCATGGAGCATAGGTAATGCCTTTCTTTGACTGGCCTTGTGAGTGGGATATATATGGAAATAGACATCCCAGATCTCAGTGTTAGTAAAGCTTTAACACTTTTCCACCTGACATTCTCATAAAGTAAACGACATGACCTATACGAAATAATGTTAAATTGGATGCAAAACCAGTTGAAAACTCTAAGGAAAAGAGTTATCAATAGGTTTCTGCCCACAGAAGATAGCTTCTGAAGTAAGATCCTGCTATGAGCTGTTCCAGGTTCAGTAATTCTCATTGATCTCAGAAACAGAATAACGAAGCAGAGTTTACACAGCCAGATCTGTGGCTAACATGAAGCCAAGAGGTGGTTTGTAAGTCCTCTGAAAGGCAGGATCAGCGTTTGATGACCAGAAGGATTTGAAATCAACAGTATGAAAGTCAGCAAACCCAAGTGCAAAGTAATATTTTTAGGAAGGAAAAATCACAAGTCCAAAGATTAATATCTATGAGGGGACTTAGAAGCATACTGAATTTTGTCTGACAGGAAAGAATGGAACTGTATAGCCCTTTAGGCTCCTTGCTGTTATAGTTCTTTGACTTACTGCTTCTGTATGCTCCAGTTTACCATTTGTAAACAGGCATGTTAGTGCTGAAGTTGTCCATCTTCAAAGTTTATGCTGCAGGTTTTCTGGTTTGAAAAGAACTCAAAAGTTTTAATATTGTTTTGGGTTCCTTGTTCCTACTGCAACATGAACGATAAATGAGAATACTGCTCAGTATTGCTCTTGGGATGACTGTTTGTTGCCTGTAGAGACTTTTGAAGGATATCTTTTGTTGTTATTTGCTTTATGTGTTCTAATTGTAATTCAAATCTTTGGTTTCCTCAGGATGAATCTGAATTTAGAGACAAACTAACTCCCATTACTATTTTTATGGAATATCGCCTGGATTACAGAACAGCTGCAGATGCAACAGGATTGCACCCTATCCTCAACCAGTTCACTCCTGCTAATATGAGCAGACAGGTATACTCCTTACACAGTCTGTCATGAGAGGACCCAGAACGTATTTTTAGCTTTCAATACTTATTCAATGCTTAAGTTCATTTTAGCGCTTCTGAAAAATTAAGATACCAAAATACACATCTAGGCTTTAGTCTTTGAATTATGGAGGTAATGATGGTTATTGTATATGTGTCTTCTCTTTTTTTTTCCCTTCTCTCTGTGTCAAATTTCTTTTTTGACACATTATTCCTTAGTGCTGGACTTCTTTTCACACATACTGATTGTTTTCTGGAGAAAAGCAGTTGGAGTAGTATTGAAGGTGTTAAACTTGAAGGATTAGAGTGTTTCATCCATTGCTCCTACTATGCTGCTCTATGTATTTTATGTTCATCCCTATAGTTCTCTTAAGGTAATAAACATACTTTTTCTATTTCTGCCCTTAATGCAAGTTTTTACACTTGTTTGTGAAGAGGATATTGGAGATGCAACTCAAGATGAACAGATTATTCAAAGTGTGGAAAGAGGATTAAGATCTGTAGACATCAGTCCTAGAACTGCAGTGTGGCAGGATTAGGCACAGTGCCCCCCATATATAAAAACTCATTTATTCTCTTCTGAGACTAAGGAGATGAAGGTATCTCATAACCAGCTATTTAGAAACTTTTTTATTTGATGGTGAAACAGTATTATTGGAAATGTATGTTAGAACAGATACAGGAATTATTAAAACAACTTGCATTTGATTTTTGCATAGGCACATATTCTGCTGGACTGTGGTGATGATAACGTCTGCAAACCAAAGCTGGAGGTTTCTGTAGAAAGGTAAATATGTGAGAAAAATACTTGAGGGAAAAAGTAACTTCCCTACTTAAATTCTAAACTTCAGGAGCTTGTAATACTTTTGGTAAAAGAATGTATTGAAGTCAGTAGGACTCCTCAATGTATACAATCTAAACTCATGCTTATTTGTTTTAAGGAAAACCCATTTTCTGCTTTGTAACTTAATGTCGTCGGCATGTACTACAGGGAGAGCACACACTACCTTCCCCCACCCCAGCCCCCACTATACGTACACAGTACTTGTATATTTGCTAAGCTGGGTATCCATAGCAAGCATAAACCAGTTAGCTGCAACTGTACGACTGCTCCATTATTTAATACTAGATAGACACACGAAGATGTGGACCCCAGCAAGGGGTGGCCAAGGCCTCTGTTGTCACCAGTATGAAAAGAAAGATTTGTTGGTGTTGGTAATACCTTTTATTAAACTTGGAAAAAAGAAACAAGTTTTAACTCATCGTTCTCACATGACTCTGGCTTTTTTGTGTATGCTCAAAAGCCAGTCTTAGTGTATTATCTCTATTCATAAACATTGTTTTTTATGCCCTTGGTGCAGAGCTATAGCGCATGTATATAGGTACTACAGTTCACAAGCATACTCATTCATGCAATGCTTCGGAAACTTTTTACATCAGTGCAGGTATGGCTAGATTTCATTGTAGTTGAAATGAAAATACATTGTTTGGAAAGATACTATTTTTGTTTCTGGAACAAATATTATTGCAGAGGTCATGGCTGTGTTCTGTAGTTGAGCCTTCCATCAAGTTTTGTTACAAGTGTATGCTTGTATCTCTGCTAAGTAGGCATGTAATTCAATATGCACTCAGTGATTTAGCGGTTCATAATTGTTAGTTCTGTGTTAAAAAAGGTGTCAGTGTTTTTGCGGTTTATTGTAAATTTTATTGAAAATTTTTTATAAAACAGCGTGTAATATTTGCTCCATTTTTGTAATTGTGGACACGTTTTTGTTTTAAACATAGCGTAGAGCTCTCCTGATATTCGTGAAGCATACGTAATGCCTCTAGATTTCTCTAACGTCTTTACAATTTCAGAACATCTCTTGTTTCTGTAAGTTCATTCAGTTCAATACACTTTTAAAACCTGAATGCAGAGCTCATTTTCACACTTGTTTTTTGTAGTGATCAGAAGCAGATCTATATTGGTGATGACAATCCCTTGACACTAATTGTCAGTGCTGAGAATCAAGGGGAAGGAGCCTATGAAGCAGAACTCTTTGTCATTGTTCCACCCCAAGCAGATTTCATTGGTGTTGTTCGTAACAACGAGGTAAAATTCCAACTATCTTTCTTCTTTGGGTAGTCACATTGCAGGTGCTGCTATGTAAGTCTGTGGGAGAGGGTCTGTCAGTGGTGATTTTTACGCTTTAATCTTAAGGCACCAAAAAAAGTGACAAGGTTCTTGCAAGCCCCAAGGCTATGTAACACCTGGCTGAATGGTTCCAGTTTAAGAGCCTACTGCTAGCAGCAAAGGAGAATCATGTGTGTTGGAGCTTGACACACAGAGTTTACCTGCTACAAGTCTTTATTTGAATAGTGCCCTTATTAATTTATTTAAATTTAGACTTAGGATGTCATGTGCTAGGTAAAGAGCTGGGTGCCTGTGAGGCAAAATGTGACGTTGGGGATTAGTATTTTTTTCCACCAAAGTATGTAGAAAGTCTTGGGTGTCAGTTATCCTGACTACACAGAATATTAAAACTTATTTCCTGACTTTCCCTTGTTGTATTATAAAATGTCTGTATACCTTCTGTTTCTTTGAAGGGACATGGGTATAGTCCAAATTTTGTTTCAGCCCATTTATAGCTATATATAAGTAATATACTTTCAGATTTTCTTCACCCTTGTTTTCATTCAGTGTAATCAATGATCCGTCAATATATCTGAAAGTTGCAGAACATTAAGAGGAAGACTATTTTCGCCCCATATCAAAGGATTCCAACTTTGGTACCACATCATTCAAATATGTTGGACCATGCCTTGGTTTGGTTCTCCAGTTTGCTTCTGCTACTTTAGAGCTTTGTGATGTGGCTTTGTCCAAAATCTGATAGCTCCTCTAAGACCTCTTTTTAAGTAAGCTAATAAGTATTTGTGTTATTTTACCTTCCAGTCTTTATTTTCCTCTGGACAGTTTTAACCCTGGCCCAATTGCCAAAGCTTCTTCGCATAGGTTTTAAAGAATCCTGTGGAGAATTGCTTTACATCACAAAAATCATCAGTGCTACCCAACATAAGAGTATTGACTTTCTCTTTTTATAATCTTGGAAAGAGCATCTGTCTCATATCAAAAATATTTGTCTCCATGGTGACTTTCATATTCGGATTTTATTTAATTTCAGTGCTTGATCGTGTTAGGTTTAAGAAATTATATTAAAATTAATAGCACAGCATATCTAGAGTTTTTCTCCAGACTTTCATACAAGTGTCCAGATGTAAAGAATGATATTCCTTAAGATTTCTTTCTGGCTTATTGCAGGCTTTAGCAAGACTATCGTGTGCATTTAAAACAGAGAATCAAACTCGCATGGTAGTTTGTGACCTGGGAAATCCCATGAAAGCAGGAACTAAGGTAAGATTTGGTCCAACAGGTGTCTGGTAGCTCAAACAGGAGTGCAGTTGGCATTTTTCTTAATAACAGCAGTGTTTGGGCAGGATGTTTACTCACAGGGATTTAAGATTAGATCTGCTGACGTTTAGCTGCCCACGTTTGGTTAGTTCAGTGGTAATTGGTTTCAACTTTTCAGTTAAATTAAAGGCTGAAAGGAGTATTCATGAGTTTTATGATGCAACTCGAAAGGAGTAGTTCATTAAACAGTGGAATTAATGAACTCTGGTGCCTCATGAGTTTGTCTTTACATTTAGCTGACATGTATTTTTTAGTAAGGAGTTAGCTCATAACATGCCTTTATTTTAGTGGAAACCTAATAGCGCTTCTCTCCTCTGCCTAGTTTTGTGGAGTTTGAGAGAGAGTTCTGTCCAGTTGAGACCTCTGCACTTCCACCAACTGCAGCTGAAATTGGAAGAATTAAAAAACTATTAGTGGGACTTGGCAGATATTAAGATGATATGACATAATAATTCTTACTTTCTGAGGAAATAAAGTGAAAGTCAGTCACAATTATAAGCACTTTGGTGCTTTTCTTCCAAGAGGCATTTTGGTTAGATGAAAAAATGCTATTTCCAAAGTCTTTCAAAGTATGTCAAACTGAACCGTACAGATGTTGGAACAGCTGTCGTGCACTGACTTAGAACAAACCTTGAGAACTGAATTTAGAATAACTATAGGGTGCTCTGTTCTATGGTACTTTTTGTAACACACAGGGGTGCTCAGTTATGTGTAAAAATGGCTGAAGCAAGGCGGCTGAGCATGACTTAAATCTTACATTTCTTTTTTGTGGCAGTGATGCATTGCCTGAAATCTACAGAAAGATTTCTAGTCTTGGTGAACCGGACAAGTTTTATTTGCCAATTCTCTGTGTGTGTTCTCTTTATGACCGCCTGCCTCAAGCAATTTTGTTGTAGTATAACAGTATTAGGAAGCTTTTATGGTGTATTTTATTGTGCTTCCACTGAACCACGGTGTTTTGGTTTTTTTCTAAAGCTATTAGCTGGCCTGCGTTTCAGCGTGCACCAGCAGTCTGAAATGGATACCTCTGTGAAGTTTGACTTGCAAATCCGAAGGTATGGAAAACTATGAGCGTGCACCTCGCCTGGTGGATAACGTGCAAAGTAAATAGACGGTGAACTGAGCAGTTAGTTTCCCTCTGGACTAGTTCTCTGGTCTTTGCCTCCTAATTGTTTAAAAAATAAACACAAATTTTTAATGAATTATGTTTTCCAAAACAGAGGAAAAAATGTAAGAAAACAGTTTTATGTTTGAATGCAGTTTCTTTTGCTTACAGCTTTTAGGTAGGCTGTGGCACAAGTGAAATACTAATAATGAGGAACAAAACCATTTAAAGTGTTTCAAGAAATACTTTGTATTTTTTTTTATCTGTGTACTGTTGTGATCTCCTGACACTTGTGTGGTGACACAGAATGACTTGTGTCGTCGGGTTTCTAGCCCTGTTTTGAAACTGGTGTTTGAACTCTAAATTCCTTCTGATGTAAAGCCAGAATTTCAAATTTTATGTATTTTCCGGATGAGAGGTATAAGCCTTTCAGAAAAGGCAATGCATGTGATGGTCTGAGCAGAAGCAATATGCAGTGAAC
Organism: Alca torda; assembly: GCA_008658365.1. Taxonomy (NCBI): domain Eukaryota; kingdom Metazoa; phylum Chordata; class Aves; order Charadriiformes; family Alcidae; genus Alca; species Alca torda. Next base: position 24,227,680 of record CM018084.1, read on the forward strand.
CATTTTAAGTGTTGTACAGTAGCAAACCATTAAATTAAATGGAACAAACCAGTAGTGTTCCTGCTAATTATAAGATGAGCACAGCACTTTCATACAAATATGATAATAAATATGAATTTATACCTACTGCAGATGATATTTAAGCTTTGGAGATGTGACCAGTAGGAATCTCTACCCAATACAGTTTTATGTTGCTTAATGGACAGTACAGTACAGCTGCTTTTTTTCCCCCATGGTGGATCAAAAGCTTTTTTATTTTCCATTTAAGGGTTCCATTCTTTTTAACGTAGTGAATAAATTATTCTTACCCACATATGCATTTTTCATCTACAAGAGTTGAGTAAGTTAAACCTGCCACTCTATTTTCATGATACGTGGTTTGCTATACTGATCAAAGGCCTTGGCAGCATTAAATATCTCTTTGATCTCACATTGCTGTCTGTCCCATTCTCTATCAGGTGGTAAGCTGTGCCAGTGGCACATGACTCCACTTCTTTGCAGAAAGTGATCTTCTGTGGGGTGTCTGTTGTATTCCTTAAACTAACAGCAGTCACTACCTACCTTTCACTGGGGGAGGGAAAACCAGTCAGTAAGGTTGCTTAAGTGACGCTTCTCTTCTGATAAAAGAGAAAGGAAGTTCCTGTAACACTTTGCAGTTTTTATGGAAGGAAATTCCTTCCATGACTTCTGAATGCAAATACAATAATGCAATTGCACATGGTAATCACAGTTTATAGTGGCAGATATTATCAAGGTAGTACCTTGAAGAGGTTTTAAAGATCACACTGGTTGTCTTAAACTAACAAAGCTAGATTTCCATAGCTGGCACAATTCTTAGCAGAACAACTCTAGTCTCTGAAAGGATGAGGTATTTACAGGTTGGGAAGAAAACACTGTTGCACGTATCTTTTGAATATAGCAGCAGTGAAAAATAATTAGAGGATTTAAGAAGATCTTTCTAAAGGAAATTGGTTAGGTAGAACAATCAGATGTGTCTAAGGAGATCAGGATTCTGTTCCCAGCTCCACTTTGAGGGGTCTAGGAGTGTTCTTTGTATTTCTTTTTCTCTGTTTACAAAGAAAGTCCAAAGAAATTTTATGTATGAAAGACTCTACATGCCTTAATATTTGTCATCTCCTGGTGTATCTGATGTTAACTGCTTTATCATATCTAATAGGATGTTAACCGCTTTAAACACTGTGAAGAGGGGTAGGCAAATGGTAGCCCTCGTGCACTTTTCTGCCTTGGGACTAGTTTGAGGCCAAAAGGTCCCTGAGCAAAACAGATGTCCTAAAGTGGAACATAAGGCTCTGCTAGCTACGTAGTTGATGTTATCCCACAGTGCTGGCATTTGAATTTTCTTACACGCGGCAGCTAAGGAACAGTCAGCATTAGCCTTGTGTCCTTTATTGACGACTTCCTGCTGAGGGACCTCCAAACTATGCTAAGGGTGGGACTGGCATGCATTTAAGTGAGAACTTGCTGGAATGTGCTCCTTAGTTTTCAGTAAATCTGCTTTCCTACAGTGGCTTAGGGTCATGTTATGGTCTTACATAGAGTTAAATTTTAAGTGGAGTTTTTTTAGTTTAGGTTTTTTTTTTTCAAATACTTAGCTTATTTTATTTAAGGAATTAACTTTTTTTTTTTCTCTGCAGTTCCAACCTGTATGACAATCTAAGTCCAGTAGCATTCTATCAGGCTGACCTCGCCATTTTAGCAGCTGTTGAAATTAGAGGGTAAGCATTGATGCTATTTTAATAAATGTCTTTCTCAAATGAGCTTTGCATGTTTGCTGCTTTATAATTAGATGAACTTTCTTTCAGGTCTGTGTAAGTTTTCAGGAAGCCTTAGGGAATTTTTAATCATAAAGAAAACATTGTTCTCTCTAGCCACCCTTTGGACTTTCAGGTCTTAAATAATTCTAAACAATTACAAAATGAATTCCAAAATGGAATGTTGTGCCTCAATTACTAGAGGTGTTTTAGGAAAAAAAAAAAATTGCCCCTCATTTTCGCAGTTGCACACGTTTCTCCAAATCACTTTCCTCCTCCGCAAACTGATTGGGTTTTCATCTGAAAACCCTTGAAACCTTTTCTAAAACCAAACCTGAAAATCCTACTGAAGATAAGTTTGCAATGCCCTCACCTTCTTCAGTCTTAAGCATAGTATTAATATTCTAATGACTCCATTACCTCCATTACTTTTGCTTACCAAAAATCTATACTTCACACCTAAAAGCTATACATACTCTTGCTTAGACAGTTAACTCGGATTCCTGAGTCCTCATTTTTTAAAAATTTCTACTACATTCATTATTGTGATCTAATTTTATTAATATTTGAGAGGCGGGGGGATGGCACAACTGAAAAGCATTATTGCTAGCTTTACTGTTTTCAGTGCATGCTAAATTATTCTTATGACTGTACTGATAAGTCTCTACATCACCGATATTTCTCGTTATCGAAGTATTTCACAGCTTATGTTTTTTTGGATGACATGTATGTATCTTAATTCTAATAATGGTTTAATAGGTGGTGTAGGATGAATCCAAAGTTTAGGACAGGGAAAAAATGTTTCTAAATGCAAGGTTCATCTTTTCATATGGAGAAGAAAACTGAACATTTAATATACAAGCTACTCAGTCTCTGTTCTGTTTTTATATACAGAAGATAAAAAATCAGAGATTGTATTTTAAGTGTGTTGATTTTTTGAGATGTTCTAGAGAATTAATTTATAGTTTCATACTTTATAATAACGACTTGTTTGCTCCACTCTTTAGTGTGTCGTCTCCTGATCACATATTCCTTCCTATTGCAAACTGGCAGCCGAAGGAGAATCCAGAAACAGAAGATGATATTGGGCCTCTAGTTCAGCATATCTATGAGGTATACAATTACTACCAAATTCAATTATACAGTTCTGTGATAAATGAAAAGAAACAAATATTCTGATGTAGCTTTTCTCTGGAGTAAATGATAATTTTTTTTCCTCATTTTGTTCTTGCATGGGAACAAAGATATGTTTTTTTTTTTTTTAATGCTGGGTCAATAATTGGTATCTGCAAGAAGGGTTGGAATGCCTGCAATTAGTGTGACAGGAGCGACCAAATAGAAGAAGCTGATTTTTTCCATCGTTACACATATTTTATTTTCTAGCCCTTTGAAATCTAGATAAAACATTTGAAGTAACTTGAACTCAGAAAATGACTCATGGCTGTAAATTATTCGGTATCCTCATTTTTATTCCACTTGTTCTGAATCATTATTGTAAAGTCTTTTGCTTTGAAAAGAATTTTGAAGTATTTAAAATTTCCTTAAAAGAATGATCGCAGCTTTAATTGAGATTGTTTTAATTAAACAAAACTTACTGAGAGAGCTGTGTGAATAAGAGTAGTTAAAAGTTGTTCTAGAACTTAAGAGACCACTTATCTAAAGAAACTTATGGGTATATGTTCAGAGTATCTTGACTGAGACACAGCGGCTGTTATTCACGCAATACACTACAAAAACCATGAATTTTTTTCAAGGAAAAAAATCTATGTTTCTTCAAGGCAAAAAGCCTAATGCCATGTAGCTTTTCTTCAAAGTAATTTTTATCAAATTAGAGAAGTGATTTTGAATTTTCCCTGTTGGGGAGTGAAGTTTAGCTACCATTTTTAGGTAAAGTTGTTGATGCTATTGCCACAAGTGGTTGGAGGTTGGGGTAGTGGCAATATCATTTATGGCTCAAATATAAAATAACAACTATATGCACATTAACAAAGAAGGCAGCATTAACTTTATTTTCATAATCAGCTGAGAAACAACGGTCCAAGTGCATTCAGCAAGGTGATGATGACTCTGCAGTGGCCTTACAAATATAAAAACTACACACTGTTGTATATTGTTCAGTATGAAATTGATGGTCCTATGAACTGCACTTCTGATATGGAAATCAATCCATTGAAAATTAAGGTAAGCAGGACTTCTCTTTTTGCTTGAGTGGAATGAAGTATGTTTGTTTGTTTTGGAAACACACCCAAAATACCCAAATGCATGAGAATATCTAACACATTCCGAGTTAAGCCTTCATCTGTTGCTGAGGAACAAGACTGCACTGTTTGATGGTACTTAACAATGTATATAGCAGGGGAAATAAAAGGTAGACAATAGATAGTCAACCCAAAGATAAATCTGTCCCGTTTCTTTTTGTTTTGTTTTGTTTTTTTCTTGAAGACTGTACTGTATGAGTTCTAAGCCCAAAGCAATGGAATTGTATTGAATGTGGTTGTGAACAAAAACATTCCAGATCCTTCTGGGCGGTTTATGTAAATTTTCTTGGTTTTATTTCTTGGAAGAAAATGGCACTATTATTTCTATTACTAGCTTATTTATCTAGGCCCTCATCCAAATGCCACAGAGGTCAGTAAAGGTGTTTCAGCGGGGCTTAAAAGTGTACTATCAGTGCCAGCAAAGCATGCAGTTTGCAGAGCACAGAGCAGAAGGAACTCCTTTTTCCAAAGCTGGACTAGACAAAGAAACACCGGATAAAAACCAGCAAGTTTGAGAGAGCTGAATTCTAAGACAGTTTAGAACAAGTAGTAAAAATCAGTATATTATTTCTAGAAGAATTTAAGAAACATATGTATAAAAAAACTAAGGGAAGATATTCCACTTACAGAACAACAAAGAATACTCATGTATCTTTGATAATCAGAAAGCAACTTTAGTGAATATATAAATAAAAATTTCCTGTGCTTTTGCTATACCATTTGTAAGAATTTATTATTTTTTTTTTTATTACACAACTCTCTTGTAAGTTTTTCCATATAAATTACAGTTGATGTAGAGGAAAAGTAGCATAGCTCTGCCTTGTCCCATATGTAAACTTTCAATTTTACATTGGGAATTTCTAAGGGATTACTGAAATAATTTCTTAAACCTACTGTATAGTTTCTCAGGCCCCTCCTAAAAAAGTTTTTGTGTATGTCTGAACATGTGTACACATGTACAGTAGTATGTGGGACACCAGTACCATACTAGTACTATTTTTTCAGAGTTAAAAACTGAAATGTTGAGGAAAATTCTTTAATAAAAGATTACAAAATTTAATTACCTACTAAATTCTAAGAGTATTTTTTTTTTTATACATGAAGAAGTTTTACGTTGAAGAAGAATTAAGATACTCAAAGCTCTGGGTTAGATCTTAGTAGAAATTTGCATCAGTGATCTAGAAAAGGCAGGAGTAACATTTTAGTTACAGTTGTAGGTAAAGCCAAGTTCTGAAGAATAGCTAGGATAGAGAGAGAGAAACCTGATCCGTTATATATTTTCTTGACCTTAACTTTGAAGTCTGCAAATATATAAATGTAAGAATTATTTATTATTTGGGTTTCCTTGGTGTATCCTAGATTTCTGCTTCTAAAGATGATGATAAGAATGAAACGCTTAGCAGGGAAGATAATCATGATCATCTTATCAGTCGAAGGGATATAACTGCCATTGAAGGAGATGTGCATACCTTGGTAAGCTTTCAGCATAGATATGTTGATAATATTTTTGTTTATAATGGAGAGATGAAAGCTCCATGAGATGAAGAATCATTTCAGAAAATCCATGTTCTGTATTTAAATGGCTAACAGACAAAAATGTCATATGATCTGGAGCTGTTTTGTTTTGTTTTGTTGTGGTTTTTTTTTTTCAATGTGAATCCATTTTCCTCAGGGTAGTCAGCCAATGAGGCGCTTGCCTACAGTTTTGTGCTGCTGTGTTTTTAAGTCCTTAAAAACCAAGGTCAAGTTGGGCACTTAATTCATTGTCAGTCACCTATATTGTGCTATTCTCTGAATTTGAAAATCAATACTTCGTAAGAGGAAGCCTGGTAAAATAGGGTAACTGCGAAGAAGCAGGTGTGTGCTGCAGCCATCATCTTTGCTACAAATTACAGTGGATTTCACAATGTGTGTTTCCTAGCTGGTCAGTGGACATTCTGCAATCAGATGTGGAGAACCTTTCTAAACAGGATTGGAAGTAATCTATAATATGAAGTAAATGTATTGCTGTGTCACTGTCTGTTTAAGTGCTCTTAGATAAATGAACGTATCTCTGCTTTGGGCAAGGCAGGACAGGCAGGCAGCTGACGGAAATGCTTGGGAGTTGAGGGTGGACCATTGGGACTAAGGCAGTACAACCCTGATTCCAGAAGTGTTCAGGCTCTGGAGAGTAGAAAAAAAAGGGCTGAGCAAAGAAAGTGAAAATAGGAATTAATTTCTGATTTTATGGTGAGAAAAGTTACTTTTTTTTTTTTTTTTTTTTTTTTACAGATAAGCTGTAAATATTCTCCAGTATCTATAAATGCAGTTTGGAAGTCTGTTGCTTTTTTTGTTGTTTTGTAGTTTGGGGTTTTTTGGATGGGGTTTTTTTTGTTTGTTTTTGTTTTTTTTAAAGGCCTTGTGTTTTGCGAGATCTTCCTACTGACTTAGCAGAACTTCACACCAGAGACTAATATCCAGTATTCATAATAATTCCACAGAGTTATACTTACACTGGCAGATGTACCTACACTGTACAGTGCTTTTACCTATAGTACAGCTAAAATCACAATTATAAAATGAAGCCCCGTTTTGCTCTGCTTTCTTCTTGAAATACTGATGGTTTAGCATCAGTATTATCTGATGGATATTAATGGAAATGTGGTTGAGAAAGGCCAGCTGAACTTCTGTAGCCCTAAGTGTACGGCTTATAGATAAGGTCAGTCAGTCAAGTTTGAAGACTTCCATTGAATGCAACAAAGCATATTTTGTTGGCACCAAGTGCAGTTAATTGCTGTGAGTTTTCCTATTGAAAAACACGTGGAGGATGGTAATGTGAATTGATCAGAAACCACGCCCCCACCCACCAACATTTTTTCCTAAGTATGTAGTTGAAGTACATACCTTGAAGCTACTGCCACCTTTGGGATTCAAGTGGCCCACAGAATATTTTTCTGAACGCAAACTTATGGAGCACTATAAGTAATTATTCAATATTGTGGTTTATTTAATACATTAAAATAGTTTATGGTGCTTTGCCAGGAAAATAGGGCAATGAAGTACGTTGATGAGCAAAGTAATGCCATTAATGACTTCTGAAATATTTTCAATATCCTTCCTATTTTTATATGCAGGGCTGTGGAACTGCTGATTGTTTAAAGATAGTCTGTCAAGTTGGCCACCTGGAAAGAGGAAAGAGTGCAATACTGTATTTAAAATCACGCCTTTGGACCCAAACTTTCATGAATGTGAGTGACTGTGAATATTCTGTCTGTGCTTCTGAAACATAAAAACCAATTTTTGTATCCACATGCAATATTAATTTTGTTTTTTCTTACACAGAAAGAAAATCAGAATCACTCCTATTCTCTCAAATCATCTGCTTCTTTCAATGTTATAGAGTTCCCTTATAAGAACCTTTCCTTTGAAGATATCCACAATTCTACAGTAGTAAGTAATTTACATCCAGCTTGAGTTACCATACTTAATTACTTCAGAATTAATACAAAAACAATGATGGCTGAGTAGCTTTTTTGTGGCTTGGTATAATTGTAATTTTATCAAATATTTGATTTGTATATTAATTTCAGTTCTACACATACAATTGAGGGTAAAACAATTTTTTTTGTCCTAAAACTAGACTTAACAATATTTGTAGCTTTAAAGACTTAACTGAAAATGAAAAAAATTATGAACAGTCCTTTCAAAGAGAATTTATGAACTCCTTTCAAAGAGAAAGGAGACAGGGTGCAAAGAGAAAGGAAGATATAGGCCATTTATTTGCGCTGCCAAATTGAAAGTTTTTGGTAAGCACTATAGCATAAAAGATCTTAAGAAAGGTCTTAAAAAAGATTGTGATTGATTTATATTTTTAATATGGTTTCTAAGGCCTATTATTAACTGTTTTATCTCTACTAAGCCTTGTGGAGTTGATTTTTTTTTTTTTTTTGTTTTAAGGAATACTGCCTTTTAAGAAAAAAAGGAAAAGCCCTGAATTATTTTTCTCTAAGTCCCAAATACGTCCAGATTCCTACATTTCTACTGCAAATCATCAAGCATTACAGAATACATGTTGCCATGGCATCGCTGGGTGCAAAAAACCAAACCCAAACTAAACCCAAAAAACCCCAAACCTTCAAATTCCTGTTTTTATTTAATTTGAAAACCCTATTAAATTTGGGTCAGTGAAGCCTTTATATCACTATTAATCTATAGCCATTTACTTTTTCTTTCCAATGTATTGGAGATTTATGCTGGATTAAGATAATTTTATACACTATAGAATAAAGACATACAAGACTTAAACTGCATGAATGAACTTGGCATGTCACTGCTGAGCAAAGTGTGATTAATTGTGTTTTTCTATTAGGTTACTACAAATATTACATGGGGCATTCAACCACAGCCTATGCCTGTGCCAGTGTGGGTTATAATTTTGGCTGTCCTAGCAGGATTATTGCTCTTGGCTGTTCTAGTGTTTGTTATGTACAGGGTAAGTACTGTATTTGGGTTTTTTGTATTGTTTTCTTTTCCCTGCTTTTGGTGTATTATTTCAAATAGTACTAGCATCTTGCAGAAATACCTTGGTCCCCTAATAATCTGAATCAGTTAAGTTTTTAGAGAACTGTAAAAACTTTTCAGCTTTTTCAGGAAGAAGTTGAATAAAAGAGGATGTCTGTGATTGTGCTGAATTCCTCAGCTGATATATTTTTCAGCTGATATTTATTGGCTTTGGAGATCAAAAATAAGGAAAAAGAGAGTAGGAGGGGAAAAAAAATCAATCAGTTAAGATCTGGTCAAGAAGCAAAGAGAAAGAGAAAGTATGTGTGTATGTTTTGAAAATTACAATGCAATTTATTTATTGTTCTCTGAATCACAGATGGGCTTTTTCAAACGTGTGAGACCACCTCAGGAAGAACAAGAAAGAGAACAACTGCAACCGCATGAGAATGGGGAAGGAACGTCAGAGGCTTAAGCAGAGTTTTATCTGTAAGACATTCTGAAATTTTAAAATGCCTACATCTTGGTTATGAATATTGCTTTCCCCCTTAAGGAAAAAACACTCATGACTGCAAAGCTGCTGGTCTCAGAAGGTATAAGCACATACAAAATAAGAGCAATATATTTAAATCCTTCTTTTTGTATTAATTATGTTCATACATGTGACTAATGCATCTGCACTGATCTCTGTGCGAAGAAATTAAGTAATATGTAGTGCTATGATTTTGCTTATTGGGATGTAGGAGACATCATCTTTTTTGATTCACGGACCAACTTTACCTGAATTGCTACACAGATTCTGCCTTTGCTCTTGAAGCCAACAGCTTCTGTAGATACTTGCTGGATTACACATTTATTTTTGATTGATTTTTTGTTGGAGTGCACTACATTTTGTTTCCTAGCTCTTGAAAGCTAGTTGCACAAAAAAAATGAACATAGCTTGTTTTACAAAACTGAAAATTATTCTTTGACCCATTAACTCTGCTGATGATTTTCTGCCTGCTCAAAAAATATGAAAGAGATTATTCAGTGGAATCATTCACATCTGATATTTGTTCTGCATGTCTTTTCCCCTTCCTGCTCAGTTGTCTGTCTTGTGATTTCCCTCTAGACTTTGCAAATATTGTTCACCAGGTCCTAGGTCTCTTACTGTAGGGATCAAGCCTATGGAAATGGAAGCGAATGGTAGAAAGCTGGGGATGAGGTACTTTCTGTGAGACCTAGTGAAAAGATTCAGGGCAAGATCCAAAGAGTCTGCTGTGTATTTCCACGGAGCAGGATCCAGGTGTTCCACAGAATTCTTGGCAGCATGGATCCATGCAGGTACTGTCAGGGACAAGATGTTGCACTGTGGCTGCCAACAGACATGCCTGATGAGAAAACTCGTAGTCTTTATGTTCACAAGTCAAAGCTCCACAGGGTTTGAAGTCTGTATATTACTGGGGTTGAATTTCAGTTTCTGGCAAAACAATGGAGGGAATACTTTGTGACAGGTTACCTGATGCACTGTAAGGAAGCTGTTGTTAATTCTCACATTCTGTGGTTGACCATGTCCAAGTGCAGGATGGAGTAATATAGGGGCTGTTTCAACTCTCCTATCTGCCAGCCAAATGTATCTAGATTACATCAGTACTTTAGCCACACACCTGCCTGGAGAGGACAGTGAGCTTGTCAAATGAAGCAGAGTATAGCTGGCAATGCGAAAGGGTTTGAAAAGAGAAGGTTGATTTGGTTTATTTCCTTTCGTTCGTTCATTGTTTCATTCGTTGTATGTTTCATTGCACAAAAGACATTTCATTGCATAAGACATTTCGTTATGTTCAATACATTTCATTACCAGAAAAGACACTAAATATTTTGTTTCATTGTTGTTTTTTAAATGTACCAAAAGTTCAGTGGTTTAAAGCCACGGGTTTATGTCATTCTTAGCTTATTTCACTCAGCACTGTTGTGATAAAATGAAGCTTCTTATACTTTAGAGAGAACACAACATTGTATGCATTTCAGTAGACATGTGACTGCAAATTAGGAGGTTGTTTGGCTTGCAACCACATGTAGCTGTGTTGCACAAATTTGAAAGAGTGGACATAATTAAACTATTATAAAGGTGCCTTATATGAGATTTGTTTATTCCAACAAGGGAATAAATTACATTATAAACTGCCTGTATGCAGCCACATACAGAAAAGCCAACTTCTACTGTAATCATACCAGTGAGATGTCTACGTACACAAGCTCTTAAAAGGACAAAAAGTCTGGTTTGGTTTGGTTTTGCATCTTGGGGTTTTTGTTCAAAGCTGCATCTCCCCCAACAATACTGTAATGCCCAGTAAACCTAGAATTATCTGAAATGAACAGTTTGGTTCAGTTCTCATTTCTGCATCCTTTCAGAGACTTAAAATCCAGAAATGGCTTTTGTTGTTAAGTCCATTCTTACTCACTGAACCGTGATGGCATTTGAGTCATTAAGAGAGACAGCACGAAGTCTTTGGGGGCCAGTATGTATATCAAATATAGGCTTGCATATTTATCCATTTATGTGGGTTTTTTTTTTTTTAGACAATTTGTTTAGATATAATTAGTTTATATGAGAGGGTATAGGGCATAATTCCGCTTTCACTGAATTTTCAAGGTCTCGGTGTGGCCAGCGGTTTATTTTTGTCTTTACTTCTAGTACTGTTACTAGTAATACAGTAAAGACCCTGGCCTCAAAATGTGACTTCTATAAAATACAATTTCTGTTACGGGCTTCTAGTTCACACACTTTGTCAACTGATTATCTATAGGTAAGGAGATTGTTTTTACCCAGTCTTAATCTTAGTAGGTTAATAGTTTTAAGAGACTGTCAGACAGATTATAGCTCTAATTCTTACATGTGTGCTTTCATTATATGTACACACCGTGTTGACTTGAAATTTACTAGACTACTTGCATGTCTAGGCATTATAAGGAGATTAAAATAAAATTTAAAAAAAGCAGGATCAAGATCTCTTCAGTTCACATGGAAGGGATACCATAGCGTCGTTAATGTCAGTGCTAACTGCATCTTAATTTTAGTGTGGCAACTGGAAACTCTTATTTTGCTGATTTTCAGGATAAAAAGGTACATTTTACTGGTACAACTACTGTAGCTATGGAAAGTTTCTTCCGTTTATTGAAGTTACATAAAGTAAGACTTATTTAAGTGGTTTTTGTTTTCTTGCACTCTAGTGGAGAATAAAAGCAAATAGTTGCTTCTTCCATGTCCACTAATTTCCAGTTTGGTTAAAAAAAAACCCAATAGCATATGTCAATGGAGTATGCAGGTTACTTAGTGAACATAGATATAACACTCCAAATTCAGTTTAAAGTAACATCTGTGTTTCAGGAAGATTCTGAACAGGATGTTTTCCTGAATGGGGGTGCAGGAAACATTTGATATCACATTCCAGATTCAGCAGTACGACTACAGACTATGTATGTACTTTTGTCAGTATAGATTTCATACTGACCTATAGGCATTGATGTATTCTTATAGGAAATATTGTAGAATGACATTAAATCATTTAAGGAAACTTTAAAAAATGTATTGTGGAATGAAATTAATGCCCTTGAGTCAAAATTGATGTGCATAAGATGCATACTGCAAGCATTAAAAAAAAAATATAAGTACAGTAACAAAAAAATAGTCCTCTTTTGAGAGTTATGTTTCAGAAGCATATTTTTATGAATATTAAATCAACAGCTATGTAACTATTTAGATAATGAAAACATTTTAAGAGCTATATCTTTTATAATGAAATATGAAATTCTGTAAGTACTCTAGTTTGCAATTATTGCAGCATCTCATCATCAATATTAAAAAGTGATTTTATATTACAAAATGCATATTATCTATTACTATATTTGACAACATTTAGAAAACGTAAAGCAAGGAACTGAATTTATAGGTTTACATTTCTTTCAAGAAACTACCAAATTGTGGAGATGGCTTTTGTTTAAGCATGACTATGAAGTCAAATATGGGATATGTTTATCAGCATAAGTTGAAATCCTTGAGGAAATGTTCACAGATATCAGTATCAAGTTGATAATTTTGTCTCATTTTTCTGTTTTAAATTTTGATTTACATGTTGATCTTTGATTCACATAATGTTTGTGGAAACTTTAAGAAAGTTTATTATGTATGCTCTTTTTTCTTTATAAAACATTTATTCCAAGCAAAGATTTTTAACGTTTAGTTGTTTCTAAACTTGTGTCCATGCTTCAATAGTCTTTAAGGTAAACTCTCACGGGTATTTTGAAAATATTTCAGCTATAATCAGCATGTTCTTGGTGATTTGAAGGATTCATGTTGTGCTTAGATGATTTTTTTTTTTTTTTGCAACATTCGGGTTTGCTGTTGTTTACCCTGGCATAGACCCTGCAGTATTTTTTCCTACACCCTCACAAATAGTCACAGAGCAGCATTACCCTTGTGAAAATCTAGTCAGTTTTTGTCTTTGGTCCAGACTAAGACCTATTCCACAGTCTAATGAAGTCAAAGAAACCCTGGCATTCATTGCCGCTGGCAATTGAGTATGACCCTTTGTGTTCAATGCTGCTGGCTGGTAATGAGGAAAAAAATAAATAGGATTTTATAGAAGGAAAATTGAAATCTGGAAAATAAAAAGGTGGTTGCAGACCACAGATGAGCCTTACAGCAGAGAGGTGATTGGTTTTGTTTTGTTTCTGAGATAGGAAGAACCTGTTAGTTCTGTGTTAGCAGTGGCCCCCTATCACAAACAAATCCCACAGTTTGGATCATGAGTATACGCTAAGTTCTAACAACTCTCATTGACTTGAGTGGGATCTGACCTCTTTGGTACTGAATCTTTAGCTTCTAACTCCCAAGTGCAATATAACATAATCGAATCTAGTTCACTGCCAAGTTGTCTGTTTATTTTGGTTTGCCTTGGAAGGGATGTAGCATTTGTTTACTTGCAGCGGTCAACATTTTTAAGGGCATCAGCAACACCAGTGTGTTAAATTGAGGTGATAAATGAATGGTATAGAAAGTTTTTGATCACCCACATTGGGTGAAACGTGATGTATATTCTAAAGTGTATCCGTTACTAACTCTTGAGTTATTGAGAATTGGTACAATATTCTTTACGGCCATTCTGGAAAATTTGACTAGAGACTATTCAATAATGCGTTTGAGTCTGTAGTGCTACTACTGTTTCATGTGATTATGGTATTTAGTATTTTGGTCCTTTTTTCTAGTGTGTAACACAGGAAATCTAACCTTTCATGACCTTCTCCAAATATGCTGCATTAAGGTTGAATAACTTGACCCTTGGCTTTTGCAAAGTAAATGAAGATTTAATGTAGCATTTGGATCTTTAAAAAACTTTTACAGGTTTAGTGGCCCTTTCTAGTCCATGAAGGAAACCTGTATTTGCTATGATACGGATATGTTGAAAATGTAACATTTTATTTCTTTGTAATAGAATTTTTTGCCTTTTTTGTTCTTGCTCGTGCATTAAATGAGTAGAGCATTGTTTGTACAAGCAAAAAATTAACATACTAACGAGTGCTGCATTTTGGTTTTCTTAGTCATGTAGTAAATAGTTGTAACATAAATGGGAATATTTTCAGTAACTATGAACTTATTTCAAAGGCCTTCGGTACATTTAGGGAGAGCAATATACATTTGAAGTCACCTTATTTCTATTAAATTATAAATCTTGCAAAAAAAAAAACCTGTGGGTATTGGGACAGTAATTTTGTACTGATATCAAATATATAGCTATTAAGCTATGGTCTTCTTTCGAACTCATTCTTTTCATCCTAATTCAAATTTGATTGATTTTATTAGGTTATATTTTTCTATATATGTATGCAATTTCAAAATATTATGATTGGATAAACTGAAAAATGTAAGTGTTGAGTTGATTCTGATATTTAGAATTTTGGAATAAAATACCTCTTCATTAACAGGAATTCTGTTTGGTTTTTTTTTTTTAATCCTACATGTATTTTTTTAAGTACATTTAATTCACCTGAAAATATTTCATAGTATATGTCTGTAATTCAGAGTTAGCTACTAAATATGAAAAGATCACATTTACACAACTTTTACATTCCTAGCTAAAGCAACACATACTAACCTTGAGTCAAAAAATTTTGTAATCGCATGCAAGAAGGGATCTAGTCACAAATCGTATTCTGTCACCAGAAAACTGATTTCCTACCAAAATTTGTGGATACTAAAAATAAATATTTCAGATTTTATCGTTGCCCCATCACTGTAGAAAATAGTGAATTCTCGTCCTTTGGTTAGGAAAATTCTGAGAGGTGGTGTTTCTTTTCTTATTGTATTATTAGACTAATTTTATCTTAGTATTACATTCTTTCCGATTAACAGTCACACTCATCTTTGTGAGTGGGTGACAGTAAATATTTTGTGTCACAATAAAAAGGCATACATGTTTATTTTACATTGCTAGAACACTTATTTATAAATAAATGTTGGTGCTTGTGATTCCTTTAGATAAACTTCGAACTACTGAGTTCCCTGGATTGCTACTAGAGAATTTGTTAAACTAAAGAAAATAATAAAAAAGGACACTGAAAAGATTAAAAACTGGTACTTGTGTTTTAACTAACAGCTTCCAGTGACCTCACAGTAGTTTCACCTAATGTGCATAAGAAACATAGCAGCAGTAGTCAAAACATGATTCTTACTATTTGTTCAATACACACTGCAGCCAACGCAGGCCTAGTTTTTGTTAAATAAGACACCTGCAGTTAGTTATCAGCACAGTGATCACTACATCTGTTTAGCAGTTCCAAATTAATGTGTTATTGAGAAATTACAGACAACAGGTGTCTCATTACAGCAAAAAGGCAACAGAGTGGTTTTTCAGATTCCCATCTTTAAGAGATAACCACCTTAAACAAAATGATGGCCCTTGTCTTGAGGTTATTTACATCAACACAACTCCATTGTCTGTGCTTGAGTTACGCTGCTTTACATTGGCTAGGTGTCTGGCTCTTTGCATACGTGTATGATATTTTATTGTATGTTTTTATTAGTGAGTTTGTAAATTAATTACTTACATATTAATACATTAATATATTTTTAAATTGCCAGTTCAAGTAATTTTAAGAACACTGTGGAAAAAAACTGAAAAGACTTTGTTTTCTAAAAAAAAGTATTTGTATGGAGATCTCATCAATATAGTCTCATATACATAAAGAATTAGGGTTTGTGCTGCCAGCAGCCCATCTTCTCATGAGGTATTTCAGAATCAGTTTTACTGTATCTTTCTGATAAACCTTCTAAAAGTTTGGTGCTGAATCATTACCTCTCTTGACAGACACACAGGACGTGCTAAGACTAAGCTTGCAGGACACAAATGCATGATACAGACCTTCCAAATGTGAGAAGCAAAAAAAAAACCCACCCAAAACAGTAAAATACCACATTACTAGTCTTTACAATTTCACAGGCACACCATGTCTGTGTGTTACTGTTTTTCAGAGAGTTTTGCAGAATCTATCTACATTTCTGTGTCACTTGTGTACATGCTTTTCAGTCCCTGACAAAATATCAGATGCCGTGTTACATCCCTTCAGTGGCTGATGATAATGGTTATAACTTGTTTAAAGTTTGAAGAGTGTGTGAGCAACCTTTAAAGACTACAGGAGTTGCTGCTGGACATAGTTCCTCAAGTTAAATACTCAGGTAGTTGAAATAAATTACTTATCAGCTTTAACCTCTTTTCAAAGAAAATTTGGTTAAGAAAACGTAATCCTGATTATGATTATTTTTTTATTAAATGGGTGTTACTGTGTACTCTAATCCCTTCTCAGTATTTTATCTAAATGCAGTAAAAACAATGAATTTTCACATGCCTTATTCCCTTTTTGGAGCCATTTTCAATAAAACTTTTATCACACGCTTAACAGATTTGTTTCAGAACTTTGTAAATGAATAATTGTGCGTATTCACATCATCAATTTAAAATGTTGCAGCTGCCAAGTTTGTTCAACCATTCCTCCCCAAATAAACTTAATTTATATCTTTCTAAAAGCCCAAGTCTACAAAGATTTAGAAATGAACATGTGTGTGATCCACATTTTCTCAACACCACATTCTCATTCATCAGACAAATGCATTAACAAAGTGTTGTGGTTCAACTTAGTAGCTAAACACCACACAGCTATTCAGTCACTTGCTCACTTGCAGTGGGATGGGAGAGAGAATCAGAAGAGTAAATGTGAGAAAAGTTGTGGGCTGAGATAAAGACAGTTTAATAGGTAAAGCAAAAGCCGTGCCTGCAAGCAAAGCAAAACAAAGAATTCATTCACTAGTTCCTATCAGCAGCCAAGTGTTCAGCCATCTCCAGGAAACAAGGACTCCATCATGCGTAACAGTTACTCGGGAAGATAAACATCATAACTCTGAACGTCCCTCCCTTCCTTCATCTTCCTCCCAGCTTTATATGCTGAGCATGATGTCATATGGTATGGATTATCCCTTTGGTCAGTTGGGGTCAGCTGCCCCAGCTGTGTCTCCTCCCAACTTCTTGTGCACTCACAGCCTACTCGCGGTGGGGCAGCGTGAGAAGCAAAAAAAACCTTGACTCTGGGCAAGCACTGCTCAGCAGTAACTAAAACATCCCTGTATTATCAACACTTGTCAGCACAAATCCAAAATGCAGCTCCATACTAGCTACTGTGAAGAACATTAACTTTACCCCAGCCAAAACCAGCACATTCTCCACCCCTTATTTGATAACCATTTATGTCATGCTCAGGTCTCACACTATGCAGTACATCCTCATTACCCACCACCACCCTTCCTATCCTTTGATATAGTACACAGATATCATTCCCCTAGTCTAGGGGCCACCCCAGTAAAATGTCCACAAAATATCCACTGAGTTCACTTAGTCCATAACTGTGGGCTCCATCGGTTATGGTGTCACTCAGGACAGGAGAGGTGTGTTGTGTGGAATTACTGGGCACCACAGCCACCTCAAGTTGGGTCACTGCTGCACTTGCACCGCTTCTTGTAAGGCTTATCCTCCATTGGTTCGGGTGGTTCCAGCTATAGTAATTCCGATAACATGCAACTCAAATCGTGGGTTACAACAATTTAAAGGTATTTCCATTACAATCTCCACTCCTGGTCCCTTTGGGACAGGTTATAGGGTTTAACATTGCAATGAACTCCTCCCCTTGCTCCTAGCCTGGCTAGCAACAAGGGCTTCCTGCTACAGTAATTCCCATAACATGCAACTCAAATCATGGGTTACAACAATTTAAAGGTATTTCCATTGCAATCTCCACCCCTAGTTCCTTTAGACCAGAACATAGAGCTTAACATTGTAATGAACTCCTCCTCTTGCCCTGCTCTGGCTTGGACTTACCCACAGACTGCAGTCTCTTAGGGGTGTACCTGCTCCACGGTCTCTTCAGGAGTATACCTGCTGCAGCATAAACTCATCCACAGCCACAGTCGCTTTGAAGTGCAACTGTTCCAGTGTGGCCCTATCCGTGGGCCACAGTACCTTCAGAGATGCACCTGCTCCAGCGTGGCCACAGTCCCTTCAGGAGTGAAACTGCTCCAACATGGCCTTATCGATGCCTACAGTTTCTCCAGGGGTGTACCTGCTCTGTCATGGGCTTACTCATGGCCACATGCTTTGAGGTGCTCCAGCATGATCTCATGCACGGCCACTGATGCCTCAAGGTGTACCTGCTGCAGCCACAGATGCTTTGAGGTGTTGCATTCTCCAGTGTGGACTCATCCTTAAGCCACAATCCCTTCAGAGGTATACCTGCTGTGGCACAGACATAGTCACAGCCACAGATGCTTCGAGGTGTCCTGCTCCCACATGGACTCATTCACAGGTGACAGTCCTGCTGGAGTTCCAGCATGCTCAGTACAGCAGCACAGAAACAGCAGCAATGCTCTGCCACGTGCCAGCCCAGGCATGTTGCCATTGCAATTACCAAAATGTTCCCAGGCACAGCTGAGTAACGTGACAAGCAACAGAGCAGTAGAGCAAGCAGCAAAAGCAAAAAAGCAGCCACTAATAAGCACAAGACTCTAATTTACAGTAAGGCAAGCAAGCCCCATGGCAAGCCCAGGAGCCTGCCAATTAATAGCTAAACAGCAGTAACAGCTATAAATTAACTCTATCCCAGCCAAAGCCAGCACTCGAAGCAAACTGCTCAAAGCATCGAGCTTTCTGTTGACCCCTTTCTTCCACCTGAGAACACGCAATGTTGCAGAGATTCCAAAACGAATTCAACTCTAACAAAGGCTGTGCAGAAGCAGCCTCTTATTCTTTGCAGTGCTCAGATAAAAAGGTTGAAATAGGAAGCTGGGTGAGAGGATGCTAACTAGGCAAGTATCCTGGTTTGAGGCAAGCAGGCATTGAACAAATGTTTTCTAAACAAAAGAGAGCATCTCTCCTCCTTGTGAGCTAATGGAGGGGAGTCTCACATCAAGTAAATGATTGTATTATTTGCCTGGGTTTTGTGCTCTTTTGCTTACTTAAAAGAAAAGCCCCATCAAGTGAAACAAAGTTTTCATGGCATGGGTTTTTTTGGTGCTGATGAAGAAAAGGGAGACTGACACACTCAAATTATTCTAAAGAAAAGTAATGAAGAGGAGGGTGTACATTTCCCACTGCAGCATTACTCTGCAGGGAGTGATTGTTCATAATGCACAAGTGACTGAAGTCAGTCCATTCTTCAGCGGTCTCAAAACGTGCCAACAAACTAACAGCAACTACGATAAAAGTAAATTGGATTTTCTATGTCAATCCCAAATCTATTTGAAGTCATTGTTAATGGCAATGAATTACATTGTACTGTGTAGAATGACATTAAATCATAAGGAAAAATACATTAGATTTCCTTTAGATTTTAGATATCTGTTGAAAATATGCACTATAACCCCGCAGTTTCTCCTTTCAGTATGGGAAAATTTCTGTTCCTCTATAGTTTGTAACTCTGTTCTCCTCCTTTTTCCCCTGCACTGAAGAAATTTTCTGAGATCTGAAAACTACAGAATTTGGCCTAATATGTCATTATGTCCAAAATAAAGATTTTTATTTGGTTAATCTTTATTTTATTAAAAGGCAAATAAAGTAATTTTATACTTTTCAAAGACATTTATATTCACTATTCAAACATACATTGAAAATGTAGTATCATCGAGTTCTGAAAAACCTTATGAATGAGGTGTTTGCCTCACTGAAATCATGGCACGGGCACACTCATCGAAACTAGCATGAAATTCACTGTGAGGTGGTCCCAATATGTGTTTAGCTCTCAACCATGCAGATGGCTGCATGTTGTGTGTTTGATTTGTCCAGATGTGCTGCCTTTGCTCAGGTGTAGCAGCCTTATCTGCTGCGAACAACTTCAGTAATTTTTCCATGATCCCACCATAGGTTGTGTCTATACATGCATTTCAATTTTACCTATGTTAATGTGTATCCTTCATTCTAAAAAATGTGTAATGCTTGATATCAGGACCATTAATGTGAACAAACACAGAAGTAAGGCACAGACATGCCTGTGTGTAGAATCAAATCTTTAGGAGATACTACTAATATAGTCATGACGATCGCCACAATGACTGCCACTTACCAGCACCTGAGTGAAGGCGATTTTCCAAGATGACACAAGGCAATCATAAATGTCTGTCCCATAACGTGATGTGCTACACAGGGGTTGCCAAATGTGCTTTAATACTCTCAGCAACAAGGGTTAGAATTGATTTAAATGCTGCCAGTTCGGAGGGCGCCGTTTAATTTCCTCGATAACTCGGTATTCAAGGCCGCACCACCCTCAGGCCTCGGCGCCCTCCTCTCACCGGCCCGGCTCTCCCTCACCTCAGCCAAACGGCTGGCCGCGCAGCACACCTCGACCGTCACCGTCAGCCGTTCACGGTGAGGCTCCTCAAACCTGCACCTCCCGGTCCTGCGCAGGGCCCCGGCGGAGCGGCGGCGCGGACCTCCAGCCGGGGTTCTCGCTCACCACTAACGGGGACGCAACACCTCACCTCCCTCCCGCGGCCGGCGCTCCGGGCCCGCCTCCGTCACGTGCGGGGGGCGGTGCGGTGCGGGCGCCGGGCTGCCCGGCCGGCCCCCGGCGCCGCAGTCCCGCCGCCGGAGCCGCTAGTGCCGGCCTCTCGACCGCGTATTCGCAATATGCCTCCGCTGCCCTCAGGCTGCTCGCCATGCCGGGGACCTGTGCGGGCCTCTCCTCCTTGCTCCTGGGGCTGGCGGCCGCGATGCTGCTGCTGATGGGGCGGCCGCCTCCCGTCGACGCCGCAGCCGCCGCCACCCGCCCGCAGCAGCAGCGGGCGGCACTGCCGGGGGGCGCCCCCGCCGCCGCGGCCGCCTCAGGTACCGACCACCCCCCTTTTCCTCCTCCCGCCGCCGGGCACGTTCCACCCCCCCCCCCGCTTTCCGCCTTCCCTGTGGAGATTTCTCCTCTTCCCTCCCCGGGGCCGCGCTGTCGGGGCCCCGCCGTCAGCCCCGTCGCCTCCCTCTCCCCCCCGGGCAGGGGTCAGCGTCCTCCTCCGCCGCTCCCCGCCGGGCTGCGGAGGGTCGCGTCGGTTGAACGCAGTGCCAGGTTGTCGCTGCTGGTCTGTGGAACCCAGGGTGTTGCGCTGCCGTGCGAGGGACGGGCGCCGTTCCCGGAGCTGAAACGTGCCGCTACGTTTTTAACGAAAGCAGGTAGCGGGGCCGTGGCGGCTGCTACGGGGCGAGCAGGATCCATCTTTAATATCACAAGATCTGTATGCGGCTGCTGTGGCGTGTCACCGGCGTGGTGAAAAGAAATCCAAGCCAGTAATGGTGTAGCCTGTGTCTGACCTAGCTGGAGATGCTCCCTCAAGTGCCAGGCAAATGGTCTCCGGGGAAGTGTGGCTCCATGCATTCCTATTTGCTGGCAGGAGTCACCAGAGCAAGATATATGCATGTATTATATATATATATATATATATATAAAACATACATATATTTATTTCTGTAATAATTTATATCAATATAAAAATAAATAAACCCTAGATGTTTATTTATAAAAGACCATGTGCAAGTGTTTTAAGCCCATTAAATGAGTGATGGGGCTGCTGAGCTCATTAGTTTTTTCATCTCCTCTGCAGAGTGAGGAAATGCGTTGTTCATCCAGCAACTGAGAGCATGAAAATAATGTGCTTATTTCAGTATTAGGCCTTGGTATTACAGTCAAGCGTGTGAGGTTACCCTTTTGCAGAACTGGGGCAAGTGATAAGGTGTTTGTTCTATCATCTAGTTTAAGAAATATATGTATATTGTGAAGTCTTAGTCATTAGGATAAATCCAGTATTTTTCTTGACATATTGCCTTTCACCAAAGAATTTCAAAATGGTTTCAAACATGAATTATTTAAGACCTTTTAGCACCAAGACTCCATTTGGGCATATCACTAGAGCATATGTTTCGTTTTTAACATATATGCGTGTTTCTATTTCCAGTTGACTTCAAGAAGGTATAAAATGTTCTTAGTTTCAGGCATATGGTTAATATTTTGCTGAATTGAAGCCAATTTACAAAGCTGCCAAAGTATGTATATTAATTAGGAAATATAAGCAAAGATCTTGAATTATGGTCTTTACTTGTAGCTTCTTAAAGATTTTGAACAAGAAACTGTATTTGGTAGAATACAAATACATTCTTAAATTCTTCTGATGCGCTCTTAAAATGCCTTGATTTGCTTTTTGGTTGGGTTTTCGTTTGGTTGGTTTTTGGTTTGGTTTGGTTTTTTTTTTGGACGGGGAGTTGTTTGTTTTTCTGTTCTAAACATTTAAACCATAGGACTTCAAAGAAGGGTATTTGATAAACATCTTAGTTCTTGATTTTTCCTTTTGATTTATCATGATTTTGTTTCTTATCATGCTTTTAGAGGAATATACCATTAATCACCAGCAAACCCCACATAAAAGGCATTGGCAGCATTTCTAACTTGTGCAGTGAACATTTTGCTTATTAAAAATTGAGCAGCAAAAAAAAGAAAAAGGCAGTTTTTGTAATTCACTGATCCTTTTTGATTTCAGGTATTGATTTCTTTTCAAGAAGCTCTGTTACCTTATTGCCCTCAGTCCTGGCCAAAATCTTTGTTCCTACCAGACAATGCGATGCTGATGCTACTGGTTTGCTGTTGTTGCTGTTGCAGACCCATATGCCTGGTTGCTGTTGTTTTCTTTTATTTGCTTCATAGGTTTTGAGGTATGAGAGTCCTGGAAGTGTCTTACAGTAGGCAGCTTTCATGATCAGTCCCAGTTCATGAATGTTAAAAATTATCATTTGAGCTGATCCTCAGCATTTGTTTATGTTATGTTCAAATACAGTTAGAGCTTTATTTCACTTATTCGCTGGCTTTCTAAATGATCTTGATGAATCTTTTTTTCTTGCATAAAAAATTGAAAAAAGCCAATAGTGATTAATCTTTTATAAAGACAAGGTAATCACTGCTACAAAACTGTCATTATTCTGAAGAAGCTGCAAAGCACCTTTGTTTTTTGTGTGGTGTTTCCTTTCAGTAAAGCACGTAAGTAAGTTTTGCTGTATCGACATTTTTGAAATTTTAAAAAGGAAGAGCCTAACTCCAGATATGTATTTATCAGATACTAATGTCTTTTTCCATGAAATTATCTTCTGATGGTTTACAGCCGAAAGGTAGGCAGGATAAATGTCAGCTGCCTTTCCAGCAGAAGACTGGCAACAGAGTAATCCCTAAGGGGAATGCTCTGAAGAGGCCACTCCTGCAGCAGCTGCAGGTCCTGTGCTGGGAACTGCCAGGCAGGCAGTGGCTTCTGGAAGTAAGGAGGAGTCTGACTGAATGTGGATTTATGCTGTGTGTTTGTGATCCCAGTGTTGCTAGAGCAAAGAAAGGAGCCTTATCCTCCTAAAATAGGGAAGGTGCAGAGCTAAGGTTGGAGTTCGCAAGCTTTTCTCATTTGATGTTCCTGTATCGATGTCCCTGTTCTGTCGGAGCTAATTATACAGTTTTACAGATCAATTCCCTTCTGCATTAACAGACTTCTGCCAGTGTAATTATTACGCTCTCTGAGAAGAGATGCTAAAGTCAGCACAGCTGTGTACAAAGGTTTGGGGTGCAGACTCGACTGCTGACATGTAAATGTAGCAGTGAGAAGGTAGTTGTGCATCATGACTGAATAGGTTTTTTTAATTCATCCCTTCTTCTCCCTTAAAAACAACAAAAAACCACTGCCAAAAGAAATAAGTAAATTCTAAAGATGAGGCAGAGCAGATGTGCACAAGAGGGACTACTCAGTTCATGGAGTTACTCTTGACTTGTATTATTTAATTGATGTAGCTATTCTTCCAAATTTTTGAAAAAAAAATTTCAGGGAGAGAGAGACAGGCCTCTCTGGTCAGAGTGGTGGTTGCTGAAGTGGAGAAGCTATTTTGGTTCCTTGTTGTTCATAGTGAGTTTTTCCTTTTGTTGTGTGGCAGTTTAGAAATCTGGAATCTCTGGTGTGTAGAAGCAATTGAAGAGAAGTTGCTGGGAGCTTCAAATACTCAGCATTGAGGTCAGTGGGCTTGAGCACAGAATTCAGTAAATTATAGTCCTGGCTCTGAGCCAGGCAAATCTGATTTTGTTTGCCTTGTTCCCTTTTGTTTATCTTTATTGAGATGCATTATTTACAGGAGGTGTGAATTGTGTTCTTTAATGTTCACAATGCTTGGGATATTGTGGATGTGGTACATTGTTGTTCTCTTTATAATGCAGATATTGGGCAATAAACAGAGCAGAAACCACTAATTGAATAACACACTCAGTATAGACCTAGACAGCACATAAGATGACATACACCGTCTTAATGTTGGAATTTTTTTTCCACGTTGAGACCTTAAATTAGACTTGAAGTATGTTTTGAAATAGGTGTTATTTCTTCAAGTTTCTGTCATAGAACTGCATGTTCTATGCTGTGGGTACTCTGCATACCTTTTGTAATCCAGACATAAACAAGAAAAGACTTACCATTGTATTTATTATAGACCATTCCCAGTCTGCCTCGCATTCCAGAATTCAGGGAAAAAGAAACTTATTTTGCTTTTTTTTTAGGCAGGTGGCTTTGTGTAGGATAGGAAGATTAGCTTGATTTTTGTAGGGTGAAATTAAAAAGCAGTAGCAGCTAACAGTGGTCCTGAACAAAGGAGAGGAGAGAACTGGAATCACTGTGCATATTTATGCAGTTGGTTCTGTTTGTTGAGACTGATGAGATAAATACATGATTGTTGCCAAACCCAGAAGAGAAAAAGAGATTACCTTTACCTGTTGGAGACAATTACACTGTCTGTGGAATTTGATTCTATGCCCGTTCCTCAATACTATCTGCTTGCATGTGGTGATGACTTGCTATCTAATGCAAAGCAATGTTCTAGATGAGATACCTAGTTAAGATTTTTCTAAACTCTTTTGTATGTTGTCTTGTTCTTCCTGATCATTCAAGGAGGAGTAACTTTCTCGTGCTTTCTTTTTGTTTGAGATACTGGAACAGAAATATTTTCGACACATCCTTGTGTGACTTGCTGCTTTTCTAATCTTTGTTTTCAATGTTTCTAGTAGTGAGATGTTTTTTCTAATGACTTGTATACTGGTGTGTAGGTGGTACATAGGTATCTGGAGGAGCATTTGCTTTTGATAGCTTGTTCTGTTAATCTGGGTTTGAATTTGAGCAATAATATATAACTATGCTTTTTTTTTTTTTAAATAATACATGTAGTGCTATGTGACTGGCTTGTTTGTCACTTGGTGGAACAAGCTTTATGGTTTACTGTCTCTACAGTCACTGGATAGGGGATTAGTACAGCAGCAATAAGTCCAGTTCTGTTTTGGAGCTTCTGTTACAGTCAGATACATTCCCCAAGAAAATGAGTGAGGAGTTAAAAGCTGTATAGGAGATTCTGTAGCATTCCTATAAAGAAGGAAATTCAGTAATTTTCATGACTGAGTCATTATGTAGGATATAGCTCCTGCTGAAGAACTCAGGGCTGTCTAACTAGGGCCTTCGGATCAGCACTGAGGTTAATTGTTTTATACAAGCAGCAACACAACCTTCTTATCCAGTAGGTCTTGGAATATAATTGTTGTCAGGGAAAAGGTTTATTTTTAACTTGTCAAAGCTAATGGGTTAAATTGTAGTAATTGTTTTTTATTTGAACATGGAGGAGACGGTTTGCAGTCTTTAAAATAAGACTTTTGATTTGTTTTAGATAGGTTCCCAACAAATGTTTACATCTGATCTGTGTGTGTTTCTAATATGAAGAACCTTAACGAAACTTTGGAAAGCTGACTTTCGGTATGGTGAAAAATAATTCTTTCATTATGAAATAGAACTCTGAAAGTATTACGTGCACACCTCAGCAAAATGGTTTAATGCAAGCAACTAACTCCACCTATGGAAGTAAGCTCAGAAAACGTTCTTTGATTTGCTTTTCAGTTTTCTCGGCATTCTCAGCCTCTGGGATTTGCAATAACGGTTTCTCAGCTAGGTGAGAAAGTAGAGAAAGAATGTAAGACTTAGACCTGTCCTGATTTATTGAAGCTGATGTTCTTAAGTGACTTAGCTTTCTGTGCTGATGTGAGGCTTAGTAGCGCAACAAAATATCAGGAAAGGCACTAGGACATGGAGAGGTGATAAAGCATCAGCAGTTTGAGACAGAAATGAATAATGAAAGAGAAATATTCACAAATAACTTAGTTTATTTGTCCATGTGTTCCATGATTTAGGTCACTCAGTTGCTAATACAAGAAAAAGAGGAGTTTGGGGTTTTCCATGGTAGAGCACGAATGAAAAAATACATACATTTTTATTTTTCAAGAAAAGAACAGATATAAACAAAAAGGTACTGAGGAGTTCTGAAGAGGTAGGCAGCTCTTCTGAGTTGAAAGCTTGCTTTTATTGAAGCTTGTAATATATTATACAGCATCATGCTCTATACTTCAGAAAACTTGATTTCAAGAAACCTGTGTTAATAGTAGCTTTCATTATAAAGAACTGAGAGACAAGGGCAGAAATGTGTTTACATTCACAGAAATGGGACCCACAGTTAGATGGTAAGGAGAGATGGCAGCAAGCAAGAGTAATGAATGATGGCAGGAAGCTACCTAATGCAAGGTGATGGTTTTTGCAGTTCTTATTTGTTTTGTTAAAGTTTCATTACTACTTGTCAATCTGTTGACAGATGATACATCATCAAAGGCCAATTGATATGTAAAAACATTCACAAAATTGCTGTCAGGCTGAGAAAAAGGCAGTTTCAGGATTTGGAATGTAACTGCTATCTGGGTCAGTGGGGATCTATAGCATGCTTTCGCTGTGAACTAGCTTAGTAGATGAAGTCTTTGAAGATGGAGGCAAAGATCTGAGAGGAAAGCTTATTCAAAATAAACTTAATTTTTGGCATGTCAAACTTAGAAAAATAGTGCAGGTTACTTTTGTTGTCTTGAAAGATGCATATTTTTATATTCGCTATATCCTTCTGTAATGAATGGGGATTTGAGGCACAATGTGACAGAGCAGATGAGTCCTCTCTATTCTCCTGATACTGCATTTTCATAGATCTATGCCATCTGGTGTGCTGCAGGAGCACTCAGATCCCATAATCAAGAATTTCCATTGCACCATAGGGGTTAATGTACTTCTGAATAACACTTCTGTGTTCAGTAGGGTGAAACTACCGGATCTAGCTCCTCCTACCTAATCCTAGCTTGCTAGAGGTGTTCCAGCACACCTCATGTGTGCACATAAACTGTTATCTTCCACACATGCCTACAAGAAGCTGTATTCAGCACGCTGCAAAGCAGCTATTGCCCTTCTTGCTTTGCTTTTCTGGCACTGGTTGCTGTAGCGAAAACATGAGGTTTGTAAACAATTTTCATGCTAGCACATGGTTGAGGGGAGGGTATGAGTGTGCACAGCTTAACAATCAGCAATATGAAAGTGTATTTGCTGAAACAACCTGTGTTAGGGAATTTAAGGTTAGAAAGCTCAAGAGAATGAATTAATCTTAGGAGTGCCCTCTCTCCTTAAGGCACGTGTTTAGTAGGGGAGATTTCACTCAAGCTGTATCTCATCTTTTCAGTTGGAATAGGCACTCTGGATCCATCCAGCAGAAGAGCTCGGTCCCTGGGAAAGGGCAGTCCTTCCAAACCACAACTGAGGCTGCAGCACAGATGGAGCATGTATTTGTACAGCCCCACCACATCTCCCTTTCATATCTACAGAACAGACGGTCTGTGCAGAGGGTCACCTTTGGTGAATATATTACCCTGTCATTTTGGGAGGGACACAGATCAGGAAGGCATCATGCTTAGACCTTCCATGTGAGAGAGCGCACACATACTGGTAGCGTGAGCAGGCTCTTGTGACTAGAGATAAACATCAACAGGCATAGCCCAGTGTATGTGGAGGACACTCCAAAAGCACCAGTTACCTTAAATATGGCTTCTCAGGCAGAACACAGGACTAACGTGTGGCACCAGCAGTTCTGTCAAGTAAAAAACTTCATCATATGCTATGAATTTCACGACCAGTTGTCAGCTGTCTGCAGATGATGTGAAGAAAATTTCCTTTTCCCATCTAAGTTGGACCAGCTGCTGTAACTTTCCCAGTGATTCTGCGTGCCCTCTGACTGTAAGCATGTTATGCATTCTTGTAAACAAAATACTGATAGGTCTGCAGTTCACAGTACAGGCGTAGCATGACCATGGTGATGTGTGGTCTGGTCTGATGTAGCTCCTGAGAGCTATCCTGTGTGACCTGCTGGGATTGACAGGGCTAGGGAGTGATGTTCTTTCCTGTCTGTGTGTGCATAAGCTCCCAAGGCTCACCAAGTGCAGGCATGAATCCTGTCAGGTTTCCATGCAATCCTTATTCTTTCCTTCTCAATTTCTTGTCCTTCTTTCTCTTCCCTGAAGTTGTGATTATGCTTCATCATGCGGGCTTGAAGAGAGTCTCCACTGACTGAAAGACGTAAGTCAGACTTCAGGGCACAAATATTACCCTTCACGATGTGGAAATGAGACAGTTGAAGGAGATGGGTTACAGGGTGCGATCCTCCTGGTGGAGTTTCCACGTGACCCTTCTCACTTCTACATTCTGCATTTACTGTTGATAGTGCCAGGTACCTAGGACAGTGCAGTCCTACCAGTGGAAGAGGCAAGAGGTCGCCTCTCATTGAGATTACATGGAAATAAATTGTGGCTCTAGGTGGGTTAGAAAGCAAAAAAAGTCTTGGCCCTCTACCTTCTGATTTTCATTGTCCTGTTTTGAAAAATTTGATAGTTTTGGTGTGGGTCTTACCTGAGCTACTGGCAGCTATAGTAGGTTAACCTGCAAACGGTGGCCAAATAGTTGTGGTGGGGAGTGGGTTTTCTGTGTTGAATATGATGCAGTGATTATAGGCATGAGTGCAAGGCGCATGTTGAGCCATGTGCATTAGGAGGTCATGAAGCAGCAAAATATGGAGAATCTCAGGAACGCTTCAACATGTTCCCAGCATACTCTCATTGAAATGCATTATTGACATGACCACTGCACCCCAAAAGCACTCTTAAGATCTATACAGTGTTGTTCGATTAATGAATGCTTTAGTGTGTACAACTGAGTATTTGCTTGAGCGCTTTTACTAAACACAGTGTGGTTATATCCAGATAAACTAGAGCACTGACCCATTATCATGCAGTTTATTTTGGAGGAAAGCGTTGAATTTAGGTGGGTTTTGGTTTTTTAATTTTATTTTTAGTTTCTAGATGGTTATTAGTAGTTCATGTGCTTCTTCTGAAATGTTTTCTTCTAGTCAACATACTTTTATTCCTTTATTTCTCATCCATCTTTTAGCTGTATTCAACGATTGAGCTTTCCCACTAGAGCGTGCACGTAGCTTTCAGGTTTCGTGTTGTAGGTTATTTCTGTTGCGCATCTGAGCAGCTCTTTCATTAGTCAAACTGATTTACTTTCAGAGTGTTCAGTGTTTCTGTTTTCATTGACTGCAAGTGTTATCAAGTAAGCCCATGCAAGATGAAGTATATCTTTTCATCCCATTTCCTTAATAAAGCGTAGAATTTGCATCAGGTTGTAAACCCCAGATTATCATAGGATGCTGTTCTCCTACTGAAACATCCAGCCAGATATGCTAAGTGTATTAAAATTAGCAGCTGAAGTAAACCACAATCAAGTGAAGATTATGCTTGTTCTTTGTGGTTTTTTTCTTTGTGTTTTCTGTGATTTGAAAGTACCTATGAGGATTGTGGAGGTATTGAGGCTGGAGAGGATATCAGGAGCACTCTAGTCCAACCTGCTTAAAGCAGGGTTGACACTGAATTCAGACCTGGGAGCTCTTTCCTGTCAGGCCATGAAAGCCTCCAAGAATCGAGAACGCCTCTGCACAACCTATTCCAATGATTGTTTATTCTCAGAGAGAAAAAAATTTCCTCAGGCAGAGGAAATCCTTCCAGTCGGATCCTTCCCTGCAGTTCGTGACTGTTGCCTTTCATTATCCTGCTGTGCATTTTGACAGAGATCTTGGCTCTGCCTTCTTGGTAAACTCATGGGTATTGGAAGGCCATTGTTCAGGTCCCCCAAAGCTTTTCCTTTGCAAGGTTAAACAAGGCTCGTTTGTTTCTGTGGGTCCAAAACTGAATGCAGTTTCCAGATGCAGCCTAGCAAGTCCTAAGTGAGAGGGATTAATTACTACTTTTGCTCTGTTTGCTACGCTTCTGTTGGTGCAGTGCAGGGTGCTGTTAGCCTTCATCGCTTGCAGGGTGCACTCCTGACATGTTTAGCTTATTGCTCATCAGGACTCCCTGATGTTTTCAGCAGAGCTACTGCCCTGCGAGTCAATCTCTTGCAGGTACTGCTGGAAGGGGTCAAATGCATCATTTCCTATTTGTCCCTGTTGAATTTCATCGGATTCTTTTTGGCCCATATGTCTTTCTAGGTCTCTTGGAGCATATTGACTGCATTCTCATCTCGTTACTATCTGCAGACTTTGAGGGTGCATTTTGTCCCCTCTTCAAATCATAGAATCATAGAATCTTCATGGTTGGAAAGGACCTTTGAGATCATCGAGCCCAACCGTAAATCACTGACTAGGACTTGTACATGACTATGGGGTGTGTCAGCTGCTAATGTTTTTCTTGAAACTTCTGCATTTCATTTTGGGTAGACTATTTTCCTCTAATGCATATAAATTAGAAGAAAGTGGAATTATATCCTCTGCCGCTGATTTGGGGCTGTTTTATAAATATGAGGTATACAGTTGGTTCAGTCTGTTGAAATAGATACTAGTGCATAGCATGGACGCCTGGTTATGAAAATTTGGCAAGACACCACATTTATTTATTATTAATTACTTTATATGGGCAAGGCTCCCAAATGAAACTGATTGGAACATTCTCGTATAACTTATTTTTTATGAGGTAGCAAATCTGGTTGATAATTTGTCTGTGCTAATGTGAACTAAATTAGAAAAAAATTCAATAACGTCAAGATATTTGAAAACATAGGCTGTTTTGCTGGAATGAATAAGGGGGTGCTTGCCCCTTCCAATTATTATAGAAACTAATGGAATTATAAAAAGCTTTTCCAGATCATCGTGGAAAATGTTTTTCCTCTGTTCCGAAGCCTTTCCTTAAGTGACTGAGTAGGAGAAATGAGTAGTTTTATGTTGGGTAAGTGGACAACATCAGTAGAGCATGTATTTGGAACAATAAAAGCTGTTAATAACATGGATTATAGCTTGTGCTAAATATCACAGGAATTTATTTCATTTTTTGTGAGAACAAGGGAGAAGACTTACTCTCATTGGGCTGAAGGATAGATTTTCTTTGGATTATGGGCCACTGATGTGAGCAAATCCTCCAATTAAGTTGACTGAACTGGAGACCCAGCAAAACATTTGTGAGATACTGCATGGTTTTGGTGCAGCATTGGGCATAAAAATGTCACAGCTGTTAGCCACTTAATTAGTTGGCCGGTTCCTTTTCCTTTTCCCTCTTGTGTTTTTTTTCTTTTTTCCTAAGCACAGCATAAAAAACCTGTCCCACTACAACTTTGTCTCCTGTATTCTTCAGTGTTTCATGGAACAGATTGTCTCAGAAATACTTATGTGGATTTTTTCCCCCCTAGTCCAGTTGGCACGATATCAGAGGTGCTGAATGAATCTGACTATTTTTTTTTTGGAAAAAACAGTGTTAACTGCCCCATTTTTAGTCTTGGTGTCAATAAAAATGTTTCCATCATCCTAGAAAGGTTTCCATGGTGCTAAGTTGTTTTCCAGCTATTCCCCACAGTAATTTGGCCACTTGCTGCAACGGGAGAACTTGTGTGTCTGTGTTGGTGGTGTTTGTGTTGGAGACACAGTTGGTGGGCAGCATCTTCATCTCTAACAACTGTCCTTTAGCTGGATCCTGGAGCACTTCATCCTGTGCTGAGCTGTAGAGAGGCAGTAATGATTCAAAGTGGCAACGGCTGAATCATTAGTGTGTTCACTATTGCTATGTACCTCAATGGCATCCATGTATGCAGAAGAGTTGTATTATTATGGGGGCAGTCTCGATTCAGTTGTTTGCTTTATCCTGTGATCTGAATTGACAGATCCTTCTCTTTTTTTAAACTCTTTATGGCATCTGTGGAATTTTACTTAATTAAAATTAGTAGGAATCTTCATTCATTTTAATCTGCAATCATTTTTCTAAAAACTAACGTCATATTTATGGTTGTTTTGTGACTTTTTTTTATCATTCAGTTTAGGAAACTCAACTCAACTTAGCTTGTTGGATACTCTTGTTTTGTTGCTGCAATATGGATTTTCTAAGTAGCGCATTTAAAAAATTCCCATCCTGCATGTACAGGACTACACTTAGGACATGACGGCCTGCAAACTTCCAGTTGTATTTTCTTCATATGTCTTTACACACAGGCCTTCTTCCAAGGGGTTAGAGGATCTTTTCCTATAAGTGAAAGATAAACATTGCTGGAACGTTGCAAATATCTTTCTTTAAGCAGTAGTATCAAATTTTGCAGCTTTGGGGAAGAAAAGTATTTTCAGTAAAGAATAGTGATCAGCATGTTCTTGAATAACATCACTGAATGCATCAATAGTTCTCCTTTGTGATTAGTGAGTAACATGCACTGACGTTTGAATTACTAGTTTCTAGGTTATATTATGCCACTGTGAGTTTATACAGGCATATCTGTCTTAAGGTTAAAACCTTCAGGGCATTAAATGTCATTTTTGAAGAGGGTGTATTTTCCTGTGATTTTTTTTTTTCACTCTGCCAAATTAAGGGGATGTTTGAACTTGCACAGATTTTTTTTTCAGCTAATTCCACTTACTAGCCATCACTAAGAATTATATGAGACAAATCCTGTACCTAATCCATTAGGTTAAAAAAAGATGATTCATGCTACAGGGTTACTGGGATATTTTTCCTCTGACCAAGTATGTTGACCGTTAAAGGGTAGTTTTGACAAATCATTAGAAATTTTCTATGAGAATGGTCTAATTTTGTCAAGGAGATGATGCTGAATGATTTTTTTTTTTTTCTGTTTATATAATGAAAGTTTGATTGTAAAGTTCATGAGTAGGAAATGCATGTTGTTTGCTTAGCGCCTAATAGGCACTTGTCCGTCTTTCTTGAGGGTATATAGTGTAATGTGGGTATTTAAGATAGCATATTTAAAATAGAGTATTATGCAGATTTTGATGTTTGCCTTCTGTACTTTTTCCCCAGTACTCTATAACAAAGTGTGAATTTTTAACATTCATTTTTTCATTCCCTCAGCTCTGATGCAAGGTAGAATGATACAGGCAGTCGTTTAAAAAAAATGAAAGCAGTATTACAGGTTTAGTATGAGCCAGTGAGTAAACTGAGATGAAAAAAAAAATCTTATAATAGCCTCTGAAATGCCTGGGCAAAGGTGTTCTATTTTGTAGGCGTCAGGAGCTCTATTAATAGTATTTACTAGCTCATTTAAATCTCTTTCTCTTGCAAATTTGTCTTTGTTTGATGTATAAATTTTGCTTAAGATTTTTGGTCTTGTAATATTAATCATTTATCTCACTTATCTAAGATTACAGAAGATGATATTTAAAATAAATGAATCCTAAATAAGTGAAGCTCTTCAGACTGCAGCATTTCATCTTGTCTGCTGCATATCTCCCTTGGTCCAGGAAGATTAATTTCTCAGCTTCCGTCTTCCATAGTAACCAGAATTCTGAGAACCAGACTGGCTGATGCAACAAAATAGCAGCAAATACAAATGCAAAGTTGCTATGGTAATTGTAATTGTTATAGCTTCACTAGCAGGTGTCAATTTTGAATTTTATTGGAACTCTTATTATTTATGCCAATATACCAGTACAGAAAGACATGTGAAATACAATTCTGTAATGGAAATTCTGGTTTATTGTGTCCTGTGAGTTCTCATGTTCTGTTTTGGGTGGTGAAACATTCTGATTTTAACACGTAATTTGAATGAAGAAGACATCTAATGGTGAAAAAACATCATGCAGCTCCTTACCGAATGAGGACCTTACAGCAGTATATGATATGCACTTAAAAATATTCCAGTGAATTTTTTTAATGACATATGTATACCACAAAGTGTTAAAGAAATACAGGGGGGAAAAAAAAATCCCATATAAATTTCATAGCTGCTTTCATGCCTAAGTTTCATAGCTCTTGCTTAGGTAGCTCATACAAATATTTAAAGGGGAACGCTTGTTTTCTTTCTATTTGATATATCTTATTAGGTGCACTTGAAAGTGTTTGTGGGTATGTTCCCACTGGATAGGCGAATGAGTTGTTAGTAGCTTTATGGATTAGCCTGATGGCGTTCTTGCATAGTTCTTACGAGCATGATCATTCCAGAAAGGTGTTTATTGATCATGCAGTAGTAATCAGGAAGGGTATAGCCTATAATGATCTGTTTTATTTTTTATGGCCTTAATTTCATCAGTATTTAAAATAACTGTAACAGCCTTTCTCTCTGTAAAAGGCACTGCTTGTCTCCCTCAGGGTCTAGCCTTAGCTCTTTCATAATTGGGATTTTTGTTGATGGCTTCTGTGGAAATTGGTTGACCAGAAATAGGGCAACGGGAACACTGTGATGTCCTACTTTCCAAGACCCTGTTTTGCAGCTTTGTCCCTGGAAGTTGATAATGTATTTTGCACCACTGCAGAAATTTTTGCCAAAGCTGTTCTCTTAAATATACATCTTAATGTTCAATCGTGCGTTAAAATATTTTAAGGGAACGCTGAGCTACAGAACTGTACTGCATGGATTATGTGGTGGTATTACCTCCACAGGATTGGCTGTTCATAAACAAACAGCGCAAGTGTTGATTAGTTCTGGGCTCCAATTTATTTAATATTTCATTTTTTACAATATCCTTGCATTGCCTAAAAGCACTTCTCTTTAAGTGTCTATAGTTGAACACTATTGAACGGCACCCCTGACATATGGCAGTAAAATGCCAATATCTTCCTTTTCCAAAGTGCATTTCAAGGAGCAGTCCATACTTGCTTTAAAATTAAGAGTAATCATGGTGCCATTTTGCTTAAAGATCAAACTAAACAAGGGCAAGTTCTAGTTGTCCCTGTGACCCAGGTCAGTCCTTATGCAGCCATGTTGCTCAGTGGTGACTTCGTGGTTACAGTCAGTTACATGGCTGTTCGCTAACTAGATGAAAGTTATAACTCCCAGGCCCATTCTGGAGAGGGGGTGGTACAACTTTTAACCTTCCGCTAAGTGCAAGAATGAATGTGGGTCAGCTACTTATGAACTTTCAAGTGTTTTCCCTTTTCAGCCAGGTAGAATGATTATATTTGTTATCTTATGTGTGTGGTGTTCTTCTCTAAATCCAACATTCTCCTTTCCAGAGAAATTTATTTTTACAGCTGGTTAGGTATTTGTTTGCTGAATTTCTTCAGACCTTTTGTGAACTGTGTGAGATTCTTTGTTTCTCAGTTCAGTTATAGTGTGTTGAAAATAAAATGTGTTGATTATACTTGTAACTAATTAATAAAGACAAAGTTAAAATTGCACAGAGCAAAACATTTGCAGTGTGTTTTGTATTTTAGTAGTCTTCCTGTGTCATTTTAGGGAGGAAAAAATAATTTACTGCATTTATTTTATGCTATTATTTGAACTCAGAGGAGCAGCATATAAATAGCATATATACATCTTTATAAAGAAGAATCGCATAATTAATTTCTAAATTAGATATTCTGTTACCAATTTTGGACTATATAGAATTATTTGTGTAGCGTTAGAAATGTCTTTATATGTGTACATGCCCAACTGTATGTAGGGTCTATAAATGACTGCATGGAGTAAGACAGCATAAAAGAATACTGATAGCTAGAATATGAAGACTACGTTAGGATGTAGGGGTTATTAATGAGATTTGCAGGTTATATGATAGCTACAAGAAGCATAATTGAAAACTGGTCAGAGAGCTTATCTTAGTGTCTGATAATAACTGTCAGAATACAGCCATAAAATAGTTACCAGAGTTTAAGGGTCACCTATTATGTTATTTTAATGCACTACACAAGGCAGAAAAATCTGTTCTCTGTCAATGCATTGTACCTTAATAAAGAACAAAAGGTAACCGCAGGCTGATGGTGCGCTGTGGTGAGGAGGGCTTACTTTGGCATTAAATCATTCCTGTGTCAACTAGTTGCTGGCACAGCTCACCTTCATGTACATGGATTTTTAATGAGCTTTAAAGGTATAATAGGCTTTTACTTTCTATGGATATGCTTTTCTAGTTTGTCATTGGCATTACTGTAGTTTTAAGGAAATTCTAAGAAGCAATGATTGCTTTTTGTGGGCAGGGGGATTGCTGTTATATGACCTTTTTTTACTAAAGCCAGATGTGTGTTGACTGTGTAGATATGTATGTCATTGATTGTTTTTTTTTTCCCCCAATAGTGATATCCATTGCAATACTGCATGCATAGTAAAACCTGATATTCTTAGAACATGTGATTTCTTCTTTACCGATCAGTGCACCTTTCATATCTCTAATTACACTAAGCAAAAAATATGGTGTTCTGTGAACGAAAAAGATGGGAAAATGATTGTTCAGTCAGCTAAGACCAAGCAAACTGCGCAGCGCATGTTTTATCTGTCAGGATAGCTGGGAGCATGGTGCTACAATGTAGGCAGTCTCTTACACATGTAAGCATGTGCCTTTTCTGGCATGGGTTTGAACATCTCTACGCAAGGATGAGAAAAGTCTACTCTGAAGGAAGGAACTGATGAATAATTTAATTACAGTTGCTGTTCCTTCCACTCCATAAGATAATTGCTTAATTGGATAGTTGTCTCTGCGTTTGAGAAGAGTAGCTGCCTCCTTCGAGGTGTAGACCCTCTTTTGCTATAGGACCTTGGTGATAAATGGGTAAAGGGACTTAAGATGGGGTAGCAAAATGTGTAGGAATACTGCCTGGGCAGTGTTCTATGCGTGTGTGTGTGTTCGCTGCTGTATCTCACAGCTAATGATATGTGTAGCTTGCAATATATTGCTGCTTGTAAGGTCTCTGGCCTTGATCATGTTAATTAAATCCCAGATAAATATGGTAACCAGATGATATGCTTATCTGCAGCCAAAGAATTAAGAACAAATTACATTGAGTATTACAGAGAGAGATTTTTTTGCACTGCTGTGTTTTGTACCCATCTTCCAATTCCAAGCAGTTCTTTGGCTTAATTCTGTGACATGATTTCTGAGTTAGGACAGTGATGTGAAGCCAAATTCCAGGCATTAAATGATGTTGCTCGAAGAAATGAGGTGTCATATTTGACTGGCTGTGACATTTCTGAAGTAGCTAAATGTGGTAGAAGGCCTTGTTGCCCTTTGTCTAAATAACTGCTTCATTTGTATGAGCATCTATCAGCAAACGTTTAAATGTTGTAGAAGCTGGCATTTCCAGTGGACTTGCCAAGAGACAAATCTCCCTTCCTCTGAGGCAGCACAAATCAAATTAGCCAAGACTGAGTTTTTTCTTCTAATTGTAGGAGTTCTGTCAAATCTGTTTAATATTCAAATACAGCTGACCCACTTGTGTTTGGCAAGTGTTAGTGACCAGAATAAAGCACAAGTTTCATCTATTGTTTAGTTTATCAGCTTTGGTTTTATTAAACAATTAACCAACAGTTCGTTTTTGCATCTGAAATGTTTTTCAGTACATTTTATTGTGATTAAAAAATCCTACCAGTCTCCATCATATTTGAGACTTAAAAGTGTCCTTAAGGAGTTGTGCATTAAGTTCTTTATAAAAAGAAAAAACAAAAAAGCAGGATTTTCTTTGCAAATTAGATGTCATGAGTGTTAATATGACATTGTTAATAACTCAATGCCATTAAATATGTCTGATGAATTTGCACATTAAATGCATGCGAGGCATGTGAAGGAATTAGTTTGAGGAGGGAGTTGGTCAAGGGATGTCAAGTTTGGAAAGATACAGATCAGTCATATGTGTTGGAGCACCACTGCGCACACAGTCTGAGCTCTTGGGACCTTATGATTGTTTTGCTTTCAGCTAGGCTGTTACAGCTGGCCTGCTGTAGGATGCTCTGCTACACTCAGTTTTATACAAAACAATAGTGAAACGTGGCTGTGGGGGAGGAAAATTGTTGTTACTGTTGGATTCTGGCTTTTTTAACTGGATTTTTTTACACATCGTCATTTCGCTAGCATTTGGATTCAGAGGCATAATATTGTGTACTTGCGTCTTCTGTACTGTTACTGTTGGGAAATAAAAAGATTTTTATTTTTATTTTTTTTTAAAAAAAGTCTTTCCAAAATCATTGCACACAAACTTCAAGCAACTTGTTGACAGAGTATATTCTGGTTGGTACTAGAAAATAATATGATTTGCTCATATATATTACTTGCAGGGAGGGAGCAATTCCCAGCGGATTGGCATACTTTCTCCTGTTAGGAAGACTTGTGTTAGCACAAAAGATAAGGCCAAAAGCAATGAGAGCTAGGGATTGAGTCTCCTTTAATCTTTGTCTTAATATTAACGGGTGTGAAGTGATCATTTTTCACTTGAGTAAGTGCCAGTTACATAAGGCGGTAATATGCAGGTAATTACTCTTTCAGAGCTTGCATTGTATGAGACTGTCTGTTTTTAATGGGAGACCTTTGTCTCAGTAACTGCCCTCCCCCAGGATTTCAGTCTGCATTTGGAACCATGCTTCTGCATCTTCTCAGCACCATTTCAGGCAGAGTATCAGTTTTGAAAAATGCTTTGGCAATTTCTGAACCCATAAGAGAAAGAAGTAATGAAAGCTGAGCGTGGCTAAAAGTAGCCAATGATATTTGTCAGTTCGCTATGAGAGCGAAAATAGTATAGGTTTCTACATTTTTGCAGTCTATTTCTTTTTCAACCAAAAGCTTCCAAAAAAGTGTGTTTTAATATGGCTGTAACTGAAGGAGATGAGAGGAAGAAATATTTTTGCACGAAATAGCCTTTGAATTTACTAACAGCTGAAGGAGGAATGTAGCAATTCCCTCACCCTTATGTTTTCATTAGGCTCTTTTTGTTAAGAGAAAATGGAAAGAATATACATTAAAAGTGCGAAATGATTGAAGGAAAGTGTCTTTCTGAGTACATTCTAGTTTTTAATTTTTTATTAATTCAGCTGTAAGTAATTTCAGCTGTAAGTAATTATAACTAGTCTCTTTTCCTCCTGACTTGATTCTAGCTGTTAAAATGCTAGTTTATACCAGCATTTCTGGTATTGGTTCCTACTGGTGTGAGCTTGAATTTTGTACTACTGAATTTCTTATTTTTTAAATACTATTTCACAAGATACTTCTGGCTTCCAAGCAATTAGAGGATCAGAATATTGTACACAGTCTGTTTTCCCTGTTTAGTAGTCGTTTAAACAGTCATTGGCCAAGGGCAAATGACCTGTCTTCCAAGTTTTGGGAACGACTGCAATCATGCTAGTATATGTGTAACTGGATCAATGCCTAGAAGATCTGTTTAGTAGCCATAATTTGCTTAGATGACAAAGTTGTTTTTAAATTATTATGTGATTTAAAAAACCCTCTAGCAATGGCAATGTAAAAGCAATTTTACTTTTGCACAAGGAAAAAGATAGATGACATTGTTCGAAGATTATTGTGCATTTTCTGTTTAATTCAGTCAAATATGTTCAAGTACCACTGGGATATTTTTTATTTTTTTGAAAGTATGTATTAATTTGCACAAGGAGATGTAGATTTTTCTATAATAGTGTAGAGAGCCAAACTGGCACAGCTGCTAAGTTTTTGCAGCATATGCAATAAATAGTAATAAAATGAGGCCAGTGTAGCTTTTGTTGTGTGCAGGTCATTTTTTGCTTGAATATATGGTATGCTGGATGCATACAATAGATCTAAATACATATTTATTTCAGAGAGGCCTAACTTGGATGTCTTCACTACGTACTGGTTTTTTTTGATGGATTGCGCTTGACTTCTCAAGGCCTGTTCCTTTAAGTCAAGGTCAATGGTAGTAATCTTTTGGTGCCATGTCAGTCTCACTTATAGAGGAGGTAACATAGTGAAATTATGATTTTATGTAGATAAATTTCAAAGAAACTTAGCCTGACATTTGACCTAAATAGAAATGCATATTCATAATTAACGTATTTGAAAATATTTGGGTATGAAGTAGTGTGATGGTGTTGAATAGTAGTATGTCTGTAACCAAAATACTGGAAAACTGGTGTTATTTGAAATATTTTTAACAGTGGTCCATAGACATTTTAATTTATGATAATAACTTAGTTTCACACTGGAAGTAACATGGAATTCTATCTGTTTTCACATACCTGCTGTCTATGAAAAGACTCCTATATAGTTTATTTACAATCAACTTGGGAGAGAAATTAAATGTAATTCAGAGCATCTTGAGACTGTTGTTCAAGTGGACATACTGCTCAGTCACTGTAATTATGATCTCTGCGAGACACTATTGTAAAGGAATGTCAGATCCTCTAATTAGCAGTAGACAAGTACTATTTAGAAGCTGCAATACAGAAAGGTGAAAACTAGACCAGAAGTGTAAATCTGATGGGAGATGATAGATTAAAATAGTCAAAGTCTTGGGATACATTTGGTTACTTTATAATCATTTTACATATGTAAATATAAATGTGTTATCCCACAGTCTGTAGATGTTAGGTTCTCTGTTCTCAGAAACTCAAGGTGCATCTTTAAATGTGTGACCCAAGCCAAGGGTTACACTTGGATAACAAGACCATCTGTATTATCAGCATGGTATTGCAGAGCACTTGCAAGGCACATTGTATCTCACATTGTCACAGGTGCATTGTTCAAGTTTAAATGAAAAGGGGAAGAATTGCTTTGTAATTTTGGTTTTGTTTGTTGATTTTTTTTTTTTTTAACTAGTTATTGTATTTGCTGAGTTTGGTAAACACCTTTTGGCATCTTTGTGCCCCATCTCAAGGGTTTTTTGTTTCCTTCTTCTCTGTCATATATAATTGTATGATTACCCCTCCCTTTAGCCAGAGTTTACCCTCTGTTGAGATAGAGATCCACTGTACAGTGGATGAGTAGCTAAGGCGTAAACTCTAGGATTTCTTTACAGATTTAAATTATGGTCCTTAGCTATGATGTATTATGACCTCCTGTTTTTTCTTTGTTAATAGGATCTGTTTTTACTCTAAAAGTTCAAGTAAATGACATCATCAGTCATCAGTACCTGCGACAAGCAGTTGTAGAAGTGTTTGTTAACTACACAAAGACAAATTCTACTCTTACTGGAAACAATGGAGCAGTGTTAATAAAAGTTCCCTACAAATTAGGATTAAGCTTAACTATTGTATCGTACAAGGATGGCTACATTTTAACACCTTTGTCTTGGAAGACTGGGAGAATGCCAAGTACGTAAGCGTCTTACAGTCCTATTATTAAACTGTATCTGTCGGTAATTAAATTTCTCTCTTCCTCAGCAGTCTGGGTAGTTATCGTCAGCTGAAAATAACTGAATGAAGTCAGTCAAGGGAGGTGGTGCCTGTCAATGCAGGTGTAAGGGTGAATGATCTGTTAGACTTTTCAAAATGCTTAGTATTGTTAAACAGAAAAGAACGCTTTATAACTAACTCTGAGTAGGTTATATTGAGATGCCATGAGTATATTCTGAGAAATTGTTTGCCTAGACTTAGCAAAGGGCTGGTAATGTGTTTTGACAAAAATAATGTTTTTAGTGACTCCTGGAGTGCCAGTGCTTTGAGTCCTGTGTAATAGGTATAACCTGTTGTTACAGCTTCCTTTCAGCAGTTTTTCCTCACAAGTTTCCTTGTTTAACTATTGCATGCTTTTAAAAAAAGTTAATGATTATATTTTTTTTAAAAGATATGCACTCTTAAGAATTCCAGCCACTTGTTTATCCATAGAAGGCATAAGACAGTAGCAAACATACAGCAGAGGTCTTCCTGCCTAACCACTAAAATTCCTGCTCTGGACAATAGGAGTAATTTATTTATGCAGTCTTCATATACTGTCTTTTTTTAACTGCTCTATTCACTATTCCTTCAGAATCGGAGATCTTACAGGATTTTTTTTCTGTTGCATAGTGTAACATATTATCACTTTCCACAGTATATTCGTCTGTGACACTTTCGTTATTCCCACAAAGTCAAGCTAATATATGGCTGTTTGAAGATACTATCTTAATTACTGGAAAACTGTCTGGTAAGTTCAGTGTATGCAGACAATAATCTAAATACTTTGTGATTACCATCTGTACATATACAAAAAAAAAAAAACAGGCATGTTCATATTCTCATATAATACCTGTCTACTCAAAACCAGATTTTCAGTTAATTGTGTGGCTGTGTGTGGTGGGCTGACACTGACTGGACGCCAGGTGCCCACCAAAGCTGTTTTATCACTCCCCCTCCTCAGCTGGACAAGAGAGAGAAAATATAATGAAAGGCTGGTGGGTTGAGATAAGGACAGGGAGAAATCATTCACTAGTTACTGTCACAGGCAAACCAGACTCGGTTTGGGGAAGTTAGTTTAATTTATTATTAATCAAACCAAAGTAGAATAATGAGAAATAAAAACAAATCTCAAAACACCTTCCCCTCCCCACTCCTCCCTTCTTCCTGGGCTTAAATTTACTTCCAATTTCTCTACCTTCTCCCTCCAGCAGTGCAGGGGGATGGGGAATGGGGGTTGTGGTCAGTTCATCACTTGTCTCTGGCGCTCCTTCCCCCTCATGGTGAGGACTCCTTATACTCTTCCCCTGCTCCAGTGTGGGGTCCCTCCCATGAGAGACAGTTCTCCACAAACTTCTCCAACGTGAGTTCTTCCCATGGGCTACAGTTCTTTGCAAACTGCTCCAGCGTGGGTCCCTTCCATGGGGTGCAGTCCTTCAGGAGCAGACTGCTCCAGCATGGGTCCCCCACGGGTGTCACAAGTCCTGCCAGCAAACCTGCTCCAGCATGGGCTCCTCTCCCCACGGGTCCACAGGTCCTGCCAGGAGCCTGCTCCAGCATGGGCTTTCCACGGGGTCACATCCTCTTTCAGGCATCCACCTGCAGTGTGGGGTCCTCCGTAGGCTGCAGGTGGATACCTGCTCCACCATTAACCTCCATGGGCTGCAGAGGGACAGCCCGCTTCACCATGGGCTACAGGGGAATCTCTGCTCCGGTGCCTGGAGCAACTCCTTCCCCTCCTTCACTGACCCTGGTGTCTGCAGAGTTTCTTCTTTCTCATATTCTTGCTCCTGTCTCCAGCTGCAGTTATGCATTTTTTTCCCCCCCCCTTCTTAAACATGTTATCACAGAGGCACTACCACTGTCACTGATGGGCATGGCTTTGGCCAGCAGTAGGTCTGTCTTGGAGCCGGCTGGCGTTGGCTCTATTGGACATAGGGGAAGCTTCTAGCAGCTTCTTACAGAAGCAACTCCTGTAGCCCCCCTGCTACCAAAACGTTAGCACGCAAACCCAATACACTGTGACACGTGCTAGACTAGAAATACACCAACTGTGGAGAAAACAGGTGAAAACAGGTTGTTATGCCAAATGGATTTCTGTTTTACCTTTGCTAAGACAAACTGTTTCTCCTTTGCAGATGCCAAATCTCAACCAAGTGTTCAGTTTCCAAGATTTTTAATAAAGCTTCCAGCAAATCACTATATTACAAATGTTACAGGCTATCTGACAGTGCCAGAGCAATTTTTGAAAGTGGACAGCTTTCTCTATACAACAGGGATTCTTCTTAATAAATCAGGTACGTAAATGTGTTGTTTAAGAATTTTTTTTAAAAG
This sequence comes from Alca torda, assembly GCA_008658365.1. Taxonomy (NCBI): domain Eukaryota; kingdom Metazoa; phylum Chordata; class Aves; order Charadriiformes; family Alcidae; genus Alca; species Alca torda. The sequence continues at coordinate 24,271,566 of CM018084.1, forward strand.
AAGAAATCTTTAAATTATAATGCATATGAGTGCAGAGTGTTTCAGAAAAGCATAGGCTTAAATTAAAAGGGCCTGAACCTGCTTCCATTGCGTTAAATCACAAAGCTTTGTTCTATAGGCTATAAACACATCAGGTAAGTGATTGCTGTCTCTCTTTATCTTGTTCCATGTAGTATGAGAACATAACGTATCTTACTACACTGAAATACTCCTTCAGAGTCTGCCTTTTATATAGGTGTGTGTATATGCTCAGGATTTCATGAGACTGTGGAACTGGTTTAGTAAACACTTTAAAAAATATGGTTATGGCTAGAGTGTAAATTAAGTGAACCTAAAGAGATTGGTGAAACTGCAGCGGTTGACTTTAGCTGTGGAGTTTTCTGCATTTTCACTAGAATAGTTGGCTCTAAGAGCTTTACACATAGCCTAACGATTGTAGTTTGGCTCACAGGCAGTTAATCTGCGTAAGCCTGTTTGAAACCAAGTAGTCACTGTGTATACAGAGCACAATTGCAATAATGTTTTCTGTGCGTCTGTTTCACTGGAGAAGCAGTAAGTGGTTTTATGAGTCACTGTAACTGTGCTCATATGCAGTTGGATCTCTTAGTATTTGTCACATCTATCAGATACTATTTTTACTTGTGTAAATACAGTAGTCTCTGGTAGGTGGTACTATGTGCATCTCTCTTTTGTTCTTTCTTTTTATTCCCAGTGGACCTGAAGCCATAAGGCTCTTAAATTCATTGCAGCACGTGAGGAGGCCACTACATGGCTTATTTGAAACTTGTCATGCTCTCTTCTTTAATTTTCATTGAATTAAAATCATCATATATATTAATATCTTGACTTAAATATTTTAAAACTTTTCTTATCTATATTTCACCTCTTTAAATGTAAAGCATAAGAGAATAAGCAGTGTTTCTCCCCTTTGAGTTTTCCTTTCAATCTGTCTGGCATGTGTTTTAAATTATTCATATACTCCTAAAGGAAAAGGCTTCCTTTTAAGGCAGGTGGAAGCTAATTGATATCTGATGCACCAGGAGTTTTGTCACAACCAACTTCTAACAGCTTGCATAGATTTAACATTACTTACTAATTCTGTTTCAGCTTCTTTCACCATCCTGTCATATTGGGCGTTCTGAAGTATTTGCAAATTAGTGCAAGGAAAACAAAGGAAACAAACTTTCAGGCTGCATTTTAAAGCTTTTTATATGCAACATTTCCTTTCAGTGCTTTGACAAGCCTCCTGATTAACCATTCAGTTAATTATAACTGCCAAATTAGAAAGTTAATCCTTACAGGAAAGTTTAAGAGGACTGTTCCACTACGGAGAAATGCAGCAATCATATATTTGCATATGTCTTCAGTTTGAGTCGATGCTATGTATATTGCAATTATACAAAAAACATATTTGTAATCAAATTATCTGAGGGGAATCCTTCCCCCACCGCAAGCCAAGTTTTGCCTAATCATTGGTTCTACAGTCAACGTTGAACCTATACATCAAAAGTCTGTTTCTCCTTTACAGATTTGGTATAGAAATTACTGGTTTTTATTTTAATCACAAGATTTTAAAAGTCCAGAAGAGAAGAAATGTTGATTTTTATTTGACCAAGTTGGTGACAGATGACTCTGTAGCTGGATGTGAATGAGAGCTTGCCTTTAGTTACAATGATAGATTCTTAATTCTAAATTATTTTTTTTTTTAAATACACTATGAATGGCGAGTTACAGATAAGATATTTCTCACATTCAGGTTACAAAAGCATGGAATTAGCTCCTCTTGCCGCAATATGCGTAAACGTTCTTTTGACTGGGAAAGAACTGAAAGTAAATGGTGCCATTCAGATTACACTTCCTCTTTCCACAAGTACTGTAAAATTGGGAGATGCTATACCTGCATGGACATTCGATATGACAACTGGTAAGTGGGCTAAGTTATTTGTTACTCTACCTTTTAGCACATGTATGTAGTTTTGGGTACATGACACTGTATGACATGGAACAGTAATGGCACTAATATATGAGGTGGTGGTAAATAGTCACAAATTTTATTAGGGGTTCTATATTGTTTTTTGATTGACTAGCTTGAATTGTTCAAAGAAATTTCCCTGTTTTCATTAGTTCAAAAAGCTTTGGTAAAATTCATTAGCATTCCTATTGAACAAATTTTTCATGTAATGGATTTTTATTTTCATGGGAGGCTAAGCATTCAGGGAAGATACATTTTAGGTGATGTTAAATTTTAAGCCTGGTAATTTTGTAAATGCCTTCTTAAAAGAAAACAAATCAGAATTGAAGATTTGGATGCTTTGTTTCCTACAGTATAGGTCTACAGATCCTTTGACACTAAAACTGGAATAGATATTACTTCAGTTAACAAAAGTAATTCAGGAAGTGCAATGAAGGGGAAGTAAGAGTTATCAAAGGGAACAACATAGTTCTTACAGTATGCATGGGAAGGGGAGGCTGGGGATTAAACATTCTAAATCTTTTGTCATCCCTTCATGTCTAATTTTAGTTAAGAGTGAGTAATGAGCTACATACACTTATCCCATTTAGATGTCCTGTATTAGGTGTGTGTGCATTAGTGTACTGATTGTCCTACATTGTACTTTATACTTTTCATCACACTTTGTCTTGAAATATCCAAATGAGTGAAGAGGTAAGTGTCTTACTCCTTATTAAGGCAAAAGGCTGTTATTAAACTGTTGGAAGTACAGAAGAGGACACTAACAAAGTGCTGTTTACATGTTCAAGAAAAAACCCGATCATCTTAATGAGCATCAATTTGAATTAAGAATGTGCTAACAAAAAATTGGCTAGGTTGTCTCTTGGGAGAAGAATGAATAGAATAACTTTTGGTGTAGAAGATTAAGTCTGTCTATACGCCTAGAAGACTTCAGAGGGGTTACTGGTGATAAGAGAGAGCATTCTTCATCAAAGAAAGGGTTTTTTAGGTAAAACGTCACAAGGGGATTTAATTTCTTGCTGCCACAGCCACTTTTGCCAGCTCCTGTGCTCATCTGTACCTACGCTGAGCTGTTTTAACTCACTAAACAGAAAATTCAGTCAATAACGTTATTAAAAAGCTGACAGAGAAGCTCAGTACAGGGTCAAGTTCGAGTATAAATGAATGTATGATGTGTATGTGGGTGTTGAGGGGCCTACTCAACATGCCTGCTTAGGGTAGAGCAAGGGCAGGAGCATGGCATGCTGACCCAATAACCACTTTTTTCTAAGCTAACTGAGTAATAGCAAGGCATTCCTTAGTCAAGGTGCTGGTGACCGAGGACAGCTGAACATCTCAGCTCTCCAGCAAGCATTCAAGAGTGTGTGTAAGCAGCAGTAGGCCCCCATCTGAGCTGAATGGAGAGCTGCCACTGCACTGAATAGTGAGGCTCTGGCATCCAAGATGTTACACGCAGGATGTCCCCAGCAAGATGTTGACACACGCTTTTAAACTCTGAAGTCCTTGGGTAAATGTTAATTAGAGCTTTGATGTCAGTATTGATAGTGGTAAGGGAACAGATCTGTGTTTGATGTTGTGTAGACTGACCCATATGCACTAGAAAAAAAAAATATAGAAACTGCTTTCACGTGTCTGCTCATGCAGTGTTCCCTGGGGTTACTCGAAGTGGAATAGTACAGAGACTGTTCCTGGAAAATGAGGTTTTGTTATTATATTACAGCTGCTGTAAATGCAGAATTTGATGATGTATATTAAATGTGGCTTCCTTCTCACTAAATATTTTGCCTCATTAGTACTAAAAGTACTTTCTGGATTTTAATAGAATTACCAAAAAAAAAAAGCTTGCATTGCAACATTACATCAAGAACAACACCCTTCTGTTCGAGTGGCAGTAAATCATAGACAATATGTGTCTATGTGATAGACACATCATAGACAACATGTGATAAATCACATGTTTTTCCTAATACATACTATTTTCTGTGGAGTCTGTTGGGGGGAGGTATAATTTACTGAAGAGGATAGCAAAGATTATATAGCTTCTTACAGATTTGTTCAGTCAAGATAGGACTTCTAGAGATCTAGAAATTTTTTTGTCTTTTTTAAGTGGTGTTTTGTGTTGGTTATTTTATCTGCCTGTAAGAAGCCCACTCTCTATACTTGTAAAACAACAGTATAGTGACATCTTGCCTTAGAGTTGATGGGACAGAGAATTTGAGGATCTGTTGTTGCCTCCATATGAGAGTTAGGGATGGAAGACTCTTACGGCTGGTCTTGCTCCTGATTCTGGACAAAAGGTTTTCCAGGTAACTGAGAAACCACCTTTTTCAGGGCTCTGGGTGGCTGCTGCTGCTATTGCCCTCTGCCAGCCATCACAAGTACCAGGAGAAGGCTGCAAGTTTTACTGCCGAATGATATTTTGTGTGTGTGTGCGTGTGTGTGTGTGCGTGCGCGTGCATATGTGGCATGTGTCAGTTTTTATCTTTAGCTACTGCTGATAGATATTTCCTTTTGCTTTGCTGAAAGAAGGGTCCTGGAGGAAAACTGAATTATATGGCTTATATGACTTACACTTTTTGCATGCTTTGGTTATTCTTGTTTTAAAAAAGCTGGTGGTTCTCTCTACTCAGTGTTTGCAGTTTGAAAATGTAAGGTTGTTTATACAAGGCTGTTTTCTGTCCTTAGAATTTCACAGATGACCCACAATAAATGTGTTCAAGTGCATTAAGTATAATTCTGTGTCTTCTACTGCATGCTTTATTAATTGTAGAAGCTAGCATACCATAATACCTGTCCTTTGCATTGCCAAACAGATGGTGTGGAATCTGTGTCCTAACAATAGACTTTCATTGGGCTAACTGAACTCTTACTGCCTTGGAGCAGGGAGGAGAGAAACATTAAATACAAATATTGTTTATCCTATTGTAGTTTATTAGATTAAAATTCTTTCCTACTAATGTTAAACTTGTATTCATATGCTTAAATTACCTGCTCTTTGATTTATTTTTTTTATCTTGGTTTTCATAAATGCTTAACAATAGGAATTTTCAAATGATTTGTGTGTATATCTATGAGAGACATTTGTTAATACAAAATGAATTATATTAAATTAATTTCGGTAAGTAGTGTTGATGCTTTGTTTCAAAGTAAATGTCCACACAGGGATATCTGCAATGAAATTGTCAAGAGTTTGCATGCTTAGCTAAAGCTATGTAATAAATAGTGTATAGGTCAGAAGTTTCAGTTTTTCTTGCGTATTTTTGGCGATAGCTTAATTGCTAATTGTTTGAGATATAGAAGAATCCTGCATGGCATTAGCAATATTTTGTCTTTTTTTTTTTCAGGTGCTTGGGTAAGCCGTGGGCTAGGAATCGTAAAGGAAGCAGATGGTCAATTAGTATGGACATACACTGCTCAACACTTAGGCTACTGGATAGCAGCTCCACTGCCTGGAACAAGAGGTATTGCAACAACTGTCAAAGAAATTACTGAGTATCCCAAGTAATAATCTATCATAAGGCTGTCTGTTTGATTGCTTTATTTAACAACAGAGAAAAATGACATGCAGTTTCAACAGTTGGATAACTTTTGTTTGAATCCTGATAGTGTGCCTTTGTGCATATAACCATTTCCTAGAACTTCAAATGCTGTAAGGGGAACAGTCCAGACTGTATTTGAATTTATATGTTTATACTGTTGTCATCTTTTGGAAGAAGACTGCAAGGGAACTGTGACTATGGAGATCTAAAAATCAGCAGGACTGTACCCCCTACTGTTGAGGATCATGTATGACAGGAGGCAATACAAGAAATTTAGTCTTCGGAAAAATGGTCCCAGTGAATTCTGTTTTCTGTAGATCTGTTGCATGTTTTGCAAATTCATTCTTGCCAGAGGAGTATGTCAAAATTTAAAAACAGACAGCACTTTCTGGCAGAAGCACTAAATAGAAAATGTAGACCGTGTAGGTTTGGACAACTAATAGAAATATAACTTGACTGGAATTGAGTAGATGTTAACGTTAATGCTTTAGTACTTGAGATGAACCTTTGAAGATCCATTGTATTGTAACCAGTTTGTATATTTTATAGTTTGCTGAAATAGCAAGGTGAAAAGGGAAGGATGAATGTAGTGCCATAGGAACACAAAATCACTGGAAAAGTAGTTTAACTTCTTAGCTACAGTTCTGCATATCAAGCATAATTATTTGTTTTTGAGAACTAATTCTTGTCTGGTTTTGTTTGATAATCTAGAATCTATTATTAGTACGGTTTCCAAGGACATAACAGCCTATCACACAGTGTTCCTTACAGCCATACTGGGAGGTACTGTTGTCATTATCATTGGATTTTTTGCTGTTCTTCTTTGTTACTGCAGGTAAGCAAAAAGAGAGGCTCTAATAAGCTCAGCATGAATGGAGTTTAAGGTTGATAAAATAATCTTTTGAAGTTGAGACTTGTTTCCTTAGCTAAACTATAATGTGTAGCCTAATATTTCTTAAAAAATCACAGTTATTACAGAATTTCATTTTAAGTTTGTGACATTGCATTATACGATAACTGTAACCAAAGTCTAATCTTCAGCTCTGGTAGTCACCAGTCTAGTATTTCCTAGTATGCTCTACAGTCACCTTGCATCTCTTTTGCATAGGGATAAATGTGGTCGGACACAAAAGAAGGAAAAAAATACAGCTAAGCTGGAGGTCATAAAAAAAGACCAGACAACATCAACAACTCACATAAATCACGTCAATGCTGTCAAAGGGTCTTTAAAGTTGGAGGATAAGTCACAGTTGTATACACCGAAGATTTCTTCATACAGCCCTCAAAGAAGGATGTCCATAGACACAGAAGATGGAAAATCACGAGACAATTTTAAAATGTATGCAGAGGATGCTTCCTATCAGTCATCCTGTCAGACTGGTCAGTCAAGAAATTCAGCCCATTCATTGGAGCCTAATGCTGTAGTTAGGCATTTACAGCAGCAGAAGCATAGTAACAGTACTGTTTCCCAGGTTCCTAGGGACATTCAGGACAAAAACAGGTACCTTTCACTAAAAGAGGAGATGTATGGGCTTTCCCATATCCCAGAACATCTAATGCATATTTACAATCAACCTATTGCTATTCTTCAAACCTCTGACCTTTTCCACTCCCCAGAACAATTGCATCCTGCTAAATCAGCAACTTTGCCAAGAAAAGGGCAGTTAGTATATAGCCCCATGATGGAACCCATGAATCGTGACAGTTACATGCAAACGTTACCGAAAATGCCATTGCACCCTCATCCACAGCCTTCTGTCTGCAGAGATGAAAACAGCACATTAGATAGTGAAGAGGGCTTACCTTCTCAAACATCAAACTGGGGCCGGTACACTAATAGCTTACTGGAATCTGTGTCTGTTCCTGGGACGTTGAACGAAGCAGTTGTAATGACTCCGTTTTCATCTGAACTTCAAGGTATTTCAGAACAAACATTATTGGAACTCTCTAAAGGAAAACCATCTCCGCACCCCCGAGCATGGTTTGTGTCCCTGGATGGGAAGCCGATCGCTCAAGTGAGGCATTCTTTCATAGATCTGAAAAAGGGCAGAAAAACAGATAGTAACGATACCAGTCTGGACTCTGGTGTGGACATGAATGAGCATCAGCCTAGCAGGAAATTGGAGAGAGAGAAAACTTTCATAAAAAATATGCCGCATTCTAAGATCCTTTACTTGGAAGATCTGGATTTGAGTAGCAGTGAAAGTGGGACCACTGTTTGCACTCCAGAGGACCAGGCTGTGAGGCACATTCTGGATGGAGGGAATGGGCCAGCTGTAGAACAGCATGATGAAGAAGGTCTAAGAAGAAAAACTGTATCAGAAAGTCATGAATCTGGTATCCCTTCTGCTAAAAAAAGGGATAGACCGTCTATCACGAAAAGAGATAGCAAAACCAATATCTGGAAGAAAAGAGAGGACAGACCGCTTATTCCTATAAATTAAAACACAATGTGCTTTGTGTTGTTGCTTTCCCTGCTGGTTATTGACCTCTTGGCTGCTTCTGTAATGCTGCAGTGTTGGATTTACAAGGGAAATGTTGTTTTCTAGTATCAAGAAAAGTTACATTTTTTTAAAATATACAGATTGAGTTACTAAACGTCAACTGGGCAATTGATATTCAATGTGAATTGAAAACAGGGATATGCTACTATTAAAATTTTCCAGTTCCTAATTTTGCTGTCACTATAGGGAAGGCCCGCATTTTAATTAGTCTGTCATTCTTGGACACACCTCTGGGAATGCACAGTGAGAAATGTAGGCACGCATTTTAATTTTTTCATACTTATTGCTAATGCATTGGTAGACTAGTTAAAGTCATCCCTCAGCCCTCTTCCTAATCAATGTGACCATCTGTACAGTATTTTATATGTGAACTTTTCTAGGGATCTGTTACTACTTCTTTGTATGATGTAAAATGTTTCATCAGTTACTCCCATGACACCAGCAGATGAGCTCTGTTGAATTTATCAGCGGAGCTTTATAGCATTACTGCCCTCCCTGTATGCCCATCCAGGTGCAAAAGGTTGCCATTCCGTATAGCTGTGGCAGAAGGGGTAAGTGTACAAGCTCTGTGACCACTGCAGTTCATGGTCCCTGCTGTCTTAAGATGTTGCCAGTCTGCTTTGATCTGCTTTGTTACGAACTGTGGACGTTGAAGATTGTCATCTGCTATGAAGTGTCCACATCCAGCAGAAAAGGACTGGTTCCGGTAGCATTTGGAGCTGCTGCTTCTACTGATCCCAGTGTATTGCTTTGGCTTCATCGTTAGTTAAAATCTCTTCTGCATGCTGTTGAGCCAGTTGAGTCTTGAATCCCTGCAGATTTATAAGTTAGAGTTTGGCCCATAATGAAAAAGTATGCAAGTTTAGACAAATTAAGCCTTTGAAATAGTTTCCCGTAGCAGGAAAGTTCGAGACTGTTGCTTTTTATTTTTTGTTTTAAAAAATGGAAGATCATCGGAGGTTTATGTGCCTACATTTTGCCAGCCTGAGCTGCTTTTGTCTAGGTTGTGCATCGCAGAGGGGTTAAACAGGCTTTAAAAGTTGGGGTTTTTTACGAGCATGGGAGAGCAGATCGCAAAATTTGGTCTATAATGTAATATAAATACTACTTATGACTCATCTTAGAGTTAAATTTACCAAAAGTTATGAATGCATGAAATGTAACTAAGATATGTATAGAGGAAGGAAAAGGCCATCAGAATATTCTTTATTTTTAATGTTCATCTTGTCAAAGTGATTGTTTCAGCTTTGGCTAACAGCAAAGTAGATGCATCCCTTAATGTGCATCACATAGTAGTATATAGAATGTCTTTCTGTGGCTTTTAATCTGTTCCGCTGATGAAATAAGTTCCAGCATTTTGGCTTTGGCAATTGGATTATAAATCATCCTAAAAAAGCTTTATAAATGTTTCCCTTAGAGTTTGGTTAAGGTTCTATACCAAGACCCAAACATACAATGCCTATATCTAAACTGTGGGTTGAGGTACACTCAGTGGTCTGCCCTGTAGTACGCTCAAGAGTTGCAGGAAATATCCTACGCAGCTGGGCTTCTGGGAATACTTACTCAGGAAACATTACTGTGAAATGTCTCTTGTTCTGGGATTGGCAGTTTTCGAGTCCTGTTTCTAGAAGAATATGCAAGGTAACAGAATGGTAATAGCAATACATTAATCCACCTTTCTGATGTGCAGTTGCTTCATGAACAAAATATGATGTTCCTATTGAGTTCACACATAGGTTTAAGATAGGTGTGCAGATAAGTTCATAATTTTAATTGGCCAAAATAATTTGGCTTAATTATACAATTTACCTGCTTCAGAGGTGAAGATGGTGTAAGGTGAAGGTGGTTTAGCCCCAGCTGGCAACTAAGTGCCATGCTGCTGCTCCCTCCTTCCCTCTGCAGTGGGATGGGGAGGAAAATCATAAAGACAGAGGTAAAACTCGTGGGTTGAGATAAAGGCAGTTGAATATAAGAGTTCTAACTGTTGAAGCCAGTTCTAGTTCCCTCACTGCTGCACTTTGCTTGGTTTTGTCAAAGTTCATCCTTCATTAATTTGTGTGATTCTTACTGTAATACCATTGATATGGCATATAGCAACTGTAGTAGTGATGACATACCGTGGCAGGGTTATTTAGCAATTAACATCTTACAGTTTGATTCATTGGCTATTCTCACCCAAAATCAAATCCCCATGAGGTAGACACTGGGCTTCCCTATCCTTGTTCAGCAGTGCCTAAAGCCATCTGGATGGCTCTCACCTCTGCAGACTGGTTCGATTCACCTTGTCTGTGCGCAGTTTGTGACTTCTTGTATAAGACTCCACACAGCAGCCTTCCACCTCCGATGTTTTCCCACAATATAACAGGACCCATCAGTGAACAGGGCTTCTCATTTTTTGGCAGTTTATTATACAGTGGGGCCTCTTCAGCAGGTGTCACCTCCTCCTCTGGTGGTACTCCAAAATCTTTGCCTTCTGGCCCGTCCATGATCACTTCCAAAATTCCTGGGCGACTGGGGTTTCCCATTCAAGCTCACTGTGTGATCAGTGTGATCCACTTACTCCACATAGCATCAGCTGCATGATGTGTGGTGGGGACCCTTTCTTTGAACATCCAGCCCAGCACCAGCAGTCGAGGTGGTAAGAGGAGCCGTGCTTCTGTACCAACCACTTCTGAAGCAGCTCGAACCCCTTCATATACTGCCAATATCTTTTTCACTTGGAGTATAGCAGGCCTCAGATCCTCTATATTCTGAACCCCAAAACCCTGGGGGTCAACCTCAAGCCTCCCCTGGTGCTTTCTGCCAGAGGCTCCAGGTAGGGCCATTCTCCCCAGCTGTGGTGTAGAGCACATTTTTAACACCTTGTCCTGCCCAGGCTGGTCCCAGAGCTACTGCATGAACTATTTCCTGTTTGAATCATTTTTCCGGGTTACTTGATAGAGAGAGTTTACAATTAGAGTGTCATTTGGAATATGCACCTTCCAGAAACCTACAATGCCTAAGAAAGCTTATGTTTCCTTTTTGATAGTTGGTGGAGAAATAGCTGCTGTTTTGTGGATCACATCCATTTGGATCTGAGGATGCCTGTTCCTAAAAGCTGGATCTCCTGTGCAGATCCCTTGACCTTACTTTGTTTTATGGCAAAACTGCATTTCAAAAAGCTTTGAACTATTCTCTTCCCTTTCTCAAGAACAACTTCTGCTGTGTTGCCTCAAATGATGATGTCGTCAATATATTGCAGGTGTTCCGGAGCTTCACCCTGTTACAGGGCAGCCTGAATTAGTCCCTGGCAAAAGGGTAGGGCTGCCAAAGGGATTGACAAAAACCCGCATTAGTGATATCAGTTGTAGCATACCACTTTGTTGCCTTTGATACAGTTTGTATTGGAGTTCTAGTGTGTCTGGCACAGCAGCGCTTCATTCAGGCCATGACAGTCTACAGTTAGTCTCCACTCCCCATTAGGTTTTTGCACGGGTGTTGCAGAAGTGTAAGACTGACAAAATATGTTCCAAAAATTGGTTTTAATGGTGTCAGGAAAAAGGTAGAAGAGTCAAACTGAACAGGAATCTTATATTACAAACACCTGGGCAGACACTAACCGGTTCAGGATGTCAGTTGGGAACTAATATTACATGGTGCGTAACTACATCTAAGCTTAGAATGATGACTCAAAATGCACAAACCACTCACCTATAAGGTGAGGACAATCAGTTCTGGGAAGTTACTTTGGATGGTGTCCCAAGCGAAAGGGAGGGCTTCCAATTACAAGGCCCCCCTGCTCCGAGGAGAATCAGTCAAAGCGGGTCTCCGGTGGGGGCCCAGTTTTATAGCCTGGGTCGGATCTGAACTGTGGTCATCTGTTGGTTGTGGTCATATACAGCTCTCATTGGTTGAGGGGTCTCCTCAGTAGGCTCATTGGCTGAGGTGGTCTCTGGTGCCCTTGGGTATCTGGGGTACGTGGCTGGGGACTCTTTGTGTACGTGACCAGCAGCTCATATGCCTCCCACCAAGCCAGCCACCATGCCCCCTGTACCACACCGTTAGACCTGCAGGGGTAGGGAGCCGTCTCCCCAGCTGAGACACTGGTCCATACAGGTGGGGTCAGAACCTGTCCTTGAATCACTGGAACTCTTGGGACAGTTCTCAGTTTTTCAGCTAATGTGTCTGGCAGTTTCTCCACAGCTGAGATGCAGGCCCATAGGGAGGAAGTGAAACTTCCTTTGTATTTCCGGAGTTGGCCAGCCAGTTTACCCACTGTTTGTCCCTTGTTTTCTTTCCAAGATAGCACAGCCAGTGAGTTGGCATGCAATGATGGTGCACTCCATAGAAACTTCTGCCCCATGGGTTGTGTGCATTGGACTTCATCTGGATCTGTAGGTAACGGCTCAAAATGCTCAGATTGTTATAAATCACCTCTAGCACGGCTGATTCCCTCAGGTACTGGATACCTCTCTCCATGGTGGTCTTGCTTGGGTCACATGTAACAGCTTCCTTGTAAAGGGGTACCTTTCCTTCACACCTGACAGAAGTCCCCTCCAGAGGCTGGGGGCTTGTGTCTTTTTCCCAATCACCTTGTTAATGCCCCCTCTCTAGACAGGGATTCCAGCTGCTTGACTTCCCTACTCTCTAATCCCAAACTACTGGCCCCATTATCCCAGCATTGGAGCAGCCAGTAACAATGTGCTCACCTGGATGGCGGCTGAAATCTTCTCACCTATCTTGCAGCTCACTCAGGGATAGGGACTGGGTGATTATCTCTGGTCCTACCTCTTCCTTCTGTTCTCATGGTGGCCCTGGTTCATCATGATCCCTCACTAAGCAAATTGATTTTTTTTTTGTGTGTATTTCTTCTTATGTATAGGGGCAACTGATACCGGCACAGGTTGGTTTTCTGGTTCAGCTGGAGTGCCTGCTGTCAGGTTTTGAGTAGCCACAGCACCTGTTGCAGGGGTTGGAGTAGCCATAATGCCTGTCGCGGGGGTTGGAATAACCGCAGTACCTGTTGGTTTATTTTCCCTCTCTTCTCCTGGAGGGTGATGCACAGTATTGCGCAGTGTTTGGTAGATACTGGCCAGGGCCCAGCACAGTGCAGTAAGTTGTGCCTCCCTGGAATAACCACAGCATTTTTCTTTAAAACATTCTGTCACTTTTATAAGAGTCCTGTAGTTGTTCATGAGTGAAGTAAGTTCCGACCACTGGGGGCGAGTAGTTCTCTAGATATTTGCCCATATTTTCCTGCATGCCCTTACGCCTGTCACCATACTTTGGCGGAGCCTCGGTCATACTCCTAAATTGCTTGTTAACCTTAAACAATTTTAAGACCAGAAACACATTCAGGAGACATGGAAATAGGAACATGCTGGTTTGAACATCCTAAGAATATTAAAAATTCTCAAGAGCTATTGTAATTAGCATGGAGGAGAAGAGGAAGATGAAGGAAAGTGCCTCCACCACAGATTGGCTCTCCGAGAAAAGGTAAAAAATGTGATCATTAATGGTTTCTGCTAGATGGCTCCCGAAGTACAAAGATGATGTCAGTTCTGAATACAAATACAATATTGGTCTTACAATCAATGATTTATTTTTTTTTTTATACCATAAGCCAGTGTTGCTCCATCAGCAAAGCAGTAACCTTGATCCAACTCCTGCAAGTAAAAAGCAGCACGTAAATACTGATAAACAGCATATGCAGCAAGTAAGGTGTTACATAACACAACTCTGAGAACAAATAAAGCAACACTGTTAACAGCAACTATTAAACTAATATAATCATAGAATGGTTCCGGTTGGAAGGGACCTTAAAGATCATCTAGTTCCAACCCCCCTGCCATGGGCAGGGACACCTCCCACCAGCCCAGGTTGCTCAAAGCCCCATCCAGCCTGGCCTTGAACACTTCCAGGGATGGGCATCCACAACTTCTCTGGGCAACCTGTGCCAGTGCCTCACCACCCTCACAGTAAAGAATTTCTTCCTAATATCTAATCTAAATCTACCCTCTTTCAGTTTAAAACCATTACCCCTCATCCTCTCGCTCCTCTCCACTCCACTTGCTATAAGGTCTCCCTGGAGCCGCCTCTTCTCCAGGCTGAACAACCCCAACCGTCTTCATAGGAGAGGTCCTCCAGCCCTCTGATGATCTTCATGGCCCTCCAGTGGACCTGTTCCAACAGGTCCATGTCCTTCTTGTGTTGAGGACTCCAGAGCTCCAGGTGGGGTCTCGCCAGAGCGGTGAATGCTTATTACAAATACAACGTGTTTTAACACGTTCTGGTCGGATCTGTTATTATCTCAACCCTTCGAGCCCCATGTTGGGTGCCTAAAAGGACTGTCATCGTTTAGCCCCAGCCAGCAACTAAGTACCACGCAGTGGCTCACTCACTCCTCCCCTCCCCAGTGGGAGGGGGAGGAGAATCACAAAGAAAGAGGTAGAGCTTGTGGTTTGGGGATAACGACAGTTTAATGGAACAGCAGAGGAAGAGAAAAATGATAACAGTAATATTGATAGAAGAATATACTGAGCAAATGATACACAGTGCAATTGCTCACCACCTGGAACATGGCACTCAGCCTGTTCCGGAGCAGCAATCCCTGTTCCCTGCCCTTCACCCCCCGGCCCCGGACAACTCCCCCAGTTTTATGCTGAGCATGATGTCATACCAAATATCCCTTTGGCTAGTCTGGGTCAGCTTTCCTGGCTGTGCCCCCTCTCAGCTTCTGCTGAAAATTAACTCTATCCCAGCTGAAACCAGGAAAGCTGGCTTGTGATATTAGCATGCCTTTGGTACTCCTTTTAGGTAATTGTAATTCAGTTTTCCTATACCAAATACATTTCCACAATACTTTTTTTCTATATTCAGTTCCACTGGATTGTGTGTATGACTGACTCTGTAGCGCAAGATGCTGATATTTTCATCCTTTACTTTGTTATATATATTAGTAGGAATCCATTTATATATTTTGAGTGTTTCTTCTGAAAGCTACTTTGATTTTTGAGGTTCGATATTGCCGTGCTCTTAGAATTGCATCAGTTCTGATGACTCCCTTTTCAGCCAGAGAATATACCTACTGTTGAACATAGCAGAAAATCCCTGACAAGCTAATGGCTTTGAGGTTTTAATAGTAAATTGATATGTCTCTACTTGAAATTTCATTTACCTACAGTAACTTAAATATATTGTAGAATTTTTTTAATGCATTTTTTCATTGTACATACCAAAAAGACCTAATTCCTCCAAGTTACTTTTATCATTAAAAAATACAGACTACCTTAAATGGCTTTATTCATGTGAGTTCAAAGAAATAAAGTTGTGCACTCCAGTGTTCTTGTTCTGCAGCAGAGCAGGTATCTGGTCACCAAAGAAAAAGGATTAGAAATGTTGAAAAGATCAATTATAAGTCTGAGACTTTGAAGTAACGGTGCCAAAAGAGGTAGTGATATAGTGCAGATTCTTGTCTGCTTTGCTACCTGATCAAGAGTGAAGAGTGGAGTTCAGTTCTGTACCATCATTCTAAAAGAGCTTTTGGCTGTCTGGATTTAGACTCAGTTTTACCTTGTACATATTTTAGTGCAAAATGGCCCCTTTAAAGGCCGTGCATCAGTGATGCACTTCAGCTTTTAGCCAACGAAGCAAGTCAGAGTGGAACAGATCTTGCAAGAGTTTCTTGCTGCTAGGCTTCTCAGGGGTAGGAAGAAAGATTGAATAAAGTTTTCTGAAAAACAGGTATCTCATTATCTATAGGATTGGTATCTCTGCTAGAGAGTAGCTCCTCCCTTGCCAAATGGGGCTGTGGGCATGTATTTTAGTGGAATATTTAATTTTTTTCTGGAGAGCACATGCTGCAGTTCTGGTAATGTCACTTCCAAGGCTGCCTTTAGCTGTTCCTTCCATCCATCCCACTCACGCAACAGCTTTGCT
Organism: Alca torda; assembly: GCA_008658365.1. Lineage (NCBI taxonomy): Eukaryota > Metazoa > Chordata > Aves > Charadriiformes > Alcidae > Alca > Alca torda. The sequence continues at coordinate 24,287,498 of CM018084.1, forward strand.
GTCTTTGTAGATCCCATACGCCAACTTTTCTGTGTGTAACTTGCTAGCATTTATTGCATAATGTCTTATGCTGCTGGTAACACTTGAAAAGGCTTTTCTAAAGTTGAGTTTTCTATTAAGAATAAATACGTAACTTGTTTTCTGTGTCAGAATATGAGAAAACTATTCTGTAGAGAGAAATTATTGCTACAGTTGCATCTGCAAAGTTAAATGCTACATGAAAACAGGTGACACCCCTAAGCACACAATGACAGGGAATTCTTCCTTGGCTCTGTCATGAGCGTTAAATCTTTTATTTTAAAAACTCTATATAACTCTAAAATTATTAGAATTACACTTCATATTTATATTCAATATTTGCAGAATATATTATCTGAGTCTTCATGTTCCAGCTGTATGTTGGAATTTATGCACTGGAAACCTGTGTTACCTATTAGTGACTGGAATTCTTTTTGGTTTTAGATCATTAAAAAAGGAGTTTGACTACACTGAGTTCTAAAAACTTTAATTCCAGCGATTATGTGTAACATCTGTGGAAAAGACAAAATTTTATAATGAAAATTGTCTTCGTGGTCAAACTCATGCTTTTTAAATATTTTTTATATATGATTTCAACATATGAATTTATAGGAATCAATAAATTTATTTTTTAATAATTTTTTTTTTTCTGTTGGCTCGGTATTGCAGCACTAACAGAGTGCTAAAATGCTAATGCTAAAATTATGTCTATACAAAAAGTAGCAAGGATTCCTAGCAGTCTGCCCTTGGAAAGGCCGGGGAAATATTCAGAGGTTTTGACTTTGAATCTGGAGGTTGATCACCTTGAGAATAAGTGGGCCATGCCTGAAGCACCTTTAAAGTAAGCTCCCTCTAAAGAGAGGGGAATGAGTGGGAAAATTTGAAAGGATATAGCTTCTTTCTGATGCTTGTTTCCAAACTGATACGTATTTGTGCTTCAGTGGAATTGATTATTTTTAAAAAACACAAATGTTTGCAAGAATTATGTCTCAATTCTTCACAAAATGCTTCTTGAGCTGTCACCTTTTGTGAAAAACCCCACATAGGTGTTTTAAGTGAAAGACGTTAGGTAGATACAGAACACTCAAGACCAAATTTTGTCATATATTTAAGCTGAAAGGCAGTTAATAAACTTCAGGACAGTTTCCCTGGCATGACTGCAATACATGATGTTGAGATTCTTCTTGCAGAAGGGTATACCAGTTCCAGGTCTTACCTGGTTTTGATAAGGTGGTTAATGGAGTTAGCTGAGGCTTTTTTCTGCAGATTAATTCATGTGGCCTAGGTCAGTACTTTGATGTATCATAAATTAAGGGATCAGGCTAAATAGTAGGCAGCTGTATGCACAGTAATCTGGATATGTTACCTAGAATAAGATACTGGACAGTAATTATCAGATTGTTACCAAATGACACCTGTTACAGAAATTTTTTAAAGAAAAGTGTGAGGGGGAAATCACTTAATTCCATTTGATTAACAGGAAAAATCTTTCTAGTACTGTCAGAACATAAAAGAACTCTGGTATCTTATAAACCTGAAAGCAAAACTGATTTGATGATTAGGGACATTGTTTACCAATGTAGAACTAGAGATGATGCACAAAAAATAGTTGGGGAAGTAAGAATGTTTAGTTCTCTGCGTTGTTTTTACGCAGTAATTTGTACCAAAGAGGATGAAATGAATAGGCACCAGTCTAAACTCTTCTCATAAGTTAAAAGGTGAAACACGTTAACAATATTAGTGATCTAACACTGCAAATTAAAAGGCAGTACACTACATCCATTGTCTAGTACTGCATATTAAGAAAATGTGAAGATAAATTAGCCTGCTGAAGTGCCTTTCATCAGACTTATTTTATCAGTGGGACACCTGACTATCTGAAAAGCACATTATGGTATTTTTTTCTGTTAGCCAAAACCCCCGCAATGCATACTTACAATTATATAGCTTTTATAATATTTTAGAAAGCAGATCTAGTGGTTTTTATGTTGGAATACTGACTCCTGCATGTTGATGATGATGGTAACTGTTGTAAACCCTGGGGTTTTTTGTATTTTATGTTTGAAAAGAAATGAAAAAAATATATCTTTAGCAATCTGAACAGTAGTATCTTTTAAAAATGCACATATGGGATCTGATTCAACTTCATAAGTCAAGAGTAAGCATCTTGAAGTCACTGGATTTACAGGTATGAAACTGGGATTTTAACTTCCAAAAATGAAATGAATATATGTTTATATATAAAAACTATTATAATGATAAAAATCCTTTTTTCAGCTGCTAATCTTCCTTGCCAGTAGAAACAGAAAGTGTATGGAGATAAGTACTTAATTCTTATTTTCTAGAACCAATTTTTATCTCAATTTGGAGCCTAACCTGCATTGTTCATATAACTCAAGTTTCTGCTTTTTAATTTTTTTTTTTTAATTCAGTGGAATTATGTGAAACACAGCACTGTGCCTACAGTTAAAAATGAGCATTCTTTTATAGTAGTTCGCACTAATTTGTGCCACTCTTCGAACAGTAGGCAACTATATTTGTGTTGAAGAATTTATATGAAAGATGGTTTAAATTACTTTAATCTGAGCTTCATTTTCTTTTAAAACCTGTATTCAGTGTGTTCTGATTACCAAAAAAAATGGATTCAGTTTTTTGGGTTTTGGGTTTTTTTTTTTAAGACTGGCAGGGGAAAACTGTCACTATTTTTAGTATTAGCACTCTCAGCTTGAAAACTATTTTACCAAATTATTTTTTTTTCCAGTCATTTTAAGACTTATTGAACATTCCTATATTCTCCCTCCCCAAAATGTACTGGTACTTTATTCCCCAGTTAATTGATTCAATTCCTTTGAAGCACTTGTTGCACTTCAGTCCATTTTAGAATAGTAATATTTTTACAACATCTTATTATTGTGTAGAAAGACACTTTTTAGTGCTCATTAGAGCATGGAGTTCATAAAAAGCCCGGCTCTGCGATGCTGACACATAGGTGAACTCATGGCACTGACTGTGCTCACCACCTTGCACACTGGAGCCTTATATTCAATGAACACTTCATTACCTTGGAAATAATTTTCAGAAACACTCTAGTATGGGTATTGTTCATGTAGAACATTCTTGATATTCAGCATCCTGGTTTTAAGTATTTCTACCTTTTTATATTTTGTCAGAGGTGTCTTTTCATCTCTATTAACTACAGTATCAGTGTTTCTGTTGCTGAAAATGTAACTAAGATTTGTAAAATGTTATAGCTTATGCAATATAATAAAAGTTTAAAAAAGTCATCGGTGCCTTAACTTTTATTTAAAGGTCTTTGAAGTCATACGTTGTTTAGGAACATACCTCTCTCACTTAACACTTTTTTTCTAAATATCACTAAAAATGTGTATTTCTATCATCACCATAATTCCAAAGACAAATGAATGTTATTTTCCTTAAGTTTAACAGTTCTAATTCAGTCACATTCTCTGTTCCATTTCTACTGAACACAGACATCTATATCCACTTTAAATCTGATTCCTGTTTCTTGGTTAGTGCGGGTAGGGTTATTCTCTGTGTAAATTGATTTTGTTGCAATTAGAAAGGGGTGCCCAGAGGAGAATATTATTTCAGGTTTTGTTCTGATGTCTGATCTCTCCGTTCTTTTATTTAGAGACTTTCTGTGGCTCCAAGAATAAATAAAAAATTATTTCTCTGTGTCTGCACAGTGCAGAGACAGAGGCAACAATTCCAGCTATGAATAAGTTCAAAGTACTTAAATCCAGGTAGAAGAACGCGACAAGATTGTGATATAGAAGAGCTTTAGCTTAAGCTAAACTTCAGGGTGTAATGTCCTATTCTTAATTGTATCTAACACTAGTATTTTTCAAGCCTTTTTCTTTTCCTCATCTTCACGAAAGCAAACTACTGGTTTTCTTCTTACTCTCACAGAAAAACGTTTGTATTTTCAACCTTCCTGAGAAATCATTTATTTATTTTTAACCATTGCAAATCCATTAGATATTTTAAAGTAGATAGAGTGAACTTTCTACAGGAAGCTAAAGAAATCTCAGGAGGAATTTTATTTCCAATTCAAAAAAAGAGAACGGTATTTTCTGTCATATTTCACTCCATGTAAAAATTAGATATCTCAGTCATAAAATAATCTGTAAATGCAAATAATTCTATCAAAACTGACTGAAGTTCAACTTGTTCTATGTTGTCATAGAAGACACAAAATCCTAACTACACGGATTGCTTATTTAAATAAGAGTTAAAGTATGTGTGAATAGATGATATTGTTTTGTTTGTTCGAAATACATTGTTAGACACGCTATCACATTTTGGTTTCTATTAAAACATAAGGAAAGATAATTGGGAAAAGTCAAGTTCCAAATCTGGCTAAGCTTCAACAAAATGTTCCCATTTTTCTTATGTTCTCAGAATAAATTTTCAAAAATGGCAGGTTCTTATTGCACATATCTTTTTCTTCTGTTTAATCAACAGCTGACAACTAGGTTAAAATAAAAGTATTTCTTATTCAATCAGGTTTTATATTTACATTTATTGCAGGTATTCAAGTGTAAATCTTCACTACGCTTATTGGGAATCTAGACCTTAAAGAAAACTAAAATTGGCTAAGTGGGTAGTTCCTGTATACTATTTGGAGGCTTAGCTCCTCTTCTGAGCGTTAACTATCAGGAAACCATATCAGATCTTGCAGAATGTACCTGATGCTATACATAGGTTCTTTTCCATCTTGCTTTAACTATTACACATTTGAAAATAGCACATTTGATATCATTTCTTTCGGCAATAATGTTAAAATGCATGTCCAGGTCCTTCTGGATGGCATCCCTTCCCTCCAGCATGTTGACCACTTTACACAGCTTAGTGTCATTGGAAAACTTGCAGAGGGTGCACTCAATCCCACTGTCCATGTTGCACACAAAGATGTTAAACAGCACCGGTCCCAGTAATGACCCCTGAGGAATGCAACTCATCCCTGGTCACCACTTGGACATGAAACCATTGACTCCAACTCTTTAAGTGCGACCATCCAGCCAATTCCTTATCCACCAAGTTGTCCATCCATCAAATCCATGTCTCTCCAATTTAGAGACAAGGATGTTGTGTGCAACAGTGTCAAATGCTTTGCGCAAGTCCAGGTAGATGACGTCAGTTGCTCTTCCCTTATTCACCAATGCTGTAACCCTGTCATAGAAGGCCACCAAATTTGTCAGGCATGATTTTCCCTTGATGAAGCCGTTGGCTGTCACCAATCACTTCCTTATGTTTCCATGTGCCTTAGCGTAGTTTCCAGAAGTATCTGCTCCATGATCTTGCCAGGCTCAGAAGTGAGACTGACCAGCCTGTCTTCATTTTTTCCCTTTTTGAAAATGGTGGTTATGTTTCCCCTTTTCCAGTTGGTGGGAACTTAACCAGGACTGCCACAATTTCTCAAATAGGATGGATAGTGGCTTGGCAACTTCATCTGCCAGTTCCCTCAGGACTCGCAGATGCATCTCATCAGGTCCCATGGACTTGTGCACCTTCAGGTTCTTCAGACAGTCTTGAACCTGGTCTTCTCCTACAGTGGGCAGTACTTCATTCTCCCAGTCCCTGCCTTTGCCTTCTGCAACTTGTGCGGTGTGTCTAGAGCTCTTGATGGTGAAGACTGAGGCAAAAAAGTCATTGAGTACCACAGCCTTCTCCATATCCCGGGTAACCAGGTCTTCCGTTTCCTAGCATTTTCCCTAGTCTTCTTTTTATCACCAACATACCTATAGCAGCTTTTCTTGTTGCCTTTGACATCTGTCGTGGTTTGGCCTCAGATGGCAACAAAGAACCACGTGCCGCTTGCTCGGGTCTTCCCAGTACGGGAGGAGTCAGAAGGAAAAGGCAAAACTCTTGGGTTGAGACAAAGGCAGTTTAACAGAACAGCAAAGGGAACAAGAAAAACAGCAACAGTGACACGGATAGAGGAATATACAAACATGATTACGGAATCGCCACTCCCCAACTCGACCCGGGACGCCCCAGCCTGCTCCAAACTTCGATTTCCTGCCCCCTGCCCCAGCAGCTCAGGGTGGGCATGGCTCACATGGCATGGAATACCCATGTCTTGGGGAGAATTAACCCTATCCCCGCCAGAACCAGAACAACATCCTTGGCCAGATTTAATTAGATCTGGGCTTTAGCTTGCCTAACCTGATCCCTGGCTGCTCAGACAATTTCTCTGTATTCCTCCGAGGCTACCTGTCCTTGCTTCCATTCTCTGTAGGCGTTCTTCTTCTATTTGAGATTGTCCAGGAGCTCCTTGTTCATCCATGCAGGCTTCCTGGCATTTTTGCCCAACTTTCTTTTTGTTGGGATGCATCGCCCCTGAGCTTCTAGGAGGTAATTGTTGAATTTTAACCAGCTTTCTTGAGCCTCTTTTTCCCTCCAGTGCTTTATCCCGTGGTACTCTACTAAGCAGATCCCTGAAGAGGTCAAAGTCTGCTCTCCTGAAGTCCAGGGTAGTGAGCTTACTGTGCGCCCTCCTTGCCTCTGTAAGGATCTTGGACTCCCCCATTTCACGGTCACTTGCAGCCAGGGTTGCCTCTGAGCTTCACATTCCCCACCAACCCCTCCTTGTTGGTGAGAACAAGGTCCAGCATGGCACCTCTCCTGGTTGGCTCCTCTGTCACTTGGAGGAGGAATTTATCATTAATGCATTCCAGGAATCTCCTGGATTGCTTATGCCCTGCTGTGTTGTACCTCCAACAGATATCGGGGTGGTTGAAGTCCCCCATGAGGACCAGGGCTTCTGAACAGGAGGCTGCTCCTATCTGGCTATAGAGGGCCTCATCTGATCGGTCTTTCTGGTCAGGTGGCAGACCCCCACTGTAACATCACCTGTCCCTGCCCTCCCTTTAATCCTGACCCATAAGCTCTCAGTTGGTTCCTCATCCACGCCCAGGCAGAGCTCCGTGCACTCCAGCTGGTCATTGACATAGAGAGCAACACCCTCTACTTGTCTCCCTTCTCTGTCCTTCCTAAAGAGCCTGTATCCTTCCATTCCAACACTCCAGCCATAGAAGCCATCCCACCATGTCTCCATGATGCCAATAAGATCACAGCCCTGCAGGCGTACACATGTCTCTAACTTCTCTTGGTTATTCCCCTTGCTACATGTGTTTGCATAGAGGCATTTAAGTTGGGCCCCTGATGAGGCTGACTTACTGGCTGGAGTGGCTGGAATTCCTTTGTGCTGCACTCCAGGTGCTTTCCTGTTCACCTGCAACCCTTCTCCAGGCTCTGGGCATCTGTTGCTGGCCCTGGCATCATACTGGTAGGAGTGGGATGGATTGAGATTCTCCTCCCCTAGCAATTCTAGTTTAAAGCCCTCTTCATGAGCTTGGCAAGCCTCTGACCAAAGATACTCTCCCCCTTCTCTGACAGATGGACCCCATCAGGGCCCAGTAGACCACGTTTCTCAAAGTGAGTCCCATGGTCTAAGTAGCCGAATCCGTGACTGTGGCACCAGTCCTGTAACCATCTATTTGCCAGATTCACGTGGCCCTATCAACCCCCTTCACTTTGACCAGGAGGACTGATGAAAAAACTACCAGTGCCCCAGAGTCAGCTGCTCCCAGGGCTCTATAATCTTTCTTGATATTCCTCAGGCTGCTCCTGGCGGTATCACTGGTGCCCACGTGAAACAACAGCAGCAGATAATAGTCAAAGGACTGTGTGAGGCTTGGTAGTCTCCTGGTGACATCCCTGATGCAAGCCGCCAGTAAGTAGCACACCTCTCTAGAGGGTGCATCAGGTTGGCAAATGGGTGCCCCCATACCTTTCAGAAGGGAGTCGCCTACTACTATCACCTGTTGCTTTTTCTTAGCTGTGCTGGTTATTATATGGGGAGTAGATCAGGTTGCCTTACTCAGCTCCAGCACCTCTCCTGATGCAATGGGGCTTTCCTCTTCGTTCTGCAGAGCTGTGAAGAGGTTCTACAAGGGCACTTCGGGATTTGGGGGAAGTCTTTTCCTTCTGTTGGTCCTTGCCATCACACGCTTCCATGCTTTTTTGTTACTGGCCCCCCTCCCTTCTGTGTGTGCCAGTGTGGGAGTTTTTGTCTGGCTGTAGGCTGTTGGTCCACTGCAGATTTTGCTTGGAACCAGCTATCTATCTCCTTCTCAGCCTCTCCGATATTACGCAGACTCCTCGCTGCCTCCTGCAGGTCCTACACCTGGGCACATGTTTTGCAGGCAGGTATGCTGTTTATCCCTCCAGGAGAAAGGTTGAGGCACCTCCTGCAGTCTGAGGTCTGCACTGCAGCCTCTCCCTTCAGCAGCTCCATCTGAGAGGAGGCATCGGCCAACCATGGGGTAGATGGTGCAGACCCCCAAGCCAGAGCTGCAGCCTTTGCTTTCGGGCGAGTGACCACCATTCTGCCTTGAGGGTCAGGTAGGATGAGTGCCCTTGACCCGTGCAGATGGTCACAGAACGGTTCCCAGTGCTTGACCAGTGGAATGCTTCTCCTTCAAAGAGGTGCCTTTCTCATGTGCCCTTCCTGGATGAACTGCCGCGCCACACCCCTGGTCACTCACGCTCCCCAGGCTGCTTTTTAGATGTGTGTGGGATGTCATGGTTGCTGTGGCAATGCCCAGGCCTTGTCAGCATCTCGCGCAAGAGCTGCCGGCTCCTGGCGAGTCTCTCTACTGCCCTTGTGCACCCCTGCCTCATGAAAGCTGCATGTTCAGATGATATTTGCTTGAGAAATAATCCATTCCCGGATACACACATTTCTGGTTCCACTTGCTTTGCAAGTTTGCTAAGATTTGCATGAGAACCTGTTGGGTAAAAAGTTTCCATGTTTGGCTGGTGTATCCTTCCAAGTCAGAGGATTGTATACAGCATATTAATACGACATGTGTTTCTTTGCTGCCAGTAGCTAACTGTCAATACATTCCCTATGAAACTTGGAAAGGTCAGCTGTTGCATAATATTTCTTAGCTAAATATGGACTAACCAACTGTTCTTGCATATAACAATAATTGAAAGAAGCCTCTCTGATGTTAGGAATGCAAACCCACAGGAACTTCACTGATCGCTAGGGGGCTATGTTGCTTATGTATAGAATTAATAGGTTCTAAGTTTCGGGCACCGATAAGCTAAAGAAAGCTACTTAAAATTTTACTGGCTGCTGTAAACCGGATATTTAAATCCCATTTTTAAAGGTGCTGCAAATATCAAGTTGCTTAACTGTAACAGATGACATAATTACACCTATATTCACTGCTATAAGGAATCAGTGATGACTCTGCTAGCCTTCCCTTTCAGCTTAATTGTGTTTTTGATTCTGTTCCGTATCAATTCTGGACTTAAAGGGCAGTAATTACTGAGATTGTAACTAAGATCCTACAAGCGAGCAAGGAGTTTAAATTTATATTACTACTGTCATGTCATCAGTGAAGAAAAACTGCTGTTCAGGTAAGCTACACTTGAATTAAATAAATCTGGAAAGGTCTATCTTCTGTGAACTTGCTTAAAGGTGCTGGTACAAACTAGCGAAGATGAACTTCACAAGTTGGCTGAGTACTATATATTTCCAGATTATGAAACTTGCTGCAGGCTTGCAAAGGGCTCCCCAACTTTCAAGTAAACTTGGCTGCTTTTTGCAAAAACTATACTGAGACAGGTCAAAGCTCCACTGCTAAGTGTTTGAAATTATAAGCTGCTCAGAGGATGTAAATGTGCCTCTCAAATACTGGGAAGGTGCTAACTGACACTGATTAAGCAGCACAGAAAGAATCTGGTTATTTTGGCTTCAGCTGATAAACTAGCAAACCTGAACAGGCAGCATTTCAGCATTTCAATATCCCAGAGGGTCTGAATCTTTGCAAAATAATGTGGTTTAATTTTTTTAAAAATTTAAGTGTGTTCAGGGTGATCTACTCAGAGAGATGCTACTGAGTTCTTGCAGAATGTATCATAATTGGAAGAATATGAATAGTGAACAAGGCTCCTAAAGAAAAGTATCACATTATTTAGAATTTGTTCTGTAGAGAAGTAAACATCAGGAACAGTAGATAACAGTGAAAAACATTTGAATTGTCACTAGTGGCCATAAAACATACATACCCCTGATGCAACTTTTGTTTCTAATGTTATTTACCTTGTCTAAACTCCAAGAATAAGAATGCAGACTATAGGAACAATCTGATTCATTACTAGCAGAGAATTATGTATCAGATCATTTCATTAAGGTGCTCCTTGCTGTTGGTTTGTAAAAAATTCTTTTAGCTGCCATTTCTCACCACGATGCTTCCTGTGCCTTAAAGCAGGTATTAAGACTGAAGCATACAGTTAAGCAAGGATGCAAACTTTCAGCCTAGTGACATGAACACTCGTATCAGTGGTGCCTTAAGGGTTCTACCTGCAAGCCACAAAAGAGAGGCTAGTATTTACATTCATGATCTCTTGGTAATCGGTGCTTTTTCATCAGTATCCTACAATTTACAATCAAAATATCTGATATGTAAAAACATCAATGTAAAGTTAGTTAGCTGTTAGTTTAACTTGACAATTTAAATGGAGCGGCCTTGTAAGAGTCTTACACAGTTTTACAGAGAAAGTATTAGTTGTGTGACTGGATGTGAGGAGCTGGGTATTATTACTGTAGTAAATTCAGTTTAATAAATTTAAATAACTTTAAAAAATGAATTCAAATCAAGGGTGTATTCCTGTCGCTTCTAGGGCTTATGTGATTTTTTCAGTGACCTGGTTCTACTTACTAGACTGTCAAAAAAACTAGCCTAACCAAAAATAGTAATCTTCAGTTGATTTAGTGGGGTTTGATTCAGCCTATTGAGTCCCGAGACAAGTAATACATCCCCAACAGCAAAAAGAGAAAGGGACAACTACCGTGGCAGCAGGAAACGATCTCACTGATTTCAGTGTGACACTTCATGTCAGGGCAGTGGTTTGTGTCTCCCTTTGGGGTGCATCAGGGGCTGGGGCGCTGGGAAACTGCATGGGTTTCTTCTGAAGTCTGAAATGGATCTTGTGAGACTGTTTTTGACAGTATGCTATGAAGAAGAAACTGGTGTAAGCATACTTTCCCCGGCTGTCAGTCACAGTTCTCCTTTGCAGAAATAACTGCGGCGCCTCATATCGAGCTGGGACGGGCACACGGGCGCCGAGGGCTTCAGCCCTGACGGCCTCCCCGCCGCCTTTCAGCCGCCAGGGAAACCCGGCAGCCGGGTCCCCCGGCACCAGGCTCTCCGCCCGCAACAGGGAGGCGGCGGGCCCCAGCTCCCGCACGACCCCATGGTGCCGCTAGGAGCCGGGGCCCGCCGCCGCCCCGTGGCCGCGACCGCCTCGCCGGCCGGCCGCCACAGCGACGGCGTGGCCGCCACCGCCTCGCCGGCCGGCCGCCACAGCGACGGCACGGCCGCCATTTCCAGAGGCCTCTCAGCGGACGCGTCCCGCACCGCAAGGCCGAGCTCGGGGGACTCCCGCCCGCCTCAGCTGCCGGGCCCAGCCGACCGGGGGCAGCCGCGGCCCGTTCCCGCCGCTCCCCCGAGGCGGTCGGTCTGTGCCGGGGACGCTGTGCCCAGCTCGGGCTGCTGCGGACATCGCCGTGGCTGCCGCCGGCTGCCTGCTGCCTGCAGCCTGTGGCGGCGATGGCACCATGAAGGTGCTCGGTGTCGCGGTGCTTGGCGGGTATTTTTGCTGTCCCGCATCGGCAGGATCTTTCCAGAAATCGAAGGGTGGTCTCCTCACCTGGTTTTGTTGTCTTCCCTCGGCACTCCGCGGCTCTTTTTTTTAACGCACTTGAAATACACGTGTTTTATTACGTGCTTTTTATAAGGCAAGCCAGCCCTGGAAATATTTACCGGAAAGGGTGGGCGGGTTTCCGGTTTGTGCCGCAGTCGCTAGGGGGAACTGCTGCACTCCCTATAGTCTGTAAAAATCTGTTTGTTTTCACATTACCTTAAATATTTGTATCAGTTCTTCAAACAGTTGATTGTCACGAGTCGGTGTAGTTCAGTGTCAGAATATGCTGAGGCCACTGTTTTTCTTTTAACTAAGTGGTGCGTCAAATAATCCTCAGAGTTTATTCTTTCAAGGAATTTGTAAGGCCCCTACCAGCAAACCAAGGTTAATGGGTATTGAGCTGGAAGAGGATCAACAGACAAAGTTGCTTGGTGCAACATTCCTAAGCAAAGTCCTCAAGGTGTAATTTTTAGCTAGATATCAGAGGCTTTTTGTAAAATCTCCGGGACCAGCTTGTTCATGTCCTTTCCCTTGTCTTCACCACTGTGACATCTCTCCTGAATGATGTTTTAGGAAACAAAAAATTACACTTCACTTTTTTCCCCCCTTCCACTAGACATAAGATTTCATGGTGTTAACAGCCATACAGAAATGTATCTGCTCTGAGGGAAGAGGAGTTTTGAGAATAGCTAAGCCCAGTCCATTGTCTTGTGATTTATACAATTCTCAATGCTAGGTTTGAGAAAGGTATGTGTACCTTGCTAAACTTTTGAAGGATAAGATTACAAACATTTATAAAGGACTAAATTTCAGGTTTTGTTGAACTTCTTCAGAGAAAGAGCTTAAGAAAATAAACTGTTGCAGTTAATGTTACAGATTAACAGCTACACTGTTGTTTCTTAAGGCAATGAGAACTTCGTCTTTCATGTCAGTGCATAAACACTTCTTGGACTCCTACATTTTGTTGACTTTGTAAGAGGCACAGATGGGCGGCATCATCTATCTTCATCTCTCTGAGGTGGTGCCATGAAGTGTCCAGACAATGGTGGGTTATTTTGCCCTTATGGGATGCAATGTTGAATACTGCTGGAACCCAGTTCTGAATTTAATTTTGAAGTAGAAAGTCGAAGACAATTTCAGTTCCCACCTCTGTGGGAGGTCAAAGCTCCATTTTCTGTCTACTTGGGAAGTCTCTGATTTCCAGAATTTAAACTACATGAAATCATACAGGAAAGGGAACTCTGCCCCTCTCTTGTTGAAATTACGCTGCTCTAAGTCAAGATTTATTGGGCTAGAGAGCAGGAAGGTGACTTTTTGTCTTGCTAGTTTATATACTGGTCTGTGCACATGTTTTTTGGATACCCTCTCTGTATTAAATCATTGAACAAAATACGAGCAAGTAGAAGACAGGTATGTCATCTTAAATATTTCCTCGTCCAGGTAAGTGTCCTAATTATAAATTTCATGCTTTATTCATTATGTTCTCCAAGCAGATTTTGTCATCTTTTCCATGTGGTGGCAGCTGTTGGACACAGAGTTTGGAGAATGCCTCTACCATTACTCCCTTTCCCCCTTCATCCCCCTGAAACTCATTGTGAAGTACTGACCTTCCCGTTTCCGGGGAGAAGAAGGTGTCTGTGCCCACCTCGGGCTTAGATATTCTATTTTATATGCCTTGGTCCTTTTCTATACATACATACGTACATTGTGCTTAAACCCACAAGATTCGCAGGATAAATATTTATTTTATGTGGAATTAAGTCTGACAGATGCTCCCTGCCTTGATTGCAAATTAATTTTATCTGTTTCCAAAGTGTGTTTCACAACCACTATATCCCAGGAACCTCTAAATACTGTGAGGCAGGACAGGAAGAAATTTTATTCCAAAGAAGCTCTTTAATTAAAAAAAAAAAAAAAAAAAAAAAAAAAAAAAAAAGACTGAAAAATAGGATCAAAGATTTTAGGAATTATTAGATTTCTGAAATCTCCTGAAAATCATGGAAATAGAAAATATATCTCCTGTCAGAAACACTAACTTAGTGGTAAAAAAAGTAAGTATTGTAAGGCTTAAAAAGTAAGTATTGTAAGGCTTAAAAAGTAAGATGACCTTGTGGATTAATGGTAGACCAGGACTGAGGAGAATCTAATCATCCTCATTCTTTTATAGACTTCCTGAGTGACCTTGCGCAAAATCACTCAGTGCCTCAGTTTTCTGTCAGAATGTTTCCTTTCTCCTCTTGCCTGCCAGACTGATCCCCTCTCTTAAGGAGGGGGAGTTCAGGGCTCAGTATATATTGAATGAGTTCTCTCAGGAGATATTGACACTAAAAAGAGTTCTGATCAACTAGTTTCTGCTTTACTAACAATCAGTAAGCAATGATCTAAGTTTGGGATTTGAATTTGTTCGATAGAACACTGACTTCTGTGAGCTCCTGGAACTGAACAGTAGTTTCTGAGTAAAGCCACATAGGTACCGATCTCTGGCAGACATCAGCTAGCTGCATTCTCTCCACATAATTTCAGAAGCTATAGATACAAGAAAAAACAACAAAGACCCCAAATCAGAAAAACCTATTTCCCTTCTTCCTCTCCACCAGAAGTATGAAGCTTGGGTTGTGACAGATACCTGGAACAGAGCACAGCACTGATAAATTGGGGCATGCTGCAGTGAAACACTGTATGTTCAGTCTTGCTGATAATCTTGCCTGGATGTTATTTTAGAATATATTTTTAAATAATATGGGAATAATAGTTACTCTTGCTTACATTCTTATATTGACACTATCAGCATGATCTCCAGTGTGATTTCCTGACTCCTAAATCGTATCATAGAATCATAGAATGGTTTGAGTTGGAAGGGACTTTAAAGATCATCTAGTTCCAATCCCCCTGCCATGGGCAGGGACACCTTCCATTGGACCAGGTTACTTAAATAAATGATTTAACCATTGCTTGTACCGTTGTTCAAGAGGACCGGGGCTCTGAGTGTGAAACACAAAACTTTATTATATACTACTGTGTGTTAATGCTGGTATTGGGGCAACAAAAGACCCAACAAATTAAAATGTTTTCCACGAGAAGATTTTGAAGTGCTGCAGTTGCTGATGCCTCACCTGACAACTGCAGGTTTGGGTTTTTTTCTTTGGGTTACCTGATGTGAGGATGATGGATTATGTTTTTTCTTTTTTTTTTTTTTCTTGCATCCATCTCCAGTTGAAATGACTAGAAATGTTGCCTCTTATGTCAGTGGAGATACTGAAAAATTCCTTTTTAACTGGTGTTATCATATCCCCAAAGTGAGCACATCTAAAAGAAGAATTTGTTTTCCTGAATCTCTGCTCATAATCTTTTCAACCTTGTGTTTATTGTCACTGTTTTGTTTGGGTTTTTTTTTTCAACAATCATATTAGAAGAAGCTTGAGTGATTTTTTTTTTTTTTGAAACTTATGTGTTGGTACTGTTTAACTGGTTTTGCTAATATATAGTGCAAGGTAAATAAGATAGGTGTTCTACCAATTTAAAACAGTGTGATTCTTGTTAAAAGCTTAATATACTAATGCTGACAACAATAGCTGGCTGGTCAGTAAGGATATTATCCTAGCACTTACATTACCTGCAAATACATTTTTCATTAAGTATGGGGTTTTTTGTGGGGGTCAGTCCATCATCTTACTTTATCATAGTTCATCTAGAAGGCCTTGCAGATAAACAAAACCCCCAAATGAACTGTTTAATGGGAAAAGTTGTGTATAATAATACAACGCATGACCTTTAGACGTCTGCTTCAGAAGTGGAGTGGGGAAATAATCACCAAGAAAAAATTATTTTGACACCGTAAACTGAAGCAGTCTTGATACTACTGACTACTGAGTCCTATCAAGTGATATGAACCTAAGTTTAATGTGTGGTATATAATTCTTTGTCTCCACTTTTACTTCTGTTCAGTTAGTATAAATGACATTGTCTAGCAGGGACTCAGATTTGCAAAAGTACATTTTTAATGACATTACAAAAAGATTAGTACTGACAGTTTTTTATATATATTTCCTATGTGGGGCCAACTCTTCCAGCCCATTTCCTTCAGTGATAGCTGGAGAGGATCTGATAAGCTTTATACTGCTTTTCACAGGTCAAAGGGCATTGTCTTCCCCTTCACTCCAGCTGCCAACAACAAAGTCAGACATATGTTATCACCATCACACAGGAAGCTGTGAGCCTGCTTGTGTTCAACAAAGTACAAATACAGGAAGAGCGTCAGGTTAGTTAAAAGCTAATGGAGCTCTGCTAAGGTAGTATATACCTAATAATACTGTAACCCAATAATATTATTCTATATGCTCTGTGTGTATGTTTCAGTATCAGGGAAGGGTTGATTGATTGGTTTAATATTACTATAGCCTAAGTACAGGTATTCTTTTACAGGTGGTATCATCTCCTGAGGTGGGGCTGCGTAATGTTGAAAGAATAATTACTTAGTAAAGAGCAAAGCTGCAGTGGGATTAAGTTATAATAAATTGAAGTTCATCTGAACAGATACAATTTCACACTACCAGTTAACAGAGAAGATGTGAATTGCCTTAAATTTGCTCTAGATTCCCTCATTTTAACATACAGTATGTTGTATTTCAAGACTAAAATGATGTACAGTATATTAGCAAGCTCATATAATGAAATGCTGTCGGTCATGACGTCTTAGTGTTGATAAAAGTGTGTTTTCCACTTCTCTTTAATTTTGGAATGTGAAATCAGCTTAACGGGAGCTTTAGATTTTCAGCACTGGTAGCCCATATTTTGGAACCATTTCCATTAGTGCTAAATTTGGATCTATTTGCGGCTTGTCTTCTGCTTCCTGTACATTGTTTACTGCTTCAGGAAAGTCTTCCCAATACATTATACTAGTTCCTATCCTCTGGCTTTTGCTCAGCACAGAACAAATCAGGTCAGGCACACCGAGTTCCAACTCCTGTCTCTAAGGACCAGTTGAAGCTCTAGTATGATGTACTGCTACTACCTGGAAGTTCTAGACCACACCATAAATAACACATACAGATATCTGTGGGAATAGAGGACTACAGAAATCGAGTTAAGCCCATTACTTGCTCATGCCTTCAGAGAACTGAGGAATGGGGTCTTTGTTCTGCTGACGGTGTCAGTGAGAGCAGACTGCATCAGTGAACTGTCTTACTTCAATTTGTCCCATCTTCTTCTACCTTTGTTTTCACACCTTCACTGGCTGTGCCAATACTTCCAGAAAGGCCTTAAAATGGTTTGCTTCCTCTATTGAGATCGCTAGATTACTTTAAACGTGAAACCAGCACTTGAACTTTAGCCATCCAGAACTATGGACCCAGCATGCAGTGCCAGTGTCTTGCCACTTTGGAGTGCTGTGTGGATGGAAACAGTAAGCAGATGTTAAAGTCTTGTGAACAGGAGTGATAAATGAGTAAATAGGACTGTGGCACAACTCACACTCAAACTTCTGAGTTCCTAGTCTGCCTGTATGTCTAGCAGGGGACACCAACAGCAAGAAATGGTGCGTTCACAGCAACTCAAGCTCAGAGACCATGGTAAAGCTTTTCATCTAACCCAAGGGATGGCACCAGTTGGCGTAAGAGGTTGTTGCTGAAGTCTACTGGCATTAAGCACTACTTTAGGTTACTGCCATGAGGTGGAGAATAAGGGTAGAAATAATACTTACTTGAGCTTTCTGTCATGACTTATGAGAAATAGGACATGACAGAGCTCATGCCTGTGTAGAGGTGATGAGTGGATATGTACCTGTAGTAGCGATGAGCATGGCTAAAGGTAGGAACAAGGTCGGGCAACAGAATAGAAGATAGGATATTGAATGAAAAATGAAATGAGAGTTATGGTTTTAGCCAAGAGTATGGTTATATAATTATACATCTGCTTTAAGCTTGGCTAAAAACAACGTACCTTTCCATGATTTCAAACTGAGATATTCATCACTATGGCAATCCCTAAGTCATGCTTGGCATCCTTTCTTGTTAGCTACAATCCAAATGCTGAAAAACCTAGATTAAAAGATAAAAGCTGTCAGTGAGGAAATGCCTAGAGTTAGACACATGGTGAAACTAGAGAAAGAAGAGTTGAGGCTGAGGAAGGCCTTTTATTCAGTTGGCATTTAAACTGCTCCTGCAGAGCAGATGGCCCACTCAAAGAGGAGATACTTGGAGGAGTGTGCTTATGGTTCTACAGGAAATATAACTGGTATTATTTTTCTTCTACAATCTTTGAATTTCTTTGAGTGCTCAGTCTTTTGAGCAAAGATCGACAATGGACTAATTTGGGTTGAACTGCTGAGATCCAGTAATTTGGCTTAGATAAGGTCTGAGTAGGTGAGCTGTTGGAATGTACAATTGATCATCTTAATTACTCTGAACCTTTTGATCTTTGTGTATCTACAGTTCATAGAAACGGCATTAAACACTTCTAGTTCTGATGTTCTAGAAGACTGATTCTTAACAGTACTATTCAAAACTTTGTATTGATTAATACAGATGTCTGTAACCCCCAGTGAAACTCTGAACTGTATACACATGCAAACTAGAGATATTGGAGATGCTCTGAAGAAAAAAAGGGCTTCAAACATATCTGATGACTCTGCACTTTCCTAACTATCAGTTTTGTGAAATGAATAAGAGAGCTTTTCTATCTTGATGGCCTTATCTTTATGAAAGTTTGTATAGATAACTTTGGAATCAATGGATTATGGGGTAGTTCAGAGCATTTGTACCTTGAAAATTTTCAGAGTGTGATTAAATGTTGCTCTGCGTGTTGGAAGCAATAGTCTCTCTCCTAGTTATGCTCCATAGAAGGCTTGTTAGCTTAGACCAGTATGGCTGTACAGAGTTGTCAGCCCATCAGAGATCTGAAATCTGATCATGTTCTGGACCCCAAATTCTTCTTCAGTCTGCATAGCAGAAACAAACCACTTCCAGGATTTATTCTAAAATCATGACACTTGCTGAGACAAGGGTGAATTACCATCTGAAAAAGGGACACTATACCAAGAGGTGAAGTCAGACTGCTAAGGAGCTGAGAAGAAACACTGCCAGACAACAGTGACCCTCAACTGAGAGCTAAATGTCAAGTGGTGAGAAATAGGCTGTGTAAGTAATTTGGGCTGCAATTGTGTCCCACTGTGCTGCTTTTCAAAACCAAGCAACAAGAGGGAAGGAATGAATGATAAGCTGGATGAATATACATTTTATAGGGACTGCATATTCAAAACATATACTGTGTATTTTATCTACCTGTGGATAAAATCTTGAATTAGAAATTATATAGGAAGGAAGAGTGAATCTAACCTTTTTGAACCATGGTAATTTACCCTTTGCTTGGGATCCTGCCTTAGTTCTGAAAGTCTTTCTTGTACCTTAAATAGGTCTCAAAATTTTCCATTAACAACAGTGAAAATTGGTGCTGATGGTTTCCCAATACACCAGTATTATATGGGGACTGAATATATCCATTTGGAGGGTCAGTAAGTCAGTATAGTATAAGCTGGTATTCTGTTCACTGCTGAAATGTAATTTCTGAGATGCAAAGTCTGTTAGTAGTTTCATATATGTATCTAGATAGATGCAGATACAGAGATATGTCAGGCCAGGTCAAATTTTAATGGCATTTTGCACATATGTTCCTTCATTTTAGTCCCTTGCCCTTCTGCAAATCATATTCATGAAGAATTTATGCTAAAAGTTCTCTGATAAAAGAGAAGTTGCTAATATAATGGTGGTCCTGAAAGCTATGTTTATTATGCACCACTGGAACAAGAAGTTATACCAAAATTCCTTTTTTATAACCATGAGTCGTTTGGATTATAACTGAGGATTTCCATTGCATGGAAACATTCCCAGATGGTGTAAAGCCAGTGGAGCTTTTTTTTGTATCCTCTGCTTGACGTATAGTATGCATACAAACAGTCCTTCAGTGACAGAGGTGGAAGGAATTCATACTGACTGGTAAACACTTCTTATTCTTATCTTGTACAATTTTATCTGATGGCTACCTTCCTATCTAAGTTAAGACAGAGAGAATTGTGACTAAAAGAAGCCAAATAACTATTACCCAGAGAGCAAGCAGGAACAGAATACTGTCACTGTACTATGATGCTTTTTTTCATGTGACATCTGTTCTGATGTTGGGAAGAAGTCAGCAAAAAATAATTCGAGCTATGTTATTTCATTCAAGTCTCAGTATCTTTCTAAAGGAATTTTATTTGGATAGAAGCTGCTTCAAACTGCGCAGTATCACACTGTGAAACTGTGCTTGTTTTCTGATCATTTGTCACAAGAGGGAGTTGGAGTTCTTTGCAATTTATAAAAGCCGATGTTCCACTGTAACTAGGAGAGGGTGGTTTAGTTTTTTTTTTTCTTTGTTTTGTTTTGTGGTTGTTTTTTTTTTTTTTTGGAGGATAAAAGAAGTCCTTCTTATTATGGCCTTATTGTTGGATTGTACTGTTTTAAAATAATAGAATATAAAATTGTTGAAAAGCTTAGGTCAAAACAATGAGCAGTTAGTAAGAAAACAATTGTTCCGTACTGGTTTTTATTTTGTGCTTCAATGGCAAATATATAATTGTAAAAATTATGATGTAAAAAGTATTCTTGGGCATGGTCATACAGTCAAGCAGTGAAATTCATAGAATAGGAGCTGGGAGGAAATCTCAGTGGGAAACTCCATTTCTTTAGGGAACCATCACAAGGTGAATCCAAGTCATCGGCTAACCAGACTAAAGTAAAGGAAATAATGATGCTTTGTCCACTTGAGACACTGTCCCTGTTTATGCTGGTATTTGTAAGATGCCAGCATCCTGTATAAAGGCTCTCCTCTTGTTTTGTGGTAAAGTGACAAATATCGTTGCCCTATTTCAGAATCCTCACTGTGAACTGGTTTTGGGAAAAGCAGTAATAGAACTCTAGGTCCATTTTTTTCCTGGACAATCTCTGAAGAATCTGACAGGTTAGGAGATTCTATACATCCCTGTCTCATTCATTCACTTCTAAGCATGCAGATCCAGGAGGAGGAGTACGTTCTTGGAAATGCTTGGGAAAAAGCATAGACAGTGTGATGAAAATGGCTAAGCCTCCACTTTTCTTCATGGAATAGGAGGATGTGACTGAGGAGATGGTGTCTTTCACATCTGTTGAAGAAAAGGTTTAGAAAAATTTCTCTCTGGGTTTAGAGAAGAAAAGAGATGTCTCAAATAGTAAATGGTTGCAAAAACATTGTTTCGATCAGTAGTGAATTATTATGATGCAAGAAAGATAATCCTGTTTCTGTCTGTGGGTAAATCTAAACCTCCTTGTTCTTTCTAATTCTGGAAGAACTTAGTCATTTCTCTTTGAAGTATTTGTTTATATTCCCTTAATTCTTAGAAAAACCTTTTCACTCATATCTACGTTAGCCACATTCTGTGTTTCTATTGTGTATAGTGTATATTAACTGCCTGTAAGCATCATAAGGGTTGGACCTTTCTCTAGAAAAATTCACCATGCAGCAATAAACTGATTTCATATCTTGCATGTCTGGCAGCAATTCAAGATTTTTAAAACGTCAGCAATGCTCCTGGAAGATCTCTGTACACAGCTGAGTGGCTTTGCAGGGCTGTGTCAGCGGCTTTTTCATTTTTTGCCTTTACATTTCCAGTCTCTGAGAATATTACATGAGTTTTCTTAGAATTAAAGTATCAGAATACAGAACAGATGCTGTATTTTTAGGAAAGAATGGTTTTCAAGGTAACAGCACATATACTTTGAGAAATACTACTTTAATGAATGCAAAGACAGGAAGAATAGTTTTAAAACATTTTAAACACATATAAAAGCATATAAAACATATAAAAGACTATATGCATCCCTTGGGATGAACAGCATTATGGAGGCCCATTTTTTATTCCTGAAAGAGAACACAGCCTTTTTCCTTTCAGCTTTGTTTAGTTTTGCTTCCATATTCTGTTGAAAATCCCAACCAAAAAAGGAAAAAAAGAGAAAAAAAATAAAAGAATAAAAGACAAAATCTCTTGGGCTGGTGAAAAAAATAGCTTACATGTAAGTGGGTTTTGTCTTAGAATTACTGAAGAATTAAAGAGGGATTATATCCTCACTCTTTTCTACTGTTGTGATTGAGTACAGCCGAGTTCACAAATCAAATGTAGGGCATCATAAAAACTTGCCACAATGTGAGCTACAATTTGCTTTGTATCTACTCTTGGGAACTTTGAACAAAGGTCAGCACAAGTTTCATTATCCCCCCCCCTCCCCGTTTGCATTTTCCCACACTTTTCTTTTTCCCACACTTGAATGAATCTATATAGTGCTTGCTTATGATCTTAATAGTGATTTATATTTAAAATGTGACACACATTTTTGAACTCAAATATGATGCAGGTTCATGACTGAAGTGTTTATGAGATATTGTCATTAATTCTGTCCTGTTCCTGTCAGTAACATTAGGACTCTATTTCTTTCCTTCTCTTTTTTTCAAGTCAGAAGTACTTTTCTTTATATTTGCAATAGATTCTCCACCAAGGAATTTTTCAATTTTTCTTTTTTTTTTTTTTCCCCAGCAGTGTATTTTCTTTAGAATGCAGCTTGAACATGCACATTTTCTTCAGCACTACTTTCTTGTGACCAAGAATTCAAAATGCGAGCGTAGGCACTGCCTGTCCACCTGACTTGTAGACTGCACCCCATTTACCTCCTCCTAGCTTGTTATTTGTTCTGACCTTGGTTCCCAGCTGAAAGATGTGAAGATGACTAATAAAATATTATTATTTTGACAGTGATTACTGTCTCTAGGAACAAGGCACATAGACACAAAAGTAAAAAACATATATTTTTAAAATTTCTGTTTTAAACATCAAGTAGATACTTTGTATCTTTCACTTTACTGAATAAGAAATTCCTAGTTCTTTGTTATATGTGACAGACTTTCAAATTTTATACAGGTTTTAAAAAAAAGATGGTTCTTGTAGGTCATGGTCTTCCCATCATAAAGTCTTTGCGCTGTTCTTCAGCTGTTCAAATAAACATACCTCTGCTTCTTGTCTTCCTGCTGAGAAATTAGTACATAAGTCCAAAGAAGCAGGTGTCATGTGCACTACCAAGCAGAATAGCATTTTGTTTGGAAGACTTTTCTGCTGACGCTTAGTTTTACTTGTTGTCTTTAACGTTGAAACTATTGAGTTTTAAACAACTTACAAGAGTGAAAGTTAACAGGGAAATTTACTATATTTGCACATCTTTTAAGACAAATGTGTATTTGACCAATATAATTATTACTCCGCTGACCCTGATTTGAGCAGGAGGTTGGCCTACACAGCAACTGTAATTCCTTCCAGCCTGAATGACTTTATTATTCACGCTGGCGACAGTTACTCTATGATATGCGTAATCCATTTATCCTAGACAGGTAAGCCTGATAAAAGACCGGATGGGCCCATCAGCTGTTGCCCCTATTATGCAGTTATTGTTTTCATGTTGCCTTTTGTTGGTCTGCATATAGACAGATCTCCTCTTGCATTGTTGAATCCTGGTAATCTCAAGTGAAATTTGTGTACAATCTGAACAATGAACCAAATAGAGTGATAGTGGCACAATGACATGTTCAGCTTTGGAATACCAAAATCCAATGAATTTGTATTGACACCAAAGCAGTGTCACGCTGTGGTAAGAACAATATCTAAACTGTTTTGGAATATAATATGAATAGCACATATAATATGAATAGCACAAACTGTACCGTGTGTTTGAGAAAGTCCATTTAATGACTGCACAGAGAAAGGCTTAGTTTTCTGAGAAGTACAGAGCTAGCGGCTAACTCAATTTATAGCTGAACTCATTGTTGACTAATTGTCAATAATGGGTATTTTTCTCACACACAAGACATCAGACAAAACAAAGCAAGTTTTATTGTATCCTGTTCTGTTAAATAAACTTCTTTCCTCATTTTCAGCACAGCTAAGAATGCCATTATAATGGCTATAACACTTTTCTTAAGTAAAAATACATTCAGGAGGAAGAGTGAAAATAATTTCTGTAATACATTTTAGTTCTAAAATGAATAAAGAAAAATCAGTGAGCAAAGTTCACTATTGTTAGCCTAAAGGTTTTTATATTACTGTTGTTCCGACATAAAAAAATAATGAGAAAATGGTTAATTTTCTCTGTGAAAAATGTCACAGAAATTGGACACTTCAGGAAATATTTTCAGGGAAAAGAAATCAATCAAGCTTTCTCTGACAAAACTTTGGTATTAATGGTAATAAAAATGAATATTTTCTGAAGCAGAGCACTTGATAAAAATTTCCTGACCAGCTTTATTTCCAATTATTTTACTCAATAATACCTGTGTTACTGAAAAATTATTCTCTAGGTAAAGAACAGGATATTCAAGAGCAGTTTGTCTGCTGGCATTTATTAGCTGTGGGAAAGTCACCTTTTTGCAATTGTATTTTGCAAATGGCATAGATGTTGTAAGCACTATGGTTTCTATAATTAAGTGTATTTTTCTATTATAAGGGTGTTCTTTCCAGTATTCTGTTCCCATGGGAAGTTTTTTTTATCAGCCTCATATCAGATGCCTTTTTATGAAAATGTATACCCAACTCTTTGCTAAGTTAGCTGCTTATTTAGTATCAAATATTGCCATCTGTTCTCATTATCTGACAAAAATGCAGATGATCAGGCTAGAGGTGCCTTAACGTCGGTGTGAGTTTAAAGTTCAGATGTTAGATACACCGGCATAAGCCATATCTTCCTTCCTACCATAGAATTTGAGTGAGTAAAGGATTAGAGGTGCTGCTTCTGTAGTTTGTTCCTGTTTCACTGTGAAGGCACACCCTCAGAATGTGGGAAGCTAATGTCTTTCTCCTGACTGCAGACTTGAGTGCTGTAATTATCTTTATTTGATCTATATTTGACCAGTTTGCTTTCTGCAAACATTTGCTAAATGGACACTGTGGGGCATAGTGAGAATGGAGTTAAAATCTGGAAGAGAAGCCTCTAGTGCTGCTGAGATTTACTTTTAGTTAGCAGCTGAGCTTTGTGTGGTGCCATAAATCAGGTAGCCATAAAAAGAAAAATTGTTACACAATTCAGAAGGAAGTGGAATATGATAAACTCCTGTTTACAGCCTGAGTGACTTCCTTTCAAGCCCTCCTCCTTTAGGAAACAGAAAAATCACCCTAAGCTATTTGACAAATTAATGTCTATTCAATATATTCAATACATATTGATTCCTGTTGTGACGGAGCATAGACACTTTAACTGGGGACTCTGGGGCTCATTGTGCTGGGCACTGTCCAAGTGCATATTGAAAAGACTGGGCTGGCTCTAAAGGCTTTACATTTTAATTACGAGACAGAGAAAGGAAAGGGCTTTCTCCTTCCTGCCTGCTCCTCCAACTGTAGGGTATTTGATGCTAGTCTGTAATTGTGGCTAAGGAACATTCTGAAAGATGCTTTTCTTGATGGGGAACCACACAATTACAATAACAGCTACTCAGTCTGTAAACGGATTTTCAGTAAGAGCAAATCTGCTAAAACTTTTATATAGTTGCTCCGCTTCATTAAAATGCTGGAACCCAAAACAGCTTTTAAATCAAAGACTAAAGCACTGCAATAAAAGTGGGCTGTAATCATCATTTTGGCTGTGTTCTGTCATTTATTCTAAGCCAAATTGACACAGTGTGTTCACCAATGACATACAGCTTAACTGATGACTGTGAATGGTATTTCATGGTATTATTGTAATGTTTAGGAACTCGGTTCTTGGGCCCCGCACCCATTGTGCCATACAGGGGAGCATACTCTATAAGTGATTAGCCACACATTAGAAAGGTTGTAATCTACATGTAAGAGAACAAAAACAGATACAGAGAGATAAGGATTGAATTAAATGGTCAAGGTGACAGAGGAAAAAGTCCTGTAGAAGTACATATAAAGAAAGTTGCTCTTGAACACTAGAGTACATTTTATCCCATTTTCCAAGGAACAGAAAACAGAAAACTCTTAAGCTTCAGCATTTCAGTGAAAAAAAAACCTAAATTTAAAATTCTATCTACATGCTCATGGCCAGCCATCAATAAACTAGATGACTTCATGTGACTTACCAGTTGTGACTGGTAAGTGACTAACACTAACCCTAATCCAAACCCTAACCATAATCCCTAACCATAAACCTAAACTTAACCCCAAACCCTAACCCTAAACCTAAGCCTAAAGCTAACCTAAGCCTAACTCTAACTTAATCCTAACCCTAATCCTAAACCTAAACCTAAGTCTAAGCCTAACCCTAACCCTAATACAAACACTAACCCTAACCATAACCCATAACCCTAACCCTAACCCTATCGCTAACTTAACCCGAACTTAACCCAAACCCTAACCCTAACCCTAACCCTAACCCTAACCCTAACCCTAATCTTAACCCTAACCCTAACAATAAACCTAACCCTAACCCTAACCCTAACCCTAACCCTAACCCTAACCCTAACCCTAACCCTAACCCTAACCCCTGACCCCTAACCCTAACCCTAAGCCTAACCCTTACCCCAACCCTAATCCTAACCCTAACAGCCTAACCCAAACCCTAAACCCTAACCCTAACCCCTAAAACTAACCCTAACCTAACCCTAACCGTAATCCTAACTCTTTCCCTAACCCTAACCCCAAACCCTAACCCTAACCCTAATCCTAAACCTAACCCTATCCCTCACCCGAACTCTAACCCTAAGCAGTCGCCAGAGAGAGTGGGAACAGGGCCCATTTTTCTCTCCTGGCATTTTCGTGTGGGAGAAATCGTCACATGGTTCCTGGTTTTTAGCCCAGCTCCAAAGTGACTGTTAGCAAAGAGATAACTGGGGCAGTGAAAGCAGTTCCTAGAGAAAATGTTAAGAAGCTCTACGTTTCCCTCCTGGCCCTTTCCATGTGGGAGATATTGCAAAAAGTTTGTTTGTTTTGAGGACAAGTTTCTGGAGAGTGTTAGCACAGAAGTTCCTGGTGTGGAATAATTACTAAATTGGCCAAGAATACAAAAGTTCAGCATTGTTCACACATTAAGGAAAATCATAAAATCAAGAGGCTTCTGAGGCAGAATACAGCAGCAGTTAGCACGCAAAGAGTGCAACATCTGCATTTCCCTGTACAAGGTTGTTTGCGAAACTACATGAGGGATGGAACAGAACGCCATTGTTCCGTGGCCTTCCATTGTGACGAATAGCAGATATGGGAATGAGATGGTACTACGGAAGAGATAAGCGGCCTACTTGCTTACTACAAAACCGATAAGCGGCCCTACTCTCTACCCGAGCCTACATTTCATCAAATGTTGATGAAATGCTGTCCTTTGTGCAAACTTTGCTCATTATAATGTACCAAAACACACCTCCATCCCAGAGGCTACCCGCCCTCAAGGTGCAACCACTCCTCCTTGAGTACACCAATCATAATAAAAGTGTTTATGACTAAACTCACTCAAACTCCACTTTGAAGATAAAAAATAGTATAAAAGTAGCCCAAGAGAGGGGGGATATCAGGGAAGACACCATCGCAAACAAGTCAGGAGAACTCCATCACTGACTTCCGGGATCAGTCGATGGGCTGAGCCGTTCTTCCTGCCCATATGGACGCCTTTGGGTAAGACGTAGATTATACCAAGTGTTTCCTCAGGGAGCTTAGAGATTCTCTAGAGAATCTCTCTCCTACATTTATAGCCAGGCTGTATCGTTTATAACTTTGTCATGCGTTTTGTATACTTAACAATATCTTTATTTGCATGTGCTTTGCAGACGTGTTTATCACCAGCAATCCTAAGAACCTATATATCTGTTGTTTAAATAAACTGCACTAAGTAGCTAGTTGTTTCAGTTTCTCACTGAACGTGACCAAAGACTCCAGAGTGGCCGTGCTAGTTCATGAGCACGACTAGACTGAAGGTGCAGTCCACTATTAGTGTATCCAAATCATAACAGTTTAATATATTAACCGTGACTGGACTGATAGTGCTGAATTGGGCATCACTCAGAATTTAAGCCTAGCCACACCCAGCCTCCCACCTCGGTGAGGAGTGTTAGAACGCAAGGGGGTTTATCTTCTGCCAAAACTGCTTTGCCCTTTTTCATGCAACAGACCATAATGCCCCAGGGGGACTGGCAGAACCTAGAGCAGCCTCAAGCGCTGCCATAGCTGAGTGAAGGAAGGAAATTTCTGAAAGGGTGCCAAACAAACCCTGCAACTTGACCGTCTCATGAGCTTAATGATGAGAATTCTTCACAGCAGCTCGTGCGGGGCTCTGTTTTGCAGCTGTGCTGAAAAGAGCCTAGAGAGCCCCGGGATGTGCTAGTTCTTGCACCAAGGGCTTTTCTGCTCCTCAGACTGTGAGCCAGTGAGCATGCTGGGGGTGCCCAAGAGGCTGGGAGGGGACAGAGCGGGGACATCTGACACCAGGCGACCAAAGGGATATCCCACACCCTACCACACCGTGCTCAAAGATGAAACTGGGTTGGCGGGGGCTACCCTTTCTTGGGGACTGACTGGGCATCGGTCGCTTGCTAGTCAGGAATTGCTTTCTTTTGCATCCCTTGTTTTCCTTGGGCTTTCTTTTCCACTATCCTCCTTGTTCCTTGGCTTTCTTAACATTCCTTTTAATCAAACTGCCTTTGACTGAACCCACCAGTTTTCTCCCTTCCCCCTTCCGATTCTCCCCCTGCATCCCAGTGCGCAGGAGTGAGGGAGCGGCTGTGTGGTCTTCAGCTCTCAGCTCTCAGGGAGAGCTGCTGGCCGGTCTTCAGCCACACCAGCCTGTGAGCGAAATCATTCCCTACCGAGGGGGAGAGGGCTTCCCCTTCCTCCTCCATCATGCTGCGGGCATCCCCTCTGTCCCACTGGGATGCACGAGAGCCTCAGCACTCCGGCTGCTCTTGGAGCTGCTTCCAAAGCTTTTTGGGTGAGCTGATGCATTTACGCCGCCCAGTGTAGAAGGGAATCCCTAGCATTGCCATGAGTTGTGGGGGGCTGAGGAAACTGCCTCACAAACAGTGTGCCAGGAGGACGGCTCGCCCTAGGGGACGGTGGCTGCATAAGGACCTTTAGCCCTTGCTGGCCACCAAGCCCCGCCTACGTCTTGCCCTGGCTCTGACCACATGGCGCGGCTCCTAGGAGATAGCCAAGCCTCAACTGGATGTGGTCATGGGCAACCTGCTCTTGTCGAGCCTGCTGGAGCAGATGTTGGACCAGGCCACCTCCGCACATCCCCCAGTTTATTGTCATTTAGACAAGGAGTCCATCACACGATGTCCCCACCTCACCTGGGAAAGGGAATCGGAAAAAAACAAGGAAACACAAGGGCTGAAAGAGAAACAGATTTAATAGAAATAGTAATTCACATGAATAACACTAAAGACCCAGTACTGATCCTGATCCGAACAGAAAATCGACCAGGATTACACTCAGCCCCTTCTCTCAGCAGGAAGCTGTGCACTGCCAGCAAATGTCAGGCACTGGGAGCGCTACAGCTTTGGGAGCAAGGGAAGGGCTCAGGGGTCCAGCGCCCGGGCAAGAAGTTCTCTGGATGGCCGCCATCAAGGGGAAGAGAGAACTGTCGCTTAAACCAGGACACAGACTCAGTTGGAAAGGAGAACAGCTGATTTTATTCTGGACGTTGAGTGGGGAGGGCCCAGGAGTCACAGCGCTTCATCTGGTGAGGACCCATCAGCACCTGCAACAACAGAGTCCGAAAGCTCTGCTAAAGCCATAGAGGCAGGATTTGTTCCCCCACTCTGGGGAACAACGTTGAGGAGGCATTGTTTATGGCCCAGAAGAGAGAGCTGTTGCTGGTGTTGGCTCCAGGATGCCTCTGGCGCCTTCTCCCCATGGGTGATGCCTTTAGAGGCCCCTGCATGTGCAGAGGTGCTCAGTGCCCCTGTGCCATGCAGCGGGGCTCCATAGGGAGCCCCCGGAGAGCTGCCATGGAGTTCTTCCCAAACCCTGTGCGGCACCATCCCTCGCTGCCCCCTGACAGCCAGTTGGAGTGACTAAGAGCTGTGTTCCTTGTTGGGAAAGATGGGCAGTGGAGCCTGGTATGCACTTGGCCTTCCTGACCTTCCGCACCTTCCTGCGTCTTCTCCTGGCTCCATGCGCAAAAGCTTTTCCTCTCTTCCTCCTCTTCTTTTCCACGTGGCTTTCACTCTCGTTCCCCAGGTCTGTTTTCTCTTGCCTGTTCTTCTTTTTTCCCCGTCCCGCAGAGAGCCTGCAAACCTTTCCATCCCACAGCGGTATTAGTTTGGGAAAGCCACCATCCCCCCAGTCAGTTCTGATTTTAACTAGAGGCAGCTCATTTTACCTTCTTTCTTCGGAAAGCCTCCCCAGTTCTTCTGGGCGCCCCGGGGAGCCTGCTGCGCTCTCGGGGGTGGTTGGAGGCAAAGCTGGAGGTGCCTACAAGAGAAATGCTGGAGTTGGCCAGTGGCCAGAGACGGCCTGCAGTGGTGAGCAACCGTTTGCCAAATGGCTACCTTAGTTCTCCAGAGGAGATGCGTTTGGCTCAGCCACGTTGCACACACTCCCCTCGCCCCCTGAGAGAGACTGGATGAAGCTCTGATCAAGTAGGACCCGAGCCAAACCCCTTGGAAGCTGACAGCTCCTCCCTTCTGTCTTTTTCTAGGCCTTTTGTAGGCATTGTGATGGATGAAGCCCGTGCCTAGTGCATTGGAGGAACAACCTTGCCAGTTTGCCTTACTAGGTATCACCGGGTGTGGGGGCATAACCCAAACACATACCAGCTCTCCTGGCAGGCAGAGGCACAGCAGCGACTTGGCCTCATCAGCAACTGCCCTCCTCCACCAGATGCGCTCTGCCCTTGTTTAGGGAGCTGACATACCTCTCCCGTTTCAGACTCCACCACCGTATCTCCCCTAGCTTCTGCTGCCACTGCAGGGACATTTTGCTCTTCCAAAGGCAGAGTGAGGAAGAAAAAGCGCGGGCAACACAGTGACTTCTTGGAAGTAAAAAGCCGCTCAAGCCAAACCCACCCAAAGTCCTGCCCCACTTGTGTTTTCAGCCCCCCTGCACCGGTGCCCTGTCTGCAGGCTTTAGCTCATCTGGCAGAGCAAAGCCTTCATGCTCCCAGAGGCAGGGGCTGAGCAGGGTCCAGGCGGAGAGGAGAATGCTTGGTGCCCAGCCCCACCAGAAAGGATGCTGTGGTTTCCGGCAGCCCCAGCCCACCAACAACCTCAGTCCCTCCTCTTACCTCTGCCTCTCTGCGGGGGGGCCGGGGACTCCTCGGCTGCTGGAGGGGAAAGGCCGGCCATCTCCTCTCCAAAGATCTCCCTGGCGCTCTCCAGCAGAAACTCCACCAGTGCCTTCACCTGCACATATCAAACCCACGGTCTCAACCCTGCTGCCTGAAAAGGGACCAAGCAGCCTCTTCCACTCCGCACCCTCACCTCTGCACAGAAGGCGGCCGTGGTTGTGAGGCTGCTCTTGCAGTCAGTCACAGTCCCCCCCCACCCAGCCCAGCACTTGCTCCAGAGAGGAGGCAGCCAGGGACCTCTAGAAGAGCAGCCCTGCTCTCATGGGCTGGGAAGGCTGCAGGTAGCCGGTGGATACAGCCTACCTTTTCCGTGACCTCCAGCATGGCCTCCAGCGGGAGCAGGTCCTTGTCAGGAGGGCTCAGCAGGTTCGTCCCAACGCAGATGGCCAGATTGCTGCAGCTCATCCTGCTGGTGGCTGCATTGTGCCCGATGTGCTGCAGGAGGCACAGAGTTGCTTCAGCAGGACAAGGTTGGCTGCCAGCAACTTGTGGGCCACCCTGCGGGAAGGGGAATGCCACTCGTGGTCCTAAAGCCGACGTTGCCCACAGCGGTCCCTCCCAAGGCCGCTGGGAGCCAGCGGCCGTGTTGCGCAGGTTGCCAGGGGCTCTGTCTAACTATAGCATGAGCTTAAATGAAGGAATGAGCGGAGGTTTTGTTGAGTTTGCTGCTTAGTCTTCAAATCATGAAGTCAGACCTCTGCCTAATACTATGAAAGGATGTGAGAAGTGTTCAGTGTTTTAATCTATGTACTTTCTACAGAGAATACACTTTTTCAGTCCACCCAAACTGCTATGCCTGCCTCTGTAAATTATGTGATTCTGACTAATATAAGCACATCAAATTTTCCTTTATTAATAGTGCCCAGTGTTAGATGTAATCATAAAATACACGTCTTCATTTGTAGCTTGGATTTTAGAAATCCCCATAGGCCAATTGAGGAAGTGTAAAGAGACCAACCCGAAATGTCCTGGGAGAATTTCCAAAAAAAGCAAAGCAGCAAGAAATAAAAATCAAAATAACATCTTTAATTTTCTCTGCCCTAAATTCTTAGAACACAACTACTGTTTCAACTTTCTTGTAAAATCACTCTACTATCATTTTGATATTTTACAGCTACTGTAGACTGAGAAACGTCTCAGGCTGTAGATAGCGAGTCTCTGTTCCTGCCTTTTCAGACCCTGTCCCCCTACTCTTTTTAATACTGAGTGCCTATTCAAGCTTACCTAGAGAACGGGCCTCACAAATGAGAAAGGAAATACTCGCAGCCAGTCGTAGTCTCCACTCTCCTTACTTTCCTTCCCAATTCTAAAGAGACTGTGACCTATACAGGCTGTGCTGGATAGGGCTTGGTAGTTCTCCCTCTGTTGCTACCATAACACGGCCTGTTTTCTCTTCAAATAGTGTTCATGGTGCTGGCCCTGCTTAGAACAAGACACTATTCCAAAAATTAAGTTGCAAGAGATAATCTAAGATGAAAAAGTATTCTCAAGGGGTTGGGCAGAAAATTTGCTTATAAATTTTGGGAATGTGTTCCTTAATTCTTGTATTTTGAATAAATCTTCCAAAGTTATGAGAATTCTTAGACATCAAAGTATCACAGATCATGGTAGCATGAGATATCCAGAATAATAGAATTAAGAGGTCCTATAGCTCCTTTCTCTACTGGGTAGAGATAATCCATTTTTACTGATGGGAAGTTGGGTCCCTGATGGAATTTTGCTGTGTCACTGTTATGATTCTGTGGTCCTAGTGAATTTTTTTCTGATTATTCAAAACATTAAAAAGTTAGAATTTAAGATCTGACATCAAAACCTCCCCTGATAAACAAAAGCTCCTAATGCTGCACCTGTTAAAATAAGTCATTCTGTTGCATTTCGTGGGACTAGTCATGTTATTTACAGCTTGATGTGCACTTAAGCGATTTACTGAAGACTAGGCAATGTATTCTATAATCTCGCCTAATGCATCTTTATTATAATGCTATTGCAGGTGAATGTATGTGTATAGAGAATAGGGAATTACAGATTCCTGTAATGAGTATTTAGAAGATTAACCTTACTAAAATAATTCATCAACAACATGCTTCTTGATAATGATTAGTTCTTACGCTTTATTAATGATACGAAATTGTTGGTTTGTAACACTTACATTAGCACTGAGCATAAAATACTACAGAGGTGATGCCATATAGTTAGGACTGATGATGAAATCCTTGGTGGTTCTTAGTCTATGAGATCAAGGTGATCACTTCTTTCTTCTCTAATTTTCCCTTGACTGTGTGTGATGTTCTTATGCTGTTGCTCACTCCCTCACAAAAGGGGAGTCTCAGTGCTGCTTATCTTGTTTTTGACTTTGCTGATCATCCTTCTTGTGTAGTTAAGAGGTTGTTCTGCTTATCTTGTTGACAGCTTTGGTTACTTGAATGCCTGCTACATGGACTCACTCACCTGTCTTTGCCTGTTTGGTGGTCACATTGATCACATATTTGTATAAAATTTTTATACATTATATCTAGTTATGCCATCACAGTATAGATTATGTGGTTGGTTGCACTACTTTAGAATACTGATATTTGGGTCCAAGGCAAGCGACTATTAATTGTATCCTGATTAGTGCAGTTGCAATTTATGGGTGTTAAGAGGCCTCTATCTTGCCTACAATGCAAACTTAAGCAAAGATGAGTAACTGTTTCTCTTAAGATAGAAAACTAGCTGTAAATTTTCAGTAAAATTATAAAACAGATGAGAGCTATATGAAAAAAATATTAATAGATTTAGTTTAATCTCTCTTCTGGAAACATGGAATAAAGAGCATTACAGAATTTTTTTTAAGTTTGTCCCCTCACTAGTATTACTCACTTTTCTGTAAGTAGACTGTGATGCCTGGCACAATACATCATGCAAAACTGGAATGTGGGATACAGTCATGAGAGACACTTCAGAAGTTCTTTTCAGATTAAACATTCACATGACCAAGCCCTGCAACCATTTGGACAAAAGTGCTTGAATCTCACACAGTGAAAGGTAAATCTAGGTGTTGGTCCCATCTCCCCAGGGCACTTTTTCCTTCCTTCCTTCCTTCCACGTATTTTTCTGAAGCAGGACTTGACATCACACTCTCACACCAGTACCTGCTTCTTTCAGCAACTGTCTTCTTCCCCCAGCAACTACAGCTGGCAGCAACTGTTTGCGTTAGGCTACAGCAGACACAAGAGGAGGCTTTTGATTGTTGGAAGAGCTTTCATTGCTCAAGCAGCTGTTCCTGATGTTCCCTGGGGAAAAGTCAGAAATCTGGATGGAAGCCTGTTGGACTACATGAATTTGGGTGTCTTTCACATTAAGTTATTGCATTATACTTTCTAAGAGGTTCAAGCAACTTTTAAAGCTCATTTAAGAATAGGTTATTGATTGTCAACATAGGAACATAAAGTAATTTCTGAACTCCTATTTTTTCACCAATTCTACCTGTGCATCTCTTTTTTAATTAATTTTTAGACACAACTGCAAAACATTAAGTTCTAAACAGATTTTTTCATTAAGTCTTTTCTTCATAATGCCACATATAATACTAGATATAGAAATCTGTAATATGCTGATTGCTAGCAGCTCTTCATTCTGATGTTTTTTCATTAGAGCACTGACAGAAGGAGCCATCCACAAAGGGAATGCAAGTGTCATAAGAATACACCAATATCCTTTAATAAGAAAAATAAAGAGAAAATGCAAACATCCACTCGTCATTCTTGTTCAAGACTACTACAACAGCTTAAAAGCTGCCTCAAAATTAGCCAAACAATGGTTCAGCTAGTTGATTTCTGATGTTTATGATGGAATTCTTTTCCACTGGCTTGTATGAATTTTCCTCAAAGCTAGCTAATTCTACAAGGCAGGCAAATAATTCCATATTTTTTTAATGTGGTAAATAATATGCTTCCATAAATTAGGACAGTTGTATATAATGTCCATTAGATCTCACACACAATTAGATTTTGTAGCTATCATGTTATCTCCAGTGAATCAAGGATCAAGTGATCAAGGATCAGAGGATCAAGTGAGAGATCAATTAGGTCAATTAGATATCCACAAGTCCATGGGTCCCAATGGGGTGCACCCAAGAGTGCTGAGGGAGCTGGCAGAAGTCATTGCTGGGCTGCTCTCCATCATCTTTGAAAGGTCCTGGAGAACAGGTGAGGTGCCTGAGGACTGGAGGAAAGCCAATGTCACCCCACTCTTCAAAAAGGGCAAGAAGGAAGACCTGGGGAACTACAGGCCGGTCAGCCTCACCTCCATCCCTGGAAAGATGATGGAACAGCTCATTCTGGGCATCATCTCAAAGAATATGGAGGAAAAGAAAGCTATCAGAAGTACTCAGCATGGATTCACCAAGGGGAAATCGTGTCTGACTAATGTGAGAGCCTTCTATGATGGAATGACTGGATGGATAGACGAGGGGGAGGGCAGTGGATGTTGTCTACCTTGACTTCAGCA